>CM031573.1:6839296-8092296 GCA_018467065.1 Ephestia elutella | reverse complement strand
AGACAAAGAAAGAGAGATTCTAGTTTTGACGTGAGAGCGACAAGGATGCGTGCGCTGCGGACATAGATTAGTTAGTGCAGAATCGAATACTGATGGTGACTTCAATGCCTAAAATTAATGTTCAGTTGTTTTTTATTATTGTTCGTTATTATAATAGCTATCTAATTTGTGTAATGGACTAATTTAATAAACATTAAAATAGTTTCACTGAATTCGATTTTCTACTATTATAATACATTATACTGATAATTGAGGATTACTATTGTTTTTCTTTTTATCAATTAGGTTTCCGAGTTTTTTCCGACACTGAATTGTTATATATTTCAATATATATGATTTACTTTTATAAGATGTTTTATTTCTTACCCATGTACTTTCTTTTCAAATAAGTGTCCTCTCTACAACAAAAAAATGTTACTCTATGCATAAGAAACATTTGACGAGGAATCATTGAAAACTATTGCTATCTCTTTCATTCGCATGCTCTTTTATATCTTTTGTCTTACTTATCAGTAAAACTTGTCGATGTGTGTAGTTTTGGATTGCTCGGAACAGACCTAAAACGCAAATTACTATGAACGTAACATATCTGTAAGTATTATAATATATCATTGGATTCAACTGTTTCCATACAAAATCAAGAGTCTAATGCGTACCTAGCGTGCGTTGCGTACGTGGGGCAAGTATGTTTATACCTTTACACGCACAGTCTGGTGTCAGTCGGGTCCGTCAGTCTGGCTGGTCACATGTATCATGGAAGTAATAAGTACTTTGTACAAAGTACTTACTACTTCCATGTCACGTATAGACTGATGGGAAACTGACACAGATATAAGAACATTACGAAACTGATGACTTTCAGACGATTGTACACGCTCAGTCTGGAGCTGGATATCCATCAGTCACCATCACCACTAAAAACGTGTCGTCCGTCCGACAATCGAAAAAAGCTTATTTTGCTATAATAATAACACTAACTGCAAAAAAGCGTGTTAAATTGAAACAATGGGTTAAATCTTTGGGTTTTATCGTGGCTACTGAAAAGAGAGGGATTCTGGGGAAGATGATGACTACGTAAATTATTACTGGAAAAAAATTCACAGATCTCGTGCTCTACATGACTTGAAAGGGCATTGAAAAATGAATCTACCTATTATAGATTATTTAAAAAAAAATTCAATTCATGTTTGTCACAGACATATAATAATAGTAAGCAGACTGAACATGTCATTTGAAATTGCATGGCAAAAACACACACTAAGATTATTATTCACACAACGACAGAATACAGGGTCGGATCTAAGATAATTAATTATATTCGGTACAGTGTAGCAAAACCAAAAATTTTGAGACGCTGAATCTTAAGCCGTGCGCGGTATGCGGACGGATCTGCATCAGCTTTTTACAATGGGAAATTCTATCCCTTTTGGGAAAAAATACTAGTCATTAAATAAATAAAATTTATTTTAAATTATTTAAAATCACGTGCAATGAAACATTGCAATGATGTTGATGGTTGCTGGCGTCCATTCACTGTCCTGGTACTCGTAGTACGTAAGAGAAATACTCCCCATAACAGTTCTCTTTCTTGAGGTATTATTTTCTGGCATATTTTCCTTGTCCTGAAATAAAATTCACTGTCAGTATTTTTATAAAATGTGCATTTTAATCTTCAAGAAAGAATTCCTGAGATTTTTATAGAATAGGTACTAAATTCGTATATTTGCCTAGATTCGGCCCAGTCATAGTAAACAAAACTGGATCTGTCAAATGATCTATGCTATTTACGAAATTATTAAATTACTTGTAGTATTTCTTATGAAATGGTTATAATTAATACACTACTTTATAAAATAAATAATGATATTGCTGATAAATAGCATTCAAAAGTCTAATAATGGTTATTGTTTCAAAAATAACACGAAATTGTATATTATCATTGGGCACGTCAAAAAAACATGTATTGCTTACCGAAGGAACGATATTCCACGAATATTTTTTTATGAAACACTTCCACACATTGTACACGTTGCATTTTATCATTTCTATTGAGTTTAAAAGCACAAAACAGTAAAAAATAATTTTAAATATTTATGTCAACTGTGACAACACAACAAATATGACAGTTAAGGATCATTTCGCATGAAAAATCCGGCTTGGATGATAAATCTTTCAGTGTAGTGGTTCGTGTTGCAATACATTGCAATGCTAAGGAAGGAAAGGGACAGAGTTATGTGACAGTCCTTATCATGAACAGGATGCAAATATTGTCAAATATCATCAGTGTGTGTGTGAAATTTGTGTTCCTTCTGCTTATATTTAAAAAATAAATTATTTCTGTGATGTTTGTAATATATTTTTATTTCCCATTACCGTACAATTTCCCACAAGTTTGCAACCAATTTATCAGAAAAAAGTGTAATAACTTAAAATGTTTCTTGGTTCAATATTCGGTATTGATTTCGGTAGTGCTTTTTTTATTTTTGAAATACGGCCCCGTTCTCGAGATATCGGGAATTTTCTGTGAATACTCACGATTTTTCGGTCGAAAATGTCGGTTTTTTCGATTTCCAAAAAAGTTTTTGACATTTCCAAAATTCCGCGACTTTTGAGCCCTCATCTCATACGTCCTTGTGGCGAAAATGGGGGCCTACTGGAGCGAACGAAAAAACATTTTCAATTTTAAAATGGCTGTTTTGAATATCTAATGGATAGTTAAGCCATAATCGTGAGAATCCATCGCTGTCAGAGCGTTGACTGAAGCTTACCAGACTGAAGAAATATTTACACCATCAGTCTGGCATCAGTATTACCAGATAACCACTGATTAAAATATTTAAAAATCCGTCAGTCTGGCATCAGTCCATCAGACAGTGGGTTAGACCCATGGAAGTAATAAGTACTTTGTTATTACTTCTATGGTTAGACCTTGTATTTAAAAAAAAAATATTTCTGTGGGTTGGACGCTCAGCAGGGGGGTGACACTTCTTCGGCGCCTGTCATTCGACATAGAAACAGGCGCAATCTGTATTTACTAACCATAAAACTTTTAATGCATTGCCAGCTATTTACATAAATTATATTTATTGGAATAAATAATATAATACAAATTAAAACGTAGAAAAAAACCCAAATTATAATAAATAGGTTCTCGATTTTTATTGTTAATAAAAATTTTATTCTTTCAAATGTCTGACAAGTGGCAACATTACATACTAGTTCCCCGTTCCCCGTTAAATTTAACTCTGCCACACGAAGATCAACCACCGGCGCCGTCGTGTATTTGATTGTTTCGTGTGCTACCTATTTTAGATATTTTCACTTCAAACGTCGAGTTGAGCAATCTGTTCCTCCGTTTTTGTGTTAAGTATCTAGAATTCTGGAGTGTTTGTGCGATAAAGACGCTTTTTATTGGTATTTTGTTGTGCTGTGCTTTTTCGAAATACATTTAGGATTTGCACCAGCTATGCCTCATCGATGTGCATTTGGGTGTAAAGCCACAGGTAAACCTTTTTATATTAAACAATTAAAGTATCTACGTAACTAGATTTGCCTACCCATAGTCATAGATTACTTATAGCACCTTAAAGGTACCTACTTTCAATCTTTTCACTCCTTGGAAACTAACTCCTGTCATTTATTCAGTGAAAATATTTTTTATGCGACACCTGCTTCGAAAGTATCAAATTCGATGTTTAAAACTGACGAAAATGTGGCCCGAAATTTAAATGAACTTCGCTGAATACAAACGTCATTTGGCCAGATCCAAAGATAATTTAGTTGGGTTCTTATTAGAATTCTGTGATAACAATAAGTAAAAAAAATAAAATCTAACTAGCGACCCGCCATGGCTTTGCACGGGTGCATCATATAAACCTTCCTCTTGAATCACTATCTATTAAATAAACCTGCATCAGAATCCGTTGCATAGTTTTAAAGATCTAAGCATACATAGGGACAGACAGAAAGACAGTAGGAAGCCACTTTTTTATAATATGTAACTATGTATACTGCATTGTTAATGTTTAATGGAGGTCGTTGTAATTTACATTATTTATTTTTAAATTGTATTTTAGTCTAACTTTTTGTTATTATCGTAGGCAGGTATCTATAAAACACTATCACTTGGGAAAAAAGTGCGATTCTCAACTCATGTGTTCAAGGAGCTTGACTATATCTCAGGCCTTAACATACACCCTCGTTAGAAACTGTTGCTTTCATCCCTCGGTGATCAATGTACTATTTTTAATGCTAATATTAGAGTAATTTAATATTAAATAATTGAAACTTAATATTTTGTTGTTTCAGATGTGGTGATGCACATGTTTCCCAATCCTAAAAAGTTTCCTGAGCGTTTTAAGGCCTGGGTTTCTCTTGTTGGAGGAGATCTTCAGATGTTACCAGACGAAGAAATATATAATAAAAAGAGAATTTGTGATATTCACTTTAAAGATAATCACAGAAATCGCTTTAAACGTCTGAGTGCATTGGCAGTACCATCACTTTTTTTACCTTGTAAGTATAACAACAGTTTATTTAATTATCATCTTAATGAAACAAAAGCATTAATATATTATGTAAAGCTAATCGCAATCTTTTTCTTTGCAGGCATTTCTGATTCTGTGGGTGATTCTGTTGCCTATGATCGTCCTGCTGGATCCCATGCTGTTACTGCTGCAGTCATGGGTAAGATAGGCAGACTGTTTATTTCCCCAACATCTTACCCATTACAACAATGTCTGATTAATCGGATGGATTACAATATATTTAAATATGACCACAATTGCTCATTATTTAACAAAAAAATTAATATCAATAAGTAAACTTTTTGCTGTAATAGGTGAACAAAAGGATTAATATATGTAATGCTAATCTCAATGTTTTTCTTTGCAGACACGTCTGATTCTGTTGGTGATTCTGTTACCTATGATCGTCCTGCTGGATCCCATGCTGTTACTGCTGCAGTCATGGGTAAGATAGGCAGACTATTTATTTCCTCAACATCTTACCCATTACAACAATGTCTGATTAATTGGACGGATTACAATATATTTAAATATGACCACAATTGCTCATTATTTAACAAAAAAAATAAATATCAATAAGTAAACTTTATGCTGTAATAGGTGAACAAAAGGATTAATATATGTAATGCTAATCTCAATGTTTTTCTTTGCAGACACATCTGATTCTGTTGGTGATTCTGTTACCTATGATCGTCCTGCTGGATCCCATGCTGTTACTTCTGCAGTCATAGGTAAGATAAGAATAAATATTTGTAATTTATGATAAAGGACCACTATTAATTAAAGTTAACTTCAAATAAGTATATTGTGGTGGTGTTAGGTCAAGACAGGTGTCTTAACCACAACCAACAAACCAGGTTCGTAGCCTACTCTTGTCACATGGGTTTGTATACCAATCTGATTCATGTATAATAGATTTGATTCATTAAATTTTAGACCCAAAAATGTAATAACATAATTATTTTCAATATCCAAGTTTGTCGGTTCATCTGGGTTAATCACTGAAACCGGAAATATCAATCAGATTTCTGTGGGGTTCCTAAAACAAGAGCATTAACACAGAAATAAGCATTACTATTATACTAATCTTAAAATATTTATTTGCAGACACATCTGACTGTGTGGATGATTCTGTTACCTTTGATCGTTCTACTGGATCCCATGCTGTTACTACTGCAGTCATTGGTAAGATAAACACGAATGTTATAAAAACTATTAACTACCCTAGTCTACCTTTGCGTCAAATTTAATCAAAATCGGTCCAGTAGTTTTGAGTTTATTTGTTACAAACAAAAACACAAAAATACATACATATTAATAATATTAGTATGGATATGGATAAGGGAGTTGATCATTAACACCCTTTAGAGGAGTAAATTTGTGAAGATATGATAAGATATGAACTTGGTACAATCACTTATATTGTTTACTTTTAAAAGATTTGGTTTCTACTGAAACTAAATCTTTTGAAAGTCATAGGAGACTTACTTGTCTCCTATGATTTATATTAATGTGATTAATTTATTTGTTTCAGATCAAAATGACAAGACCTTAGCTGATTTATTAGTGGAACATAACTACAGTGCTGCTAGCAAATTTACAAGGAAAAGATTAGCGAAAGGTAAATTTTCTACTTAAAAAATTATGTTTTCATGATAGATATATCCATACATACGTATAATAAAATTGTAACTGGGAAGCTATCACGAAACATACAACACGTAGCACGTAGCTAGTTGTTTATCTCTTTCTAACGTGATGTGTACACGATTTGTGGAAAAGGGATGAATCGTAGACGCAGTGACGTGCTACGTGTTTTTATGCACTTTGTATGTACATAAGAGATATTTAAGAACAAAAGCATGAGAAGTCTTTTAAGAGTCAAAGG
Source organism: Ephestia elutella (assembly GCA_018467065.1). NCBI lineage: Eukaryota > Metazoa > Arthropoda > Insecta > Lepidoptera > Pyralidae > Ephestia > Ephestia elutella. Next base: position 8,085,882 of record CM031573.1, on the reverse strand, counting down.
TAGTATAATTATGGAGGTTTTATATATAACTAGCTTTTGCCCGCGGCTTCGCCCGCTTGATTTTCCCACGGGAACAGGGCTTTTTCCCGGGATAAATGGTACTCGATGTCCTTCTCAGTACTTCTAACTATGTGTATGTTAAATTTCAGGAAGATTGGTTTAGTAATAAAGTGTGAAGAGGTAACAAACAAACAAACTCACTTTCACATTTGTAATATTAGGATAGGAGTAGGAAATAATTATGTGTCAGTAATTTTACATTGACTTCGTCACTTCAGAATTGTGGGAAACTTTAGTGGCTCAAATTTTTTATATTATGTTTTATTTGTGTTTCAGGTTCTTCTGGAAAGACATCTTTCGCCATTTATACCCAACCTCTCCGCAAGAAAGTCCGAAAATTACAAAACGAAATAAGCCGTTTACGCAAAAAGGGCAAATCATTTAAAGATCGTTTGGCAAATGCAACGACATTGTCAACCAACGTTGAATTTCAAAAACTTGTTCAGTCAATGACTAAACCCGCCCAGTTGTTTTTGAACATGCAAAAACAAACTGGGAAAAACCCAAAAGGAAGAAGATTTTCTATTGAAGAAAAAATTCTCAGTTTAACTTTATATAAAAGGAGCCCTAAGTGCTATAGCCTGCTCAATAAATATTTTTTACTTCCTTCGAACAGGACAATGAAGCGCCTAATGAGCCAGATAAAATTAGGCCCAGGAATAAATAATATTATATTTGAAAAAATAAAAAAGGAATTATAAATAAAGATATTCCTGATCGCCTCTGTAGCCTCATCTTTGATGAAATGTCAATAACTCCAGAAATTTTTTATTCGGCGCATAAAGATGAATTGGAAGGTTTTTCTATTAATTCTAATCAAACATTTACCGACCATGTTTTGGTCTTTATGATAAAGGGAGTGAAAAGTAATTTTAAGCAGCCCATTGCATACTATTTCACAAATAGTTTAAATAAATTAGAATTAAAAAAATGTTTAAAAACAGTTATAGAACATTGCATTAAATCTGATCTTTTAGTAATAAATACTGTATGTGATCAAAGCCCAGTAAATGTTGGTGCTATAACCGAAATGGTAAATGAAACTAAGGCCATGTATTTACGCCAAGGAAATGAGTTACGTCACGATGTTTTTAGAGTAATGGGCCGTAAAATAGTTCCACTTTATGATACCCCTCACCTTATCAAAGGGCTTAGAAATAATTTGTTATCAAAAGACTTAATATATGAGACCAATGGTGAGGTAAAAACAATAAAGTGGAATTATTACGAGATGATAAAAGAAGCCGACAAATCGTGTGGAGAGCTGCGACTTTTAGACAAAATCACAGAGGAACACGTAAATCCTGAAAGAATAAATAAAATGCGCGTTAAATCAGCTACACAGCTCTTCAGCCACAGTGTTGCTGTCGTAGCTGAGCATTTAACGGCAAGGGGGATTCTACCCATAGAATGTCGACAAGTTATCGACTTTACTTTACTAATCGATAACTTGTTTGACACTTTAAATGTCAGCAGTCTCTCCATACCTAACGGCAAAATCTTTAAAGGCCCTATTAGACGTAATTCGCCTCATCATGAATTATGGAAAAAGGCAAAAATTATATTAAGAACGATGAAATATATAAAAAAAGTGAAAGTTGGTGACAAAATTCGATTGGTCGAGACAGTGGTACCGTCTATTACTAATCTGATAAAAACGATAGAGGGCATGGAATATTTATGGGAATTGTTGTCTAGCAAATACGGCCTTGATGTTATGTTAACAAGAAATTTGAATCAGGACCCTTTAGAAAATTTCTTCGGAAATATTTGAAGTTACGGGGTAAGAAATATTGCGCCAAATACTGTGGCGTTTGAAGGTGCCTTCAAGGCCTTGTTAATTAATAATTTTAGTTCACCTCATTCTAGAGGAGCAAATTGTGAAGTGGACTATAACGAGTGCCTTCAATCCCTAGATTTTTTTTTTAAAAGAAAAAACCACGAGCTCTCATATTTCCGAAGAAACAAAAGAAACAGAGATAATATTACCAAAAGAAATGTATGTTGACCAGACATATAAAAATGATGCTGGTCAAAGTAATTATGTTTGTGGTTGGGTCCTGAAAAAATGTCTGAAAAATGTAGTAAAGGGCTGCCAGAATTGCAAAAATACATTGATAGACAACAGTTCCACAAATAAAACTAATTCGTTTATAAGTGCTAAAGAATATAGTGGAAAGAAGTGGCTATGTTATCCTAGCAAAATATTAGAAACTTATTTTAGGGATATTCAAAACATGGCCACTTCTTTCCTCAAAAACGAAGTGCCCAAAAAATGCCTAAAAAAAACAATTATATCGTTTTCAGATTTATTAATAGATGATGACCCATTTAAATGCCCTACTCATCAAAATAATTTAAAAACGATATTCATAAATACCACACTAAATGTCATCATTTATAGTTGGTGTCGCAGCGTCAATAGAATTTTGTCCGGAAAACTAAGTTATGAGGGTGATGATGTCACAAAGACAGCAGCGCAAAAATATTATAATAAACATAAAAATTATAAAAACAGAAAATAAATGAAATACTACTTATATCAGTTTTTTATTTTATTATGGGGGTCACTGAAGATGGTGATGAAAACGCTAAAAAAAAGCATCGTGCTTGTAGTACAGCGTCTGTACGTATACACACACGCACAAATATACAGAATTACTTCTCGTTCGAAAATACAGATGGTGCTAAATCACACATCAAAACTGTCATGCTTAAATATCTCGCAAGATGTCTCTCTTTCCCCGTATATTAATTTACTCTTTGACGCTCAGTCTGTCATCAGCATGGAAGTAGTACTTACTACTTCCATGGTCATCAGTATTACCCACAGACATATAATATTAAAAAAAATTTATTTCTGTGGTATTACCCACAGACAACCTTACCAGACTGATGGACCCATGGAAGTAGTAAGTACTTTGTACCACAGAAGTAAATTTTTTTGTGCTTTGTACAACACTTATTACTTCCATGGATGGACCAGATGATAGTGAGTAACATCCGTCTATGGTCTAGCCTGCCCACAGATAACCCCTGCCTAACCGGAAGTACATTTTTGAAAGCAGCAACTTTGCCTCTCTGTCAAATTTGATGTTGACGTATTGTCAATGTGACTTGACAATTGACATCAAATCATCTCTGCATCGGAGGAATAGAATATCCACCAACATAAACTGTGGCTGAGAAGAGAATAAAAATGTGCGTGCTGTAATCTAATAACCGACCGGGGATTTCTTTTCTTATTAAACTAGTTTAGATAAACCTAGGTCACATAAATTACTATTTTAAAATATACTATCTTAAATGAAATAGTTGCTGCACAAGTAGAATGTGAGTGACAACTGTAAAGTCTCCTCTTGTTTTGTCACGGTTATTTGTAAGTTATGTAGGTTCATCTCTCCAGTTTATTGTGCTTTTACGAAATTTTGTATTATGTTACAGATGGCAGATGTAAAAGCTTTATTAAAAGAGGCAAGGAAACTCATCAGCGAAGAAAATTTCAAAGAAGCTCAAGAATGCTGCAAGAATATTTTGCGAAAAGATAAACAAAATTACATGGGTCTAGTTCTGCTTGGGAAATCGCTTCAAGGTACAGATCAAGCCCCGTTGGCATACCAGAAGGCAATAGCTAGTAAACCAGATCAACCATTAGCTTGGCAGGGATTGGCAAATTATTATGAAAAAATAGAAGATCCAAGTGTGAAAATAAAATTATTTCCCATTTACAATGAAATGCTTAAGCTGCCAATTGAAGAAGATAAAGCACTTGAATTGATAATAAAGCTTGGTCAACTTGGCTGCACCTTAAAACACAATGAAGTGATAACCACACTCATTAATTATTTAAATAAAGAAGATAATGAAAAATTACAGCAAGCTGCAGAAAAGCAATTCATTGAGATATTAAAAAAAGATGTTGATTGCAAACCAGAAGACATTTCCCTGGCATTAGAGCTTCTTAATAACATTTATGCTAGAGAACCTAGTGAATCTTTGGAAATTTTATGTGCTAAACTGATTCTTGCAAAAAATACTTTTAATTCTGCAGTTAAAGAAATTATTGAACTCAAATATTTTTCTAGTAATGTTATACTAAGAGAGTGGCTTTGTAAACAGATTTGTAGGAAATATGTAGAATGTAACTCATTTAATAATTTTCCAATTGAAGAATACATAACAAAGATAACTGAAGGAATACAAAATTCAAACTATCCTGGCTTGCTAAGGTGCATGATCAATTTTGATAAGTGTTTGTATTTAGAAGCATACAAACAATGTGTCCCTTTAATAAACTACAATCAGGCAGATCCTATTGAAGCTTCCTTCATAATCAACTGTACCATGAAGCTCAAGAAATGGTCCGTTGCACAAAAGCTTATCACAAATTTCTTGACAAAAGTTAAGGATCATGAATTTTTCATAGTACTGAAGAAATTATTATTTTTGTCATTGAGCAAGCAACAAAAATGGACCCAGGCCATATCTGTAGTATCAGAAATACCATTGGATACTTTAGAAATAGATGAAAAGGCAGAATTAGCTGCTTGTTACATTGAAAGCAACCAGCCTGTTGATCATATATTGGAACAATTGAAGCCAACTGACTGTTATACAACACTAAAAGCGCAACTGCTTTTAAAACAAAACAAATATACCCATGTTATAGAATTGCTAGAAGAATGCAGTAATAATCACCTTAATTTATTTTATCTTGGTAAGGCATACTGGAATTTAGGTCAGTACGATAAATCATTGATGAATCTTCTTAAAGCTGTCAAGCTGAATTCTGAACATGCAGAATCATTTATTTTTCTTGGTCATTATTATAAATTAAAAAATGATTTGCAGAGAGCCAAGAAATGTTATGAAAAAGCATACAGTTTGGTAGATTCAAACATTGATGCCATTAAGAATTTGAGTGAAACATACATTAAATTAAACATGAAGGAGGAAGACTTTAAATTGTTAGTGAAATCAGAAAAATCCATAAAAACAAATGAAGCTTGGATTAACTTTAGGCTAGGTTTACATTATCTTAGCAGAAGAGATTGGGAAAATGCAATTGTAAATTTTAGAAATGTCATAAAAAATGATAAAAAATTCTATAACTGCATTTGAATGCCTTGCTGACGCATATTATGCGAGAGGCTCATTCACATCTGCTTTACGAGCTTATACCAAAGTTATATCACTGGATTCTAATAAAACTGCTCACTGTTTAACAAGAATCGGTTACATCCATTCATTACTGACAGAGTATGAAGATGCTATAGCAACCTTTCAAAAAGTTCTAAAACTAGAGCCATACTCTTTATTGGCTCTTAAAGGACTAGCTGAAACATGGATGAGAATAGCAAAGAAAAAATTTGTAGTAAAAATGTATGGCAGTGCAAGAGATTGTGCTCAAAATGCTATTGATTATATATCTACAGCTTTGACTAAGCAAAAGCAATACACTTGTCTTTGGAAAATCCTGGCTGATATTTTTATATTTATTACTAGACTTCCGAACAAATATGCATATGCATTTCTTAAAAGTAGTGATACTTCCAATGATGTTATCAGAAAGAATAAACTTGAATTATTTCCTCAAGCATTTGCTTGTTACTCTCGTATAGCAAAACAAAAACAACAACTAGCATCATATGATTTGGCATCTGCCTACCTTGCATATTACCATGAAACTAACAAAGAAGTAAATTGTAATATTTCATTTAATTTAACCTTATCTTGTATTAAAGAGAAACCAACACTTTGGCGAAACTGGAACCTACTTGGGAAAATCTGTTTATTTGTGAAGAAGTACAACATAGCTCAACACTGTTTTATAAAAGCATTATTGGTAACTCGGAAATGGTCTGTTGCTAAAGTATGGTGTAATTTAGGGACTTTGTATTTAAAATTGAAACTTTATAAATTGGCAAACTACTGTTTTTGGAGAGGACAGTCAACATTGCCATCACATCCACACAGCTGGATTGGACAAGGCTTGATCGCAGAAGTAATTCGAGAAGAAGAAGCTATGGATTTATTTAGGCATGCTTCTCGTCTGGGCTACCATCCCGAAAGTGCCCTTGGGTATGCTGATTGGGTGTGTCGCACTTTGAAGAGTAACAAGTACAAAGACAATCCAGAATCCAAATATGAAATTGAAGGTCTTTATGCAATCACTTATGCTATTGATCTAATAGAATGGTATTCTAGTTTTGAACCAGAAAATGCATGTGCCAACACTATTCTTGGAATTTTACAAGAAAGGTGTGGACTCATTCCAGCAGCATATAAGTCTTACCAAACAGCATTTGAACATGCTGAGGAAGAAAATAAAAACGTAACACTCTTAAATCTTGGAAGAATTTTTCTGAGATTAGAAAAGTATGATGAAGCAATTAAATCCTTTGAAGCCATCACAGAAGCTAGCTTTGATTCAACTAATGGATTAGCTCTGGCTCTCTACAAAAGGCTTATATGAAGAATCATATTCTGTATATGATACTGCTTTACAATGGCTAAGCAATGATGATGAAGAACAGGCAGATATGCTGGTAGCTATGGCTGGAATCATGTATATTTTTAAAGGAGCTGATGATGCAAAGACTGTATTGTTTCACAGCATCAATGTTGCTCAGAAAAAACCCACTGCATATTGTTTATTTGCCATTTGTTCTTTAGGGTTGCTTCATTCGGATCAAAGTCTCTCTAAGCTTGCTTTGGGTGAGTTACAGAAATATGCAAGAGATAATGAATTTGGGTTTGACATAGGTTTCTTGAAATCATACTTATGCGTGTGTGAAGACAACATTGATCAGGGTATTAAAATTCTCAGTGACTCTCTTCATGATTTTCCTAGTAATGCTTTGTTGTGGTTTTGTATGTCTCAGTATTGCCTTCGAGCAACTGATACTAAGGCAAAGATCGCCAGTAGTTGCGCTCAAAGAGCACTTTGTTCATCTCACTACTATGACCACTGCTTGGAATCTGCAAAGATGATAGCGACAGCTAGTATTGCTGAACATATTGCTGGAGATCATGTAAAAGCGTTAATCCTGGCCAAAGAGGGACTGCATATGTATCCTCAACAAGGAGAAATATGGGCAGCCCTAATTTTCTCCCTGCTTCCTCACAAGGAATGGATAGAGAAGAAAGATTGGATTCTGGGCGCTGCTAGTCATATGCGACGTGATCTCAATATTTCTCGCCCATTGACTAGGTGGATAAATCTTATAGAAAAGAAGCTTACAAAATAAATTCATTACCTACATATTGTGCTCCCTATATCTTCCGATGCATTATCATGATAACCTTTAAGTACAGGCAGTAACTATAAAAAACTACTTTTAGCTCAGTTCTAGTTGCTGTTGACCACCATATGAATTTTACACATCACACAAAGCCTTCGATTACATTTTTCAGTTGTGTTTCTAGACCTATTTTAAATGTAGAATTTAAGTGATACCTAATAATAATTTTTTATACCTAGGACGTCCTAAGCGTAAGCAGTAAAGTACATTTTTTCATAATTGTCCTATTATGTAAAAATGGACTTTACATGGTATAAAGAATGTAAATTGTTGCACGATATTTTTAAAGTTTTTTATCTAATCTATTTTGTATATTTTTTATGCTTAAATTTTATTTAAGTGTAATGATTAAAAGATTTTTCATAAATCATAATTCTTTTAATGCAGAATTTTGACCAAAACTATCCGGGATTCGTCTGTATACGGCTAGGAATTTATCGCCTTTGTTTCGAGTAACTTTCTGGCCTTCTTCAGTACTTTCATATAACTTTTCAATAATAGGATCAAGTTTCTGAAACAAAACAAATCTTGATAATACATGACCTCAAATGACTGGAGAAAAATATTACACTACAAATTTCTATACTTGGATTGGATACGACACGGCCGGACGACGAAAGAAAACATCTATAAAAAATAGGATACCTAACAACACAAGAAAACATCAAGGTAAGGTTCCCTACAGACATATAATATCTTTACACTCTATTCTCAACAGTTAGTTACAAATAAATGGGCACCACCCGCACCACTCAACGGCCCCAGTTAGCACTAATCTTGCGTGTCGTGGGTTGGGTCCATAAATATAGAATAAAGGTCTGGATCTCATACACCTAGACCATAGATAGATAGACAAATAAATGTGGGAAAACGTGGGAAATTCACGCGGCTTCGCCCGCGTGAATTTCCCACGGGAACAGTGCTTCTTTTCCAGGATGAATATGTCTTTTTAATACTTCTATATGTATGCGAAATTTCTAATGTAGTTAGGATTCGAATAATGTACTAGTCCTTTGCAAAATATTAAGAATTGGTTTAACTATAATAAAACTGTAACTACATCCATACTAATATTATAAATGCGAAAGTTTGGATGTGAGGATGTTTGTTACTCAATCACGCAAAATCTACTGGACGGATTTTGATGAAATTTGGTATACGGGTAGAAAAATACCGGGAATAGCACATAGGGTACTTTTTATCCCGAAATTTCCACGGGAGGAAGCCCCGGGGCGTGGCTAGTATCATATATAGAAAAAAATTATGAAAGGTGTTTATAGGGTTAATAGAAGCCAAAACTATTTTTTTTTAATTCTTATCTGTTTGTAACGCATCATGCAAAAACTACTGAATGATATATGATGCGGTTTTCACAGTAGTATTGATGAAGGTCTAACCCACTTAGAACTGGAGATATTACCAAATAGCAAATTACTAGCATAAGATAGGGACACATGGAAAGAGAGTGGGGAGGCTTTTGCCCAGCAGTGGGACAGTGCTACGAAAAAAAATTACTTGCATACTTCTTCTCTCAGCCGAAAGACGTCCACTGCTGGACAAAGGCCTCCCCCAAGGATTTCCACAACGACCGGTCCTGCGCTGCCCGCATCCATGCGCAACCCGCGACCTTCACCAGGTCGTCGGTCCACCGAGTGGGAGGCCTGCCAACACTACGTTTTCCGGTTCGTGGTCGCCACTCGAGAACTTTTCTGCCCCAACGGCTATCTGTTCTGCGAGCTATGTGCCCCGCCCACTGCCACTTAAGTTTGGCGATTCTGCGGGCTATATCGGTTACTTTAGTTCTCCTACGGATCTCCTCATTTCTGATTCGATCACGCAGGGAAACTCCGAGCATAGCGCGCTCCATCGCCCTTTGGGTGACCTTGAGCCTTCTTATGAGGCCCATAGTAAGCGACCACGTCTCTGTTCCGTATGTCATCACTGGCAACACACACTGGTCAAAAACCTTAGTCTTGAGACACTGCGGTATTTTGGACGAGAAGATATCGCGAAGCTTCCCGAACGCTGCCCAGCCGAGTTGGATTCGACGGTTGACCTCTTTCTCGAAGTTGGACTTACCTAACTGAACTGTTTGTCCCAGGTATACGTAATTGTCAACAACTTCGAGTGTAGAGTCTCCAACCTTTAGAGGAGTGGGTGCGACACGGATATTAGACATGATTTTCGTCTTATCCATGTTCATTTTTAGACCCACTTGTTGAGAGGCTCTACAGAGGCCATCGAGCATTGTGCCTAGGTCTTCCAAGGTCTCAGCCATGACTACGATATCGTCAGCGAATCGAAGGTGAGTGAGGTACTCGCCGTTGATATTGATACCGAGTCCGCTCCAGTCCAGAAGCTTGAAGACATCTTCCAGGGCGGCGGTGAACAGTTTCGGAGATATAACGTCTCCCTGTCTCACCCCTCGCTTCAACTGGATAGGTTTCGAGCCTTGCGGCGCCACTGTCGCGCGAGTAACAAGTGATCCGTATATAAATTAGTTTTAAAAATAGTATTTGTTTTTAAGTTTGTGAAATAATTATGAAAAACAGTGCTTTATGGACTAAATCACTAGAATAAATGTTATCTTTTCAAAATATAAACTATTGTGGACGTTCTTAAGTGAAGAAAGTTGTGAATCATTAACAGACTTTACACAAGGTGCAAAGTGCAAAGTTTATGTGTTTTGACTTTATACGATAAAAACATAATAAACTGACAAATAATCAGTGACTAAAGTGGCAGTTTTGTGATGTTTACATAAAAAGTAGAAAAATTTCATCGTTACAATTTAAAGGCCATTATTTTGATATCATTGACCAATCAGAATATAGCAGCATCAAAGAGCTAGTGCCATCTGGTGATGAGTAGCATTACCATTTCATAACTTGATCTTCGATAAAGTTGCACGCCATCTGTACATAAAAGCTGAAACTAAAAACAATAAAATATCTAAGATGAATTATTTGCTAGAAAACATCACTTTAAGAAAGCCATGCTCACAGAAGCAGTCTGCGTCTAATGATAATAATGAAACTCATAATGCGACGTTAGATGTCACTGCCAGTAGCATACCACAATTATCTGACAGTGAAGATGAGGATGAAGTAAAATACCTCAAAGACAAAATATCACAACTCACACAGGAATTAAGTTATGCTACGGATAAAATTACTAAACTATGCGCAGAGAATGAAATTTTAAAAAACACAATCAATGAATTAAGTACTAAAAATGATAATACAAAAATCAAAAAAGGGCAAAACACCGAATAAGAGGAAGAAACACTTATCACCAAAAAAAACTGCACCGGGAAAACATGATTCGGACATACCTGAATCAGAAAATGTAAAAAACTCTCATAATAATATACAAAATTATGCAATGACAGGTACTTTAAAAATAAGATGAAATTATGTATGATAAGTAGTAATAAATATAATAAAATGATTGAGATTGCTGAAAATACATTTAACGACTATAAACTATGTCACTATTTATACCCCAAAAGTGGAGTTACTCAAATGATAAAAAACATAGAAGTGAAGCTTCAAGATTTTACTAAGAAAGATTACTGCATTATATTTATTGGACACGAAGACTTTAAAAAAACAGAAAATTACTTTGACATGGTATTAAAATTATGGAAACATTACAATTGATTACCCACACAAATATAATAATATGTCTTCCCACATTTATATGCGACAACCATAGTACAATTTTCAACTGGAGATTAGAATGTTTTAATAACTTATTATATTTGGATATACATACGCATAAATATGCTCTACTTGTTGGACACAAATTTAAATTTGACATATGAATTCGACATGTTCTCAAGACATTACGGGACAATCAACACCTACGGAATGAAGAAGATATTTGAAGACTTGCAGAATTTAATATTGGACATTGAATATAATAATAACGAATGTGATGAAATTTTGGACGACACAAAACTTCAGTTTTTTCTATGATTCGAAATTAAGTATAATACACCAAAATATTGCAGGTTTGATAAATAAATCAGATTTATTTGTTGTACATTTGGAAGAATTATTATGTAAAAAAATTGACATTGACGTAATTTGTATAACTGAACATTTTATTAAGTCAGGAAATGAGGGTAATTTGTTTATTCAAAATTTCTGTCTCTCAGCATGCTACTCGAGGACAGATGAAAGTCGTGGGGGCGCCTGTATCTTAGTAAAAAAGGCCATTTATATAGAGAAATATGTATTTCAAAGTATTGTGTTCATGGAGTTGTAGAATGTTGCGCAATAGAGTTAACACAATTTAAATTAATAATATTGTGCGTCTATAGACCGTCAACATCAACTGATTTTGAAACTTTTTATAGTAAATTAGAATTAATTTTAAAGGTATTGTGTAGCTATTCTAATAAAAAAATTGTGATATGTGGTGATTTCAATATTGATATCTTAAAACGAAGCGGTTTAGCTTTAGATTTTGAATACTTTCTCATGGGTTATAACTTGATATTACAAATAAAGCAACCGACTAGATTAAGCAGCAAAACTTGTATCGATAATTTCGCTCACAATTTACAATTTGCATGTAAAACTTATGTACAAGAATTTGGAATATCTGATCACACGGCTCAAATAATAGAAATCCCGATTAAAGAGGGAAATATTTTGAAGTATTGGCGAGTAAAAAGACGTGATTTAGGGCCAGATTACTTAATTATATTCAAAAACTATATAAAAAAATTCGCTTTTCCAGGTATTTATAATACAGAGGATCCAAATATAGCTGCAGATTATTTTTTTGACAATTTTCAAATGTTATACAATCTTTGTTTTCCAAATAAAATTACAACCATAAAGAATTTTAAATCAAATAAATGGGTATCAAAGGGAATAAAAACATGCTGTAGGAAAAAAAGAACCCTACTGTGGAAATATAGGATGAAACCGTCAAGTGAAAATAAACTTAATTTATTAAACTATACCAAAAAATTAAGGAAAATTATAAACCTAACCCAAAAAGCACAAAACTCGCTTTACATACAACAAGCTGAAAATAAATCTAAGGCCGCATGGCAAATAATCAATAAAAAAGAAATTACTAGGGAATACATTACGAGGGTAGAGAAAGATGGACACATTATAACTAATCCTAAGAAAATTGCTGATGCTTTTAATTCACATTTTATTGATAATATTGTAAGCTCATCAAATCAATTAAATAATTACGTTAATTTGCAAACGCAGTCACAATCCATGTTTCTTCAACCTATATCAACTGAAGAAGTTGTACGTATAATTAAATCTTTAAAAAATAAAAATAGTACTGGTCTTGATGGTATCACTACTAAAGTCGTTAAGTATGTAAATGAAGAGATAGCTCATCATATATGTCATATCATAAATATGTGTATAGCTGCGGGTGTCTTCCCGAATCATTGAAAACAATAGTTATCAAACCATTACATAAGAAAGAGAGCAAACTGAATATGTCTAACTACAGACCGGTTGCACTGGGCTCTGTTTTTACAAAAATATTTGAAAAATATATTTATGATGCTATGTACAACTACTTGACAAAATATAATTTATTATGTGACGAACAAATGGGATTTAGGAAAAATCGATCAATTAATATGGCAATTTATAAATTACTTGACATTGTTATGCGTAATGTAGATAATAAGACCGCTGTATGTGCACTGTACACTGATATGACTCAAGCTTTTGATTTTGTTAATCATGGGCGATTACTAAATAAGTTACAAACATATGGAATACGTGGGAATGTTTTGAGTCTTATAACATCATATTTACATAATCGTGGTCAGTTCGTTGAGATCACTGGTCTATGCACTAAAACTAGGCACGAAAAAAAGTACTTATCTGACCTACTTATCAATAGATTTGGTGTTCCGCAGGGCAGTGTACTAGGACCACTATTATTCCTTATATATATTAATGATTTACCACAACATGTAAGAAAAGATATGGTACTATTTGCTGATGACAGCACTGCCTTAATAAAATGTGACGACCCAAAGGAATATCAAACTGACATAAATAATGTATTACATGATATCATAGAATGGCTTGACATTAATAATTTGAAAATCAATATTAATAAATCAAAACTAATGCAATTTTACCAAAGGAAAAGATCTCAAAATCTAAATATTAATTATAATGGTCAACACATTGAGGAAGTTGGGAAAACTAAATTTCTTGGGCTAACAATAGATAATAAATTGACATGGAACAGTCACACTGACACTATTTGTAAAAAAATGAATAAATCTGCATATGCACTTTTTCAATTATCCAAAAAAGTTAAGTTAGAAGTGTCATTGGTAGCATATCACGGTCTGGTTACGCCGACATTGCGTTACGGAGTAATTTTTTGGGGTAACTCAAGGATAAAGAAAAGATCTTTAAATCTCAAAAAAGATGTTTGAGATCAATGTGCGCTTTAAAAACTCAAGATAGCTGCTTGCCTTATTTCAAATCATTAAAATTGTTGACATTTCCCTGTATTTATATTTTCGAAATATGTATATTTGTTAAATTAAATCCAAATCTATTTAAAAAAATAAAGGACATTAAAAAGAAAGTAAGACCACAATATGAACATAAGTTAGTGGTTGGTGGCCATAAAACTGCGTTGTTAAGGAAAAGTGTATTTGGCATGGCCCCAGTTATATATAATAAATTGCCAGATAGTTTTAAAGTCCTGACCTTTTTGAAATTTAAGAAAGCATTAAAATTATTATTACTAGATAAATGTTATTACTCAGTAAATGATTTTTTAAATGACAATTTATAATATTTCTAATTTTGACTTTTAATCTAATTTGACATTTTTATTATTAATTAAATTTTCATAATAATAGTCATTTAATGAATCATATTATGCATTATTTTGATTAAAATTTTTAAATTATTAAGGTAATGAAATTTAATTATTGTACGTCCTTTTATGGGCCAGACACAGTGAAACAATATATAGATGTAAGACCTCTTTACCTATGTTTGACAATAAAGATATTTTGATTTTTATTTTGATTTTTGATTTTGATTTTGATCCTGGAGACGGACCGACATGGTGGCGTTTTCGTACAAACACTTCAGCGCTTCGATATATCGATAGTCAATTTGGCACCGTTGGAGAGACTGTAGCACAGCCCAGGTCTCGATCGAATCGAAGGCTTTCTCGTAGTCCACAAACGCCAAGCATAAGGGCTGATTATACTCCTCAGTCTTCTGTATAATCTGCCGCAGCGTATGTAAGTGGTCTACGGTACTAAAGCCTTTTCGGAAACCGGCTTGTTCGGGAGGCTGGAAGTCGTCGAACCTGCGAGCGAGACGATTCGTAATGACTCTCGAAAACAGTTTGTAGACATGGCTCAGAAGTGAGATAGGCCTATAATTCTTCAATAAGGTTTTGTCGCCTTGTTTGAAGAAAAGTACCACCACACTTCTGTGCCATGCCGTAGGCGTTTGTCCCTCGAGTATGACGGAATCGAATAGCTTCTGAAGAGCTTTTAATACCGGTGTTCCACCTGCTTTCAGAAGCTCAGCCGTGATTCCATCATCACCCGGTGCCTTATTGTTTTTTAACTGTTTGAGAGCCATTCTAATCTCGTATAGGCTGACGTCCGGGATATCTTCAGTGTCGGGTCAATCTGGCTCTTGGATCTTTGGCCAGATTACTGACAGGTGCGCGTACGCTGGTGTATAATTGTCCGTAGAACTTCTCAACCTCTTCCAACAGCTCTGGCTTCGACGAAATGATTCTGCCATCCTCAGTCTTCAGCTTGGTCAGTTGGCTTTGACCAACAGACAGATCCCTTGCAAACACTTTTGAGCCCTTATTTCGCTTAATCGCCTCTTCAATACGGTCAGTATTGAATTGCCGTAAATCGCGCGTTAGGGACTTGGAGATCTGTCTGTTTAGACGTCGATACTGAGCAGCATCGTCAGAGGACTGCAGAACCAAGTTTCGTCTTTCTTCCATGAGTTTGTTGGTGAGGTCCGAGATCTTTTTGGTTCCTTTTGAACAGCGGGTTTTGAAGGCCTTAGACCCAGCTGTTTGGACAATTTGCACAAACCTGTCATTATAATCGTCCAGATTTTCGCAGTCTCCCAGGCATTCGAAGCGATTCTGCAACTCGAGCTGAAAGCTCTCGGGGTTTTGGAGCTGGATAGGCGCTGGTCGGAGCGTAGACTTCATCAGTCGACACCTTTCGAGTTTTATTCTAAGATTCAATATGCCTCTTACCAATCGGTGATCGCTTCCTGTTTTTACGGCATTGATCACAGAGACATCATTGAATATGTGCCTCTTCGTCGACAAGATGAAGTCAATCTCATTTTTTGTAACGCCATTAGGATGCAACCATGTCCACTTTCGCTGTTTTGGCTTTTTGAAGAAGGAGTTCATCATAAAGAGGCCCTCCTTCTCCATAAAGCCGGCCAGCAGATGACCACGTGCATTCCTCGTTCCATATCCAAAATTCCCCACTCTCAGCTCATCATCGCTTCGTTTGCCCAGTTTCGCGTTAAAGTCCCCCATCACAACGGTATAGTGGGCCTGGGAGCTATGTATGGCTCTAGAAATATCCTCATACATAGTCTCTACCTCGTCGTCGGAGCGATATGAGGGCGGTGCGTATACTTGTATTACCTTCAACGAATACCGTTTGGTGATTCTGAGTACAAGGTACGCTACCCTCGCCGAAACACTCTCGAACTGGACCACGTTGTTGACGAGGGACCTGTGGACGATAAACCCGACACCACCCTGGGACAGTTGGTCGCCCTCCCGGAAATAGAGCAGGTTTCCGGATTTGAGGATCATGGTGTCCTCCCCCTCTCTTCGGACTTCACATAATCCTACAATATCCCATCGTAACCTGCTCAATTCTTCCTCCAGTTCAGCGAGTTTCTCGTCGGTCCGCAGTGTGCACGTGTTGTAAGTTGCCAGGGCCAAGGGTCGTCGGGGTTGGTAGCCTGGTATCTGCCGGGGATTCTTAGCACCCCCTGCCCCGCCGTTACCGTGACCGCTACCAGAGTCCGGGATAGCGGGGCCGCCGGGGACTAGGGGCCGTGTTGTGGGTGTATCAACCATAGGGGGGTTTTGCCGTAATCGCCACGCTTGGCAGGCGGGTTGGCGATCGCAGTGTGATGTCATAGTACGCGGAAAGATGCTGCTGCCCATCCTCCGGTGTTTTAGATCCCTTAGTCGCCTCTTACGACACCCACGGGAAGAGATGGGTTGGTGCTATTCTAGGGCCACACCACAGGCACAACTTGCATACAATACTTACCAATTCATCTTCTGATACCCTTTCAAACAAGGGATGTTCTTCAAAATGAGATACCATCCACTCATGCAAATCCTTCACATCGGTTATAGTATAAACAACACCCTGAAATTGTTTTATCGTCATTTTATAAAAATGTAATTATAATAAATTATTATAATTAATTAATAATATATTATTACTCTTTTACACAATATCTAGTGGAGGGATTTTCAATGTTTACTTAATGTTTTTTTAATGGTACTAGTTTGAAAGGGCTATTACAGATATTGCTTTACCTATGTAAAGCAACATCTGTAATAGCACTTTCAAACTAGCATCCCATGCGGCATAGCTCAACTGCTTCATTTAAGTATTTTATGATGAGTAAAAAATACTGAACTTATAAAGCTATTAAACTTTTTGTCACTACATATAAGTATTATAATTTAAACTCCGTTTATTCCAAATTGTCCTATTATGTAAACAATCTTTACAGTACTTTTTGTTGAATTTTGTTGAAAATAAATCAAATATCTGTTCAAACCTAAACATTTTAAAGTAAAACATTAAATAACCACGAAAGTAATTTCCTAAAAAGTCCTAGTATTTTAATTTATATTGTTGTAAAATCATAAAAAGACATGGTAAGATTGTTTACATAATAGGACAATTATGAATAAATGGACTTTACTCCTGTGACTTCTTGTTCTAGCCATCATAGCTAATCTACTAATACATATTATTTAAAATATTAAAGCTGGAATTTTTTTTTTTTAATGTGCAAATCTCTTGAACTGCCAGTCTGATTTGAAAATAAGTTTCTGTGTATTATAGCCACATATAATGACAAAGGCAGAATCCCAAAATTTCCATGGAATGAGATAAGCAAATAGTTTACCTGTTCTGCCAATACATATGCATATTCGGACAATAGCCATTTATTAATTATTCTCCACTTGTGTTTTGCCTTCTTGAAGTGTGGGTCTGGGTATAAAAAGAACATTTTTCTTCAGCTGAAAACAGGAAAATATATTAGTTCATTTCATAACGATAATGAGTTAGAGTTTTGGTATTTACTCTGAAATGTACATCAATGATTTTACTGACCTGTCCTTTGTGAAAAAAGTTCGGTAAATATTTCATGGCATTTGTTCGTAACACCGCAATGTTCTGATACTGATTGAGGTGCTGTAGCCTTAATGCTTTTATTCTATCATTTACATAATCTGATACTTTTACACGTATCTCTAAACCCAGCATGAAATTTTCAGGAAACATTGGTGACAAAGTCACTGAAAATAATTTTTAAAGCAAGTATACAAATTCAAATTAATAAATGCAATATTGGATGATTTTGTAGTGGAATCTTACTAGGTACCTATGTAATTTGTAGGACTACAAAATAGGTATATTTCATAAAAAAAAAAAGATTAGAGAACCTGTGAAAGTTTTCTTTAATCTGACGCTGCCTTGCAAAATATTTGTCTCTTTTGTAATGGAACAGACATGAGTAAGCAGATAGAGAAATGAATTCTTTAATAATGTTTTATACAGTAGTAGCCTGTTGCTACAATAAATGATACAACCAATAGAAAGAATCTGCAATGATGGCAAAATTTTGCTATGGCCAAATCTTTGGTATTTTCTACTGTTTTAAAATAAGTTGCAAATTACCTAATAAACCTCCATATCCACAACCAACATCTAAAAACTCCACTTGCTTATTATTAAATTCCTCCATTTTTAAAATGGGGTACATGGCAGACCAGTCATATTTATCAGGATGCACAGGGCTAAAATCAAAACTCATTTAAGTCTTTTTGGTTGAAACATAGTCTCTCTGTCTTAACACCACACTATTATTTTATTTACACCAAAGTTTTATGCAATATTTTAGGTAGTTTGTTGACACCCGATATTTGGCTTGTTGGTATGTTGTATCACCTCAAAAAATCACAAATTATTTTTTCCATAGGCCGGCCAATCTATCATACCAGCAGTTTACAGTTCCAAGTACCTGTTTTTTGACACCCAATGTAACTTGTTGGTACTTATGTTGCACAACATACATTTTAAAAAGTGTTTTTCACGTCTGGGAAGGTCTATTTGAATTGATTCTGCCGAGTTACTTTTTTCGGAGTAATTTTTTTTTCTGAGGGAGGAGTCCAGGTAAAGATTTTCACTCCACACAAATGTCCGAGGTTTATGAAGCTATTGTCTTAAGCGACTAAGAGTAGGTCTGCCATCAGCAAAATTACTGACTCAGGAATTTTGCTAATGGCAGACCTACTCTTAGACAACATGATTTTTACAATGTTACAGGCATAGGATAATTATCTATGGTTACAGTTATTTTTTTCAATGGTTACATGTATTTTTTCACACCTATTTGACCTGATACATGTAAGTATTAAAGTTGTTGGAAACTTATAAGATGTATAACTTGTTATCTGGGAAATCTCGAACTGAACGGATTTGGGACGAATTCAGGCCTGAGAAAAATTTACACACATGATAAATATTGGTGAGAAAGTTCGTGTAAGTACTTACTATTCAAAACAATGATCAGCAATAGGGTTAGAGTGAGCTCGTTGGCGGTAGTATTTTTTCTGAGGTAAAGCCATATTGTACGATAACGGATATAATAATTTATTGATGATTTTTACTGTTATTAGATGTATTTGGTCGATGGATACAGTCCGCTTCCAACAAAAAATAAATGAAAAGGAAGCCAGCCACACTGTTTACTTAATCAGATTTCATACAGCCTGGCGCAACTCCAAAGAAAAAAACGATCGTATGAAAACGGGAGCGAATTTTTAATACGTCTATGTTCGAAAGATTATTCATACCTACAAAGCAGTGAACAATTGACGGCATTCAATTTTTATCGCATTATACTTCACCGCCATCTTAGACCGCCATGCTATAACATTGACGTTTCTCTATTGTTGTTTGTGTGGTTTTCTGAAAAGATCGCTGAATATTAATTATTATTCTGTGCTCTTTTTTAAAGCAATCTGCCTAATTTTCTTAAAATTTTATAGCGTCTAGGGGTAGAAATACAAATATAAAGCAAATATGAGCGGATTGAACAGGAAAAAGTGCGAAATTTGTAAAATAAAAACGTATCGAATGGACGGTCAAAAAGAATTTTCATGGCAAAATTTCCATTAGAAGAAGATCGGTAAGTACAAAATCTATATTATTATCGTGGATATAACTACGTTGGTCATAAATTTCATTGTAAATTAGATAAACGGGTAAATTAAAAGGTATAACCTTAGTTGCATGTAAACAATAGTGCTGATAAGTATAGTGTTTGTAAATTTTATCGATAATTTTCGTTTCAAATTAAAATATAAAAAAATTCTTAAGAATGGTTTATAATTTAATCTATTGAAGGAAAAGCTTATTAGGTATATTGATATATGTATACAAAACGGTGTATTAGAAGGATAAATGTTTTTGGCTTGGCAAATCCTCTTAATAATCGTGACTACTTTTAAGGTACCCCTAAGTTTATGTTCAGATCATAACTAATTAATATGTACAATACAGAACATGCATACAAATTTTAATCTAGTCTTATTTTCAGCTGTAGGCAATGGGTAGCAGCTACCGGAAACAAAAATTTGATTAATGTGCCAATTGAAAAATTGAACCAATTAAAATATGTATGTGGCAAGCATTTTCTTACAAAAGATTTCAAGAATAAGAAAATGCAGTTTAAGAAAAATGCTGTTCCATGTATTGATGACCTGTTCCTCAGCTTTCCATTACATATCTAACATATGAAAAGGAAAAATGTTTTGGATGATCATAATTACTACAGCCACACTGTTAGGGGTTAGTAAATTATATTTGTTTTATTATTTTATTTTATTGGATGTCACTCTGCAAATTCATTTTCTTATGTGTTGCAGAATCTTCAACTTCAGAATTTTCAATTGAGTGTGACTCTAAAAGAAAAAGGACACGTAGTCCACGTAAGCACTTTTTACATATTAAAGTACGGGTATATTGTACCTTTGCCCAGCAGTGGAATACAAAAGGTTGGGAAAAAGTATATTGTAATAATTACGTATGTACAATGTTAACTTTGCAGAACTTGCCAAATTTACTAAACAAATTGATTGTGTTGCAGAGACTTCAACTTCTTGACTCCATAAGTAAAAAATCACATAGTCCAAGTAAGTATTTTCATATATTAAAGTATATTGTATTAATAACATGTTCTGCAATATTAACTTCGCATAATCAGCCACTTACCTACTCTGTAATTTTATTCTATTTCAGAACCTTTAACTTCTATAGAAAATTTTACTGTGAGTGACACTAAAAGAAAAAGATCACATAGTCCAAGTAAGCATTTTTATATATTGAAGTATTAGGTATTAGTCGTATTTCCTCATGACTGAGGGTCGTGGTCATTATATGGAATGAAACACACACAACGACTTTCTTGGCAATTTTAATGGAGTGGTTTGCCATTGCCTTCTCCATTTCACACACTAGTTGATAATCATCAACACAGAGTGCAGGTTTCCTCACGATGTTTTCCTTCACCGGAAGCAAGTGGTGGTCGATGAAAACTACCATACATGAGTCAGATTGGTGTACAAACTAATGTAGCCCGGGCAGGATTCGAACCTGGGATTTTGCATCCACAGGCGGGCGCTCTACCACTCGCCACCACCATATTGAAGTACATTGTCATAATTACATTTATTGTAATACTAGCTTTTGCCCGCGGCTTCGACCGAAAAAAATACAAGAAAAATAACCAGTACTCATGACGGAAAAGGTTTTTAACTATTTAATAGTTATGTTTTTTTTGTGTTGCAGAACTTCTAACCTGGAGCACAGCCTGGAGTTAAGGAATTGTCATTTTTCGTCTATAAAAACATGTAAAAGAAATATACTTTGAAAGACATAAAACTGGTGTTCATTAATTCCTCCCAAAATAAAACTGTGGGCGTGGGTCACTATTAGATCACCTACCTACTACCTACGGTCGGCAAATGCTGATATCGACCTACCTACGATAAACGGTCGATAAATACTAATACCGATAAGTCGATAATAAGTGTGATGTACCACATCCCTATTTTTTTTTTCTTGATGTTGGCACAATGTTAAGCATTTGTGGCCTTCATATTGGCGGCCCTGTTTCGCTCCCGTTTCATAGTCCATTTTTTTGTATGGGAGTCCCGACTCTTAAAACGTAGTGATTATATATACTCTTTGTTTCATAGCACGTCCTAACGTCAAAATAGGTAGGTAATATAATTTAATGTCATTTTAATTTGACATTGACACAAACCTATTCGGATAAGGCATAAGCGTTGAAGTAGTAAGTACTTTATACAAAGTACTTATTACTTCCATGGGCATAAGTAAATTTTTAGTATAGACCAAGCATAAGATTCGCAAATCGTGACACGTCGGTGCATCGCATGGTGCATCTTTTGACAGTTAAATTCGATAGTGATGAGACATGTAAACTTTTCAATCATTAATCATGCTTCATGCTGTTTTTTTAAAGTATTTAATTTCGATTATAATAGATAAATATAATAGAAGATAAATAAAATATTTGAGGTCTGTTTTTATTTTGTGTTATGAACTTTATACATTACCACAGGGCGGGAGCTTCATAGTAACGGGGCGTCAAATATACCTAGTACTACTACAAATGAAACTGTACATCCGTGAACACGTCAATGTGTGCGTTAAACAACTAGGGTCGCCACCGCAAAATTATTGTTTTAAAAGACGCCGCGACAATGTTGTATGTTGAAAGTGACAACTCCGTTAGTTCCATTATGTCTGCCATGCTGTTTGATATCAGCGTCTTACTGGATAATAACTTTATTCAACATTTATTCAGAAAGGCAGATTAGGATGATAAGCCGACGACAAAGACACGAAAATAAAATTTAATTCTCATATATGTTGCTCCCATTTACCCACAAAATGGCATATAACGAAAAAATGAATATCTAATGATGTGAAATATTTTTAATTACTTTGCTTACCTACCTGTGTTCATCTTTCGGTTTATAAAAACGTCCTTCTTAGTTTGTATTAGATAAACAAAGGTTAACTGCGCATTACCTTACCATAATAATTTCATTAAAACGACGTTTCTCTCTATCTATAAAAGCGAAACGTAAGAGTAGCTTGAGATACGCTTCGCAGTCGCAGCTGCTAACCCCGTTTCATAGTGTCCCTCGATTCAAACGGGCAGGGTAGAAGTGCAGGGTACGCCATATTGCGGGAGAGGCAGGGAGCTTCCTTTCTGTATGTAGAACTTATATTAATTCTGTGACATTACTTTAAACTATTTATGTTAAATGAAATATATATTAGTATTTATTTTATATATTTATTTATATGCTCCCACGTAATATCTATACTACATTTTATTTTAAACAAACCGTAATAATATACTTCTATATTTAAGTTCAACAACCGTTACAGTAGTCAAGAAAATCAACACTACCTTTCAATTACCAACAATTAAATTTTAACTAAATAGAAAATCCTTTAGCTTAATCAACTAAACTTTAACTTAACAGAATTTATTCTAATTAATGTAATTTATTTTAAATAGAATTCTAACGACAAAAATTGCAATTTAAAAATGATAAATTAGGAGCGGAAAAGCAAGTCAACCGTTGGACGGTCTGACCAAAAGTGAAGCGCCGGCCGTTCGTTTCGCCAAATCTCGCAGCCACTCCGACGCCGCCGAGGTGGGGCAATCGATTACGTCACCGCACGCTAGGTGGCGCTGACTCCACGGTGTTGCCATGTTGGTGGCGACAACATCCGGCCGTCCTGCATACGGGGTCGTCCTCGATCACGTTGTGGTCTGGTGTATGGCTGAAAACAACACATCATTAACACAATTTTTTTTTAAAGATTTCAGACTAGTGACCTTTACAACCAGGTGAGCAATTATCCTGTTGTAAATGGTCCCTTATTACGCTGTCAATAGTACATCCCCAAGCTATGTTAGCTGCTATGAAGAGTTAAGCAAGTTATCCCATCGTCGGCCAACTTGCTTGTACAACATGGAACAACCATCAGCACCTTAGGCCGCCGAGGCTGTGTATCACCATGCACTCCCAACTAACAACTGTACTTAGTTGTAAGCCACAGCCAACTACCACAACTTGGAGTTTGTTGAACACACATACACCAGACATAATGAAACATAGCAAAGTCATTTATTTGGCCATTCGGGTTTCTCATAGATATTTAATAAAGAAACATAAAGAAAAGTTATTTTCAATATTCAATAAAGAAAAGGTTATTTTCAAGTGATAGCATAAACAATGATATTACCTTAATATGACAACATCCGACTTCTCACTATTCGTCATTTTCCTCGTCCTGTCCTATATTGACCCACGGCTTCATGTTCTCCACACAAGCGACACCTCCATACCTCTTAGTAGACCGTTCTGCTCCGCGCATATCTTCAATCTTATATCTGTCTTTACCTAAACACTCTTTAACCTGAAAGGGCCCTTAAATTGTGGTAACAATTTAGTACTCTGCCCGTCATTATGATGACTTGGGATCTTAATCACAACAAGATCACCTACATTATATAACGGTGCCCGTTTTCTCTTCAAGTCGAATGCGATTTTTTGTTTTTCTGCGTTATCCTTGATGTTTTTGTCCACTTTTTCCCTCAACAATGTCATGTCAATTTCCTGTTCTTCGTCGTCTACCCCCATTTCATGATTCATTCGTAAGCGATAACCAAAAAAAACTTCACTAGGGACTGCTGCTGTTGTTTTATTGATTGTGCTATTAATCCCTTGTTGTACCTTGTCAATCATTTGATCCCATTTTCTATTATCTGTGTTTGCCCCCAATGTCCGTAACGATTCCAAAATAGTCTGATTGTAGCGTTCGACCTGCCCGTTCGATCGTGGTACGGCAGTGGCTATAACATGCAGTCTAATTGCTCTGTCTTTACAGTATTGTGTAAATAGTTTTGAAGTAAATGCACTGCCTGCATCGCTGATTAAACGTTTTGGGTTGCCAAATATTTTAAATATTTTGTCTAATTCGTTAACTACTATATTACTTTTTGTACTTTTAACAGGTAAAATGAAAACAAACTTTGTAAATGAGTCTACCACAACTAGAAGATAAGTATTATTTTTAGTAGTTTTCACAAATGGGCCTAAGTGGTCTAAATGTAGTGTATGAAACGGTTTTGCATATTTTGGGATCGAATATAACTCTCCTGGTTTTTTACCGTGAACGTTTTTATAATATATACAATGTAAACAGTTTTTTATATACTTGTACACGACTCGTTTGAGGCGATGAAACCAATACACAGATTTAATTCTTTCGACCGTCTTATCCACTGCAAAATGCCCAATTTCGTCATGATTGGCTCGTATGACTTGCCATATACAGCGCTTGGGAACCACCCAACGCCTACCATACTCTGTACGTCTATATACTTTGTTTCCAAGTAACTCATAATTATTAAAAATGTCCTTATTTTGCTCGGCTTCCCCTGACTCTAATATTTCTTTAATACTACAAATACTTGGATCTTGTAACTGTACGGAGAGCAACCAATCTCCTCGGTTATTGACATTACAACATTACTGCATGGCGTATTGTCGTCGGTGACAATAGGGTTCCTACTCAACGCATCTACGTGCTGCATTTGCGTCCCAGGTCTATGAAACATTTCAAAATTAAATTCTTGGGTTTGCAACACCCACCTACTTATGCGAGGTACGATATCCTGCTTTGTTAGTGCGTATCGCACAGCACTACAATCTGTATATATCTTGAAAGCAGACCCAAGCAAATAATGTCTGAATTTTCGTAACCCTACTACCACCGCTAACAACTCCAACTCGAAGGAATGATATTTTTTCTTCACTACTTGTTTGACGGCTATAAAAGTAAATTGGTTTCTCTCCGTTTTCAGTTAACTGCATTAGAATACATCCTAACCCATTGCGACTAGCATCTGTATACAGCCGTATTGGCAGCTTAGGGTCAAATATAGACAATACTGTGTCACTGATCAAAATTGACTTTAAGTGTGCGAACGATTGCTCGTGTATAGGTTCCCACGACCACGTTGTATTTTTCTTTAGGAGATTGTTTAATGGACGAGCAATCATTGCACAATTCGGAATAAATTTACGAAAATAATTAATTAATCCCAGAAATTGCCTAACCTCGTGAACTGAATTTGGAGTAGGATAATTAACAACAGCATCTATTTTCCGGGAACTCGGACGAATGCCATTTTGTGAAATATCATAGCCCAAAAATTGAATATTTTCTTTGAAAAAGGAGCATTTCTTTAAATTGACAGTAAGACCGTGAGATTGCAGAATTTCGAGTACTTTCTCCAAGCATGATATATTTTCCTCTAACGTTTCCGTGGCTATCAAAATATCATCCATAAAATTGATTACTCTACCAAATCTAAGGTTTCCCAAGACAGAATTCATCACCCGTTGAAAAATAGCGGGTCCATTACATAGACCGAAGGGCATTCGTAAAAACTCGTAATGCCCGTCCAATGTGATGAATGCTGTCTTGTGAACATCACTTTCCTTAACCATCAGGTGATGGTAACCAGATTTTAAATCTAATGCTGTGTAATATTTGCACCCGCGTAACCGATCGAGAAGATCTTCGATTAGCGGCATAGGGTATTTTTCTTTTACCGTTTGTTTATTTAACCTACGATAATCTATGCACAAGCGTTTTTCTCCCGAAGCCTTATCGACCAGCAATGCCGGACTAGCATAGGATGAATTACTGCACCGTATTATTCCATTTTTCAACAAATCATCTACTATCCCACGAGTTATAACACGTTCACTCTCTGACATACGATAGGGACGTTGAAATACCGGCTTAGTTGTAGTTAATTCTATCTCTAATTCAATTCCAGATACCTTTCCTAAGTTACTTAAATCATTGGAAAAACATTGGGGGTACTTTTGACAAAATGTTATTTATACTAGATTCGTTAGGAATACTTTCATTAATATTACACACACATTTCTATTGGTTCTTTTAATAGTTCAAATGTCAAACTCTCCCCAATGCGACTATACATAATTTTACCATCTTCGGTAAAATTCCTGCCAATTAACACATTGCATCCTGATAACTTCTCAATTACATACATCGTGATCGGTAGTTCAACGTTATCAACACGTATGTTCACATCTACAGCAGAATTTAACACGATTGTGACATCATTTGTGAAACCGACTATAGGCACCGGTGTTTCTAACTGATAAGATTTTAAAGAAAATTGTTCAATTACGCTTGATAAAAATTAAAGAACAATCACTTCCCATGTCTATAAAAGCCTGACATTCCAGATCATTCACAAAAATATTTTTTATAAAATCTATTTTTAGCTTGTTCCTTATTTATTATTTTTACTTCTACATCCTTTTCTTACCTCCGTTTTAATTTTTGACATACACGCAGCTTCTAAATGGCCCAGTTTTTTACAGTAGTTACACGTAAGTGTACCTTTTAACGGACATTTAACCTTTTTATGCCCTAATTCTCCACAACGAAAACAGCGGAAATTAGTATTACTACCGTCAGATTTTTGAATCTGTACCGTTACTAACTAAATATTGTGAACTAGATTTTTTTGTTACGGAATTTGTCAAACTTTTACCTGGATTGTTAACAACATGTTTCTTATCCTTTTCAGGCTCGTGAACCTTACTATGTAAATAAGATGCTAATTCATCACAGTTTCTAAAACTACCCGATTCCGCTGCAACGCTAAGGCTTTTGTCGTCAATCGAACCAACGATAATTGATATTATATCTTGTTCCATAAATGATAATGCTAATTTATCAATACGACACTTTTGTTGAAAAAAAAATTCATAAAGCGACTGCCCTTCACTAGGTTTATTATTAATTAATTCTTTTAATAAGGAAAAAGCATTTCGTTTTACTTTAAATGTACTACAGAGCCTATCGCGCCACTGCCGCCACTTCCACGTGGTCCACTCTGTTTCCGTTTTTTGCAGAGAATCATACCACGTTTGGGCGGTCTTTCTCAATTTTTGTAACGCTTGAAACTTAATCATTCTATCTGACCAACCAAACGCTCGCGCGTTAGCTTCTACTACGTTTATCCACATCTCAATATTATCGACAAGGGGGTCAAACTCTGGGATCACTGATGAAGCAACTGCATTTTGACTCACGGTTTTGGATTCTCTTCGCTTGCGGCGTCGTGATCTCCTGTCGCTTCCAGACGACGAACTCGAGCTGGACGACGACGAACTCGATGATGACGACGACGGGAACCTCCTCCTTTTGTTTCTCCGGCTTCGCGGCATTTTGTAGGCGCACTGGCTGAGCACTTCTGATGTTAAATGAAATATATATTAGTATTTATTTTATATATTTATTTATATGCTCCCACGTAATATCTATACTACATTTTATTTTAAACAAACCGTAATAATATACTTCTATATTTAAGTTCAACAACCGTTACAGTAGTCAAGAAAATCAACACTACCTTTCAATTACCAACAATTAAATTTTAACTAAATAGAAAATCCTTTAGCTTAATCAACTAAACTTTAACTTAACAGAATTTATTCTAATTAATGTAATTTATTTTAAATAGAATTCTAACGACAAAAATTGCAATTTAGAAATGATAAATTAGGAGCGGAAAAGCAAGTCAACCGTTGGACGGTCTGACCAAAAGTGAAGCGCCGGCCGTTCGTTTCGCCAAATCTCGCAGCCGCTCCGACGCCGCCGAGGTGGGGCAATCGATTACGTCACCGCACGCTAGGTGGCGCTGACTCCACGGTGTTGCCATGTTGGTGGTGACAACTATTTACATGTAACAAATGAACTTCACATTAAAATGAATCTATTGATTATGATATATTTATGTGCGAGTGTCGGCAGTGCCAATCACTAATATACATTGCGAAGTGTCATTTATTAAAACGGGCCTAATATATATTTTTTTTATTTTTATTTTTTTACTATTATTATATGTCTGTGGAAAAACCTTTGAAGCTCTATGGGAACGGAACTCTAACGAAAACAGATCCGGCATTGAGGTTCGAATTCCTTACTACTAGAGTGATAACACTAGTCGACAATGGATTTTGCTCTGAAATAAAACTTATATATTTTGGTTCCTTTTGGTAAGTATATCCTTAGAAAAATACTTTTAAAAAATTCTTAGGTCTGATTACGATAATATGATTTTTTTTTTTCAAACAGGACCAAATAACGACCACCTCAACACTTTAAAAATTGTTTTATTCAAATTTAGACGCTCCCCAGTGGTTGCTGCCTTTCTCAATGTCTACATAGAAAGTCCTTTCAAATGCAAAACCATGTATTAAGTACGTAGCACACACGAGCTAGCGACCGACTGCTCGACAAAAAAATACAAAGAGTTGGGATACGTGTGTCGATTTCCGTCGAGAAGTATTGGCGTTTCATGATGTCTGCTTATTAGTTTGGCTAGACTCTGAATGTCGTGTCGCTTTAGCCGTTGATTGTAGAATATGTTGTTCAGTTTGCATGCTAGCTCATTAGGATGGTTTAATAGCCGATTTCTGTAGCGTTCAGCGGAGAGCCTTATCTCTTCCATAACAGTGTGTGTTGATTTGCAAAGTATTATGAATTTCGGTATTCGTTATGAACCATGGGGTGTTGGCTATATTTCTTAAGATGCCATTTTGCAATCTTTGCATTATGGTTATGTTAGAGTTGCATGCACTTCCCCACAGTTGGAGTCCGTATGTCCATATAGGCTTAAGCTTTGTCTTGTATATTATAGGAGCTTGTTGTCCATAGACAATACAGAGTTGCGTGACATTAACCAATACATGCTCCTATATCGGAGATTCAATTCATCCCTTTTCTTTTTTTTGTGGGTTTTCCATGTAAGCCTACGGTCCAGATGCATGCCGAGATATTTTACACAGTCCTTTTGTGGGGGATAGTCATTTCCCAATTTCACATGTGGGCAGTCTCCTTTCCTTGGTGCAAAGGTGATATGCACAGACTTAGAAGAACTGGCCTTAATTTACCATTTGTAAAGCCAGTTGTCCAAAATGTCGAGACTTTCTTGGAGCTTGGCGGATGCTCTGTGGGGCTCATTGTCAGTTGCTAATATAGCAGTATCATCTGCAAATGTAGCAGTGGTGACATTATGTGCTTCAGGTAGATCCGAGTTGAACAAAGAGTACAGCAGTGGTCCCAACACAGATACTTGCGGGACTCCAGCTTTAATTTCTTGAAATTCCGACGATTCACCTTCCACTCTTACTTGGAATATGCAGTCTGAGAGATATGATTAATGATTAAACGAACTTACCTGTACGTGAAGTTCTATCATAATTATACGAGTGTTTCGTCCGAAGAGATTAGTAATATCATACTTAGTAGTAACGCCTAGTGACACCACTTCAGTTTAGAAAAAAAAATATATATTAAAAAATAAAATGTTGCAACACTTTTAAGGTGGCAACATACATTTTTTTTTTATTACCCCCATCTTACCTCTTGCAGCTCATGTCGAACAAGCTTCAGATCGTTTAGATATTATGATATTTCTGGAACCCCATGGGTTAAATAATTTAACCAGGGTGGGCGGGATTACTAATCTCTTCGGACGAAACACTCGTATAATTATGATAGAACTTCACGTACAGGTAAGTTCGTTTAATCATTAATTATACTTCGTGTTTCGTCCTCGAGATTAGTAATATCATACTTAGTAGATATTGAGAGAATGTGGAGGAAATATTGTAAATGAAATACATTGTTTTCCTTTTTCAAATTAATGTTAATGAGAAAAAAACACAACAATAATTTCCAATAATTAATCAATGAAAGAAGAGGGATAATCACCTTGTTAAGTAGGAATTTACTTATAATGAAACTAGAGACCTGGCTAATGCGACGTTATCGTCGTTACTCGCAATTGGTCTATTGTAAAATCTTGCAAAGGTAGTGGAATGGCCGCTCCATCCGGCTGTTTGTCTAATCAAATCAAGATTGACTCCCATCTTATACGCCAGTGATGTTGCGGCATGGCGTGTGCTGTGAGAAGAGAATATGGAGACGTCAATTCCTATCTTTTAGGGTAGACTTAACCCAGCGACTAATTGTCTGAGATGATACCGCTTTGTATGGCTTCCGTACACTAATAAATAGATTAGTAGATTTTCTGAGGTCTTTAGTTCTATCTAAATATACAGTTAGAGCTTTAGCGGGACATACTCCCGGCCGTTCATGAAAAAATGGTAAATACAATGTTGGCTGTTTATTGCCTGCCCTAGAAGTTTTAATGAGATCATTAATTTTAATAATAATTTTATCATTTAATATAATCACATGATCAATTTTAATTTTTGACAATGTTTGCACCCTATGTGCTGTTACAAGAGAAAATAAAGTAGCACATTTTTTATTGGAAGGCAAAGATTCCATATAATTTAAAACTACACTTGCATCCCAAGTAACATTATATCGTGATGAAGGTGGTCTAAGCCTATATACTCCTTTACAGAATCGGATAATACGATCATCATCAGAAATATTTCCTGTTATTAGGGAAAGGGCTGATCTATAGCTATTAATTGTTCCATATTGGCCACCATCATTAAAAATTTTGGTTAAAAATTCTATAATCATAGGGATGGACGGTTGATACATATCAATATTACATTCGTTACAAAAGTGATACCAGCGTTTTAGACAAACGTCGTACTGTTTTAAGGTATTTTCCGATAGAGAGGCGAGAACGATGTCTAAGGCGGACTCCGGGATGCGTCGTTGAAGTAACGCCATCCGGATAACAGTCCGGCAACCAGGGTAACATGGTTCTGGATGTGTCGACATCTGAAACCAGGTATTAAGACATTGTTAGAGTCGAATGTAATGGTATCCGAAATAAGTAAACGCATAAATAATGGATACCAGGGTTGTGTTGGCCAATCTGGCACAACCATGATTCCTTCAGCATTATCAGATATTATTTTCCGTAAAGCTTTTAAGATTACTGCAACCGGTGGAAAAGCATAAAAGTAATAGCTAGCCCAGTTTAATGTAAAGGCATCGAAAGCGAATGCTTCGGGATCCCTGTGCCAGGATACAAATTTTTCGCATTTTTTGTTGTGACGGCTAGCGAATAAATCAATTTCTGGGACATTGAATTTATTTACTAAACTCTGAAAACCGGATTTAGATAGTTCCCATTCGACATCAGGATGGGTTTTCCGCGATTCCTTATCCGCGATTGAGTTTTCAGAAGATTGTATATAAGAAGCAACGATAATTATTTTTCGATCTTCACACCAATCCCAAATGTCTTTGGTAACTTTATTTAAGTGTGGGTATTGTACGCCCCCCATGCGGTTGATGTAGCTTAAGCTGTAGTGTTGTCAACACGAAGTAATATTTGACAGTTACAATAGTTTTTGGCAAATATTTTAAGCGCAAAATACGCCGCCAATAACTCGAGATAGTTAATATGTAACTGTTTTTCGTTCTCCGACCAACGCCCACTAGCAGTTTGTCCGTTACATGCAGCACCCCATCCCATTGTTGAGGCGTCAGAGAAAATTTCTAATTCATATTGATCTGATTTGATTCTATGGACACCATGATCAATTGAATGCAACCACCAATGTAGATCCGGCAATAAAGATGAAGGCAGTGTCATGTATTTGTCGTAGTCATCATTAACTTGTAAATTTAAAAATTTACATCGTTCTAACTGTTTCGTATGTGCCCATCCGTATTCTACGGCAGGACAAGCAGAGACCAATAAACCTAAAAGTTGTGCGAATTTTCTAATTTTGCATCTTTTTAATTTGATTATATCAAGTAACTCTGACTTAATCTTTTTCCTTTTTTCTTGGGGTAAACGTAATTCCCAATTGTGAGTATCGACTATAAAGCCTAAATATCTACACTGCATAGAAGGTATTTTAACGCTCTTTTCTTCGTTAATAATGAAACCCAGGGACTTTAGTAATATTTGCGTAATTTTAATATTTTGTGTACATTCTCTATGGGTAGCACCTGACAAAAATATGTTATCTAAATATATAGATGATATATAACCGCAAGACCTAAGCAATTTCATGACTGGTTTCATCAATTTAGTAAAAATAAAAGGAGCTGTACAAATACCAAATGGAAGAACATTAAATTCATACAACTTATCATTTATCAGGAAACGAAGGTATTTTCGAGAATCTGGGTGCACCCTTAGTAAAAAATATGCATCTTTTAAGTCTAAGGTGGCAACGTACGAACAACGTAATTTAAAATGTTGGGTTTTTATAAATTTATTTAGGTTCTTTAAATTTAGAATAAATGTCATCTTGCCATTAGATTTAGGCACTAAAAATACACGAGAAATGTATTGGCCATGACAAGGTTGACACCCAGAGATGGCGCCAATAGATAAAAGTTTCTTAATAGAATCGTCTATGTGAGGTTTTTCTAAATGACTAAAGTTATTCAATGATGGTGCGCAGGATTGAGAAACGGGTTCATCAAATTTAATTTGATATCCTTTTATCCATGAAAGTATAGTACGATCACTGGTTATCATAGACCACTGTCTATAAAAATGCGATAGCCTGCCGGCGTAACGTACCGAATCTAATCTCGGCGACTCTGCTTGTGATGACGTCGACGTTCCCTGTAGTTGCGCGACGAGGTCCCGCGCGGAGTCCCGCTCGGCGCTGCTGCAGACGGCTGGTGACGCGTTTGAGTGACCGGCTGCTGTCTGCGAGCCCCAGTCCGCGGCTTCCAGTTTAAATCTTTCTTAGACGAACTTGTTGAGGCTTGAGATTTTTTCGTGTTATCTCGTTTTAAGTCCGTGCTCGATTTCGTAACAGCCTTTGCAGTCTTCAGAGTTTCTGCGAAGTCTGTACCGAAAAGGCATTTGTAAATTTTGGTTAAAGCTAACTGGTCTTTTAGCTCTTTTTTAACTGAGTAAAGTGCGAAGTTCCGTCTGGTCTCTGACTCTGAATGCTGGATATCACAAAGGAGTCTGGCGACATCCATCAGATCTTTAATCAAATCATTATTTTTATCCTTCGAGTCGAGTTGCTTGGATATAACGCGACTCAGTGACGTAATACCAGCAGCAATGATTTTTTGACGAGATTCGATGCACTTGTCTCTTTTGGTGGCTATTTCGGGAATAGCTGCTTTTATTTCCGCATTAAGTTGCGGTGCTGAAATATTTATGCAGTTTGCCGGTACCAAAAACTTTTTTAGTAATTCCAATCTGGTATCTTTGTCGAGTCCAGATGTTGCCATGTGGGCTAATCTTGTTGCCAGGTCTGAATTGATATCCGGTCCATATTCTACAGTAACCGATGGATCTTCACCCAATATATCCAACAAATCTGTGTTGGCCGAAGTTTCTTCAGTAAGAATCTGAGTAGGTACCTCAGTTTAGACTTCTGGCTCCAAGGTAACCGTATCGACTTGGACTTAAGGGTTTGAAACTGGCTCTTGGCCTAGAACAAAACGAAAAAAACCGTTTTTTAATCGCACTTGATTAACAGAGAAAAATAAATGCGATTATTCGAAAAGAGTAGAAAGAAAAATATCATAGTAACTGATAATTTGCGTTTTCAAATCGAACAAATAAATTATGGATATAAGTGCAAGGTAGGCGACTGATGTAAGTTTAATACTCTAATGCGGCGAGATAGTCCCGCAGACCACTCTGGTGCATTTCGAGTTTAAATGCGGCGAGATAGTCCCGCAGACTACTCTGGTGCATTTACTTTTTCAATGCGGCGAGATAGTCCCGCAGACTACTCTGGTGCATTTATTTTTTCAATGCGGCGATATAGTCCCGCAGACTATTCTGGTGCATTGTAGTGAACATAATTGGGTATTACGAGTAATCTTTAAAAAACAAATAAAGTGGGTACTCACTTTCTTGGAAGCTTGTTCGACATGAGCAGCAAGAGGTAAGATGGGGGTAATAAAAAAAAAATGTATGTTGCCACCTTAAAAGTGTTGCAACATTTTATTTTTTAATATATATTTTTTTTCTAAACTGAAGTGGTGTCACTAGGCGTTACTACTAAGTATGCTATTACTAATCTCGAGGACGAAACACGAAGTATAATGCCATTAATAAGTAATAGCTGTGTGGAAGTGATTTTTTAATTTTGCAGAGCAGACCCTTATGCCATATTTTGTCAAATACCTGCTGGATATCTAAAAAGGCTGCTGAGCAGTACTCATTGTTCTCAAAAGAGCGTCTAACCACTTCGCACACTCCGTGTACCTGTTCTATGGTCGAGTGATATTGTCGGAAACCAAACTGGTGGTTCGAAATAACTTGACGTTCTGTTAGTATAGGTATTATCCTAGAAAGGAGATTATTTTCGAATACCTTGGACAAAGTAGGTAAGAAGCTGATTGGTCTGTAAGAGCCTGCGTCTTGTGGTGGTTTACCTATTTCATGAACCATTGTAATTATGGATACTTTTTATAGTTTCGGGAAGTATTGCACTCTGAGTATGCCGTTAAAGAGTGTTGTTAGGTAGATTATAGCCTTTCTTGGCAGTTGTTCTAAGACTTCTTTGGTTATTAAGTCAAAACCAGGAGATTTGTGACTCTTAAGTGCCTTTATCACTCTTTTCACCTCAGAAGCTGTCACGGGCTTGGGAGGTAAGGATAATTGAAGCTGTTGTTGTAGTATATCATCCACCTCTTTCTCCAAATCAACATCAGTGCTTGCTTTCGTTAGGCTTAAAGACTTCGGCTAAATGTTTGGCGAAAACATTAGCTTACTCCTTGCTAGTCTTTGTCCATCCAGCATTAGTCCTCAATGGGTACTTCATGTCTTGGGGTCCTTTCAGATCTTTTGTGGCCTTCCACAGTGAGTAGTTGGTCGAGGCCGTTGCAGTGAGATTTTCCAGCCTATACCGAAATGTTTCATTTTGTGCATCTGTCATGACGGCTGTGCCAATCACTAATCATTTGTTTCTATCTTGTTTATGAATTTTCTGCTCACGCAGTAAATATTGATGGGTGGGGAGGTTGTTTTCTTCTTAATCCATATTAAAACTGCTTGAATAACTTCATTATATTATTTAATTCACTATAAATCTCTCACAAAAACATTGTCCCTCGTATAAAATTCTGATCAGACTGCTACTGACATAATACCAATCAAATACCTATTTCTTTCTTTTTAAATGACAAACCTTTTCCCACCAGTGCACAAAGAACCATAAATAAAATTCATCCTCCAACATCCCCTCTAAATTTTATAACATTAATAAATATGAAATATAAAACCTAAAATCAAAATTCCACATCTCCAACCTACATTAAACTATTAAAACCCCATAAACTATTTCCCTACCTACCTTACACATCTAAATAAATATTAACTACCCCCCTTATTAAACAATTTCAAATATCAACCAAACAAACATATAAGATAATCATCAATTAAAACAATTTTAAATTAACTCCAAAACCTTAAACTAACCTATCATCGAGATAACTTATTTCCTCCAAACCTACCTCACTATTTAACATTAAATTAAACTACATCACTCTCACTGAGTTCATAAACATCACTAATCACTAGTAATACACTTCTTTAACCGTAAAAACTTCGTTCTGTCTAGTCCCTTTGTTAAAATATCCGCTAAGTTAGAATTAGTGGGACAGTATGAAACCTCTATTAAGTTTTGTTCTATTTTTTCCTTTATAAAATGAAATTTGACATCGATATGTTTACTCCTTCTATTCAATATTCCGTTCTTAATTAAAACTATGGCTGACTGATTATCGACAAATAACTGCGTTTTTGGAACTTTTCCCGTTAATTCTTCAATCAAACTTTGTATGTAAATCAAGTCTTTGATACATTCTGCGGCAGATATGTATTCAGCCTCAGTACTTGAAAGAGCAGTAACGGACTGCTTACGTGAGCACCAGTGTACGGGTCCGCTACCATAAAAAATCACAAAGCCGGTCGTACTCTTTCTTGTGTCTGGGTCACCTGCGAAATCTGCATCACAATATGCTGTCAAACTAAAATCCCTATCTCTATGATAACAAATTCCTGTACCTTTTGTGCCTTTGAGATACCTAAAAATATTTTTAACGTTACTAAAATCATTCAAATTCGGATTTTCTTGATGCCTACTACAATAACCTACATGAAAAGAAATATTCAGTCTTGTTTTGTTGACTAAATATAAGAGCGAGCCAATATATTGCCTAAAATGATGTACATCATTATCATTACCCTTCCCCTCTTGATGAACATCAATTAATAAATCAGGATGATAACTTTCCCTCAGATGATTATATTTTCCATTTTCCAACATTTTTTCTATATATGTTTTTTGATAAATTTTCAAATAATTATCTTTAACTAAGACCACCTAAGACGTCAATTCCTATAAACCTTTCAACTTTATCAAATTTCTTTATTTCAAATTCTTTTTCTAAACCTGAAATTATTTTATTCAATTCTAATACACTGTTTCCTACCAAACTTCCATCATCAACATAAAAGGCTAAATAAATATATTTTTCTTTACATAAAAATAAACATGGATCTAATTTTAGTTGCGTAAACCCTAATTTTTTCATTAATCAGTCAATCTTTTATTCCACATTAATGGAGCTTGTTTTAAACCATACAAACTCTTTTTAAGTTTACAAACTTTATTGTTCCCGTAATTATAGCCTAATGGTATTTCCATGTAAATATTTTTATTTAACTTCCCATATAAAAATGCTGTTTTCACGTCAAACTGTTTCATTTTGTACCCTTTTTGGGCCACAATCGATAACAATAACCTTACGCTTGTTATAGTCACCACAGGGCTATACGTTTCCTTGTAATCAATATTATATTTCTGTAAAAATCCCCTAACAACCAATCTCGCTTTGGAATAGTATAATCAATTATAATTCCTTTGTTTTCGCAAAATTTCCGAAATTCATTGCTACTATATTCACCACCATTATCACATCTAAACATTTTTATTTTCCTGTCAAAATGATTTTCCACGAAATTTACGTAGTGTATAACTTTTGAATAAACCTCACTTTTTGTTTTTAATAAATATACTTTTGAAAAATTAGTAAAATCATCGATAAATGAAACGTAATACCTATAACCATCCCATGTTTCTAGACTAAAAGGTCCACAAACATCAGTATGAATAATTTCTAATGGTTTTGATGCTCTTTTTCTCTCTGTATTGAATGGGTGTCTACATAATTTGGACTGGATGCAGACTTCGCAGTTGTCTACAGACAGATTGTTACCTTTAATATTGATACCTCTGACTAAATCTTTTGTTTTATAAATCGGAGTATGGGCTAAAGCCCTATGCCAAAAATGTTTATTATTGGTTACCAAATTGACTGACCTGCTTTGTGACTTATTACAGCTGTCGTCGCATACACGTAAACTCACGCTGTACAACCCGTCACTGCTTCTCAAGCCTGTAGCAATGCATGTCTTCTCATTTTCATCTTTAATGAAGCATTTATTTCTGAAAAATATAATTTTGCACTTATTTTTTGTTAAAGTTGATACGGATATTAAATTCTTCTTTAATTTCGGGACATATAAAACATTTTCCAATCTTAAATGGTTTGGTTTGCATTCCAGATTGCCACAAATATCAATGCAGTGAATATTTCCGTCAGCTGTCATTATTTTGTAACTGCATTCCTCTGTATTGCAAAAATAATTTAAAGAATTTATTGTATGACACGTTGCTCCAGAATCTATGATGAATTCGACTTCTTCTTCATAAAAAATATTAAAATTTCTTACCGAATAATTTCCAAAATGTGTAGATGCTTTGTTCAGACAAAACTTTGTGTAATGTGTCGAACTTTTACAATACTTGCAATTATATTTAGCTTTACATGCTTCAACCTTATGTCCTTCTTCCAAATATCTGTAACAATTTGACATTTTATTATAATTTCAAAATTTTGATAAATGTCCTCTCCGTCCAGTTATAACAGGTGTTTACTAAAAAATTATCAAAATATTCCTGTTTTTCAATTATTTTATTTTCTGCTTTCTCTTTTGTTTCTGTACTGTCAACTTTTGTTTCATTTCTGTCATTTTCATTTGTTTTTTCCTGTATTTTCTTTTCAAATAAAAGTCTCGAGGTTAAATTTATTAAGGTTTTTTCCGAAGCACTTGTTGCCTCCCAAGATGTTCTAAAATGTTTCATGTTTTCCGGCAGACTACATAGAATCTTTGAAATTATTTGTTGATCTGAGATATTGCTTCCTAATTTTCTGATCTTATTTGCTATGTTTTCCAGATTATATCTCCATCATTAAATTTGTAATTATAAAATTCTTCTAATGTTTGCCAAATTTGCGTATCTTTACTCCCTAAAAATATTTTGTCAAATTTTTCTAACATATCTTTTGCTGTTTTGCACTCCATAACATAATTAATATATTTGTCGTTTACTGAGTGTAAATCCAATATTTAACTTTGGCATTGTTTTTTACAAAATCTTTATCTGTAATATTTTTCAAATCTATGCCTTTAATTCAATCAATAATTTTAATTTCATTTTCCAGTAGTAATAATCTTTTTCATTGTCTAATTTATTTAAATTTACTTCGTTTTTATCCATCTTTTATTTTAATAAATTTGTCACTTTTATTCAAAATTATCTTCGTGTAAATTCAAATTTGCTGTCAACCATCTTGGTTTCTTGGTTACAAAATAGGTAAAAAACAAAAAATATCACAAAATAATCTTTACATATCCATCATCTTCCGAAGCGTTGCGACGCCCATGACCTATTGATGGGTGGGGAGGTTGTCTTCTTCTTAATCCATATTAAAACTGCTTGAATAACTTCATTATATTATTTAATTCACTATAAATCTCTCACTAAAACATTGTCCCTCGTATAAAATTCTGATCAGACTGCTACTGACATAATACCAATCAAATACCTATTTCTTTCTTTTTAAATGACAAACCTTTTCCCACCAGTGCACAATGAACCATAAATAAAATTCATCCTCCAACAGTAAACAATGGGATTTGGCCTATACTCTAGTAGTAAAGGAATTTGAACCTTAATGTTGCAAATGACAATGACAGTGCAAATGACAATGACAGTTGACTGACAGTTTTAAATTTGTAGCTTTGTTCAAAGAAAATATATGTAGGCTTTGCTTTGTTTGCAAATTGGGAATTTTTAGTATTATTTAATAAATAAAAAAGCAATTCAATATAATGTAGTGCACATTAATTGATAAAGCGACAAGAGTTTTGCATCATTAGGTAAGTTCTATTTATATTTAAAGAGCGACCACTCGCTGTATTGTACTTCGTTTGCGCGAAAAAAATGTCATGCAAAATTTATTATGTACAAAGTGCTCTGCTCGATAAAGTTTATTTTATTTATAATTTGTTTTCAGTCTTCAGTTCATCTTATTGGTTATTTAAAATTTACCGAAATTATTTGAATACTACAATAATTTTATTGTCTGTGTCAAGTAAAGATTTATCAAAAATTTTTTTATAAAAACTATAACTGTAGTCTAAGCGGTAAATAGTAGTTTTCGTGGAGTGTTCGTAGAGAGAGATACAGGAAATTTATTTAAGAACATTAATTTATTGCCCAACACTTTAAAAATTGTACACTTTACATAAGTTATTTTAATTTCTCATCCCATCCCAATTAATATTATAAATGCGAAAGTGAGTTTGTTTGTAACCTTTTCACACTTAATCACTTTATCAACCAATTTTCCTGAAATTATACATACACAACCCATAGTTAGGAGTACTAAGAAAGACAATAATAAACAAAATAAGAAAGGCAAAGGGTACTTATTTCAAAATTCCCACGGAAGGGGAGCCCTGGGGGCTAGTACATGATAATTCTACCGTGAGAGACTTGTTCACACTGGAAAGGCACATATTGTAAATTGGCTGTAGCAAATTGGTACGTGTAAAAGGAGGTTTTACCTGCTCAAATTAGACATTTTTTCAATTTCAAACTTAATCTTACATTGAAGCACATAATTTGAAATAATTTAATACATATCAATAAGGTATTTTATCAATCTAGTTATTATTTTAATTCAATAAGTAGTTTTTCAATATTTATTTTTATTACACATAGGGAGTTGTTGAAATTGATTGTGTTCTTAACTTATTTTCAAGTTACAACAACCATGTAGGAACTTTTACTACAACTGTTTCCATGTGCAGTTTTAGAAAGTCTTTCCTGTAACAAAAACACTATAGCTTAGTTGAGAAATTTATTTTTTGTAAATTACATTTCTTTTGATAATGATGACATGTGTTTGTCTTTATGGACATTAGTGCCACTTGAATTTTTTAATAATTATAAATTAAGTAGGTAAATGACAGAACTGAAACATTATCTTCATTTGATTTCTTGGATATTGGGAACTTTGCCACAGCCATCCCAGATATTTATTTATTTATTATATATTTTATTTAGATTTAGATATAGCAAAATCTATAATTTGAAAGCTAAACAAATACAACTATAATTTTCTTTGAATACAACAAGCTTTGTTACATTTTAAATCAAGTTTAAACTCATCCAAAGTGAAATATTGTATTGTATATCAAGAATAAATGTATTGATTAAAACAAATATAAATAGGTGTGCAACAGGGCTTGACTGATTGTGGTCAGTGATTGAACTGAATCAATTGCTTTGTGGTTTATCATGTGTTACACAGCTCCCGGCCCGCGGCCGCGCTCGCATAGTGACGCGAGCGACGTCGCTCTCGTTGTTTTGACTTGGTCGGCGCCCACGTGCGCTCGCCGCACCGCCGCAGTCTGTCACCGGCGCCGGCTGACGGCGACCGCTTCCTACGCCCATCGTTGTCTTACTCGCTTTACGAAATGTTATCAAAACTCTCGACAATTTCACGCTACTCAGTATATGTTGTCATGGTTTATGTGTGGTGAATAATTCCAAAATGAGAAAAGGGGATTCCCAGTCAAGCCTGGGAAGAGGCGGGTCGAGGCCGTCGCGTTTGCTCATGGACAGCGTGTCCTCCGATGAAGGACCGGAGACAGAGCGCCTGCTCGGCTCGCAGCTGCCGCCTGCCGTGGTGGCCGCAGCCAGCGGCCGTCGCGAGTCCCTCACGGCGCCCCCGTCGCCCACTGACTCGCGCAAGAAGCGCGATCATCGGCATCACTACAAGAACCACTTGCACCACCTCATTCACTGGCGAGATATATGGGGCGGAGAACCTCACAAGGGTCAGGAGGTACAGAGATTAAAGATCATCTTGATTACCCTCTTTAACCACTAAAGAAAAAGCATGTTTCCATGAACGTGAACAGGTTTATGTCTCTTTCCACCTTTTACCAATTTCTTATATCTGACTAATTGTCATTCTATAAAATCTATTTCATTTCAGTTTGAACCTCTATGTATGACTGCTATTACTGGTACAAGTACTTGTAACTGTTAGTTAGTGACTCGTCGTACATAACCTTGGGTTTGTTTAACAAAAAATGTGACTAAGCTATCGTTATTTTATACGCTTTGTGTATTGCTCGATCTTGACATAGTTCAGTTTCAAACCAGAAAGTAAAGTTAAAAACACAAGATACCGAACGCAATGAATATTAACGTAAATAGAATAAGAGCAAGTTCATTTTCTTAATGGACCGTAAGATAGCTCCTTTCCTTTAAAACGTATTTTCATTAGAGGTCATAGAACAAGAACTTATAAATACAAAGATCCGCAGGTTCAGAAAGCCGTGACACCTGACATTTCAACGGGAATCTTCCATCATTCTGAATCTAGATTAGATACCTATTAACAGGATACTTTCACAATATCGTAACTGTAGTAGACTATTTACAAGTGCATCTTGTACTGTTATTGGCACATTGCAATCCAGATAATTTGATTCTTTGCACCGAGAACCTACCTGAGTTAATGAGAATCGTAAGAAGTTTTTTATAAAATGCGATACAATAACAACAGTTCTTCGAAAATCCACAGGAAATCATGTAGTTCCCGACAAATGCAGCGTAAATGTAGAGCTAGCAAACATTATACACAAAGCTTGCATGTGTAAGCACGAAACAACAAACCTACCTAAGTATGAGTTGGGTAGTTGCCCTATGCCGTGATATTGACACAAAGAACACTCAGTCCACGTGTCCTAAATATTTGGAATCGAGTCGTGTTCCGCAAGACTGAGCATGTGAAGTTCATCGGACACCCGGCCTTGGATGTACATCTAGATACTTTTTATAAATTGCATCAGTTGACCTTTTTGCAAGCTCAAATCAATAATTTCTTGCTGCTTTGCGAGGGCGATGACTAGAAGTTTATTTAGATAGACGACTAGAAAAATTGCTTTATATTATAACTCGACAATTATAGATAGGCACAGTAACTTTCTTTCTTTGATCAGCATATTTATTCTTTTGAGTACCTAACTATTTAATTTACACTATATCTTGTATTGTCTT
The DNA here is from genome assembly GCA_018467065.1 of Ephestia elutella. Classification (NCBI taxonomy): domain Eukaryota; kingdom Metazoa; phylum Arthropoda; class Insecta; order Lepidoptera; family Pyralidae; genus Ephestia; species Ephestia elutella. Next base: position 8,042,635 of record CM031573.1, on the reverse strand, counting down.
TAAAATTAGTAATTATTTGTAAATATCAACATAAGTAAATTTAAATAAATGCGGCCCTGCAATTATTCATAACTAAAGCAAAAGCAAAGAAGCTCAGCCGAAGGTCGAAGCTGAGATCCCTTTCTGATTGTATGTCAACACAATGTGTGTTTGCAATAATATTGTGTTTGTAGCGGAAACGTACCCGATTTATGTGATATTTTGCTACTGTTTCCGTTTGTTTGAACATTTTGTATGCGAATATGTACCTCTAGCTCAAGTAAAAAACAAAGAAAAAAATCTGACCGCGGTTTTCCAATTGGCATTTGAGCTCTGTGCTCTCTATTACTATACCTCCATGATTATTATCGTGTGGTTTGTAGTTTATTTAAATTACATTTGGTTTTCATGGTTCCTTTGTCACGGAAAAGTGAGAAATGGTATTTCGAAAAGTTGTTGTTGAAAAGTTGGATAGTTACTAGCGTGTGCGCATCGCTTCGTGGGTTGGGCTTTGATAAAACGTACTCAAATGTCAGGCTATTCGCGTACTATGTCTCGTGCGTAGTGATAGCCTGACAGCACAGAGTTACAAACATGCATTATCACTTCTGTGATACCAATAAATCATACAATGCGTAGTGAAATTGAAAAAAAAACGGAACAACCATTCTGGAATGTACCTAGCTTGTGGTCACAGGGAATAACGTAAGGGTTCTGACCTGGCAACTTGATGATTTCATGATGTTCGGTTGAGTAACCTAGGCGTGAAAGCGTACCTAACACGCACTTTCACATTTATATTGGTTACGATGAAAGGATAAGCATAGAAACATCTATGGGATAGCATTCCTTTTACAATTTTTGATGAATATGCTTCTATCCATTTGTATGATAAATAACATGGCCACAATCTAACGAAGTGCTCGCTAGGAACTGCGTGTATTCAATTTAATTCAAGCAATTGAAGTTGTAATAGTAACTCGACAAGAGCACGCAATCGTTTTGTGAACGCTGCCCCTCGTAATATTGTAGTGTGTCTCGAATCATTTTGATTGAGTATTAGTATACAAGCCTCGGAAATTAGGGATAAAAATGCCAATACTACTAGGAATTTAGGGATAAAAAGTACCCTATTTGCTATTCCCAGTATTTTTCTACCCGTGTATCAAAGTTCATTGAAATCCGTCCAGTAGATTTTGCGTGATTGAGAACAAACATCCTCACAAATTCACAAACTCACATCCAAACTTTCGCATTTATAATATCCCAGGTTTTTTCTACCATTGTAATCGCAGAAATCAGAAAAATCTTCTTTTGACATTGTAACAAATTTCACTGAAAACCGGCTGCTTTTACGTGAAGAAGTAACAAACATCTTTCACATTATATTATGTAAAATCGCCTGGACTTTCAGTTTTGGTAAGCATCATCTAAGCTACGAAAAGTCTACCGCTCTGGACGGACATTAGGTCTCTCCCATAGATTGGTGGAACTTTCTAATCTACACACAATATAAATCTTAGCAGGAATTTATTGTTAACATACAATCACGACCGGCGCGTTCCTACACATACATACAGGAAAATAGCATGTCATTGAAAAGCCATTGTTTCAAAGTATTTACTCGTAAATCAACTCTACACATTATTGTGGTGACTATAGCTGATTGGTAAATAAATAAATTGTCAGCATCGCATGTTTTATACTTCGTATAAATTGTTCAATAGTGTCTACATGAAATGTAACTGGATATTCTATGCGATCGATGTGTTTTGGTTTCTAGTTGAATAATAAGTTAAGACTCAGTTGTAGGCGCTCGACTTGCGTCCGAAACCGAAACGACGTAGGTTCGAATCCTAGGGGCGGCCTGACATGTACCTCTGAGGCTGTATATTAATCGATTTTTATACGATCCAGTGAAAGAAAATATTGATGAGGAAACCCTGGTGAGTGTGGAATAATTGGTGGCAACTCCAACGTTCCCACTCTTCAGTATTGGCATGTAGATAGGCACCGGGGTGTTTTTAGTGGGTCCAAGTCCCACATGCCGCTTCACTGCTCGTCTGTCGAGAAATGAAAGGTATGCGAAGGCATTTTCAGCTCAATTAAAAAAAAAGGTGTGATACTGCGGCTTTGTTAGATGCCTTTACCGTTAAAGGACTTGAAAAAATCTGACACCAGTCTTATAAAACATACGAAAAGAAAAAAAGAAAGTCCAAAAAAATATTTCGAAGCTCTACAATTTCTTTATCATCATAAATAGCCTTCTTTTTTATCCTCTTCTGTAAAAACATACTTTGTAGAGATATCGTTTAATTCTGCAATCTCAAAATCTCGTAAATATCTTGAGTTATCAGGCTGAAGCTGAAACGCATGTATGTATAAATATGATAAAGCTTTGTTTTACCTAACAAACTGCAGCTAAGGGTAGATTTTCCTTATTATGTACTTGAAAAAGCCTACGTAACAACTATTCAAACGTTGACGAAACTAATTCCAATATTGTTTTTATTCATGCAAATTCCGTAGGTACCTCTGACTTCATAGAAAGCTTAACCATCTCGGCCACATACAAACATCACTAGCTGACTAATGACATTATTTTTTACCTAAAAGCAGGCTTTATCTTTTCTGTTACCAGAATACTAGGTCACTTCAACTGTTCTTGGCACGTTGGAAACGCCAGAGCAGCCTTCTCGCGATTTATTGACTTAGATTATAAAGACTTTTGTTATCATCGTACTTCTCTAATGACACGTCAGGCTTCTCTATTAATATCTTATTTTCTTGAAACCTTTAGAGTATTTGTTGGCATTGTCTATCTCTCTGTAGATAGAGGGGTGTTGCTTAACGTAATTTAGCGTCTCCTAGGCGAGGCTTCTATAACGAAGGCGCAGCAATTTGACCGCAATATAACCGTCATTCTGGGACCAACGTGAAAAACGTTTATAAAGTTAAATGAGAACGCAGCAGTGAAAGGCTTCTGGCAAAGTATTGCTTGGTCCTCCCTCTCTCCTCTCCTTGAATATATGAGATATTTTTATGTTTTTAACGAAGTTTGTTGCGGATATTTTAGCTGTACGGATTGTGAAAAATCTTGTTGCGGATATTTATTTAGATTTTGACGAGGCCTGTGGCGGATTAATTTCTGTACTTAATTTAGATGAATAAATGTTTTGTTATTTTGACTTCAACTTCGAATTTTCGAAAAAGTTTTAAAACATTTGGTACACTACATTTTTAATAGAATATCTTTTTGAACATGCGTAAATAAAGCCACATATTAAAAATCATGCGATACCGCAATGATACTACTTACAGGAGTATTAACACAGCAGCTGCATTACATTGTAATGATAATGGCTAATGATATTTCCGTAGTTTAAATTTGTGGCAAATTGAAGCGAAGTTGGTTCAAAACTATTAATTCTGTTTAGTATAATTCAGACTTGTTGTGTTTTCAAACTATCGGCTAGTCATCTTCGTTGTCGGTTCAAAAGTTCTTTTCTGTTGTGTCTAATTTAATATTATTTTACCTCTTTATGATCTCAAAATACTTTACAAGATGTGTAATTTCATTAATCTCTTCTCAGTAATTCTAAACATGTAATAGCCAAAGGGTTGTTGCTATACATACACCGTAGGTAGGTCGTGGTAAACACTATTTTCTTTGCCCCAGTTGTCGACAGTATTTCGCCTATGCGTCATTCTTCATGACATCACCAGGCCACTTCTTTGTTTACCCCTTGATTTCTTGTTATTCTAATTACTGTAAACTTGATAACAATCATTCTGGTTCGTAATTACACTAAATCAAAGGTGCGGTGACTTAAAATAGTGTTAGGAAAAATATTATCCTCACTTCAATCAAAAAACACATAAACACTAAGTACATTAATTATATAAACACTTATAATTTAACATTTAACGTGTTGGGTATGAAAATAATAACTACTGCGACAAATAATACAAAACAATGGGATAAGATAAGCATACAGATGATTGATCTATTCTTTTAAAATTCGTAATAAACCTATCGCCGTATTATCAGTAACGTTCACTTGTTGCAAAAGTTCACAGTTGAAATGAAATGAAATGCACACTTATGCCCATTTTGATTTTATTGGGAAACATTACGGCCTGAGTAATGGGAAGTTTATGACTGCGGGCAATTTTAAAATTACTGCATTTACCGCAGTCTTAAAGGCCACCTCTGCGAACTGCCTCCATCACCAATATAGATCATACAAATCAAGAATTTTCTCTGAAAAACTACTGTACAAAAGCGTAGATTCAAAATGTGTAGGTATATTATGAGAAAAGGGAGGGAATTTACTAGTTATTATAGTTTATACTAGCTTTTGCCCGCGGCTTCGCCCGCGTGAATTTCCCACGGGAACAGTGCTTTTTCCCGGGATAAAAAGTCCTATGTGCTATTCCAGGTCATTATCTACCTCTGTACCAAATTTCATCGAAATCCGTCCAGTAGATTTTGCGTGATTGAGTAACAAACATCCTCACAAACTCACAAATTCACAAACTCACATCCAAACTTTCGCATTTATAATATTAGTATGGATTTTGCTGCAAGTGCAAAAACTATTGAAAACTTAAAATTAGGGAGACTCCTTTCGAGATGGAGGAATAAAGAGAAGATGTAGGTAAGTATCTGTTATTGTAATAGTACACATACTTTTTTTTTACTTTATGTAAGGAATAAACAAAATTGACAAATTCCACTGTAACTTAAATTGCTATAAGTGCGATGTTACTGGAACTCTTATCGGATTTTCAGATAACCCCAACCTTATTATTCGCAGTTTTATTTATATCGAATAGAAACTATGTAATTCAAATGTATACGTAAACAATGATATTGTACTTTTATGTTACGTAATATTCGCTTTCCTTTCTCTAGCTAACTTTCAGCCTCTCTGCTCAACATAATTCAAGATTTTTTAAAATAAGACAGGTCCTATATTATTATGGGTGACCTATACTTACACTTTGTCCATACTTACACGTATTTTGACCAAGCATGCGGCAAATGCTTGCAATACGACCGTAAATGCCATTGTTTGTTATTGCGTACATAAATTGTGCATACGATACTTGTAGCTTGTAGGCGTTATCAGTTCAGTGCATGGTCACTCGATCGTGCAGATACAGCTGGTATTAGTATGCAATACGGGCCTTTAATAATAACCTCGGCCGAATAAATTAGTTTAGTAGTACTGTCGGTGTCCCTCAACTGTACAGTATTTTATCTATCTAGGATACCTTGGCATGGAAACTGAAAATGTTACTGTCGTGCGACGTATTTAATTATGGTTACTATGGTTATTATTCTTATGACAGTGCAGGTCAACTTAGTGCCTAGGTATAAAGTAGGATTGTGCCGTGATTTAAACTTCCTTTCAGAAAAAAATATCATTTCCACTAAAGATTTTGTAAAAATATCCATCCAACATATCAGATATAAGGCAATCACGTTTTAATGAAATTGAACTCTAATCTTAACAAATCACTGTAATACCATCAGTAGATATAAAAAGATACCATATCGTAAAACTTATGATATGAACCGATTGAAATCATATGGTCCATCGAACGATATTTACTCGTATTCTTCCAGTCCTATCCCAAGAACGGAACGTTGTATTTCTTAAATCAATACAAAAATGTCATAGTATAGCAATATCCATACTAATATTATAAATGCGAAAGTTTGGATGTGAGTTTGTGAGTTTGTGAGTATGTGAGTTTGTGAATTTGTGAGTTTGTGAGGATGTTTGTTACTCAATCACGCAAAATCTACTGGACGGATTTCGATGAAATTTGGTACAGAGGTAGATAATGACCTGGAATAGCATATAGGCTACTTTTTATCCCGGGAAAAAGCACTGTTCCCGTGGGAAATTCACGCGGGCGAAGCCGCGGGCGAAGCCGCGGGCAAAAGCTAGTCTTTAATAAAATAGCATTTCAATGATTTTTACTGCTATTTTTTATTTATTCAGCCGCTTATCTTCATTACAAGGTTGTAATATTTTTGATAAATTTGACTGGGCTAATGTGTTTTGTGAAGTTGTGATTGTAAACGTAGTGTGTAGATAGTATTCTTCAGTCAGACTTCTGTGGGTGTCTCCACTGTTGCCGTTTATTTGAATAGCGACTTGATTGAGAAGATCAAGAGAAGATATTATATCGACATGACATCGATCACATCTTATTTTCATGATGACGAGATTTTTTGTAATCTTTAATTTCCGCTTGTCACGATGCCTTATTGTGTTCGTTAGTATATTCTGGTTATTTGGTCATTTTACAGTCTGCTATAAAGATTAACACTCCATTAACGTTCCGTAAAACCGTGACTTCGTTATTAGACTCAGCATTCAGTAATGAAATGACATCTTGGAACGATTTTTTCCTTGGAATTTAATGACTAGGTACCTAAATACATGTAGTAGTACACTTTTAATATATTTTGTGTAAATTTGTCATAAATAACGTGGCTAATGGTGGCTATTTATTTATATGTAGAAGATAATGTAGGTCTAAAAAAGGGGGAGGCCTTTGCCCAGCAGTGGGATACAAGACCTTATAGGCTAGTAAAAAAAAAAGATAATGTCTGAATATGCCTGGAGTGATTTAATGTTGCTTCTAATCTCATTTTGTACGGTATTCATTCTATAATATTTTTTTATTATTACCCTGGACTTTCTGCATTCTCTTTCTGTACTTTATTTAATTTTGTATTTTTTAATACAAAATAATATTTATTTATTAGTTGTGTTGTATATTTAGCATTGTTTGTGACTTGTAACGCCATCTAGTTATTACGCTACAATTTACTTCAGCATGCTCGCGCAACATACTCATGCGCAAGAGCACGTGTGTGTTCTGTTTCTACCTGTGGTTTGTCTTTGTATTAAATCCGATGAGACAGCGACAGATGGCGCTCTAGCCATTTTGAATAAATTATAAATATAAAATTTTAAAAATAATATTATGAGTATATTAGAAAAATTCATACTAAGAAGTGTTTCAGTTTACTACACAGCTTCAGTGAAACAAATCGTGCTTTGCATTGCATGTATAATTTTTCTGAATTCAAAATGTAAGTTCTACGGTGAGGTACCAACACCAACCTAAAACGATTTAAGTATTTAATCTTGGCGGTGGTGCTGTCAACAAACAGACCGATAACTGTGATAAGCGTACCTTATTTATATGTTATTTAATTCAATTATATTGAATCTTATCAGTACAGGGATAGCGCAGTATGAGTCCTGGCGCTGTGGTTTCGGTTTAACCTTATTCTAAGTGAATAACATAATTAAAAATTCAAAACTACCCGCAAAACTGATGTTGTTTGCAATTTTAATCGGTAAAATTATAGTGTGAGGGTTTGGTTTTGTGTAGTATTTTGAAATAAGGCAAATGTGGATATGGCACATGATGTATCGTGTTAGAAGTGTTCGGACTAAAGCCGGGTTGCCATCATGTCGTGGACGGACAGGGCTGGGCCCTCGACTGGGGCGCCCGAGAGACGCCCCCTGATGCTGGCATTGCGGGTGCCTCGGAGTTATGGAAGTGTATTTCCATACTACAAATTTGTGAGAGACACCCTGAGCAGCGAGCCGGTAATCGATGAGGTAGTGTGATGAATCTTTTTAATTGTACTCATATTGGGTTTCTTAGATTTAGATAATATCAACAAGTAGGTAATTAAAATTATTTGTGAGATACACGACAATATTTGTAGCGAGTGTCCCGATTAACAAACAATATTTCGTCATCAAATATTTTTATCTCTTATCACTTTATCAATTCAAAAACTTCCTACAATTATATGCAATAAATGTAAGTGATTAAACAATTCAATTCTATTTGTTAGTATTTTTGTCGTAAATCGTATATGAATGTGAACGTCAACAAAAACACGTTTTATGTGACCATCTTCATTAGATTTGGTAGTACCATTTGGTTATTTCCGACATATTTTTAGTGACATCACAAAAACGGAACCTCCAGATCGCGATTACAGCACTTGGCCGGGTCTTTTCGTTCAGTTTTCATTTAAAACTGCACTGCTTTTATAATTAGAAAACTATTTTTAGCCTTTTTCTGTTTACTCGTGGTATGGCTTCGCTGGCTAACATCCACGAAATATGGCACCTATCGTACTTATTGTTGATTTCAGTGAATGCAAGGACCGCCTTGATTTATCTATCATCTATCAATATATATAAAATTCTTTCGTTACGGACTGATTGGAGTGACTGACATACAACGCACAGCCAAAACTACTGGGCGGCGGCGTAGGAAGCTGAAATTTGGCATATAGGTTCCTTAGGGAGTATAGGGGAGCATGCCAGTCTTTAATATTTTGTAATATGTTTTACTACAAAGAATAATTATATACTTGCCCCTTTTGTCAGATAAGATTACTCTAATAATTCCTGAGATCCCTGAAAAACGACTCATGTGCGAAAATTATCCACTATTATAAAAAGTGGAAAAATGTTTAGTTATGTTTAATATTACCATCATTTTCTTGTTTTGTTGTTTTGGTTTTTGACATTTACAAAGACCGTTTTTATTGCTAGGTACTTTAATTGATGACATCATAACTTAATCAATATATGTTGTTATTATTATTAATAATTGTATCTCTTAATAGCGTATTATTCGTAGTGTTCAACTTTCGTTTTATATTCTGTTTTTTATCTGTGAGGACCTTTAAGTGGCTCCTTTGCTAGCTATTCTGTTTATACATTTAAGACTAAAATTGTAGCTGTTGGTCTTCCTATAAAATAAAATAAAATAACTTGTTAGAGAGGGAAATCTTTGTCGTTTTGGCCTGTTGTTAGTTTGAACATAGATTTGGCAAAATCTTGATGTTTAATATTAATTTAGGTATATTTATTTTGAGATGTGATGCGGTTTGCATTTTTTCTCAATCATGCTTTATTGTATTCATGTATATTGTATTCGGATAATATTTAGGAAACCCATTCATAAGATGTTCTCCTAATTTGATCCTACAGCATAATAGATTCCAACATTCCATTCTATTATGGCTTTCACATTAATCCATCAATAAAACATTTGTACGATTTCTTGAAGTAACAAAAGTTCTGTTATTGGGAAGGCCAGTAACTGACTTTATAGTCGTCTCTCGTTAGTCTACTGTGGTTTCAAATGCGGTTGCCCGATTGGATAAAATATGTATTATAAATGCTCTAAAATATCACGGTAAACTCCTTATCACGTCCATTCTATTACATGTAAACGATGGTGTAATAGTCGTATTTTTACTGTTATCACATAAATCCCTTTGTTTGTATTTGCAAATGTTTTTGAACCAATATTAACTCAATATTAAGCTTTTGAAAACAGTAGCTGTTATAAGTAGCGGGCAGTGGAGATTTACACCGATTTATCTCCAGCAACTAGTTGTGACCACATTAAATTCACAGATTCACTTTTGGTTGTGTTAAGAACATTGCAGTATTGCAAGTAATTAACATCTGATGGTGTGCCATGTTGCGTGCGGCATCTTTCATACGGAATTATGGACAGGTACAACTATGCGTAGGTAGTAATTTTATTTATTCATTTACTTGTAGACTGCTTTACCTTCGTACATAACCAAAAATTTAATCCAGCCCAAAAAAATTGATTTTGAGTTTGTCTCTCATCGTATATTTGAATTGCATACTTGCATCGTTCAGCTTGACTGGGTGCACGCACGCTGCAGGTCGCGGCAGCCTCCGCGGGGCGTCTAACTGCGTGGAATCCAGTAACCCCGTTAATCTTTTTGCTCTCCTTTTGCTGCGGATCCTTACCTCGGGGTCTTATGCCGTTTACAATAATTGATCGTGCAGCGGTTATGACCTCATAATACTGATAGCACACTCTCGAAAACTCAAAATCAACAACTTGCGATCTTGTGACCAATCTTTCTTGATCATGTGCTTACGCATTGCTTTATTATGACGTTGAGAGTAAATTATTTAAAATCTGCCTTTATAACAAACCTTTTAAAGTCAAATAGGTATTAAGTTACTATTCTTTAATGACCAATCAAATCAGTTAAGTAGATTGAGGTTATGCTAATGGTTGTTTGTAGTTTTCATTATAAGTACCGTAAATTTAGATGTAGTGTATTGATATGATACACCTACACATTCACATATAGTGAAGCTTAAGGAAATAAATATAAAGACGTTATGGGAGCCGGCCGGCTGTGGCAGCGGCGGGGAGAGGTCCATATCGCGGGTGTCTCATGCACCGGCCGGCACAGTCTTGTCGGACTCCGAGCAACGTACAGATCACAGAATACTGGTACAGATGCTACCTCCAGAGCGATTCGTACACCGCAGCAGCGCATCTGCGGTGCTCCAACGACTCTCCCTACGAACATTCAGCACTTACTCTCTCGTACGTATCTAACGCGTTCATTCATTCCGGCCGCCGCACCGCGCCCTCCACCCGCCCTGCATCACACTCGCTCTAAATAGTATCCGCCCAGTGTGCGGCGTGTCGTTCCGCTAGTAGTCGCGGGTTAGTCACCGCAATAGCAAATCTGTCATAAGACGCCGTGCCGGGCGCTCGTTTTTATTATGCGCGAAGTTGAGACACGATGTCCCTTCCGCCGCATCTTCCGATCTCCAGCAATGATAACGAGTATGTACATATACGTAGCCTCATCGCGAATATACATAGGCCCAAGAATGTGTCGCGGCCCCCGACCTCGGAAAACGGAGCCGTGCTGGAGGTCGTTCAAGAATCGCCGACTTCTTCGGATACGGAACGCAGCGGGTCAGGCTCTGAGAGATCAGGGTCCGAGCAGTCGGAGATTGTGGACGGTGACGTGACGCCGCGGCCGAAGCGTGCAAAGAGCAACAGTTTTGCAGGATCGATGTTGGCCCCGACGATGCCGCACCACCACAAGCGCCGGAGACCTTCGTTCTTGCACGTGAACGTGAGCGGAGACAGTAGCGAGCACCTGGGGCCCATGTCTGCGGGCGCGCACTTCAATGTGCCCAAGTTCACGGTGACCGCGCCGCCCGGGGAGCAGCGCCGCTTCAGCCATGGCTTCGCAGGGTTCCACGGATTCGCCCTGCGCCGACATTCTAATACGGTCTGCGCAACAATAAAATTGCAAGTGTGATTGCATTGATTGTATATTTGATTAGTTAAAACTTGTGAGCGATGTTGTAGTAGACGGCAGCGTACTAACAGCATGTTTAAAACGAGTAGTTTAATAGATATATGCCTACGGCTGCCGTTAATAAATAAGCTTTGTGAGTGATAAGAATATATGTGCTTAGGTACGTTTCCGTTGGTTTCCGTAACACGAAAAAATCTGTTATCATTTATTTTCGGAAAATTTATCATACCGGCCGGACTAACTGATCTGTCAAGAGTGAATAATTGCGTAGATCACAACAAAAAAACTATTACTATGAACATGAACTACAAAATTAAACTCGACCACAGACTTAGTTTGTGAAGAACACCTCTTTTTCAGCAGTGGTAGCCTCAATATGCTTTTTATTTAGCTTGAAGAATTTACTTGATTCTTGTAATTTAATCACATCATACATATCTTCATTTTTAAAATTTTGTTACCAAAAACTTGTTAATTTAGACTACAGGAAAATAAAATGAAAACAAAAATCCGATTCATTATTCAACCTGTATCACAATTTCAGAACAAAAACAAATTTTGATAAAAACTAGAGTTAAATTCAGATTCAGATTACGCATAATATGCCAACGGTTTTATAGGAAGCGGACGATTGCTTTTTATGTTATCATGACTAATAAATTTTGCGTCAAATATCCAAACATTCTTCTGTAATTATTGGGCTACCTTGCGTTATCACGTTATCACAATATCTATAAATATGTTCATTATAAGTAGTGAAGTGTGTCGAGCTAACGTGTTGATCTCGGTGTAACACTGGCCGCTTAATTATCTCAGTATCTTTCTTAGTGCATTTCTATTGTAACCCTGTCATTTTCAGTAGTCAATATGTTGCGCTGGACTTTACATCCGAGCGAAGTATTTAAATTTGTTTATTTTGTGAATGTCTTAGTAATAGGATCTGTCACAATTTTAATTAAGTATGTACAAGTCGAAAAAAGTTTTTTTACTTGTGAATACTTTAATATTACTAATATTAAGACTATTTGATTTGGGAATGTGTTTTGCTATTTTAACAGCATCATGATGATCCTACCCCCTTTATATAAGTTTGTGTACGATCTTATATGGCATGATCTGCTGCAGTGAAGTGCAATGTGTGTGTTGTGTGATGATCACTGACATACCATTTTTCTATCTCATCGAGATTCTTGTACCTATTTCGGATACTATTATTTTGTTTTTGACCGTAACAACAGAATTAATATAAGTACTTGCCGTAACTAAGAATTTAATATAATTAAAAAGAGTTTTTTTTTTCATAAAAGTACATACATAAACTTTAGCTTGGATCTTTTCGTTTGTCTAAAAACCCTATTAATAAGCATAACCTTATTATGGAAATATAAGAAAAAGTTCCAAACCTTTTTAATGCAATGTAAGTATTTTTTTATGAATAACCAAAATTGCGTTTTGTTTGCAGAGCCTCCACCGCAGTGAGTCGATGGTGTCGCTGGCGAGCTTCAAGACGCTCTCGCAGCTGGCGACCGGCGACACCAGCGCCACCGCCGAGCTGCAGCAGTTCCTCAACGCCAACAAGAACATCAACGTTGATGACAGAGACGAGGTGAGATTTGTAGAGCCTCCACCGCAGTGAGTCGATGGTGTCGCTGGCGTGCTTCAAGACGCTCTCGCAGCTGGCGACCGGCGACACCAGCGTCACCGCCGAGCTAAAGCAGTTCCTCAACGCCAATAAGAACAACAACGTTGATGACAGAGACGAGGTGAGATTTGTAGAGCCTCCACCGCAGTGAGTCGATGGTGTCGCTGGCGTGCTTCAAGACGCTCTCGCAGCTGGCGACCGGCGAAACCAGCGCCACTGCCGAGCTGCAGCAGTTCCTCAACTACAACAACAACGTCAACGTTGGGTTTGGGAAATGGAATTTTCCCATCAATTCTTTGAATATTTACAATAATATTGACTTGTAAATTTTTAAACTATAAATATACCAAATACAGATAATGATCTTGATTATATCTATTTTATTATGGTTGTAAATGTGTATTTACATTTTTAAGACTTTTATCAAAAAGAATCTTCAGGTGTCAAATATGTTTCATGTTGATGCATTTTAATTAATTAACAATCTAAATAATCTTATCTTCAGCAGCTAAAAGACAATTTTTTATTGTAGTGTGTATTATAAATAACAATTATTAAATGATTCATAATTCAACGAACTTACACGTCGTCGATAAATTAATAACAGGAAATAATGCCACAGAATAGTGTTAATGGAAATATTTGTATATTTTCTATACCTAAATTTTTGTATGACTAATCAATAGCTCTTAAATTGAAGAATACGCATAATTTTTATTTATTGGATCTTTGAAAAGATATAGGTAAAGTGACTTGGTAAATCAAATCGATATTTATTTGCAAGAATACAGTTGATAGAAGATGTTACAATTTAACACAGGTACATGTATATAACTTAAAAAGTTCGATTTGTATACCTCAAAACTCATTACATACACATACACTGTTGGTTTTAATATATTTTTAAAAAGAATATTATTGAAATGCAGAATGGCACGAGTGCGCTCATGTGTGCGAGCGAGAGCGGACGAGCGGGAGCGGTCCGACTGCTGCTGGGAGCGGGCGCGGACGCGGCCGCCACCGACGCGGACGGCTGGACGCCCCTGGCTTTCGCGGCCCGCGGGGGTCACCTCGCCATCGTGAAGGACCTGGTTGACGCCGGAGCTAAAGTAGACTCGAGGGACTGTGTGAGTTATTTTATACTAGCTTTGCGTCTGGAAGTGCGCTAATGTGTGCGAGCGAAAGCAGTGCGGGTAGCGGGCGCGACTAAAAAGGGTACTTTGACAAATCAGAATAAATAATTCCTAAATATTTAAAAATGAACCTTATATGTGGTCATATATCAATCCAAAGATTTAAACGATTTCAATTTTTGTATCAATCAATCAATACTTATAAAACAAGCATTGCGGCGGCGAACGAACAACAACTTTATTTTTTCTTAAAGCATAGACAATGACATTGACATTTTGATATACAGATTAACACTCCCACTATATCAAAATTCCAAAAAAAAATTAATAAACAAAGATATAAACCTATACTTTTTTTGTCTTTTATTTCTTAACAATACCAAGAGCTTTCATGAACTTATAATGTTTAGATCCTGACAAACCCTTAGTGAGCAAGTCAGCGGGCATTTCAGAAGTAGGCATATAATTTGTCTCTACTATATTACTTGATATAACCTCGCGAATGAAGTTATACTTCACATCAATGTGTTTAGACCTTTTATGAGACTGATGATTATTTGCCAACTTTAATGCACTCTGACTATCATTAAATAATGTAATTTTACAAAAATAACCAGTAAATTCAGCCTCTAACTTTCTTAAATAGATTGCTTCACGACAAGCCTCTGATAATGCTACATACTCAGCTTCACAGGTACTAAGAGCTACTGTTCTCTGTTTCTTGCTTTCCCAAGATATAGCAGAACCACATTTTAAAAAACAAAAACCAGTATACGAGCGTCTATCCAACATGTCGCTACCCCAGTCTGCATCTACATAGCCTTCCAATTCAGTCTTATCTTTTGTATATTTTAAACAATAATCTTTTGTTTTCATTAAATACTTTAAAATACGTTTGGCATAATTCCAATGAGTCTGTGAATAATTATTGTTAAATTGGCTTAAGTAGCTGACTGAATATGCTATGTCCGGCCTGGTCAAAACGGCAAGATACATTAAACTGCCTAACAACTTCTGATATGGCAAGTTATTTTCACAAAGTTCAGGTTTTTCCAAATTCAACCTACACTCAATTGGTGTATCTACACCATTACAATCAGTCATATTAAATTTTTGTAACAACTCTTCAATATATTGCTGTTGATCAATGGTAATGACATTTGGATTTCTTTTAATATCTATTCTCATACCTAAGTAACGCTTTACTTGCCCTAGGTCTTTTATTTTAAATTTAGAACTTAAAGCTTTTACAATAAAATCTGTCTCAGACTTATCATTAGAAAAGATTAGAAAATCGTCGACATACAGACCTATAATAGTCTTTTTACTATTACAATTACTTTTCATGAACACACATGGTTCTAATTTGCTGTTACAATATCCTAGCTCTTTTAAAGTGCTATTAACCTTTTGATACCAAGCGAGAGAGGATTGCTTCAATCCATATACAGCTTTATGCAACTTTAAAACTTTATTATTCAAGTGCCTATCAGGAAAACCATCAGGAAAATTCATAAATATGTTTTCTTTTAAAGTACCATTTAGAAAGGCTGTGGTGACATCTAAATGTGTTACATTCATGTCTAGCTGTACACTTAGGGCAAATAGTAACCTTAAAGTCGAATGTCTAATAACTGGGGAAAAAGTCTCTTCAAAGTCCACCCCTGCCCTCTGGGTAAAACCCTTTGCTACCAATCTAGCACGATACTTCACGTTTTCACTACTGTCCACTTTTCTTTTAAAAACCCACTTGCACTGTACGACACTTGCTCCCTTCGGAGCATCTACCACTTCCCACACTTGATTATCTTCAAATGATTGCAGTTCTTCCGACATCGCCTGCTCCCACTTTTCCCGGTCAGGCCCACTGATGGCGTCTGCATATGTCATATCTTCATCTATCATGGGAGGTGCTGTAGACACATTGAGAAATGCAAACCAGTCTGGTTCCTTTCTTGGCCTTTTCTTTGGAAGCTCTGGCTCTGGTTTAGTAATTTGTTTCTCAGGTGGTGTATCATCTGTGTCACTCTCAGCATCAGCAAAATCTGGTTCTTTTGAATCTATTGCCTCTTTTTCACATCCAGTGAGTTCCTCTTTAATTTCTGGAAAATCTCCCACTTGATCTGCATTATCTAACAGAACACTGACCATATCATTTCTTTTACTTGGCCGTTCAGATATTATCACATCTCTGCTAGTGAACACAACATTTTTGCTAGAGTCATACACCCTGTAACCTTTTACATTTTCTGCAAAACCAACTAGTATAAACTTCTTTGCCTTTTGGTCCCACTTTGTACGCCTTTCTTTTGGCACATGTACCATGATCGGGCTACCAAAGACACGGATGTGTCCTAAATCTGGCTTCTGCCCTGTCCATATCTCATATGGAGTTTTGTCCAAGCCTGAAGCTGCAGATCGGTTTTTTAAATAGACTGCTGTGTTTGCAGCTTCGGCCCAAAACTTTTTACTTAATTCTGCATCAAATAAAAGGCATCTTGCCCTCTCCACTATGGTTCGGTTTGATCTTTCGGCAAGACCGTTTTGTTCAGGGGTATACGGGTTAGTCTTTTGGTGTATGATACCTTCGCTCTTTAAAAAATTCTCAAAAACATTGCTGCAGTACTCACAGCCGTTATCTGTGCGCAAAACTTTAATTTTCTTGCACTGCTGGTTTTCTACCAATGATTTGAATTCCTTAAAACAGGTAAATATGTCACTTTTAGCTTTTAAAAAATATATAAATGTCATTCTGCTAAAATCATCAATAAAGAGCGCAAAATATCTCATACCTCCAATAGATTTGACCTCCATGGGACCACATATGTCAGAATGAACTATCTGCAGAGTTTCTGTAGCTCTGGTTCCTTTTGAGAAAGGTAAACGTGACTGTTTGCCTTCACAGCATATCTCACAGGCACTCTTATCTATTGCAAAGCTATCGGGATAATCTAATCCCTCCACTAGTCCATTCTTCATTTTGTTCATGGAAACACTGTTTATATGTCCTAGCCTCCTGTGCCATAGTTCACCATTAACAGGTACTGATACATGTAAACAACTAGTCGACTTTAAATTCAATTTGTAAACACCATCTGTCAGTTCGGCATCTGCAACCAATATTCCAGCTGCATTGTATATCAGGCAGCGATTTGATTCAAAACTCACACTGTTTCCGTTTTTTATGAGTTCACTGACCGACAATAGGTTAGTTGTAAGGTTTGGCACGCAAAGGACATTCTTGACAATTATATCGAAATCGTAGCTTGTGGTTATTTCTACCTCACCGGCACATAAAACAGGAACCTTTGTTTTGTTAGCCACAACAATTTCTGGTAAAATCGATGAATTTGAAGCATTTTTTATCCAACTATCATTTGCAGTCATGTGCATGCTGGCGCCAGAATCAATATACCAGTCACACTTATTAAAATTGCCACTGATAAAAACAACGCTGAATGCGTTAGACTGTTTTTTCTTCTCGAATTTATCATTTAATAGCGGACATTGATTTCTATAATGGCCGGGCTGCCTACACTTGTAACATGAAATGGTTTTCGTTCCCGCCATTTTGACATCTTTGACATTGACGTTTCTGTGGTTGCCGGCCTTACCGTTTTTCTTCCCGCTACTTTTGGCAATCAATGCAGCATTAAGCTCTGTCTCACTAATCTCTGCTGATCCAATATCCAGCAATTTTGTCTTAATTGCATCAGCCGTGATTGACATGCCCGAATGTTCTATTGCCATGATCATCGGCGAAAAACGTTCTGGTAATCCGGCGAGTAACAAAGAGCCAACCCACTCGTCATTAATCGTAAAGCCTGTTCCAGACAACCGTTGCGATGTATCCACAATCTGCGTTACATAACTGGTCATCGTTTCACAGTTTTCCAGTCTAATTGAGATCAGATGCCGAAGCAAAGATATTCTTCTCGAAAAGCCAGAGTCGTCGAACAAAGATTTTAATTTGTTCCACAATTGCTTCGTGGTTTTTGCTTCCTTCACGTGTACATATAACGACGAATCAATGGTTAACACGAGTTTTGCCTTGGCTTTTGTATCTAGAAGACTGTCTGCAGGCTTTTCACCCTCAGTTGTGATGAAACTGTTCATATTTTCTAGTACGAGCAGATTTTCAGCTGCAAACGCCCAATCTTCATAATTTTCTTTTCCCTTTAATTTGGGAACGTTCACCACAAAATTCGAACTCATTTTTAGTCACTGTTATTTGTATACTGATAATTAACTGTTCAATTAGACTTTAAACTGATTATTTAAGTAAAAACACACTGAGCGCATAACCTTATAAAACAAGCATTGCGGCGGCGAACGAACAACAACTTTATTTTTTCTTAAAGCATAGACAATGACATTGACATTTTGATATACAGATTAACAAATACAAAAAATAAAACTGTAACTGGTCTGTGTCTGTATGTACAGTCAGATGCAGAGAAACCTTGCCTACTATCTTACCGAATCCTATTTCAGGGGGGTTAGGTTTATTTAAGAAAAAAAACCGGCCAAATGCGAGTCGAATTCGCGCACCGAGTGGATCCGAGTATTCGGAGAAAAAAAATGTTTGACAGTAAGACGGACAACAAAGTGGTCTTATAAGGGTTCCGTTTTTGCTTTTTAAGGTACGGAACCCTAAAAACTATGAGAGGCCTTTATATGGCCAAAGAAGCCAAAACCATTTTTTGTAGAATTTTTGTCTGTCTGTATGTTTGTACGCGCATGACGCAAAATCTACTGGATCAAATTTGATGCAGTTTTCACTGTTGTATTATAGAAGTTCAAACTTAAAATCTGGCGTAGGTTTCATCTTGATACGCCGCTTAGAATCTGAGATATTAACAATAGAAAATGCGTGGACGAAGTCGAGGGCACAAGCCAGTTATTTAAAAAATATGTTTTATAGATACAATGTATGCGATTAAGTGCGGTGTTGGGATCTTCCACGATAACAACATTTGATAAGCGGTGTCTTTACAGAGAAATCTTTATTGATTAGGCTGCTAAATTAATCACCATGTTCACTTAGATATTTTATAGCAAATAGGTTCTGTATTATTGCGGTGTCCGCCAGCGTTATATTCAGGCCATTACTATAAATATGTCAATAGACGAGATATTCCGTAATATTCTCCTTTGAGGTTACCAGCGGGGAAACCCAACAAGGTATAGGTAAAACGTAAATGTCTTCAACAACTTGTTACACACGTGATCTATTGCTGAAAATTACGATTAAAAATTATCGAGTCTCCTTTTCTCTTTCTTTCTTTTCTTATTTACGCGTTAAACTGGTTGTGAAGGCAATATTCGAGCCAATATTTATAAATCATTGCATTAGCTAAAACGTGTTTTCCTGATGTCGTCAGAATTGTATTGTAGATTACTGTTTTATTAAATGTATTGATGATAGATTCACAAGAGGATAAAAATATAATTAGCACAAGAAAAAATAACTAAAGTTTGTAATAAAATAATAACAAGTTTTGTCCTAAACAAAGATAACATACACTGTTTACACAATTAAAGCTTGGCACATTAGACTCGGCAGCTGTATGAATTTTTGTGTTTATTTCGGTATGTTTTGTTACCAATTTATTTATATAAGTACTAGCTTTTTTCCTCGGCTTCGCCTGTGTGACCCATATCACACTGGAATTTCCAAAATTCCTTTCGCTATAATGTATAAAAGTAATATGCCAATAAGTCCAGTCAGCATTCAATTTTATTAAGATAGAAGATGTACAGTACATACAGTGCGTGACTATTGTAGTATACTGCGCACATATTGTGCGCTTATTGCTTATTATATTCCAGCTTCAAGAAGAGAGGTTTGAAATTGAGCTAGTTTTGAAGTTGACTTGTTAAATATTGACTAGCATCTGATTAACTATATTGTCGTCAAAATCTCGACTAAATCCACGACAGTACCTAATGGCTGTCTGACAGCACAATAAAACTCATAAGGCGTTTTCTTTAGTGAGAGTAACTATACAAAACGTATCCAAAACCATACGACGTTGAACTTTATAATGCAGTTGCACTTTATTGCGACCCAAATATTTATATCTAGAGCAATGACCAAAACGTATTCAGAGACAGTGTTCTCAAAATTGGTATATTTATACTTTGAGTGGATCTTTGCCAAGATGCCATTTACTATAGGACATTGTAAAAATATGGCCGGTTGTGGCCATTATGAAATTCATAATTGGTACTGGAGAACAATGTATATTGTTTGAATACAATTATGGTTTAATGCTTTATATCATATTATCACGGGAAATAGGCGTGATAATATGTTTGCTTTATATATGTATCAGATATATTTCTGGCTTTCCCTATACCTACTTATACTTGAACAATATTTTAGATTACCTAAGTTACCTAATACAAATGACTGTAAAACAACACATTTAATATCTTGGAGTAAATTTCTTTTGTAAACCGTCACTTCAGTACATGCTAGAAATAAAGTCCCAACCGCGTCTGCCTGTTTGAAAGAAATAAACTCAAAAACTATTGAATGGCTTTTTATGCGGTTTTCACTAATGGCCTGAATGATTTATAATGAACATTTACGTATATATTTTACGAGACGGCGAAAGTGCGGGAAAAAGCTAGTAATAAAAATACAAAATTACAAGTTTCTATTATGTTATGATCAAATAAATGTGTACTATACATTTATTTGATCATAACATAATAGAAATCAGATCATAAATAAGAATCTTATTGTAATATCGTAGAAGTAAATCTAAACAAATGGGGTCAAGGGTTCCGCAGTTAAAACACATGCGTTAATATTTCGTCGGCAGAACGAAATTAAGGAATGCCGCGCGAACCTTGAAATTAATTTATATTTAGTCATTTGTCCTCATGATGAACGTGATAATGCATTGCAATTTATAATAATCTGATAAGATCAAATAATGCACGAGGGCTATAAACAGTAAGCACTCATATGAACAACTATGAATTTAAATGATAACCGTGAATTTAGAAAAGTATATTATAGATAGGTGTACCTTTTTCACCAGCATATTTTAAATACTAAATTTTGGATGTGTGTGAGCAAGGATGTATGTTATTGTTACTCAATCAAGCAAAATCTACGACGGATTTCAATGAAAAACACGGGTAGTTATTGGAAGTAGCACATAGGGTACTTTTTATCCTGAAATTCCCATGGAAGCGCAGCCTCGGGGCGCACCTAGAGTGGTAGTAAACCAAGTAAACTTAACCAGATCGGTTACAACATTTTTATGGGCGGTCAAAATAACACAAACAACAAATAAATGAACCTGAAAAACAATGAAAGTATTAATAGAAAATTGAGTGACGTGTAAAAATAGGGCAGAGATAATTTTAACACCGTAATGACTGAGTGGAGTAGGTGTTGAAATAACAATATTCCAATGAGTAATTTCGGTCTCTGGTGATCGAAAAATACTATCTATAGAAAAGTAGTGCGATAGAAGCTAGTTGGGAATAAATCTGTGTGATGTCTCTTGATATCAGTCGAAGCCTCGGGCCTGAATTTTGCTGAATTGATCTGAAAAAGGAGTTTGTTGGAGATTATCAGCACTAATGCATGAGAAATATTATCGTCATTTTTGAAGAAATTACTCTAATGACTAGGAAAAGCGCATCTTAGCGATATAAATCCGTTGAGGTGTTTAGAAATAGAAATGAGGACATTACCTTTGTTTTGTACGTACTTGACTCTTGAAAAATAATTTACATAGTTTCCGCCCACGGTATTAAGCGTGATTATAATTATGTGTATGGTCTAATTTTTTAGAAGCTAACAATTTTAACAATGTTTTTATTGTTTTAGGGTGGATGGACTCCTCTGATGTGGGCTTCGTATAAAGGACATGAGGAAGTAGTGGCATTCCTTCTGGAGAAAGGAGCTGATGTACATGCACACGGCAACTATAATATTAAGTATGCATATTATCATAATTTCAGTAATTGATTAACTAATTTCTATTAAAAATGACAATTTTAATAGTTAAAATTCCAGTTGATATGAGCCGCGAGTATTCTTTTTCCCGAAACTTATTGCGTAGAAAAGGCCTAGTCAAATAATGGGGAAATATTATGTTTATGTGTATTGTATTCTGGACTGCCATCGCCGATTGCTGGTAAACTCGTAAAATTATTTAGGTATGTGAGTGGAACTAATTTGAGAGTTATATTACTACAACATATGACGCATTGTGAGTTGACACATGTCTTTATTACCACAGATGTAAATTGCAATTTATATGGTGCCTATAATTTATGACTTAACATCATATAATAGGTAATATAAACTGGATAGTTTCCATTATGGTTGTGTTATAACGCCTTGAGACCATTTGTGACCTTCGTGTCTACTTAATATTTAAACTCATGATTTTAACGGGACTTAGCTTGAACCTTATTTTTGTTAGTGTAGTGCGCACCGGACCTTATATGACTTCATAACAGATGTGCAGAGAGGCACTAGGCAAGTGTGAATCTGCTACCACCATTACAAGCTGACCACGAAATTTTGCAAAGTTCCCGAAACATCAGCCGCTATAAATAAACAAAATAGGGTTTGCGCTAAGTCCCGTTAAAATCATCCTAACTAAAATTATAAATGCGAAAGTGAGTTTGTTTGTTTGTTTGTTTATTTATGTGTTTGTTACCTCTTCACGCTTTATCTCCTGAACTAATCTCCCTGAAATTTCGCATAAGTACACATAGTGAAAAGTACGGAGAAGGACATAGGGTACCTTTTTATCCCGGGAAGCACTATTCCCGTGGGAATTTCAGCACAAGCGAAGCTGCGGGCAAAAGCTAGTAGTTAATATTTTTGTTTGTTTGTAAACTTTTTATTGCACATACACTTAAGAAAAATACAAAAAATAGCGAAACAAAAAAAGGCGTATTATGGCGGGAGTTATTTTTATACATCTTTTTGTTATTATTATCAGTTCATTGGTATGGGCAGCGGGTCGACGTCACAGCGGCGTGGTGCAGAGGTTGCTGGCGGCCGGGGCGAGAGCGAACTCTTGCGACAAGTACGCCACTTCAGCGTTGACGTGGGCGGCGCGAGCGGGCGACGTAACTACGTGCGCCGCGTTGTTGCGGGCGGGAGCGGACGCCAACACCGCGGGGATGTACTGCTGGACGCCGTTGCTGCAAGCGACGCATGGTGAGGCAACGTTGCAGGGTGATGAGTGCTAGCCAGTAGTGTGGCAGCGGGTTTACGTCACAGTGGCGTGGTGCAGCGAGAGCGAACTCCTGCGACAAGTACGCCACTTCAGCGTTGACATGGGCGGCGCGAGTGGGCGACGTGGCTGCGTGCGCGGCGTTGTTGCGGGCGGGAGCGGACGCCAACACCGCCGGGATGTACTGCTGGACGCCGCTGCTGCAAGCGACGCATGGTGAGGCAACGTTTCAGGGTGATGAGTGTTAGCCAGTAGTGTGGCAGCGGGTTTACGTCACAGCGATGTGGTACAGAGATAGCTGGCGAGCGGGCGACGTGGCTGCGTGTGCGACGTTGTTGCGGGCGGGAGCGGACGCCAACACTGCTGGGATGTACTGCTGGACGCCGCTGCTGCAAGCGACGCATGGTGAGGCAACGTTGCAGGGTGATGAGTGCTGGCCAGTAGTGTGGTAGCGGGTCGACGTCACAGCGGTGTGGTACAGAGATAGCTGGCGAGCGGACGACGTGGCTGCGTGTGCGACGTTGTTGCGGGCGGGAGCGGACGCCAACACTGCTGGGATGTACTGCTGGACGCCGCTGCTGCAAGCGACGCATGGTGAGGCAACGTTGCAGGGTGATGAGTGCTGGCCAGTAGTGTGGTAGCGGGTCGACGTCACAGCGGTGTGGTACAGAGATAGCTGGCGAGCGGACGACGTGGCTGCGTGTGCGACGTTGTTGCGGGCGGGAGCGGACGCCAACACTGCTAGGATGTACTGCTGGACGCCGCTGCTGCAAGCGACGCATGGTGAGGCAACGTTGCAGGGTGCTGAGTGCTGGCCAGTAGTGTGGCAGCGGGTTTACGTCACAGCGATGTGGTACAGAGATAGCTGGCGAGCGGGCGACGTGGCTGCGTGTGCGACGTTGTTGCGGGCGGGAGCGGACGCCAACACTGCTGGGATGTACTGCTGGACGCCGCTGCTGCAAGCGACGCATGGTGAGGCAACGTTGCAGCGTGATGAGTGCTGGCCAGTAGTGTGGTAGCGGGTCGACGTCACAGCGGTGTGGTACAGAGATAGCTGGCGAGCGGGCGACGTGGCTGCATGTGCGACG
This sequence comes from Ephestia elutella, assembly GCA_018467065.1. NCBI lineage: Eukaryota > Metazoa > Arthropoda > Insecta > Lepidoptera > Pyralidae > Ephestia > Ephestia elutella. Next base: position 8,018,390 of record CM031573.1, on the reverse strand, counting down.
TTGTTGCGGGCGGGAGCGGACGCCAACACCGCGGGGATGTACTGCTGGACGCCGCTGCTTCAAGCGACGCATGGTGAGGCAACGTTGCAGCGTGATGAGTGCTGGCCAGTAGTGTGGTAGCGGGTCGACGTCACAGCGGTGTGGTACAGAGATAGCTGGCGAGCGGGCGACGTGGCTGCATGTGCGATGTTGTTGCGGGCGGGAGCGGACGCCAACACCGCGGGGATGTACTGCTGGACGCCGCTGCTTCAAGCTACGCATGGTGAGGGCAACGTTGCAGCGTGATGAGTGCTGGCCAGTAGTGTGGTAGCGGGTCGACGTCACAGCGGTGTGGTACAGAGATAGCTGGCGAGCGGGCGACGTGGCTGCATGTGCGACGTTGTTGCGGGCGGGAGCGGACGCCAACACTGCTGGGATGTACTGCTGGACGCCGCTGCTGCAAGCGACGCATGGTGAGGCAACGTTGCAGCGTGATGAGTGCTAGCCAGTAGTGTGGTAGCGTGTCGACGTCACAGCGGTGTGGTACAGAGATAGCTGGCGAGCGGGCGACGTGGCTGCATGTGCGACGTTGTTGCGGGCGGGAGCGGACGCCAACACCGCGGGGATGTACTGCTGGACGCCGCTGCTTCAAGCGACGCATGGTGAGGCAACGTTGCAGGGTGATGAGTGCTGGCCAGTAGTGTAGCTATTTCCCTTTGGGGCCCTAGAGCAAATTAAAAATGGAATAAAATTACATTCTTTTGCCAAATATAAAAACACCACAACACAAAACAAAGTTATTTATTAATTCAAATTTATCGAATTGATCCTTACCTCCCAGTGTCAGATGACCAATAACGGGGTGCCTTACCGGCTGCCTGAGGGGCCACCCTATTGTCACGCCACTAGTTCGAGGCCTCAGTAGCCCAGGGGCCCCGTATAATTGATAGCAGCGGTAGCTACGCCCCTACTACTGGCACAGACTGGGACAATGACCAATCGATGAACCGCTGGTCATATGGCATTGTTTGGCTAACGGGAAAGTAATGGATGATATTGGCTTGGAACCGCAGGAAAAGGAAGAAAAAGGAATTCCTTTTTCGCCCATTTCCTACCTAATTAATTGTATTTAGTGGTTTGTTTAAAATGAGTAAAGTACTTTTATAGTTTCAACACGGAAATATAAATAAGAGTGGAAGTGTTAAGTAGGCGTGGCGCGGTCGCCACAAGTAAGCAATGCATTGCTAACAAACACGGCTCGTCATTCTAGTTGTGTTCTGACTTCGCGCTGAGTAGTTTGTTCGTGACATTGAATTCTCGTCGAAATTCCCTCGTCAAAATGCCATTTTGTTCTATTTTAGAGTGCAAAAATAACAGTAGCAAAATTAATCTTCAAAATGGAGGTGTTTCGTACCACAGGTGAGTAATATTTCGTTTGTTTTCTTTAAAATAAAAGTTCAATAATGATAATAAAAAACTTTAAAATATTATTTGTTAAAAAGTTACCTTAATGTTATTTCTATAAGGTCGATTTTGTCATTAACGCGTGCTCTTCTGTTCTTCCCGAAACGTCTATGCTACTCGATTAGTGATGTACCTAGTAAGGTAATGTTTTGGATTTTATCGATATATTTTGTTTACATTGTATGAAATATTAATTTTAAGGTTTCCCAAAGATCCTGATTTTAAAGAAAAATGGATAGATGCAACTGGCAGAGTTGTTTGGATGCCAACTAATTTAGTACTATATGTTCCGAGCATTTCGAGGAAAATAATTTCTTGATTTCGACACACTTTTTTTTTTATAACAAAATATTACGTTAATTTTTGATTAAAATAATAACACTATAAATCCGCGAAACAATATAGAAGAAAGAAAATCTATTTTATTATTCTGAGTTTGTATGAAAATTTGATCTATCGATATCGATATTGTGTTGCAATAATCAATCCGCTACTGCATTAATCGAGTAGCACTAGGAATACTTTCATTTGACGCTAATTTAAACCCTATTCTCTTTAATTTATGGGTCATAGTTGCTCAAAAGTTATGAAACGCCATCTATTGTCGAGTGGCGGAATTTTTTCTTCAGTCGACGTTGGACTTTAAAACGTCTTATGTACGTTCTTATGTCGAAGACTTAAGGTACTTGTTTGTCCAATATAGTCGCATTGACTTAATACACTTTGATAAAATAAAAATGACCAATAAAGCTCATTGTTCATCTGTAGTGTAGTGTATGATTTATAACTTAAATGTGTGAGTTTGGCGACCACGGTTCACTTACTAATTTTATCAAGTAACACTTCCACTCTTATTTATATTTCCGTGAGTTTCAACAATTTATTTTTCACAGGCAACCACTTCGAAATAGTGCAAATGCTGTTAGAACACAAGCCCAACGTGAACGCGTTAGACAAGGATGGTTATACAGCGCTCGCGATCGCCTGCAAAGAGGGATATTACGATATCGCGGTCGCTCTGATCAATTCTGGAGCTTATATCAATGTTCAGGTAACAATATTTTTTATAGTCTGCTATAAAATTATGAACTAATTGATTGTTTACCAATTAAAAAAAAAAATGATGCATAAATAAATTTAGTCTCGCTGTCATGAATTATGGATTATTTGATTAGTTAAATGTTTATGAATCTAAATAATTATATGAATCCTGCTTCCTACTAATATTATAAATGCGAAAGTTTGGATGTGAATTTGTGAGTTTGTGAGGATGTTTGTTACTCAATCAAAAATTTGGTACACGTGTAGAAAAATACCAGGAATAGCACATAGGGTACTTTTTTATCCCGAAATTCCCACAGGAGCGAAGCCCCGGGGCGCGGCGCAAATCTATACATATAATAAAACAGTAAAAATATTTTGTCTGTACATTTAGTATTTTTGACTGAAATGGATAGAGGGACACTTAAAAAGAATAATAGAAAGCAAAACAATTTTTTTGGAATTTCTTGTCTGTCTGTATGTATGTATGTACGCGTTTCACGCAAAAACTACTGGACGGATTTGAATGAAACTTTTTTTGTTATATAGCTATTAGGTCTGGGCAACATATAGGCTATAATTGATTTTGAAAACTGGAACACCTGATGAAGAACCATAACAGAACAGCCAAACTATAAGAAATATTGAAATGGTACCTTTGCAAAAGTTTATCAATCTGACGATGTTTGTAATAAAAGTGTTGATGTTTATAAAATCTATGCACTGTCGCATGGTAGCTGCGCCGTGTATAGCTGGCTTTAGTATAGCCATTGCGTTTGCCTCCTGGCAACATTGCGCAGGCGGCTTCCGCCCGAGTCGACCTTCAGTCGATCTTGCAGTATTGGTTTTGGACTGCGCGCGCGAGGCCGTGTCGCGTGAAGTAACGGCCAGGTGCTCGGCCACCATTTTGCATAGTTCGTTTGTAGCCGCGTGGCGTGGCGTGTTAATTTTATGTAATTGTAATCATCGTTTGTATTGTACTTCATCGTTGTTAAATAACTATTAAGGTTGTGTTTGTGCAAAAAGCCTTTATTTTGACTGTTTGTTGTGAGACGGGAATTGTGGCTGCCTGCTCACACCCAGCCGTCGCCGAGTGGAACTGCTAGACGGATCAGGTATTTGTTCTGGGGACTGAGATCTCAGGGGTAGTTTGGGTGATTTAGGGACCACCTCCTCCTCCGAAGACACCCCCACTTGGATCAAAAGAAAAGTCAACTTGGTGAGTTGAAGATTAAATTTATAGTTTTTAGTTTAGTTATTTATAGGTTAGGTTTAGTGATTTAGGGGTTCTATAGCTCCCTTTATAAGCTCATGTAGTGGTAGCAGGCTGCGTATAGGTTAGGTTTTAGGCTCTAGTCGGACAGACGTAGTGCCGGGTCGAGGTTTTTACCGGTATTTTTTTACCCGGTAAATTTTTCGGTACCGAACCCTCCCGCCATTTCGTTTGCCCGGATTCTCTGCGCACAGACGAGCATTTTCTGTTGACGTATAAAAATCGAAGATCAGAAACATCTGATGAAGAACTCCAAGAGACCAGCTACACTATAACATATATGGAAATGGCTCCTTAGCAAAAGACGTTCAACCTGATGAGCATTTTCGAGTCGGTACCCACTCGCACCCTAAAATTCGTCCCCTGGAATAAAAGTTAAAGATTCGGCCCCTATAAAGGTACCCATTCGTCCCCCGGCAGGAGACCAAACTGCTGGCGTATAAAAATTGACGATCTGGAACATCTGATGAAGAACTCCAAGAGTTCAGCTACGCTATAAGATGGAAATGGCACCTTAGTGAAAATCGTTCAACGTGATGAGCATTTTCTGCTGAACTACAGTTTGGAACACAAAAAGATTTTTCATCTAAGCTAATCTCACGCGGGCGAAGCCGCGGGCAACAGCTAGTATTAAATAAATATGTCATCATACGTTCAGATAAAACAAAATAGTAACTGAGTGGACAGTAACCATATCTTGCACCAAGTTTTACAGTAAGTAAATATTCTTGTAATTCCGAAAACATACAATTTGATTCCAGGATCACTCAAGAGACACGCCGCTGATCCACGCAGTGAAAGGCGGGCACAAGAACGTAGTGGAAGCGTTGCTGAAGAAGCACGTAGACGTGGACCTGCCGGGGAAGGAGAAGAAGACGCCGGTCTACACCGCCGTGGAGAAGGGCCACGTCGCTATTCTAAAGCTACTGCTGGCATCCAACCCTGATTTGGAACACAGCACTGTGGTTAGTTTATTGCGAAAACATAGACACATATCACATTTTTTTTTAACTTTTTTGTAATATTTATATAGAAAGATGTCATAACAATGTTTTTTTTACACTTTTTGGTTTAATGCTTTTAAAAGAATGCTAATCTCTTGAAAGGGTTACATATTAAAGCAGTTAACAAGCTAATTATTAAAAATAAAAAACACGACTGACAAGTTTTTACTAAAAAAGTACATACAAACATATAAGTTATATACATTTTTGAAATCGCCTTTTAAAGCCCTTCAATTTGATACCCCACTCGATAAGATTGCTTAAATTTTATTTTTTTGGTCTGCTATTTATCACATATATAATCCGCCATTTTGTTTTTATGATGACGTCATATAGCCTATGTCACTCGGAGGAATGCACGGAATCTAAAAATACCTCTCACATCAAAATCTGTTAAGCCGTTCAGGACTTATGGTGGAATAAAGAAACTTACATACATACATACATGAACCCTGAAAACATAACACTCCTTTTTTGGTCAGTCGTGTAAAAAATAAAGTAAAGGAATACGTAAAACTACCGTAGTAGGTACGGCCGCTTATTGGAAATTCTCTATTTTAACTGAAACATTAAAAAAAAAAAAAACTAATTAAGAGGCTGACCTATGTGGGATAGATCAGCATTTTAATTAGGTAAGTGGAAAATTTAATATATATTTTTTAGTGCTCTAAATTAAAAATAACCACGGAAATATAAATAAGAGTGGAAGTGTTACTTGATAAAATTAGTAAGGGAACCGTGGTCGCCAAACTCACACATTTAAGTTATAAATCATACATACTACACTACAGATGAACAATGAGCTTTATTGGTCATTTTTTATTTTATCAAAGTGTATTAAGTCAATGCGACTATATCGGACAAACAAGTACCTTAAGTCTACGACATATGGCTTAATTTGTACTGTACAAGAACGTACATAAGACGTTTTAAAGTCCAACGACGACTGAAGAAAAATTCCGCCACTCGACAATAGATGGCGTTTTAACTTTTGAGCAACTATGACCCATAAATCAAAGAGAATAGGATTTAAATTAGCGTCAAATGAGAGTATTCCTAGTGCTACTCGATTAGTGCAGTAGCGGATTGATTATTGCAACACAACACAATATCGACATCGATAGATCGAATTTTCATACAAACTCAGAATAATAAAACAGATTTTCTTTCTTCTATATTGTTTCGCGGATTTATAGTGTTATTATTTTAATCAAAAATTAACGAAATATTTTTGTTATAAAAAAAAGTGTGTCGAAATCAAGAAATTATTTTCTCGAAATGCTCGGGACATATAGTACTAAATTAGTTGGCATCCACAACTCTGCCAGTTGCATCTATCCATTTTTCTTTAAAATCAGATCAGGAAACCTTGAAACCCAAAATTAATATTTTATACAATGTAAACAAAATATATCGATAAAATCCAAAACATTACCTTACTAGGTACATCACTAATTGAGTAGCATAGAAGTTTCGGGAAGAACAGAGGAGCACGCGTTAATGACAAAATCGACCTTATATAAATGACATTAAGGTAACTTTTAACAAATAATATTTTAAAGTTTTTATTATCATTATTGAACTTTAATTTTAAAGAAAACAAACGAAATATTACTCACCTGTGGTACGAAACACCTGACCATTTTTAAGATTGATTTTAGCTACTGTTATTTTTGCACTCTAAAATAGAACAAAATGGCATTTTGACGAGGGAATTTCTCGATGAGAATTCAATGTCACGAACAAACTACTCAGCGCGAAGTCAGAACAAAACTAGAATGACGAGCCGTGTTTGTTAGCAATGCATAGGTTTGTTTGCGCCACGCCACGCCTACTTAACACTTCCACTCTTATTTATATTTCCGTGAAAATAACCATGAAATTTTCAGAGCGGCGGCGACACCCTCTAAGCGCAGTGCGATCGAGAAATGCAGAGATGGTGCAGTTATTATTGGAGAGGAAGGCGCGAGTTAATCTAAGGTATTTATTTATACTACTTCTAATGTCAACAATATTAGGTCAGTCTTGTTTTTCTACGTCATAGTGCGTGGTGGCCGACAACCGAGGCGATACGGCCTTACATGTAGCTATGCGGGCTCGAGGTATTTATTTATACTTCTACGTCATAGTGAACTCTCTTGAACTCTCCGGTACAGTTCCTCGATGATACCTAATATTCTCATCTTCCAATTTATATGAAGCCAACGTATGATTGTCGTACGAAGATACAGAGGAATTATTAGCAGTTTTATCTTAAGTACATACATTTACAAATCTTTTATATTTTATTTTATATTTTTAGCTTTTAAGTGTTACAGCGGGTAATTTTTATACTAGATCGGACACCATTTATCTTTGTATTTCTTTACTTAAGTCCATGTTGTAAAAAATACAAAAGAAAAACTGAATAAAGATTATTTTATTTTATTTATTTATTTAGGGTTAAGAAAGTAAACTTTAATGTATTATTTTCTACTCAAAACACAATTTCCTTTTCCAGCAAATCGTAGAAATCCTACTCAGAAACCCGAAGAACAGTCAACTGCTGTACAAGCCGAACAAGTTGAAAGAAACGCCGTACAACATAGACATGAGTTACAACAAGACGATCCTAGGGCAGATCTTCGGCGCGCGCAAGCTGAACACGAACGAGGACAATGAGAACTTGTTGGGATACGAGTTGTACAGTGCGGCGCTGGCGGACATGTTGTCGGAGCCGAGCTTATCCGTGCCTATTACGGTGGGGCTGTATGCTCGGTGGGGATCGGGGAAATCATTTTTGCTCAATAAACTCAAAGGTCAGTAGAGAGAGATATTCTAAGCGTTGGACATTTTGTAATTTGTTTAGATTTGATTCCTTTTTTTTTACATTTTGTTACTTTTGCCCACGGCTTTTCTCGCGTGAATATCGTTTTCCAGCCACTTATAGAAGAACTTTCCAAAAGTTATTTTTTAGTGCTCATTATATGTATATGAACCTCTCTGCAACATTTAATGTTTCTACATTCAGTGGTTTCGTCTCTCCGTTGAATATGTCAATCAATTTGTCTGTCAGTCAACGTCCTTTTAATAGATGTTACTGTTTTATGTTATTACATACGTTATTACTAATAAGCGATTTATCCGTCTTATTTTCCTCCCCTTAGAGGAGATGAAGAACTTCTTATCCCGTCAATGGAGACTGGGTGGTCGTGGTCGTGGGCAGTGTGGTGGTGGGCGTGGCACGCGGCGCTGGCGCTGGCGGCGCTGGTGGCTGTGTCCGGCGCGCCCGCCTACGTCGCGGTGGCCGTCTGCTTCGCGCTCTTCATTGCTATATACCTAGCGTTCTACATCCTGTGGTTCATGGGGAACAAGTGAGTCACGGTGCTAGGAGATGAGAGATGTGTGGTGGCTGGCGTGGCACGCGGCGCTGGCGCTGGCGGCGCTGGTGGCTGTGTCCGGCGCGCCCGCCTACGTCGCGGTGGCCGTCTGCTTCGCGCTCTTCATTGCTATATACCTAGCGTTCTACATCCTGTGGTTCATGGGGAACAAGTAAGTCACGTTGCTAGGAGATGAGAGATGTGTGGTGGCTGGCGTGGCACGCGGCACCTTTAAACATTACCGGAGCGTATGCTATTAAATTTATGCTATCCGTCCCATTAAAAAAAAACACCGGGCCCGTTGGTAAAAAGATTTTGGCCGTTGGAGAAAAAATTTCCAACGGCTCGGTCGGTTACCGGGCCGGCTCGCCGGGGCTGTTGGGAGTCACTCTACACCATAACTCATATTCGACCCGCATTCTTCAACACTTTTAACTAACTAATTTCAGATACGAATGGTGGTGGGCGGGCGGCGTGCTCTCGTCGCTGGGACAGAAGTTCAACTCGTTGCTACTGGTGTTACAAGTGGTATTCTGTCACCCGCCCGGACGATGGCCGCCTATCGCGCTGTGCGCCGGCTTTTTATAAAGGCCATGATAGGTTCAATTGATATCTGTTAACTTGTCAGTATCTTCTTCACGTATCTTATGCGCTATGCGCTGGACCTATGCGTCCAATCTTGGAAATATCTCCACCACGTTCAGGATATGTCAGTCGTAGCGCCAATTGTCATGAGCATTATAGACTGCCAGTACGGACGTGTGCACGCGGCTCGCGAGGGCTTTCAGACCCAAGCCCGTGTCTAGCACCTCCAGTTGGAAGTGAGTGTTGTTGTAGAGTGGCGCCATCTATGAAGAGCAGCGGCGGCAGGAAGGAGAGGCGATGGTGGTCCAGATGCTGGGGTCGCTGGCCGAAGCGCTCGAGTGCCAGTACGGACGCGTGTGCACGCGGCTCGCGAGGGCTTTCAGACCCAAGCCCGTGTCTAGCACCTCCAGTTGGAAGTGAGTGTTGTTGTAGAGTGGCGCCATCTATGAAGAGCAGCGGCGGCAGGAAGGAGAGGCGATGGTGGTCCAGATGCTGGGGTCGCTGGCCGAAGCGCTCGAGTGCCAGTACGGACGCGTGTGCACGCGGCTCGCGAGGGCTTTCAGACCCAAGCCCGTGTCTAGCACCTCCAGTTGGAAGTGAGTGTTGTTGTAGAGTGGCGCCATCTATGAAGAGCAGCGGCGGCAGGAAGGAGAGGCGATGGTGGTCCAGATGCTGGGGTCGCTGGCCGAAGCGCTCGAGTGCCAGTACGGACGCGTGTGCACGCGGCTCGCGAGGGCTTTCAGACCCAAGCCCGTGTCTAGCACCTCCAGTTGGAAGTGAGTGTTGTTGTAGAGTGGCGCCATCTATGAAGAGCAGCGGCGGCAGGAAGGAGAGGCGATGGTGGTCCAGATGCTGGGGTCGCTGGCCGAAGCGCTCGAGTGCCAGTACGGACGCGTGTGCACGCGGCTCGCGAGGGCTTTCAGACCCAAGCCCGTGTCTAGCACCTCCAGTTGGAAGTGAGTGTTGTTGTAGAGTGGCGCCATCTATGAAGAGCAGCGGCGGCAGGAAGGAGAGGCGATGGTGGTCCAGATGCTGGGGTCGCTGGCCGAAGCGCTCGAGTGCCAGTACGGACGCGTGTGCACGCGGCTCGCGAGGGCTTTCAGACCCAAGCCCGTGTCTAGCACCTCCAGTTGGAAGTGAGTGTTGTTGTAGAGTGGCGCCATCTATGAAGAGCAGCGGCGGCAGGAAGGAGAGGCGATGGTGGTCCAGATGCTGGGGTCGCTGGCCGAAGCGCTCGAGTGCCAGTACGGACGCGTGTGCACGCGGCTCGCGAGGGCTTTCAGACCCAAGCCCGTGTCTAGCACCTCTAGTTGGAAGTGAGTGTTAAGAATTTTTTTTATGAAATTAAACACAGTGGCGCCTAATCTATACATATAATAAAACAGTAAAAATATTTTGTCTGTACATTTAGTATTTTTGACTAAAATAGATAGAGGGACTCTTAAAAAGAACAATAGAAAGCAAAAAAAAATTTTTGGAATTTCTTGTCTGTCTGTCTGTATGTATGTACGCGTTTCACGCAAAAACTACTGGACGGATTTTAACGAAACTTTTTTTGTTGTATAGCTATTAAGCCTGGGCAACATATAGGCTATAATTCATTTTGAAAACTGGAACACCTGATGAAGAACCATAACAGAACAGCCAAACTATAAGAAATATGGAAATGGTGCCTTAACAAAAGTCGTTCAACCTGATGAGCATTTTCTGCTGACGTATAAAAATTGACGATCTGGAACATCTGATGAAAAGCTCCAAGAGACCAGCTACATTATAACATATATGGAAATGGCGCCTTAGCAAAAATCGTTCAACCTGATGAGCATTTTCTGCTGACTTATAAAAATTGAAGATCTGGAACATCTGATGAAAAGCTCCAAGAGACCAGCTACACTATAACATATATGGAAATGGCGCCTTAGCAAAAATCGTTCAACCTGATGAGCATTTTCTGCTGACTTATAAAAATTTAAGATCTGGAACATCTGATGAAAAGCTCCAAGAGACCAGCTACACTATAACATATATGGAAATGGCGCCTTAGTAAAAACCGTTCGACCTGATGAGCATTTTCTGCTGACGTATAAAAATTGAAGATCTGGAACATCTGATGAATAACTTCAAGAGACCAGCTACACTATAACATATACGGAAATGGCGCCTTAGCAAAACTTGGCTAATCTGATGAGCATTTTCTGTAGACGTATAAAAATCGAAGATTGGAACACAGGAAACAGTTTGGAACACAAAAAGACTTTTCATCTAAGCCAAAGTCACGCGGGCGAAGCCGCGGGCTAACAGCTAGTTAAAAATAAATTATTAAAACTTATTGAAAAAAATCTCTCGTTTTTGTTTGTATTGTAGTACGTACTCAGCATTATTATATGAGGGATATCGCGTTCAATATCCCACCAAATGCCAGCACTTACGAATAAGTACAGAACCTGTCAGACGGTACAACACTGTCAATGTCGATGTGTTAAATTCAAATGACAGTATTGTACCAATAACATGTTTTATTATATTTTTTTTTCTTATATTTTATTTTATTTTTGAATGTACACAATCTAGTGTATGTATAAAGTTAATAGCTGTCGAGTCGGCCCAACAATTAACTGTTACATTATAGTTTGATAGACAATTCTTGATTTTTGTCATAAATTTAGTGAGTAAAACTGCACCGCATAATCTCTAAAACGCGGCAGCGAGCAATTTTTGTTAAGAGGTACCAACTTAGTTTTCCCTCCTATTAATGTTATAAAGGAATTATCGCCTTTATTTACTTTGCAATAAACTACACAACCGTATGCCTTTGTGCTTGCATCACAAAAGCCGTGTAGCTCAATGCTATCATTTTGCTGAGTTTTCAACCACCGTGGTAATTGAAACTCACTGATAATACTGATTTCTTGTTTTACTTTTATCCATTCCTCGTAGATGTCCTGGGGGACTGGCTCATCCCACTCTATGTTGGATTTCCAAAAGACATTGTTCATCGCCGGCTTACTCGCGGACAGTTCGTGCAATAAATAAAGTATTATCATTCATCATAATTAATGTCAAATAGATTTTCTTAATATATTGAGTATGAATATCTATAATTAAAATATACAATTTAGTCGGTTTTACGTGTGATTACATTTAAGTAGTTTATTTTTTATTCTTTGATGAAAGACTGGATTAATTAAGTAATTTTTTAGCATAATATGTTAGTTTTATGTATTAAGTACACTCATATCATTTCATATTTATATTTTTGAATGAAGAATTATGTATTTATTTTAATTTTTACTTAATAATTTATATTTATTTTTTAATTTATAACATTTTTTACTTTGCCGATCTTCAGCGCGGCTTTATTTTGACGTTGACATCAAAATAAAGCCGCGCTCAAGAATCGAGTGTTACCAGGTAAAGAAAATGCAATATTGAATTAAGTATTTAAGTAAAAATTAAAATAAATAATTCATTCTAAAATATAAATATGAAATGATATGCATGTAATTAATATAAAACTAACATAATATGCTAAAAAAAATACTTAATTAATCCAATCTTTCATCAAAGAATAAAAAATATACTACTTAAATGTGATATTATTTTAGATAATGGCATCCCAGAACAGACGTGTAGGCCGACATCTTTGATTTTAATAACGGAAACGCAAACAATACTTACTTAATGGTATATTTTAATTACAGATATTCATACTCCAAGATATATTCCGAAAATCTATTTGACATTAATTATGGTGAATGATAATACTATTATTTATTGAACGAACTGTCCGCAGTAAGCCAAGTTATTTTGAACGAAGTCCTTTGTTGAAATAATAATTTTAACTTGATAGTAAGAGGCGAAAGCCAGCCACATGGATCAAACAATTTGGAAATATCGGATAAAAGTGACCTTTTGGTAGATTTTGACGAAAATTCTAATTTTGAATCCATACTAATATTATAAATGCGAAAGTTTGGATGTGAGTTTGTGAGTCTGTGAGTTTGTGAATTTGTGAGTTTGTGAGGATGTTTGTTACTCAATCACGCAAAATCTACTGGACGGATTTCGATGAAATTTGGTACAGAGGTAGATAATGACCTGGAATAGCACATAGGCACGCGGGCAAAAGCTAGTTAAAAATAAAAACGTCTTGCTGTGGATTCCATCCTAGCCCTAGCGTCTTTGTTGACTCTTGCTTAAAGTCAAAATTTTTCTGCTGATCTACACATTCGTTAACATTTTGTAATAATTCGAGACTGTTAGATTTCCATTTTCTTAAATGAAAACCACCGGACTTTAGTAAATTAATTAAATCATTTTGTAATTGTTTTCCCGATTTTATAGAGTGAATTCCATGGATTAAATCATCCATATAGAATGACTCTTCAATTACATTAGGCGCTAGGCTGTTAGGAAAATTCTGTTTTTCATCGTGAGCCAATTTTTTGAGGGTCATCATCGCTAAGAACGGTGATGATTTCATCCCGTAAGTTACTGTAGTGAGCTTATATTCATCTACCTTTTCGGTTGGAGAATCTCGCCACAGTATAGTTTGTAAGTCTTGATCTTTTGAATTTACCCAAATTTGTTGAAACATACGCTCAATATCTCCAACAATAGCAAACTGATATTGCCTCCACTTGATAATAAGGCATTGTAAATCCTGCTGTAAATTAGGCCCACGACATTGTACATCGTTTAAACTTAACCCGGAAGAAGTTTTATTTGAACAATTCAAAACTATTCTTAATTTAGTTGAGGAAGATTGTTTACGAATGACGCCATGGTGCGGCAGATAGCACTTGAGCGTCATATATTACTGTTACCAGCCGTCGGTGATAGTATCATGTGTCCGAGCGACTTGTTTACATTTATGATTTCCGAGTAATGATTTGCGAAGGAAGGATTTTTATTAAATTTTTCTTCAAGTTTATAAAATTGAGCGAGTGATTTATTTTTAGATTGACCTAACTTATCTTGATAATCTGATTTGAGAGGTAACCGGACCTCATACCGTCCGTCCTCCCGCCTGATAGTTGTTGACTGATAGAACTCTATACACTGCTTATCTTCGGTTGATAAATCTGACGGTTCTGAAACATCTTCGATTTCCCAGAACTTCTTGATTTCGTCTAAATTATTTAAAGTAACATTACACTGGAAAACTTTTGTATTACCGCTTAACATCCACCCCAACTGCGTCTGTTGGGCGGTCGGTAAGGAAGTACAGTCGGGTTTACATATCCCGTTCATTAGTATGAAAGAATAAACATCGGCACCTAATAAAATGTCTACGTGTCGACTTTTATAAAATTCTGGATCTGCTAGGCGGATTTGGTCCAGATACGACCAATCCGGTTTTAAAAATGTGTAGTTAGGTAAATTATTGATAAGCTGATTAACAACTATGGCTTCTGTTTTGAAGGTATAATCATTGGTAAGTGACATAATTTTCATGTTCACTATACCCTTGCTTTTAGTAGATTTTTCAACTACTCCTGATATAACTCCACTACACTGTTTTCGTGGCAAACGTAAGAGCTGGGGAGTATGCCCACTCACAAGGGAGGCCTGTGAGCCTTGGTCTAAAAGGGCTCTCATGATATGATATGAACCATCAGCTGCTTGAACTTTGATTAAAGCTGTAGGTAATAAAACTTCAAATACATCGTTCTGAAGGGAAACGTGGGAATTGGTTTGGATAGTTTTTCCGCTAACGTCTGCGGAATTGCCCCCGCGCCCGCTGGGCCCCGCACCGCTGCGGGTGCCTGCACCGTGAGAACCTGACGCGTGAACAAATGCATCATGTAATAAACGATTATGACCTTTATTGCAATCGCGACAAACCCTATCTGATATGCATGTTTTGCCGTGATGATCGAATAAACAATTTGGACATAAATTTAGTTTGATAACAGTTTTAAGTCTGTTTGAGGAGACATTTTCAGAAATTGACTCATCATCATCAAATTTAAGAGCGAGGCTCTTGTCGGTGGAGTTCCTTCCATTTTTCTCTCTCCATTGCCAACTGTTTTACTTCTTGATACGACCCGACGCACACTTTTTCCTTTATTTGCCTCATGTAGCCTTGTCTTGGTCTTCCTGGGCCCCTTCTTCCTTTTATTTTTCTTTCTATAATGTTTCTAATGAAGTCATCGTGTCGTATCAGGTGCCCTAACATTTTCCCTCTTCTGCTTTCAATAGTTTTAATAATGCTTCTTTTTTCTCCTATTCTGTTTAAGACCTCCTCATTTGTTATTCTTTTTGTCCAGCTAATCCTTTCTAATCTACGCCAACACCACATCTCGAATGCTTCCAACTTCTTTCTTTCTTTTTTGGTGAGTGTTGACTACAAAAATAAATTCCATGTTCAGTGCTATTGCACAACGAACAATTATTGTATTTAGTTGGAAATAATTTCTTGTTAGTAGGCGACTGAGGTGTCGTCTTACTGCTTGAGAATGCATTCTTATTGTAACTAGGTACATTTGATTTCTGATTAGGATTATTAACTTGATATTTCGCCGCAGGGTTTTCTTGCTTCCTACGGGAAGACTCTAATGTGGTGAATTTATTTTCTAAAAATTGTAAAAATTCTTTTAGGTTAGGTAAGTCCCGCGGATTTTTTACAGACTCCATATAGTCGGTAAACGATAAAGTATCTAATTTTTGACTTAATAAGTAAACTATTATTGGATCCCAAGTTCTGACGTCTACGCCTAAATTTTTTATTGCGTTAAGACATTCTTGGGTGGTGTCATGTATACGTTTTAAGAGAGCTATAGACTGTTGTTGCATTACGGGAATATTCATTAATGTATGCATGTGGGAAGTAAATAATAATCTTATGTTGTTATACCTCTGATTGAGGATATCCCAACAAGTCTGATAGTTGTCGGAACTTACGTTTAGATGTTGTATTAACCTCTCCGCCTCCCCCTTCACCTTGGACTTGAGATACTGCATTTTTTGAGCATCAGACATGGCACTGTTTTTATGTATAGTTTCGTTGAATAGGTCCTTGAATGATACCCAGGTGTTATAATTACCATTGAAGGTGGGAATCTCCATCTGCGGAGTGGTTTTATCCCTGTAGGCTACAGAGAACATTTTCTTGTTTATGGCTTTTTTAATGGCTTGATACTTACGTTCATAAGTGGAGAACGTTTCTTCGTATTGTACGTTGGAACCATCGAGTTGGCTGTCGAGGTCCCAATGTAGTGTGTCAATTGCTGTCCACCTTGCTTGGACAGTCTTGAGGATGTCCTCGAATTCCCATTTCTCATTGATAGACTCCAAGTCGATTCCTATAATTGTGTGATGGAAAGCCTTAAAATTACTGCTCTGCTTACGTAACAACTCCTCCGTCTTACTTGCTGACGCACTTGAGACAGTCTGGACCTTGCTGCCACCTGCCTGAGGGTTGTCTTGATGTAAAACCTGCATGGAATCGTTGGGTTTTGGTACAAAAATGGGGGGTTTAATAAAGGGTGATTTAGGTCTCTCTTCTGCTGAGAAACTTTGAATATGAGTTCTGATATTACCATACCTTTCTTTCACTTTCTCCATATCCTTGCTAATGTAGTCCCGTACGCTGGGATCTACGTCTGCTTCTGATAACTGCTGAAAATTTCTTTCATACTCAAACCAATATGTATCTAAAATATCCAACTTCTTCTTGATATATTCGGGGGTTTTTCTTGATGAACCATCCTTGTTGAAGTTAGTGTAAATAGATTCGATGGCTGATGAAAGTTGTTTTTGTTGTGAGAGTATGTCGTTTATATTCGACATGGTTAAAAAGGACAGATCTTACTTGATAGGTCTGCTACTGATACTGCTAGGTTGGTAACGTTCTTGCTCGTTACCGCTGACGCTGATACTACTGGAACCACTGCACTCCTTGATCGCACAGTGGAGCACTGATCTTGATAGTCTGATAGTCAATTACTATGGCACTTGATAGCACAGTAAATGTTCACTGATAATGTCTGATATTGTGGACTGTATAAAAAAGTTCATAAAGCTGGGTCGGTATACGGAACCACCGATACGTGGGGGTGTAATGTCCGAGAACACGTGCACTATGATCCCGCCTAAAAACCGAGAGGCTGAAGGACCATGTTTGGGCAGATACCCGTAACTATGGTGATAAGGGTGAAATGAGAACGCGCGGCTCTCTTGCTGGCCGGTTTGATGCGAACTGAACTTTATTTAATTACACAAAAACGCGCAACGCGCAACTTTGCTGACTCGACACAATATTATTGTACGTGCTCGTACAGCCCCTCTGGCATGTAAGGCGACCTAGATTGTTTCATGAGTTTCTTTCGGCATTTCTTCTCAGCAGTGGTCGTTCCGAAATGCTAGTAGTTTGTAGCTTCGAGACATAATATATTATGATTAAATAATTAGTTATCGACGTGAAAAAGAGCCTTCTTTGAAGGCCAAGTTTCAATAAAAAAAATTGACTTTGACTTTGACATGACCATACTCGTCAGTAGCGCCAACTAGTGAGCGTAAATACGATAACCCACCCTCTTTAATTTATTCTAAGATGTAAATGGTTGTTCGCCACCAGATGGCGCCGCATGTGCTGCGTGCCGCACATCGTGACGTTCGAGCTGTTTTTCCTGTGCGCGCTCATCGGCCTCTGTGTGCTCGTGTTGTTCCTCACCGACAAGGAGTACGATCAACAGTGAGTCATTGTAGCTGATTATAATTTATGTAACAATGAAATACTTAAATACAACAGGTGCTGTATCACGATTTAATCCCATATGGGGTAGACAGAGGAAACAGTCATGAGTGAGACTGTGAGGCATTTCTTCACAGTAGTGGTCGTTCCGAAATGCTAGTAGTTTGTAGCTTTGAGAGATAATATGATTATATAATTAGTTTGCGACGTAAAAAAGAGCCTTCTTTGAAGGCCAGATTGCAATAATTTTCTAGAATTTCTGATTTCTCACGCTTAGCTGAATAGGGGGCTTATTGATGAATTTTTTTTAGTAAAAAATAATGCTGTAAATTATACAGTACAATTTTAAATTTAAATATTTATGATACGATACGACCCTGGATTCTTCATCCTTCCTCCGACACGATCAATCGTAATTTTCAATCATTACGAGACTGAACAGCGTTGATGTCCTCAACTTTAACGGACCTTATAGTTCTTATGTAACAATTGAGCATCGGGGCTCCGCTTCCGAGAATTTGGGATAAGAAGTACCCTATTTGTTAATTCAAGTTACATACTACTTGTGTACCATAATTTAGGCCACACCACAGATTTTGATATACTCTAGATGCCGCAAGCAGTGCAGTCCAAGCGTGTCCGGCGTTTGTCCAATAGGTAAACAATCACGCGTTTGCTACTTAGTTAGCCTTCATTCGCGTTTATGTTGCGCCTATCACTAAAATGACTGGCGTCGGTAAATAATAATGGCCCCTCGGTTTTTATACTATCGAACAAACATGCGGTATCTAAAGCAGTATGTCCAAGCGTGCCCGTTGTTTATCCGATGGACAAACATCACGCGTGCTACTCAGTCTTCATTCTTGTTTATGTTGCGCCCATCACTAAAATGACTGGCGTGACGTCATCGTAGTTAGAAAATAATGGCACGCTCGGTTTTCATACAATCGAACAAACATGCGGTATCTAGCCTAATCTAGATCTGTGGGCCACACTATGTTTAGGTTTTTCTTAAAAAGAATAACAACCATGAATTCTCACAAAGTTTCACGTTAAAATAATATTAGTGGTATATACGATTGATCGTGTCAGGGTCGCTGTATATCGTTGTGAGTCGGGTGTGTGTCACAGGCGGCGTGACGTCCAACAGGGGCTGATGTTCGGCGCGGCCGCGGCGGCGGGCGTGGCGCTGCTGGCCAACCTGTACACGCTGGGCCGCGTGCTGGCCGCGCTGGCGCTGCCGCCGCGCGCGCGCCTCGCCCGCGCCACGCGCCGCCGCAAGGACGCCGCCACGCTGGCGCTGCGGCCCGAGGTGCTGGCGCTCACGCATATGGTGAGTGGAGGTTACAGCAGGGGCTGGTGCTGGGCGTGGCACTGCTGGCCAACCTGTACACGCTGGGCCGCGTGCTGGCCGCGCTGGCGCTGCCGCCGCGCGCGCGCCTCGCCCGCGCCACGCGCCGCCGCAAGGACGCCGCCACGCTGGCGCTGCGGCCCGAGGTGCTGGCGCTCACGCATATGGTGAGTGGAGGTTACAGCAGGGGCTGGTGCTGGGCGTGGCACTGCTGGCCAACCTGTACACGCTGGGCCGCGTGCTGGCCGCGCTGGCGCTGCCGCCGCGCGCGCGCCTCGCCCGCGCCACGCGCCGCCGCAAGGACGCCGCCACGCTGGCGCTGCGGCCCGAGGTGCTGGCGCTCACGCATATGGTGAGTGGAGGTTACAATTCAGGGGCTGGTGCTGGGCGTGGCACTGCTGGCCAACCTGTACACGCTGGGCCTCACGCATATGGTGAGTGGAGGTTACACTGGTGACACTTCACACCTGTTGTTATGTGTTTGTATATCACTCTGACCTGCTTTCAGTGGAGAATCGTGAAGAAACTCTCGCAGACTGTTCAGTTTACTAGTGTATATACGACTTCTGCAGCTAGAAGGCGGTAGTCGTCAAGTCATGTTAGATGCCTTTAGGCGACTTGAGAAAATTCAGACACCAGTGATATTTTCACACTTGATAAGAAGAAAACAATTTAGAATTATCGTATCGTAGGATTTAATGAAGCATCCTACATCACCTCTAGCTGGCATCTCATTCCAGGTGTCTTGCCTGGACGCGTTCACCGGCCAGCAGACCCGGCTGGTGGTGGTGGTAGACGCGTTGGATAGCTGCGAGCAAGAGAAAGTTCTGGCTCTCCTCAACGCGGTCCACGCTCTCTGCTCCGATCCCAAGAGCCCCTTCATACTGCTGCTGGCCATCGACCCTCATATTATAAGCAAGGTACTGACCTTGCTTAATAAAAATTAAATTAATGTACTGACACCATGAGTTCGTTTAGTTGCCGCTCTATTTTATCTTATATTACTTTGAGAACTTTCAGCTTTGGAATAATCATAAACACGTTGCCAAATTAGCTGATAATGCCACGTATCTTGGCAACGTTGACGCGCAACGTATTCTCGCTCAATACAGCACACAATTTGCTATTTCACTTTAGTCAGTAGACGTGAGGGAGAAAGCATAATATGTTGCGCGTCATTGTTGCCAAGTCAATACATGGCTAAGTTACGCTTTACTCACTGACAACTCAATACATTACCTACCAAGCGTTATACTAATAGTCCGCAAATCATTGCTTATTCTTATAATCTTTGCCTACAGACAGCTGCCTGACTTGTCAAAACACAAGAAGTATTTCATCATGTATCTAGTACCTATGTAGTATTTTATGTACCTAGTTCCGTCACAGAATACATAATAGTACAAGTACAGAAGGAACACTCCCAAAAATCAATTAAAGGAATAGCGACTCTCGCTACGACACAATTAAGTGCAATTCAGATCGCACAACGCTAATAACCTTCTCTTATATCCACCTAAACATACCACTGTTTCTATCGCATAACGCTTACCTTTTCTGGCGATGTAAAGGTCTGTCCACTTTTAAATAATAATTTAATCTGAATATTTTATTACAGTTAGGTATGTGCCTGTTTATTAGGTCAACTTTTGGTTTTTTGGCGGACTCTACTTTTGCGAACAAATGGCGTTAAAATAAACCAAGGCTAGGTCTTAGTAGTATGTAGGAATGTAGGTAGGTCAGAAAACTATTTTATTTTTACAATATCTGCATATGTTGTTTGTCGATTGTTGTTTTTTTATTTTTATGTTCCTCCATTTATAAAACAACGATCGGATCGGTGAAGTAATTAACGAAAAAAGTGCGCGTGTGCATAACTCGCTTGTGAGTCCCTACTGGCTAGCCACGCCGGCAGGGCCGCCGCCGTACTTGCGTTTTCAATACCTACCGCAGAGTGTGACAAGCCTGGTTCCGGTTACAGCCCTTCAATCATTATTGCAAATGCACTTTCTGGGTTTATTCCTATGAATTCTTTCTTACACACACATTACACATTCTAATCACTTCGTTGAATAGTTGCCCTTTCTTTTCACTCATACTATGGAATTCATAAAACAAACTTATAAGTCATCTCTCGTATTCAATACTGATACTATTAATACCTACTCTCTTAAAAATAACTTTTTTTTTTAAACTTGTGTTACCAATGTAATCATTTATTTTCTATATAATGCATAAAATTTCTGTTCCGAAATTAAAGTAATTAACGTATGTGCAGGTTGCTTGGATGGAGGTTAGTCTACGCATCATGTTTGTTGGTGTTGTGCCTCAGCCTGTACAAATTATATTCCCATATCTCTGTTATTCTACTATTTTGTCATAAAAATACAGATTCAATATATAGTCTTATCACTTCCGGGGTAGAATGAACCAAGAATATTATACATCATCTCGAAAAGACATATTTGGTCTATTAGAATTCCGAGAATTAAGGAAGAAATATTTTTACTGGCAATATTTTAGACCAACAGAGAAGAAACGAAGAAATACTCGTTATCATATGTCGTGGTGTTATATTCTCCGAATAAACGGATAAATAAATACTGAATGTTTGTCAAGTGCCAATCCTTGCATGATAAATTATAAATACTGTATGTTTTCCAATGTTTTATGGATTTGGTGACTATTGCATGCCTTTTAAGATTTTTCTACACCATTTTGTAGGTAGTACATACTTTTGTTTTCCGTCCGGATAGGCAGAGGCAAACCGATGAGTGGATAAAGAATACAATTTTCATTGTAAAAATTTTTGACCTAATTTCATGAATATTTCTTTGAGGCGAAATAAAAACTATAATCACTAGTCTTTTGACTCCAATACTTGATACAGGCTGTGGAGATAAACAGTCGGCGAGCGTTCTCGGAGAGTAACATCGGGGGTTGGGACTACCTGCGCAATATGGTGCAGCTTCCCTTCTACCTCCAAAACTCGGCGCTGCGGCGGTGAAGATCGCGCAGTCGACCGCCGCGCGACGCATGCAGAGCATTGTTGCGGACGAGTTCGGTGCCTCACTGCAGAGATCTGTGAGTGTTTCTAATGATATTATCACCGCAACATGATGCAGCTTCAGCATATTTATTGAGAAAAGCAGTAGTACTTATTTCAATAAATCTAAATTAAAAACTTTACTCTGCCTGCAATCCCTAACTTCCCGGCCTCTGCAGTAATGTACATGTAATGTGCATGTGTATGTAATGGGTGTATGTGTCTATTGAGACTATGATAAGCTTCATCTTCCTTTCTTCCTCCAAAACTCGGCGCAAATTTTACTATTGGTCAGTATGAGAGTTTATTGACGTCTTACTTTTTTATTTTTTGTAGGTATCAGCCCGCCGTCTATCATCAACATCGGAGCTGATGTCTAGTCAGGAGCGCATAAAGAACCAGCCGAACAAAGACCCCGGGGGCGGGGGCGGGGCTGCGGCCGCCCGGACGCGGAGACTCCGCCCTTCAGATTCCTTGGCGTCGTCAGTTGCATCAGGGCTGCATCGGACGGGTGTGGCCCCGTCGGGCGCCGCGGACCTAGGGAGAGTGTTGCTGACGGACGATTACTTCAGCGATGTCAACCCTAGGAGCATGAGGAGGCTGATGAACGTGCTGTATGTCACTGGTTAGTGGACGGTGTGACGTGGTGATTGTTTTTGACTGTAATGTTGCATTTGGTAGTTCAAACAGCGCGAGTGACTGGCATTTCTGAGTATTTATTTCTAAATAAAAAAAAACAAAAAACTTTTTTTATGAATTTGAATAATTTGCACGCCCTCATTTAAAGTTTCTTATAACGCACCACCCCT
Organism: Ephestia elutella; assembly: GCA_018467065.1. Taxonomy (NCBI): domain Eukaryota; kingdom Metazoa; phylum Arthropoda; class Insecta; order Lepidoptera; family Pyralidae; genus Ephestia; species Ephestia elutella. The sequence continues at coordinate 7,995,781 of CM031573.1, read as the reverse complement.
GACATATGTTCAATGAGGGTTATCGTTGACGCTACTGACGATTAAGTCTGTCAGATGGTAAAATACTGTCATCAGTTGTCAAATTGTAATGACAGGATTGCTCATTCAGTTCACATTCCCCACATTCCAGGTCGTCTGCTGAAGGCGTTCCAGATAGAGTTCAGTTGGTACCAGCTGGCGTCGTGGGTGAACATGACCGAGCAGTGGCCGTTCCGCACCTCCTGGATCATCTACCACCACGAGACCTACGAGGAGCACATCGATGACTCCACCTCGCTCAAACATATCCTGGACAAGTAAGTTTAACATATGGTGACTTTTTGAATATGCATCCATTGAACCATTTGTGTTTAAATCGCTTTGGAATATTGGTCAGTGCGGGGTCGTCCGCGAAGCTTCATATGGGTAATCCTAAAAGGAAATAAACTTGGTAAAGTAGACCTATTAGCCTAATGATACTCATAGCAAAAACTTATATACAAAAATAAATCAACGTATGTTTACTTTACGTATATAAGTTAATAATTTCAGGCCCTGAAAGGGCACGTAAGACTACGGACGTGATATGCTAAATTGACAATAAATATTTATGATTATTTACTCTCTGCATTTCCTTATACATCTCACGTACTAGTCTAAGGGTCGCTATAGTCAGCTAAGGTAGATTCTATGAGCTGTTGTCACACTTTTATGTCGCCAACTTAACATCAATTAAGTATAATGACGGAGATAACATGCCATACCTAATAGCAAAATCTCTCCTTATTCCAAATAGTATCAGTGCAAAGGTTTACCTTTCTAAATTTTCATTCCTAAAATGCTCAACAAAACTCAATAAACGCTGAAAAGCTGATAGATCATGTAATTCGATTGGGATTCTGATGCTAACATTACGCATATATTGTCAGGGTGAAACCTCAAATAAGCAGTATCCGCGAAGCCAGCACGCTGATGGAGCTGGACCGCGACGAGCGCAAGCTGGAGGTGTTCCTCAGCTTCCACCGCACCACGCTCACCGCCGCCGACCTCAAGGTGTTCCTGCCCTTCACCATCAACTTGGACCCTTACATCAAGAAGGTTATCAAAGGTAATCCTTACCTTTCAGCTCGGAAAAAAGCACTGTTCCCGTAGGAAACTCACGCGGGCGGAGCCGCGGCCAAAAGCTAGTATGCTATGATTTGTTATATACAGTGTATGTGAATAAAGGTAAAATTCAACTTCTCAAAAATTTGTTTTAGGTATAAAGATGTAGACGATAAGAAGAAAAATTATAAATTATATATTTTCTTGTGGCTTTTTTTAAATTATTTATTGTCTTCTGCCAGAGGAGCAACTTCAGTCGGGCGCAGAAGAAGAAGCAGTGATATCAGGTGCCGTGCCATGGGGCACGCCGCAGCACCCGCAACAGCGACACCCGCACTCCAAACTGTTCCACAGGAAGCTTGTGAGTACCATTTGTTATGATCTATCAGAGGAACAACTGCAGAAGAAGAAGCAGTGATATCAGGCGCCGTGCCATGGGGCACGCCGCAGCACCCGCAACAGCGACACCCGCACTCCAAACTGTTCCACAGGAAGCTTGTGAGTACCATTTGTTATGATCTATCAGAGGAACAACTGCAGAAGAAGAAGCAGTGATATCAGGCGCCGTGCCATGGGGCACGCAGCAGCACCCGCAACAGCGACACCCGCACTCCAAACTGTTCCACAGGAAGCTTGTGAGTACCATTTGTTATGTTCTGCCAGAGGAACAACTGCACAAGAAGAAGCAGTGATATCAGGCGCCGTGCCATGGGGCACGCCGCAGCACCCGCAACAGCGACACCCGCACTCCAAACTGTTCCACAGGAAGCTTGTGAGTACCATTTGTTATGTTCTGCCAGAGGAACAACTGCACAAGAAGAAGCAGTGATATCAGGTGCCGTGCCGTGGGGCACGCCGCAGCACCCGCAACAGCGACACCCGCACTCCAAACTGTTCCACAGGAAGCTTGTGAGTACCATTTGTTATGTTCTACCAGAGGAACAATGCAGAAGAAGAAGCAGTGATATCAGGCGCCGTGCCGTGGGGCACGCCGCAGCACCCGCAACAGCGACACCCGCACTCCAAACTGTTCCACAGGAAGCTTGTGAGTACTATTTGTTATGTTCTGCCAGAGGAACAACTGCAGAAAATGAAGCAGTGATATCAGGCGCCGAGCTCGGAGCTCCATCCTCACTGTAACCCGGCAACAAAGTTCCCCCCCCTTTTACCCACTTTTCCCCCAATCAAAAAATGCTAATAAAAAATAATAATAATAAATAATTTATTCACTTCAATAACAAACTTTGTCTTACTTCACTAAATTAACTTAAATATTTTACTTAGGTATAAATACCTGTATGTAAGTTACCACCACCAGAAGTATTAGCACTGGCATCTTAACTATAGGCTTAGCCTGTAACTTAGGTGCCAGTTTTTTTCCTACGACTTAAACAAAATATGATTTGAGATGGTGCACTCGTTCGCCATTCAATAATCACATCAGACAAACTTGCGTCTACCTGCACGACTGTTAACAAATCTCAAGCGCAATGCGCGTGGACAGCTGGTGCAGAACTGGTTTTTACGGCAATTTAAACTATAGTCATAAAAAATTAAGCATAAGCTGATGACAAACAATTTCACATAAATCAAGGAATTTGGCACACGTTGCCAAGTTCCGTAACGATCCGTTAGAAATGCGATCTTTCATCATCTCATCATCTCAAGCCTTCCTCGACCATTCCGGTGTAGGCCTTCAACCTCTTCCAATTGGCTCTATTCTGGGCAGTGTGTAGCCAGTTCTTGCCCGCTATCCTCTTGATGTCGTCTATCCACCGCATCTGGGGTCTTCCGACTGGTCTTTTACGTCCCCACGGTCTCCACTCCAGCATGGCCTTGCCCCATGAGTCCGATTTCCGGGCTATATGATCTGCCCATTGCCACTTTAATTTGGCCACTCGCTTTACTATATCTGAGACTCTACTTTGTTTCCTTAACCACTTATTAGTTTTTCGATAGATCGCGTTATCCCTACCAGCTTCCGTTCCATTGCCCTTTGGGTAACTATAAGCTTCTGGAGGATTTCCTTGGTTGTCACCCAAGTTTCGGCTCCATACGTAAGAACTGGCAGGATGCACTGGTTGAATATTCGTGCTTTTTGACAGGTGGTAAGGTTCATTCTGAAAGCAAAGTCCAGTTTTGTAAAGGCAGCCCAGCCTAAACGTATTCTCCTGCTTATTTCTGTTCCCTGGTTTTCCTTTCCTACTTTAATTTCTTGACCTAGGTAGACGTATTTGGTAACTTTTTCCAGTGGTGATCCCCCCACTGTGTACGTCGCTGTGCTTGAATTTTCTGTGGTCATGACCTTGGTTTTAGTTAGGTTCATTTCAAGTCCTACATGCAAAGATGCGTCATGAAGATCATTAATCATGGTCTGAAGCTCTTCAGGGTCACCAGCTAAAAGCACTATGTCGTCCGCGAATCGAAGATTGGACAATCTTGAACCCGCTATCGACAGGCCTTTGTCTTCCCAGTCAAGTCTCTTAAAGATATCTTCTAACACCAAGGTAAACAGTTTAGGTGAGATGGTGTCTCCCTGTCTGACCCCTCTTTTGATATCTACAGGGTTTGTGTGCTGAGGAATAGCTACTTTCAGAGTTGCGTTTTTGTATATGCTATTTATAATATCGGTGTAGCGGTGGTCTATTCTAGCATTTCTTAGTGCGTTCAAAACTGCCCAAGTCTCTACGCTGTCAAAGGCTTTTTGTAATCTATGAAAGCTAACCATAAAGGAAATTTGGTACTCAGTGACTTTTTCTATAAGTACTCTCATTGTTAGAAGATGGTCTAATGTACTATATCCTTGTCTGAACCCAGCTTGCTCTTTAGGCTGGTAAAAGTCTAGCTTTCTTGTTAGGCGATTTGTTATGACCTTGGAGAAGAGTTTATGTATCTGTGAGAGCAAACTGATGGGTCTGTAGTTTCGTAGGTCCGCCTTACATCCTTTTTTGTACAGTAGAATAACGACCGCATTCTCCCAGTTCTTCGGGATTCTCCCTTGTAACAAGCATTTGTTGAACAAATCTGCCAACTTCTCGACACCCTACTTTAGCATTTCCGGTAGTATTCCATCTTCCCCTCCACTTTTACCATTTTTTACTTTCGACAAGGCATTCATAATTTCGGCACTATCTATATCAGGTATCTCTTCTGACCCCACATTCATTATTTTAGAGCGGCTTAAGTTGCTAGGTATCTCGACCATAGGGTAGTACAGTGCTTGATAGTAATTCTCGATGGTCTTAAGAATTTTTGCTCTATCTGTAACTAAGATGCCGTTCGAGTCTTTTATTCTAGTTATTAGTTGGTTCCCTGATTGGAGGGCCTTACAGAACACTTTGGGTCCGCGGTGTTTTTCTACAATGGATTGCACTACCTTCTCTTTCCATGCCTCGATGTCTCCTTCTACGTGCTCTCGAGTAGTTTTGCAAAGAGCTTTAAACTCCTCTGTGCTTCTATCTCCATCTGAAAGCATTTTCCTTCTCTTTTCTAATAAGGTTTGGGTGTTTTGTGTAAATTTGGATCTTTTCTCCACGCATCTTTGGCCACTTTCAGAGATGTTTCCAAGATAGTATTACTGAGGCGGTTATTAAGTTCATCTATATCTAAGATTGCTGAATTGATATGTACTCCGCAGCGTTTATTCTAAGTTTAAGCGGGTCGATTCGGCTGCTCTTACTTTTTACCAATTTTGTATATCTCTCTAACTTAGAGTTTAAAGTCATTTTTGCTCTTATAAGTCGATGGTCATTTCCGGTGTAAAAACTATTCAGCACTGTAACGTCTTGTATGATGTATTTGTGTGTACATAAAATGTAGTCAATCTCATTTTTAGTGCGACCTCCCGGTGACAGCCAAGTCCACTTCCTTTCTGGCCTCTTTTTCAAAAAAGGAGCTCATATGAGAAAGCTTATTTGCTTGAAGAAACTCAGCTAACAATTCTCCTCGGGGGTTTCTGTCTCCATATCCATGCGGCCCCATAAAAACCTCTGATGTATCCTGTTTTTTACCAATCTTGGCGTTAAAATCTCCTATTACCATCGTATACGTTGTTTTCTCAGAAGTCATCGCTTTTGTAATGTCTTCGTAGAAAGATTCAACAATTAAATCATCTTTTTCAGTACATACTAGTTGGTGCATACGCTACGATGATTTTGAATGGGATGCTCTTAGATGTACTGAATGTAGCATATAATACTCTTTCAGATATCGCAACTATGGTCTTTATTTGGTTTTCCAGCCGTTTATGTATTAGAATCCCGATCCCATGTTCCTTCTTTCCGTCGTTCCGGTCCTTAAGGAAGAGAGTGTGACCCGACTTTAGCTTTATGCACGACTCTCCTGGTTGCCTCACCTCACACAGGCCAAGTACGTCCCATTTAATCTTTGACAACTCGTTTAGTAGTTTTTCCATTTTCTCATCATTTGATAGTGTTCGGGTGTTATATGATGCAATATGTAGGGTGGTCGCATGGGCCTTACAATTCTTTGTTGCTTTTTGTAGCAGCTGTTTAACTCCCAGGGATTCTTCGCACCCCTGGACTGGCTGGAACCCACGCTGCTGCTGTTGCTGGGTGTTGCCTGTCCGCTGGGAACTCGGGCCCATTTTTTACTTTGTCTTTCCATGTTTGGTTGAAGGGCCCAACACGTCGTGACGAGTGAGAAGTAGCTCTACTATAGAGAGCTTTGGGCGCTACCGTTGATCTTTAGGATTCATCCGCTACCGACCCTAGGTGGTTCCTCCTCCTCTGAAGACCACCAAGCCAACAAACCAGAGTATCTGCCTTGCTGGCCCCTCCTATGCTCTCGTCCGTTTGCTGACCTTGATTCCCACTGGGGTTTGCACCCAATCTTCCTCAAAGTTACTCAGCGTAACGGGGTTCACCACGAGAAGGTGAGAGTGGAGTTGGGATGTCAGAGGCTAGGGAGCACCTCTTCTGGTGTCTTATTTTGCGCTTAACACCCCCTTGAACCCCCTCAATTACACCGAATTTTGTACAAATTTATTTTTTTTATACCAACAGCGCTCATCACCACCAAACTCGTCGTCAGTACCGATGGGTGGGGTGGGCCCGGTGCACAGCGTGGGCCCCGGCGGGCCCCCGGTGTGGGTGGGCTGGGCCAACACGGGCCCCAGCTTCTTGCCAACTATGCCACAAGCGCAACAAACACAGCCATTCCAACAGACCAATCCATATAATATGCTGAGAAGTGCTTTCCCTGGATTGGTAAGTCAATATTTATGTGTTTCAATGCAGTTAGGTAGTGGCTGAACTAAAGATCTAAAATTGGAAATTTGTAAACGAAACGAATCAATGATGGACCCGGGGAAAAATTAAAAACATTCAGGTTGGCTAATCAAATGCTAGTATACTAATATTAAACTGAATGTTTGTTATTAAGAGCCTTTATTTTGGCTTTCTGATACAGGTGTATTTCACTTAATAGAAGGTCACAAATACTTGAATTTTCTGTACCACTATTGCTGAGGAAATAAACACTTTTCATTTTTAATTAAAATTAACGTGAGAAATAGTCATAATGATTTTGATACAAATACTCACGCGTCTTGTTAGCCGGATCTGCCGACTAGTTTCGACCATACGAAAGTAATTTTCAAGGCGAGTTAGGACCGCCTTTCTGACGTGACAGGCGGTCCAGTAAAATAACATGAAAATGACATGGCGGTCTTGAAAATGACTTCCGTATGAAGTCGAAACTAGTCGGCAGATCTGGCTAACAAGACGCGTGACTATCCGTATAAAAATCATTATTTTTCTTTTTTTTTTTCAGAGCGACATCACGAACATTCGGCTGTCCACGCTGAGCGTGGAGCGCGTGTGCGGCGCCGTGCGCGAGGCGCTGGGCGGCGCGGGCGAGGCGGCGTGCGCGGCGCTGCGGCGGCACCACGTGTGCGGCCTGGCGCTCGCCGTGTGCCGGCTGGCGGACCTGCAGCCGGTACACTCATGTTGTTATACACCGACACTACCAACATCCGGCTGTCCACGCTGAGCGTGGAGCGCGTGTGCGGCGCCGTGCGCGAGGCGCTGGGCGGCGCGGGCGAGGCGGCGTGCGCGGCGCTGCGGCGGCACCACGTGTGCGGCCTGGCGCTCGCCGTGTGCCGGCTGGCGGACCTGCAGCCGGTACACTCATGTTGTTATACACCGACACTACCAACATCCGGCTGTCCACGCTGAGCGTGGAGCGCGTGTGCGGCGCCGTGCGCGAGGCGCTGGGCGGCGCGGGCGAGGCGGCGTGCGCGGCGCTGCGGCGGCACCACGTGTGCGGCCTGGCGCTCGCCGTGTGCCGGCTGGCGGACCTGCAGCCGGTACACTCATGTTGTTATACACCGACACTACCAACATCCGGCTGTCCACGCTGAGCGTGGAGCGCGTGTGCGGCGCCGTGCGCGAGGCGCTGGGCGGCGCGGGCGAGGCGGCGTGCGCGGCGCTGCGGCGGCACCACGTGTGCGGCCTGGCGCTCGCCGTGTGCCGGCTGGCGGACCTGCAGCCGGTACACTCATGTTGTTATACACCGACACTACCAACATCCGGCTGTCCACGCTGAGCGTGGAGCGCGTGTGCGGCGCCGTGCGCGAGGCGCTGGGCGGCGCGGGCGAGGCGGCGTGCGCGGCGCTGCGGCGGCACCACGTGTGCGGCCTGGCGCTCGCCGTGTGCCGGCTGGCGGACCTGCAGCCGGTACACTCATGTTGTTATACACCGACACTACCAACATCCGGCTGTCCACGCTGAGCGTGGAGCGCGTGTGCGGCGCCGTGCGCGAGGCGCTGGGCGGCGCGGGCGAGGCGGCGTGCGCGGCGCTGCGGCGGCACCACGTGTGCGGCCTGGCGCTCGCCGTGTGCCGGCTGGCGGACCTGCAGCCGGTACACTCATGTTGTTATACACCGACACTACCAACATCCGGCTGTCCACGCTGAGCGTGGAGCGCGTGTGCGGCGCCGTGCGCGAGGCGCTGGGCGGCGCGGGCGAGGCGGCGTGCGCGGCGCTGCGGCGGCACCACGTGTGCGGCCTGGCGCTCGCCGTGTGCCGGCTGGCGGACCTGCAGCCGGTACACTCATGTTGTTATACACCGACACTACCAACATCCGGCTGTCCACGCTGAGCGTGGAGCGCGTGTGCGGCGCCGTGCGCGAGGCGCTGGGCGGCGCGGGCGAGGCGGCGTGCGCGGCGCTGCGGCGGCACCACGTGTGCGGCCTGGCGCTCGCCGTGTGCCGGCTGGCGGACCTGCAGCCGGTACACTCATGTTGTTATACACCGACACTACCAACATCCGGCTGTCCACGCTGAGCGTGGAGCGCGTGTGCGGCGCCGTGCGCGAGGCGCTGGGCGGCGCGGGCGAGGCGGCGTGCGCGGCGCTGCGGCGGCACCACGTGTGCGGCCTGGCGCTCGCCGTGTGCCGGCTGGCGGACCTGCAGCCGGTACACTCATGTTGTTATACACCGACACTACCAACATCCGGCTGTCCACGCTGAGCGTGGAGCGCGTGTGCGGCGCCGTGCGCGAGGCGCTGGGCGGCGCGGGCGAGGCGGCGTGCGCGGCGCTGCGGCGGCACCACGTGTGCGGCCTGGCGCTCGCCGTGTGCCGGCTGGCGGACCTGCAGCCGGTACACTCATGTTGTTATACACCGACACTACCAACATCCGGCTGTCCACGCTGAGCGTGGAGCGCGTGTGCGGCGCCGTGCGCGAGGCGCTGGGCGGCGCGGGCGAGGCGGCGTGCGCGGCGCTGCGGCGGCACCACGTGTGCGGCCTGGCGCTCGCCGTGTGGCCCAATGATCAAATTCGGTTCAACCGTACATACAGATACACACACCCTTCAAACTTTTTGCGTCGAGAATTAATAGAAAATCCCGCTAAGACTAAATTTTATATTCATCATCAGCCTGTAGCAGTCCACTGCTGGACATAGGGCTGTCTGAAAGTACGCCATTGCCTTACAATTAGTTTTATTTTATCGTATATCTTATGTTATTGTGCAGAGCAACTACGCTCTGCTGCCAGAAAATGTGCGCAGAGCGAATCCGGACAAACGAAGCGGCGGGAAGAATCCTGTACCGGAACTTCACCGGGAAAAAACCACCGGTAAAAAATAAGTACCGGGAAGAAATCTCCACGCGGCACCACGTTTGCCCGACTAAAACCTAAATAACTTAACGCAGTCTGCTACCACCGTAGCTTATGAAGGGAGCTACAGGGCCCTATATGATAACCTAACCTATAAATTAATTACACTTAAAAAACACTTACCAAGCTAAATCTTCTTTCTCTTCGGATCCAAACTTGAGTATCTTCGGGAAGGGGGAATTCCTAATCACCCTACCTAACCCTTGAGATCTCAATTCCCCAGGACAAATAAATAGATTTCTTCCCGAAATCGGCTCGGCAACAGGTAGATGTGAGCGAGCAGCCACGCGTCACATCCCACAGGAGAAAGTCACAATGACGGGTACACAAACACAAAGTTCAATAGTTATTTAACAAACAGGAAATTCACAAATACAACTCAAGTTAATTAGCAATCAAAGAACGCGGGCCCTCTCGCGTATTAAAAATCAAACCGATATCGCATAGGGCAATGCAATGGCGACCGTCCGCGAGCCATTCGCACGAGCAAAGTGAAAACCCCGAACGCCCTCTGGCGGCAGCAATGCGAAACGCCTGCGTTTAGTTTTACCCAATATATTACAAACATCCCCCCGTCCCGGTCTGAGAAGCAGACCGCTAGCTTACTCTACGGGAAGGCGGGCGAGAGAGGTCACACCTCTCCTTAAAATCGAACCGTCGACCAACACCTCAGCCACACGCGGAGTGCCATCTCCGCCAAGAATCAAACGTAATATGCGAGCTCGTCGCCAAAGCAATGAGGGCAAATTTGCCTCTTTTAACAATACTAAATCACCCTCCCTGGGAGGCTCAGTCCTGTCTGTCCACTTCACTCTTTGCTGCAGCAAATGCAAATATTCAAGCGACCAGCGACGCCAAAAGTCCTGGCTCATTTGCTGCAACATTTGAAAACGCGACAACCGATATACGCGTTCATCCTTCCACGGGTATTCGGGCAGGGCATTCAACGGCCCTCCCACCAAAAAATGACCAGGGGTGAGAGCTTCCAAGTCATTTGGATCTGGAGATAGCGGACAGAGAGGACGAGAGTTGAGGACCGCCTCAACTTTACAAAACACTGTGGCCAGCTCTTCAAAAGTTAGAGCCGTTTCTCCGATAATGCGGCGGAGGTGGGTCTTTGCGGATTTCACAGCCGCTTCAAAAATCCCTCCCCAATGGGGGCAACTTGGGGGACTAAACTTCCAGGTTATTCCCCTTTGGGCAGCAATTTGACTTAAACTAGTACAATTTTTATCAATAAACACAGAAACATCCTTAAGATAATTTACAGTTCCCTTATAGTTTGTGCCATTGTCAGACCTAATAAGGGAAGGTAGACCTCGACGCGAAACAAAGCGATCCAACGCGGCGACGAAGGCCTCCGTAGTCAGAGCCGATACCACCTCCAAATGGACAGCCTTGGTGGCCAAACAAACAAATACACACAAATAGCCCTTTACAATACGGGCATTACGAAAGGGAGAAGCCTTGATCGAAAAGGGACCGGCAAAATCGGTTCCAACGCCGTCAAACGGCCTCGAAGGTCGGATTCGATCAGCGGGCAAATCACCCATCTGTGGTTGCATCGTGGATGCCTTCAACCTGTAACATGCAATACATCGAAACAGGACACTACGGATTGCTCTTCGGGCAGACAAAATCCAAAATTCGCGTTGCAAAATAGCCAACAAAGCATTGCACCCAGCATGGGCGTTACGAATGTGTCGATCAGACACCAAAAGCTGCACCAAGGGTCCGCCCTTGGGCAACAACAGAGGATGGCGAGTCTCATATGGAAGATCCGCCTTCCGGAGCCTGCCTCCAACCCGAAGAAGCCCATCCGAGTCGATGTACGGGTTCAAACGAGCGACCGCGCCCTTCAACTTAGCGCGTCCGTCGCGCAAGATACGAAGCTCTGACTCAAACCGTCCGGTCTGCACGACACGGACCCAATGCAACAATGCGCTCCGGCGCTCTTCTGCACCTGCAATCGGCTCCAACCGCTTTGCCTGTGGGTTTCTACAATTATGTATGAAACGCTTAATCCAACTGGTAACACCCAGAAGCTTATCCAAGCTGCTATACCGAGCAAGTAGCCAATCCGGCTCCGACGTCGTCTCAGCGACTACAGCATGTACACGGAGCCCAGTCAAACTCAAAGAAGTAACATCTGTCTGACAGACAGGCCAAGAAGTTTCTGATCCCATCAGCCACTCTGGACCCCACCAGAGCGGGTGTGACACCAATTCTGGTGCCGTACAACCTCGGGAAGCACAGTCCGCTGGGTTAAGCTCTCCCGGCACATGTCTCCATGTTATATCAATTCCGATATTCTGGATTTGGGAAACCCGATTTCCCACAAAAACCTCCAAGGTATGTGGGGCCGCGCGCAACCATGCAAGCGCGACCTGGCTATCCGACCAGGCGAAGATGTCTCGTATCTCGACCGTGGCCGCCAGCTCACTGGCAACGTGATGCAACAATTTAGAGAGAAGGTGAGCTCCACTCAACTCAAGCTTGGGAATAGTCAGCCTAGTCCTGATGGGGGCGACCTTGCTCTTCCCTAACAAAAGCGAGACATTGACCCGGCCATCGGCGTCAACTGTCCGCATATAGACTGACGCGGCATAGCCTCGCTCCGACGCGTCACAAAAGCCATGCAGGCTGGCTCGATATTTCCCGGGTGGCAATATTCGACGAGGCAAGGCAATCCGATTGACTTCCTTAATCGATGAAAACAACTCGAGCCAATCATCCAATGGAGAGCCAAACAGCGGCTCGTCCCACGAGACGCCCAAAGTCCAAAGTCTCTGAAGAAGACACTTTGCAGAGAATATCACTGGACTGATCCAACCGCTTGGATCAAACATACGGGCTATTACGGACAACACCGTTCTCTTAGTCCAGACCTTTGGTATTTCCAAGTCCACTTGGAATGTAAAAATATCGGTTAGCGGCTGGTACTGCATGCCCAGCACCGCTATCCTGTTGGGATCATCCACATCCTCAAACAGGTGAGGGTTCTGTTGGTGATCCTCCGGGATCCCTTCTAGAACTTTAGGCTCATTAGACAACCACTTACGTAGCTCGTAGCCACCTGTCTTCAATATTTCAATCAATTCATCCCGCAGTAGGAGGGCCTCCTCAATACTTTGGGCTCCGGTGCACACGTCATCAACATACAAGTCACGTGACAGCACGGAAGCCCCACGGGGAAAGCGGATCCGTTCCCGCTCTGCCAATTCAAGCAATGATCTGATGGCGATATAGGGACTAGATTTCAAACCATACGTGTTTGTGTTGAGTTCATACACCGTCACAGGATCCTCAGGGCGCTCACGCCAGAGTATCAACTGGAATCGCCTGTCCTCAGGATGTATGACTGTCTGGCGGAACATCATCCGGATGTCCGCGCCAAAAACCACTTGATGTCTTCTAAAGTTCAAGATGATGTCAATTATGTCCCTATGCAATTTGGGACCTGAATGCAAACATAGATTCAACGAAACTCCGTTCGAAGTGGGTGCGGACCCATCGAAGACGGTCCTCAATTTGCCTGTTGAGGCCTTCACCACCGCGTGGTGGGGCAAAAAATAATGCTCAGTTGAGCTCCAATCAACTCGAGCCGGAGACATGTGACCCAAATCCTCGTACTCGCGCATAAATTCAATATATTTATCGCGAAGTACGTGGTCACGCTGCATGCGTCGCTCCATGGACAGCAGTCGTTTCTCCGCAAGCGCCCTACTTTGCCCTAGGCTAGGACGAGAGGCAACAAAGGGTAACCTAGTTACAAACCGACCGGAGGGCAACCTCTCCGTGGTCGATCGAAAAAGGCTTCGCACTCAGCGTGTTCCGGATCCATCCTGGAACTCATAGGTGGCTCCTCCACCTCCCAAAACCTTTGCATGGTCTTGGCCAAGGACGCAGATGCGACAACCGGTGGCTCCTCCGCGGTGCCATTATCAAACACAGGGCCCATCAGGGCGAAACCAAAAATCGTAGACACTGCCATCAGTGAAGACGAACCCAGAGCTTTCTGGGTACCCAACAAAATCCAACCCAATACGTCCGAGCCCAGGAGCAAGTCCACTGGGCCGGGATGAAAAACAAAGGGGTCGGCCAAATCCAGACCCGAAACCAAAGACAACACACCCGGCGGTATGTCTGTCGAGGGCTGCCAACCCGCAATGGTATCCATTACCATAGCCGAAGTCGTGATCCTCATTGTGGAGGACTTCAGCGAAGAAAAGGTGACAAGTGTCTGGCCCGTCAGACACTTCACTTGTATGCCACCAACTCCAAGAAGTGGCACAGGCGAGTCTTCCACGACTAAACCTAACTGGCGTGCCACTCGAGTGGTAACCAAACTGCTTTGAGCCCCTGAGTCCAACAGAGCTCTCAAATTAATGGCTTCCCCCCTACGACCCCATACGCGGACCACCGCGGTAGGGAGCAGAACCGTCCGCGGCTCTGTCCCAGCAAGGGAGCAAGCTAGTTACGGGCTCCCCACTCTCTCCAAACCAGGGGCGCGCCACTGACCCGGATAATATGTCGGGCGAGTGCACATCCCCATCTGAGGGGGGGCATAACCCGCGGCCCGGCCATACCTATGGTACGGCGGGTGGTACTCCAGCCGTGGGTACTCGTGCAGCGGTGGAGAAAACCGCTGCGGCTGCATGTGTTGGGTATTGGTAACCCGCGTGGAGGGGGGTGTCCCCACTCTCCCGTCCGATCTAGGGCCCCCGCCCATGGGGGCCCTATCCGGGGCCTGGCCAGTCACATACTGGCCACGACCTTGGGGCGCGTGGTCCCGGTCCGCCAAGACCCGCGCCGGTACGCGACCCCCCTCCCGAGGGGGGGTGCGACGAGCGAAGCCGCGTCCTCCGTCCGAGGGTGGAGGGCTTCGCGCAGGAGCGCCCCCGCCCATAGGGGACCCCTGCCTCAAGAACCGGGGGCCATCCCCGTTCCGGTTCATGCAGAGCATCACGTGGTGCAGCCCACGGCATGCACTGCATGGTATGGCTCTGGGACAGTCACGTGCATAGTGACTGCCCAAACAGTAAAAGCAAAGTTCATGCCGCCTTGCCATGCGGCGCCGATCTTGTACTGGCAGTCTCTGCCAGTCCCTGCATTGCAGCAGGCTGTGGCCCATCCGGCCACATTGCAGGCAGTCCGCGTCCCCCGCGACTGCTGCCGTGTGCGCAACCCGCACACCAGCTCCACGCGGTGGCGGTTGCCGTCCCTGTTGGGGCTTCCCTCGCCATGAGGGTTCCAAGGGCCTACGTTCAGGCGCTCTGGATGGCGCTGAGTCCGTCATGGTATTCTCAGCAGCCCGTGCCTCAAACTCCAAAAACTTCACCAAGTCAGTGAATGTTGGTAGGGTGGTGCTATCCCGTTCCGCATTCTCGCGCTCAAATCGCGAGCGGATGTCATTGGGTAATTTGCCCAATACAATGTGCACCAGCAAAAAGGACCATTGGTCCACCGGCAGCCCCAGTGTGCGGAGCGCGTTACAGGCCACTGTAACGGGCGTGAGCAACTGCAGGCGCAACTGTGCCCTGTTGGCCACCTTGGGCAGGGCCATCAACTGTGCGGCGTGCGCATCCGCTAACAAACGTAAGTTTTGATAGCGGGAGTTCAATAACTCCCAAGCCGTGTCGTACTGGTCGTCCTCCACCCGGAGGTGCTGGATGAGCGACCGCGCTTCATCCTCAAGAGTGGAGAGGAGGTAGGCCATCTTCTGGGCCTTCGACAAATCCTGTCGTGCTACGACCAGGGACTCAAACATATTTTTATATGCTACCCACTCCTCCATCCTACCCCCAAAGTGGGACAGCTGAAGGGTGGGGAGCCGACCAGTAACCGCTGGTCCTTCCTGTCTAACAGGTGTGCGAGGGGCTGGTCCGCCAGCCTGTCTCGCCCTTATTGCGGTCACCGCCTCCGCGATATCATCGTGCAGACTCAGGATCTGGTCCATGTCCGCCATGTGACCTGCGTAGGCCTCCGGGGTAAGATCGGCTTCGGTAAGCGCCGCCATGGCCGCTTCCGCGCTAATCAATCGTGAGTGGAGGTGATCCGCTCTTAGCAGTATGGCGCCCTCCCTGTCCTTCCGGGACAGGAGTCCTCCGGCCGTCACAAACCATCTCAATTCGTTGGCGAGTGTCGCCCTAGCATTGGAGGCCTTCGCCATCGCGTCAAGTCACAAACAAAAAAATAACAAAAGGTAAATAAAAAAACAACAAAATCAAGCAACTACACGAAGAACCGCGGTAGGTATGAGAATGGCACAAACCCGGAACGCACGGTACAAACCGCAAACAAATACAAAAAAGGTTACAAATATTCTTATACAAACAAACTAAGAAAAATCTAATAATTTTTACAAACAATTAATTATTTTTTACAAACGAACAAATAGAGGGTAGATAAACTACGCTCTGCTACCAGAAAATGTGCAGAGCAACTACGCTCTGCTGCCAGAAAATGTGCGCAGAGCGAATCCGGACAAACGAAGCGGCGGGAAGAATCCTGTACCGGAACTTCACCGGGAAAAAACCACCGGTAAAAAATAAGTACCGGGAAGAAATCTCCACGCGGCACCACGTTTGCCCGACTAAAACCTAAATAACTTAACGCAGTCTGCTACCACCGTAGCTTATGAAGGGAGCTACAGGGCCCTATATGATAACCTAACCTATAAATTAATTACACTTAAAAAACACTTACCAAGCTAAATCTTCTTTCTCTTCGGATCCAAACTTGAGTATCTTCGGGAAGGGGGAATTCCTAATCACCCTACCTAACCCTTGAGATCTCAATTCCCCAGGACAAATAAATAGATTTCTTCCCGAAATCGGCTCGGCAACAGGTAGATGTGAGCGAGCAGCCACGCGTCACATCCCACAGGAGAAAGTCACAATGACGGGTACACAAACACAAAGTTCAATAGTTATTTAACAAACAGGAAATTCACAAATACAACTCAAGTTAATTAGCAATCAAAGAACGCGGGCCCTCTCGCGTATTAAAAATCAAACCGATATCGCATAGGGCAATGCAATGGCGACCGTCCGCGAGCCATTCGCACGAGCAAAGTGAAAACCCCGAACGCCCTCTGGCGGCAGCAATGCGAAACGCCTGCGTTTAGTTTTACCCAATATATTACAAACAGTTATTATTGTTTAACAAACCCTAAACAAATATTTTCTTCTTCAGATATTGGCTATTCTATAGACTTCTGATATTGACTGACAATATCTTTTCAGATTTTGGAACTACCGTTCGGCGACTGGGAACTATTCAAGCTCCTCATCACGAATCTCCGCGAACTAGAAGCTAACATGCCGACGAACGCACCCACCGTCACAGGTTTGTTAAATTTCCTAATTTCAAATTTTCCATACTAATATTAGCTGAAGAATTTGTTTGAACACGCCTATCTCTAGAATTACCATTCAGATTTGGAAAATTATTTCTGTGTATGATAGCCACACTCACGAGGAATGCTGTAAGGCTATCCAAATCCTACAGAAGCTACATTTTTTAGCATTTAAAACAAAATCTCCTAAATGTAGGCTGTACGTCTTATTTATTGCCATTATCTGTCGAAACTTGCTCAGTCTCATGAACTGCGAATTTTCGACTTGTTTTCATACAATACAATGTACAAGACGAAATGTTTGTTTACCAGTAATAACAGACAAAGCGGCCGAGACAGAACCGGACAACATCAAACCCAGACCGAACTTGGAGCACCAGCGAAGCAGACCTTCTAATGTTGAGAAACAGGTGAATATCCATTAAAGCCTTACTTTAAAATTTTGTTATGGCTCGTTAATTTAATAACCATCTCTGTCCCAGTACTGGGCCTCTTTCACCTTCTTTCAAGACTCGATCTAAGGCTATATCGCGCCTCCCTTTATTAAATATCTATTCAACATATTCGCTTTTTCGCTCAGACCGACGATGTACATGAATGAGAAGCACGATGTGCTATCTGACTTATGTCAGTAGAAGTTACTGAGTAAGCTAGTATGTTGAATAGATGTTCATGAGCCTTTATATTATTGATAATGCCCTCGGTAGGATGCTAGTGTACTGTATAAGTTTAGGTGACGTTTTCAGGTCTCCATGTCGTGTTAGCTAAGTACTCAGTTTTAAGCCACACGAAAAAAGGGATAATGACCTAGAATAATATTAATTAGATCTTTTTAAATAAAATACTTATTTACACAGCGCATCTCATCATAAGTCAACTTTATTATATTGCTTACTAACTACCCGTCCCTGCTTCGCACTTCCGGACGGTTTATAAGTGTACCCACACTTATAAACCGTCCGGAAGGAATTATCTAAAGAAAAAAATAATCATCAAAATCAATTGCGTAGTTTCAAACAAGTTGATATTGCTTTTATGTCTGACTGGACATAGTTACATTCTTTTATGTTTTCCTTCAAAATGTTGGGCTCTTATATTTAATTTATTTATGTAGAGTTTGATTTGATGACAAAATAAAAATTTGCAGCCTTACGCGGAATACCAGGTGAATATTGAAACTTGTAGTTCCCAATGAAAAGTTAGAGAATGCATGACATTCATAGGCATATTAATTTTTGTAAATATTTAAGAAAGTACGGTATAGACGAAACTCACATTGCAGCGCCCATTGAATTTGTTATTTATTTATTTATAACATATTTGCTCGTGTCACTTATTTCACCAATTTCAATATTGTATTGTATCTCATTACGCACTTGTTATTGTAAAGTAAAACGCACGCTCCGTCTAAAAACGAACCATATTTTTTTAAATCTTAGCAAATAGGTTATATGTCAGAAAAGTGGTCAACATTTTATGAATAAAATTAACTTTAGGAGATAAAATACATAAAAAATTAATTCTGTAAATTAATTTTGACAATAAATTACAACCATTTATCTGTAACAAAACACAAAAATATTAATTTACTTTATTAGTAATACTGGCTGTTTTTTACATCGATATATATCTATGGATGCGCCCCTTCATACAAAGAGCGCGGAAAAATTTGTCAACGCTCATGCGAGCGCGTGCACTCGATTTTTCTTAGTACGAGACGAACGCCGCTGCGTGTTGCCGTGTTTACGCGTAACGGAACGATTCACTTTTTTAACATATTTTAACATAATTATGCCGTCGTGTTCATCTTGGAAGTGCAAAAACACAAGCAGAAACACAAATAAGGATAAAGGTGTTACTTTTCACGCGTAAGAATTTGTTTTCAATTTATTCTTGATTATTCTACGCACTCGTTCAAAGCGCGGAGTGCGGGGCCTCAGAGGTCACGTGCAAGTATCGCGCAGATTGCGTCAGGCAGGCAGGCGCAGGCGGCCAATCGCCGACCGCCGACCGAGTGTGTTGCTGACGTCACTCGTTATACGTGTGTGAGTAAACAGTGACAATCGTGGAACGCGTAAAGGCGTATCCATTATTTAAATCTTTGGTTTTTTATACCTTTGCCTAAAAAAATCTCTCTCTAAAAAAAGCTCTGACGCGCGCGCATCGCTAATTTGTGAACAAGTAAAATTATTCCGCGCGCTTTTTCTTTGGTATTGTCGTTTTCCGAGTTTTATTTAAATATTTCCTCGCAAATATGTTATAAAACGTCGTATGACAAACGTGCGCTTTGAAAATTACAGCCTCTGCTTTCTTGTAGCCCTCGCCTACGGCTCGGGCTAGCAATATCGCCTCGGCTGTAATTTTCAACTTACCGCACTTATATCATAATGTACTATTTCATCTCACAGCTGTCATTATAGGCTAACCCAATTCGATAGAGTTGCTTACAAAACAAAAAACTATTTACAACCTATAACATATTGTTATTTTATTTTAAGTGTACGATTTAATTGAACGTTATTATTTTCTTATGAATATAAAAAAAAAACATCATAGATATGAGATTCACTATCGCACGACCATTTTCTATCACAGTTTTTCCAAAATCCAAAAATGCACTTAGTTTAGATAAGCATGAAAAGCAAACACGTTTTTATTTTTAAATGTATTGTGTAAGTACCTAGGTACTATCCTGAAATGCGTGAACTTGAATAAATGTGAGTGGTTACGCAAAAAGGGATCTCAATGGAAAATAATTGATTTCAAGTAAATAAGTAAGTTGAAAGACCACAGAATCAAAATTTATGAAAAAAAAAACAGTTTCCAATCCCTTCAGGTCCCTTTTTTGCGTAACCACTCACAAATTATGAAATGTATCAGTGCAGAGGGCATAGAATATATCTATGGCAGAGGGCAATGAGAGACTGGCAGGCTGTTAGTCAACCATGTTATCATCGATACAGCCGTAACCACTTTTTTACGTATAGTAATCTCAGACATATTCTGAAACTTGTCAGAAATCAGACATATATTCTGAAACTTAACGGAAATCTATGAGATTTTCCATCACGTTAGGCCTAATCCAAAACTGCCAATCAATTTATCTCCCTAATAAAAATGATTACAATATTTAGTACCTAACAATCATTATACATAGCTATCATTAAGTTTGATCTGACAAGCTTATTTTATTTATAACCGTTTTCTGTTTGTTTTCTTATTTCATTGCTTCATTACGAAGCATTTGAGGTTGCACCGAGGCACTACTCTCAACTGATCAAGATCGAGCAACAGTCTGAGTGGTTAAAACGGCCATTTTGATGAATCAGAATGATTCATTTCTCATTTCCTAATTATTCAAAAATGAACCTTATTCACCCATACATGAGGTTTAATTTTCAATATTTACGAAATGAGAAATGGATATGGCTGAATAAGGTTCATTTTTGAATAATTAGGAAATGATAAATAGATTTTTTTCCGGTTCATCAATGTGGCCGTTTTGACCCAGATGAACTTAAATTGTATTTTGTGCTTCTGCAACAACTATATTTTATTATTATTATTATGTTGGTACGCTTTTCGAGCCACGGGTCCATTGGGACCCGGTCCTTTGAAGATTTTTTTTTATTGAGTCAACTAAGACAATACGACATTCCCAGGTGACCCTCGAGGAGCAAATGATCTGCGGCGCGCTGCAGACGCTGAACGAGGAGGCGCTGGAGGACGTGCTGTCGGAGCCGGCGCCCCCCCCAGGTGAGCCGCACCTGCGCACCATCCGCGAACACCCCCCCTCCCCACCGACACCCTCACCCCCGGCAGACCGCGGTACGCCCGATCATGTCGTCGTCAACGTAGGAGATGATGTTTTTCTATCAGACAAATGAGAGTTGAATTGTTGATTTGTGTATTAGAATCACTTTCAAATTATATCACATACCGTTGCTTGAGATGCAAAATGTATCTTTGAGGAGAATGTAATTTTTATGTAAATCCATTTTCTCCTAATTCCTATATAGGCTGTGTATTAAAGTCCTGCATGGTTGCTTTGTAATTCAGTTCTTAGTGAAATTGCTTGTTAAGCTTGTTTTCTACTGCAACTCCTAAAGATTACTATTACTACACTTAAACAAAGAAAGTATTAAAGTTTGTATTTGATACTAAGTTTACGGAAGAAAGCATGCTTGCAAGCCAAGATAGGATTTATCCATGCTGCCCCTAGGTGATTTTCATGTCAATTGTAGATCATTCCTTTGAGTTTGATATTGTAAAATTAATCACATAAATATTTAATTAGATGTTAATGATGCATCTTATTATTTACAGTAAATATTGTCAATTAATTGTCAATAAGATTAAAACAAATTTGATAAAATTTTATTCACTTAGTACAAATTTCATGTATCAATTTCATTTAACTGACATATCTATCGAACAGGCGTTTTGTTCCGCTGTACTTACTGTCAAAACTAAGTTTTCTTTATTATAATATCGAAAATTATTGATCTTCATATGAATATTAAAAGCAGTATTAATTTATTATTATGAGAATGTACTTAAGTTTTTTAGGATTTTAAGATTTAGCATTTTATGCTGTATTTTAAAACATACATATCAAAGAATACTGATAATAAAAGACATTAGTTTCATAGGTAATTTAAGTACCTAGTCTAACGATTAACTGAGGTAGCTACTGTAAATAACGGAACTTTAAAGATTTTTATTTTTGTCATACCTACAGGCAGCTACTCAGCTAAGCACTAGAAATTGTGTGCGTTACCCTGGCAGGAAAGTGTGTCCTGGAGTTAAGTGAATGGAACCAAAATGTTGTGCGTAGTCTAGTGTACATGTGCCGCGAATAAAACTTTTGTGCGTCTTGTAGTTTAGGAAAAAAACGGAAATCTAGGATTCTGCTAGGGTAACGTCGTTCTAGCAGGAAAATTCTAAACGAATGATCGGAGAGAGAAATATTCTGAGGGGGCAGAGAGCTTAGAGCTGTGCATTGACCTGGGCCGAAAAGATCATTTGTGCGTCTTCAGGTTTTCGGGATATTGCATTTCCTGCTAGAGTAACGTTTTGCAAAATCGTGGATCTCCTAGATCCACTGTATGTGCGCCTGTAAGATAAATATACATGAGTAGCTATTCATTTGTGCCCATCTGTGCCATAATTAGATTTAAGAAAATATTTATAATTTTTAAGTAATCGCGTTGTCTTTGAAATCACGAAAAAAAATCATAGCGCCTAAATGAAAAGACGTGTAAGCTCGCTGGAAACTGTATTCGATTCTTCTATACATCTATAATAACCACAAAAAGTTTCTGAAGTGCACATGTATTCATTATTGAATAATATTACTAAAAGACAAAATTAGGTGACTTAACTTTGACGTCAACATCAGGGATGTAACGGAGCTTCGGTTTCGATTCCGATACGTCGGAACTTCCGATTGCTTTTGCATCTTCGGTTCCGACTTCGGTTCCGATAAATTTTAAACCGAAGTCAGAAGTCATATCGGAGGTCGGCGGCCGGCGCGGCGGGCGAGGGTGGGTAGACGGGCCGGGCAGCGCGAAGCCGCGGCGGAGTCGCGATCTGTGCGTACAAAAACAAACACGTCGTGCGGGCAACGACGTGCTTTCCCGCACGTCACGATTGCTCTTTCACTCACTTGAATTCACTTGTTGTTTTGTTTTCCATACTGCGTGTTGTGTTTGCACTTAATTTGTGTAGCTATTTGATTAGTTCAAGGGTTTAGGCGCAGAACGTAATTAGTGTTTAATTTTAAATGTGATAAATTGTTTTGAATTGAATAATGAAGCAAAATCAAGTATTATTTGGAACTATTTTAATGAAATTTTTTTATTCCGATTCCGGTTCCGATTCTGGTTCCGATTCCGGTTTCGACTCCGATAAACCAAATTCAAAAATTCCGATTCCGGTTCCGGTTCCGATATAACCACATCCGTTACATCCCTGTCAACATACAAGAAACCGGCTCAACCCAATAAGTGTGCGTGTGAACCAAAGATTAGTGTGTTCAGTCATAAGTTATCGTGGAAATTTTCAGCTCAAATGGTTAAGGATATAAGTAAATAAACACAAATCCAAAAACATATGAACAACGTCAGATTATCCGGCCAAATTAGAATGACTACAAAAAAGCGACGGTTTCATACATATCGATAACCATCTCTATTGAACGTATTATACCTAAGCTGTTCGTACAGTCGCATTCAAACGTTTATTAGCAAATGCCAACCTGTAACTTTATTTGTGGGAAATAGTGGGAGTAATTAAAAAATATCTATTGTTGTTAAATAGGGATTTGTATAAAAGTTAAGGTCGTGTTCCTTATTTGTCGAAATGGGTAGATTAGGTACCTACTATAAAAATACAAAATGTGTTTTTTAAATGTGAAAGTTTATTTAGGTACCACTATTATGAACTAGCTACATGGCTTTGGCTACTGTTTCTTCTTCCATGTCGAGTCGTACAATTCTGCACACCGACCGATGTTTCCTTCCTCCGCGCGGCACCCGATGACGTTGGATTAGTTTTCTGTCTACGGATAACAAAAACAATAGGGAGGGAGTCGCTTTGTCTAGCTAGCGTGAAGAAAGTGAGATAACTAGTAAGCAAAATGGTATAAGTGGGACAGAGATAGATATATAATCGTCATTCTATTTTCAATAATGCGATGTATTTTGCTTTTTACTAGAAGTGAGTCATCTTTTCTCTTGGTAAACAGTTTGATGCATTGCGTGCATCACGCGTGCATGTTGTAATTTGTATGTTATGACGCTATGGAGATCCTGTTGCGCAATTGCGTTTGTTTACTAATTAGATGTTGGTTAAAAGTTTATGAAGTTGGAATGGAATAATCTGCAATGGTAAGTAAATATTCAAGTTACCAATGGTTAGAAAGGAAGGCATTTGGTTTTCTTTAGCAGTAAGTAAATATTATTTTATTGTTCGAGACCCACAGCTAAAAGTGCAGTCCAAAGTCATTGAGTCATTTTTGTTTTCGGCTAAGCAGTTGATTTCATCCCGGGAAAAAGCACTGTTCCCAGTGTCCACAGTAGTAGTTTGATCTGTGATTTGATGCCATAATATTTACTATTAAAATTACCTATGTATAAGAGAATAAAAGTAATAATTTCCAAATCAAAAACCTCTTTTTTATTTTATATGGCCACTATGTGCATGTCCTGTGCATTTTATATCCATACTAGCTTTTGCCCGCGGCTTCGCCCGTGTGAATTTCCCACGGGAACAGTGCTTTTTCCCAGGTATCTTATGTTCTTCTCCGTACTTATAACAATATGTATGCGAAATATCAGGAAGAATGGTTCAGTAGATAAAGCAAGAAGAGGTAACAAACAAACAAGTAAATAAACAAAAAAACTCACTTTCGCATTAATAATATTAGTTAGGATAGGATAGTTAGGATTTTTTAATTATTTCCTCAAACTTTGTCGGGAATTCCCAGTTGGGAATTGCCGACAGATGTTTGATAGCGGCTGTACGGCCAACAGCTTAGGTATAATACGTTCAATAGAGAAGGTCATCGATATGTATGAAACCGTCGCTTTTTTGTAGTCATTCTAATTTGGCCGGATAATCTGCCGTTGTTCATATGTTTTTGGATTTGTGTTTATTTACTTATATTCTTAAAATTTTGAACTGAAAATTTCCACGATAATATATGACTAAACACACTAATCTTTGGTTCACACGCACACTTATTAGGTTGAGCCGGTTTCTTGTATGTTGACGTCAAAGTTAAGTCACCTAATTTTGTCTTTTAGTAATATTATTCAATAATGAATACATGTGCACTTCAGAAACTTTTTGTGGTTATTATAGGTGTATAGAAGAATCGAATACAGTTTTCAGCGAGCTTACACGTCTTTTCATTTAGGCGCTATGAATTTTTTTCATGATTTCAAAGACAACGCGATTACTTAAAAATTATAAATATTTTCTTAAATCTAATTATGGCACAGATGGGCACAAATGAATAGCTACTTATGTATATTTATCTTATAGGCGCACATACGATGGATCTAGGAGATCCACGATTTTGCAAAACGTTACTCCAGCAGGAAATGCAATATCCCGAAAACCTGAAGACGCACAAATGATCTTTTCGGCCCAGGTCAATGCACAGCTCTAAGCTCTCTGCCCCCCCAGAATATTTCTCTCTCCGATCATTCGTTTAGAACTTTCCTGCTAGAACGACGTTACCCTAGCAGAATCCTAGATTTCCGTTTTTTTCCTAAACTACAAGACGCACAAAAGTTTTATTCGCGGCACATGTACACTAGACTATGCACAACGTTTTGGTTCCATTCACTTAACTCCAGGACACACTTTCCTGCCAGGGTAACGCACACCTAGAAATTATGCTCCATCATTCCAATGAATTTGTGTAATTAGTACTTATTTTTTATACCAACGAATTTATTATAAACAGCTGCCAATAACGTGCCATCAGTAACAATGCAATGTTATAAACATATAAGTAAAATGTTGAAAGTTTTAAATAAGTTTGTTTTGTTTTTAATAACTTAACTCAGTTCTATCATTATTCTCTCTTAGATTAGAATATATAATTGAGAGAGATGTATTGGTTAATTATAATTTTTCCAAATAAGGTGAAAACGAAGTTCAAATATATTCTTATGAAAAGTCATTTTAGTAGAGATCAGCAAAACATGCATTGAGAGATATCGGAAAAATAAAAAGCCTGCTTATAGCCAGGACAATACTTTTCTCAAACGAAAATTCATTCAAGATAAATAAGCAATGTAAATGTAAAATGAGTAGGTACCAGTCAAACTTATTCTGAATATTTTGAAATAATATATCCGAGCATGTTTTTAGAAAAAGTATTATTATTGGGTATTTTCATGTGAAATAAATGTTACTAAATGACATTTTTAGAAAGGTTTTATATAAGTGTGGTTTGTAAGATGTATAGAGTTAGTAAGTCGTGAAGACTGTAT
Organism: Ephestia elutella; assembly: GCA_018467065.1. Lineage (NCBI taxonomy): Eukaryota > Metazoa > Arthropoda > Insecta > Lepidoptera > Pyralidae > Ephestia > Ephestia elutella. Next base: position 7,970,187 of record CM031573.1, on the reverse strand, counting down.
GATCCCATGTAATACATCTCTATACCTTGCTATCCCTACAAATATCATTCCTCGTATTATTAAAAGTTTATACACCATTGTGATGTAATAAATTTACAAAAGTTTCCAGTTGTTTGATTTCAGCCCTTTCAGGCTCGATCACCCTTGTAGGTAACGCAGAGCGCGCGCGCAACGGACGCTCCGGCCGGACGCAGCGGCTTCAGGTGAATCTCCCTCCCTCCCCTCCGCTCCCCGCTTGATTCATATCATTGTGATGTGGCGACCGCGCTGACCCGTGCGCCCGCTTTCAGACGAGGACGAGGAGAGCTCGCTGCAGCTGGCGGCGCGCTCGCCGCCCGCCTCGCCGCGCGCGCCGCGGGCCGGGCTGCGCGGCGGGGCGGCGCGGCGCCGCGACCCGCCCGCCGTCACCTTCAACGTCGAGAACGAGGAGGACTCCGACTCCGAGGGCCGCCTCGCCTTCACCGCGCGCGTGCGCCGCCCGCGCCCCGCCTCGCTGCTGGCCGCCGACGACGACGTCCCGCCCCGCCTCGCCGCGCGCTCGCGCTCCGTCGAGGACTCCACGCGCGCGCCCGAGCCGCACGACCCCAAGCTGCGCTCGCTGCGCCGCACCGCCGACATCCTGCGCAAGGTGAGCTCCACGGAGCGGCTCTCCAAACTCAAAGACAAGATCCTGGCCCGCGGGGCGGGGTCGCGGGACGGCACTCCGCCGCGGGACGAGCCCAGCGACGACGAGTCCGCGCCGCTCGTGTCGCCGGCCGCGCCCCCCGCGGCCGCCTCGCCGGCCGAGGGAGCGTCGCCGCGATCGGACGAGACGGAGCTGGCGTCGCCGCGCGCGGCCGACTTCGACCTGCTGCCGGCGGGCAAGCGCGGCGCGGGGCTGGCGCGCGCGGCCAGCGGCGGCTCGCTCGGCAACATGGTGGAGCCCTACAACCTGCGGCTGCTGGCGCCGGGCGCGGCGGACGCGGGCCGCGCGCTGTGGCGGCAGGACGCGCTGGACGCCGGCCCGCCCTGGCCCTGGGACGAGCCCGACTCCGCCGTGTGAGACCCGAGGAACCGGTCACAGAATTGACTCGTAGGCGTCCATGACATAGAAATGCTCTTCACTATGCGATATTACAGAATGAATATCATATTAGTGCGACGAAAGTTTAAAATATTATGAATTCAAGATTTGTAGGCTATTATATATCTTCATGATGAGCTTTACAGTAAGCAATAAGAATCCTGCTAAGTAGTGACAACATTTTAAATCATGTAAGAATTTAAATAGAATGGTCGTAATCGACATTTATCTATAGTATAGGTACGTACCTAAAATTATATTCGCTACTGTTGCGTACAAGTTATGTACAATTGCATCATTTAACAATTATTATTGTAGTAGAAGTGTAGATAGGTACTTAATTTATATGAAAAGGATTATATTGCATTTAAATGTAATGACTTTACCCGAAATTGTGATATTATATCCTTAAGTATGACAATATATTTTGTTCACAATATAAAATGTTTTATTTTCCCTTTTTCCCATAAGGCTATTTATTGAGTTAGCATAACGTTCACTCTCTAAAAAAAATTAAGTAAAACTTAATTTTCTATTGTTTTATTTAAGGCAAGGGTCATAAAGTCCTAGCGAACAAAAGTAGCGGGCGCCAGCGAATGTTAAAATATATTGAAAAAATAAAATGCAAATTAAATATTCCCAAAAGAGAGCATCAATATATTAAAAATAAATAGTAAAAAATAGAAGAATAAATGACTACATAAAAACAATTACAATAAGCATTCATCTTAATGTTTTATTTTCAATAATTAACTTTTTACACACCAAGAACTAAACATAATATACTATTTAGAATATCAACAACGAACTAAGTTTCAGAGATCACAAACTGTATCAAAGTCTACTTCTTAAATTATCATTATCATCTACGTCATCAAAGATATACACATGTTAAATAATACATTGTAATTGCAATTATATTTTTCAAACATGAGAAATATCAAGTTCATTTACCAGGTTCATACGAAAAATAATTTATTTGAAAGTTTATAATGTATAAATAGTACGCTGTAATTAACAAATGTTTCAAACAAATATATTGATATCATGAAGACTATTTGTAGCAAAGTTGATAGTGATCTACCAGAAAACTTGCAACACTTGCTTATATATATTATCACTACACAATCTAAATTTATTGTGCATTTATAAATCATTATATCAAGTAAGGAATACATAATCTCACGGTCATCAAGACAATCAAACGCATCATGGGCTAGGCCTTGCCGGTTGAAGATAATATTTTTTATTGTTACATGTCCGACTGGCCGTTATAATTTAAACGACTATTTCAAAAATTCGGGTTCTTTATTTCAAAGCTTAACTCCTATCATAGATAAACTAAATTAACTGAAAATATTTTAGGTCTTAAAAAACACTTCTACCATTTTTATGATTATAAAGTTTTCTTTACAACTGCTACTGCAGTAACTATGAGTGATAATTTTAGGGAAAATATCAATATCCAGGATATTGATTTATTGAAATTAAACTATTTAATCATAAAATAATTTCAGCTAATTTAGTAAATACTCTCACTATACTGTTGTGTTTACTGACAAAATTTATCCATAAAATTTAATAGCAAACTAACGACGTTCACTGTACGCCGAGTGTCGTTCGGATCACGCATGCGCTTTTCAGCGGACAACAAAGCTGAAGCGTTTGTTTCTTTGAATGTGGTTGTGATAGTCAGATTCATTTATATATAGCTCAGCTAGTTCGGGAGCAGCCAGCTGGAAGCGAGGCCGAAAGCCGAGCTGCGTTTTAATAGCAAAGAGCAAAAGCCATAATAAATTTTCGGCTCTTAACCAAATCTGGGCAAGGCCGAGCTGCGTCTAGGTGAGGCCGATGGCCGAGCTCCGTCTTGTGTGCGAGGCCGAAGGCCGAGCCATTTGTATACATGGACGATCTGATGATGTCTTATCAAACCTCTGGCGAACCACCAAATACTAATTATATTTATAGGTTTACAATATTGGTGTGCGGCAAAGATTCCGCGAATTTCGATTATGCGTGCCCATGACCATATAATGAGATTTCAGAAGAAATATATTTTTTTACATTGGCAATATTAAAAACAACAGTAGTGTGAATTGGTGCATGTCGATGGTAAAATAGTGTTAATTTTGTTATTTTTCTGTAGCTCAATCTGAAAATCAGCTACCTCTACCTATCACAACCACATTACCTATGCACTAGAAATTTTATCTGAAGGAGTTAGTCTCGCTATACCACTTGTATCTTGCTGATGTTGCTGGACGCGTCCTCGATGGCCTTGTCCGGGGGGCTGGAGTCGGCCACCTCGGGTTGCTGCCGGTTGTCCGCCGGCTGGTCGGTGAGGTCGGCCGCGGACGAGGGGCAGGCGGTGAGGTCGGCCGCGGACGAGGGGCAGGCGGTGGGGTCGGGCGCGGTGAGGGCGGACCACCAGCCGGACAGCGCGCCGCGAGCCTGCGACAGCGCGCCGCCCACCGCCCGCGAGGTGGTCGCCACCGCGCGGCCCGTGCTCGCCACCGCCGCGCTCACCTTCCGACCGCCCTCCGTTGTGGACATGGTGCTGTAACATAACATTATATTGTAACTAGCCGCGCGTCCGGGCCTCGCTCCCGTGGGAATCTCGGGAGTACCCTATGTGCTATTCCCGGTGTTTCCTTACCCGTATACCAAATTTCATCAAAATCCGTCTAGTATATTTTGCGTGATTGTGTTACAAACATCCTCACATCCAAACTTTCGCATTTATAATTAGTAGGAATAGGAAGTAGGATAATCAACTAAAACTTCGTGATTCGATCAAATCACCGATTCATATTACTTGGCAGATAGGTTTTATTCTTTTTCCTAGCAGGATCGCCATCGTACATACAGTCCGTTTAGAATCAAAACTTGGGTCGGGCTTTAGCAACTTCACTCAGGTCTCTCTTACAAATGTATATATGTAAACTCCATTTATTCTTACCAGTCCTATCATGTAAACAATCTTTACAGTACTTTTTTATGAATTTTGTTGAAAATAAATCAAATATTAGTTCAAACCTAAACATTCTAAAGTAAAACATTTATTAACCACGAAAGTAATTTCCTAAAAAGTCTATTTTAATTTATATTGTTGTAAAATCATAAAAAGACATGGTAAGATGGCTTACATGATAGGACTGGTAAGAATAAAAGGAGTTTAGTGAAGTTAGTTTTGAATGACAAGCTGACAACTTGACAAACATTACAAAACCCATTTAAATCGCATGGTATGCGATTTAAATTCTATCGGTTTTTGTTATTTTTTTAGTTGTCAGCTTGAATGCAATGACCCTACACAGTTGTTTTAACATTTTCTGTGGTTTAGCCGAATCCCTGTTTCTATTATTTTCCTATGAAATTTGTTTATGTTACCGAAAAATGTTAGAAAACAGGGATTTCACTTTTTTGTTGTTAAAAACTTACTGAGCAAACTTTAATTTCATATCAGCCACCGAAAGCTGCCCTGAGAATGGGTGAACGGGCATAAGGTTAGCGAAAGCCTCTATGTCTCCATTGTTGGTCGTTTTCAGCCACTGCTGATACGCCGGCGTCGCTTTGAAGGCGGACATAAACTGAGCATTGTAGGAATCGATCTCTCGACTACCCTCTGAAAATAGAATAAATGTTGTTTACGAAATACTCATACAAAAATGTAAAAATCATAAGATAAGACATAAGAAGATTCACAAGAGATTACCTGGAAGTAAAGAAGTCCTTAAAAGGTAAATTAAATAACTCGAAAATTGATCCCTTATCCATGCATCTCCCTGTGTAGCACCGTGACGCACCACATGATCTGCAAACCGGAGATCCTCAGTTCCGAGGGCCAGTTGCCTTCTCAACATTATATCCGAAGTTTCTATCCTCATCTCATTCAACTCAACCAAAACATCAAACAACTGTCTCTTCTGCTTAAATAAAACATTTGATGCACCAACTAAGAACCCGTGTACAGCTGAATCTGACAAGAGATCCAGATATTGCAAGGACAGGTATGGCAAGCAGAGATAGCCATCTTCGAACAATGGTAAAGGTAATCCACATTCAGTTTGATCAATCTGACGTGTTAAGTTATAAAGACCATCAACACTCATGTCTCTTGCCATAGTGGGACTTTGTTGTGCATCAGTTGCACTTTTTTGAGATTTATACTTCTCTCCAATGCTGTGACACTTCTCTCTACTTTCTGCCAGGTCCTGTCTGTCTACCACGTCACTGAGTATCGCCTCATCAAAGCTTTGCCTGCTTACTCTATCTTTCTCCTCCACCATGTTTCCTGTTTCCTTGGGAGAAAGCTCCTCATTTTGTGTAGAACCATTAACATATGATTCATCATTGTTAACTATGTTGTTACTATCAACAACATCTTTATCCTCAATCAGTAGTACTGGAGACAGGGGTCTGGATAATCTGTAAAGAAAACAACAATAAAAAATACTTATATTATGTAATCTATACTAAAAGATAGAGATTTTAACGCTCTAATCTCTTAAAGTAGGTACCAGTTTGGTAGGAATTATATATTTTTTTGTATGACCTCTTTTTTGGTAACATTTAGAGGTTCTGTTATGTCCATTTCAAGGATGGTAAAATTATAATAACATACACCACACACTTACGTGACATTTGCAGCTTTTGTGAGTCCGTGTTCCAAACAACGAGGCAGTAATGATACAAGAGTGAGTAGAGCAGCGGAAAGAGGACCGGCTGGTGAACCATACATGAGGACTTTCTTTCTCAGTAGCAGTAATTTAAATAGCAGCAATGCTTTGTGTCTCCAATTTTCGATCAAACGCATTACTGATAAACCTGCAGTTGAGAGAAACAGATGTATGTAGTAATGTGTGGCACAAAAATTTTCTGTATGATATATGATATGACTCACAAAGGGTAATGGTTGGAAATTTGCTAGTAATACATCTCTGCTATTGTGAAATGGAACAATCATTTCAATAGATTCTTGGTTCCAATGTTACAAGGGCTATTAAGTCATATATTTTTTACTTTATTATTATTTAATTAAGGCATCAGGTAATTTTTCAAAATGCTTTCAAAGAACATGTGCTAAGTAACATTATGTGCCTGTATTAAAAAATTATAATGGTTATCTGTCAATTTCTAAATTACCTTCAAGAGTCTGGTCGATTTGAACAGGACAACTATTCAGATGTTTGTAAGCATCCTCAAGCAACTTGGTCTGAGAGAAGTCTGCCTGAAGAAACCAGGCTCGAACAACCAGCTCCATCTTGACCGCAAGGCGGCCAAACAGTGGTGCTCGACAGACAACACAAACACTCTTTTGAACTGAACTCCTTGTCATATCTTCTGTCTTCTGAGCCACTTGCTGAATAACAAAAGTTATTAATAGATATAAAAGTACAAAACAATCATCTCAGCCAAGGACACAAGCATATGTTCTTCTTTTTATTTATTAGGTTCACCAAATGGCTGTGCAACACTCATGTTCATAGAGATACATTTAAGATGTACATCTTATGTGGGTGAATGTGAGCAGTTGATACAAGTAAGAGAATGGGTTGTGAACTGATCTGTACTGTTCTAACACATGGTTTTTGTCCTATAATTTTTCTGTACTTCACAAAGGTATTTTCAATATATATACATATAAGGTTGCTATATTATTGTTAAATTCATAAATCCATAAGTATAATGCAGCACTTAGATGTCTACACGTTATGGAACATCCTTTTGGGTGGTATACGTACCACTTGTTTCGTTTTTTTTAATTTATTAGTGAATTCGTTATTGGCCTTACTTAAAATGTAATTTTTTGTATATAAGTTAACTCTGTAATGCTGTGAATTAAAAAAAAAAAAAGATCAACTAAGTTGTCAGCCTCCTTGGAGTGAACACAGCATGCACAGTGATATGCTCACAGTTGTTGATAAATTTTTAAAAAAATAATAATAATAGAAAATTTTGATATTAAATTAATGTATATTATGTTCTTGGAGTTTGTGTTCAATAAAAAAAAATTAATAGACATCCTTACCTCTACAGGTATTTGTCGAAAACATGATATTCCATACACAGTATGATCCGGTTCTGTTAAACCTGGCAAATTGAAGAATATGGTATCTGAAAGGTAATTATGGGAACCATCTGGTAGCGCTAGTGCTGGTAAGTGACGCCAAGCAGCTGGAAGTTCTGTGGGTCTTCCTGGAACCAGTTCTGGGTAGCAGTGTTCCACCTTAAACAAATATAGTACGAATGAGTAAGAATAATAAAACAGATACAAAGAAAATCACCTAGCTTTCATATCACACCATATCATTTATGAAATTAATCTTCCTGTACATTAAAAAATACAACTTCTCTCTCTTTAGTCGTATTTCCTCATGACTGAGGGTCGTGGTCATTATATGGAATGAAACACACACCACGACTCTCTTGGTAATATTAATGGAGTGGTTTGCCATTGCCTTCTGCATTTCACACACTATAGCTGATAATCATCAACCAGAGTGCAGGTTTCCTCACAATGTTTTCCTTCACCAGAAGCAAGTGGTGGTCGATGAAAACTATCATGAATCAGATTGGAATACAAATTCATGTTGCCCGGGCAGGATTCGAACCTGGGATTTTGCATCCACAGGAGGGCCACCACTACCACTACCACTCGGCCACCACCGCTTCTTATAAATACAACTTAACTTAAAGGATATAGCCAAAAACCCAGAATCAACAGGAGTAAAATGTTTACCAATGGGTTAAGTATAAAAGCTATTTCAAACATATTTTTATTATAAACATGATTACATATTGACGAAAAATATTGTAGATATTTTTTTAACAAAAAATTTCCATGGTTTTTGGAGTATATACATTTTTATTATGTAGATACTCATTAGCTTGGCGTAGACAGAGGGAGGCTTATATCCAGCAGTGGGTAGCAGAAAGCTGACGATGATGATGATGAGGTACTCATTGAAATCAAACAGGTCGCACATAGGAAGTTTTTGTCGACTCTGGGTTCCTTTTTGCAATCTCCTTTGTATGTCAAAAACAGCATAGCACCAAGAAATTGTTATAATAATCTCTGTAATTCTATCTAGTCATATTAATAATCTATCACAAGTAGGTAGTCAAAACACAATACTTTATAGGTATTTCGTGTTTATTAAATATCATAATATCGATTAGCCATGACGCCTACAAAGTTACAAACCTGGCATCCTTTTTTATGATGGAATCCGACAACAATTATATTGAGAACTGGTTCATTTATAAAAGACATATTGTTTTCACATAACTTAAATTCAATATCTTCGAATAACTTTGTGATTTATCATTTTTACATTTTTTTACAGACACTATTGGACACTTAAAAGACCCCATCAACCACAACCATCAATTATTTGGTGACAGACAGTGAGATGATACTGACAGTGACATTTATATTTACACAGCCACTGCCGCGCGACAATCAAGGTGCCGCCCGGCTGCCGCGCAATAAGCAAAAGCCGCAGTGTGTAAAGGCCTTTAATATAATGAGCCAATTTAGGTAGCAGTGTTGCTAGATTAAATTTTTAAAAATCCGTGGCTTTGCTTGTAAATCCGATAAAGTATTTAGAACTCTACATAAATTCGTAGATCTACGGATTTATATAAATGCAATCTACGGATTTCTAGGCAAAGATTACGGATTATAAAAATTTTGAACTGGAAACACTGCTTCCTAAACGGCCTGATAGGTCCGTCGTGTCGTGTCGTGACTGACGTGTGCTGATGTGAGTAGAGAGGCTTTAATCTATTCGTTTTCGGCTGTACTGTATGTCATACTTTCAAAAATAGGGGCCCAGACTTCTCATTGGTGGCCTAACTTATTTCAATGAGAGATGGCGTCCGTGTATATCTTTAGTCGATGGTCGGTCACAATACTATTGACAATACTATCGATAGTCAACACTATTGCTGCAACACTACACTACGGTAAATGACGTTTCCTTTTTCCTTTTGGATCTGTCCGAGAAGCTAGTGAGTTTCGGTCTTGCAATTGGAAATTAATTATAGAGTTCTTTCATAAATTAGTCTTAATTTTTACAGTTGCTGCTTTTTGAGATAATCCTCCCAAGAATCCTGCAAAATGGTTGCAGCTAAGAAACAGGTATGTGAATTGATGATTGTACAGTACCCAGTAACCACGTGCTTGCGGTTGAATTTGAGGACTTTTCCATGATTATTTTGAATTTATTTAAATAATCTCTGTATTTAAAGGTCCAATATTATATTGTTACTCGATAGGCTCGCTAATTTTATCTATGATTTGCGGGGTTGAGGATGTAACTAACAGTTTTAGGTTATCCCCCTTCTATAACTTATTCTCATGTTATCCAAACCATGCACCCTCTACAGCAACACTGTATTGCTGCTATACTAGTTTACTACCGCGTGTTTTATATTTCAGAAAAAGACCATCGAGTCCATTAACTCGCGCTTGGCGCTAGTTATGAAATCTGGCAAATATTGCTTAGGTTACAAGCAGACGCTGAAAACCTTACGTCAAGGCAAAGCCAAGCTGGTCATCATTGCTAAGAATGCTCCTCCACTAAGGTGAGACTACTGAGAAGTAGAGTTTCCCAAATTCTAAGTTTTTAAATGTGGGAAGCATATGGAGTCTTCGGACAAAGAAGTATGGATTCCTTATTAATAAAATCAGCAGTTATTAATAATTAAACTACATTTAGTAAAAGTGTTAATGTACCTACACATATGTTAGCATTTCTACTATTCCTTTGTTCCTTTCAATAATGCTGATTAAAATTGTGGGAAACCTATGGAGTAGTCTTGAAGAATCCATATTGGCTTTTCATTTTAACCAGGTGAGAATTGGAATATACGCATATTTCATTCTTCTCTATAGGCCCCACCAGGAAAGGATAGAAACAGAGTACATGGCTAAAATTTTGAACCGTCCAAGTGAAATATACTTCATTTAAAAGGCGAATGATATGAAACCAACAAGCAATTTCAATTGGTCAGATTATACGTCAGCGATAAGCTGCTGAGTGTAAACATTTGGTGCGCCATTTGGAAATAGATCGGTCATCATTTATTAAAAAATAAAAGCACATTATTCTTATTTCATGTTATAATATTTTGTTATATGATAATAAAAATGGTGGCATTTGTTTTTAATTTTCTATTGTTTGATTGTAATTACTGTTCTACATTATATGAATGTCATTCCTAATTGGCACATATTATTCGTCATTCAAAACAAATATTACAGAAATAATATATTTGATTTGACCCAAATGTTGCGTACCACTATTCATTGTTTACAAAGTTCCTATGATCTCCTGGTGGGGCCTTTAGCTGTTTAATTACCTAACTGTAAAGGTAGGGATATGTTTTTTGGGTATATCTTGTATGTATGTAATATTCTTTATTATCTCTCGAACAACTGGGTGGATTTTCATAATTAGGGTATAGTTAGATTAATCTTGATAGCCCAAGTGTTCTTAGGTAAATGTTGTTGAAAAAGAACCCACAAAACTGCTGCAAGGTTCAATTATTGGAAGTAAGGAAAAAAGATGTTAGTTTACTGCAATATGGGTATCAAATTGAAGGGCTTATCATAAGGATTTCAAACATGTAGGTAGGTATGTCATGCCTTTAATATTTACATGCAGTTGGGTTTTTTGAATTTATGACTTATTTTAGTGTCTTTTGGAAATGGCAACTTTATTATTTCTAGGATCACGTTTTTTGCTGGTGTTATCTGGCTTATCAGTAACTAAATGCATGTTTCATTGTTATAATTTTATTATAGTGTCTTCAATATTTAACTACCAGTCTTATATAGGTATTAGTAAAGAAATATATAAAAGTTCCAGTATTTATGCAACCATGTAACAGAGTTGAAACATGGAAAAATATTCACTCATTTTATATGAGAAACTGACCTCCATTGATCCTTGCTAACTTGTGCAATATTAAAAGATTAAATGTGGATCCCACTTTATAGGAAAGCTTTAGTATTTATATATTATTTGATATCAAGATAATAATTACTTTTACAGAAAATCTGAAATTGAGTACTATGCTCTTCTGGCCAAAACTGGAGTCCACCACTACAGCGGAAATAACATCGAACTTGGCACGGCTTGCGGAAAATACTACAGAGTTTGCACACTTGCCATCACAGACCCTGGAGACTCTGACATAATTACATCTCTACCAGAGGCATCAGCATAGTTTTTTTATTAATAAATTAATTTGAAAATGTGCATGGTTTTATTACACAAACCTGTAATGAAAAGGCACACCTCCACACACAGCAATGTGTAACATTGTTGACTAGTTTGTTTGTACCTAGCGATTGACATTGTTCTATGTATTATTAAATAAGTTAGAATGTTAGATCTATAGAAACAAATGTAACTCATTTGTTCCGCCTTTTTTTATTAAGATTTTCGCCCGAACTGTCGTCAGCCAGCAATGTGTACTTTTTTATTACCTACGCATTGTAGAAATTTAAAACTGGTGTCAGCCGTCGTTGGGTCTCACTATTTATGTACTTTTATTCAATAAAATCTATAATATAACAAGTTCGAAAAGAAATATTGTGCTCAGCGATGTATTTCTAAAATTCGTAAAAAATATTTCGTTTTTTAATTGAAAAAGAATAATAAGTTTAAAAGCTCAAGTGGGACTGGGTAGGCCATGTTCGCAAGATGCCGCAGATCAGGTGGGCTCAAATAGCCACACAATGGGTTCCTCCTGGCTGGTGCCGGAAAAGAGGCCGCCACAGAACGAGATGGTCGGATGATCTGGACGCGACTGATGGAGAGTGGAGGGCTCATGCACTGATTAGACAGGAGTGGCAAACTAGAGGCTCCCCCTCAACGCCTTTGCCCAGCTGTGGGACAGTATAGGCTAATAAAAAAAAAAAACCGAATATATTCGGCCAAATACGAATAGTGGAAAAGATGCCGAATACCAAACGAATATTCGGCGCATCTCTAGTCTGTATGTATGATCATCACCATCGATAAAATATTAGTACCTATAGATGGATATTCACGTACATTGAATCTGTACCCCACTAAAGTTGTATTATACTTAGATGGCGCCACTGAGAAGTACATCATCTCGGTTTTCATGAAAATTCCGTGTGTCGCTGCAGTCGTAGTTCAAATACCATACGAGTTAGTTAATATTCAGAGGCAATAGATGGCACCCCATCTCTACAACTACAGTAGGTACCTACCTATGGCAATAGATGGCACCACCATCTCTACAACTACAGTAGGTACCTATCTATACGAATAATAATCGACGTCTACACTACATGCACGAAACGACTATAAAATTACTTATTTATATGTAGGTAGGTCATCGAGATATTTTACTACGTACTAGAGGAGACGCCGAAATACATCGGCGCGTAATCATACGCCAGCCGGCGGCTCTTCGCTCGCTCAGACGGTCGCTACGCAAGCTCTTTGAGTGTTAAGTCTTGTTTGCTCGTGATCAAAAAATCGTGAATTTTCTTCGAAATACGCCCGCGTTTATTACGATACCGTACCAATAATAATACGAGCAATACATGGAAGTGGGATGGAGTAACTTTCCTTCGGTGAGTTACTAGATAATCATTTTTTAACTTAATTTGTGCTAAATATTATTAGCGGACGCCATGATGCCCATGACGCGTCATTTGTCATAGACTAAGAATTCAGATAGAACAAGTGTAGGTAGAATAACCTGTAATTTCTTGTTATACCTAGCCTACCTTATAAAAGTGATACCATTTTGATAAAATATTATTTATGTACTAACATTGTATTATGTTTGTTTTAGCCAAGAAACAAAAACGTGGCATCAGAATAATAATCGTTTATCTTCTAAGCGGCAAAAATTAATTAAACTTATATTGTTTGAAGGAATTAAATAAATATTAATCACTGAAAAATTATATGGCGTTTATTTTTTTGTACCTATCAAAACTAAAAGTATAATTTGTAATTAGTATACTGCGTTCTAATTACACGCGAACGAAGTCGCGGGCATAAACTAGTATGCAATAAAGAAACAAACATCAATTTGTTTTGTACCTACCAAGTTTTATTCAAAAGATTTGGTAAGTTCAAAACGCGAAACAGATGTCCACTCTGTGGTGTTTGTTATAATCTTGGTCGCAAGTAAACAATAGCCTTGAAGCGCTGTAGCGCTGCTTGTTTCTGGACACTTTAATTATTGCTCCAGCGCTGCAGCGGATTTATTTTAACCTTTACAAAAACGGGACACACATTTTATTTGGAGTAGCCAGGGACTGGATATCGATATTTTCAAAATACCGATATTTTGACGAAAATATCGATAACGGAATCGATAACTGAAGTAAATACCAATATTTTTATCGCTATTATGGTGAACTGGTATAAAAGTATCGATCATTTTATCGATACACTTAGGCTGCGAGGCGACGTTGCTAGATCGTGCACGTCATGTGTACCGCGGCGCGGCCAACGCGCCGCCGCCGCGCCGCCCTGCCGGCGGTCGCCGAGCACGGGACGGCACGGTACGGCAACAGCGCGCGAGTTGCTCGCATGAGCATGCATTCATTTATTTGATATTTTGTTGTAGTACTCTCGCGACTACCTACTTTTGTATGTTGTGAAAATATTGTGCAAAATAAATAAGACAACTATAATACGAGTATAGAATAAATGACAAGTGTGAATTAGAAATATAGGGTACCTAATAATACTGACAAATGATATAAAATTAATTTTAATGAATATGCGAAGAGGATTTCATATAGCTTTTGCCCGCGGCTTCGCCCGCATGAATTTTACACGGGAACAGTGCTTTTACTCGGTATGAAAGGTACGCTTTATGTCCTTCTCCGTATTTTTTATTACTGGTATTTTTTATTCGGATATTTTACTCGAATTATCATACGAATAAAATTTTATCCGTGGAAATTCATTCGCGGATAATTTATATACGAATAAATCATCCGCGGATAAATTGGCCTCGAATCCGTGATATTATCCGTCATTTGAATAACGAATAAATTACGACATCATTTTCATACAATCGTTTTAGGTAAGTAATGCTTGCTTGTTTTTGATGTAAAACATCTGTCGTCTGGCTTCTGACAATCTATAGGAGTGATTTCGTAGTGTTAAACTTACCAAACCAAAAATTTGTTCTTTACCAAGAAACAAAGTAATGCCGAAAATTTTGGACCGACCAAGTGAAATAGGTATATTATACTTCAATTGAAAGCGAGTGGTATGAAACCAACGGGCAATTTAAATTAGTCGGATTATACGTCAGCGATAAAAAGCTGAATATAAACATTTGGCGCACCATTTAGAAATAGATCCGTCATCATTTATTATTTTCATATCAAAAAATTTAAAATATTTAAATAAAACCCCATTATTTTATTCTCATTTCATGCTATAATATTTTATTATCCTAACTTCCTAACTAATATTATAAATGCGAAAGTGAGTTTGTTTTTTTGTTGGTTTGTTTGTTTGTTTGTTACTTTTTCACGCTTCATCTACTGAACAATCTTCCTGAAATTTCGCATACACATAGTTAGAAGTACGGAGAAGGACATAGGGTACCTTTCACCAAAGGCACGGTTCCCGTGGGAAATTCACGCGGGCGAAGCCGCGGGCGAAAGTTAGTATGTAATAAAAATGGTGGCATATGTTTTTCATTCTAAAATAAATATAAACAATGGTATTCTCTTAAATTTTGCGATCTTAAAGTTGTTTTTAATATTTTATTGTTTGATTGTAATAGGGTATTTGACAATGTTTTGTTTATTTTATTTTTGGAAAGATCATGTAAAAGTATAATAACAAACTGTTTTTATTTTTTAAATTTCGACCTAATTATCAAGTTATATCTAATTAAAAGTACCAAAAAATCCGATGCCCCGAAAAATCCGATCTCCTTCTTGTCAGTTCACGAAACAAACCCGAGCTCCACACCCGCGTGGGCCTGCGTGCCGGCGGGGAGAGGCGCACCGAGTAGGGAAAACACCTGTGTGACGTCACCGGGCTAATCGGAAGTGTTCGGTAAATGTTCGGCGTATTCCGTTGGTATGAATTTTCAATTTGAAATAACTAGGTAATTAAATCGAAAATAAAAAAATAAAAACAGTTTGTTATAAAACTTGTATATGATCTTTCCATTTATTTAAAAATATGTTGAAAAATTACACCTTGTCAAATACCCTATTACTGTTCTACATTATATGAATTTTATTCCTAAATTGGCTCATATTATTTGTCATTAAATAAAAATATTACAGAAATAATATATTTGATTTGACCCAAATGTTGCGTACACAGGTTGCGTACCACTATTCTTTGTTTACAAAGTTTCTACGATCTCCTAGCTGTTTCTATATTTCAAAAATATTTGATCGGTGCTGTTTCTCATTCTGGCAATGAGTGTTGCCAGCATTATACGTTTTCCCCTTTTCGATGGAAATTACGCACAAGTAAAAAAAAATTAAAATTAAAATGTCAAATTTAAAAATTAATATGATAAATATTTAATAAAATAGCTATAAGCTATAATTTAAGTTGGGGCGAAAACACATTGTTTGTTTGTATGTATGTTTGTTCTTTGATAACTCTAGAACAGTTAAACTAATTTCGATGATATCAAGAATACGTGTAGCAACTATCTATAGAATTTTTAATTTCGTTGCGCAACAAAATCGATTCAGTCGTTTTTGAAATATACGCATAATTTTAAAATAATAATCGCGATGTCTAAGTTCGCGGCGAACCACTAGTTATTTTTATAAATAGGCAATAAAAGTACTCTACGAGTATGAAAAGTAGTTGATACTACAGATATTTACTCACTGATAAGGGTTTAAACAAAAAATATAACTCGAGTAGAGAATTTTTTTGTTACAATTGGCAACACAACTTTCGAAGTACTTAAAAAAATGATAATTTGTTTAAAATTTTTGTTTTTTAGGTAGAAAGTACCTACCTACTGTTGCATGGACTCGTAAACTAAATATAATTTCGACGACCTCCGTGGCCCAACGGTCATCACGCCGGACTGCCACACCGGAGGTCCCGGTTCGATCCCCGGTCGAGTCAAGATGGAAAATTATCTTTTTCAGATTGACCCGGGTCTTGGATGTTTATCTATATATGTATTTGTTATAAAATATAGTATCGTTGAGTTAGTATCCCATAACACAAGTCTCGAACTTACTTTGGGGCTAACTCAATCTGTGTGATTTGTCCGTATATATTTATTTATAATAATTATGCAAGTGTGTGGTAGAGATCTGAACACAAAAAGACGTGTACTTACGTGGGAATGTGATTAATTTATTACGTTCACTGCGGTTTTTACTGTTCTTAATGCTGTAGCTCACCGTGTTGTAAACTTTAACACGAAATACAAGTTCCAATATAGATTTACACTTAAAATATCATGCGAAACAATATCTCAATAATAATTACAATATATACTTAAATAAATTGTAATCTAAAAAATCTATCTCCTCAATATTTTTTTTTAAATATAAGTATTTATTTGTAATTTTTGAATATTGTTTTCTTATGAAATGGAATAAATAAAAGAATAAATGCGCAAAACCTTATTATTTCTAAGAATTGCGCCATCTAGTGAATTTGTGTGGTAAAACGCGGTATGCTTTGACGCGGTTTGATCAAGCTTTGTTGGTTCTAATTTTTACGACAAAATACGTGAGATATGCGTGAGATTGAGACTGGTAGCGACATCTAGTTAGACGAGGAACAAGTAACAGCTAGGCACACTTTCATATATGAAGGGTATCCATCTATAGGTACTAATATTTTATCGATGTCATCACGCTAATCTCCGAAAGTACTGAACCGATTTGAATGAAGCATTTTTTGTTGTATAGCTATTAAAGCCTGGGCAACATTTAGGCTATAATTTATTTTGAAAACTGGAACACCTGATGAAGAACCTTAACAGAACAGCAAAACTATAAGAAATATGGAAATGGTGCCTTTACTAAAGTCGTCTGATGACGTATAAAAATTGAAGATCTGGAACATCTAATGAAAAGCTCCAAGAGAGATTTTTCATCTAAGCGAAACTCACGCGGACGACAGCTAGAAATAAATAAATAAACCCCTGCAGTACTTATATTAATTCTGTGCCCCTGCGAAACATATTCCTTAGGTACTCATTTGTTACCAAAACGTAAGAAAGTTCACTTAAATTTAGCTCGCCTCGTATTGAGCATACACATAGGGACGAAAATAGACTGGCAATGATACTTCGGGATTTCAGGACAAAGTCTAATCTGGTTTTTTTGTAATTATTGATTGCGAAAGTAATCTCATTTTTTGTATTTATTGATTGCGGTTTACAATATCATAATACCTAATTATACAGATATCATCAACAAAAGATCTTAGTAGGCACACCACGTACTAAACGTATCTAATTGTATACAAAGTCAAACAAAAGAAAAATAAACGCTGTGCGGTACCTGTGAACAAATACTAGGTAGGTAGGTAGGTACCTATACAGTATTTGCTGTGAATCACACATCTGCGTCGTTAGTAAAGTTTAAATTAAATATTGGTTAATTAAGGGTTTTTGTGGAACAAAAGCCCCTACACGTATTGTTTATTATTCAGCCGTTAAGATCCCACTGCTGGGCAAAGACCTCCCTCCATTTATCTCTATCCTGAGCTTTTTGATAACCATTCTGCAGCAGAGAGTGAAGTCATTCCGCCATGTACCAAATCAAATTATTATTATTCCTCCTATACTTAGATCACGATTTGCTTACACACGAGATCCCCACTGTTCGCGATCCCATGACGCCCCCAGCAACGGCAGGCGCGGAAAAGCCGCAGGGGGTTTTAGTGGGTAGTCTGGGCCGACTAGCGGCCCAGGAGTCCCACACTCAGTGCCTAAATGCATTTCCCCCTGCGAAATAAAAAAAGGGGCTCCCCAGTCCCCACACTGCTCTGTGTGTAGCAAGTCCGAGCCGCCTCTTTAGGTGCGGAGTGTGTGCGCGGCAGTGTTGTGTGTGTTGGCAGGCCTCCCACTCGGTGGACCGACCGACGACCTGGTAAAGGTCGCGGGTTGTTCATGGATGTGGGCAGCGCAGGACCGGTCGTTGTGGAAATCCTTGGGGGAGGCCTTTGTCCAGCAGTGGACGCCTTTTGGCTGAGAGAGAGAGAGTGTGCGCGGCGCGCAAGGGGGCGCCAAGGCAATAGGGGCGCCGGAATGAAGTGCCAGTTATTTCTTTCACGACCAGTGTCACCCCATTTGACCATTCTTACGTACGCGTCCTTTTTCTCATCGAGTAAAATTAAGAGGCGATTCTTAGGTAACGGCGCGTAACACAGGCGCTTGCCGGGGGTCGTCTCGGTTCGGTGTGTGTAGGATATTCTCATATTCTTTGGTAGCTTTAATAGGATTCATGTAATTAGTAATAGGATTCATGTAATTCAAAAATAAGGTTTTAATAACACAACACAAAACAAACGAATGAACAATCATTGGCACTCTAGCAGTGATCGGCACTCCAACCAAATAATAATTAATAGTAATATTTAGATACATATAATGAATAGGTAAGTAGTGATAACATGCTTTGATTACGAATAATACTACCTACGTCAGTGTTATACTTAATCTAAGATTTGCCTATAAATTTAGATTACAACATGTACAAGTGGGTACCTATATCATCATGATATATACCAACTTACCTACATGATAATTTAAAATCAGAAATTTATTTTTCATATTTTCTTTAACTTTGTACTTACATGTTACAAAGTTTTATAAAATTTTGTTTTACCAAAGAATGTCAGCAGTTTTTTTTAAATATCACTTAGTACATAGGTATTAAAATAAACTCACCACGTCTGCAAACTCAATAGGTAAATTAAATATATAGATTTTGTAATACAGTAAAAAGGTCTCTAGGAGGGATAAAGCTAAGTGATATATAAATAAGACTTAATATAAACAAAACCTAATGAAAGGAACACCATAATAAAATGATATCAGAATATCTACTTACTACAACAGCAAGAGCTTTAAAAAGTAAATAGTATATTTGGCAGTACCCAGGATTTTGATACCTCTTCTCATTCTAGTTCTAAAGCGTTTTCTATATCAAATGCAAACATATTCAAAAGGTTATTAGCAGTGCTACTTCTAACCAATCTTCCTGTTTGGCATACACATAATGTTAGATGGGATTACTCTATTAAAAACACACACACAAATATAGACAGGACTAAAGTTGATTATTTCCACCAGTTACACTTTGGATTACATCAAATTTTTGAAAAAACTTTTTACCAAGTGTAAAAAGATAGTTTTAATAAGTGTGGTATATTCTGTGAATGTTAAAACAGAAAATGTCTTAATATTCTGCAGTCCTACCACCAACTCTTATTGCAATCCAGTTTATGACCCAAATTGAACTGGGGCCCTTTTTAAAAAATGTGACATACCAATGAAAAAGAATAGACTATTATGTTATGTAGCTTATATTATGAGCAGAAATTGTCTCCTATTATTTTCAAATCATTTTAAACATTAAAAATATATGAATTAAAAAATTGCAATAGAACAGAGGATTTGCTACATATCTTACTGGAATGTGACCAATACAGAGACTTAAGAACGAGTATGTTGAATGGTATCTCTCTGGATAACGGTGAGCTCAACATTATTTTGGTCAAACCATTGTCACAGGAGGCCAAATCGTTATACTCGTTCTGGAGAGTTGTGATGGCTCAAAGATAAGTCAACTCGGAAGTTCCTTATGAGGCTGGCATAGTCGCATCACGCGACTAAAGCCTCAAAAAAAAAATAGAATAAAAAAAAATATATAGGGAATAAACTGATGTCATTCTATATATTTTTGAATGACTTTTCATTCAACATCAATAAATTATTCCATATGTTTTTGAAATCACTCGTCTTACAATGTTGGAAGGCCTGCAGGACAGGCTGTGTTGCCTGCGAATTTGTCTGCTTGTTATTAATAATATATTAACATACATAACTGCATATTTAGATGAAACCTGTGCTAGATTTCAAGTTAAACCTTCAATATTAAAACTGTATACTGAATTAAATTTCATCCAGTAGTTACACAATTACAAACATTATAGACAGAAAAAAATACAAAAAAAAAATGTTTCTATTGGCCTTATGAAAACCTCTCGTTTTCTTTATATACCTCCTATGAACAGACATAGACCAGTTATAGTTCTATTATTTATATATTTATATAGAATATAAATAGCAGAGTGCCAATTATTGGGTTGATGAAAATATGACAAATTTTACTACTGATTTATTCTAATAAATATCTGATGATATATATCTCTCATTTACTTATATACTTAGTAACAATTTCAGTAATACACACATTTCAGTAAACACACCATTCTCGTAATCAATGATTACATTGCAAGTACATAAACTATATAATTCTGATACAATTTTATGGCTGAACAAGCCCAATGTGTATTATTTACCTTAGGGTACTGATTGTATTATAATGACTCTCAAGGTCAACTCCTGACGTCATTGATGGTCTCCGGAACTTTGATCTCGAGTCCATCAAGATCTTTGGTCAATGTAATCTGACATCCCAGCCGGGAGGTGTCTGTAAGGCCATACGCAAGGTCCAGCATGTCTCTTTCCTCGTCACACGCTTCTTCGGGCAGCCTATCATAATCCTTCTGTGATAATATAACATGGCAGGTGGAACACGTTAGAGTGCCTTCGCAAGCCCCATAGCCTTCTATGTTGAGGTCGTTGTTCACGACTACGTCCAACAATGTGTCGCCAATTTTTGCTTCAGACTCTAAGCGCTTGCCATCGTGGAGGATAAAAGTTACTTTCACCTTATCTGTATTCAGAGCCAACTTGGTGGTAGACAACGGTCTAGTGTTCTTGTAATTGCGACAATTAGTCCCAAAGTTAAATTTAATAAACTTAGTTGTACTGGTCAAAGTTTTTATTATACTTCTGTGGAACATTATTGTACCTACCGCAATTGGTTTCAGTCAGAGTGAATGTTGATCAATAGTGTTGATTTGATTCAGGCTCTATTTGGCGGATGGAGATTACGGAACCGTCTGTGGCGGTGACCTGGTGACACGTTCACCGTGATGGTGATGACCAGAGAAAAAAATCACTACGTTAAAGTGATGACAAACAACACATTGACAATGACATGACAATTCGATCAAATTCACGACCAACAAGAGAGCTAAGCAAGAGCAAAGAGAATCATTCCGCCAAATCTCCGGAAATGCGTTCCGTTTAACCAACAACGGCACAGAATACATAGAGTGCGTTCCCCTAGCAAAAAAGTACTGAATATTAAAACGTGATGTTACTAAATAATTAGAGTATGACGTCGTGTAAATGTTTATATAAGTTTCAAATTTGTGCATCAATTAGTTTTTGAGATTTTAATTACAAACAGATTCTGCCAGGATGACATTTAGAACATTCCCCCAGCAAAAAAAGTTCTCGGATTGAAATGAAAGTAAGTACAATAATTAGAGTGTCGTGAAAGGTAAATGTTTATGAATAAATAAAATTTGTGTATCGAAAAACTTGGGAGAAATTCAAAATTCTGCTGAGGGAACGTTTGGCCGGATGCTGGATCTCCTAAATGGCATGGGGTAGAGATATGACTTTTTTTACACAAGTTGTTATTCATTTGTGTATAATGTTTGTAAAAACAGAAATTTAAAAAATATTACCGTTCAAGAGCTAAAAATAAAAACGTGAATTTAGGTATTTTGGCGCTTGTACTATAAATATGGGCCCTAGAGACTAATTGGTGACGTGAGTTTGTACCTTGAAGTTGTTTTCAATGTCCATGTAAGTATCAACATAGTATCATAAGCATTTAATAAGTTATGAGAATAAATGCAATGATTCAGCCGCCATGAATTTCGACAGTCCATTAGACGAGTTGGTCTATTATTTACGAAATTCACATGTTTTGCATTAATTGCTAAATATAGTTAACTATCCATTCACCGAAAATCAGATCAATATATGTAGTAGTTTAAGAAATATAATTATAAATCCAAGCCAAGGTGAAATAGCATGATAAGCCGACCAAATTCGAGAATCTAGCAAAAAGCGGCCGTACAGTATATATTACCAACCATCCGAAATTTGCAGTATTATAAACGTAATTTAGTACAGGCGCGTACACAACTGAACTAATATAATTTTCAATGAAGAGCTTTTGTCCAGGATTTCAAGATTTTTTATTGTTAACTTATTTATAAATTTTTTTGCGTTTAGTTAGTTATGTACAATATTAATTGGAAAACTGCGCTCGTTCTATCTTAGGTACCTAGTATAGGACTGATTCCTACTGGAATGGCTGCGGCGCGGCAATCACTTTCACTATGATTTTTTATTAATATATGAATTATAAACCTTACGAGTATATTTCTACCCCATACGTACATAACTTATATAACCGCGCTATTGTAGTGCCTCCGGTATGTTTGAAGAGGCTGGTATAGATTGTTTTGCTACGATCATGCGCCACCCTTTTTGCTCAGGAGAGTGCGCGGTAGTACCAACAGCATCCTAAAGATGATAGGTACGAGGTGGGACTGCCCGCACATGGCTCACTGCCGGAGCTTACATGCTCCGTGCAGAAATATATTATAATAAAATAGTTTGTAGGGTGTGATATTAACATATTTAAGTTAATTTAATATTGTAAGATATGAGTGTAATCACTTGAAATAAAGATATATTATGTTGGTACGTTTTTCAGAGCCACACGGGTCCATTAGGACCCGGTCCTTTGAGGCGTTCATGGGCCCAAAGCCGACATGAAGAGGCCTTTTTGTACATTTTTATCTAAAAGTGAGATGGCTGCATCTGCGGAGATCTGCCCCTTAATGTACCATAGATATGATATATGTGATATACTAACCTAATTTGAAGAAATAAGATGTTTTTTTAGGTATGCTAACATTTGAGCACGCATCTGTACACAGAAAAAAGAGGTAATACACTATCAATTTCAGTAAACCACTTCAATATACTGCACGGTCGCTTTTTGGTAGACTCTCGAATTTGGTCGGCTTATCATGGTATTTCACCTTGGCTTGGATTTATAATTATATTTCTTGAACTACTGCATATATTGATCTGATTTTTGGAGAATGGATAGTTAACTATATTTAGCAATTAATGCAAAACATGTGAATTTCGTAAATAATAGACCAACTCGTCTAATGGACTGTCGAAATTCATGGCGGCTGAATCATTGCATTTATTCTCATAACTTATTAAATGCTTATGATACTATGTTGATACTTACATGGACATTGAAAACAACTTCAAGGTACAAACTCACGTCACCAATTAGTCTCTAGGGCCCATATTTATAGTACAAGCGCCAAAATACCTAAATTCACGTTTTTATTTTTAGCTTCTGAACGGTAATATTTTTTAAATTTCTATTTTTACAAACATTATACACAAATTAATAACAACTTGTGTAAAAAAAGTCATATCTCTACGCCATGCCATTTAGGAGATCCAGCATCCGGCCAAACGTTCCCCCAGCAGAATTTCGAATTTCTCCTAAGTCTTTCGATACACAAATTTTATTTATTCATAAACATTTACCTTTCACGACACTCTAATTATTGTACTTACTTTCATTTCGATCCGAGAACTTTTTTTGCTGGGGGAATGTTCTAAATGTCATCCTGGCAGAATCTGTTTGTAATTAAAATCTCAAAAACTAATTGATGCACAAATTTGAAACTTATATAAACATTTACACGACGTCATACTCTAATTATTTAGTAACATCACGTTTTGATATTCAGTAGTGTTTTGCTAGGGGAACGCACTCGCTTCATAGAATAGTACAAGCACAATTTTTTTTATTTCTGTGACAAGTACCATCACGGGTGACGATAGCGATGTCTCATGCATGCGGCATGCCGCATGATCGTTTTGCGGAGCCTTAAGTACCCCTATTCACTATCCATCATGTACATGTTTTAGGTATAAATTTTTTTTTGCAACCGGAAGCTTTAGCAACCGGATGTATGCTGCATTTTTAGCAAGTGTCAATTTATATTGTCTATGATTATGATGTAATTAAAAAATTAAAATATAGGTAGTAGATCTGTCAGTCATCTGTGTTTGTGTACTAAAATAGGTTTGGTTTGTACCATGACGAGTGGTTCATTCAAATTGCTAAACAAAAACTGATGTGATTGTAATGTTTACTTAGGTACATTGCATTACTTAGAAATGGATGATAGTTTTGCTATATAATGTAATTGGACAAGTAGAACAGTGTTTATAGGTATGACAACATTATAAAATCTTTGTGGAACTGTGTACGCTCTGTGTGTGCTAGATTTATTGACAATTGTAAACTGTTGTCACAATTAATTTCGTCGCCATTTTCAGCCTGTTTTTTTTTTTTGGATTATCATTAGGTTATGAATAAGACACTATAAAATTCATGGGAAGGTTTTTGTGTTTGTTGTGAAAATTTGTAAAATTTTGTGATTGGGGCAGGACCATGTTTGGAGTTCACTTGATTCCTAAGGCAAGTAATGAATGTTTGTTGTTACAATTTTATAGAACAGTTTTCAAGAATTTGTATAAAACCAGTTATAAATAGATGAGCTGCAATGCGATAAAGTAACCATAAGTTCCTACCGAAATAGTATATAAACATAACCTAGTTAAGTAATTTCTATATTAAATATGTACGAATACTTTATAACTTAGGTGGTTAAATTAAATTGGGTTTTCTATTATTTGGTGATTGATGCTATTTAATATACTGTTAAAACCCAA
The DNA here is from genome assembly GCA_018467065.1 of Ephestia elutella. Taxonomy (NCBI): domain Eukaryota; kingdom Metazoa; phylum Arthropoda; class Insecta; order Lepidoptera; family Pyralidae; genus Ephestia; species Ephestia elutella. The sequence goes on along the minus strand of CM031573.1, from coordinate 7,945,217 downwards.
AATAATACAATTATTTATTAGATAGTAATGTCATAAGTAGGTACCTACGTACCTTCTGCTTCTTTACCATTTCTATTTTTAATGGGGTCAGCCAGCAAAATGTCTCCTCTTTTTACAACTCTCTATTTCAAATGGAATTTCTTTCAACAGACCCATGAGAGGAGAGTTGAAATAGTTGAAAAGAAAGGCAGACAAGTGTGATACAGAAAAATTAAAGAGACCGAATTAAAAGAAAAACAAATTATTTGCCGAATCAAATACCTACACTAAATATAAAAATAATACACATTATAGGTACGTGGACGTCTTTCAGCTGAGAGAGAGAGAATAGGTACACACATAATAATAAAATTAAAGTTTAATATGACCCTTACAATATTATACACTAAACTCCATTTATTCTTAATTGTCCTTTTATTTAAACAATCTTCACAGTACTTTTTGTTGAAAATAAATCAAATATTAGTTCAAACCTAAACATTCTAAAGTAAAACATTTATTAACCACGAAAGTAATTTCCTAAAAAGTCTATTATTTTAATTTATATTGTTGTGAAATCATAAAAAGACATGGTAAGATTGTTTACATAATAGGACAATTATGAATAAATGGACTTTACATATAAATATGAAATACCCATTGAGATGACAAGGAGAGGTAGTAAATTTTATGTTTTTTCAAACATATAGAGATTGAGAGTCTTGAGTCTTCCTCTTCTTGTAAAGAGTTCCACAAACTACCTGTACAAACGGAGAATGAGGAGGTTTTACCCAAATACTTTTTTTTAAACTAGGACATTGGGGAAAACCGGATGGGCAGCAGCCTTGATATACCAATCAGTCAGTGCCCAATTTTATACATAATATGTCTAGCCGTGCAAAGCCGGAGTCACATTTTGGCAAAGGGACAATTTTGAGAAACTATGGCCCTCAACGGGTTATGCCTTCTGGATTTACTGATTATCCATCTTCCTCCTGTATCCAAATCACCATTCAAGGTAGGTATTCATTTTCCACATAAAAATCTTCATATTCTTCAACAAAGTATCCTTTTTAACTCTCTTTACATAAGAGAGAGAAGTCTTTACATAACTCTCTTTACACATTCCTGACTCATCTTTACATTTTATTTGGGTAATTTTACTATTTTGTTCTCTAGACTTGGTTATCCAATATAACAACTAACTTACCTTTCTAGTTGTTTCTATTTAACTTACTAACTGCGCCCTGTTGCTCTACAGCTGTGGGATCTTATCTTTATTAATTTAAAGGGGTTTTGTTACATTGTGATTATGTAACCAGTTATTAATGTATAGCTTTTTTAATGTGTATAATAAATGGTACACCCTTATATTACAAAATATCTAAATTGTATAGTCGATGATCTAAATATATAAAAACAATTATTTTAAAAACAACTTAAAACTACACATCTGAAAAAACATCAGCTTAAACAAACTCATCTTTTAAAAAAATTATCATTTTTTAAATAAATTACTAGACAAATATTGATTTCACAAATTATCTTTTTACAAACAAATTACCTACGTATTTACCTTCAATTGGTAAAACAACATAAGACAGAATACTTATGGGTAAGCCACAGGCTTTTGGGGTTGGAGGTGTTCGTAGAAACTCCTTGGTGCTAGTCTCGCCGCGCGGTGACGCTTGGTTTTTTATGGATTTTTAAAAATCCGTAAATGGAACATTTAGAACATAATTTTTTAGGGTTAAATTTGTATATTGAGAAGCTAAGATCATAAAGTAGTATTTAGGTTCAGGTTATTTTTTTATAACCACCTGGAAGGACTTGAGGTTATTTTTTTTATGACCACCCGAAAAGACTTGAGAGCAGAAAAGAAGTTATGTTCAGGTTATTTTTATATGACCACCGGGAAAGACTTTCAGGGCGAAAAAGAAGTTAGGTTCAGGTTATTTTTTTATGACCACCCGGAATGACTTGAAGGCTAAAACACTATACTACGCGTTTGCTCCAAGTAGGCCGCTCCGACCCTTCCCGCTTCACCGCACCGTGCTCCTAGACAGACCCTTAGTACCGTTGGCATCAGTTAGTAGTTTAAATTTTTTTTATTAATAATTTTCCTGTTAGTAGATTTGTAAAATGAAACATTTTTAGCAAGTATAGATTTTTAAACGTTAGTTTTAAAAATGATGATTTGTGAAAGGTTTTTTGGTCAAACATAACTAAATGTATGCTTTATTTTGTTTACAGGAATTGGAGTTTACATTAGAGCCATAGGCATGACGGAGAAAATATTATTCCCTGGTAAGTTTAGAATAATCAACCTCAGGGATGTTAAAAATATTTACCTATTGTTTTTTTTTATAAAACAAAACCAATTAGTTGAAGGTCACTATATGTAATTGAAATTAATATTTGTTTTATTCATTTTCATAGTGAACACTAGCTTTTGCCCGTGTGATTTTCCCATGGGAACAGTGCCTTTCCCGGGATGAAAGGTACCATATGTCCTCTTCAGTACTTCTAACTATGTTTGTGCAAAACTTCAGGAAGATTGGTTCAGTAGTGAGAAGAGGTAACAAACAAATTAGGATTCTAGTTTTTTGACCTTGATGCATCTTGATGTCGTCAATTTCAGAAATCAGAATCAGAAATTCTTTATTGACATTTGGCCTTCAAAGAAGGCTCTTTTTCACGTCAAAAACTAATTATATAGGTAATCATAGTATATTATGTCTCAAAGCTACTAGAGACAGAACTTTCACTATAGCATCGATAAAATATTAGTACCTATAGATGGATACCCTTCATATATGAAAGTGTGCCTAGCTGTTACTTGTTCCTCGTCTAACTAGATGTCGCTACCAGTCTCAATCTCACGCATATCTCACGTATTTTGTCGTAAAAATTAGAACCAACAAAGCTTGATCAAACCGCGTCAAAGCATACCGCGTTTTACCACACAAATTCACTAGATGGCGCAATTCTTAGAAATAATAAGGTTTTGCGCATTTATTCTTTTATTTATTCCATTTCATAAGAAAACAATATTCAAAAATTACAAATAAATACTTATATTTAAAAAAAAATATTGAGGAGATAGATTTTTTAGATTACAATTTATTTAAGTATATATTGTAATTATTATTGAGATATTGTTTCGCATGATATTTTAAGTGTAAATCTATATTGGAACTTGTATTTCGTGTTAAAGTTTACAACACGGTGAGCTACAGCATTAAGAACAGTAAAAACCGCAGTGAACGTAATAAATTAATCACATTCCCACGTAAGTACACGTCTTTTTGTGTTCAGATCTCTACCACACACTTGCATAATTATTATAAATAAATATATACGGACAAATCACACAGATTGAGTTAGCCCCAAAGTAAGTTCGAGACTTGTGTTATGGGATACTAACTCAACGATACTATATTTTATAACAAATACATATATAGATAAACATCCAAGACCCGGGTCAATCTGAAAAAGATAATTTTCCATCTTGACTCGACCGGGGATCGAACCCGGGACCTCCGGTGTGGCAGTCCGGCGTGATGACCGTTGGGCCACGGAGGTCGTCGAAATTATATTTAGTTTACGAGTCCATGCAACAGTAGGTAGGTACTTTCTACCTAAAAAACAAAAATTTTAAACAAATTATCATTTTTTTAAGTACTTCGAAAGTTGTGTTGCCAATTGTAACAAAAAAATTCTCTACTCGAGTTATATTTTTTGTTTAAACCCTTATCAGTGAGTAAATATCTGTAGTATCAACTACTTTTCATACTCGTAGAGTACTTTTATTGCCTATTTATAAAAATAACTAGTGGTTCGCCGCGAACTTAGACATCGCGATTATTATTTTAAAATTATGCGTATATTTCAAAAACGACTGAATCGATTTTGTTGCGCAACGAAATTAAAAATTCTATAGATAGTTGCTACACGTATTCTTGATATCATCGAAATTAGTTTAACTGTTCTAGAGTTATCAAAGAACAAACATACATACAAACAAACAATGTGTTTTCGCCCCAACTTAAATTATAGCTTATAGCTATTTTATTAAATATTTATCATATTAATTTTTAAATTTGACATTTTAATTTTAATTTTTTTTACTTGTGCGTAATTTCCATCGAAAAGGGGAAAACGTATAATGCTGGCAACACTCATTGCCAGAATGAGAAACAGCACCGATCAAATATTTTTGAAATATAGAAACAGCTAGGAGATCGTAGAAACTTTGTAAACAAAGAATAGTGGTACGCAACCTGTGTACGCAACATTTGGGTCAAATCAAATATATTATTTCTGTAATATTTTTATTTAATGACAAATAATATGAGCCAATTTAGGAATAAAATTCATATAATGTAGAACAGTAATAGGGTATTTGACAAGGTGTAATTTTTCAACATATTTTTAAATAAATGGAAAGATCATATACAAGTTTTATAACAAACTGTTTTTATTTTTTTTATTTTCGATTTAATTACCTAGTTATTTCAAATTGAAAATTCATACCAACGGAATACGCCGAACATTTACCGAACACTTCCGATTAGCCCGGTGACGTCACACAGGTGTTTTCCCTACTCGGTGCGCCTCTCCCCGCCGGCACGCAGGCCCACGCGGGTGTGGAGCTCGGGTTTGTTTCGTGAACTGACAAGAAGGAGATCGGATTTTTTCGGGGCATCGGATTTTTTGGTACTTTTAATTAGATATAACTTGATAATTAGGTCGAAATTTAAAAAATAAAAACAGTTTGTTATTATACTTTTACATGATCTTTCCAAAAATAAAATAAACAAAACATTGTCAAATACCCTATTACAATCAAACAATAAAATATTAAAAACAACTTTAAGATCGCAAAATTTAAGAGAATACCATTGTTTATATTTATTTTAGAATGAAAAACATATGCCACCATTTTTATTACATACTAACTTTCGCCCGCGGCTTCGCCCGCGTGAATTTCCCACGGGAACCGTGCCTTTGGTGAAAGGTACCCTATGTCCTTCTCCGTACTTCTAACTATGTGTATGCGAAATTTCAGGAAGATTGTTCAGTAGATGAAGCGTGAAAAAGTAACAAACAAACAAACAAACCAACAAAAAAACAAACTCACTTTCGCATTTATAATATTAGTTAGGAAGTTAGGATAATAAAATATTATAGCATGAAATGAGAATAAAATAATGGGGTTTTATTTAAATATTTTAAATTTTTTGATATGAAAATAATAAATGATGACGGATCTATTTCTAAATGGTGCGCCAAATGTTTATATTCAGCTTTTTATCGCTGACGTATAATCCGACTAATTTAAATTGCCCGTTGGTTTCATACCACTCGCTTTCAATTGAAGTATAATATACCTATTTCACTTGGTCGGTCCAAAATTTTCGGCATTACTTTGTTTCTTGGTAAAGAACAAATTTTTGGTTTGGTAAGTTTAACACTACGAAATCACTCCTATAGATTGTCAGAAGCCAGACGACAGATGTTTTACATCAAAAACAAGCAAGCATTACTTACCTAAAACGATTGTATGAAAATGATGTCGTAATTTATTCGTTATTCAAATGACGGATAATATCACGGATTCGAGGCCAATTTATCCGCGGATGATTTATTCGTATATAAATTATCCGCGAATGAATTTCCACGGATAAAATTTTATTCGTATGATAATTCGAGTAAAATATCCGAATAAAAAATACCAGTAATAAAAAATACGGAGAAGGACATAAAGCGTACCTTTCATACCGAGTAAAAGCACTGTTCCCGTGTAAAATTCATGCGGGCGAAGCCGCGGGCAAAAGCTATATGAAATCCTCTTCGCATATTCATTAAAATTAATTTTATATCATTTGTCAGTATTATTAGGTACCCTATATTTCTAATTCACACTTGTCATTTATTCTATACTCGTATTATAGTTGTCTTATTTATTTTGCACAATATTTTCACAACATACAAAAGTAGGTAGTCGCGAGAGTACTACAACAAAATATCAAATAAATGAATGCATGCTCATGCGAGCAACTCGCGCGCTGTTGCCGTACCGTGCCGTCCCGTGCTCGGCGACCGCCGGCGGGGCGGCGCGGCGGCGGCGCGTTGGCCGCGCCGCGGTACACATGACGTGCACGATCTAGCAACGTCGCCTCGCAGCCTAAGTGTATCGATAAAATGATCGATACTTTTATACCAGTTCACCATAATAGCGATAAAAATATTGGTATTTACTTCAGTTATCGATTCCGTTATCGATATTTTCGTCAAAATATCGGTATTTTGAAAATATCGATATCCAGTCCCTGGCTACTCCAAATAAAATGTGTGTCCCGTTTTTGTAAAGGTTAAAATAAATCCGCTGCAGCGCTGGAGCAATAATTAAAGTGTCCAGAAACAAGCAGCGCTACAGCGCTTCAAGGCTATTGTTTACTTGCGACCAAGATTATAACAAACACCACAGAGTGGACATCTGTTTCGCGTTTTGAACTTACCAAATCTTTTGAATAAAACTTGGTAGGTACAAAACAAATTGATGTTTGTTTCTTTATTGCATACTAGTTTATGCCCGCGACTTCGTTCGCGTGTAATTAGAACGCAGTATACTAATTACAAATTATACTTTTAGTTTTGATAGGTACAAAAAAATAAACGCCATATAATTTTTCAGTGATTAATATTTATTTAATTCCTTCAAACAATATAAGTTTAATTAATTTTTGCCGCTTAGAAGATAAACGATTATTATTCTGATGCCACGTTTTTGTTTCTTGGCTAAAACAAACATAATACAATGTTAGTACATAAATAATATTTTATCAAAATGGTATCACTTTTATAAGGTAGGCTAGGTATAACAAGAAATTACAGGTTATTCTACCTACACTTGTTCTATCTGAATTCTTAGTCTATGACAAATGACGCGTCATGGGCATCATGGCGTCCGCTAATAATATTTAGCACAAATTAAGTTAAAAAATGATTATCTAGTAACTCACCGAAGGAAAGTTACTCCATCCCACTTCCATGTATTGCTCGTATTATTATTGGTACGGTATCGTAATAAACGCGGGCGTATTTCGAAGAAAATTCACGATTTTTTGATCACGAGCAAACAAGACTTAACACTCAAAGAGCTTGCGTAGCGACCGTCTGAGCGAGCGAAGAGCCGCCGGCTGGCGTATGATTACGCGCCGATGTATTTCGGCGTCTCCTCTAGTACGTAGTAAAATATCTCGATGACCTACCTACATATAAATAAGTAATTTTATAGTCGTTTCGTGCATGTAGTGTAGACGTCGATTATTATTCGTATAGATAGGTACCTACTGTAGTTGTAGAGATGGTGGTGCCATCTATTGCCATAGGTAGGTACCTACTGTAGTTGTAGAGATGGGGTGCCATCTATTGCCTCTGAATATTAACTAACTCGTATGGTATTTGAACTACGACTGCAGCGACACACGGAATTTTCATGAAAACCGAGATGATGTACTTCTCAGTGGCGCCATCTAAGTATAATACAACTTTAGTGGGGTACAGATTCAATGTACGTGAATATCCATCTATAGGTACTAATATTTTATCGATGACTATAGATATTGTTGTGGGTGACGGTGTATAAGGTCAATAGGTATTTCAGACTTCGCCAAATAAAAAAAACCATTTGCTGTATTATTTATGCAGGTTTTTAGTATAATTTCAAAAAAATGCAAATCTCGTCCCACTGCTGGACAAAGATCTTCCCCATTTCCTTCCAAATCTGTCTATAAATGTTTTTGTTTTCTCTTGTTCGGATATCAGTATGCAATCACGTGGATGAGACGTCACAAACCGTCACCAGATCAATAAGGATACGAGGTCACTTTAGCCCGCCCGACGAATCTGCCACGCCTGTTGGGTTCGGACGTCCCTCCCGACTCCCGCCAATACCTCTTACCTCTGCCTGATTATTCGATTCAATCTCTATATTTTCAAACGCGCGTTGGTACTCCAAGGGACTATCGATTTTTGCCTCACCCTTGAAATTCTTATTTATATTAGTTGGTTATGTATTGTTAGTAGCCGCCCATAAACTGCAATTAAAATTGATTCATGCGATGCAATTTCTTATCATTGCTAAAGCACGAAGATCTTCTCTCCCTCGTCATAAAGTCATTGAAACAATATCAATGTGTAACTAATAATAATTACTTACCCTAAGTACGTTGAAAATATAATATGTAAATAATTTCAACTTTTGCCCTGACTGATAATATTAATTTGCGCTCCAAATTCAAGTTTTGGAATAAGTTTTATTTCAAAACGTGAGTCAGATATTTCCTGAAATTCACACGAATGCGAAGCTTCGTCTAGTAAGTAATTAGCTGACAATGACAAGTAAATAAACTTAATATTTACAGTTATGAATTTTTACGTAATCAAAATACACCATTTATTTAGTAGATGGAAGAATTTCCCCAACAATATTATGTTTAAAAGACTCATATCATGTTTTAAGATATTCAGATAGATGATATGCCAAATCAGATTGATTGAGAGGCAAATAAAATGTGTTTCCAGTATTTTATTTAAATAATATTTTATTTTATCCGTGTGATGTTCCTTATTAATTAATGGGTACTAATTTTGACTTCTTTTAATTAGCATTATTCACCTCTAAATAAGTTAATTGCTTCCTAAATTACTAAGTCAGCCACAATCGACGCGCATCTGAATAAAACTATCTTAGCCACTAGTTATCTTCTAATAAGCCACTCTAAATATAACTATAGAAGAAATATAACTCAGCACGGTAATTATTTTTTAGCATCTAAATTTTTAATATGCATTCAAGTAATAAACTTCTGAAATATTGATATACGGCAACAAATAGTAATTCTATTGGCTTCTAATTTTATAACTTATACTAGTTTTTGGTGGTTGCGCGAGGTACAAGCACAAAAACCATAAACTAAGTAAGCAAAAAAAAACATAAACTACCACCGGCTGCGGTTGTTGCCCAGGGTCCTCTATGACATTTGGTCGAGCACCCCCTCCCCCTATCTATCATAGTTTCCGCGGGCAGTACTTGGTTCGGAACTGCTCCAATTTCCACTTTCGTATTTTTCCCCGTGCCTCCTCACCCCCCTCCACATTTCCCCATCATCACTTTTTCCCAGTTCAGACTTTCGTAGAACAAACAATTTATGTCAGTGAGTGGTATTGTAGCTTTATATATGTTGCGGGCAACGTGATTAACAGGGCCGTATTAATAAGGGCCGGGCATTATGAATAGTTCCCAAGAGCATCGGGCTATTCGATAAATTTTAGTATTTTAATTACTTAGACCGGTCCATATTATAATGCCCGACAGCCCGTGGTCCATTTAATAAATCAGCAGCAGTTTGAAGCTATGAGTGGTGAGTGTTGGAGATAATATATGATATTGAAAATTGAAGTTTCAATTATATTATTTTGAGGAGCTAGTTTTGAAGCTGTAATACATAAAATGGTGATAAGTTGTAAAATCAGTGGCTAAGTTATTAAATTAGGTGGTAATTTATAAATCAGAAAGACAAGTAATAATAATTGTTGACCTTAAGTTGACGCTTACTTTAAAATATTTAGAAGGCGTTGTAAAAAAGACGAATTAGTATATTAGAGATTAAAGAATTTCCCCGTTGCTTAGATATAAAAAGAAAAGATTGATCACGGGGCCAAATAAAAATTCTGTCTGTGGCTAGATTTATTATTTATCTTAATTAATTACTGAATCCTTAAAAAACAATCTTGCATTATTTTGAACTTTAAAGACTTTTTGTCCTTTACTTGTTGTTTAACGTAACTACATTCAAACAGCAATTTCCTCGACGATTAATAAAGTCAAGCTGTATCTATACACCGCATCATCGTCAAGTGTGTAGGGTCACCATTCAAGGTCGAAGATATAATACGGTTCAATAATATCTTTGTCCCTTGTATCTGGTGGGCTATAAGTAGATAGGTTCATTGTATGTGCACGCTCGGCACGGAGTCGGTTGTAGTGCGGAGCGCGATGCAATGCAAGTGCATCGGTTGACGCATCGCAGCGCAGTTGAATCCCCACATAGGACGCGAGGAAGTATGTAAAACTGATACATAAGACGTGGATCAATGCAAGTCGCTACAAGCAACAGTAACCACTGGTTTTTTCATGAAAAATACTCTGCCTTTTTGTGTCATTTTTACACGACTGACCAAAAAAGGAGTGTTATGTTTTCAGGGTTCATGTATGTATGTATGTATGTAAGTTTCTTTATTCCACCATAAGTCCTGAACGGCTTAACAGATTTTGATGTGAGAGGTATTTTTAGATTCCTTGCATTCCTCCGAGTGACATAGGATATATGACGTCATCATAAAAACAAAATGGCGGATTATACAAGGTGGACACAAATTAACTACAAATATTTTTAGGGCTAATTACTGATATTATTTAGAAAGTATATCAGTGGTTTTTTCAATTTTCTACACGCTAGTTTTCGAGAAAAATTAAAGTTTATGTTTTTTGAAAACCGTAACATTATAACAGCCTGTACACAGCTTTGCGTAAAATGACAATTAAAATGACACACACAAACAAAAGCCGCCCCGCCCACCGGTCGGTCGCTGTCGTTTACGTATAATAAATCGCTTGACATCTCTGTCTTTCACGCACTTTTCATAAATAAAGAGGAATACAGCAAATCAATTTCATTCAACTATTAATTGGTGGGAGGAGCTTAAAGAGGTATGAAGTCTACACATTTAACTACAGTTTGATACTAAATGTCATCATTTAATAATATTTTTTTTGTTAGAAAAAACAAAAAAAAAACTAGCGTATGGATTTTTAAAATTGTATCTCCAATACGTTTATTTAGCCCCCTGGAGCCAGCCCTGAAAATATTTGTAGTTAATTTGAGTCCACCTTATATATGTGATAAATAGCAGACCAAAAAAATAAAATTTGATCAATCTTATCGAGTGGGGTATCAAATTGAAGGGCTTTAAAAGGCGATTTCAAAAATGTATATAACTTATATGTTTGTATGTACTTTTTTAGTAAAAACTTGTCAGTCGTGTTTTTTATTTTTAATACTTAGCTTGTATCTACTGTAGCTTACTAGCTTTTGCCCGCAATTTCGTCTGAGTGGAATTTACTTTCGTTGCTTTCGTTGATACGTATCACAGTTATCTCACTGGTTGCTATTCTATATTCTTATTTAGTCTTCATTGTCCACCACAAAATACTTCAACTCGTTCGTATGCCTTTTGTAGGTACACAAACACCATATGCAAGTTCTTAGGCATACATACATACCTGTATTTTTAAAGTAGCTTGTAGTTTAACATACCTATTTAGAAATGTCGGTGCCAAATGAGTGACCATTTATTTATTAGAATGGTCTCCATCAACATTTGACGACAAAAAAATCTTGATACCAATTCAAGTCACCTATCGCACATGCGCACCTTTTTATCTGACCTTGAAGTTTTGTGACGACTAGTCGTTTGCAGTTTAGCAAGCTTACCTTGTTGTTTATTTATATTAAAGTCATATAGGTACCTAGGCAGATATGAATATTTTACTTTATAAGACGATTACTCAGTGCGTGCTCATTACCTACTATTTTTTCTACATGATCTGTTTGATCGAAATTAGTAAGTTGATGATAATGTTTGTTGAAATGCGCTGTACCAAGGGAACTGATTTTTTTGTAAGATGTGATAAGATTACCTAGCTCTTCCGAAATTCCCACTATGCTGCAGCTCTATGTTATGTTAAAATGCGCAGGGCATTTTAACAAAACTTATCCCGCATCTATGTGTTACGCGTTCCTAGTATGTATAAGTATTTTTAGCAAAAAAATATCGCACCTAACTAATATTATAAATGCGAAAGTGAGTTTGTTTGTTTGTTTGTTACCACTTCACGCTTTATCTACTGAACCAATCTTCCTAAAACTTCTCATACACATAGCTGGAAGTACGGAGAAGGACATAGGGTACCTTTCATCCCGGGAAAAGCACTGTTCCCGTGGGAAATTCACGCGGGCGAAGCCGCGTGCGAAAGCTAGTTCACAATAAATAATTTCACAAAAAAAAATTAGATTTTTTTGTAAGATATGATAACATTAATCTAGCTCTTCCGAAATTCCCACTATGCCCTGCGCATTTTTAACAAAACTTATCCTGCTATCTATGTGTTACGACGCGTACCTAGTATGTATAAGTATTTTTAGCAAAAAAATATGGAGAAACAACAGTATCTTCACTTTTGTTTAGTAGGTTTTATATAAATAAGAAATAGCTTTAGCACCACGTTTGCGTTGTTGCCGCGTTTACCTGCTATACGCATTCACAATAAATAATTGATTCGCATTGTCGCTGGCGCGCAGAACCGCGCAAGGTACAGCGGGCTTTTTATTCAGAATCAAAACCGCTCCTCAATTTTCCATTTTGTAATCTTGTTCTATCCCACTCGCACTAACTGATTTAACCGAGGACGGCTTCTGTTTTATCGAAACAAAAGTTGGTCTTATTAAGCTGGGTAATGCAGAACAGGATGCACAAGTCGTATTGATTGATGGATGGTATGCACTTAGTATTATTACTCCACAGAAATACTTATACTAAGTACACATACATACCTACTTAGTTACCGCTTAAAATTTTTGAATACCACCAATGTTATAATAATATTACTCTACGTTTAATTTGTACCTCTTGATTTGAAATGTTTTATAGTTAGAATTTCAAAGATTTTACATATTAAGATTACTTTTAATACTAATGGAATTAGAAGAAATCATGCTCTGTGGTAAGTTGTAATAGGGCCAGTGAACTGAACGTTGCTCTACGAGTGAAACTCAGCCCACTGGAGGTCAACGAACTGTTCATTTCGCTGCATCCGTTGCAAATACTACGCGGCGCATTGATGCCGCCACCAATTCTGTCGACTCAATATAACACTTTTTCATTTCTGCAAAAGCGGTCTCAATTTGCGAAGAAATCTACTCAAGCGAGGTTCAGGCGGTACGTCACTAGAAAGTTGTGCAGACATCGTAACGAAACTACTGCATTCAATAGTTTCTGATCTATTTATATTACATTTTCTTCGATGACACCATCTCCGCTTCACATTACTGCCATATTCCTGCTTTATGACTAATATAGTGTTATGGTTAAGTTGATAGCGGCTTCGAGGATTTATATTTTAATGAACTAGAACTCTCAGTATTCTTCTTCGACGTGTTAACCTGACTAACTCTCTGAACTCCCATCATTAGAACCTTGATTTATTTCATATTAATATGATATTCTCAACATTGCAATTTTACGTAACAGCACAGAATTAATATAAGTACTGGTAACAGTCTGCGCCGATAGGCAATTTGTCGTTCTAAATCTTCTTTCTTCCACACAATTAATACATTTTAGCTTGAAAATAAGTGTCATAAACATTTTATTTTATAGCTTTTACCTTTTGCAAGAATATTGCAGTTTATAATGTGCAATTTTGGTAGCTTAATTTCGAAATTAGATTCTTTAAAAAATCTAGCACTTAAAAAGACATTGTTCATCGCCGGCTTACTGCGGACAGTTCGTTCAATAAATAATAGTATTATCATTCATCATAATTAATGTCAAATAAATTTTCTGAATATATATTGGAGTATGAATATCTATAATTAAAATATACCATTTAGTAAGTATTTTTTGCGTTTCCGATACTCAAATCAAAGATGTCGGCCTTCACGTGTGTTCTGGGATGCCATTATCTAAATTAATATTACATTTAAGTTGTATATTTTTATTCTTTGATGAAAGATTGGATTAATTAGGTAATTTTTTAGCATAATATATTAGTTTTATGTATTAAGTACATTCATATCATTTCATATTTATATTTTTTAATGAAGAATTATGTATGTATTTTAATTTTTACTTAAATAATTCAATATTGCGTTTTCATTACCTGGTAACACTCGACTCTTCAGCGTAGCTTGATATTGACGTTGACCGGTTGTCGTCGGTCGACATTGACACTTGGATACTTGTCAACATCTGTCAACGTCAAAATCAAGCCGCGCCCAAGAATCGAGTGTTACCAACATTGAATTATTTAAGTAAAAATTAAATTAATACATCATTCTTCATTCTAAAATATAAATATGAAGTGATATGAGTGTACTTAATAAATAAAAATAATGTATTTTGGTAAAAAAATAACTAATTAATCCAATCTTTCATCAAAGAATAAACAATATACTACTTAAATGTAATATTATTTTAGATAATGGCATCCCAGAACACACGTAAAAGCCGACATCTTTGATTTGAGTATCGGAAACGCAAAAAATACTTACTAAATGGTATATTTTAATTATAGATATTCATACTCCAATATATATTCAGAAAATCTATTTGACATTAATTATGATGAATGATTATACTATTATTTATTGAACGAACTGTCCGCAGTAAGCCAAGCCCCCATACACTTTGAACAAAGTCCTTTCAAGACTGAGACGAATCGAACAATATCTATATATCTATACATACATATAATAAAACAGTAAAAATATTTTGTCTGTACATTTAGTACATTTACTAAAATGGATAGAGGGACACTAAAAAGAATAATAGAAAGCAAAAAAAATTTTTTGGAATTTCTTGTCTGTCTGTATGTATGTACGCGTTTCACGCAAAAACTACTGGACGGATTTGAATGAAACTTTTTTTGTTGTATAGCTATTAAGAGTGTATCACGTCCGCGCGCCCGACCGAGTTTAGGTATTTGATAGACCGCAGCTGGCTGTGTGCAAGTCACACGCACACATCGACGTGAGATTGCCGCCAACCCGAAGTAATAAGTGACAGGGATCCGGCAAAGGATTTGTTGGTACCTATATAATTTTTTTTTTCTTGCTTTACGGTAATGAATACTAAAAATAAAATTACGACCATTTTCTTATGTAAAACATACTTGGCGCGACTTGGCAGTGAAATGGACACGAATGCCGCGACAGAAAATAGCATGACTGTCGTGCCAGGATGCTAAGATGTTAAACATCTGCCTGGCATCCCATGAAGGCCAATTTTTCGGGATGAGGTTTACAAAAATAGTATTTTTGGATCCAAGATGGCGGACAATTTTTTTTTAATTTTCAATATGGGTATCGTTTTATAAGTGTTTCAGTGCGCTGATTACGAAAATAACATTTATTTTGGAATCCAAGATGGCGGACAACTTTTTTTTCACGTTTACAATATGGGAATGGTTATAAGGGTTTTTCGGTGCGCTGATGACAAAAATAACATTTATTTTGAGATCCAAGATGGCGGACAACTTTTTTTTCAAGTTTACAATATGGGTATGGTTATATAGGTATTTCGGTGCGCTGATGACAAAAATAACATTTATTTTGAGATCCAAGATGGCGGACAATGTTTTTTTTTAATTTTGCAATATGGTTAACATCTTTTAGGTTTTTGGGGACGCTGATGACGAAAATAACATTTATTTTGAGATCCAAGATGGCGGACAACTCTTTTTTAAATTTTACAATATGGGTATGGTTATATAGGTTTTTGGGGACGCTGATGACGAAAATAACATTTATTTTGAGATCCAAGATGGAGGACAGTTTTTTATTTTATTTTACAATATGGGTATCGTTTTATGGGTTTTTGGGGACGCTGATGACCAAAATAACATTTATTTTAAGATCAGCGTCCCCGAAAACCTATTAAACGATACCCATATTGTAAAATAATAAAAAAAACTGTCAGCCATCTTGGATCTCAAAATAAATGTTATTTTCGTCATCAGCGTCCCCAAAAACCTATAAAATGATGCCCATATTGTAAAATAAAATAAAAAATTGTCCGCCATCTTGGATCTCAAAATAAATGTTATTTTCATCATCAGCGTCCCCAAAAACCTAGAAAACAATACCCATATTGTAAAATAAAATAAAAAACTGTCCTCCATCTTGGATCTCAAAATAAATGTTATTTTCGTCATCAGCGTCCCCAAAAACCTATATAACCATACCCATATTGTAAACTTGAAAAAAAAACTGCCCGCCATCTTGGATCTCAAAATAAATGTTATTTTTGTCATTAGCGCACCGAAAAACCTATAAATACATACCCATATTGTAAAATTGAAAAAAAAAAAGTTGTCCGCCATCTTGGATCTCAAAATAAATGTTATTTTCGTAATCAGCGCACTGAAAAACTTATGAAACGATATACATATCGCAAAATTAAAAAAAAAAAATTGTCCGCCATCTTGGATCTTGATTTAGATTTATTTTGATTTTTATGATTTCGATTTATTACGATTTCTATGATTGCGATTTATTACGATTTCTATTTCATCAAAAATTGTCGGCCATCATTCATGAGTATGAAAATGGTACCTATATAAATTTTAAAAAGATCAAAAGTAATAAGTATGTAACTCTGATCTACATTACTCTCTGCTGTCTGTGAATACATGAACACGCGAAAATTAAATGCCTCCCGAGCAGCAGAGCGACGTGGATTCCCCTTGACTCTTACCGGCAGACTGATTTTTCGTGGGCTTGGAACTCGTATATATTGAGCGATGGCATTGCCATACAAAAAATGTATGGGGAATTTCTTAGTGAATTGTTACGATATATAATATTTTTTTCGAGTTATTTTTCAAAAATCTAAAACGAGCAACTTGTAGCTAGTTTAATAAACTCGCGATTTAACATTATGTAGAAATTATAATTTGTGTTTTACATAATGATTTCGTTAAAGCCGTGAACCTTGTTTTTCGTATTTTTCGTGTTTTCTGGCAGGTATTTACGCAAAAATAAAAGGCAAAATATTTTTATCTGTCTCGTATAAGTAGTAGCAGTTATTTGAGAAGCCTATAGTACTATTTTTATTATCAATAATGATCTAGTTTTGGCACCAGGGTCAATTCTGTAACGCCTGTTTTGGCTAAAAACGTGTGATGCAGGCTTAAGCCTGGGCAACATTTAGGCTATAATTGATTTTGAAAACTGGAACACCTGATGAAGAACCAAAACAGAACAGTTAAACTATAAGAAATATGGAAAAAGTCGTTCAACCTGATGAGCATTTGCTGCTGACGTATAAAAAATGAAGATCTGGAACATCTGATGAAAAGCTCCAAGAGACCAGCTACACTATAACATATATGGAAATGGCGCCTTAGCAAAAATCGTTCAACCTGATGAGCATTTTCTGCTGACGTATAAAAATTATAGATTATGGAACATCTGATGAAGAACTCCAAGAGACCAGCTACTCTATAAAATAAATGGAAATGGGGCCTTAGCAAAAGTCCTTCAACCTGATGATCATTTTCTACTGACGTATAAATAGACAGGACACGGGATAGAACAAAGAGGGACTGGGGGTGGGAGTGGTGGTACACGGGAAATTGTAGATAACAAGCAGAGATGAAAATCGTTTATTGAATGAAATATCTCTTTTCATTCATTTTAACACCGCGACTGTACTACGAGTACCTAATATATTCCTGCGGGACACGGGATAACCAAATAGCTGAAATTTTGAGTACTGGAGTTTAGGTTACTACAGTTTGGAACACGAAAAGATTTTTCATGTAAGCGAAACTTACGCGGGCGAAGCCGCGGGCAACACCTAGTTTAAAATATTTTTAATCACACTGTAGTAATCCTTATGGTTTAAGTACAATTTGTCATGATATCATCATTATCATTTCAAAATACATACATTTATGAACAAGCTCCCGTATGGAGTTGATCGGTGCGGTGGTGCTCCTGGTATTTTAGACACACAGATGACGTTCATAAAAGCGGGGTTATCTCTGAATAGCCACCGCAATATGAGACCTGTATGATGCGCCCTCATAAATACGGGCGTGGCTTCTTCATTACTACTACAAGTGTATGGAGATCTTCTGTCTTATAGGCCAGTAGAGTATCCTTCCGCAATACACGCAAATTCTGGTATGACAAGATTGGCGAAGTTCTGCGTATAGTCACAGAATAGTTAAAGCACAGTTTGGCGACACAATGTAATCGAAAGTGGATATCCGAGTTGGCTTTTATCGATCATTCATACAGTAGTAAACATGTTCTTTTTCTCATAGACAGCTAATCGCACTGAACGGACTATTTAATTTATGAAAGTCTCGATAAGTTTAGCAATGTCAAGCTGATGTTTCAGCTCAAGGGGAGTAAGAAAAATCCTTTAGTGTCGACATCGGGGTAGGTACAGGGCGATGGGTGCTTAGGGGGTGCGGTCGGTGGTAGGAGGGAGTTATATAGTGACGCGATCACGTGTACATTTTGCAGGCTGTATTGATCCTGTCGTCTTTTTCTTGTTGTTAAGTGTGCCCTTCGTTTATCAAGATTTACAGTATTACACCTATATGCAATGATCGTTATTGTAGCTTCATTTAGCTTTGGCTTTTCTTTGCCAATAAATACAGCAAATATTTTTTTTACACTATTGAAACCACGAAACAAACCGCGCACAAAATATGTTGCTTGAATGACCGTGTGACCGAAACGGAATATCTTCGAAACTATCTTCACTCGTTGCGGCATGTTCACCACTCATCTGCCCTGCTTTTTGTTACCTCGTTTCGTGTGTGCCATTGTTTCCTTCCTTTTTTATTTCTGACAATCTATATTTATACATGGTAGTTAATATCATTCTTATTTCTTGAAGTCGTCAGCCGTTTGCCGCCGTTCCGTTTGTTCGTCATGAAATATAGAAATAATTGAAGCTAGTTTAGAATTAGTCAAAGAAAATAAAATGATGTGGTCATTACTGTGTTGTCGCTGCGGTGCGCTCCGTCCATCGACCCAGCTCACTCGCACACAATGAGGCCCTTCGCCTCTACGCGTTATTTAGACACTCCTACATACACACTAGAACCTATGTACCTATGTGAGGTGCCTCGTATTGTGCAAGTACATAACGTGCCAACCTTCTACTCTATAAGACTCTTATGTATTTATTCCCATTGTATTCGTTTCGTGTGCGTTTCTATTCTCTGTATATTTGAGGAGTCGGGAGCAAATATTTCGTCTTTTTAGTTTTCTTTCATAATCCACTTAACGTACCTAATTCATGTAGTAGGTCTTCTTCCTGTTCTTTCTTGCACCAGTCTATATACAGGTATATGAGACTGGTATTTACTTTTATGTTTGCATGGACAATTATGTTTACAGTGTGTCAGCATTAAACGGAAAACTAGCTGTTGCTCGTGGCTTAGTCTATGTGAATGTGAGGATGTTGCAGGTTACGGCCTTACGGCTGTTTATTGCAGATGCAGTCTGTCTTTGGAAGAGCAAGTATTAAGAACATTAAATGACAAGCGTCAGCATATTATGCAGCCATTTAAGGACTGTGTAAGCGGCTAGCTCCGATTGTGAGAAGAGGCGTGAGAGTTTAGCCGACTTGAACGAGATGCGAGATTGTGTATGCGCGCTCTATTTCGGTCGCAGTGGCGCACTCGTCGGCTAATCGGCGTGTCACGTGACGAGCGCCGGAAGGACGGGGGGTGAGGGCTGGTGGTCCGCGGTAGGGGCGTCGGAATGCAGTCACCCACCACCGCTCGATGCACAGCATAGCTCTCGCCGATTGATCGTCAAGGTGCACACCGGACGAATGTTTACACCGCTTACTTTACACGTAACGACAAACGATTTGCTTAGGACACGAGTAAGCATAACTTCCAATAAAAGTTGCCAATCTAAGTCACTGTGAAATATTTGAATCCGATATTACTTTACATATTGTAAAATTTAACTTTCAAGTTGGTACCTACTCTACGTGCTTACGTGATATTGTATAATTTCTGCTGCCGGAACACTAGCTTGTGTCCAAATGATGAATTAATGTCATGTATTACACCTAAACCTTCCATTATCAATAGAGATCATAAAACCGAATGAAAATCTGTTAATTTTTGAGTTAATCACGTTTAGATAGACGACGAAGGTCAGACGCGGCCATGGAAGATTACCAAGTTCGTCTAGGCGCGTTGTTTTGTAATTTACTCACTAGGATAATTTATTATTATAGATTTTTTTTATTTGTTTCGCAAATTGGCTGAAATAATATACATATATACATCGACGAGATAAATAACTCTATGACATACATACTCTATCTATAGTGTTCGTAAGTTTTTGCCGGGGCGTATAATATAATCTGGATGTAGTAACAACTGATAGATTTTATGTTTTAGTGTGTAGTTGTATTCTTATTCGTGTTGGTTGGGATGAATTTGTGGTGTATAGGCAGTAATTGCAGCGCGCGGATTGCAAGCGATCGTCCCGCGCCCCTCGGCTCCGTCCCGCGCTCGAACACCGTAAGTAAACAGTCTGGTGTTTATCCGCGTCTCGCTCACACCGACCGCGTCGTGTCGCGCCTCTGAGGTGCACTCGCTGTTCCTATTATTTTCGTGACGGGTATTGCGCCGAAGCCGATTCCCGCATCCTCGCCCCCGAGACGCAAGGTCCGGTCTCGCGGCGGAGGCGGCGGCGGCGGCCGTTCGCATCGCGCGCTAGTCCGCACCCGAGGCTGACTGTCGCATTCGCGCCTACGAAACTTTAGTTAGCCAGTTGTCAGCTCGTTGAAAATGTGGCACGCTCCGAAATACGCAGCGCGATCGTGTCACGGTGGATGATGATTAGTGCGATTAAGTGACTAGTGAATTATTAGTGTGATATTCCTTAGAACGGGTGACGTGTTTGAGATCGGATTGAGTTTTGGCGCGCTGATGCTTCATGTGAATGTGGATGGAGTGCGGAGTGGTGTCGGAAGATGCATTTCAAAGAGTCTTTCGCGATGAGCGATCGACCGAACGAGCGCGGCCGGCGCAACTCCCGCTGCAAGGGTGGGTGTCTGCACTTCTGCAGTCTCGGCGACTATCGCGAGCGTTCTGTCTGTTCGTTGGCCGTCGCTCGACTGAACTAAACCATACACACACATACAACACAAATCAAACCTAGCATGGCTAACACTAACACGCATCACATCTCTTCTATACCAATGCGTTGTTCTTATGACTTTTATGAGTACAGTTAAAAGTTATTTCCTTACTTATTGATATACAACAATTCGCTGCTAACATTTTGATGCTGTGACAATAAGGTTGTTTCTAATTAATTGCAGATAAAAAAGAATATTTATATTTGCAAGTAAAACAAAAAAAAAATAAGTCGATGGCATTATGCTGTTGTTGTGAAAGTAATTTGGAAACTCGGATGAACAATGTAAAAATAGTACAATAAAAAAAGAAGGAACAAATAACAGACAAACAATCCGTAATGGTTTAGGTAAATATAAGGTAACATAAAGATAACAATATAGGTAATATTCAGGTAGAAAATATTGAGCATTATTATTTCAAACAACAATCAGCAAGGGTCACTCAATTTTACAGAAAAAAATATGGCTCGCACGCGATGACATTTAACAGCTGATCAGCTGGCAGATGGATGCCATATTTTTTTTTACAATGACGATACTTAATGTTACAAGTATTGCCCGTATTTGTAGTCATTCGAAAGTTTTTTTTCCCCGCCTATGCAGGGTTAGCGTGTTAGAACAAAAAGGATACATTGCCATAAAAACCGCACATAAGGCATTTTGATTAAAGTTATCTTAAACATTTTGTTATTTATTTACATAAAGTTATGACTTTGATTTTTTTCTGTTCCATCGTTGAAAATCAAGTCGTTCTATAGCCACACGATACATTTTCAACTTCAGTAACTATCATTAGAATAGTTTTGTTGCTAGGCGGGAACCAGCAACTATTGGGGACAAACATGAGATTTTGAATAATGTGGAAAATATGAAAGAAAGAGATCTTAAAACCTTATAAGCTTTATCATTAAAAGGTAAAATCACTGTCGAATAATCATAGTTTTCACTATGAATCTATAATACAATACAACTAACATCCGTGACACCATAAGCTGTTGATATTGACTGGGATCAGACTTGTCCAAAATAAAGTGAGTTTGCTACCGAAGCGTTTCTTTGACCAACGGTTCTATTATAGAAAATAGTGGTTGCTTAGATTGTAGTTAGTCCGGTGTATTTCTCAAAATTAAAACTATTACTCATTTAGTCACGTGGTGAGTAACAGGCGTCAGGGGTGATGCGGTTGGTAGGGGAGTAAGGGGGAAGGGGTCGCAACTCGCAAAGGATGGAGGTGAGATCATAGTGGCGAGTGGCCCGGGGAGGCGATCGATATGTACATTGAACATACATACGTACCTATATAAATAACCGTACCTAACTTCTCGCAACTCGACTGTCTGCTCCAGATACTGCGCCAAAACCCCGCCCCATTCCTACTTCGAACATAATTGCCAATTTTTTTCAAATGAGACCTTAAATATTTGGAAGAAATAGCTTGGAATATACAGAGCTTATGTAAAAAAATATATTTACTAACTAGAGTGTCATTCTTACTGCTAAAACCAGAGTACAGCGAAGGCACGCCATTGCTATTATAAAAAAACTAAACTACAACAAAAATCTGATTCAATATAAATTGCTTTATCTAACACATATAGATAAAAATGTCTCGAAATGAAAATCTAAGTAAAAGATGAAAAAATTAAGTACAATCCAAATGCACTGTGGGAAATAAATAATCACCGACCAACCAAACTAGTAAAATTAAGTAGCATAAACGCCGAAAGCACGATCTTCGTTTCTGCATGTAAACATAATAAAAGGGCATAAACCACTGCTTGAATATGTAGGTCGATCCGAAATTGGCACACATTAAAGGGTTTTGGTGCTTATCATCATCATCTCAGCCTTTTACCGTACACTGCTGAGCATAGGCCTCTCTTTTTGAACGCAATCTTTCCCTGTTTTGCCTGTGCTTCTCTCTTTCACGTTCGACCTGCGACTTTGGTTTTATCGTCCGATACTTGTTTCTCCTACTCTGTGGGTACCAGTCGGTAATTTCTCTACTTCTCCAGCCATCACTCCGACGTGCCAGATGTCCTGCACAGTTCCACTGAAGGATCATAACACCGTTACGTGTCTCCAATGTTCCTTACTTTGGTACTATGTCGTATCACTCTCTGGTGTTTGCAATGCCATCTTTTATCATTCTCGATGTCGAGCATGGCACGCTTCATGTCTCTCTGACATTATGGAATGTCAGTACATTATAATACGTGGTCCATCGTATTAAATAACCGGAGTTGTAACCTTCTATCAATCTCCTTGATCTTTTCCTCTTTCTGCTTCTTTTTGCTTTGCAACTTTTTTAAGTTAGGGCATGTCCGAGAAACACATAGGATGCATCGTGTAGATCAAGCATTGTTTGGAGATCTGCTAGATTGTCTGCAAAGAGTACAGGGTCGTCTGCGAATCTTAGGTGAGACAAGTGGGCACCATTGACGTTGATTCCTTATTTGGTGCAATTCAAGCATTGCTATTAAATATTATTATAATCGTTAATCAATCTTATCGTTCCTGAATCGTTGAACCGCTAGCCGTAATGTAATACGGCGGATTATATAATCCGACTGCGACACATCCACCTGGACGTGCCAAGACCATTTTTTTCTTTAGTTCACTTCAAGGCTCAAGATATTACTGAGTATACTATGGGTAATATTTTCTTCCCGTGGTTCAAGCCTAAATAATGCTACTACTTTCATTTTCGGTAAAAAGCTAAATATAAGTTCAGCCATTAAAGGAAACTTTAAATAAGTTAAACTTTAAATAGTACAATTTGATGTTGTTATTTTAGTTTAGAACAACATTTGCTTCCAACTAGATCGGATGTGGAAATCTTTAGGAGGGCAATGGACTTTTATGGCTAAAATAATGATGTTGAAGGAATGCAAAGTGGTAGTGTCAGCATTTATAATGCCAGGGTTTGACTTTCATCTATTCGCCCCCAAATAGTAGATGCATGACATGATAGTGACGCCTATCTCTTTGCAGATGATACTTGCCTCGTGGTTGCAGATCATGATGTACACAGGGCTCTCAAAAGGCTACAGGATGACTTTAATTTACTGTGTAAATGGGCTCATGATGTAGGATTGGTTCTAAATGCAGAAAAGACTAAAATAATGTACATTAGTTCTAGTCATAATAGAATCAACACTAATATTTCCCTAAAAGCACATAGTCATTCTTGCCTTCATAAGCCTAGCAATCTTAACTGTAAATGTCTCAAAATAGATTTAGTAGATAAACAAAAATATTTAGGCCTGGTGATTGATAGCCGCATTAATTGGAAAAACCATATTGATTACATTTGTGATAGGTTAAGAGCTTTACTAGCAAAATTCACGATACTTAAAAATAAAATTCCCTTCTCAGTTCGTTTATCTTTATACAAGGCGCTGGCAGAACCTATAATTGATTATGGACTTAGTAGCTATGGACGCACCTTTAAAACACACGTTGACCTTATATTTCATCTTCAAATAAGACTACTTAAAACTGTTGTACCACATAAAATAAAAGAAAAATATAAGGACAATTATAATAAATTATTTTCTTTCTGCAATGTCATGACCGTACATAATAAAATAAGATATGCCTTACTTAAGGAACATTTTTTTGACACATCATTGCACAAACCAATGAATTTTTCAAAAAACACAAGACCCAAAAAAAAGACACTACTGCTCCCTTCTTTTAACAACCTTTATGGTAAAAGACGCCTTCAATATGTTATACCTCAATTAATAAATGAACTGCCAAATGAAATTACAGATAAACTTACCAATAAAAATATAAAAAATAATTTGAAACGATTTCTCGTAAATGAATCATCCTGTTAATACAACCCACACGCACACTACTCGTCCGTTGTCGCGCGAATGCCGGTGTGCAGATAAATATGCCCACCGTCATTTTTGTGTGTGATCAAAGTGTGTGGTAGTTCGAGTCGAATGCAAAATGTTAAATTATAGTTTTATATATAGATTTAAGTAAGTGTGTAAAATCAATAATTATTTGTATTTAAGATCGAATAGATATACACACAAATCTATTAAGATTTTTGTATATCCTTTGTTAATTATAAATTGTTTGTAAATTTAAGAATAAATGAAAATGGAAATGGAAATGTACGTCTATTTGATAAAACGTCTTGTACAATCTCCTACACTATCATGTATCAATTGATTATAGGCTAACTTGCCTGCCAGAGCCTAAATTGTTTACATTTCTGTTTTAAGTGTTTTGAATATTTCGCTTGAAATGAAATATACTTATTCCCATGAAACATAGTTCAAATGGGTTTTTAACCGGATGTTTATGCTTTGTTGTTGACAGGTCCTGGCGTCAAGATGGAGCACTTCCAAACGGCACTGGATCCTCGCAAGCAGGAGCTGCTGGAAGCGCGCTTCTTAGGCGCCAAGGTTAGATCCTCAAACATGTCCAACAAGTTCAATCTTCTTAAATTATCTAATTCTGCTTAAATTAATTATTATTATTTTTTTATTAACTTTAAAACAAATATTCTGCTTCTTGGACTAGGTAGGCAAATATGAAGTTGTTTTCGGATCGATTCTTTTGTTCGCGCTTGTTTCCTGCGCTGTGTCTGTTGGTTCAGATTATTATCGGTAGCACAGAGAGACGTTGCTATGTATCACTGGGCTACGTCATCGCACACTCGCGCACCAGACTCGCGCTTACGTGTACAAAAGAAAATGGCCGCCCTGTCTGCTGGAAAAACAAAATGGCAATCGAAACGCAACCGTGATTACAAAAATATAATTATCGCGTGTAAAAACAGATTTAATTTATTCATATATCTATCGCATTTGTAACACTAATATATGCACCTGCTGTGACTATAATAAAACAAAATTGAGGTATGCAAGGCAAGGACGTGTGACGTTGATATTATATTCTTAGTTATAGACCGTAAAGAAACAAGTAAAGCGAAACAATATATTCTAGAACATCCGCACCGCACCTGGTGTCTTAATATTGGCGTGGTGTAAACCTGGGTTTGGGCATTGCTATGTGTGTGCCTGCTTATACTGCGAAGCAGATTAGTGACGACGATGAATGCCTCTCTGTCTCCCTTGAGTCGCCTTGTTGACACATTCATTGCGGCGCAGTTAACGTTTTTAAATAAATTTGTTTTTCAAAGGGTATCTTATTGACCATACTAGTATTGTTGATTCTCGGAAAAGAAATTAGGGTGAGTCATCGAGATATTACGTTAGTACATAATCTCGTCTTAAAGCAGTCAAATTAATCGATCGGTGTATATAATTTCTTTATTTTATTATGGCTGGCAGACCAAAATAGCCTATCACTAAAACAGAATTGACATATTATGTCACTTATATCAACCTAAAGACAGATTAGCACTCTCAGAAGCAATTTTTTTTCCTTGGGTACTAGTAATTTATCGCTGCTATAAAATACAGCAAATTATAAGTTTACAATGCTATGCTATCATTGATCAAAAAATATATTGAAGAAAATGAATCATCATTATACATATTACATAACATAACTTATTGCTTCGATTAACTATGATATAAATTAGATGTCTTCCTACATAAAATAATTTCTTAAATAACTAGTGTAGGCATTTATTTAATCTTGAAGTTAATGCAGATATAATTATTATTAATCTGCTTCGTCTTGATATGCGCAGGTTAGCAACTGGTTCAGATTTATTGATATAATCTTTTTTATCAATAAAAAAGCTCACTTTAGATTACACTGAGTTAAAAATCGCGTGTTCACAGGTGGGAGCAAGGGAGATTCTAGTAGAAACTCAGCGCGCGCCGGAGTACAAGACGGTAAGTTATTTATGCGTATTTTAAATGCATACATCACCGACCTAACACTGCTCTAATGATAATTAATACATGTCCCCACCATTATAATTCCCCGCATTAATGCTACAAATCGCGATAGTGCCAATCGACGCGATCGACGTTCGTGTGCTACCAACAGTACCATGCTGGCATACGTTAATAATAGATCTTATTGTAAAGAATCATGCCACGTTTACATCACCAGTCACCTTGTTATCGATTATGCTTTCGTTAGCAAACATAGGTCGGTATTGATTTTCTTTGAAAGTGTGGGCGTATAATGGTTTTTCCCTCTAGATTGTTGAATCGAACCTTCTTCACTTATTAAACTGCTAGGAATTCGTAATACATTTTGTTACACAATAAAACCAATTACAATAAAAACCAGGGACTTGAATGTGAATTTGATTCATTATCGAATTGTGCTACAATCATTATTTATTTCCGCGGTGCGTTTCATTCGTTGTACCGTGGCGCGTAATGTAAACAGCGCTATTAATAGCGACCTCATAATAATAGTAGGTATTAAATAGACTCGCATGTTTCTTACTACAGACGTTTAAGTTTTTGTTCTTTGCCACAGGTATTAGATGCCCAGCAAAAACCTGTATTATCTATCAAAGTTTAGGGACAACGTGAAACTATAAAACGATAAGAATATCGATCAGGAAAGTATGCCGCATCATATTGGCTGTGCAGCTAAGCTTGTGGAGAGTAGGCAGGGCAGGCAACTCGGGGCCGCGAGGTCAGCGACACGCACGACGACAGCGCGCTAGCTTCTCGGAATGAAATCACGACACTGATGTTCTCAAACCACTGATAGTTATTTTATAGCTAGGTATTCATCCTCTTAAGTCGTGTTTATATTTGGTGGATAAGGTTTCAAATATATATTTTTTGAGTTTATGTACCTAATTTATGCAATGAAAAATTCTCATATTGTAAGTGTATATGATGTGTCTCGCGGCTCCTATTACGGAAATTTCGATAGAATTCTGGATAAAAGTCTTTCTAATATTTATGGCTTTCATACTTTTTTAATCCGACTGGTACCTACTCTCTTCACTTCCAGAGATTTAGAATTACAATTCCACAATCAAACTCTTTAGCTTTATATATCAGAGAGAATTTATTTTCGACATGGCATCAGCAAATTTTGCAAACACGTCGCCGCCCCGTCTAAAAGTTGTAGAAAAAAAATTTTGCTCAAGAAGTGGCCCACCCAGTTATAATTTTGCCCACTTATTTATTTGGTTCAAGATTTAAATAACTATCGTTATGCACATATACATATGTATAACGCGCATAGAGATACAGGTATTTAAGAATTCGCTAGTATGATAAACTGGTTCCATGTAGTTTGTACAATCGTAAAGAGGTACGGTACGATTTGATTTCAGGTGGTAGGAGACGACTTGTCTCTTACTACAAGCATGATAATTCTGCACTGAGAGAAAGAGAAATAGACACAGCGCAGTGTTCAGTCAGTTCGTTTGCACATTCGACGCGAAGGGAAATTTAACATGGCGCATACGGCCGCCCCGCCTCAGCTACAATGTGCCGTCAAACCTCATTCCACCGCTTAGCCGCCCGATTCCGCAGTTATTTTTACACAGTCCGACCTTTCGCACCGATCGTCACCGCACTCCAGGAAACAAAAGCAATTTTTGCACGAAGCACTCACAGAATAGGCATTAACTTAATAGAATTCACTACGTTCACATATTGGCAGATAACATTTCGTTGTGTCATCCTCGTAAAATTGCATCGTCAAAGTTACATGATGTGATGACATACAAAGCGTGCGCTCGCACCAACTGCCGCGGAGGCAATGAACGCGGGGCAGAGCGGCGCGACGACAGCGACGGCGCGGCGGGCGGCCCGTCAGCTGAGCGTCACGCCGCGACATTGCAAGGTCCGCCCGAACAGCTTCGCCTGACCCACTGCGCTGCCTGTACCGCATCACCGCCCGATACATGTAACATTGTTACGTACTATCATTATATTTCGGATTTTGATTAAAATAATTTGTGAATCAGACCTATTTTAAGTTTTTTAGATCATCTACCTACAATGTTTTAACTTCTACATCCAGCAATGGAATCACGTCGTGTTATGAATGAAGCGCTGCGCATGCTCTCAAAGCTCATCGGCCAAGTTTATACTTGAGTTGTTGTATCACTTTTATAAGGAGTCTCGTCCGGGACCTTGTCGGGTGCGCACGCGTCTTAGCCTGCTCCTCGAAACAATAAAATGTTGAAAGAGTCCGCCTCTGCAACATTTATCCTTTCTACCTACGGCCGCGCTGTGTTGTGTGTTGTGTGCATTCGTATATTGTTTTTCGAAAAATAGTCTACCGGTGACTATTAATTTGTGCCAAATTAAATAAATCTAATCTATATACAATTAAATCAAAATAAAATAGTGTTATTAGCGCTCGAGTGAATACCCCGACCCCCGTGTCGTGAAGAACTCTAAGTTATCAGTGATTTCCAAATAAATATTAAATTTCCTGGCACAAAATATAAATCCGCGATAATTTTTAAAATTAAATAAAAGAAGTGTAGTGAACGAAGAATTTTGTAGTGCATGCGATCATTTGAATTCATTTTGCCAGTGAACAGTACACATATCCGTACCTATTTTGGAAAATTAATATAACTCAACACTGTAAATTTTGCCACAATTAACTCTATCTTAACCTAGATTGTTAACCTAGACTGCTTTATAGTACCTATATTCCACCTTTGAAACTCAGGACAACTTACTGCCGCGTCGCTGTGCCTTCGCAGTCTGTTTTTCGCACAAACAGTTCGCCTTTTCGTGATTATATATTTGTGTCAAATTTGTGCAAAGTCTAATAAATTTTAGTCAATATAAAAATCGGTGACTTTTCGATCTGTGTAATATTGACTCCGGCCCCCGGGTCGTGAAAAATTCTTAGCTACCAGCGATTCCCAAACAAACAACTTTTCTTGTGCTGCGTATGTGTTTGTGGTCCAAAACAACAAATCCGCGATAAACATTAAACTAAAGAAGTGCAGTGATCGACTGAAGAAGAAGAAAAATACCCGCGACCTGGGAGTTCTACGAGTAGGCTGAAACAATCGGGTGAGAAGTTTCCATGCACGCGGTTTCACTACCCTACATTAAACACTCCCAAAAACTTCGAATGAATTCAACTCAGTCTAATCATAAAATTAATTAGTACAAAATAAAACTGTGCAGTGCATGTGACGTAAGACCTGCATGTGACTATTTGAAATATTTTTTCCAGTGAACAGCACATACTATTACTACCGTACCCATTTCCGCAAAAACGTTTCCATTTACAATCTTTTGATCTGATATAACATTGATCCCGAAATTCGAACCCATTACATATATATATCTCACCATTTAATCCGGCCGCAACTGACTCTGCCCGTCTGAGGTCGGACTTTAGTATAGTTCTAATTAAATACTGCTTAAGCCCCTTAAATTCAGGGGCAGACAGCCTTACCCATTAAACATCCAGTCTTTTGCATGCTTTGATTATACTAAATCTTAAACAATAAATTACTACACTCCTGCATTTAAATTCGACGGCAACTGATTCCGCCCGCTTGTGCATTGAATATAATCTAAACTACGTCCATCTAACATCATACTCCTACCATACCCAGCAATTGACGGTTTACAACCTAGAATCCATCCTAGAATCATTTTGTTAATTATTTCTCCAAGCATACATGGTTTCAAGAATCTACATATAACCATCAAACTTTATAACTCTAAAATTTCAGCTCTATGAATTCAATCGCAATCGGGCCTGTTAGTTTGTAGTCGGATCATAATCTGGATATAAGCCTCCTACTACCTATTCCCTCAGGGTTTATATCCTAGCATTCTAGTGAACTTACCATAACTTAGATAATAAGGTACCTAACAGTTTATTTCAGCCTCTCAAACGCAGCCGCAACAGGGATGTACTAATAATAATTTAAAAAACAATAATAATAATATACTCATATACCTAAGCAACCCAACTCCATCCGTTGTCCTCGCGACGTGTGCGTGTTTTAACCAAATCTAGATGTAGACCACCTAACTCTCCGCGTCCTAAACCTAGCCGAAATCAATTCGTCCTCTTAGCCAAATAATCATTTAAAATTAAACAAATTAAACTCAGTCGAGCTATTTATCAGAATATCGATCCAAACGCGCAAGTGTGCTAACTAAACCTAATCGTCCATATATAACCGAGATCCAAACCACCTAATAGCCCCTTTGATCATAATTACTCCGCCTGTTTCTAATTTCGAATGGAACCTAGACCCACTATATATCACATGCGATAGTTTAATCCATTATATCTATTCCGCCAGTTTAAATCTGGAAAAGCTGATAATAAATCCGAGAAAAAAAATCCCCACGGGAAACCGGCCCACCAAAAAGCCATTTAAGCCAATAAACAACAAACATAAAGTGGTAAAGCCCAAAAGCACCACGCCGACAAAGAAAAATACATTTCAAATACTAAATAACCCAACTGCAAACAACATCACTAAACATCCAGCAATAAAACATCTGCTAGAAAAACATAACAGACGCTTTCTCACGGAAACAAAACGAAAGAATCACTAAAAACTCTTTTAAAAATTACGCAGCTGGGGCAGTTAAAAATCCTCACCCAAAATATTCTAAACCCATTGCGCTTCTTATCGCTAATAAACAATAGACAAACATCTGGTCCTAAATTCACAAATAATGACCACCATAATCATAAAAGACATAATAGTCCCAGAAATGGTCAAAGACGGCAATTGCCTTTTTAGAGCTATAGCCGACCAAATAAATAATGTACTTGGGCTTACATTTGATCACCACATGGTACGTAAAGATATCGCAACTTATATTAAAGATAACAAACTTGTAAAACGCGTTCACCTTGCATTACAAAACAATATCTTCGAATTGGCGGACTGCCCTTATACGAGCAATCAGCCACCACATAACGAACTGATTGACAGATACATCGAAAAGCAATTTGATGACGGGTTTTGGGGAGGCGAAGATGCAATAATTGCCGCAGCTGAGTATTATCTAGTTAACGTACACATCTTCGGACAGTACCGAGACCCAATCATATATCGTCCTTCAGGAAGCCCAGTGGAGGCAAACATATACCTATACTTCGAAAACAACCACTATGATAGCATCGCAGACATTACAAATCTTACCCAAAATGAGAATAATGTACAAATCAACGCACATAATCAATTACTCCGCGAACCCGGCAACAAAACACCACCTAGCTATAAATGCAGAACAAATTATCAAGATACAACACAAAGTCCATTATCAAGCGGATCCGAAATTATATACAGTCAAATCGGCCCTAATGGGCTCCGTCCCTCCCTACCATTAGCAAGTCCTATATCTAGGACATACAACTCACTTTCAATCGCGACCTGAACGTAAAAGGCTGTGCACAGACACAGACTAAAATCAAGATTGATAAAGAGCTATCCGAACGTGATATAACCATAGCAGGGCTACAAGAACAGGCTACAAGAAACCCATCTTGTTAACGGAGAATACAAATCCAAACACTATAACTGGATATTAGGTAGCGGAAAGAATACGGTAGAACGCAGAGGTGTAGCAATACTAATCAAGAACGACATAAATCACGAAGTAATTCAGGTATACCGCGAAAGCCAAAACGTCCTTGCGACACTTCTTCGCATTAATCTCGCTAATGTCACAAACCAAATATATCTTTTAATCATAACAACCCATGTCCCAGTAAAATCAATGTCCTGCTTCACGCAGATAGGGAATTTAATTCAGAAGGCTCCGACCTACGCACACCCTATCATATTAGGCGACTTCAACGCACATATAGGGAAAAAGGACGTCAAGGGCTCTTTCCCTAAGCAAATCGGGAAAAACCTTTATCACATGGACTCCAACACAAACGGGAGATACCTTCTTAACCTTATACAACAACAACAACTCACAATAAATAGCACATTTGGTAGATCTACATGTCGTACTACGTTTAAATCAGACAATAAAAAAACAACAATGGTATCGCCAATTGATCACATCATAACTAGTATGAAAATGAGAATATACTTTCACAGCATAATGGGCGAAAACAACCTAAGTGTCCACTCGGACCACAAACTAGTATGGGGCATCATCCGGACATACTCTTTCTCAAAATCAACAAGGCATGCGGAAACTCCTCATATTAAAAAAACTAAATTTAACTACAAACAATATGACTACGAATCATTACAAGATGGCACGCGTGAAACTGCTTATCATAACATAATAAAAAAAAAAATTACAACAATTAAATCACTCAACCCCAATTCCGAGCCACTAAAATGGGACATCTTGAACAATATATTAAAAGAAGCGGCCCACGAAGTATTACAAAAACCAATCGCGAAAACAAAAGAAAGTAGGCTTGCACTTGCTACTCTGCAAAAAGCTATCTTCTTAAAAGCAAAAGACCCTCAAAACAAAAACTTTACATAGTAAGGTGACCGAGGCCCGCCGCAACTTTAAAAAGTCCCTTGAAAACGAGGAAGCTAAAGAAGTAGCACTATTTTTCAAAGGGCTTAGCAAAGCTCATAAATCGAAGCGTATGAAAATCACTTATAAATACTTTCGTAGCCATAAAAGAAAATGCTCCAGAGCACAGACTAAATATTATATACCGATGTCCAACTGGATTGCAGATTTAAAAAAGAGCGAGGGTCAACAAGTTGCCACCGTGGGGGAAAAAGCAACGAACTATCCCACCTGGAACCACCCACCACGGAAGATATACAAAACGTTATAAAAAGTATGAAAAATGGCACCGTGCCGGGCACGGACCAAATCGTACCTGAGCTGTATAGATATGCCCCCGAGGAGTTCACAGTAGAATTATCTAAAACAATGGCATTAATCTGGCAAACCAACGAGGTCCCCGAGGAATGGCGCCTCACTAAACAAGTACCAATACAAAAAATAGCACACCCCAAACAAATCAACGATTTTAGGAAAATATTCATCTGTAACGTTGGGTACAGAATATACGCCAACCTCCTTTTAAAAAAACTAGATGCCTTAACCGACGCACTTGGAAGCTACCAAACAGCTTTCCTAGACAATAGATCAGCATATGACCATATATTTACACTGCGGCGGATACTAGATACAAAATGGAGAGAAGGAACAACTGTGTTTGTAGCGGCACTGGATCTAGAAAAAGCATTCGACAATGTCAGTCTGGAAGTTCTAAAAGATATACTCTTAACAAGAGTAGGCGCGCCACTTACTAACCGAATAATAAAAGCGTGTATGAATGAAAAAACATTCATCTCATGGTGCGGACAATCATCTCATACTATCAACAAAGGCAAGGGGTAAAGCAAGGCTGCCCACTATCCCCAAGACTATTTACCATAATCATAGACGACGTTCTCAGGACGCTCGAGGAGGAAGACGAGGCAGTAAAAAACTCGACCAGGATACCGAAATAACGCTACCTCTAGTACTGTCGTACGCGGATGACCTAATTTTTAATAGGGGAAGACTTGGAGGTTCTCAACCGTATCACTCTAAAACTAAAATCTTTACTGCAAACAGTCGGCCTCACAATAAATGAAACAAAAACTAAATTGGTAGTTCGCGACCCATTTTTCCCTTTAACCGACCAACAACCGTGCAGAACAGTGGGGGGAGTAACAATCGAACCAGTAGCAGAAATTAAATACCTCGGTACGTACATAACAGCCTCACACAATCGAAAGGCTACACTTAAAACACGTTGCGTAAAAGCCATCAAAAATTCTAAGTCACTAATACCTTTCATAAAAAACAACAAAATCGAATGGAAAATTACCCTGCTTCTCTATAAAATGGTGATCCGACCCTGTATGACCTACGGCCTTAACGTAACAGCGCTTACTAAAGCAAACCGATCCCGACTCAGACAATATGAGAGGCAAATATTACGTAGCATGTTAGACGTCTCTAAAAACCCACCCAAAGGAAAAATAAAAGACGTACTAGGAGGAAAAACCATAACAAAAATAGTAAAAGTACGAAGGATTTCATACTATGGGCATATATTAAGACGAACAAGCCCCTCACCTTCTTCACGCAGCCTACAATCACAAAGAAATCAAACGCAAAGTTGGACGTCCCATTTATTCCTGGGAAGAGTCTCTTAACCACGACATACGCCATTACACGAATAAAACAAAGGAGGAATGGACGGAATTAGCTAAAAACAGATCAGAAATGAAAAAGGCAGCAGAAAAAATTTATGCCCACTCTGAAACAGACACGGAGACGGACCCAGAGCCAGATGAACCAATGGAGGTCACAGTAAACACCAACGACCCGCCAGGAAACTCTAGCGACGAAACCATGAGTACCCAAAGAAGACGTAGACCACCAACCCCAAACGAACCGCCCAGGACCAGACAACGACATCATTAAAATCTTCTGCACCCACAGGAATCAAGCAAGCGACATGAAGACCCGGCCGTATCATCAACGCAGCCCATTCATTCCCTTCCATGTATATATTACACACCAAGTATAGTATCTATTTCCTAATTTATTGGCTTGGTGCTAGAATCCGGTCGATTGTAAAACTCCTGTCATTCCAATTTCCTGGCTGCCCCGCCCTACACTCCCAATCCTATCTACGTGCCCAACTGGTTTCTCGAGTTGGGGATTAGGGTTTCACGTCTGAGCGGAGTACTCCTCCACGGCACGAAACCGAGAATGTCCATAACGCTCAGGCTCGGCTCTCTCGCGGAAAGTACACTCCTCGGAGGTGGACCCAGCCCTAAACTCTTGCAGTTTAACCACTGGCTGGGAGGGCACAGAACAGAACAGAACAGAACAGAACAGAGTTGTTGTATCACTTTTATAAAACACTTGCAATTTTGTGTATTTCATTTAATTACGACCTGTAAATTCTTATTTCTTTATTCTTTTTTTATCTTATTTCTTTCTTTAAATTTTGAGTGTGGTGGTGTTAGGGTCATTTAATTGATATCACGTGTCTTGCCTGACTTGCTGCGTATTGTCAAGTTACAATGCATACATTGAGTTCAAAGATTAAAGCTAAGCTACCTAAATCTTGTTTTCTGTTGAGTGATAGAGATAAAATTATTGGCGAATCCTTATGTTTCAATTTGCATAAACCTTCACGTGAGATATAATCTTATCAGTTTTTTTCCTGATATGTATGTTACCTACAATACATTATCTATCATTTTATAATTATATTTATCTAAACTAAAAATAAGCTCATAAGGTCGCTTATCTTTGTATTATTCAACGAATAAGATATCATGTATTCGCGCAGTCCCCCAGGTTTTGAAAAAGTAGCAATGTCCACCTGTCGGGTAAACAAAATCCATTGTCCAACAGTAAAATATTTTTTAAGCCTGTATTATTCCTAATAGTCGGAACTTACAATAAATCAATATTGCAGGGTCGAGTTCGAATCTCATAGCTCCTAGTCTGGCATTGCATACTTGAGGCTGAAGTTAGTTTCGCTGAACCTCCCCTTCTCGCACCTCACCCTGCACACCCCTCGCACTAGAAAATTGGGTTAAACAGCACGCGGCTGAACGCCGCACCGGAAGAGGGGATTTTGGGGTCCGCAGAAACTGCGCTTCGACAATGAATGCGGGACAGAGATGTGACTGAGTATTGATTGTCTTCCAAACTGAGACGCAGTTTTCTGCGACGCAAAATTGCATATGCATTACAAACTAAGTATTATTACAGATTCAGTATCACGTCTTTATCACTTACGGGGTAGACAGAGCAAAGAGTTATGAAACTCGAAGGCCACGCTTAGTTTTACAATCTGCGTGGAAAGAGAAGCTGACACATTCTATACTTTTTCTTTGCTCCCAGACCACCATGCATAGGCATGCACACACAGTTATTTTTAAGTAACAAGTTAAGGCTACTTCATTTCACTATCAAACAAGAATATTCTTGTGATCATTCTAACAAATTTATCGTAGATATTTTACATATGTACGAGCATGAACTATGCTATTTACCATTATAGGTATTGTTTTATTTCAAATAAAAAAACCGGCAACAGTTAATCTATTATCAGTCTTTAAACGAATACAGTTGATAATACATGCGTGTATGCTGCTAGTGCTAGTACCTACATACGAAACTATCAACACAGGTTGCCAACTCGCTAACTTTCCATTCTTAATACTAGGTAGGTAAGCTAAAAATAAACGCGACAATAACCACTGCGCAAGCCAATCAGTTGATTTGTGAACCTATGTTCAAGACAGATCTACGTATAGCCAATTTTACTAAGGACTATAATTAATTTGACACATTAATAACAAAGGTAGGTATACTTTTAGAGTTACGTGTCTAATTTGAATTTTGTTAATTTTTCGAGTGTTATTAATTCTTTTATCTGTGATATTACGTCAGTTAGCCTTCAGTAATGGGTGAAACTTGTACGTTATTGACTTAGTTTGCTATGTATCACGTGGCCGTTCTTATTTTCCTTATCGTTGATCCAATCGAAATGCGCCGTGCTCGCAGGCGTCTTTTGTTGCTGGTTTAATACAGGAGGTGGCAGCTATGAACAGGAGAGGAGGGGGCAAGAGGCACCGAAGGGAGTACATGCAGAGCGGCAACGTTCCGGCGATAATGCTAATATACCCAGGCTTGCTTTATGTGTCTCTCTCTGCCATTAGGTACCGTACATAGGAAATGCAGTTTGCCTTATTACTTACAATTATTGAATTTGTGCTTTTACTTGCTAGCATTGGTGAAATGACCTTTGCTATGACGCACCATTTCAATATATGTTTATTGAGAAGGTAATCATTAAATTACAGAAAATAATCCGCCACAAGCCTCATCAAAACTCAGTGATTTATCTTTGATTACAAAAGTTTAAACTTAGACCCGTATGGAAGGATTAAGAACTAGTTTCTACATTATTATGTTTTCTTAGTAAGTATGAATAGCTGAATGTCCAAATATTGCTTAGAGTTGTGCCAATGTCTTTTTACTCATACGCGTACGTATCACTTAAAAGCAAGTTACACATCTAGTCACAGCACGAGACCAAACTAAAAAAACTCGTCCTAGGTATACAGCAATATTTGTCTTGTTTCTTGAAATTTCGATGCTATATCTAACTAGGTTGCATTTCTGGGAAATTTACGCTTTTTCAAGACCAGAATAGACCTCCCTAGCAGGTACCTACTCAAACAATACTACGTACGTATTGTCAACACACGAAATGCCATTAAAAATCACAAGTTACAAGCAATATCTTGGACTATAATGTGTGAATAAATAGCAAGCATATAAGTATGTATTCGTCACCTTGTTCACAATACTTATCGCGCGCTACTTGGTTAGGTATGTGTACGTATTGTATAGGTAGAATAAGCAGACATACATATCTATGTTTATGTTGGTACATCGCAGCACAACCGCCTACGTAACACGTCCAGTAAGCAGTTTGTTGTGGGGCACGAGCGCCGATATCACGTATTCGTTCGCTGCGGTCGGTGGCATGCCGCCCGCCACCCGCTGTTGCCACCTCATTGCGGGAATAATCGGTCAACTCGAAACTCGAATCAAAACCACTTAAATTTCAGTGAATGTCAAAAAAATACATTTAGACATTTTTGTATATCTGGCAACAACTTTCCCCTTATCGCATTTTCTTTGCATTTGTTAGCTGCAAAAATTCAATTGGTCAACAAACACGATCGCAATCGCGGGCTGTTGACCTGCCGCTCCGTGCGAATGCGAAGTATCGTTCTCCGAGGCCGCTACTGTTGGCTAGTCTTTGGTTTGTAATATTTATAATTATTGAACTCGGAGAAACCTTAGCGATCAATGTGCAGAGCATGCAAACATTTTTTCACAAGATCAACAATACTTTTGGCCTTGTATCCTTGTAAAATGGCGCCTCGCCCGTCGTTATTATTATTACATTCGGAGCAAACTTCGTGACGATCTCCATTTCCCCTCCCCTCTGCCTTTCCCTCCCACCTCGCCGCTCCCCGCGGATGCGTATCCGATTGTCGCGACTGGCGTTTACAACTTGTCAAACGAGTTATAGGTTATTTGGATAAAATTAAAATAATAAAATAATGGACACAAAGCATAATACATAGTTTGTGAGTAGTTATAGACGTTAATGTTATCAAGAATCTTTGTGAACGTGTGCTAAGTGGAAGGAAAGTGAACGAAACGAGTCATATGTAAAGACGCCATCTTTCTTTACAGATGTCAGCTGGGTCACAAATTCAGATGGCACCACAAACTACTGTCAACACGGGGCAACCACTACACAATCAGGACTCCAATATGAGCACAGGTAAAATTGTGATTTAGTGGTTCAGTGCAAAATTGTGAAAATTGTGATCAGTGTTGTGAGTGTTTACATACTCTGCCGGCCACTTCACGCCTAACTTGTCGAGGGGCTAAACTCCAGTGTATAAAAACTAAATATCAATCGAAAAACTGTGACGTCATTTTATCGTGTATGATGCCGGATCGGAACTGTGAAAGTGCCGTATTTCTTCTACACCGAGACTATTTTGTGCAACAATGCACGACTATAAAAGCGGTGCTAACGTAAACCAAGTCGGCCTACTGAGCCCCTTGTCAAAAAGTGAGTTAATGTAATAGGTTAAGTTTAGTAGGTAAAATTCATCACATCATATTACTGAATATACATTTAGGTAAAAATACAGTATAACCTTCGATTACAAATTGAAAGTGTAACTCACCTGTTTACTATTTCTGCTAACGCTAACACACAACGAAATATACAGTAAAGAAACAATTCCCATTGCATTTAA
Source organism: Ephestia elutella (assembly GCA_018467065.1). Lineage (NCBI taxonomy): Eukaryota > Metazoa > Arthropoda > Insecta > Lepidoptera > Pyralidae > Ephestia > Ephestia elutella. The sequence continues at coordinate 7,905,466 of CM031573.1, read as the reverse complement.
AACACATATCAAATGATATTTAAGTATTTATTGTAGCAAACCAACAAAAACGTCCAAGAGTACATTTTTTGTTCGTTCAATTTCATTGTCAATAGTGTCAAAATCAAAACTGACTTTTCTGTGGGGTCAGTTGGCAATGGGGAGGAAACGGAAAATGTTGGGGTTGCCATGAAAATATAGGACAGGAAGTTGCTTTTTGGTCCTAGTTTATTTATATCAAGTCTATAGATGAAGTCATAGACTTTCTATAAAAAGTTTATAGTTAGTTTATTTGGTACATTGTATTTGTAATATTTTATTTATCGATTCAGTAATTCATTATTAAAACAGTTTGCAGTCTCAGTAAGTCTACACAATTGTTTACCATAAGTACCTATAGTTGAAAATTACTAAATCTCAGTTTCAGTGTGTGTTTACATTTTATTGAAAACAAATTTTTAGATACTAAATAACCTAAAAAGTTTGATTCATACGTAATTAAAAGAATTTTTCAAGTTTGTACCTAATTAATTGTGTTGGCCAACATCTATCAGTTCAGCAGATAAATAAATATCAAAGATATGACATGTAGGTACTGCATGTAATGTACTACGTTGATCAGATACTCCTACGATCAGATTTTTGAAAAGATTTAACCTAGGTAGCTTTTAGTACCTACCTAATTTAGTTATTACGTCAAAGCATACGTGTAAAGTGCTTTAATTGGCTTGGGGTGAAGTCACTAAATGCTGCATAGTAGGTAAATGAAGTAAAGCCAAAGTGTAACTGTATTATGATGATGATTTAGTTGCTCCAAAATCATCTGGGTACTTATCTACTTAAGTTATTGCGATTCAAAACTGTATGATTAAATGTTTAGTAAACATCATTCCAGGGTCATCGCATAGTGATAAGGAAGTAGATGCTCTAACACCTGAAAAGTCAGCTGCTATGCGAGGCTCCAATAGTGTACCAGGGGCTGCACTGGTGCCACCAAGTGGCGCTACTCCTACTATTGCTATGCCAGAAAGAAAACGAAAACGGAAAGGTACATTTATTTTAATCTATGTGTTTATTATGTAATTATGAAATTTCAAACATCCAATCAAATAATAAATAGGATGTTGTTTTCGGCATTTTTGGTAGCAGAGCGTTAGAACGTATTCGAAGTTCGATAGTGTTAAACTCGTGCAACATAAAAATGCCGAAAACAACATATAATATCGATCCTTTAGACAAGGACAATTATGATACCTGGGTGATTCAAGCTGAAGCCGTGCTCGTCAAGAACAAGTTGTGGAAGTTTGTAGTGGACCAATTACCCCAAACTCCAACACACGCTCAGATTGACGGTGACAGAGAGGCAAAATCAGAACTAATTCTGCTGATTGCTCCCTCGCAACTAAAAAATATCAAAAAATGCACGTCTGCTAAAGCACCATGGGATTTAGTGAATCTACCCAAACGGTCCATCTACTCAGCAAACTGAAATTATTGATCAAGATCATGACACGGATGATGAACAACAAGAATTTTACGAAGCTGATATTCATCCTGAACCTGAACAGGATGAATATAACTTGAGAAATATACATCTTGAGTGAGGTCATTTACACACTTTTTCAAAACATATTTAGTACCTGGTTGTGTTTGGTGTTTCAGGAGAAGAAGGAGTTGGCGGGGGAGGAGGTGGTGGTGGCAAGCAGCGGCATAACTCTTCCGATAAGAACATTAGAGAATACTTCTCTAAGCACCCCTCTTCGAGCCCTGGACGGCACACTGGTGCCAAATCACCTTCACCTCAAGGAGCCAACTACCCTATGGTAACTACATTTTAGCATAATTTCAAAAGAAAATAGTCATGAAAATGCAAGTCTTTAAAAACGTTGATTTCATTCTTTTATTTCTTTCTATATCTTGATGACTCACAAGAAACATTGTCTGTAATTTGATAAAGTATAGTATATATTTCGAGTAACAGTAGAGTCACCCCAATAGGTCATATCATAAGGCTTTATTGGAGAATAATTTTTGTTTACTTTCTGTAAAAATCAAAGCTTATGTGACCTTGAAGCCAAGTTTACAATTGTATAATTTGTTTGTACAGTACCCACCGTCACCTTCGTCGCTGCTGCCTACTGGAGCAAGTTTTTTAAGTTCAACTACGCAGCAGCGGCATACATCTTCTGTTAAACAGGTATTTATACCATCACTATCTAATAAAGCTACTCTCAACTAGCCAATAGTGTCTTATTATATTATACACATATATATAGACACTACTGGCTAGCCAGTTGAATAGTATTTACAAGTAATCTAAGAGACGAGCTTGACAATAATATGATCATATATATGTAAAGATTCCTTTACACTTTGATAACCCAAAAATTACCGAAGATATAGCAAAATTAAGGTCTACCTATATGTTTTTTGGCAAGTAAATAACAGCAATTTATGTACATTATATTTGCACATTGAGAGTTATGTTTGTTTGTGAGCTTTAATTTAATTTTGCATTTATGAGAATTGTTTCTAAACAAAAATTGTTGCATATTTTAAAGTAATTTTTACTATAGTTTCTTTTTATTTATTTTAAGAACTTCCCAACACTTAATATCATTGTAATTTCATTCATGCGTCTTTAGAGTGCATAAAGGAATAATAACATGTATGTCCGTACATACCACTTTATCATGATTTTATATATTTTCTACCCTGGTAATTAGCAAATTAAAGTATTTTAGAATTCAGCTATTCAAATCATGTTTTCCATTGTTTGTAGGTTCAAACAGAACTGACATGTCAGAGGATACAAGAGTTAGAAACTCAAGCATCTACTGATTTAGAGCTAAGGAATAATAGAATAGATGAATTAACAAGAAGTAATGAAGAACTGAAGCATCAAGTGCAAGCACAGAGCAAGGTTAGTAATATTAATATAAATCTTATTTTGTAAATGAAGATTTATTGGCAAGTCTAGCTTGCTACTAACATGTATTATTATGGACTAGGAAACTGTACTGCCTGCTATTGTGCCTCAATGATGTTTTCCTATCAGGAGATAGCAGGTATGATTCGTACCAGCGCGTTTCGGAAGCAAGTTTTGCATTTAGAAACATATAGGCGGTTTCTAGATGGTAGGCTTGCGTCCGAAACGCGCTTACGAAAAAGGAATCTGACGAATGTGTCGAAAATTAGCCGACGGAGCCACCACCGCTCCATTGTTTTATGAAGAGAAAATCGGGTAACATTATGCAAAATTATTTACAGGTAATAGAGCAACACAAATCACACATCAACAAGTGTATAGAAGTCGTTAAGAAATTGTTAAATGAGAAGAGTACTATAGAAAAGAAGGAAGCCCGGGCGCGGTGTATGCAGAATAGGTTAAGACTTGGCCAGTTCGTCACGCAACGAGTCGGGGCCACCTTCCAGGAGAATTGGACTGATGGATATGCTTTTCAAGAACTTACAAGGTAAGTAACTGTGTTCATATATTTTTTTCTTTTGAGGTTATTACCTATTACATATGATATTCTTTTAAATAAATGAATGATTCTTGGGGTAGTCATAGCCTGCTTTGCCCTGGTTACTAAAGTTCCAAAACCACTTCACTATCTGATTTCTTTCTTATTTTTTTTAAAGTTTTGGATTTATTTATAATCAACGCTTTTTAGAAGAAGAAGATCGGGCGTGTTATGATTTAAATGTTCATGTTTTAGAATTTAATTTTATGTTTAAGAATGTAATATTTGATTTTTGTGGCCTATACCCAAGAGGGGTCTATTCCCAGTGAAAATTACTAATTAACACTTATACTTTAAACAATTACTAACACTACAATTATAAGATAATAGGGTATTTGACTGTTTTTGAAAACCTATCTAAAATTGTTCATTACGTTATCAGAAAACAAACGATATATATATTTTTGATTATTTTTCAGTATTTACATTTAAAATCAATGAAAAAGTTCAAAATAATCATATTACCGCTTAAAAGCTCAATATGTTACAATGAGAACCCCGTGACGTATTATGGGCGCTCATCACTAAAAGCCGTTCTGTCTTACGTACACTAATATCACTTCCTTGTTTTCATAAAATCATAACAAGATTTTCAATAGAATGCGATATAATTGAAATGTCAATGTGAGCAACAAAACTAATTAACAATGTAAGTTGCTAATGGCAATGGTGTAAAGGGTCCAGATATAGTCTCACAATTTTTCTGAAATAACGGTGCGACTTTTACAGTGCGAAACGGAACATGGAATTGACACTTTACTGATTTGACTACCTAAATTACGTCATTGAAAATGGCGGAGCGTTTCATATCACGTGGTCAAGGGCTTGAAATAAATTACTTTATAATTAGTTTATTATCATAATCATTGCTTCTTTTGATAATTAAAAATAACCAAAAATTAAAGCAAAATATTGTTTTTAAGGATACTTACATAATTACTCATATTTTTAATACTGTCAAATACCCTATTATGTAAGTTCTTAGAATTTGCGGGATAGAAAAATAAAGGCTTTTTTATTGTTTTAATATATTTGATTTTTATTATCATTAATTAGGTAGAGTCAAAGAAAAATACACTATACAGTGTACATTGTAGATTTCCACATGATATATTGAAACAAGGGGGGGGGGGGGGGTCAAAATTACCTATTGTATAAACATTATAAACGCGAAAGTTTGGATATGTGCGAGTATGTTTGTTACTCATAACGTCTCAAACGCTAAGCGAATTTTGATGAAATTTGGTACATAGAGTAAATCCTGGAATAGGATATTGGGTTCCAGTGCGAAATCCAGCTAGTCGTTTGTGTTGTTTGAATTGGAATAATTTTGGCATAGTACGGCTCCTTGTCCTAACAAAAATCGATTTTATGGTCACATCCGGAAGAAAGCATAAAACTTAGCATGAATGTAGCTTTCATATATCTATTTTAATATTGATATAGAAACACTTCGAGAAATGAATGTTTCCCCCCCTTTCCCCCCTTTTTATGTCCCAAATCGTGGTTTTTCTCATTTTTTATGAAAACGGTAAAAGCTACGCAAAAACTGACGAAGACCATTATGTTCTTCATTAAATTCACTATAATATTGCCATTGGATGTATGTTGATAAGACTTATAGTTTACAAAATATGCCCATGTTACTAGGACGATTTATATCTAGGACTTTTATATTTTCATATTTTTTTCGAATGGAAGTTCAATTAAATGTTACCTAAAATTACCCTTTATTTAGATCAGATTTACCCTTTATTTACCCTTATTCTATCTTAAAGCAATTTGAATGTGCTTTGAACAGACATTTAAATTTAGTATTATTTTTGACTTTTTAGCAAAAGTATCGAAATTTTTGTATGAAATGATGCAAATTTATCATCAAAAATGAATTCCTGATGCTTGATTTATACGATAACGATACCAGACACGATTTAATATTTCAACAGAATAGGCAGGAGTTCTTCGCTTGTAGCGCGCGGGGTGCACTCCTCCCCGTTCCCAATTGGAAGTTGCTTTGTTGATGACGTATGTATTTGGTAACGTATGTCAACACGAAGTCTGGTATCACTATAATGTATACCAGAAGTCGAAAGTTATCCATGATATGAAATACGAAATTCTGCCATGACCTTGCAATAACAGAAAAAGTCCGAATTTTCAAAAAAATCGTCCTAGTAACATGGGTACATTTTGTAAACTATAAGTCCTATCAACATACATCCAATGGCAATATTATAGAGAATTTAATGAAGAACATAATGGTCTTTGACAGGTTTTTCTTCGCCTTTACCGTTTGTCTTTGACAGTTTTTGCGTAGCTTTTACCGTTTTCATAAAAAATGAGAAAAACGACGATTTGGGACATAAAAGGGGGGAAATATCAATATTAAAATAGATATATGAAAGCTAATTCATGCCAAGTTTCATGCTTTCTTCCGAATGGGACCGTATTTTACCTAACTAGCGGGAAGGCATTGCTATATACGTACGTGTAATTGAATTGAATTGAATACTTACTATCCGGGCTCAGTGACCCAAAGTGAGTCTTTGCCTCCAACACAATAGCACGCCAGCGTCTCCGCTATATTATATTGCCATATACACGGGCATATATTTACGGGTCAATATATTAGTGTGTATGTGTGCAGGCGGCAAGAGGAGATCACAGCGGAGAAGGAGGAGATCGATCGGCAGAAGAAGCTGCTGATCAAGAAGCGGCCCTCCAACAGCGAGGGCGGGTCGGGGCGCGGCAAGCGGGCGCTGAGCGCGGCGCCGCCCACTCCGCAGCCGCCGCCCCTGCACAACGGCACCGACGCACCCACCTTCCTCAAGCCGGAGCCGCTGCCCAGCATGACCTGGCAGGAGTACTACGAGGCTGATGAGATCCTCAAGGTAACCACCCCGCAGCCGCCGCCCCTGCACAACGGCACCGACGCACCCACCTTCCTCAAGCCGGAGCCGCTGCCCAGCATGACCTGGCAGGAGTACTACGAGGCTGATGAGATCCTCAAGGTAACCACCCCGCAGCCGCCGCCCCTGCACAACGGCACCGACGCACCCACCTTCCTCAAGCCGGAGCCGCTGCCCAGCATGACCTGGCAGGAGTACTACGAGGCTGATGAGATCCTCAAGGTAACCACCCCGCAGCCGCCGCCCCTGCACAACGGCACCGACGCACCCACCTTCCTCAAGCCGGAGCCGCTGCCCAGCATGACCTGGCAGGAGTACTACGAGGCTGATGAGATCCTCAAGGTAACCACCCCGCAGCCGCCGCCCCTGCACAACGGCACCGACGCACCCACCTTCCTCAAGCCGGAGCCGCTGCCCAGCATGACCTGGCAGGAGTACTACGAGGCTGATGAGATCCTCAAGGTAACCACCCCGCAGCCGCCGCCCCTGCACAACGGCACCGACGCACCCACCTTCCTCAAGCCGGAGCCGCTGCCCAGCATGACCTGGCAGGAGTACTACGAGGCTGATGAGATCCTCAAGGTAACCACCCCGCAGCCGCCGCCCCTGCACAACGGCACCGACGCACCCACCTTCCTCAAGCCGGAGCCGCTGCCCAGCATGACCTGGCAGGAGTACTACGAGGCTGATGAGATCCTCAAGGTAACCACCCCGCAGCCGCCGCCCCTGCACAACGGCACCGACGCACCCACCTTCCTCAAGCCGGAGCCGCTGCCCAGCATGACCTGGCAGGAGTACTACGAGGCTGATGAGATCCTCAAGGTAACCACCCCGCAGCCGCCGCCCCTGCACAACGGCACCGACGCACCCACCTTCCTCAAGCCGGAGCCGCTGCCCAGCATGACCTGGCAGGAGTACTACGAGGCTGATGAGATCCTCAAGGTAACCACCCCGCAGCCGCCGCCCCTGCACAACGGCACCGACGCACCCACCTTCCTCAAGCCGGAGCCGCTGCCCAGCATGACCTGGCAGGAGTACTACGAGGCTGATGAGATCCTCAAGGTAACCACCCCGCAGCCGCCGCCCCTGCACAACGGCACCGACGCACCCACCTTCCTCAAGCCGGAGCCGCTGCCCAGCATGACCTGGCAGGAGTACTACGAGGCTGATGAGATCCTCAAGGTAACCACCCCGCAGCCGCCGCCCCTGCACAACGGCACCGACGCACCCACCTTCCTCAAGCCGGAGCCGCTGCCCAGCATGACCTGGCAGGAGTACTACGAGGCTGATGAGATCCTCAAGGTAACCACCCCGCAGCCGCCGCCCCTGCACAACGGCACCGACGCACCCACCTTCCTCAAGCCGGAGCCGCTGCCCAGCATGACCTGGCAGGAGTACTACGAGGCTGATGAGATCCTCAAGGTAACCACCCCGCAGCCGCCGCCCCTGCACAACGGCACCGACGCACCCACCTTCCTCAAGCCGGAGCCGCTGCCCAGCATGACCTGGCAGGAGTACTACGAGGCTGATGAGATCCTCAAGGTAACCACCCCGCAGCCGCCGCCCCTGCACAACGGCACCGACGCACCCACCTTCCTCAAGCCGGAGCCGCTGCCCAGCATGACCTGGCAGGAGTACTACGAGGCTGATGAGATCCTCAAGGTAACCACCCCGCAGCCGCCGCCCCTGCACAACGGCACCGACGCACCCACCTTCCTCAAGCCGGAGCCGCTGCCCAGCATGACCTGGCAGGAGTACTACGAGGCTGATGAGATCCTCAAGGTAACCACCCCGCAGCCGCCGCCCCTGCACAACGGCACCGACGCACCCACCTTCCTCAAGCCGGAGCCGCTGCCCAGCATGACCTGGCAGGAGTACTACGAGGCTGATGAGATCCTCAAGGTAACCACCCCGCAGCCGCCGCCCCTGCACAACGGCACCGACGCACCCACCTTCCTCAAGCCGGAGCCGCTGCCCAGCATGACCTGGCAGGAGTACTACGAGGCTGATGAGATCCTCAAGGTAACCACCCCGCAGCCGCCGCCCCTGCACAACGGCACCGACGCACCCACCTTCCTCAAGCCGGAGCCGCTGCCCAGCATGACCTGGCAGGAGTACTACGAGGCTGATGAGATCCTCAAGGTAACCACCCCGCAGCCGCCGCCCCTGCACAACGGCACCGACGCACCCACCTTCCTCAAGCCGGAGCCGCTGCCCAGCATGACCTGGCAGGAGTACTACGAGGCTGATGAGATCCTCAAGGTAACCACCCCGCAGCCGCCGCCCCTGCACAACGGCACCGACGCACCCACCTTCCTCAAGCCGGAGCCGCTGCCCAGCATGACCTGGCAGGAGTACTACGAGGCTGATGAGATCCTCAAGGTAACCACCCCGCAGCCGCCGCCCCTGCACAACGGCACCGACGCACCCACCTTCCTCAAGCCGGAGCCGCTGCCCAGCATGACCTGGCAGGAGTACTACGAGGCTGATGAGATCCTCAAGGTAACCACCCCGCAGCCGCCGCCCCTGCACAACGGCACCGACGCACCCACCTTCCTCAAGCCGGAGCCGCTGCCCAGCATGACCTGGCAGGAGTACTACGAGGCTGATGAGATCCTCAAGGTAACCACCCCGCAGCCGCCGCCCCTGCACAACGGCACCGATTGACCAACAAACATTGAGATCGCTGAAACCTAACGCAAGTATAAAAAAAAGGCCAATTTATTACTTATGAACCACCCGGCCCGGTGTAGCGTGTATCATCTGATTGCTAACATAGCACCTACTTATGATGATCATCAGACATCCATGCTCACATAATCTCATAGTTAAAATCTTCTATTACCTAACACGAAATGAATGAAGACTGTCTACAGTTTAAAAATAAGTCCTTTATAATTTCGAAAAGAGTTGTATTTTATTTAGTTTATGGGTCTAAATTTGTTATTTATTTTTACAGTTAAGACAAAGTGCTTTAAAGAAAGAAGATGCAGATTTGCAGCTAGAAATGGAGAAATTAGAAAGAGAAAGAAATCTTCACATTCGGGAACTAAAGCGGATACACAATGAAGATCAGAGCCGCTTCTCACAACATCCAGTTTTGTCAGAACGGTGAGTATATTTGTGAAAAACTGTGCAAATATTTCATAGTATCGTACTATATAACTTTTTTCCTAAATTTGCCTCAATGCAGTGAGGGTTATTGTATTTATGGTCACTAGTTGGGGCTACTGGTGAGATTACTCGTAGGTGCTGACCCGCCCCCCATTACCTCAACAGTAATTCCTGGGTCTGCCGATGTTGCTTCAACAGCCATTTTGGCTTCTTTTTAATTTTGCCTTTTTTTCAACCATCCATCAGAAGACCTGCCAATTTTATGGACAGACTAGCCGCGCCACGAAGCTTCGCTCCCGTAGGAATTTCGGGATGAAAAGTACCCTATGTGCTGTTCCCGGTTTTTTCTACCCATATACCAACATCGAAATCCGTCCAGTAGTGATTGAGTTACAAACATTTTCACGAATCACAAATTTACAATCGCACATCCAAATTTTTGCGTACTACTTCCTACTAATATTATAAATGCGAAAGTTTGGATGTGTCTTTGTGAGTTTGTGAGGATGTTTGTTACTCAATCACGCGAAATCTACTGAACGGATTTCGTTGAAATTTGGTATACGGGTAGAAAAATACCAGGAATAGCACATAGGGTACTTTTTATCCCGAAATTCCCACAGGAGCGAAGCCCCGGGGTTCGGCTAGTTTATAATAGTAGGATAAGTCATCTGGAGGCTTTACTTAATCCAACACAGAATATAACATAATAAATAATAGAGATTGTGTGTCAACCGCAGGTATTTGCTGCTAATGCTACTGGGCAAGGGCGGGTTCAGCGAGGTGCACAAGGCGTTCGACCTGCGCGAGCAGCGCTACACGGCCTGCAAGGTGCACCAGCTCAACAAGGACTGGAAGGAGGACAAGAAGGCCAACTATATCAAGTGAGTGTGTACCGGCCGTTGTGTATCTGCTGCTAATGCTACTGGCAAGGGCGGGTTCAGCGAGGTGCACAAGGCGTTCGATCTGCGCGAGCAGCGCTACACGGCCTGCAAGGTGCACCAGCTCAACAAGGACTGGAAGGAGGACAAGAAGGCCAACTATAGCAAGTGAGTGTGTACCGGCCGTTGTGTATCTGCTGCTAATGCTACTGGCAAGGGCGGGTTCAGCGAGGTGCACAAGGCGTTCGATCTGCGCGAGCAGCGCTACACGGCCTGCAAGGTGCACCAGCTCAACAAGGACTGGAAGGAGGACAAGAAGGCCAACTATAGCAAGTGAGTGTGTACCGGCCGTTGTGTATCTGCTGCTAATGCTACTGGCAAGAGCGGGTTCAGCGAGGTGCACAAGGCGTTCGACCTGCGCGAGCAGCGCTACACGGCCTGCAAGGTGCACCAGCTCAACAAGGACTGGAAGGAGGACAAGAATGCCAACTATAGCAAGTGAGTGTGTACCGGCCGTTGTGTATCTGCTGCTAATGCTACTGGCAAGGGCGGGTTCAGCGAGGTGCACAAGGCGTTCGATCTGCGCGAGCAGCGCTACACGGCCTGCAAGGTGCACCAGCTCAACAAGGACTGGAAGGAGGACAAGAAGGCCAACTATATCAAGTGAGTGTGTACCGGCCGTTGTGTATCTGCTGCTAATGCTACTGGCAAGGGCGGGTTCAGCGAGGTGCACAAGGCGTTCGATCTGCGCGAGCAGCGCTACACGGCCTGCAAGGTGCACCAGCTCAACAAGGACTGGAAGGAGGACAAGAAGGCCAACTATAGCAAGTGAGTGTGTACCGGCCGTTGTGTATCTGCTGCTAATGCTACTGGCAAGGGCGGGTTCAGCGAGGTGCACAAGGCGTTCGATCTGCGCGAGCAGCGCTACACGGCCTGCAAGGTGCACCAGCTCAACAAGGACTGGAAGGAGGACAAGAAGGCCAACTATATCAAGTGAGTGTGTACCGGCCGTTGTGTATCTGCTGCTAATGCTACTGGCAAGGGCGGGTTCAGCGAGGTGCACAAGGCGTTCGACCTGCGCGAGCAGCGCTACACGGCCTGCAAGGTGCACCAGCTCAACAAGGACTGGAAGGAGGACAAGAAGGCCAACTATATCAAGTGAGTGTGTACCGGCCGTTGTGTATCTGCTGCTAATGCTACTGGCAAGGGCGGGTTCAGCGAGGTGCACAAGGCGTTCGATCTGCGCGAGCAGCGCTACACGGCCTGCAAGGTGCACCAGCTCAACAAGGACTGGAAGGAGGACAAGAAGGCCAACTATAGCAAGTGAGTGTGTACCGGCCGTTGTGTATCTGCTGCTAATGCTACTGGCAAGGGCGGGTTCAGCGAGGTGCACAAGGCGTTCGATCTGCGCGAGCAGCGCTACACGGCCTGCAAGGTGCACCAGCTCAACAAGGACTGGAAGGAGGACAAGAAGGCCAACTATATCAAGTGAGTGTGTACCGGCCGTTGTGTATCTGCTGCTAATGCTACTGGCAAGGGCGGGTTCAGCGAGGTGCACAAGGCGTTCGACCTGCGCGAGCAGCGCTACACGGCCTGCAAGGTGCACCAGCTCAACAAGGACTGGAAGGAGGACAAGAAGGCCAACTATATCAAGTGAGTGTGTACCGGCCGTTGTGTATCTGCTGCTAATGCTACTGGCAAGGGCGGGTTCAGCGAGGTGCACAAGGCGTTCGATCTGCGCGAGCAGCGCTACACGGCCTGCAAGGTGCACCAGCTCAACAAGGACTGGAAGGAGGACAAGAAGGCCAACTATATCAAGTGAGTGTGTACCGGCCGTTGTGTATCTGCTGCTAATGCTACTGGCAAGGGCGGGTTCAGCGAGGTGCACAAGGCGTTCGACCTGCGCGAGCAGCGCTACACGGCCTGCAAGGTGCACCAGCTCAACAAGGACTGGAAGGAGGACAAGAAGGCCAACTATATCAAGTGAGTGTGTACCGGCCGTTGTGTATCTGCTGCTAATGCTACTGGCAAGGGCGGGTTCAGCGAGGTGCACAAGGCGTTCGACCTGCGCGAGCAGCGCTACACGGCCTGCAAGGTGCACCAGCTCAACAAGGACTGGAAGGAGGACAAGAAGGCCAACTATATCAAGTGAGTGTGTACCGGCCGTTGTGTATCTGCTGCTAATGCTACTGGCAAGGGCGGGTTCAGCGAGGTGCACAAGGCGTTCGATCTGCGCGAGCAGCGCTACACGGCCTGCAAGGTGCACCAGCTCAACAAGGACTGGAAGGAGGACAAGAAGGCCAACTATATCAAGTGAGTGTGTACCGGCCGTTGTGTATCTGCTGCTAATGCTACTGGCAAGGGCGGGTTCAGCGAGGTGCACAAGGCGTTCGATCTGCGCGAGCAGCGCTACACGGCCTGCAAGGTGCACCAGCTCAACAAGGACTGGAAGGAGGACAAGAAGGCCAACTATATCAAGTGAGTGTGTACCGGCCGTTGTGTATCTGCTGCTAATGCTACTGGCAAGGGCGGGTTCAGCGAGGTGCACAAGGCGTTCGATCTGCGCGAGCAGCGCTACACGGCCTGCAAGGTGCACCAGCTCAACAAGGACTGGAAGGAGGACAAGAAGGCCAACTATATCAAGTGAGTGTGTACCGGCCGTTGTGTATCTGCTGCTAATGCTACTGGCAAGAGCGGGTTCAGCGAGGTGCACAAGGCGTTCGACCTGCGCGAGCAGCGCTACACGGCCTGCAAGGTGCACCAGCTCAACAAGGACTGGAAGGAGGACAAGAAGGCCAACTATATCAAGTGAGTGTGTACCGGCCGTTGTATATCTGCTGTTGCTAGAGCGGGTTAGTATTATACGAAATGAGTCGTTTTGGTGCGGCTTCTGTAGCTGTTTAAATCTTGCTCTGACATACCAAAGGGCAGAAACCAGAGGCATTTCATCTAGCTTAACTACTATTATTTACAAATGTGAGTTACCAGTTTACTCAGAACCCTTAATGAATCTCGGGAAACTGGGTGAAATGGTCCGGGAATTTACAAATGTGAGCTTAATGTATGTTAGCACTGGAGATGCACCCACACCACTGGGCTACATGTAGTGTAGATTAGAAACCACACACAGAAGCCGAGTGGTAAGGCGCCCGCCTATGACTGCAAAGGTCCCAGCCGTTCGAATCCTGCTCGTGCTACATGAGTTTGTATACCAATTTGACTTTTGAGTGGTACTTTTCCTCGACCACCACTTGCTTCTGGTGAAGGAAAACATCGTGAGGAAACCTGCACTCTAGTTGATGGTTATCGGCTGGTGTGTGAAATGAGAAGGCAATGGCAAACCACTTCATTAACATCGCTAAGATAGTCGTTGTGTGTGTTTCATTCGACATAATGACCACGACCCTCAGTCATTAGAAATACGACTAAAAAGGATATTTTTTATTAAACAATAGTATAATGTTTTAGAGGTCCCGGAATGTAGTAAAACATATCAATGTATTTTGCAGACACGCGCTAAGAGAGTACAATATCCATAAAGCACTGGACCACCCTCGCATAGTCAAGTTGTACGATGTGTTCGAGATAGACGGAAATTCTTTTTGTACCGTCCTGGAGTACTGTAACGGCCATGATCTTGACTTTTATCTCAAGCAGGTGAGTATTATCGTACAATCAATCAATCTTAGTTTTACTATGCGTCACGGAGCATTCTGTAGCAGAGCGTAGTTTGTATCCAACACTATGTTTTAAGTTTCCTATCTATGTATTTGTTGTGTACAAAAATTAATAAATAAATAAATCAATCATGTAATATCTCGTTATTCCTGCCGTAGCATGGCAACCATTATTCGATATATTTCTATGATAGCAACTAGCAACTGCTACAAATAGGCTTGCAAGTGACTTCTGACCAGTTTTTTTTCTATTGTTCATCTCTTCCACTTCAACAGTTTTACAGATACTAAAAATGTTAAGAAACAATTTATGTTTATTTTAACTAAATGGACTCTGCATTCTTTTTGAATTATGTAAGAATGTAGTATCCAATAAATAAGTCTTAGTAAAAATCTCCTAAAGTCGACCTGATAAGGTAACAAATAGTAAAAACATTTTTTTTTTAAATATTTTTTAACTATTAGATGCTGAAAGTAAAAACATGACTGACAACTTACATAGCTTCACTTCACTTCACTTGGAGGAATGCAAAGAATACCTCTCACATCAAAATCTGTTTAGCCGTTCAGGACTTATGGTGGAATAAAGAAACTTACATACATGAACCCTGAAAACATAACACTCCTATTTTGGTCAGTCGTGTAAAAAATTACCCCATGAATGAACTATTCCAGCACAAGACTATCCCCGAGCGAGAAGCGCGCTCGATCGTGATGCAAGTGGTGTCTGCGCTGAAGTATCTGAACGAGATCAAGCCTCCGGTGATCCACTACGACCTGAAGCCGGGCAACATCCTGCTCACCGAGGGAAATGTCTGCGGGGAGATCAAGATCACAGACTTCGGACTGTCCAAGGTCATGGATGAGGAGAACTATAATCCTGATCACGGCATGGACCTCACCAGCCAGGGCGCGGGCACTTATTGGTGAGCATTTTTGTTTTAGAAAATTAAATTATATTAGCTAAGCGTGGCCTTCGAGTCTCATGACTCTTGGCTCTGTCTGCCCCGTAAGGATTAAAGACGTGATTATGTATCTGTATTTTTACACGACTGACCAAAAAAGGAGTGTTATGTTTTCAGGGTTCATGTATGTATGTATGTATGTATGTAAGTTTCTTTATTCCACCATAAGTCCTGAACGGCTTAACCGATTTTGATGTTAGAGGTATTTTTAGATTCCTTGCATTCCTCCGAGTGACATAGGCTATATGACGTCACCATGAAAACAAAATGGCGGATTATATATGCGATAAATAGCAGACCAAAAAAATAAAATTTAATCAATCTTATCGAGTGGGGTATCAAATTGAAGGGCTTTAGAAGGCGATTTCAAAAATGTATATAACTTATATGTTTGTATGTACTTTTTGAGTAAAAACTCGTCAGTCGTGTTTTTTATTTTTAATAATTAGCTTGTTGTTTTTTGTATTCTAGCTAGTGATGTGCCGTTCTCGAATTTTTCAAAGAACAACCGGAAGCTTTCTTGGAAATTTGTTTAGAACGGAAAATTTTCCTAAAAACTTCAGAATTTCTCGAGAATTTTCGGAAATTTTAGGTAGATCTCATTATTCCCATTACCCATTGCAGTGGTAATACCGAGACTGCACTTTTTTTTCAAATAAGTCTCACTATTCCCATTGAATTACGAAACGCCGAATGGTAATAGCGAGACTTATGTTCTCCTACAAAATGTCTCATTATTCCCATTTGGAGCGGTTTTTTTTTAACGTCGGGTGTAAAATAATATACTATCCTACAGAAAACAAAACAAATCTACGCATTATAAAATTTTATTTGGGCTTGATATATAAAAATATATATAAAGACTAGCTGTTGCCCGCGGCTTCGCCCGCGTGAGTTTCGCTTAGATGAAAAGTCTTTTTGTGATCCAAACTGGTTCAGATGTTTCGGGTCTTCAATTTTTATACGTCTACAGAAAATGCTCATCAGATTAATCAAGTTTTGCTAAGGCGCCATTTCCATATATGTTATAGTGTAGCTGGTCTCTTGGAGTTATTCATCAGATGTTCCAAATCTTAAATTTTTATTCGTCAGCAGAAAATGCTCATCAGGTTGAACGATTTTTGCTAAGGCGCCATTTCCATATATGTTATAGTGTAGCTGGTCTCTTGGAGCTTTTCATCAGATGTTCCAGATCTTCAATTTTTATACGTCAGCAGAAAATGCTCATTAGGTTGAACGACTTTTACTAAGGCGCCATTTCCATATTTCTTATAGTTTAGCTGTTCTGCTATGGTTCTTCATCAGGTGTTCCAGTTTTCAAAATCAATTATAGCCTATATGTTGCCCAGGCTTAATAGCTATATAACAAAAAAAGTTTCATTCAAATCCGTTCTGTAGTTTTTACGTGAAACGCGTACATACATACATACAGACAAGAAATTCCAAAAAAATTTTTTTGCTTTCTATTGTTCTTTTTAAGTGTCCCTCTATCCATTTTAGTCAAAAATACTAAATGTAGGTACAGACAAAATATTTTTACTGTTTTATTATATGTATAGATGAATATATAATTTAAGATATTTCTCATATGAGAAATGGATACGTCATTGAAAATCATTATTGTCATTGTGACTTATTATTACTAATTGCCTGTATAGATATCAAAACAATAATAAAGAGGTCATAATATCGTGCGTTTTATTGGTCGCGAATAGTAGCGGTATATAAACGCAATGGGGATAGTGATACAAGTAGTATCACTTTTACCATCAATGGGAAACCTCAATGGAAATAGTGAGACTGACCCGAAATTTTCAAAGGAAGAAATTTTCGAGAGAGTAATTTCTCGGCGGCACATCGCTAGTTCTAGCGGCTATTACGCGTAAAAAATATCTGGAGGCTAAATTTAAGGCATTATTGCCATTCAACAGCAGCGGCGCGGGCGAGGCCAATGAATTATATCTATAAATTTAAATGCTTATTTCTGTATCTGAATAGAGACTAAGAAGTGTTTAATAATATTCACATTCAATATCCAAGTTATTTTATCCAAGCTTTATTACTTTTATTATGAAATAAAGGTATCAAACTTAGGATCCCGCAGAATTTATTGGACAGGTTTTGATAATATTTTGTACATGGATAGAAAAATACCGGGATTAGCATATACTTTTAATCCCGAGTTTCGGCTCAGCTCCGCGCTGGGGTACCTCAAAAGGCAAAAACGGAACCCTTATAAGATCACTGTGTTGTCCGTCTGTCTCTGTAATGCTTAAAGGTTTCAAGTTCATATCAAATACTTGTAACCACGGTCTCATTTAGCAGTAAAATAATCAAAATTGTACGTAAACGCGATCAGGAGATATTACCGTAAATGTTGCGATTTTTCGCACATTTTGCGATTTTAGATGGGAATCAAAACCTACGGGGTACTTCCCGTTGACCTAAAATAATAAAATTTGGCAAAAAGCAAGTCTAACAGTACTTGTTCAGGAATAAATCTGAAAGTTGTAAATATGTTGTTGTAAGTCTAAAAAAGTATTACAAACTTATTTTTGCGCTCGATGCAGAATGAATCCTATGGATCGAACTGCAAAGTTAAGTTTGTTTTTGAAAATAGTTGGTCTATTAGTAAGAGCTATAATGTGAGATGCGTTGCGTGTACGGAACCCTCGGTGCGCGACTTTGACTCGCATTGGCTGGTTTTTTTTTGTATAATTCAACACATACTTTTTGTTGTACACAGGTACCTGCCACCCGAGTGTTTTGTAGTCGGCAAAAACCCGCCAAAGATCAGTAGCAAGGTGGACGTGTGGAGCGTGGGCGTGATCTTCTACCAGTGCCTGTACGGCAAGAAGCCGTTCGGACACAACCAGAGCCAGGCCACCATCCTAGAGGAGAACACTATCCTCAAGGCCACCGAGGTCCAGTTCGCTAACAAACCCACAGTCAGCAACGAGGCTAAGGTTGGTTTCATTCTACTGTTGCGTCTTCTTATTTATTTGTAAGAAATTTAATGAATGAATGAATGAATGTTTATTTGCAGTAAAAGTGGTACAAGAAAATAAAGTAATAATTTATTTTAGAACATACAATTAATAGGAAACTTAAAATAACAGTACAGAAAGTACAAAGTTGTCTATATGTCCTTTCTGCATAACATTTTTGATTAAATAAAAAACGGTAGTTGTATTAATAGGTATACTTACAACTTATAAATAAAAAAATCTCCTTGAACGCGCCGGATTGAGGCAGTGTACCCAGGATACTATATAGCAAAATGATGATTTATAAGTATCAATTCAATTTATTCATAAAACAATTTTATTTTTTATTTTATTTTATTCGGAAAACAAACAGTCTTACGTATCTAATTTAACAAACAAGTGTGAAACAATTGACCATTTCAATGTTCTCGCTCACATATCAATTGTTATCGCTCATAGTCAAGTTATTTAAAATGAAAAGAGTGATGTCATATTAAATTATATTGCAAGCTTTTTGAAGGTTCTAATTTAGGGTCACATAGATAAAAGTTTCAAGACATGACATTTCGTGAACTTATTTTAAGGACTAATTTTATAGGTAATTATTACTAATTAGCGTCCCGCCACGGTTTCGCTCGGAAGGTACACACATAAATTGTCGCTCGCTTGCCCCCTCCCCCAGCAGCGCAAGCGAGGCCGCAGGCCGAGCTCCGTCTCGTGTGCAAATAGCTGATTTCATCGATCACCTGCTTTCATCTCGAATCCCCAGTAACAAGCCGAGGGGTCAAGGATGAAGGCCGAGGTGTCTGGGCCTGCGAGGCCAAAGACCGAGCCCTTCCTCTAGCCGGGGCAAGCGAGGCTTAAGGCCGAGCTGCGTCTTCATAGCAAAGAGCAGAAGCCAGAGCAGCCTTTCGGCTCTTCACCTAATCCCAACCGACAACTTTTTTATGTAGATGACTTTATTCTTTCCCTAAATATTTTGAGCCAACTCTCAACTTTTTATTAATTGCCCTGCACAGCATGCGACATCTAGTTTATTTTTAATATTAGTAAGATTAACGGCAATGTGTCGGTTGCAGAGCTTCATCCGCGCGTGCCTGGCGTACCGCAAGGAGGAGCGCATCGACGTGTTCGGTCTGGCGCGGCACGAGTACCTGCAGCCGCCCATGCCCAAGCCGCGCGGCGCGGGGCTGGCGGGCGCGCCGGCCGCCAGCGCCGCGCCGGCCGCCTTCTCCGCCGGCCTGTTCGCGGCCGGCGCCGGATCCTCGTCCTAGCCGCGCCGCCGCCGCGCGCGCGCCAAGCCCGCCCACTGACCGAAAACAGAATAGACGTGACATGACTATACATCGTGCATACATCTGGCACAAAGATGGCGTGCGCGTAACGAGTAACAGTGACAGAACGTGACGGCGATAACTGTTTGTGTGTTATGCCGGGTCTATTCTTGTTTACTAAGTCTATGGCATCGCCGGACCTTACCTGGCCAGGACTGCAAACTGATACCGCACGCGTGTAGAGATCTACCACCCCGAGACATGCTGCCAACTGATCCGACCACTACTATGATGTGAAAAGCGCGCTCTGATGAATATGTTGCCCCGTTGGCCGAGTGGTTTTTTTTTGTATTGAAAACGATTTGTGATCGAATGACTGTGTCGAGCGTGACCAAATTGTGGATATTGCATCACAACTTTGTATATATATCTCTACACGTGTATAATACAGTTTTTTGTACAAAATGGTATTCCTATATGAATGTTTGGTCCGAAGCTTGGGTAAATATGTTCTGCCTATTTCGATGACTGGTTATCACACGCGGACGCGAGTGCGGCGGCGGGGGTACCGAACCCCTCGCAATATACTTTTTAGTTTCCGAGACAGATATCCGGAGTTGTAAAATGACTAAGTATCGTTTACAGATTAAATTGTTTAAGATTATGCTTACTGTTGACTGTATTTATTGAGCGGGTGATAAAATGTGATTCTCCATTTATGAATGGTTTCATCCTTTTATCACTAGAGAGAAAATCCTTGGGAGTATCCCTTGCATATTATATAAGTTATCCCTATTAAAAAAGTTAAAAATATTCGAAATTTGGTCGTTTTATTTTCAATATTTCCTACTAGTTTGACCTTCTCAAAATCGGTAAAATCGATTGTGTATAGTGTGTATGTACGTTTATTTATATTATTAATTCATTTAACAATATAATTGAACAGTTTACAATGTTACTCGTACCAGTTTTGGTTTTTCCGAACATTGAAATTGCCAATTTATAGTTGTGTGTTGTTTCCTATATAAGTATTAATCGACTTTTAGTCATTCCTCTGAGCAGCCGACTCAATATTTAAAAATTAACCTTATTAGGGTTCATTTTTAAATATTTGGAAAATGGATCATATTCTGATTTGTCAGTGGCCTTTTCATACCACCAGTACTTTTGTTTTAAAACTTTTTTCCAAAAAGGCAGTCTATACAATGGGTGGCAGGACCTCTACTAACATCACAAAGGCAATAAAAACTTGATGATATTAAAAACAAAGTACAGTTTTTTTTTATCTAGGTGTTATTTTGTCCGATGTGTAAACAAACGTAATAGGTATTAATGTTTGTTACAATTACCGTGTCCTGCGGGAATACAATAACACTTGGATAAAAAAATATGTATACCTAAATGTTTTTTCTAGTAGGATCACAAGATTCCTTGCAAAATTCACGGGAGCGAAGCCGCGGGCAATATGTTTATGAAGTGAATATAGCATATTACTATAACTATGGATTATGGTAAGTAATGCAGCACATTTTATAATTTGTCGTGGTCACACAGTTGACTGCAACGGCGCTAATTGCTCTCAACTAGTCGGGGGCTCGGGGCTCAAAGAACTGGAAGAAAAATAATTCTAATAAAACCCGTCTACGCAGATGGTTGAGTACCTACCTAAGAAACTTTACAACGAAAGCTGGTGTTTTGTTCTTACACAGATTCATAATTATAAGCCACATTATAGACAACGTGGCAATGTTGCCAGCCTTCTGGGCACGTTACCTCAGGGCAAGGAACTGTCGGGGCTGGCATTTTTGTAAATATATTTAATTCTAGTTTTGTTTTTTATTTTTTTTAAACTAAAAAAAACAGTTTCATTTTCTTATTCATCTATACATATAATAAAACAGTAAAAATATTTTGTCTGTACATTTAGTATTTTTGACTGAAATGGATAGAGGGACACCTAAAAAGAATAATAGAAAGCAAAAATATTTTTTTGGAATTTCTTGTCTGTCTGTCTGTCGTATGTATGTACGCGTTTCACGCAAAAACTACTGGACGGATTTGAATGAACCTTTTTTTGTTGTATAGCTATTAAGCCTGGGCAACATATAGGCTATAATTGATTTTGAAAACTGGAACACCTGATGAAGAACCATAACAGAACATTAGTTGTTCTATAAGAAATATGGAAATGGTACCTTAGCAAAAGTTTATCAATCTGACGAGCATTTTCTGTTGACGTATAAAAATCGAAGATCAGGATCATCTGATGAATAGCTCCAAGAGACCTACACTATTACATATATGGCAATGGCGCCTTAGCAAAAGTCGTTCAACCTGATGAGCATTTTCTACTGACGTATAAATATTGAAGATCTGGAACATCTGTTCCCGTTCATCAACATATATTCCCGCGGGACACGGGATAATGGCTGAAATTTTGAGTACTGGAGTTTAGGGTACTACGAAGCGAAACTCACGCGGGCGAAGCCGCGGGCAACAGCTAGTCCATACTAATATTATAAATGCGAAAGTTTGGATGTGAGTTTGTGAGTTTGTGAATTTGTGAGTTTGTGAGTTTGTGAGGATGTTTGTTACTCAATCACGCAAAATCTACTGGACGGATTTCGATGAAATTTGGTACAGAGGTAGATAATGACCTGGAATAGCACATAGGCTACTTTTTATCCCGGGAAAAAGCACTGTTCCCGTGGGAAATTCACGCGGGCGAAGCCGCGGGCAAAAGCTAGTATGTTATAAACTAGCTGTTGCCCGCGGCTTCGTCCGCGTGAGTTTCGCTTAGATGAAAAATCTTTTTGTGTTCCAAACTGTAGTAACCTAAACTCCAGTACTCAAAATTTCAGCCATTTGGTTATCCCGTGTCCCGCGGGAATATATTAGGTACTCGTAGTAAAGTCGCGGTGTTAAAATGAATCAAAAGAGATATTTCATTCGATAAACGATCTTAGTCTGCTTGTTATCTACAATTTCCCGTGTACTACCACTTGTACCACTCCCACCCCGACCCACCCTCTTTGTCCTATCCCGTGTCCTATTTATACGTCAGTAGAAAATGCTTATCAGGTTGAACGACTTTTGCTAAGGCCCCATTTCCATTTGTTTTTTAGAGTAGCTGGTCTCTTGGAGTTCTTCATCAGATGTTCCATAATCTTCAATTTTTATACGTCAGCAGAAAATGCTCATTAGGTTGAACGACTTTTGCTAAGGCGCCATTGCCATATTTCTTATAGTTTAATTGTTCTGTTTTGGTTCTTCATCAGGTGTTCCAGTTTTTAAAATCAATTATAGCCTAAATGTTGCCCAGGCTTAATAGCTATACAACAAAAAAAAAAATCATTCAAATCGGTTCAGTACTTTCGGAGATTAGCGTGATCATACAGAGAGACAGACAAGAAATTCCAAAAAAAAATTTTTGCTTTCTATTATTCTTTTTAAGTGTCCCTCTATCCATTTCAGTCAAAAATACTAAATGTACAGACAAAATATTTTTACTGTTTAATTATATGTATATAGATAAATTCTTTTACAGTACAAATTGTAATAATAAAGTCGAAATTATATAAATGAGGAATTTCGCAAGGTCTACTCCCAACGGATACAGAAATAAATAATACATTCACTAATCCAATTTTTCATACGAAAAAAAACTTATTTTCTCAAAATCCTTATAAAAAAGTAACTAGATATGTACGTTTATCGTAAAAGTTTCGAAATACCTCCATATTAACTCTCCCTGCATTTCATCCTCGCAAACTTTGCCAGTATTTTTAATTTTACAAAATTGAAATAGGACGAAGGTGCAATGCAAGCAACCAGGTAGCAGTGTGAGTGCGATTCAATAGTTCTCTGCCTGCAGCTATGAGCCACGAGCGTCGGTGCAACGCCATTGCAACGCCAACTTTCCAATTCGCTGCCACGCTTTTATCTTTTATCCATTCATATGGTAAAATGTAATGGTGTGGATATTTTCAAACTTATATTAGTGAGGTGTGAGGGTTGAAATTGTTTTAATTTTTGACCCTTTTATGAAAATGAGTTTCTTTCGCCTGTTTGTTTATTTGTTTGTTACCTCTTGATGATTTATACTGAACCAATCTTTCGCACAAATTTGAAATTTCGCATACACATAGTTCAAAGTACTGAGAAGGACATACCTTGCATCCTGGGAAAAAACACTGTTCCCGTGGGAAATTCCCGCAGGCGAAACCGCGGGCAAAAGCTAGTCAGTTATTAATATGTCATATGTATTTTTTTTTATATTGTGCAATAACTTGATAACAAAAACAATTTCGGGTGCTGTCCCATAAATCCCCGAATCAGAAAATAATATCTTTTCATGATTGCGTTTCATTCAGCGCAGTAATTTATTGCAGATCGTATGAAAACCATCCTGGCATTCAGCATCACACGGCATAAAGGACCTTTGTTTATCTTCGCCTGAATGGCCCGCGGCCCGGTGGTGGCTGCCAGCCTCCCTCGGAATAAAATGCTCACATTTGTGCAATGTACCCTGAAGTGCATGTTTATTGCGACGCGCCGCGCTTAGAATGGGTGAGAAATTTTCATCGAATACGTGCCATATTGTTAACCTCTATTCTAAACATTTCAGTTAGCCTCACATGTATACATATAAATGCGCAAGTTGGATGCTTGTGATTTTTTTTGGATATTTATGGCTCATTCATGCAGAATCTACGGGACAGATTTTAATTAAATTTGGTACATGGCTAAAAATACCTGGTAAAGCCCATAGGGTACTTTTTTATCTTGGAATCCCTACGGGAACGAAACCACAGAGTACTTTATACGAAACCCCGTAACTATGCTAGTATAATTTAATTTGTGTTTAACTGTGTTTTCGATCGTTTTAAAAATTATGTCTATGGGATGTATTTTATACAACGACATTAAATAAAATGTTTTATCTCGCGTTTTTGTTTCGATTCCTATTAGGTTGTATGTTTACAAATGAATGATTTTGTTCCTCTGATAGCCATTTACCTAATATACCATTCCTTATTATATAGTGGTCTTGAAACTGAAACAATATGTGGGAGAGAAGGTAGTTAAGTTACACGTCGCTTGTTCGTTGTACTGGCGTCAAATACGACGAAACTGATAACGATACTTGGTCGGGCTCCTCTGATAATATCATCTTGCATCACCCGAGGACGGAACTTTCAGAATTATATTTGCTAGTTACTATACTATAGTCACATTCCTTGCTACGTCGTAGCTGCTACAGTAACCGCTTGGGCTACGTCGTAGCTACTATAGGTACATTTGTTGCTACACCGTAGCTGCTACAGTAACCGTACCGGCTACGTGTCGTAGCTACAACAGCTATGATTCCAGCTACGCCGTAGTTGTTACAGTAACCGTTCGGATACGTTGTAGGTATGGTTGCCGTCACGTGAAAAGGCCGATGGCGGTTAAGCTGCGCAGTAGGCGATATATCGGTCTATGCGGTGAGCGGGGGTCGGGCGGGTCTCATCCGGCGCGCGCGATTGGTTCGTCAGTCGTACCCGCAAGTTTCACCCTCTCCTCACCCTGCCAGCGGCTTTTTACGTGATGGGAAGAATACTACAGCTATGTTTCCAGCTACGCCGTAGCTGCTACAGTAACCGTTCGGGCTACGTCGTAGTTACTACAGATGCCGTAGCTGCTGCAGTAACCAGTCGGGCTACGTCGTAGCTTCTACAGCTTGTCCTGCTACGCCGTAGCTGCTACAGCAACCGTTCGAAATACGTCGTCGTAGCTTGTTGCTACGCCTATGCTACGACGTAGCTACAACAGTACGGGAAAGCAGTTCGAGTTTGAAAACTAAAATAAATAAATTTGTTATTATGCGAAGTTTGCATTGGTAAGATAGAGCATATATACAGGGTGATGGTGAATAGGACGCCACCCATTAGCGCACGTAAATCAACCGTGTGCTAGACAACGTCCACACAATGTTGATAGTGTCCATCCTAGCTCAAATTATGAATTTAACAAATGTGAAACTGTATCTGACTGAACTTTTAACGTGTTCTAGGCTAGTGAATAAAGTCGTAAGGAGGCTTCAGTCTGGTTATTATTTATTTATTGATAGCGGCGGTGGTTCTTATTTTTAAAAATATATATACACTTTGTCTTTATAGCATACTAGCTTTTGCCCGCGGCTTCGCCCGCGTGAATTTCCCACGGGATCTGTGCTTTTTCCCGGGATAAAAGGTATCCTATGTTCTTCTCCGTACTTCCAGCTATGTGTATACGAAATTTCAGGAAGATTGGTTCAGTAGATAAAGCGTGAAGAGGTAACAAACAATTTGTTTGTAACCTCTTCAAACAAACCAAACAAACTCACTTTCGCATTTATAATATTAGTTAGGATATGTATTATATATGTGGGGTGGGTGGGATCTACCTCCTAGCGGTCCACCCCGGGCAACGTTGCCACATTCTATATGTGGTAGCGGCAGAAGATCCTACAAGCGGTGGTAGGCTCAGAAATGGGCCGCCTGGTTTGCAACCACCCTCCTGCCGAAGTCCGGCGCCAAGTGGCTCTGCCGCGTTCCGTCGGTGTGCGGGAGTACCAGTGCCAATTGGGGGTTTGAAATTTGATGCGTTACGCTGCTTAATACCGGTCTTGGTCTCTGGGCAAAACTGTATCGGGTAACTCACTCTGGAGGGCAGCGGGATCCGAAGCACGGTTCCAGTCGTTGGCCGACCGCTGGCAGTTGGGGGCCCGAATTGCGCGCCAGCCACGTGCAAAGGCTGCCCCGCCACCACGCGAAAAATCCCGTAACGCTCCACCGTGCCAGTCGGCGACTGGTTGGGAGGACCCGGTGGATCGTTCCGGGGGTTCTGGCGTCCCCGCGGTCTCCAGGTGAATTCCCTTACGATCAGTGGAGCCTAAGAGTTCCTTCTGCGGTGAAGGGCACGTTCATCATATTTTTCACACCCCTTTGTTCACTCCATAAGATATGAAATGAAGAAGCTAAAGAGAAAGATTACACAACGGCTTAATTTCCTCCCATTAAAAGTGCAACTCACTAACATCAGAGGATTGCACTCCAATCTCGATCCGGTCCATCACCACCTTGAGACCGAGAAGCCGCACCTATTCTTTCTAACGGAGACGCAGATAGCAACCCCGTTGGACGTGTCATACCTCAACTACCCTGGATACACTCTTGAACATAAGTTCAAGAAACGAGCAGGGGTCTGTGTGTATGTTCGCGATGACATTTGCTGTAAACGTCTCCGTTGCTTCGAGAAGTCAGGTTTTTCAGTGCTGTGGCTGCTTGCTGACACCGGAGCTGAGAAATCTCTCTACGTCGGTGTCTACCGGGCGCACAGCGGTGATCAGGAGACAACAGGACTAATTGAATATCTCACTGAGACGGCTGATACTGCACTCCAGAAATATCCAACAGCGGAACTTGTTTTTCTGGGGGACTTTAATGCCCACCACAACGAGTGGCTATACCCATACCAGAAAACTGACCATGCTGGTAGGGAGGTGCGAAGGTTTGCCTTAGCACTAGATCTAACCCAGCTGGTGGACCAAGCAACGCGTATACCGGATATCGCTGACCATACACCTAATTGCCATGACTTGTTGCTGACAAATGATCCGCACAGACACTCAGTATCCGTCTCAGCACCGCTGGGTACGTCCGATCACTGTGTGGTGAAAACCGTATCTGTCTGCTCTCCTCCGGATGATAGTCCCCGGGGCTTGAGGCGAGTCTGGCGATACGAGTCGGCAAACTGGGATGAGATGCGAGGTTTCTTTGCATCATACCCTTGGCAGCAAACGTGCTTCTCTTCGAGTGATCCTTCGCGATCTGCTGATGCAGTTGCAGATGTGATTAAGCAGGGAATGGAATATTTCATCCCATTCTCCGACATTCCGCTTGGTCACAAAGCCCGTCCTTGGTATAATGCGGACTGTGTTCGTGCTGACGCTCTAAAACAGTCTGCATACCAAGCCTGGGTGCAGGCACGCGATCGCAAAGAATCTGCGCGGAAAATCCTCAGAAAGAAGAGAGCCTTTAACTGCGCCCAAAAGTCGTGCAAAAGGGTTTTACGCAAGGCTAGATTCAACCATGTCAGCCGAATAGGAGCGAAACTAGCAACCTACCCACCAGGCAGCAAGCAGTTCTGGTCCCTATCGAAATCGGTTGAGTCTAACTTCTGCCGTCCTTCACTGCCTCCTATGCAAAAGCCAGATGGGTCACTGGCTCATTCTGCAACTGAGAAAGCAAATTTATTTGCTACTCAATTTGCAAACAATTCGCGTCTCGACTCTGGCTCTAAGCAACCACCTACTATACCTCGTTGTGATTCCTCAATGCCAGAGTTGACAATCCATAATAAAGAGGTCCGTAGAGCTTTACTTAATCTTGACGTGAATAAAGCTAGTGGTCCCGACGGTATACCCGCAAAAGTTCTGAGGTGTTGTGCGCCCGAGTTGTCTCCAGTATTGACACGTCTGTACCGTCTGTCTCTTTCTTCCAATGCCGTACCAAAATCTTGGAAGCTTGCCAATGTACAACCAGTACCCAAAAAGGGAAATCGCGCCGACCCCCTTAATTATCGACCCATCGCTATCACCTCCATACTGTGCAAAGTCATGGAAAGGGTTCTCAACAAAAAGCTGCTCGCGTACCTAGAAGAAAATGATCTCCTCAGTGACCATCAATATGGTTTCCGCCAGGGACGATCTACTGGGGATCTTCTTGTGTACGTGACACATTGTTGGAGCGAGGCCATCGAGAAACATGGTGAAGCACTTGGTGTTTCTCTTGACATCTCGAAGGCTTTCGACAGGGTTTGGCACGCTAGTCTGCTGAGCAAGCTTCCAGCTTACGGCATCCCTGCTGGCCTCTGTAGCTGGATAGCTCACTTCCTGAGTGAACGATCGATCAAAGTGGTCATTGATGGCTGCTCGTCTGATCCAATGGCTATTGACGCCGGTGTTCCTCAGGGGTCGGTCCTCTCTGCAACTCTTTTCCTGCTGCACATCAATGACCTTCTTACACCCGGTATTGTTGGGTATGCAGATGATAGTACTGTTGTGGAGAGGTACTTGTCCGGTGCAGGGATTAGCGGGGATCAGTTAAAACTTGAGAGAAAGGCCATGGTTGAGCGAACTGACCAGACGTTAGACTACGTATCCCAGTGGGGAGAGAGTAATCTGGTCACTTTTAACGCTTCCAAGACACAGGCGTGTCTATTCACCGCAAAAAGGAGCCCTTTCATCCTTGCTCCTACTTTTCGGGGTACATCGGTTCCTATAACCGACAAGCTTGAACTCCTTGGCATGGAGTTGACAAAAAACCTCAACTTCGGCACCACCATCGAATCCAAAGCCCAATCAGCTGCCAAGAAGCTGGGCATTCTCAATAGGGTGAAGCGATACTTCACACCTGGACAGCTTCTTACTCTTTACAAAGCTCAAGTCCGTTCTTGCATGGAGTACTGCAGTCACCTTTGGGACGGCTCGGCAAAGTACCAACTGGCCACTTTGGATTCGGTGGAACGCAGAGCCAAAAGAATAATCGGCGATGAAAAATTAACGAACGCTAAGCTCCACAGCCTAGCTCATCGTCGAAAAGTTTCCTGCTTGTCGGTTTTCTACCGATTGTACTTCGGAGAGTGTGCTCATGAGCTGCATGAGCTCATACCGCCCGCCCCTTTCTTCAACCGGACAACCAGACGCACTGCGGGCTATCATCCCTTCTTAGTTAATATTCCCCCCGCACGCACCAAGCGCTTTTCGTCATCATTCTTGATGCGCACAGCAAAGCACTGGAACTCCCTACCTGCGTCTGTGTTTCCGAGCACATACAACCTGACTCTCTTCAAAACCAGAGTGAATAGGCTGCTCCTGGGTAAGCTCGCTTCATCGTAGACCTCATCTCTGTCCTCGGGCAAGATTGTGGTCAAGAGCAAACCCATATTTAATAAAAAAAAAAAAATGTATTAATTTACTACTACTACAATATGTAAATTTCCTGATAACTTACTTATCTTGACAAATACCCAGGGAACAGATATGTAATAATCTAAAAGCAGAAATAAGCAAGTAATTACACGTCTGTCCCCTGAGTATTTGTAACATAAGTTCCCGGCAGCAATGAGCAATGGTTTGTCATCGCGGACGCTTTCAGCAAATTGCTGGCGACTGGCTATTAACTGCCACTCAATCAGGCAATTTAAATACGTAATGTTGACCCAATTACATTTAGTATTTAGCACGCAATTGTCTTTTGTTCATATATCGTAATGAAGTAACTGGTGTCGGTGTAACCTAAGGATTGGCTGACTTTATGTTGCTTTCTCGCGGGTTATAAATGCTTCGGGTCATTAAAATCCTTTTTTCATCGTCATGCAGTCTAAATCAACCAGCCTTTCAGCCTTTTTGAAAACATGAAACTTAAGCAAAAATGAACGGATTTTTGATACCTAATTATTTAAAACTTCAAACAGAATATAGATGAAATTAAATAAGTTCGTATATTTATATTTTATTTATTCATTCGTCTTAATTAGAAAACATGTAAATGGCGGACTTAAAGCTGGAGGCTTTTTCCAGTCACCCAAGAGGTAATGAAATATGTACAATTAAATGTAAAAGGAAATATGTAGGTACTTGTTTACTTTGATTTGATGAAATATAGACTTGTTTACTTACGTTTTCAAATCTGAAAATGGTAGTAAGGATTTATTCTGCCTAAATACCTAGTTTTGTTTTCATTAACTATGCAGCTCCGTTCACAAAGATTTATTCTCACCCTAAGGGAAACTTCCCGGAGCGTTCCCTTCCATTAAACTTCTCTTGTTAAGCATTCATCCCGACCACCAAACAAATCAATTCAATTTGCGAACTCATCAATTTTCCCTTACAAATCTCGCTTTCCGACCGTCTGTGATTACAATTTTTATTCTTATCCAAATATAACATTTACAGCATCTAAAGGCTTCTCAGTCGTCTCTGTGTCAATATTATATATTTCTTTGAAAAACGTTAATCCGCTATTTTTGGTTAGAGTTATTTTACATATGGTTAGAGTCTGTGCTTTTAGGATTACAGTATTTACAAAAAAAAATATATTTGTGTGTAAAATAAAACACACAAGCTGGTGCAAGACCGCAAAAAAAGGCGTCATCTCGTGTCGGAGGCCAAGATCCACTTCGGGTCGCTGCGCCGCAGTAGTAAGTGTAAAATAAAAAAGCCTCCTGTATATATTATGGTCTATAGACCTATGTGTATGCCTTGCTTACTATATGTTGTAGTATACATAAATAAATAAATAAATCAGATTATAGTAGTCCATAATAAAGCCATATTGCTCCTCTACCTATAAGCGTGAATACCTACCTATATAGCGGAAAATATCTAGAATGTTCCAATAAAGATTCCGTACTACCCAGAATTCGTTAGGACTGGGCCCGCTCATTAAACGGCCGTGTTTTGAATTCCAGTTTAAACGCTAGTTTTTACCGAGCCGAATGACGCCCGTAAACCCAAGTGTTTAGGCTTCCCCGCTGTTCAGGAAATCTTTATAGCACTAGTGGCCTCTAGTTAATTAAGCGCCGAACTGCGATGGAAATGTAAAGTTTGTTTGCAGTACGTATAGGTTTAGATATACCAACTTACAATAAGATAGATTTATGTATTTGCCTATCTTATCCTAACTAATATTATAAATGCGAAACTGAGTTTGTTTGTTTGTTTGTTACTGAACCAATCTTCCTGAAATTTCGCATACACATAGCTGGAAGTACGAAGAAGGACATAGAGTATCTTTCATCCTGGGAAAAGCACTGTTTCCGTGGGAAATTCACGCGTGCGAAGCCGCGGGCGAAAGCTAGTCTTTTATAAAGGCAATCATGTCTAAAAGTAGTTACCTTGATTACTCGGTTATATTACGTAAGCACAAGGTAAGCAAAGCATCCAATGTGTAAGCTCCAAATACCGGAAGCTTGGAAAACCTCTGAAACGTGCGGAAAATGTTATGTATTAGTATGTAATTTTGTCATGATTATTTTTCGCATGACATAGATTTGGTAAAAATGATTTATTACAGAAAGGGGTGAAAAACAACGACAACCACGCGATGAATGGGCCAAAGCTAGTTTTCACACGACTTTATTACACATAGTTACCTAAATTGGGGCTCCCCAATATCAATATCTCCTTAGTCAGTCACTCTTGTCAGAGTGGTCGTGATTGTGCAGATGGTGCTGGCCTGGGATCTTCTGTACTGCCCGTCCCCTGGGCGAAGGTTGCTGTTTTTGCAATGGCTCTTCACCTCTCTCTTACTGGCATCATTCCGAGCGCACTAGAATATATAAATATCATCGCTATCCAAAGTCAACATCCCAAATCTAAGTCATACGGGACAAATGAAAGCCTCTTGAAGGAATTTCACCTATAAATCGTATAATATGCAAACGTGAGTTGAGCGTGCCCTTTGTTCGTGCTTATACGTCAACGTCGTCGTCGGCGTCGCCTGATAAGCATCGTAATATGCTTCAAATTATCGTTTATAGTATTTTATGAAGCGTAAAGCCGCAATTATTATTAGTAATTTCCTTATTTAGAAAACTCCTTATTACATTCTTTGCGCATATTTGTTAATTAAAGAAAAATAAAAAAAGAAAGGTTAATTTTTAACTGGCATGTTTATTGGCATGTTAAAGGTTTTTGTGAGTCTATAAATCTAGGTAACTCTTTTGCCTATAAACTTCTGAGGTCTAATTATTTAATGTAAAACATCTATCTCCGTGGCTTGGCAGTAAAATTGACTCGAATGCCGTGACGGAAAATGACATGATTTTACATCTGCCGGGCGTCCCGTGAAGGCCAATTTTTTATGTTCGATATGTTACCTAGAGGTGACCTTCTTACCTGCAACTGGTCAATACCCTGCATAAGGTCTAAGTTTAGCTGTCCCACATTAGGGTGGCTGTGCTCATGAGTGGCCGTGCTCGGCGGAGGGGATGATTCGCGTCGGGGACCCCTTTGAAGTCCGCCGGCCTTGGGCGGCGCGGCCAAGCGTGCTACGCGTCAGCCTCGCTAAGAACTTGACCTTTTCACGACATGTGCCCAGTGCCACAGAGATGCTCATTTGTTGTGTCACCTTGTTAAAAAAGGTTGCAGGTGAAAATCATTTGTTGCTCTAATTTAATGGATCCGCCAATGCGCTTAGTTCTAATACATTGAATCAATACTGATTAACCTAATCCGGCTTAAAATAACGTGGTATTATATCTTAGTATGACCAACCTAACGTAATGGTTCAAGTGGTCCAAGTGTAAGACCATATCTTTTAAAACTCTTTCCCCTTCCATGAAATGAGTACAAAGCAGCGTATCTATGTTTCCATCGATATATCGATTGCTAGTTCGCAATTTCGCCGGCCTCCTAAATTGACAGATCGCGTGCCGGGCCTCCAGAGCGACCTTCCATACAATGTCAATGTTATCAGATTTCCACTACCATGGTTATGGGCCGAAGGACGGAAGGTGTGGCTTGCCTCTAACCTCTAAGTAAACTCGAAAAACATTGACTCTCAATCTTTCTTGGCTAAGATCTTTTCTGGTAATAATATTTCTACAGGGGCCAAAATTATAATTAAATTAAATACAAAAATTTCACCAATCATAAAATTAAAACGTCTGCTTTGCTGGCTGTAGATTTTTGATTAAGTATTAGTTATACCTTTCATTAAATCATAAATTTTAAAGCATATAATTATTTCTAAGACCCTATATATCCCTTTTAAACGCTATCGATGTGAACAGCTGCACAGATGAAAAACTTCACAGGATCAGACAATTTAAGCCCAAATAAGTCTGTTTTCTTTATGCAAAATCTGATGGAGGCTTATAAATTATAAAGGAGCTTGTCAAATTATATTCTCGTCATCAGGATTACAAAGGCTTTCGAGATTGCGACCGAAACAAGAATAAAAATGTATTTTTAGTAATTGAGCAGCAGGGATTATACACACGTATTAAATATTTATAGGTACCAGAACACGTTAATTAAGTAATTTTAAACTCGTATTTAACAACATTTTAACTTCTGAGTTGCAATATGATATGCGAACACAGCTATATTAAATGTGCTTGTTTTCACCTTTTTTTATATATTTTGGGGCTAAGAACCGAAGAACATAATTTAAAATTAAAATAACTTTTAAGCAAGTAGGGTGATTTTTTTAGGTAATAAAATAACTAATACATGAACCTATTTGGGAATAAAAAATTCCACTTAGCAACGTGTGTTGCCCGTTTAATAACAAAGAAATCTATTGTAAAACGTGCGGGTCCCTAACGCCTACACGTTACATTAGGACGACGACGTAGTGAGGTTTCTAAACGAAATGTTTACTAGCAGGAGTCCAGGACACTTGCCATTTCGTGGTCTTTAAGGCTCCCGTATTTCTTAATGGATTCTTGACACGCTCTGGCTGTTTCAGACACCGGATAAATAGGCATTGTGCGATTTTCTTGAAAGGATCCCATTTTACATTGTTATTGAGCGAGTTAGGAGATGACAAGCTATGAATACACTAGCTTTTTTACAGTAGGCTTCGTGGGTGTGAGTGAATTTGGTGTTTGTTCGGAAATTAAGTTAGTTTCGAGTAACTTATTTTGATGTTTAATTTAAGTTATTTTGATGTAACTTATTACAGAAATTTTGTAATTTTGTGTTTTGTGTTTAGAACAACTGTGCTCGAGAAAGCAAGATAACCTGTATTTCATAAGAAAATAATACTTCCACTTATTTCCAATATCGATCATCCAAAATTATTCCGTCTCCTGGGAGGCTGACAAAGGCAAATTACATAAAGGGAGGAAAACAACCCTATTTTTTAAATTCCGCGTTAGTGAATAAGGCAAGGACTACAAAATATTGTTAACTTATTCCGCCGCGATGTCATCAACAAAACACTGAATTAAACATCGCCGGAAAATTCCCATAATATGTTTATAGTGCGCCGGAAACCAGCAACTTACTGAATTCATTTGGCAGCAGGCAGCAGCCACCACATTAATATTTATTTGACCTTCTTGTCCCCTTAAGAATAACATATTCTTGCTACCTATATCAAAATAAATTAATGCAGTAGGCATTCATCAAAATAATTTTATATTGTTCTACAATGTTCCTGAGAATGTCTTTTGAATAAATTTACACGGGCACTTTTTATTATTCTTTTATAATATACTAAGTTTCCATGTGGACATAAAATACCTACAGTCATATATGTCACCATGATAACGTGATTTTATGACGTATTTCTATATATAAAAGTGTCGCCTGTACTTTGCGCTAGGTCTCGCTTTCGTGCAAATATCCGGATAAAAATACCCTATGCTAATCAAAGCTTTACCACTATCCGTTCAATAAAATCTATTCAGCATATTTTGCCTAAGGAATTAAAAGTAAGCAAAATATTCAAAATCACATTCACATTTACAGCAGCTATATTATACTAGCAGAGCCCTAGAAGCTGAGCTGAGAGCTAAAAAAAAAATACATAAAAATATTTTGTTTGATTGCTCGTAAATTCATTAAAATACAAATTAAATAAACAAAGTACCTAAACAAAATGCGATCAAAGCAGAATGAAAAGTTAAAACTCAAGTCAGGAGTCAGGACCAGGATGCTCCGTGAACTTTCCTAGCAACCTACGCTTGAAAGTTAGTCGGCAGCTACTAAGTTAACTGCGCTTAAAGAAAACAAACTTAAGAACTTTATAGGCAACTGGATAAAGGCAAGGCAAGGCTAGAAAATTATTGAATAATCCTTAATCTTAAAATAATAAATTCCTTATGCATTTTAAATAATAACTAAGGTTTTTGTTTTAACATTAGTTGCTCTTCACGCTAAAACTACACAATTATTTATGAAATAATAGTCTTCTATTAAATATTTATATTAAATTCCTATAAGAGTTGGAGATGATTTTCAGACTAGATGTCAAATACAACGACTATACAATTGAAAGAACCAAATTAAGAATAAATAAGGATATACCAGGCAAAACCGTCGAAAAGCGGACTATTAATATATTGAACAAATTGTATAATATGGCAATAGTTATTTCATGACTAGATTAGTTGGAAATACCCACAGAACATATAAAAGAGGTTAGAATGGCTATAATGCGCCGTTTCTATGAGAACCAGTGTCGCCTAATCCGCCCCACCTTTCACCGTTACCACACATTTGCCATAATGAGTACGAAGCTTCGCACATTCTTGCAATTTCCAATCTAGCCAATCATAGCGCCACGTCATCACGCAATTTCAAACTGAACCAATCATACGCAAGCACGCTGAACCAATCAATCGATGTACAATTAGTGTGATTGTGTTTGTAAACTACGCTAGTGCTTGACTAAACTTTAAATGACTTAATTATCGATATTGAATTTTGTTATTAAACAATAACATAATTCAAACAATAATACTGTTACATACAAAAGTGATATAGTAAAATGGAAAATAAAACAAAGTACATTTCTTACAATCTTATATTTATTGACCTTGGAACAAGATAATTTATTAAGAAGTTGTCGCTTGGTTTGTTTTTCTAAAGAATTTTTTAGTAAAAAGTGTAAGCGAATGTTTAAATATTTCTCAATAACGACTTGAGTTAGATCCGTTACATGGACAAACATACATACGTATATTGCAAGTTAA
This sequence comes from Ephestia elutella, assembly GCA_018467065.1. Taxonomy (NCBI): domain Eukaryota; kingdom Metazoa; phylum Arthropoda; class Insecta; order Lepidoptera; family Pyralidae; genus Ephestia; species Ephestia elutella. Next base: position 7,869,419 of record CM031573.1, on the reverse strand, counting down.
ATAAAAGCTTATTATAATAATAATTATTCGCATTACTTAATTTAGTCTTTCCACATTACATAACATTAATTTATAACATTTATAACTTTGAAAGACGATATCGATAAATATCGTCTCTCACTACGCCCAGCACTAGAGCTAATGCCACGTTGTTGCCGCGAACTCCACTACGCGGTACGTTTGACGTTGCAAAAATAACGAACGCATGCAAACAGCAATGTATATTTTTGGAGAAAGAAAAATATTTTAATGACCTTTGAAAGATTTTGACTAAAATATCGTATTTACTAGAGGTTTTTTTACTTACCGATGATAAGAAACGCATCCTTTGTTTATATTAAGCTCTTGGCTTCTCGCTCGACAAGTAATTAACCGCACATGAAGGCTTTCGTACAATTTTGTAGCAGCGCTTCGCAATACTTACTCCGCTAGAGTTCGCGAGTGACTAAACGGCGCGGTCACGTGTTTTTGTAAAGATACGAGCGGTCGCTCGCATGCTTGGCGCGCCGGCCCCGCCCACAACTCCTTTCTAACCTCTTTTATATGTTCTGTGGAAATACCTGCTCCTGGCCAGTAGCGAATGCAACAAGGCGCAACAGGATGGCGCTGCGCTTCCGCGACTCGATTAACATAAAATAGTGAGAGCTTAAGGATGTAGCTTTGAGTACCTACTTATATTAAATTTTGCACATACATACAGTGCTCACGGGGGAGAAATTTTTAAGTTAATAAAAAAAGCTCTTTTGTGGCCCGGATGCTTTGGAAGGCACGTTTTGCTTCTGGTCGCAATACAAACCGCGATTTAGAAAATTTTAGGGAACTAACAAACTCTTTGCACCCCACATAAAAGTCATAATAACTCTACGTGGTCTAATTTTTCCTTGCATACTTGCAAAATCATTACCGTCTACTCGTCTAAGCAGCTACGATGGAATTCGCGCATTTGAGCGGCATTTCTGTAGTCTAGTTGTTTGTGCGATAAGGTAGCTTCCTGCATGTCCTGGTTTCCTAGTCCACTGACTACATTTCTGGGAAACCAAGCGATCCCAAGTTACAATGATTTTAGTTTACATATATTTTCAGTTAAAATTATATTTACAATTTAATTCCATGAGGAGGAAATTATTAGTAGGTACCTAGGTAACAGCTTTCCTGCTTGGGTATTTACATTCATTTTAGCTAGAACCTTGTAAGAATTAAGTAAAGTCAATTGTCAAGCTCATGTATTCTCAGCTGTGAGAGAATGAGTTAATCCAATAAATAGGGATCATATAGTAGGGTTTATTGAGAGAATAAAAAATCATGTTACCTCTGTTATGGACCATTGTCCATTACGGAAGTTGATCTAGGAAATCGCGATGGGATCCAATGACACCTTCGTAGAGGTCGTCTAAGGAAAATGTTGCACTTAGCATTCCGAAAGCGACGCATCAATGACATCAATTTTGACTGACGGAAAAATAAGGAGGGTTTTGATTTTTTTATATTAATTTATTTACTTCGAAGGAGAGTGATGTGCAAGGCTTGGTACTAAAGGACAAAAGATAATATCTGATTATCATCTTCTCGAGGAAATTCTTTCTCTTTCAAGTTAATGAGCTATAAAAGTAAATGTAACTAAGTATATAAATGTCACCCCACCCCATGGTTCGATGACCTTTCTTGATAAACGAATATTCAAAGTGCTGAACATACCCGTGTAACCACTCAGATTTCACATTGTTCACAACGGAACGGTTTATTTTTTCTTCAATTACAAATATTTTAATAACTGGCCCAGTTTTAAATGAGCCATCCGTTTAGACACTTGTTACTTGATGGCAACGATGGTAATCAGCATTCAACAGCGGTACGCCATTGGGACGGACACTGTGGCCACGCGATAGCATGTCTGCTGAAGGCTGTAGTCTATCGTCGATATTTCTGGATCAATTTGCCATTGCAAATGTTTGCTTTCCATTAACACATGGGAAATGTTTGCTGACATGAGACAGCTCCAATATAAACATCTATGGAAAAAATACAAGTTATTCATTGCATTATCTTTCTATAGGAAAACGTTTTGAATAAGTAAAATTACTGTAAGATTTCAGTCTGAGTGAGAAATGTCTTTAAACTACAAGTTTTAATTTATTGATGTCACTTGAATTAAAGGAAAATACTGGTAAAGTCTCGTCTTAAACGCAACAATTTCGTCTATGTTGCTTTTGTTGTATGATAGGAACCTATTTTAAAAGCATTAAAATAATAAGTTCAAATTCAATTTGGATCATAAATTACTTATTACACCAGTGAATGTTCATTTTCGTTATGTGAGGTGGAATGGAAAATTATTGCCGACGCTTCCACTAATAAATTCGATTTTGCCGAGATCCCGCGAGCGTCGCGACGGACGATACGGTGCGTGGTAAATCTTGATCATATATAGATACAGATAGTTACATGTTTAGTCCTTTGAAGGACTAAATTATATGGCTTACTAGCTGTCGCCCGCGGCTTCGCCCGCGTGAGTTTCGCTTAGATGAAAAATCTTTTTGTGTTCCAAACTGTTTCAGATGTTCCGGATTTTCGATTTTTATACGTCTACAGAAAATGTTCATCAGATTAGTCAAGTTTTGCTAAGGTGCCATTTCCATATATGTTATAGTGTAGCTGGTCTCTTGGAGCTTTTCATCAGATGTTCCAGATCTTCAATTTTTATACGTCAGCAGAAAATGCTCATCAGGTTGAACGACTTTTGTTAAGGCACCATTTCCATATTTCTTATAGTTTAACTGTTCCTGTTTTGGTTCTTCATCAGGTGTTCCAGTTTTCAAAATCAATTATAGCCTAAATGTTGCTTAGGCTCAAAAATATATAAAAAAAAGTTTCATTCAAATCGGTTCAGTACTTACGGAGATTAGCGTGATCATACATACAGACAGACAAGAAATTCCTAAAAAAATTTTTTGCTTACTATTTAGTCGGGGCTGTGAATTTTCAGTTGTATGGAGGTGATCACATTAAATCCTACGATGGTGATTTTTATAAACTACATAGATTTTGATATTACAACTGCAAATTTAAGTGTAAAAAAAAAATCACCACCGCCGTTTTTTTTTAAACGCTATTATAAGACTCATATTGTTATAACTCTCAAACAAAAAATCCCACCAGGGTGATTTTTTGTTACATGTTTCCTTACGAATAATAAAAGCTTGATTTAAAAAATCACCAATAAATAACAATCCGAAATGTATTTTTTTAATGATTATACTTTAAACAAATCCTGTACAAAAACAAAAAATCCAGCAATGGTGATTTTTATATATTATTGGTATATTATTGTAATGAACCACATCCTCAAATTTCATAAGGGTGACTTCAGCAGTTTTTTTTAAATTAACATTTAACGATTTTTCATGCCCGCGCATTAATTCTACAACCGGGATAAATGCATATTTTTACGTAATTTTAATTATTTAATCTAATTTTAAAAAGTCACCAAAATGAATTAACCCGTTTTCCTGTAATTAAATAAAAACCATATTAAAATCAGTGACACAAACTGGGAAGCCGAGTCAATGACGACACGTTTGCACAGTGGGCTGAAAGTCGACTTCCATAGAAATAGGAATGTCCATTTTTAAGTGTCTTTGTTTTTGTTGGGTATGGCTTTTGTTTACAATAACTATGCCTATATATGTAAAAAAAGGTAATCCAGAAAATACAAAAGGAAAATAAAAATTTCGTGTATTGAATTTATAAGAAGTTTAAAAAAAAAACGACTCCATACGAAATATCTGTATTTTTTTAGATTTTAAGAAATTTTGTTTGGTATATGAAGTAAAGGTGCTGACAGACGCATGTCAAATTGTTTCGCAAATTTATTTACGCAAAAATGGGGTCTAGTTGAAAGTTATTTACAAGATGGCGCTCCCACAAAAATCGACAAAATAGCTTTTTACAGTGCGACAAGCTTTTAGCGGTTTTAAATAAGAAAAGATTCACTAATATTTTTATGGGAGTTTATAACCCGATATGCTTGAAAAATAAATATCGGTCAGGCTGGAGTCAGACATGCTTATTTACATTCTTGAGTAAATTCATTTGAACACAATAAATAATTATCAAAATATCAAAATATCTACCACTCAGAGATGCAGATGGTATATAATTAAGTATCGTAAGGTATAAGTATCGTAGGTATATAAGTTATAAAATTAGAAGCTAATAGAATTACTATTTGTTGCCATATATTAATATTTTAGAAGGTTACTGCTTGAATGAATGTTACAAATTTAGATGCTAATAAATAACCACCATGCTGAGTTATATTTAGAGTGGCTTACATAGAAGATAATTGTGGCAGAGATAGTTTTATTCAGATGCGCGTCAATTGTGGCTGACTTAGTTATTTAGAAAGCAATTTAGATATTTAGAGGTGAATAATGCTATTAAATAGAAGTCTGTTTAATTAGTACCCTTAAAAAATCTTGCGTGATGGAAAGCAAAAATGAGATTTAAAAAAAATTGAGGTGGTAAGAAGTCTGGCCGTTAGTTTTTTTGTGAATTCGATAATTTTATCACAAAAACACAAACGTTTGAAACGGGTCCAGTTGATTAGCTGCGAAAATCGACTATTTCGTATAGCATCATGAACCTAGTGTCACTTTTCTGTATTTCTTTCTTTTCAATTCGATAAATTCTATTGGCTAGAGCAACACTAGTGGACTCTAGCAAAATATTACAAACCCTAAAAATCAATATCTGCTGTCTGCAAGAAAATATGCAAAGGGTCAAAGTCTAGAGACTTTGGTCAATGGTACCAGATAATATACCAAGTTGATTAGAGCTTGATATTTAAAAAAAAAAAATAATAATTAAGGTATGAAATCGTAGCAATTTAGTACACTACAATACAAATTTTCAAGATAAGCAATAGTCCCGCCATTTTGACGCAAATCAAAAAATGTAATCCATATTAGGCTAGGCTCAAACGTACGATTTCTGAGGATGTATTCAATTCGGAAATTAAGTTACAAAATATTTGACTACTTCACTTTGTTCACGGATCACTTCGTTGTCCGTTTGTCTGTTAAACTTTTTATTCTCTGGAACGCTTAAAGGTATCAAGTTTGAAATTCATGGCACATACTCGAATCCACGGTCTCTTTCAGCAATGAAATAGTCAAAACTAGCTGTGCGCGGCTTCGCATGCGGCAAAAAAGGATTAATCATTATCCCGCTCCTGTGAAACTGTTGCTTGAGTGCGAGTTAGCACTTTATTCACGATGGAGCGAGTTGAAAAATAGGTAACATAGCAAATAGGCAAAATTACAAATTCATAGGCAAATACCGTTTATACACTCGCATATATATATATATATATATATATATGTGTGCATGAAATTTAGTAAGGCTGCGTGCGTGTCGTGATTTTCAATCAAAATGGCGCGAAAGTTTTATCGTTACCGTACAGCGTATCTATACATATAATAAAACAGTAAAAATATTTTGTCTGTACATTTAGTATTTTTGACTGAAATGGATAGAGGGACACTTAAAATGAATAATAGAAAGCAAAAAAAATTTTTTGGAATTTCTTGTCTGTCTGTCTGTCTGTCTGTATGTATGATCACGCTAATCTCCGAAAGTACTGAACCGATTTGAATGAAACTTTTTTTGTTGTATAGCTATTAAGCCTGGGCAACATTTAGGCTATAATTTATTTTGAAAACTGGTACACCTGATGAAGAACCTTAACAGAACTGCTAAACTATAAGAATTATGGAAATGGTTCCTTAACAAAAGTCGTTCAACCTGATGAGCATTTTCTGATGACGTATAAAAATTGAAGATCTGGAACATCTGATGAAGAACTGCAAGAGACCAGCTACACCATAACATATATGGAAATGGCGCCTTATTAAAAGTCGTTCAACCTGATGAGCATTTTCTGCTGACGTATAAAAATTGAAGATCTGGAACATCTGATGAAAAGCTCCAAGAGAGATTTTTCATCTAAGCGAAACTCACGCGGGCGAAGCCGCGGGCGACAGCTAGTAGATAGATATATTGACAACGATATAAAATAATAAAAAAACGTGCCAACAGGTCATAAAAAGTAAAAACTTATTTTCTGCCTTCAAGTCTTTCCGGGCGGTAATAAAAAAAAATAACCTGAACCTAATTTCTTTTTCGCCCTTAAAGTCTTTCCGGGTGGTAATAAAAAGAAATAACCTGACCCTAACTTCTTTTCCCCGGAAAAGTAACTTGTGTCACATAACGAAACGTTTTACTAAGTGACCTGTCATTATAATGGTGGTACCAAGTCTTTCCGGGCAGTAATAAAAAAAAAACCTGAACCTAACTTCGTTTCCGCCCTCAAAGTCTTTCCGGGCGTTCTAAAAAAAAACCTAAACCTAACTACTACTATATGATCTTAGCTTCATAATATACAAAGTTTAACACTCAAAAAATTTACAATTTCGAAGACATTGTTTATTTTTAGACCAACCGCGAATTGGACCAACCGCGAATTGTACATTTTTTTGGAACTTTGGACCAATCGCGCCTAAACCGTGTCAGTGATGTCTACAGCGAAGTGCTGGGCGGGGTGGGGTGCGGTATTTGAAATGAGTGCGGGGCGGTGAGTGACTGATAATGTACGTTAGTACTACTTACTATTCTGTGGCGCTTCTGTTTTCGCTACACTATATGGTATACATAAACATTTATAAAAAATATTACTCGAAAGAACATTCTTCGCGAAAAAATATTGAAAGAACTTGTCCGTGGTAAAGTGACATCTCGTGGCAGGCCGTCAGAACTAAAGGCAAGTATTTAATTAAAGCGCCATCTAATGACAAATTACATGTAACAGAATAAATGTAGTTTACCTCATACGGCTACGTTGCGCGCCCCGCCTCCGCACGCAATGTACATCACAACAAACTCACTGATGTTCCTTCACACACATAATATATAGAAGTTTCAGCAGAGTGCCATTAGTCCGTGCACTCAGCAGCGGTCCGCACACCTCGACGTATCCGGGCATACTGCCGGCCGCCCGGTGCAACGGCCCATTTTATAGGGAAGTAGTGGGGAAGCTGTCGTAACGTCACTTTGACGTAACGTCACTTTGACGTAACGTCACTTTGACGTAACGTCATTTTGACATGACGTCTAGTTTGTCAAATAAAAGATGGCGTTACTATAATTGGTATCCCATGCCCACGGGAACCATTTTTTTCCGGGATAAAAAGTAGCCTATGTGCTATTCCAGGTCATTATATACCTCTGTACCAAATTTCATCGAAATCCGTCCAGTAGATTTTGCGTGATTGAGTAACAAACATCCTCACAAACTCACAAATTCACAAACTCACATCCAAACTTTCGTATTTATAATATTAGTATGGATTATACACAACCAACCAAGGCCCGGGGTACTTTCCGTTGACAAATAATTACGAAGTTTGTCAAAAAACTGAGGTCCAGCAGTATTTGTGCAGGAATCAATCTGAAAATCGTAAATATGTTGTTGGAACTCTAAAAAAAACGTTACAAACTTATTTTTGCGCTCGATGCAATATGAATCCTAGGGATCCAACTGTATAATTGAGCTTGTTTTTGAATTTAATTGGTATTTTTGTTAGAGCTATAATGTGAATCTCGAAATAAAATGAGAATCAATTTTCGAATCTGTATTCTGCATGGAAATCGTTTGCGCCTAGCCTTTCGTAGTGTAAACGTCACTGATGACAACTGATGGGTACTTTCCATACTTTTGACAGTATAATATACTGGGAAGCGAGTGACGTAATCAAGGTCGCGTGTACAGTGCGACAAGGATCTTTTTGCACGTGAGTGAGGGCGCCACCTACGTTTTAAATAAGAAATTTTAATAGTTTAGACATTAGTTCCGTTTTCTACCACAAGCAAAAAGATGTTTGTCGCACTATACAAAACGCATTATTTATTAAATTTTTAGGTAAATTTGCTATTTATAGTACGTAATTACTTTCAAAAAGTTCAGAGATATTTTGATACGTGTAGAAGATTCTAGGTATAGTAAAATATTTAACTTAAAATTTGTGCTCGGTACCAAAACCGTAAAAGTAAATATAAAATATTAGTAAATCTATTACTTGCGCGAAGTCACCGTGGTGACAAATTACACACATATTCAAGACTATTTTGTGATTATTCTCCCAAAATGTCACCACTTGTATGATTTTCTAAGTCTGAGTTTTTCACAGAAACGTTAAAAATACATTTTATGTCTGGAAAGCCTTATTATAAACCGGTCAACTTTTATTTACAGTTAAGTGAAGTCTTATTAATTAATTGTGAACAGTAATCTCTATTGTAGATTTTTTTGTTTACGAGCAATTCAGTATAGTTTATTTACCCCTCCCATTTTATATCGGATAATCAAAATTCATTTTTTTTTTCATTGGGATGTCTAAAAACATCAACATAATATTTAGGATAAGAATCGTGGTTGTAGGAATTTGTCGGTGAAAAAAATTTTAATGCCCCGCCTAATTATTCTTTTCAACCGACTTCCCAAAAAAGGAGGAGGTTATATGTTTCGATGTATGTATGTTTTTTTTTTTATGTATGTTCGCCGATTTCTCCGCCAATTGTGGACTGATTTCCAAAATTGTTTTTTTATTCGTAATGGTGTATTCCCAAGTTGGTCCCATTTTAACCACGTCAGAATCTGTTCGGTAATTTCAAAGATACCTAATAAAATATAAAAATACCAACATTGCATTATAGAGCAAAAGCCCGCGACAGCATGCCCTTCCTTATTTTATTAAAACTCAAGATTTTCTGTGTATGTCCCCAACATAGAAATAGCGATTAGCGACTATAAAAGTTGGTTCATGATTACTTAGGCAGATTACTTGTAGCAATAACATTTAAAATGGTAACTCAATTTCCTCAAAGTAAAGTTTTTTAAAGATTTTATTCCTAATAATATTAGAAATCACGCCATTCATTACCAGGCAATTGGTGCAGATATAAACCCCTGCTAGATATTGTAACCTTACTAAATTATAGTTATATTTGTTTTATTATAAAAGTTTAATTTAATATTACTTTGGGAGGCCCTAAGGTTGCTTTTTTTACCTATAAAAATCATCCTTACTATCCATATTACCTGCATAAGCAACTAAGATCCAAACTTCATACCTAGTCGGTAATATTTTTTACCCGTATATACCACGCAGAGAAACATTCGGCATTTTTAAAATAAAGAAGGTTTGGTCGTCACGGGCTCTCGGTCTATTTATCTGCCAAAATAATAGACAATTTGACATGTTGTGACATTTCAAATCAAACTTACTTACTTAGACATAAAAAGTTTCGAATTCTTCATTCTTTATTTTCGGCCAGTGAAAGAAAAGTTTTTATGAAACTAAAAATGATAAAATAAAACTTTTTTCCAAAAAAAATGAACCGACTTCCATGACAAAACTTAAAATCATGAAATAACAATAAAGAAAAATGTATTAGCATTCTACCTACTGAATGAGGTGAAGTCGGTGCCAAATTGAATATTTAATAATCTAAGTTAATATTAGAATCATGTATATAATACCTAGCTAAACAATTCCATAACACCCTTACTCCTGCACTTGACACCGACTTCACCTCATTCAGTAGGTAGAATGCTAATACATTTTTTTTTATTGTTATTTCATGATTTTAAGTTTTGTGATGGAAGTCGGTTCATTTTTTTTGGAAAAAAGTTTTATTAAATGTCCCTCTATCCATTTCAGTCAAAAATACTAAATGTACAGACAAAATATTATTACTGTTTTATTATATGTATATAGATTAACATACACATTTTTTCTCATTCATCATCATCAGAAGTAGTGGATATGTGAGACTGCGAATTTATAGGTAGCCTGTGATTTTAAAATTTTTAGAATCCACTTTGACTATGATCGCTCATACGCAATAAGGATATAAATAAGATGTTTTTGTAAAAAAAACTCCTCCTACCGAGTATCATTGCCGAAGACATGTTGGCAACAGCTTTATTAACGACCTTTTTAAAAAAATCATATTTTATTACGCGTATTTCACACATGTCACCATCGTACATAAACAACATATAAATTCGTCATGTCTGTGCATTTAGCTGAGAAAGAGCTGAAGGTCTGGAAAAGATCCAAAATTCCACGGCTGGGATCTTTCCTCCAGCTTCCTTACTATATGCATGCCATATATAAATGTAGGATTGTTATTAGGATATATCTTAGGATCCGGTATACTGATCACACATCAGGACGGTACAGAATATGAAAGAACCGTAAAATTGGGTAAATACGCTAGCGTGTTCCAAGGAGAAATAAACGCAATCCTGGAGTGTGTGAACACTATAAGCGAATGGCCCGACAATACGGAAAAAGTCATCATATACAGTGACAGCCAAGCAGCGCTAAAAGCACTAGATAAAGAAGAAACAACGTCGGCGTTAGTCAAAGAATGCAAGGATGCTCTGAACAGGCTGGCCAACAATACTGCGGTCACTGTGGCCTGGGTTCCAGGTCATAGAGGCATAACTGGCAATGAAAGAGCAGACGAACTTGCTAGGAAAGGAGCAGATGAAACCTTCATGGGACCTGAACCCAGACTTCCCATAGCCTATGGGATAACGAAAGGCGTCATCAAGCATAGAATGAAAGTAGAATCCAATAGAAGATGGAGAAGAACTAGAAGTCTAAGACAATCTAAAATCTTCATCAAAGCAGCAGACCAAAAGAAATCAAAACACCTGCTCAAATTGAGCAGGAAGAACATTAGAATCATTATAGGAATCCTCACAGGACACTGTCAACTAAACAGGCACTTGACAGTGATTAAGCAAATGGACGATCCCATTTGTCCCAGCTGCCTGGAAGAAGAGGAAACTAGCTTTCACTTAATAGCAGAATGTCCTGCATTTGCCGCTGCAAGGAGAGAAGTATTGGGCTCAGACGTCCTATCTGAGGATGATCTGAGCAACATTACAATAGGGCAGATGTTAAAATTCTGCAAAGTAACAGGTAGATTCAATGGGTCGCCACCAACGTGAGTTACCAGGTAACTCAAAACCCTATACGGGTCTCGGGGAATTGGGTGAAATGGTCCCAGCATAAGTGGACTGATCACCCGTCTGGTGCTTGCGCTGGCGTCCCCACATAGTAAATAATAATAATAGGATATATCTTAATAACAAAACATTTATTATGACACCCGATAATTACAATACTATATGCAATTGATTGTGTTATTCAGACTATTAATCGCCTAGTTTTATTATGGAAGTTTTTTATTCGTGACGCCTAAACCGATTAATCTAGATTGTACATACTTATATAAAGAAATAAGAAATTATTATGTTGGTACGCTTTTCAGAGCCACGGGTCCATTGGGACCCGGTCCTTTGAGGCGTTCATGGGGCCAAAGCCAACATGAAGAGGCCTTTTTGTACCTTTTTAATCAAAAAGTGAGATGGCTGCATCTGCGGAGATCTGTCCCTTAGTGTACCATAGGGATATACTAACGGACAGTCCTCCACATCTGCCGAACTATTGCCAGGTAGGGATTAACAAGATTTGGGTTATGTGGATGGGATGCTAGTGGACCGGATTGCTGGGTTATGGAGTGAGATACGGACATCTACCTTTAAATCTCTCACAACAATTTAATTTAGGCAGATGGTGACTTGCTGCTCTTTGGCTGTACAGCCTGTGGGCCTCCCTAATTAGCCACCAGTTGGCGGCCAGGGCGCAACACAATGTGAGCAGCTAAGGGTGTCGAGAGGTGCGGCTCCGGTTTCACCTTCACGGGGCTCACCCCCGAGAGCGGGTTTCCCCGTTATTACGCCATTACGTGCAATACACTTCCACCCTGGAGCGAGTGTTCCGCTCTTGCTACTCCACTCTGAGCCGGCCGGCTAAGGCAAGCCAGAGGCAGGGGGTGTGTCACTGTGTGTATGTGTGTGTGTAGGTGCGTGTGTGTGTGGTCCCCCTGGAGATCGGGTCCGTGGTGACGCCGCTCACCAACAGCTCGCCACAAGCTGCCCCTGCGTTGACTGATTGCACTGGAGATCCAGCGGGCGATGGGGTCGTCACATCCCGACGCCTTTCAAATTAAATTAAATTAAATTAAATTAAATTAAATTAAATTAAATTAAATTAAATTAAATTAAATTAAATTAAATTAAATTAAATTAAATTAAATTAAATTAAATTAAATTAAATTAAATTAAATTAAATTAAATTAAATTAAATTAAATTAAATTAAATTAAATTAAATTAAATTAAATTAAATTAAATTAAATTAAATTAAATTAAATTAAATTAAATTAAATTAAATTAAATTAAATTAAATTAAATTAAATTAAATTAAATTAAATTAAATTAAATTAAATTAAATTAAATTAAATTAAATTAAATTAAATTAAATTAAATTAAATTAAATTAAATTAAATTAAATTAAATTAAATTAAATTAAATTAAATTAAATTAAATTAAATTAAATTAAATTAAATTAAATTAAATTAAATTAAATTAAATTAAATTAAATTAAATTAAATTAAATTAAATTAAATTAAATTAAATTAAATTAAATTAAATTAAATTAAATTAAATTAAATTAAATTAAATTAAATTAAATTAAATTAAATTAAATTAAATTAAATTAAATTAAATTAAATTAAATTAAATTAAATTAAATTAAATTAAATTAAATTAAATTAAATTAAATTAAATTAAATTAAATTAAATTAAATTAAATTAAATTAAATTAAATTAAATTTCCGTTTAAATTATTATTATTATTAATATCTTATTATTAGTTAGTTATATTATTATCGTATACTAGCTGTTGCCCGCGGCTTCGCCCGCATGAGTTTCGCTTGGATGAAAAATCTTTTTGTGTTTCAAACTGTAGTAACCTAAACTCCAGTACTCAAAATTTCAGCCATTTGGTTATCCCGTGTCCCGCGGAGGTACTCGTGGTACAGTCACGGTGTTAATATGAATCAAAAGTGATATTTCATTCAATAAATGATCTTCGTTTGCTCGTTATCTACAATTTCCCGTGTACCACCACTCCCACCCCGAGTCCCTCTTTGTCCTATCCCGTGTCCTGTCTATTTATACGTCAGTAGAAAATGCTCATCAGGTTGAACAACTTTTGCTAAGGCCCCATTTCCAGTATTTTATAGAGTAGTTGGTCTCTTGGAGTTCTTCATCAGATGTTCCATAATCTTCAATTTTTATACGTCAGCAGAAAATGCTCATCAGGTTGAACGACTTTTGCTAAGGCGCCATTTCCATATATGTAATAGTATAGCTGGTCTCTTGGAATTATTCATCAGATGATCCTGATCTTTTATTTTTTTACGTTAACAGAAAATGCTCATCAGATTGATAAACTTTTGCAAAGATACCATTTCCACATTACTTATAGTTTAGCTGCTCTGTTATGGTTCAGGTGTTCCAATTTTCAAAATCAATTATAGCTTATATGCTATATTTTGCCCAGGCTTAATAGCTATACAACAAAAAAAGTTTTATTCAAATCCATCCAGTAGTTTTTACGTGAAACGCGTACATACATACAGACAGACAGACAGAAAAAAAATTCCAAAAAAATTTTTTTGCTTTCTATTATTCTTTTTATGTGTCCCTCTAGCCATTTCAGTCAAAAATACTAAATGTACAGACAAAATATTTTTACTGTTTTATTATATGTATAGATTATTAATTATCTTATTAATATAATAAAACAGTAAATTTTTTCTTTCTATTATTCTTTTTAAGTGTCCCTCTAGCCATTTCAGTCAAAAATACTAAATGTACAGACAAAATATTTTTACTGTTTTATTATATGTATAGATTATTAATTATCTTATTAATAGAAGGCAAGAGACGTGCTGGAAGACGCAAAAAATCATGGCTGAGGAACATACGCGAGTGGACCGGAGTCACCAGGGTTGAGGAGCTGTTACGCATAGCGGCGAACGGAGAAGAGTTTGCGAATCTGACGGACAACCTCTAGTAACGGAGAGGCACTTCAAGAAGAAGAAAAAATACTTATATGGGTTGTAAAAATGGAACTTAGACTACTATTCATTCTGAAAACTAACAGGCTGCATATCGGCGCTATTGCTCTCTTGTGAATTTTGAACAAACATTGGCTCTGCGCTACGCGACGAAGCGCGATGCACTGGGATAACTTTTAAGTTTAAAAATAATAATCACATACCTAATATTTTTGACTACGGTATACGATATTTTTTTGTAAGTACGTGTATTTTTAGTTGCATTTTATTTTAGTATACCTACGGGGTAGCCTATATTTACGTTCAAGATCATTCATGACGCCAGTAGATCTTTTCGGATTGTCAAATTAATTTCAAAAGTATTTTCACCTTCCCCTGCTACCATGTTTTGAATATATTTGTGTAGATTAGATAGGTACGCACATCTCTATGTTTTAAGGACTTGAACTCTGACTTTTCAACCGACTTCCCAAAAAAGGAGGAGGTTATATGTTTCGATGTATGTATGTTTTTTTTTTATGTATGTTCGCCGATTTCTCCGCCTACAGTGGACTGATTTCCGAAATTGTTTTTTTATTCGTAATGGTATATACCCAAGTTGGTCCCATTTTAACCACGTCAGAATCTGTTCGGTAATTTTAAAGATACCTAACAAAATATAATAATACCAACATTGCATTATAGAGCAAAAGCCCGCGTTAGCATGCCCTTCTTTATTTTATTAAAACTAAAGATTTAGATAGAAATAGAGATTAGCGACTATAAAAGTTGGATCATGATTACTTAGGCAGATTATTTGTAGCAATAACATTAAAAGTGGTAACTCAATTTCCTTAGTAAAGTTTTTTAAAGATTTTATTCCTAATAATATAAGAAATCAAGCCATCCATTGCCAGGCAATTGGTGCAGATATAAACCCCTGCTAGACATTGTAACTTTACTAAATTATAGTTATATTTGTTTTATTATAAAAGCTGAATTTAATATTACCTTGGAAGGCCCGAAGGGTGCTTTTTATACCTATAAAAATCATCATTGCTATCCATATTACCTACATAAGCAACTAAGATCCAAACTTCATACCTAGTCGCTAATATTTTTTACCCGTATATACCACGCAGAGAAACAATCAGCATTTTTAAAATAAGGAAGGTTTGGTCATCGCGTGCTCACGGTCTATTTATGTGCCAAAAATATTAGACAATTTGACATGTTCTGACATTTCAAATCAAACTGACATAAATAGTTTCGAATTCTTAATTCTTTATTTTCGGCCACCAGTGAAAGAAAAGTTTAAGTTTTTATTAAAGAAAATGAAAAGGTGTAGAAGCACTAAAAATGATAAAATAAAACTTTTTTCCAAAAAAGTGAACCGACTTCCATTATAAAACTTAAAATCATAAAATAACAATAAAGAAAAATGTATTAGCATGCTACCTACTGAATGAGGTGAAGTCGGTGCCAAATTGAATATTAAATAATCTAAATTAACATTAGAATCATGTATACTTATATACAAAATGCCTAGCTAAACAATTACATAGTCCTGCACTTGGCACCGAATTCACCTCATTCAGTAGGTAGCATGCTAATACATTTTTCTTTATTGTTATTTTATGATTTTAAGTTTTATAATGGAAGTCGGTTCACTTTTTTGGAGAAAAGTTTTATATGTTGTAAGATGAATATTTTCCAAATATAAAATCTTCAACCAAATTCAACGAAAGTTTACGAGATTATTTAAATTCACCTACTTTGATGTGGAAAGATATTATATATTTAAATACTGCTTATAAGCAGTATATAGGATGGTGCTGAAAATATATATAGAATCCATACTAATATTATAAATGCGAAAGTTTGGATGTGAGTTTGTGAGTTTGTGAATTTGTGAGTTTGTGAGGATGTTTGTTACTCAATCACGCAAAATCTACTGGACGGATTTCGATGAAATTTGGTACAGAGGTAGATAATGACCTGGAATAGCACATAGGCTACTTTTTATCCCGGGAAAAAGCACTGTTCCCGTGGGAAATTCACGCGGGCGAAGCCGCGGGCAAAAGCTAGTGTTATATATCTATTATAATCAATACATACAGGAACCTGTAATGCAATATAGCTACTCTAGGCCCCTAGAGAATTTCCGTATGTACTTCCTTCACTAATTTATTTGTATGTAATGTAATATAGTGTAGTAAGCGTAAAGGAAAATCAGAAAAAATCTTTATTCGGACTTTTCGGAACATATCGACATGGTGGCTCATTAATCGGAATATATTGTTGGGAACATATTCGTAAATGCACACATAGAAAGCATCATTACCGATCTTTTTGTCGTACTCGGTAATAAACGTTAATTTCAGGGAACTCACGGAAATAATTAAGTATTACGTTACATCTGAGAAATGTTTGTTATGCTCAGGCAAGGGGACTCGTTTCAATACCTTCTGTTTCCACAAACTGCTGTCAATTAGTGATTTGTCAACAATAGACCTCATGTAAATGGTGTGGTTTACGATGGTGCAGTGCAGTGCAGTCTACACGGGTAACAATGATTTTTCCCTGGTTATTCGAATGCAAGCAGTTCAGTTTCATTTATACTATTCTATTTCATTTATAGGTCAATTTGCTAAAATCCATCGCAACATCTGACTACAGTGAATTCACATACTTTTTACTCAAGTACTTGAAGAACAGCTTCAGTTCTCGTACGGAATTTATTTTTTACACAACCCTCGTCATGTGGCTGAAAAGTTTTCTTCATGAAAAATCCAATCCACAATATCAAGCACTAAACGTAATTTTAAGTAATTGATATTTTACTAAATATATTTCAACTTTTACATACAAAGAGATCCGAAGTAGGTATGCATCAATGCATTTACACTTACCAAGTTCTTAGGGATCGGTATTTCAGCGGATGCAAGGTGGCAGGGCAACGGCCGCTGCCAATGACGTCGGTTCAGCTATTTACGTCTCTGGCTGGTAACTGTCAGAAGCAGATTAACAGACAGCACTGCACGCTGCAGGATAGCATTATATGCAGCACTTCAACTCCAACCATTTTCCTACTTATTAACGAGATCAATCACCGTAAACAAGTGTAGCAAATCTAAATACTAATTCAAAATGCTTATTCCAGATTCCAGAACGCTAAATTAGATCCGGATCCACAGAATACCAAATTATTCCGAATTTAGAGCCCGGAACAATGGAAGTTGTTTGTCGTCATTTTATAAATTAGGTTTGAATAAGAATATTTATTGCGAAATGTTCAAGAAAATAATTTGCCGTAAATGGAGTGAGTCAATAATGTTACCTAAAGAAGTTAATGCGTATTTAATATTGAATTTCGACGAATTACAGCCTTGAGTCTCGACCCTGGACGAAAATGGCGAGATATTGATAAATTTACGCGTTCCCCTCCCCATTATTTACTGTGTGATACAAAACAGGGAAAAACTCCATTACTCGCTCCACCTTAAAGAATACTTCACCGACAATAACAAAGTTCTAATTGACAAAATACATAGATATGTTTAGTACCTACCCCTTACCTATGCCTTTTAAGAAAGAAGTATAGCATGTAATATGAATTTCAATTCCAATTGTATTGTATCATCAAATTAATATGTACAGTCGGATGCAGTGAACCCTGACCCCGGAGATATGATTCGGTAAAATCAGTCAGGTCAGGTGACTGTACCTAAATAAAATATTTAAGTTTCATAATCAATACATTATTTTCTCTATCATCTGGTGAAAGGCAATTTATTTTTATTATATGCGGCGTCGCTCAGCATATCTTTATGTAATGTAAACTGACGCTTCCATTAAGCCCTGGCAGTAACGGATTCCTCCGGAGACACTTTCCAGATATCTTTTCTTTACAAAGTCGGGATAAATTTTGTTGTTGTGTTGGTTAAGAAAACTCGTCTTGGGTTTAAAGCACCATTTTTGAAATAAGTTTTAAAGTTTTAAATGTTGCGGTTGTAGCATTACGATTTAGATAAATAATTTGCTTCTGTAGGAAATTCTTTATAAAAAGTTATGTTTTTTTATTTATTTACTTCTGGTGGTGTCTACCAGGCTCTACCTATATACATCTACCTACCACATTTCATAGAAATGATTTTTTAATTTGACCTGGTCCGACCTGGTGGTGTGACCGACGACCTGGTGAAGGTCGCGGGACGCGCATGGATGCGGGCAGCGCAGAACCGGTCGTTGTGGAAATCCTTGGGGGAGGCCTTTGTCCAGCAGCGGACGTCTTTCGGCTGAGAGAGAGAGAGATTTTTAATTAAATATCCTATTTGTTATTGTACGTAATACACACACATTTCGAAACAACGAACGCTACACTGTCTCTCTACGTAGAGATTTTTCTTTTGTCATTGCTCTGCTACGTCGTCAAAGTTTATGTAGGAGATTGAAATCCGGATTTACGTGAAGTGTGCAGTTAGTCGAAATTCGAATTTTCATTTATGTTTCTCTTTGCTCAGCTTACAATCGTTGCTAACATTAAAAAGGAGTCTTTTAAAAAGTAATGCCGTTTCCCTCATTGTTTATTTTATTATTACTGTTTCTTATTATCGTCTTCTCAACATATTGCGTTTAAATATTTAGATAAAAAAAATGTTCCGAAGAAGGGTCAACGTGGAGTCGTCCATAAGGAATTCTATGTACTGTGGATAGAGTACGTGTGTTCGTACTTATTCTAGTGTTTACATTTGCTGTTATATTTCCACAATGTATTTCTACAAGTATCAGTATGGATATGTAGATGAACGTAAATACATGATATAAAGAGTTTAGTTGGAGAAGTACACTCTATTCCATGCGTCTTCTTATCTTGTCCGTCGAGATCGTGAATAGCCGAAGTTTCTATTGTAACGGTAATAGCGGTAACCGATAACTTTTGGATAGTTCGACTTGCCTACAGGGCGTAGCTAGGGAGTTTGTTGGGGACTGGGGAGGCAGCAGTCAGCAGCAGGGCTTGTTAATGGTACCAAATTTTTTATATACCGTAAAGTGGGGCTAATTGGACCAGTTTTTTCATAAAACTGGTGTTTACAAAAACACTAGTTACTTTACAGATATAAACTATATTTTTTTGGGTAGTTTTTTTATTTTTCTCGGAATCACAATAATAACTTTTTATTTCCTATAAATAATTTAGAAGATATAACGTTTTAAATGTGCCTTTCCAAATATCGCTTTAATGGGGTTATTTGGTATCTGACTTCATTGCTTTGTGGTTTCTCATTTTTTTCAACTTCATGTTAAAAAAAACAATAAGCGTTATTTGGAACGGTTAAAGGGAAAGATACTGTCTTGAGACTATCTTAATTTCACTACTTGCAACACTGAAAAGGAAATAATCCACCATTTATTATTTATTCGATAATATATACCATCACTAATTTGGGGATATTTGGAATTTCATGTAGAATATCAAATGTATTATTCGTAAAGTATCAAGCAATATTTGGAATATTTAAGGCGAAGTGCTTTGTATTTTTAACCGACTGGCAAAACCAAAAGGTAATGATTTTCGCAGTCTATACTGCGAAAATTATTACCTTTTGGTTTTTATAGTAATTATATTTGTAAGAGTATGTTCATCGTAGTGCCTAAACTACTGAACTGATTTTAATAAATTAGATTTTATTAGATTCCTACTACGTAATGACCTGGGTGACATAGACTATCAATGGCTACATTTACAAATAATATAGCCATAGCCTATGTCACTGATAGTATTTTTACATATTCGGGCTATAGAAAAAGCCCTGTCCGACCGAAAAAGGGTTGATTCAGTCAGTTTACGAACTTTTTGTATGGAACCAATGCTGGGAAATCGAAAATAAAATTGAGATTTCCATACAACAATGTTCCGCCAAAGGGGCAAATATATGCGGAGACCTTTTTTTTAAATTGGTATGTTGATATAGTCCTTCGTACTGACGAACGAAATTGCCCCTTTTATGGTTTTAAAGGGTTCTATAATAAATATTTACTTAAAAATACATCTGATTTAATTTTTAATAATTTTATGCGAAAATGAAAAGTAATTATAATGTGAAAACTAAATGTAGTTCAAAACCGATTTTATCGAAAAAATAAATGTCACACGACAGTCGCTCTGTATACTATATGTATATAACTAAGATAGGTAGCGAACCCTGGGTTCTACAGATTTACCGCTAGAGATTTAATTGGGATGATGAAATTTTAGCAATAGATCACAACCTTATAAATAATAAATACACTTTTCGTATTGTCATTTGGTAAATAACTTACCCTTAATTGAGTCAAAATCTGCTTTTGGGGCTATTTGAAACGACGAACAAAAGACAAAGCAATATTTTACAAGCTTCAAAGGGGGCTATTTAAAACTATGTTTCAATTAGCCCCAAATTAAAACCAAAAAGCCCCATTTCAAAAACCACCAAAAAGCAGACCAACAGTGAGAGATAGGAACATTCTAACTGAAGCCCTGGAAAGCGGATGAAATACACTTTTACGCAGTTTAGATTACTTTGTACATACCTCTCAATATGTGGTGTACCCGACGAAAGTTTCCAGGCCTCGAAATACTACGAATTTCAGGAGTTTATAAAATAAGTCACTGCCCAATGTTCGGCGCCGGCAACGTATAAAAAACTTATTTGACATTGACATAAGATATTGTTGTATTGCCAAGTTATAAAATACGTTTCCTACTATAGCCAGATAAAAAAATATTCGTAACCAAATCTTTTTTTCATAAAATTCCAATTATCCCCATGATTGCAAAAAGCCCCACATTACGGTACCTAAACTCCACAGAAATATTTTTTTTTATAGGAGACAAACTCCCGGAAATTACTTTCGGTACTTTATATGAGAATTTTGTACTGGTTACAAGCCCTGATCAGCAGCATAACTACTTAACTGCAATATAATTTCTAGGTCTAGTGATAAATTCACGTTTTATTTTTACAGTGTGGCAATTGACAACATTTTTTGAATATGCTGATTTAAGTGCACTATGAATGAACTCATGAAACTAGATAAAGAACTTTAAGGAACTGTTTTATTTATAAGGTAGGTATTAAAATTTTTATTCAAAATTTTAAGTTGTAATTCTTGGTTTTGTCATTTCTATAAGACGTTTCTATAATTTATTTATTTTCCAAACTTAATTATTTTCTATATTAATTCGGTAAATTAAATAATCTCTATCTCTTTCTAGGATACTGTGCAAACCACGTCGAAACCTAGATACCTATAACGGAAAAAGACGAAATTAATGTTGACGTTGTGTCTGATTGCTTTTTTATCTACAAGTACCTATCCAAAAGACGAGTATACATATTTTTTCAAGATATAGAAAATAAATTAAGTAAAAAATGATAAAAATGAAATAGTTGAAAAAAGTTCTTCAATTCAATACTGACGATTTTTCTGGGTAGGTATACTACACAAGTTACACAACACAACTTTCTTAAACCAAGCAGAAAATTGTCAGACAGGCAGAATATTATTTACATGAAAATATAAAATTGCAAATACCTAGATAAACTACACTAGTGAGGTGAAGTTCTTAGAAACTACCCTCGGTCCTTATTGTTCATTCATTCATTTCGATGACCGGCTGGTATTACACGGCCAACGAGAAAAGGTAGCTGCTGTAAGGGACCCCCTCCGCGCCTCGCCTGTATTCCCCCGACAACCCGCGTTCGAGATTACCCGACCAATAGCGCAAGTCGCCAGTCATCGAGCGGCAGTCGCGGAAGAAGCTATCGTTTCCAAACTCGATTTTATTGTTGCTGTTGAAATGACATGCGCGCAGTTATTCTTAATTTGTGACTAAAACAAGCTAGGCATTTGGATTTCAGTGACAGAATTTAGTGTTAGTGCAGTGGTAACACTTTTTATGCTGTAGGTTTTTTTTATCCGCGTTGTTTTAAACATTGGTGCAGTGTTTATGTTCGAAGCGCGCCGTCCGTTTGGTCCGGCGGCGTGGAGGCACGGGCACATCGCCCCCAAGGATTCTTAATTCCTAAAGAGGTGAAGCGCTAATTCTCGATTATTTTGGTTTTTGTTTAGGTAAGCAAACGTGCATTATGCGGCAGCAGCGGCGGTTGATGATTTATCGCAGAGCCGGTTTCTCGGAGCTCCTCTGACCTGACTGAACGAACACGATGAGATTGTTACAAATCCGGTTATTAAGCCCCACAATTTTAGTATTGTTGTCTTTCTGCTCATTGAAGATATTTATTATTATTTATGTGTGCTTTGGCTCAACTGTTGCATTTGATGCAAATAACAGTAAGTTGTAAGGTAGGTAATTAGATACATAAGTGTTTATAAATATTGTCAGTACACGCTTTGCACCTTCCTTAATTTTGCAAAAATAAATAAAAAGTAAACCAAGTTTACCAAGTTGCGTACCTACCTCCCTACTTCGTATGTAAACGAAAAAAAAAACTAAATAACAATAAGGTAAGTATAATAACATAACCCAAATAGAAAAAAATATAATGGACTGTAAGGAGATAAATAGGACTATACGACATCAAATTTATTTATTTTTATTACATACTGCAGTGAAACTTGGGTTTCAAAATAAAAGAATCACTGCTTAAAACACGAGTATAATTTTTGAACTAAAAAAAATCTGACCAATGTCCTTTAACAAAAAATCACCAAAGAAATAAAAATAAAAGAAAGGAAAATTAACAACAGGAAAGGAATATTAACAGGTAAAATAAGAAATACATGAATTTGCTTGTTATTTTAAAAAGAAAATTAAATGAGTGAAAGAAATGGATGAAATGATGTATAAAAATTCCAAATCAAAACCGAAACAAAAATTACCCCGACAAAAGGGGGGCCTTTAGAATTTAGAGGAAAAAGTTAGCACAATATGTTTAAAAAGTCTATCTTAAACGAACCACAGGCGCCACGGTTACAAACTAAACATTTCGTCGTTCTGTGACTCATTCTCAGGTGCAGGCCGACTTTGCCGCGTCTGAAGATTTCGAAGCGCGTTC
This sequence comes from Ephestia elutella, assembly GCA_018467065.1. Classification (NCBI taxonomy): domain Eukaryota; kingdom Metazoa; phylum Arthropoda; class Insecta; order Lepidoptera; family Pyralidae; genus Ephestia; species Ephestia elutella. The sequence continues at coordinate 7,846,319 of CM031573.1, read as the reverse complement.
CACCCGGCTGAGTCCCACATCTTGGTCCACAACCTGATTTACAACACGCTGACGAATATCCAGGTGCAGGCCGACTTTGCCCACTCTCGTCTAATAAACAGTCCAGACAATACATACATGAAATATCTCAGTGCCACTCCATATAATCCTTCTGGTTTTTTTGACAACTAGATTCAACCTCGTGCCATCTTTAATAGGAGGTCTGATCGTCATTGCTAGAGATACTTGTATGTTAAGAATAATAAAAGCACATTAAAGATTTAATACTGAATCGATATAGTACAAAGAAAAGAAATTGAGATAAAAATATCAAAAAGAAAAATCAACTCTCTAAAAAATCCATTTTTTCACTCCCAATTGACAGTCCGTCAAAAAATCGAACCCTCTGAATTTCAATTTCAAAAACCTTATCATAAAGAAAGAACCAAGAGAAAAGTTTGCGCAGAAATAGAATCACAAACTAAAATAGACTTGACATTGTAGCGGTGTAACGCTACAATACCTACCTAACCTATAATGTAAAATCCCAAAAATCCCAAAAAGGCGTAATAGAGGCCAAACATGGAGAATTTCCTGAGATCGTACATACTACAACTACATAGGACCTCCCTCCTCCGCTCCAAGAAGGATGTTTTATATTCCTGAGGTAACAATTATAAATATACAATTGATTGTTTTGCACTAGAATAAAGACAATATGAACTATGAAATCATCTAATGAACGGGTGAAACAAAACTACACTACTACGACGACGACACGGTAGGCCTCTATATTGAGGCCACACCGCTCAATAAAGAGGTATGAGCATGATATGGACTCGCTGCCATCAACTCTGGTAGGACTGAGTCCGGTCTGATCTTAGACTGTGTTAGATCGCTGAACAAGTTGGGTCAGCACAACAAGCTGAGTCTAGTCTGGGTACCGGGTCATATTGTGGTGGCTGGCAACGAGAAAGCAAAGCAAACGAGCTTGCAAGGAGAGGATCGAGCATTCCGCAAATTTTGTAGGACTGTTTTATGGTATGGTAACTACGGCAATCAATGCAAATGTTGAAAGTAAACTAAGGGCAGAATGGACCGAACTGGGTGGTGTCATCAACTCTAAGGCAACACTTGGTGCTGGCAACACAAAGTCGTACAAAAGGATCTGTAAACTCAAAAGAAAACAGACAAGAACAATTTTATTAACCGTATTAGGTACCTATCTATCTATCTCATTTTGTGTAATCGGCCAGGGCTGCATCTGGGAGCGCGTAACCTAGTTTCGGGGTCACGCTTGCCCGGTGTCGCAAATGCATACTCCCAGCCCAGTGTTCATTCAGTCGCTCGATCACTTCTCACTTCACAGAAAAGTGGACGTGCAAAGTTCCTCTCTGCATGGCCTCGATCGGTGTTTTTGGATCCATTTGCCGGCACAACGCATTTAAAAGCCCTTGACCTTTTCGATGCAGCTTTTCTTTAAATGCATTCCGCATTTTGTTTCTAAAACATTTTGTGTAACGATAAATGTTAGCAAAAATAGGTAGTTAGATATACAGTAAACCTTAATTTTGTGACACAAGAATGCTTATTATCACCAAAGATGAAGTAAGTAGGTAGCTGCAACTACAACCTGCCATAGTCCAATGGAAATTATAGTGATAGTCCATGTAGGAGCTCTAGTAATAATAAAATTAAGACCACTAATTTTAAAGACTATTAAAAACAGAAAGAAATTGAAAGGGCCATTTCATGTGCAGATGGTACTATTGCATGCCATGAAAGGATTACGTGGACGTCGAACATTCATTTATTCAATAAGATCCTGAACTTAAGTCCCAGTGGGAACACCAGTTATACCAAGCGATTGTCCAATAAAGTATTTAGGCCAGAAGGCCTGAAGCCGGATGAGGAAGCTAAGAAACCAGAAGAAAACATGAATGCAGTCTCTGTGAGTCGATGTGAAACTGTAATCATACACACGGATATTCATAGACAATCATGTTGTTTCAATAATAGGCAAGTCAACGTGGATAATCAAGATCTTGCACTTAGTCTTCAAAAGCCTCGATTGCGTTGCCGACTTCAGGTTTATTAAAACAACATATGCCTAGCTTTTAGACTCATTCTAGATTTTCACCTCATTTCGAAAAACATTGTAAACTAGTTGACCTAAATTCAGGTGTATTTACGAGTTTCAGTTTAAGTACGTTTCTCATTTACCAAACAAACTATTATTGAACAGAAATTTGATGAACGATGCTTAAACGTAAACGTTGAGTCATTTCTTACGAGATTCTCATTATAATTTTGCTCTTTACTCATAAAGATTTGATATAGATTTCATGATCTTTTATCGAGTTTCATTCCATATTCTTCGAAAATTCAACCTGTTGTTTCTTATTGGTAGTGTCCCGAGATTTTTTGAACAATGAGCATTCGAAAGTCGACTTATCTGAATCATATTTACAGTCCCAGTGTAGACTTGCAAGTCTCAAAACTTTGCTCGAAAGTCTTGCTGTGTGACTTGATGTATTCAGCAGAATACAATATTGAATAATTAATGAGACCAATATTACAATAAACCATAGTTAAATAGATTTAGATAATGAGGCATGAAACAGATAAAGCACGCCAAAACCAACAGAGCAACGCGGCAAACAATGCCGCACCTGGTTAGGTCATTCAGCAGGATTAGTCATTAGTTAGGTGTTGTTTTTAATTTGTTTAAAATGAAGGAATGTGTGGTTCTATCTCAGGGGCGATTCGTCTGAAAGAATAAATCAATAAAATCGGAAAATTATAAAATAAATAGGACATAAAAAAAAATACCGTAAAGTGGGGCTAATTGGACCAGTTTTTTCATAAAACTGGTGTTTACAAAAACACTAGTTACTTTGCAGATATAAACTATATTTTTTAGGGTAGTTTTTTTATTTTTCTCGGAATCACAATAATAACTTTTTATTTTCTATAAATAATTTAGAAGATATAATGTTTTAAATGTGCCTTTCCAAATATCGCTTTAATGGGGTTATTTGGTATCTGACTTCATTGCTTTGTGGTTTCTCATTTTTTTCAACTTCATGTTAAAAAAAACAATAAGCGTTATTTGGAACGGTTAAAGGGAAAGATACTCTCTTGAGACTATCTCAATTTCACTACTTGCAACACTGAAAAGGAAATAATCCACCATTTATTATTTATTCAATAATATATACCATCACTAATTTGGGGATATTTGGAATTTCATGTAGAATATCAAATGTATTATTCGTAAAGTATCAAGCAATATTTGGAATATTTAAGGCGAAGTGCTTTGTATTTTTTAACCGACTGGCAAAACCAAAAGGTAATGATTTTCGCAGTCTATGTTACATACATAGACTGCGAAAATTATTACCTTTTGGTTTTTATAGTAATTATATTTGTAAGAGTATGTTCATCGTAGTGCCTAAACTACTGAACTGATTTTAATAAATTAGATTTTATTAGATTCCTACTACGTAATGACCTGGGTGACATAGACTATCAATGGCTACATTTACAAATAATATAGCCATAGCCTATGTCACTGAGGAGTATTTTTACATATTCGGGCTATAGAAAAAGCCCTGTCCAACCGTTAAAGGGGTGATTCAGTCAGTTTACGAACTTTTTGTATGGAACCAATGCTGGGAAATCGAAAATAAAATTGAGATTTCCATACAACAATGTTCCGCCAAAGGGGCAAATATATGCGGAGACCTTTTTTTTTAATTGGTTCCGTTGATATAGTCCTTCGTACTGACGAACGAAATTGCCCCTTTTAAGGTTTTAAAGGGTTCTATAATAAATATTTACTTAAAAATACATCGGATTTAATTTTTAATAATTTTATTCGAAAATGAAAAGTAATTACAATGTGAAAACTAAATGTAGTTCAAAACCGATTATATCGAAAAAATAAATGTCACACGACAGTCGCTCTGTATACTATATGTATATACCTAAGATAGGTAGCGAACCCTGGGTTCTACAGATTTACCGCTAGAGATTTAATTGGGATGATGATGAAATTTTAGCAATAGATCACAACCTTATAAATAATAAATACACTTTTCGTATTGTCATTTGGTAAATAACTTACCCTTAATTGAGTCAAAATCTGCTTTTGGGGCTATTTGAAACGACGAACAAAAGACAAAACAATATTTTACAAGCTTCAAAGGGGGCTATTTAAAACTATGTTTCAATTAGCCCCAAACAAAAACCAAAAAGCCCCATTTCAAAAACCACCAAAAAGCAGACCAACAGTGAGAGATAGGAACATTCTAACTGAAGCCCTGGAAAGCGGATGAAATACACTTTTACGCAGTTTAGATTACTTTGTACATACCTTTCAATATGTGGTGTACCCGACGAAAGTTTCCAGGCCTCGAAATACTACGAATTTCCGGAGTTTATAAAATAAGTCACTGCTCAATGTTCGGCGCCGGCAACGTATAAAAAACTTATTTGACATTGACATAAGAAATTGTTGTATTGCCAAGTTATAAAATACGTTTCCTACTATAGCCAGATAAAAAAATATTCGTAACCAAATCTTTTTTTCATAAAATTCCAATTATCCCCATGATTGCAAAAAGCCCCACATTACGGTAAATAAAAAATACTTATCTATCCCTTGAAGTCCTCGAAATGTATTAGATAGGTATTCTATAGAATAGATCGAAACTAAATATAAACGTCCATTCTGTGGCAAAAGTACTAGTAGATTGCTTTACTAGGGTCGGATGACATCAATACCATACGAGGTGTTTAGACGCCCGAGCGCAGCGAGGGCGGCTATAATCCGAGTATAAATTCATGTCATTCACCTTCACATTCGTAGTAAGCACTCTACTTTTCATTTCGAATACCTATAAGGAAAGTAAACAAAACAGTACTATATAATAGGCTATTGACAATAAAACCGAGATTTTGAATTTCGATACAGCTTATGAAATAAATACGTCTGTAGTCTTTAAAAATTTTGAACATGGAATCACCAGGCGCCCTGGAGCGAGTCATCATCGCCGCCACTTCCACGTTCTAGGGTTTTTTTTTAATTCGCAATGGCTGATTAGAAAATCACAATGTCTATGTATGTATTTTCTTCGTTTTAATCTTAGAAGTATCATAATTAAGTATACAATGTATCCCGTCATTAGTGTCGGAGCCTAATGGTATGTTATATGGCATTTTTATGAACATATCACCACCCAAAACTTTTTTTTCTTCTACTGTAGTAAAATGGCAGCCATTTTGTTTTTATTTGTAATCGTAACTACTCGTGTAAAATCCTATCGACATAAAATAGGTCTCATTTAAAAGCTAATCATGTAGATGATGCAGACAACAATAAAATGAGAAAGATGTTTCAATATGAAAGACAAAAAAAAGAAAAAACGTAAAAGCAAAAAAAAAATTACTTTGTGTTTTTTTTTTAAATTATTATTCTTCTTGTGAATAAACTAGCCCATTAAAATGTTTATTTTTTATTTTAAAGCGAAAGTTAAAAAAGGAAAAAAAAGTTTTCAGTGGTGATTTGTCCATTAAAGATACCATACCATAAACATACCATTAAAGGCTCCGACACTGATGACGGGACACATTGTATAAAACACTAATATTTATAAGTAATATTTTTATTTACAAAATTTAGAAAAATATTGATAACTGTTATAAAGAATGATTTTTTTAATGCCACCATTAGCAAAAACATGTAGCATTAAAAGACATAGAAAAAAAAAATAAACGTCTTTCATTTCATCGAAGTTCTTTTGAGTTTTTTCTAAACTCGGTATTTTTTTCTGTGTAGAAGAAGTTATAGAACTAGAACTTAGCCATAGACGTAGAAAAATAAATTCTTATTGGTGATCGATCGTCTTGGTCTGTAGATTCGACCTCTAAGCACGATCTTCTTGAAACCATATATGTGAATAACAATTTGTATGTAAGACAAGTTCAAATTCGTATCGTTCCTCTTTTGATACAATGGATAGATAATAATGGCGGTCGGCGGCGGCGGCGCAAGCGCTAACTTTAATTTTGAAAAAAGTCTGTTTACTAGAGTTAGCCGACCGTTTCTGGTGGATTGTTTATTAGATAGGTAGATAGATCAACACTTTCTTGCATTAAGGCTATTGTTACACTTCGACAAATTCATCTTTTAGGTGACGAATGAGCCTTTGCCATATGGCATTTAAATCTACGACGTTTAATTTATTTGTGCAATAAAGTTTAAATGTATCCAGCCTAAGCTGATTCTGAAGGAAACTTGGTATTCATCCCTTTTAGCGGAGTTGTTGGCTAATCTCTACGAAGTTAGATAGCTGCCATAACAATTTGGCAACTTTTTCCGTGAAGAATAAATAAACGCTTCTAACCAACAACAAAGAAATCTATTAAGTTGGATACTAATAAAGCTTTCGGTTTCTTTCCTTTTGTATATTACTTTCTTCTCAAACTCTAGTTATTTATTTACCTCTCTCTCTCTCTCTCTCAGCCGAAAGACGTCCACTGCTGGACAAAGGCCTCCCCCAAGGATTTCCATTTCCATTTATTTACCTAACAGTATTTATTTTCTGTTACATGGTTCGTAAAGAGCACAAATAGATACATTACATCTCAATTTTATTTTAATATTAAAACCAAAAACGCACATAAATTACAATTCTATAATCCGCATTCAACTCTTGTCGGTTCAACCCGCCTCATGACTGGTATTACTACTATCCTTAAAAATATTATATTAACTAAACGCCAATTACATACTTGTTTCGTTAGTACAAAGTTACATTTAGTTTTGTGAAGTAGACCTAGACACTATATTTAACAAAATATTGAATTTCATAAGGCCTTCAAAGAAATAGCTTTCTATATTCCTCAGATAATTTCCTGCGGAAAGCCTGTAGTAATTCGATTAGGCACTTTTATTACCCACTCTTGATGGATTCCGGATGCTCCACTAATTGTTCACGAAACATTCACTGTCCTCATTTTGAGTTTATTTTGCGTTAAGTTACATTTTTTTTTAAAGATGTTGATTTAAAAAAAGAATTTTGAGTCGGAATTCCAAAAATTCTTCTACAGACTTTATATATATTTGCCCAATCTACTAACATCTAGAACCTGGTATCAGAACCCTTTTATTTTTTAAATACAATAAATTTCAAAAATTCAACTAAATCGGGAACATTGTGTTCATTTCACAGGGCTTATCGCGACACGAACGATATAACTGGCTTCGCCGAAATAATAGTGGTCTTTCCTCTAAATGGATTACTGGCCTGTCCTCCCTTTCATTTTTCAAATTACTGTCAAGGAAAATACTTGTTCATTTTCTTCATTCAATTTATTTAAATTTATCTTTGAGAACGGTATTTCTTTTAAGATTATTTAGACAAAAGTTTTCTATGGGGTTAGATGAGGTATTAAACGGAGTTTATTCGTACATATTCTTATCTATGGTTTATTCACAAGAAGACAATTATCTTCCGACATAGACGTAAACACCCGAAGAACCCGCCAATAGAACCATTTTCCAACTAAAAGTAAAGTTATAAATATAAATATATTTCAGCTGAAGCTACCAAGCCAAAAAAGTAATAGCATCATTTAGGAAACACCAATTAGTCTTTAGGTGGTATAAAATGGTCAGAGGTGAAATAAATAACGAAGGACATTGCTGCGTGCGTGCGTGTATTGTATGTGTGTCTGAGTTGGTAATCTCACACGTTCGCGAATCGTAATCAGATTTATATGGCTGTCTTCATTTAATACAATTTCCTTTTAATTGAAATAAACGAGTGCCCGGGTGCTCTAATAAGATTACGAAAGTGATAGACGAGGGAATTTTTTCTACTGTGAAAGAAATTGCCACTTCAAAGTATGAAATTTTTAAGGCAATAGGATAAAAGCTTAGAATACAGAATCAAAGATATAAAAAAAAAACCAGAAACTGTCTGCTTTGGTATTAATAAAACAAAAATTCCGGAAGAAACACGTTCTTCTTCCAGATTTTTTTTTTGGTTTCGCAGTTTTATTCCATGCAAAATATTATGTACATTTTGTTGCAAGGTTGCAACGCAACCTAAACAGAAGTAGTCAAAATGTTTATTAACATCCACTTAACTACGTAGGTACTATTTGCTATTCCAAAAATATTTTACAAACATAAAGCAGGTTGATAGTGAATTGCTTCCAAGAAGATTTATTTGCATTTCGATTTTGTTTTTTTACAACTTGCGCAGTCAGATCGATCTGTCCGTGGGCAAAGCCGTGGGCGGATTCTTTATTTATATAAATTTGATTAATGTCGCGTAAATATTGAATTTCATTTCTAAGATACATATCACTTTTCAACCGACTTCCCAAAAAAGAAGGAGGTTATATGTTTCGATGTGTATGTTTTTTTATGTATGTTCGCCATAGAACAACACGGCGCGCGCGAAGTGTTTGTTGCTCGAAGATGTTCGCCGATTTCTCCGCCTAAAGTGGACTAATTTCCGAAATATTTTTTTTATTCGAAAGAGTATATTCCCAAGTTGGTCCCATTTTAACCACGTCAGAATCTGTTCGGTAATTTTAAAGATATCCATCGAGATATAATGTACTACGCACCGTAAGTTGTATTTCGATGAAGATACCTAACAAAATTTAAAAATCCAAACATTGGATTATAGGGCAAAAGCCCGCGACAGTATGCCCTTCCTTATTTTATGAAAATTCAAGATTCTCTATGCATGTCCCCAACACAGAAATAGCAATTAGCGACTATAAAGTTGAATCATGATTACTTAGGCAGATAATTTGTAGCAATTATATTTAAAATGGTAGCTCAATTTCCTCAAAGTAAAAGTTTTTTTAAGATTTTATTCCGAATAATATTAGAAATCATGACATCTATTTCCAAGCAATTGGTGCAGATATAAACCATTGTAACTTTACTAAATTATAGTTATATTTGCTATAGCTAAATTTAAAGTTACTTTTAGAGGTCCCCAAGGGTGCTTTTTATACCTCTAAAAATCACTTTAGCTATTCATAATACCTGCATAAGCAAATAAGATCCAAACTTCATGCATAGTCGCCAATCTTTTTTACTCGTATATCCCACACAGAGAAACATTCAGCATTTTTAAAATAAGGAAGGTTTGGTCGTCGCAGGCCCTTGGTCTATTAATGTGCCAATCAATTAATTAATTAATGTGCCGTGGAATTCTGACATGTTCTGACGTTTCAAATCAAACGGACATAAAGTTTCGATTTCTTAATTTTCGGCCAGTAAACAAATAAATTTAAGTTCTCATGACAACAAAATTTTACTCTCACAGACTTAAATACTCTTTAATAGTAGATTTATAGGTGCACTAAAAATGATAAATTATTATTTTTTTCCAAAAAAAAAAATTAACCGACTTCCATTATAAAACTTAAAATCATGAAATAACTTATTAGGCAGATTAATCAAAAAGAAAGTGCCAAATTAAAAATTAAATAATCTAAATTAACATAGAATCCTGTAAGTATAAATCCTGCACTTGGCACCGACTTCACCTCAATCAGTAGGTAGCATGCCAATACATTTTTCTTTTTGATTAATCTGCCTAATAAGTTATTTCATGATTTTAAGTTTTATAATGGAAGTCGGTTCATTTTTTATGGATTTTTTTTTATGGTATATATAATATGATTGATGCAAACATCTATTCTGTAATGTGCTAATTTATTACTCGACTTCACTATGGTTTCAGACAGGCCTATTCGTTAGTCAAATTCCACCCACCCAACACCTTATTAAAGGGCATCAGTCCACTGTATTCTAGAAACTTTGATTTTATCGTTGTATGTTCTTACAGTTATTTATTCAAATTGGCTTCCGTAGAACTTTGAAGACACGGTGAAGGTCGATTTATTTACAAAAAGTTCTGTTTGTTTTTTATTTCATGTTTATTTCTGATCATTGTTGTTATGTTTTTTCCTTATTATGAGTAACTTAATTTAACTAATTAAAATAAAATAAATTAGTTAATCTAAGTACTTACCTAATTAAAAAAAATATTTTGGGGTACATTTCAATAATCACAAATTATAATAGTGATGTCGATTTTATATCCATCAAGCACCTATTCGACAACTTTACATACTTTAACAATTGTAAGACACTGTCAACCAGTCCATTAATTCACTCACGAGCTATTAGATACAATGATAATCCACTTATCATCTTAGAGCTTGTCGACAGATCACGTTTAATCAGATTACGATTAATATTTTAATTGGATCCGTTTAGGATTTTGCTCGCGATGACTCTTGTCTTATTTAAAATTTAGCAGGGTCTGTGGTGTGCACTAGAAAATCTTCAAAATCTCATGCGAGTGTCTGACGATAATGAAATGATCAATCTCTCATTCCCTGCGCACTGTCAATTACAATCGAGGCGACCTGATATTGACTATCGACCAGGCTGTGAAGTGGCTAAGTAAATATTGGCCAGAATCCAGAATACAAAGTCCCAGTACACTTTACGAATTTAAAGGGAGATAAGAATAGAAAGGGAGGAATAAAATCGATGACAAAAGACAGAAATAAAAAATACTTGGTAAAACTTAAAAATCGATTTGCAGCTAATACAGTGATGGTGATGACGTACGTTTTATTTTTGGTCTACTAATTTATATTTAGAAGGAACCAACTGTATTTGAAACTCAAAAATAACTAAAGACATAAAATAACATTCACCACTCATAATTCACACTTGTACGTGTATCAAAGGAAAATGCAACACAGTGAAGTGTTTGCAATTGCAATGAAAAATGCAACAGAATTGCATGAACTCCGAGGCGGTTTCAGTTTCAGACATATATACCCATTCATTTGCATGCGTGCAACTTGCATTGTAACACTACAAATTTAAGAACATGTGCATATGACATAATGAGACATCATCCAGATGCGTTCCTGTTTTCATCATTTTTTATTTCGTGTAATACCTATTACGCTAATACTACCTAATCTATATCTATACATATACATATAATAAAACAGTAAAAATATTTTGTCTGTACATTTAATATTTTTGACTGAAATGGATAGAGGGAGACCTAAAAAGAACAATAGAAAGCAAAAAAAATTTTTTGGAATTTCTTGTCTGTCTGTCTGTCTGTCTGTATGTACGCGTTTCACGCAAAAACTACTGGACGGATTTGAATGAAACTTTTTTTGTTGTATAGCTATTAAGCCTGGGCAACATATAGGCTATAATTTATTTTGAAAACTGGAACACCTGATGAAGAACCATAACGGAACAGCTAAACTATAAGTAATATGGAAATGGTGCCTTAACAAAAATCGTTCGACCTGATGAGCATTTTCTGCCGACGTATAAAAATTGAAGATCTGGAACATCTGATGAAAAGCTCCAAGAAACCAGCTACACTATAATATATATGGAAATGGCGCCTTAGCAAAAATCGTTCAACCTGATGAGCATTTTCTGCTGACGTATAAAAATTGAAGATCTGGAACATCTGATGAAAAGCTCCAAGAGAGATTTTTCATCTAAGCGAAACTCACGCGGGCGAAGCCGCGGGCGACAGCTAGTACATATTATAAATGCAAAAACATTTTATGACTAAAACGAAAAACCTTTACAAAAGGGAACACTGCAGGGTGCAGCGCTGAACGATATGCCTATCGATGGAGAACCCTAATTTCGCTTTGGCAAAACAAGTTGAAAAATTTGGAGGTCATGTTTACTGTAGGTCCCAAGAGATTAAAGGCGTCGCAAACCGCGACCCTTTTTCTGATATAAAACGATTTTGTAAAATTTTGTTTAACAAAATATACAAATACATTTTACAAAGTTAACCCTCTAACCCTCTAAGTTGGTTTGTACTGTTTGGACCCCAAGATTGTTTATTCTCGGGAAGTCCACGGGAATAGCCGCCCTTGGCCGCGCCGGCCGCGGTCACTTCCGCCAGATTTTGACTTAGGGCCAAGTACGAGCGTGACACGACGGAACCACGTTCTAAATGTGACGTGAGGTGCATACTGCTTTACAGAATACTTTATTTCGGTATTCACTTCAGGGTCACTTGCATGTTTAATTTTTCATTGAATTTTTACTTTTTTTTTTGTCAAAAAAACCTCTTCATTGTTCGATCGATGGTTTTATCGTGAGCGTGATTTTTGACATTGGTAAAACCATATATTAGATTCTGCGAGAAGAGTATCAACACAAATTAATGTATAATTTAGTCGAACTACTACATAATTTTATCGTTCATTAATGTCTTCATTAAATTATCGCTGAGAGTTTATTAGCGTCAGATGGAACAGTTATCATTTTCTTAGGAATGTCCACATGAATTGTTGTTCCTGTGATAGATGGATGATTATCATTGGAAATGCTTTTGTTTTGTGACAGCGCGTGATTTTGAAGACCATTTGAAAACGACTCCGCTACGGAATGTCTAAGTACAAAACGTATATGTACGTTAGTTCTAAAGTTTGCGAGTGCGATGTACGTTAGTTCTAAAGTATCCTAGTACTACGTATTCCAGTGCGAAAGTACCCAATGTCGAAGTATGCGAGTAACATATCTGTTCAAACGAGGGAATGTTTACTCAGTAACCATGCAGTAATTCTATTTTATAGCCAATATGTTACTTACAGATAATGCAGTTTTGGTAAAAAAATACCAAATATCGGTCCCAAAGTTTTGGTTTGTCGATTACTTAAACTTACTATGATAATCTCTTTTCAATCGCGAGACGATACTGCCCGGAGAGATAAAGTTTATTCATGCATTGAATTTTTATTGTTGGTACCTATGGTTTAACATTGTAAAAACACTGTACAATGCCCACTCGACATTGGATTTCTTGCCTTAAACATTATTTACTCATTTACCCGAATCAGACCATAATATTATTATTCAAGGTGCGCCTCTCTGAACCGGTCACCATCTCATATAAAAAAGACATTGAAATATTAAATGAGTCATACAATCTATCTATATTTTTTGTGAAGGTATAGATGATATCATTGCACTTAGGTTATAATAACTCTTCTTCTTGTCGCGTGTGTAACACACTAGAGTCGTGATTGCTCAGCTTTGCAGAAAGTGCAGTCGCTATGAATATAAAACGTAACGTGACCATTTTAATTTTTTTACTAAATATCGCTTTGAGATTTTTACAAAAAAACATATTATATACTTACACTTACTAGTAAGTACGTATTTATATAATCTGTATCTTATAGTAGCCCGGGAAGTAGTGTCATGACGTGCAAATTTTGGTATCGGAAGAATTCACTTGGCACAGGTGTTATATAAATGAAGTTAAGCTAATTTAGCCCGTTAGCCATCCACCCCCCCCTGGTGGGTAGGTAGGGGGGGCATTTAAAGGTACACGCCGCCGCGCTTTAGTTAAAAAATCATATCAGCTTCTATTTACCTACCACCTCGAGTTTGGTGTCATTTTCTAGTAAATCAGGCATGAGGAATTCATTTTTGTAACATTTAGTATATAGTTTAATAGAAAAAAAGGAAAATATTGACGAAAATATCAAAATCGGTTTGTTATTTTTTTTATTCAACTGTCAATATTTTTGAAAATCCTGAATTTTGTGCAAATAAAAAAATACTATATTAAAGGATATTTATCTAGCTTTTAAAAAATATATACTTTAATATATAAAGTTATCATAGAAGTTTCTGAAAAAAATCGGACATGGTACGCGGCGGTGCCTAGGAACTTTTACAGTAGTCTAGTTTCTCATCCTTTTGTTGTCATATTAATTTGGTTTTATATGCAAAATATACAGAATATGAACTTTACTTAGTTATTGACTATCTCTTATGGTCTGATGAATAAATAATAGTATTTTTAGGGTTCCGAAGTAAACATGTCTGTCCGTTTGGCTGTCCGTCCGTCTGTCCGAGACTTAGCTCAGAGACTATTAATGCTATCAAGTTGTAATTTGGTATAGATATACATATTAATTACGCGGATAGAAATGTAGAATAAAATCATAAAAAAAAAATTTTTTAGGGCGGTTCCCCTACGGCTAAAGAGGGGATGATTTTTTTTATCTCGATTATACCATCGTGTGGGGTATCATTTGATAGGTTTTTCAAAAATATTATGAGTGTGTGAACATCATATTTTGATTTAGGGATCCGTTTGTGAAATATTTGACTTTAAAGTTCAAAATTTTGTCAATGTGGTGAAAATGCTATGTGAAAATACCTTCGCATACCGCTTCACTTCTCGACAGTCGAGCAGTGAAGCGGCATGTGGGACTTGGACCCACTAAAAACATCCCGGTGCCTCTACATACCAATACAGAAGAGGTGGGAACGGTGGAGTTACCACCAATCTTCCACACTCTCCAACCATGGCAGTGACCTTCAAATGTCACCCTGCATCGAGTATAATTACTCCGCCTGCCTAAAATATTAGCCTCTTAAAAACGCGGACGATGGACCGATTACCAGGTCCATCGCCAGCCATTATCAAGGGGGCATAAGATGGGCATAGGCCCTTCTTCTCCGGCCCGGCCGACAGAGCTTCTCGTTGTTGCTCTGCCTCTTCTTTCTTTGGCATTATAGTCTCGCTGAATATCTATGCTTTATTGTGACCTAGGGCGCGATTTTCTTCACGCCATAAAAAGCCCCAGAAAGAATTTTTGCCTCTAGATCCCATGGCAAGGACCCAACAAGAATACAAGCAGCGTCTGCAGAAACTGTGCGATATCCTCGTATTGTACAGATAGCCCTTTGGGGTCTACGCAACAACATTATGCTTATGCTTTTTTAAATCATCTGCGCATATTGGGACTCCATATAATGCCATCGACCGTACGACACCAGTATAGAGGCGTCGCGCGGGTGTATTGGGTCTTATTGGGCAGTATCCTGGACGACGCAGATGCCGATTTCAAGAGTTTCGGAGCCATATTCTTGAAATGATCGGAGAACTTCCATTTGGCATCCAGGATTAGGCTTCATAGTTCTAGGGTTCATTCAGGCGAGGTACTTCATAGTTCCACCAATAGCGATATTGACCCCACCTACCACTATGCTCGCATTTTCTGGCGGTGCATGTCTAGGACGATAAAAACATAGGGCATGGGATGCGGAACGCCACATGACATTTCCCAGCATCGCCATCCGTCTTTCCCTGGGTACTCGACGTGCCTTTCTGACAAGTAGGAGTCCACAATGCACAGCACACTCTACATGCACACCCTAGTAAACAGCTCTTAGGAGATGCAGCCGAGAACTGGCTTCCATCGGCGGAACATTCTCTAGCTATCAGTCTTTTTTAGAGAACAGCGCACTTGCGGATTTGGGATAGGAAATGGAATTAAATAAATGGAAACCAAAGTGGACTATTGCACCAGTTGCTGCTACCGCTTGTCGTGAACTGATTCGGTGCAAGCCACGGTGCGGTGTTAGGTGCAGCTGTCAAAATTCAATTAAAATGAACCAAAATTATGCCACTGTGGTGGAAAATGTCGGTAATATAATAAAATAATTGGTCAAGTCCGTATCGAACCACCATTGTAGAGTTCCGAAGGTGCCTGCCTACTCTGTACAAATGTGGATACATCAACTCAAATTAACTCCCAGCTTTATTTAACTAATGACTATAATACAATGTATATATACCATACCATCATATTCAATGAAATATGTATGTTCCTACAAATATTTTTCATACTAAAATCGATTTTGTAAGTTTATCGTCTATTACTTGTTAAAGTGTAAAGCCTACATAATAGTGATAGTTTTCCTTTTAAATTCATTATCTTTACTACGTATCATGACTTTTTCCCGTATCCACCGACAGCTATTTTCCTATTCGAAAGGGGGGACACTTGACTCTTAACAAAATTTTGCACTTTAAAGTCAAATATTTCACAAACGGATCCCTAAATCAAAATATGATGTTCACACACTCATAATATTTTTGTAAAACCTATCAAATGATACCCCACACGATGGTATAATCGAGATAAAAAAAAATCATCCCCTCTTTAGCCGTAGGGGAAATGCCCTAAAAAAAAATTTTTTTCATGATTTTATTCTACATTTCTATCCGCGTAATTAATATGTATATCTATACCAAATTACAACTTGATAGCATTAATAGTCTCTGAGCTAAGTCTCGGATAGACGGACGGACAGCCAAACGGACAGATATGACGAAACTATAAGGGTTCCATATTTACTTCGGAACCCTAAAAATACTATTATTTATTCATCAGACCATAAGAGACAGTCAATAACTAGGTAAAGTACATATTCTGTATATTTTGCATATAAAACCAAATTAATATGTCAACAAAAGGATGAGAAACTAGACTACTGTAAAAGTTCCTAGGCACCGCCGCGTACCATGTCCGATTTTTTTCAGAAACATCTATGATAACTTTATATATTAAAGTATATATTTTTTAAAAGCTAGATAAATATCCTTTAATATAGTATTTTTTTATTTGCACAAAATTAAGGATTTTCAAAAATATTTGAAGTTGAATAAAAAAAATAACAAACTGATTTTGATATTTTCGTCAATATTTTCCTTTTTTTCTATTAAACTATATACTAAATGTCTCAAAAATGAATTCCTCATGCCTGATTTACTAGAAAATGACACCAAACTCGAGGTGGTAGGTAAATATAAGCTGATATGATTTTTTAACTAAAGCGCGGCGGCGTGTACCTTTGAATGCCCCCCCTACCTACCCACCAGGGGGGGGTGGAAGGCTACCGGGCTAAATTAGCTTAACTTCATGTATATAACACCTGTGCCAAGTGAATTCTTCCGATACCAAAATTTGCAGGTTCCATACATTGGATGACACTACTTCCCGGGCTATAGCAAACTACGATTTTTCAAAGAGAAACCTGTTAGCTTTCCCTATTGAATTATTACTCAAGTTAGGTTCCAGGTGTTAAAGAAAACTTGACGCTGCATTTATAATTATTTATTTGTATTTACCTGTGCTTTAGTATATGTTATATCTTGTAAAAAAAAACAGAAAATGGATAAATCTGTTTACTACTACACATTGTGTCTACTATACATTGCAGAGTAAAATGAAACCTCAATATCTTACTTGATTAGTAATTTCACCATTAAATTCACATGCCGCCGGTTTTGTATGAGTACCGCTTACTGCAGACATCCTTTGTGAGACATTTTTTGCAGCAGACGACTGTTTTATTTTTTGTTTTTTTTTTTTTTTTCGTTTACCACAAAGCGATTCGTAAGAGCGCTGTATCCAGCCATAGTGTAACCGTTGTTTTTGTTTTTAATAACTGTAGATTTTTTCTATCGCACCCATACGTGGTGCGTGCGGAAGTCCTTGTTGCTCGAAGGTCGCACCAAAATTGAAGTTACTGTTAAGGTTAGTGTCAAAGTTAACAGTAACGTTGACTATTTGACAACTGGTGCAACTCATATTTTGCCTAACCGCTGGATTCGGGTCGGTCATCATCATCATCTCGAGTCGAAATGGCAAAGTTGGATTTTTTTCGACCAGTATTTGGCCTGCCCTATCGTTGGCTTCATTCAGGTCCTCCAAGGTACAAGAGGAAGGGTAGGTGGGGCAGGTTAAAAGATGAGCCATGGATTGGACGGCTCCACAGTCACATAGGCTATCAGACGAGTACCCCCACCCGACTCGGTTCTGACGGCATCTCTCAACACCAGCCCGGAGTCCTCCAGACTGCCCAGGGGAGATCACCAAAGTCGGGTCGGTTAAAGGTACTATTACTGTCAAAGTAAGCCGGTGCAACCCAACCTAATAGCTTCGAGATCATCATTTGGTTTACCTTATCCCATCATTTGGGGTCGGCGCAAAATGTCCTTTCTCTCCACAATTTTCTATCCTTAGCTATATAGTTATATCCACTCCCAATACCTTCATATCCTCCCCAACACAATCCATCCATCTCTTTTTAGGCCTTCCTCTGAAATGAAAGTAAGTGGCTATATTCACTTACTTTCATTGACACTGCTCGTCTTAGTAAATGTTCCTCTTCTCTCCTCATCACGTGTCCATACCAATGTAATAACAAGTGCGGTATTATCTCGATGCAAAATAGTAGCTTTATAAAATGGTGTAGTTACGTAAGTAGAAGTTACATTGCTTACAAGTTTTTGGTACAATAGGTACTCGTATGCTAGGTACCTATATTTTATCTGTTTTTCCAGGTCAACGTTGTTTCCGATTCACTAGAGAATTACTGTAAAGGTTGTGACCGTAGGTAGAGGAAATAATACTTTCTTGACCTGTTGCTAGCCCAGAAAGAATTCGTAGTAGATGCGACACAAAAATACTTGATTTATTGCCAAATTATTCTCAGCTTAGATTATTGATAAAGCTAATATCTTCCCTAATATTACCCTAACAGATAATACCCTACCCAGTATCCAGACCCTAAAAGATAAACCTATTGTTTTCGGAGAGTCTATTTTTGATTGAGAGATACAAACGACGGCTGATCTGAAAATGCGTAATCAAAAAGGTATAATTTTGGTTGATTGATTCTTGATTGCCAACACTTTCCTATTACGTATTCGCATCACAAAGGCACACACAGGGTTCAGTCACAGCAATACAAACAAAATAGAACCAAGAGAATATGGGTCAATCAGTCATACTGATTGACTTTGAATAATGAAGATTTTTATGGTTTTGTGGGTTAAATAAAATAGCTGGCTAGCGAATAAAATAGAATTGTTACACGTACAGTAAGGCACTCCGCACACGTAGCCGTTGAGTTGGCGTCGAGTTGGACACGCGTCGAACGACAGCGCAACGGCAGTGCAACGGCCACGTACATCTTCAAACAAGTCCGCACACGAGGAGTTGAGGCGGCGTTGCGTATGAGGATTTTAAAAACGGCAGCCGTCATAACGGCAGTTAACGGCGTTAAAATCCTCGCGTGAAAAATATTTTGATTATTTATTTTTTCAATAATAGCTGTTGTCCGCGGCTTTGCCCGCGTAAATTATACACCAAAACTTTTCTCATGACCTACCCCGTCCATTGGTGAAAACCGCACGAAAATTCGTTCACTAGTTTTTTGAATTTATTGGAAACGGACAGATAGACAGACGCGGTGGGGGGACTTTATTTCATAATAAGTAAGGATGCCACAAAAATTCGTACCCTTGTCTATAAAATCATATAAGTAGTATTAAAAAATGTTTCTCAAACAGCTTGGTCAAACAAAAATAGACTGGCTGGACTGGTAGATATATTTAATTTTTACTAACTTTTGCCCGCGGCTTCGCCCGCATAAAGTATATACCAAATCTTCCTCATGACCTACCCAGTTACCCCACTACCCAGTTGACGATAACCACATGAAACTAACTCGCATGAAAATTCGTTCAGTAGTTTCTGAGTATTGCATACAGAAAGACAAACGAAGAAAGGGACTTGATTTTATAATATACACATATGAATTAAAACGAAGTTAAATAAAATCCCCCTTCATCTGAAGAAACTAAAAACGTCTAGCACCATTGAAACCTCGTGAGATCGACGGCTACGCGACGGCTCGTGTGCAGAACACCACAAGTTATAACGGCACGCCAACGCCCAGCGTTAAAACGCGACGCTGACGCAACTCCAACTCCTACTGCTCGTGTGCGAACGGGGTAAGTAGCGCTATATCTACCTTCCCTTTTCTTCCCCTTGTATGTAATGCACTCGCCCGCTTGATAGGTAAGTATGCGTATGTATGTTACACCAAAACCTACCTTATGGTAAAACGCCAAACCAAAATCTTATGAGATGATGATACAAAATTCAGATTGAAGATTCAATAAGATTTTTTGCTGCCGCGCTTAAGCTTCATAGACTGTTAATCGTGCTAGACTTGAGGGCCGTGCACCACGAATCTTTTGCGTGCAAACTTCGTCTGCCGTTCGAGCCTGTGGAGTTTATTGACCCGCGCGACCGTGACACCCCCCCATGCCTTTCCCTCAGTTAGTAACTCAACTTATTTGTTCTCAATTGCGATGCTCTCGTTGAGGATTATCTGTCACGTTTCCGTATTTGTAGCTTTGAATTTTGAATGGAATCGCTATATGATTTTTACTTTTGTAATTATCGACTTCTTGCACACTGATTTGTATAAGAAGCACTGATTTTAAGAGCACCGAAGTAAAAAGCTATAGTTACCAAGTGCTAGTTATATTCTAATGATTCATTCATTCACACTTTCGATGACAGTAAAGATTACAGAGCGAGTATATTCCCTTGTATAATTAAAGTGTGGTAAGTACAAATTTTTGTAACTGAAATTATTCATAGCCTCTGGTGTGCACATAGAGTTAATTATCCATAACTTTATGAGTGTGCATTATCAATACCAGAGTAAAGATCTCGTCTATTTTCTATGGTTATCACGCAAATTCACGCAATGCTAAAGTTAGTAGTTTTGTTTCCGCTTGCGATGCCCATCACGTATACTTGTTACCAGTTTCCTTCCCAAAGGCCTTACTATTACTACAGAACTACCATCCGGAGTCCGGAAGTACCAAGCAGTAACTGTTTATCATGTACGTTATTTGAATACTTCGAAATAGGTATTTAGAGTAATATTTTAACTATTATATGTACCAGGATACGATTGATCCAACCTACTGTCTTTATATTTTTAACGGATAACTACACTAGATAAAATTATAGTTGTCTATGAAATTAGTTGTATTTATTTGTAACGTTATCTGAAAGGGAAAAGTGTTTTTCTGATAAATTATGTAGATTACATAACGGAAGGAAACATTGACATGACATAGGTAGGTAAGCGGTTTGTATATCTGTGAAAAACAAAATAATGTTATTTAATGTTTACCTCCTCTAAAACTTATAACTTTATTTTGTGAAGCACCAGCTTCACATTATTTTATTTCACATTATTCATACGTAATGCATTGTGTGCCACCACTATGGTTAGTGGCTCCAATTATTTTTCATTATTGCGAGTGGCTTAACTAACATCAAAGCAAGTTCAATCGAAACATTTCGTAAAAGCACTTACGCCACTGCTTAGTTATGCAAAATGTTAAAGGGGGCTATCAGAAGCTCCCATTATGTATTATACTAGTATGCATACGGCTTTAGGCAACTTTAGAACAATCGGACACTAGTGTTTTCTATAACACACTTGATAAGGAAGTTAAACTCCCACTCCTGGTCCACCAATCTAAAACTTTTCTGTATTTTTGTTTCTGAACGTAGGTACCCGAAAAGAAAAGTAACAAAGTCGTGCACAATATGCAGAAGACAGTCATTTACGATTTAACTGGCATTTCATATCTCCTAACTTTTGTGGATATTCATCGTATGTGTTCTTCAGCTAAATTGCATTTCGTGAGAAGTGCTGCTTTGATAAAATTTTATCCCGTTATATGCAAGCTATTATTAACACCTACGTTATGTTACTTGTTATGTATTCTGTGGTTATGTCTCAAGATTTGTCTATCTCGCTGTGGGTGGAATTTATTGCCTTTGGCATTTCTTACGTTTTTGGAAAGTAAATTTGAAACAGAAGTTGGTCTGTTTACAGGTGTTTTTACATTTTATTTATCAGGTAAAATCTAATGTTATTGAACCGTCTTACTTAATTTATTTTGTTAACACACCTGTTGAAACTGATAACTTTCGGCAGTTTATTTTAAGCGATCGAGTAGACTACTATTTATTTATTTTTTCGGAACTTCCTAACTATTTAAAATATCGATTGCTATTTGTACATTCGAAGCAAGTTCTTGGGTTTTAATAAATAGTTCATTCCGATTTGAGTGCCTAATAATCGACAATCTTGTCTGAGTATTCTTAAAATAGTCTGCACAATTGAAGATCCATTAGGCTTTACAAGTTGGTGTCAGGGCATTTTGTGAAATTTTAATTTTGCTACAAGAACATAGATATTTAATTAGTAATTCGTTCCAGATGAAGCGGAGGGGAGTAACGCGCGGGGCAGCCAGGTGAGGGCGTGGCGGGCGACATGGACCACGCGGTGAAGGCGATGTCGGCGCGCGGCCCGCTCGCCCGGCTCGTCGCGCGGCGCCGCTTCGAGTCCGCAGAGCTGGAGGAGCTGTATGCACGGTAACTGACTGCTTCTTCTTCTTGTAGTGCATCTCCAGCAGGTGAGGCGTGGCGGGCGACATGGACCACGCGGTGAAGGCGATGTCGGCGCGCGGCCCGCTCGCCCGGCTCGTCGCGCGGCGCCGCTTCGAGTCCGCAGAGCTGGAGGAGCTGTATGCACGGTAACTGACTGCTTCTTCTTCTTGTAGTGCATCTCCAGCAGGTGAGGCGTGGCGGGCGACATGGACCACGCGGTGAAGGCGATGTCGGCGCGCGGCCCGCTCGCCCGGCTCGTCGCGCGGCGCCGCTTCGAGTCCGCAGAGCTGGAGGAGCTGTATGCACGGTAACTGACTGCTTCTTCTTCTTGTAGTGCATCTCCAGCAGGTGAGGCGTGGCGGGCGACATGGACCACGCGGTGAAGGCGATGTCGGCGCGCGGCCCGCTCGCCCGGCTCGTCGCGCGGCGCCGCTTCGAGTCCGCAGAGCTGGAGGAGCTGTATGCACGGTAACTGACTGCTTCTTCTTCTTGTAGTGCATCTCCAGCAGGTGAGGCGTGGCGGGCGACATGGACCACGCGGTGAAGGCGATGTCGGCGCGCGGCCCGCTCGCCCGGCTCGTCGCGCGGCGCCGCTTCGAGTCCGCGGAGCTGGAGGAGCTGTATGCACGGTAACTGACTGCTTCTTCTTCTTGTAGTGCATCTCCAGCAGGTGAGGCGTGGCGGGCGACATGGACCACGCGGTGAAGGCGATGTCGGCGCGCGGCCCGCTCGCCCGGCTCGTCGCGCGGCGCCGCTTCGAGTCCGCGGAGCTGGAGGAGCTGTATGCACGGTAACTGACTGCTTCTTCTTCTTGTAGTGCATCTCCAGCAGGTGAGGCGTGGCGGGCGACATGGACCACGCGGTGAAGGCGATGTCGGCGCGCGGCCCGCTCGCCCGGCTCGTCGCGCGGCGCCGCTTCGAGTCCGCAGAGCTGGAGGAGCTGTATGCACGGTAACTGACTGCTTCTTCTTCTTGTAGTGCATCTCCAGCAGGTGAGGCGTGGCGGGCGACATGGACCACGCGGTGAAGGCGATGTCGGCGCGCGGCCCGCTCGCCCGGCTCGTCGCGCGGCGCCGCTTCGAGTCCGCAGAGCTGGAGGAGCTGTATGCACGGTAACTGACTGCTTCTTCTTCTTGTAGTGCATCTCCAGCAGGTGAGGCGTGGCGGGCGACATGGACCACGCGGTGAAGGCGATGTCGGCGCGCGGCCCGCTCGCCCGGCTCGTCGCGCGGCGCCGCTTCGAGTCCGCAGAGCTGGAGGAGCTGTATGCACGGTAACTGACTGCTTCTTCTTCTTGTAGTGCATCTCCAGCAGGTGAGGCGTGGCGGGCGACATGGACCACGCGGTGAAGGCGATGTCGGCGCGCGGCCCGCTCGCCCGGCTCGTCGCGCGGCGCCGCTTCGAGTCCGCGGAGCTGGAGGAGCTGTATGCACGGTAACTGACTGCTTCTTCTTCTTGTAGTGCATCTCCAGCAGGTGAGGCGTGGCGGGCGACATGGACCACGCAGTGAAGGCGATGTCGGCGCGCCGCGGCGCCTCTTCGAGGCTGAAGAGCTGGAGGAGCTGTATGCACGGTAACTGACTGCTTCTTCTTCTTGTTGTGTATGTATCTCCAATTGTCTCATCTTTTTATATAGCTGTATAGCTATGAATAGATACTACATAGATCATTTGATGCAGGTATGCGTGCAAGCTGCAGCGGACCTCAGTCGGCTGGGCGCTGGCGCTGTGGGCCGCACTGGCCGCCGCACTAGCAGCCGTAGACGCCACGCGCGGCTGGCGCAGGGCACCGCAGGTATTATCTCTTATTCAACACACTTGCACGTTTGTCTTATTGAGACCCATAATAAGGTTTGACATTCCAATCATCAATCTAAAATCCAACAATTTAGTTCAAATAAAATATTTGTAGGGTAATGTAAATCACGTGCGTCATACGAACGTCTGACTCATGTAATTTTAGGTATAAAATGCAGTACATTTTAAAATAAAAAGATTCTTTTTACCAACGCATAACGAGTATCATTCTACGTCACCCAACACGCACTCGTAACTAACCAACAGTTACATTGGTGACCCCGACGTGATTTAAGAATCCAGAAAATTGTACGTAGTGACTGTACAATTTCGGGCGGCCTCCCACAAGCGGGTCCCACCGTCCGGAATTTCAAGAGGCAGATATCACTACTTACGGCTTGGGGAAGCTGAGGAACATGCCATTTTCCGAACCACGAGAAGATCTCAACAGGGCACCGCCTACTCCAGTTGCGAGACCTCCAATTTACAGTCCGCAACCCCCGGTTTCGGAGTCCTACCAGTCTTCATCACATAGCACTATCGAAGCTATGTCCTTAACAACCAAGGTTCCCGATTTTTGGACAGCGCACCCGCGACTTTGGTTTGCGCAATTTGAGTCCGTTATGCGACCTCAGAAGAAAGGCGATGAAGACAAATTCCATTTTGTTATCGCCAAACTCGGTCTGGAGGCATTGCAGCAAGTGAGCGACCTCTTAACAGACCCCCCTGCTGAAAATAAGTACAATGCGTTGAAGAGCAGACTAATCGGCGTTTTTGAAGAGTCGGAGGCCAGACAATTCCAAAAATTAGTCAGCGAGATGGAATTGGGCGATCAAAAGCCATCGCAGTTACTACGCAAAATGCGTGACTTGGCTAAAAGAAAGTTCCCGACGAAACCCTCCAGATAATGTGGACTGGGCACCTTCCACCAGCGGTTCGAGCTGTATTGAGCATAAGCGATGTCAAAGATCTGGACAAATTAGCGCAGATTGCAGATACAGTTACGGAAAATATTCGGCCGAGGACGGAAATAGCACAAATTAGTCATCCAGAAATCGCCTTATTAACACAAAAAATCGACCAACTATTCCATGAAGTAGCTGAAATAAGAAATAAACATGACAGAGGTCGATCGCCATTCCCGGGGCGTAATAGATCGCGGTCAAGGTCGAAGTCACGTACTGCTCCGTGGATTTGCTACTTTCATAAGAAGTTCGGTCAAGCAGCTACGAAATGCAAGGATAGCCGACACTGCAATTATCAAGGAAAGAAATCGGAAAACTAGAATTGACTCCGAAAAAGGCAGTTCTCGGTGTCAATGAAATTAAAACCTGCCGTCTCTGTGTTACCGACTTAAACAGTGGTACACGGTTTTTGATAGACACAGGAGCCGAAGTGTCAGTTTTGGCAGTAAAAAATAAACAATTACTAACACCAAGCGACTCGAATTTATTCGCTGCAAATGGAACGCCTATCAAGACATATGGAACGAAAAATCTGAGTCTTAACCTAGGACTTCGTCGAGACTTCAAGTGGACGTTTATTGTAGCAGATGTCCGAAATTCCATAATAGGAGCCGACTTTCTTACGAAAAATAAGTTGCTAGTCGACCTACATTCTAAACGATTACGCGACGAAGTCACCGACCTAAGTACGATTGCTCAAATATCATATACAACGGAGCCATCAATTTGCACCATCGACAAAAATAATTGCTACTACGATATTTTAAAGAAATACACTGATGTCGTTAACCCGTCGATGCCTATGCAAACAGAAATCCCAGCGCATAATATTGAACATCATATCTACACTTCAGGACCCCCTACACATGAAAAGGTGCGTCCTTTGAACCCTGAACGCTACAAAGCGGCCAAGCGGGAGTTCCAGAAAATGGTCGAGAATGGAATATGCAGACCTTCAAGCAGTCCTTGGGCATCCCCACTTCACATAGTGATTAAGAAAAATGGAGAAATCAGGCCCTGTGGAGATTTCAGGCGATTAAACGCGGTGACAATCCCGGATCGCTATCCACTTCCAAGACTGCAAGATTTCACATATATCCTGAAGGATAAAAAGATATTTTCAAAATTAGACATCGAAAAGGCCTTCCATTCCATTAGAATAGCTGAAGAAGACATTCCGAAGACAGCCATCATAACACCCTTCGGATTATTCGAATTTATGAAAATGACGTTTGGTTTGCGAAACGCTGGTCAAACCTTTCAACGTTTCATGAATTTGGTACTAAATGGCCTTGATTTCGTTTATTGCTATTGTGATGATTTACTGATCAGTAGTACCTGCGAATCTCAGCATAAACAGCATTTGGCAGAAGTCCTCGAACGACTAAAAAAGTATGGAATCAAAATTAATTTGTCAAAATGCGAATTCGGCAAAGATAAATTAGATTTTCTCGGG
The DNA here is from genome assembly GCA_018467065.1 of Ephestia elutella. Classification (NCBI taxonomy): domain Eukaryota; kingdom Metazoa; phylum Arthropoda; class Insecta; order Lepidoptera; family Pyralidae; genus Ephestia; species Ephestia elutella. Next base: position 7,819,935 of record CM031573.1, on the reverse strand, counting down.
TACCACATAAACCAAGAAGGTATCCAACCCCTAAAAGAGAAAATTGATGTTATAGGAAACTATCCTAAACCCGAGACAATCCGAGAGCTACGTCGATTCCTTGGAATAATTAATTTCTACCGATCCTGTCTTCCGCAAGCAGCCGAATATCAAAGGGAGCTAAATAATTTTCTTCACGACTCGAAGAAAAACGACAGAAGGAAGATCCCATGGACTGAAACGTCAGAAAAAGCATTTGAAGAGTGTAAGGAAAGCATAAAACGCGCCGTTACGCTTCACCATCCATCTCTGACGTCACCGCTTGCCCTTATGACGGACAGTTCAGCGACATGTGCCGGCGGTGTATTGCAACAGAATATTGAAGGCACATGGCAACCCCTTGGATTTTTTCTCCAAAGCTCTGAGTACGGCTCAACAAAAATACAGCACATACGACAGAGAGCTTTTAGCGATCTACATGTCGATAAAACATTTCCGACATCAAATTGAAGGCAAAGAATTGATCGTTTACACCGATCATAAGCCGTTGGTTTTCGCAATGACGAAATCGAGCTCTAATAACGATACGCCACGTCGCTTACGTCATCTAGATTTCATATCACAGTTTTGTACTGAAATCAAACATATATCTGGGTCGGAAAACTGTGTTGCCGATGCTCTCTCAAGAATAGAGACAATATCTTTCCCGAGTTGTATCAATTATGAACAGTTAGCAAAAGATCAAGAAAAGGATGAAGAAATCAAAATTCTCATGGAAAAAGGAAATTTTTTGTTCAAGCGATATCAATTCCCTGGATCAGAACAAGAAATATTATGCGAAACAACCAACAAGGAGCCGCGACCCTATTTACCTACTCAGTACCGTCAAACAGCTTTCAATGCTGTCCACGGACTTAGCCACCCCGGAACGCGTGCCACCAGGAAAATGATGACAGACAGATTCTTCTGGCCCTCCATAAACAAAGATGTGACATCGTGGGCAAGATCATGTATTCCGTGTCAGCAAGCCAAAACACACAGACACACGGTATCACCCTTGAGCTCGTTTCCAAAATCAGAGAGGTTCGAGCATGTTCACATTGACATCGTGGGACCACTACCATTGTCACAAGAATTTAAATACTGCGTTACAATGATAGACAGAAAGACAAAGTGGCCGGAAGCTTACCCCATAACGCAGATGACCGCAGAAAATGTATGCAATGCATTGGTCACCGGATGGATATCGCGCTTCGGTTGTCCAGTTACAATAACTACTGATCAGGGTCGGCAGTTCGAGTCCAATCTGTTTACTAAACTAGCGAAGATACTTGGAATAAATAAAATCCATACAACGCCATACCACCCACAAGCCAATGGCCAGGTGGAAAGATGGCATAGATGTTTGAAAACCTCATTAATCGCTACATGTAATAGCGCAAATTGGGTCAAGGAATTGCCATTAGTAATGCTAGGACTACGCACAGCGATAAAGGAAGAATGCGGCGTCAGCGCAGCTCAAATGACATACGGCACTACGCTACGACTGCCAGCTGATTTCTTCAATGTAAACAAAACCGACTCGGTTACTGACATTGATTACGTAACTCAATTATCGTCAGCTATGAACAATATGAACATATCGGATAATTCAACCGCAAAAACAAATAGAAAATGTTTCATCCACAAGGAGTTAAGAAAATGCGATTATGTTTTCCTAAGAAGAGACATGATCAAAAAGGCACTGACAGCGCCATACGAAGGTCCTTACAAAATAATTCATCGGGATGATAAATGTTACACAATACAACTGCCAGGAAGAACTACTACGGTGTCAATCGACAGATTAAAACCTGCATTTGTTACAACAGAAAATAACAGCGATACAGCAAACGAATGTGAACCGGTGTCAACGAACCGAATAGTCACGCGATACGGTCGCGTGGTGAAACCCGTGGTCAGATTTGCTGTCTAAGCACAACTACAAAATCGCTGTAACAAAAGCTTCCAGCAGTTTACCCGTTATCCGAGGACCACCCCAGCCTCCCCAGGACAAGGACAACCAGCATACGCGTCCTAAAATGTCTAGTTTTTTTTTTGTATTCATTATTTTACAATGTTTTTTTATTTTTTAATGTTTTACTATTTTTTACGATGTTTTTTTTTATCATGTATTTAATTTTTTTTTCTCATAAAGGGGAGAGTATTTGTAGGGTAATGTAAATCACGTGCGTCATACGAACGTCTGACTCATGTAATTTTAGGTATAAAATGCAGTACATTTTAAAATAAATAGATTCTTTTTACCAACGCATAACGAGTATCATTCTACGTCACCCAACACGCACTCGTAACTAACCAACAGTTACATATTCGTGACAGTTATTTATATAAAACTTTTTTCCAAAAAAATTAACCGACTTCCATCATAAAACTTAAAATCATGAAATCACAATAAAGAAAAATGTATTGGCATGCTACCTACTGAATGAGGTGAAGTCGGTGCCAAGTGCAGGAGCGGGTGTTGTAATTGTTTAGGCATTTTATATATAATGTACTAGCTTTTGCCCGCGGCTTCGCCCGCGTGAATTTCCCACGGGAACAGTGCTTTTTCCCGGGATAAAAAGTAGCCTATGTGCTATTCCAGGTCATTATCTACCTCTGTACCAAATTTCATCGAAATCCGTCCAGTAGATTTTGCGTGATTGAGTAACAAACATCCTCACAAACTCACAAACTCACAAATTCACAAACTCACAAACTCACAAACTCACATCCAAACTTTCGCATTTATAATATTAGTATGGATTATTATAATGTAAATTTAGATTATTTATTTTTTTCCCCATCGACTTCACCTCATTCAGTAGGTAGCATGCAATTTTTTGGAAAAAAGTTTTATTTTATCATTTTAGTGCTTCTACACTTATTTTCTTTAATAAAAACTTAAACTTTTCTTCTGGCCGAAAATAAAGAATTAAGAATTCGAAACTTTTTTGTCAGTCTGATTTGAAATGTCAGAACATGTCAAATTGTCTATTATTTTTGGCACATAAATAGACCGAGAGCCCGCGACGACCAAACCCTCCTTATTTTAAAAATGCGGAATGTTTCTCTGCGTGGTATATACGGGTAAAAATATTAGCTACTAGGTATGCAGTTTGGATCTTAGTTGCTTATGCAGGTAATATGGCTAGCAAGGATGATGTTTATAGGAATAAAAAGCACCCTTGGGTAAATTATAGTTATATTGGGAGGCCCCAATATAACTATAATTTAGTAAAGCAACAATGTCTGGCAGGAGTTTATATCTGCACCTATTGCCTGGTAATGGATGGCGTGATTTCTAATATTATTCGGAATAAAATCTTTAAAAAACTTTACTTTGAGGAAATTGAGATACCACTTTATATGCTATTGCTACAAATTATCTGCCTAAGTAATCATGATCCAACTTTTATAGTCGCTAATCGCTATTTCTATGTTGGGAACATACACAGAAAATCTTGAGTTTTAATAAAATAAGGAAGGGCATGCTGTCGCGGGCTTTTGCTCTATAATGCAATGTTGATATTTTTATCATTTGTTAGGTATCTTTAAAATTACCGAACAGATTTGGAAGTGGTTAAAATGGGACCAACTTGGGAATAAACTCTTTCGAATAAAAAACTAAACAAACTAAAAAGTCGGCAACGCATCAGTGACCTTCTTAGGGTCATTGGTGTCTATGGACTGCGGTGATTGCTTACCATCAGGCAACCCGCATGCTCGTTTGCCCACTATTCTATAAAAAAAAAAAAAAAAAAAAACAATTTTGGAAATCAGTCCACAAGTGGCGGAGAAATCGGCGAACATACATAAAAAAAACATACAAACATCGAAACATATAACCTCCTCCTTTTTTGGGAAGTCGGTTGAAAAGTTGTGATATCTTTCTAGCATTTAGTTTCATAATGAGTATGGATAGCTATAATTCGGCCTTTGAGCATTTGGAAATGATAAATAGAGGGAATCAAATTTATTTATGAACACGTAAATTATCGTCATTCACTGAAAATATTCAATAAACCTTCGTTTTGTGTGTAAATTGTTTTATTATAAATCGTTCGAGCATAATTACCTGCTAATAATTTTCCACCGGTAACCTTATTTATATTCAATCAACCAAATATGATGAATTGAAATTCTCCAATAAATTGTGATTCCATTCATGATTCCATTTATATTGGTTTACATGCCGAAGGTGAAAACATAGGTACTTATTTATCGAATTTGATAGTATTAAGATGAACGCAGACATGTGCCGCACCGCACGCACCGCAGTCGTCGCATTCGCATCTGATTTCTTTATATGCAGTTATATGTAACCTCGCATACCTACACGCACCGGAGTCGCCGCTGTACCTGACACGGCCGAATTCCCCAAGCCGCAGCTGATGTCACTAACGGCCTATCGACAGCGGACGCTGCGGCGCGGGTGACGTCATTCGCATCCAGAGGCCGGCCGAACTTTTTTAACTCTTGTTGGCATTTGATTTTCTTCTTCTTCTACAACTGATTAAATTAGAAGCTGAATGAAAAAAAACAACGAGTGCGGTGCGTGCGGCGACAAGAACGACTGCGGTGACAGCGGCGCGGGCAGATGTGCGAGACCATCAACAAAAACGTTGAATGCGGCGACTGCGGTGCGTGCGGTGCGGCCAAGTCTGCGTTTACTTTTACATTCGGCAGTCCCGCTTTTGCCTGTATTTAAGTGAACTGCAATGCAACTTATCTGCAAGAAACACTTTCTCATCCATTTTATTATAAGATTTTCAATTATTACATTACTAGCTTTTACCTGCAGCTTCGCCCGCGTGAATTTCCCAGGGGAACAGTGCTTTTCCCGGGATGAACAGTAGCCTACATATCTGTACTTCTAACTATATGTATGTGAAATTTCAGAAAGATTGGTTCAGTAGTAGCGTGAAGAGGTAATAAACAAACAAATAAACCACTTTCGCATTTATAATATTAGTAAGGATCACAGAACATATAAAAGAGGTTAGAATGGCTATAATGCGCCGTTTCTATGAGAACCAGTGTCGCCTAATCCGCCCCACCTTTCACCGTTACCACACATTTGTCATAATGAGTACGAAGCTTCGCACATTCTTGCAATTTCCAATCTAGCCAATCATAGCGCCACGTCATCACGCAATTTCAAACTGAACCAATCATACGCGAGCACGCAATCGATGTACAATTAGTGTGATTGTGTTTGTAAACTACGCTAGTGCTTGACTAAACTTTAAATGACTTAATTATCGATATTGAATTTTGTTATTAAACAATAACATAATTCAAACAACAATACTGTTACATCAAAAGTGATATAGTAAAATGAAAAATAAAACAAAGTACATTTCTTACAATCTTATATTTATTGACCTTGGAACAAGATATATTTATTAAGAAGTTATCGCTTGGTTTGTTTTTCTAAAGAATTTTTTAGTAAATAGTGTAAGCGAATGTTTTTAGTAAAAAGTGTAAGCGGTTAAAGATAACTGGTTTCTAAAATTCAGTTGCAAGATTCCACCCGGACAAACATACATACATATATTGCAAGTTAAATAAAAGCTTGTTATAATAATAATTATTCGCATTACTTAATTTAGTCTTTCCACATTAACATTAATTTATAACATTTATAAATATATGACTTTGAAAGACGATATCGATAAATATCGTCTCTCACTACGCCCAGCACTAGAGCTAATGCCACGTTGTTGCCGCGCACTCCACTACGCGGTACGTTTGACGTTGCAAAAATAACGAACGCATGCAGACAGCAATGTATATTTTTTGGAGAAATAAAAATATTTTAATGACCTTTGAAAGATTTTGACTAAAATATCGTATTTACTAGAGGTTTTTTTACTTACCGATGATAAGAAACGCATCCTTTGTTTATATTAAGCTCTTGGCTTCTCGCTCGACAAGTAATTACCGCACATGAAGGCATTTTCGTACAATTTTGTAGCAGCGCTTCGCAATACTTACTCCGCTAGAGTTCGCGAGTGACTAAACGGCGCGGTCACGTGTTTTTTTAAAGATACGAGCGGTCGCTCGCATGCTTGGCGCGCCGGCCCCGCCCACAACTCCTTTCCAACCTCTTTTATATGTTCTGTGGTAAGGATTATCATAATGCACAGGTCGGCATCCTTAGTGCGCACGCGGTGCTGTGTGGCGGGCTCGCGTGGTGGTGCGGCCGCGCCGGTGGGGTCGCACCGGAGCGGCGGCTGCCCCGCGCCTGCTGGCTGGCCCTCGCTGGCGGCGGCGTCGCCCTGGCCTCCACCCTGCCAGCTTGGGGCCCCGGCGCCGCGGCCGAGGGCGCCGCGCACGTGGTCTGGGCCGTCTTCGCCGCCTACGCTCTGCTGCCGGTCGGCGCCCCGGTGGCAGCCACCTTCGGCATCATCCTTCCCACCGTGCATACTGTCGCTGCGGCTCTCATCGCCCAACGCTTCCCCTACCATGTCTGGCAGCAGGTCAGTAACTGGGAACATACAAATATTGACTAAATTATTTTGGAAGGCGGCTGTGGTGTGTGTGTGTAGGTGTGTGAGGTGGAAGACTGTAATGTAAAGTATAAGGCTCAAAGTTACATGTCATTTTTTATTCAAATTGTAAAAAATAAGGCATAAAAACAATGAACACTTTGGAAATGATTTTGCAAGACCATGTGAATCACGTTATCCAATGACATCAAATATTTGACATCTGTAAATTGGATACGTAAATATTTTATGTTTAGTTAATCTTTGACCTGAGAAACGTCAACTATTTTGCCTCAGAAACAATGAAGGAAGACTTATTTGGTGGTTAGAGCCAGGATTATTTTTGATGAAGTACAAAACTTGCCCTTGACACCTGACGTCAAACAAGCCAATGTTGTAAAAAGTTTATTGTTATCACCCTACTCCGTAGACTATGAAGTTCAGGGTGTTATGATGCTATCCGTGTTGAGGTAATGCTAATGCGCCGTTCGCGCTGGAGGGATTTTTAAAAAGGTTGCAAGTCGCCACCTCGATTTATTTATTTCATCGTATGGCGGTCAAATAGAATAGGCGGATATATGTATTGTATATAGATACTTCGATAACCTAGATATTCTCTAAAACCCATAAAAATAATTTTTAAAACGTAAAAGCTTGGAAATATTTATTTATTCAAATGTGAAACTAAGATCATTTCTTTTTAAATGTTGCCAGTATTGTAATAGGTTATTGTTTTCGAAACACACGTCCAATGCTATGTACATAATATACTCGCTGCACTGCAGATTTGTATTTAAACTCGTACATTACCTTCCATTTCTTACCACAATAATCGTGTAAGCTAACCTACACTTACGTAATTTGCTCTTCAGTAACCCTTACAGTTGTACTTGCTTCTACTTAGTTTAATGTCGTTTACGATGTATTTACGTAATAGAAGGCAAACACAAAGCATTTGCTCATTTGTATAAAAAATAATATTAGCTATTGCTAGTTACGAAGAGCCTATTTATATCCTGTTCGTGTAAAATCAACCCTTTCAGCCTTCCATAAAGATTGATAGTATTCACGATCTAGTAGACTACTGCTCTTAATAGTTATTCAGGCTGTATCACCCTATTTAATCGTTGTTTAGATCAAGAATATATCAATAAGCATTATTATAATTGTCCGCGTAGTTTGAAAAACGCCCAATATACATATTTTCTCATCGGTACTATATTTCACTGTATTCCAACTTTTGTAATCAAAAATAATACTTCTATTGATTGTGAAAGTTTCGTTGAAAATTGGTTTTGAAACTTTGGTTAGTATTTTTAAATACTTACAAAGTTATTAATTGTAATGAAGTAAGTTTGGGGAGGCCTTTGTCCAGCAGTGGACGTCTTTCGGCTGAGAGAGAAGAGAAGAAGAAGAAGTTTGTCCATTACTTCTTCACTTTTATTGTCGGATTTTAAACGCAATATACGGACATTTGAGGATATCTATACGTAGCTGTTTAACTGTTTATTTTGTTGGACTCTGTTTAAAATCGATCTGTCGTTTATTTTCGGAGCATATTCGATTGAGTTTAGAAGTTTGCACGAAATATCGATCACGGAGTCGGTTGAGCGATTCTGATAAATGAGCCGCTTCGGCAGCAGAACAGCAATTAGTTGCTGCTTTTATCAATGCCGGGTCTACTGGCGTGGTTGGATTGATCGCATTTATCAGTAGGTTTGTTGCGAAAGAAACAACGTACAATGTAGTATCTGAACGTTTTACTTTTATGCTCAAGTTCCATACATACTTGTATGCACTTTATTTTTCCATGCTTGTATGTTAGAGATTTTTATATGGATTTCTCACCCATATAGAAAGGTCAAACAACATATCCAATTGACATAATTTTAAGTTAAGTAGTTCCCTTTTACATAAAGTTTTAAGAAATAAAGAAATAAACATAATTTAGCAACTATCTAGAGTAGAAAAGTCAATACCAACCTTTTATTTTTCTTTTGTATTGGGAAGATTTCATTAGGATCCATTCCGTTTTTTTTTCATGGGGTGATGATACGCTTCCTGTACGTGGTTATGCCATTTCATCTCTCATTTTGTGGTGTAATGTCTATTAATTGCTATAATGATCGTTCAATTTATTTTTATTTTCAAAACTATTTCACATAAACCACCATTTTTTGTATTGTACCCCTTACATACAGTGCATGCCGTTAGTTCTTTAATAGAATCTTACCTTCCTCGTACGGACTCGTTATCTGTTACATTAAACACAAATGCAAGGCAGTTTTCTGCAGCGTTAAAAGAATGGCACGCAAAATCACTTACATTTATAGTAGTAGTAATATAGTAAGTAGAAACCGGCAGACATTACACAAATCAGGCTTAATTACCAAGTTAAACCTAGACCTAGATCAAAGCTGAGAAAACTTTGCTACTTAAAATAATGACTATCATTCTGATATAGAACGTACAGAATTTTTAAAGCTCATCCAAAGTACTACTGGGCGCTGAGATTATAATTATTAGTAGAAGGACAGAATAAGACTTAATCAGCAATACTTTTATCCATTGGTTGGTTTTTTACACGACTGACCAAAAAAGGAGTGTTATGTTTTCAGGGTTCATGTATGTATGTAAGTATGTATGTATGTAAGTTTCTTTATTCCACCATAAGTCATTAACGTTAACGGCTTAACAGATTTTGATGTGAGAGGTATTTTTAGATTCCTTGCATTCTACCGAGTGACATAGGCTATTATAAAACGTCATCATAAAAACAAAATGGCGGATTATATATGCAATAAATAGCAGACCAAAAAAATAAACTTTGATTAATCTTATCGAGTGAGGTATCAAATTGAAGGGCTTTAAAAGGCGATTTCAAAAATGTATATAACTTATATGTTTGTACATGTACTTTTTGAGTAAAAACTTGTCAGTCGTGTTTTTAATTTTTAATAATTAGCTTGTTTTTCATAAATTACTCATATTCGCTTCTTGTTTTTATTTGCTCCTTATCTATAAGGAAGCAGGCATGTTGTATTATTCCTATAACTTTTCACCGCTTTTGGGTGTTGTCATATTCAATTATGGTAACCATAATGTGTGAAATTTATTCAGAGTTACTTTTGCTTCGGTAGTCTTCAAAGGTCGAGTGTCTCTTGTAGAGCATTACTGATATGATTTCTATATTTATTAAAACTTTATCTGCAAGTAAAAATACTTAAACAGCATGGTGGTCTAAAATATATAATCGAAAACAAATTGCTTTATGATTACATATTTCTTTTTTCTGAGTTTTAATTACCTACCGTATTTGTAGACGAATTTCGTTTGAAGTTTATATTAAAAAGATATATAATTAAATATGTACAGTCAACAGCATGTAAAGTTACCTTGCATAGACCTCTATGAGGCATTTGCAATGATTTTGGGTGGTGTTTGTATGTAGGAGGTGTATCTTATACAGTGAGATTTGAAAAGTATTACATGCGCTGATAGCATATGATAAAAAGAGAAACTCTCAGAGGTATTTTATTGATAGATATCTTCTTTTATTTGCATATTTATACATTTATAAACCAGTTGCGAGTAATTCCGATCAATCACATCATTGTATTTGGTATGAAATAGCTTTTTTTGCGTAATATCTGAATCTGCTTCTTTTACTTTTATTGTCCAATGCCATAGTATTGTTAAAAAAGTGAAATTGCATTTATTTGACCATAATATCAGATAAAAATCTATTAAAAAGTCTTGCATGTTTGTTGTGAAGCATTTGGTACATATTTTTTTGTTTTGTTTCATAATTAGGTATCCTTCACCTGTCCTGTTATCATGGAGTACATCTGAAAGTACATGTCACACATTTACTGGTGATCTGAGAGGTTATGTCATTTCAGTGGGTGGCAAAGCCATGCTGGTAAAACTATTATATTTGAATAAGAATCCTGCGTTATTATTTCGCTCTTCGATAACCATAATAGTGTTTGGTTTTTACTAAATATGAACATACTCGTATGTAGGCTAATCGCAAAAGCCATTTAAGGATTTTTATGCCGTTAAATTTATTGTATAGTTCAATTTTATTAAAAATCTCGTACAATTTGAGTGAAGTCGTGGCAAAATATTTCAGATTGTTTATAAATTAGGGGCCTCTCTTTAATGAGCATGACTTGTCATGTCCATGCAGATTCCAGTGTCTACCATCTCAATGTAGTGATTAATGATCTTTATCATTAACAAATTCACGTTATGCCGTCAGACAACTTTCTGTCAGGTTCGTGTGACTTATGAAACGGTTTGTTTGAATGATTCGCTACCACGGAAAGGCGTAGCTGTTATTCTTTGACAAGTGTGTCACAAATTTTGGGTGGCCCGGACGTATGAACTTGTTTGTATTAAAATAGGTACATTTTTGAGTCAACCTTGTACTAACAGAGTCTTGAATGTTATGTTATTCCGGGTCATTAATGCATTAGACCTTTGAGTTGCGAAGTCAGTATTATGTCTCCGCTGGTGTCAAACCATAAAGAGGAGGTGGTGGTAGGTTTCTTTAGCTTTTGCCGCCTCTTTACGTCTTATCTCATTGGGTCAAATGCGGCTTAAAGTTGGAATATTAAGTTCCTACAACTTCTATTATATTTACTGACTAGCTGTTGCCCGCGGCTTCGCCCGCGTGAGTTTAGCTTAGATGAAAAATCTTTTTGTGTTCCATATTGTAGTTCAGCAGAAAATGCTCATCAGGATAAACGATTTTCACTAAGGCGCCATTTCCATATATCTTATAGCGTAGCTGAACTCTTGGAGTTCTTCATCAGATGTTCCAGATCGTCAATTTTTATACGTCAGCAGAAAATGCTGATCAGGGTGAACGAATTTTGCTAAGGAGCCATTTCCATATATGTTATAGTGTAAATATATGTAGCTGGTCTCTTGGACTTCTTCATCAGATGTTTCTGATCTTCAATTTTTATACGTCAACAGAAAATGCTCGTCAGATTGATAAACTTTTGCAAAGGTACCATTTCCATATTTCTTATAGTTTAGCTGTTCTGTTATGGTTCTTCATCAGGTATTCCAGTTTTCAAAATCAATTATAGCCTATATGTTGCCCAGACTTAATAGCTATACAACAAAAAAAGTTTCATTCAAATCCGTCCAGTAGTTTTTGCGTGAAACGCGTACATACATACAGACAGACAGACAAGAAATTCCAAAAATTTTTTTTTGCTTTCTATTATTCTTTTTAAGTGTCCCTCTATGCATTTCAGTAAAAAATACAAAATGTACAGACAAAATATTTTTACTATTGTATTATATGTATAGATTACCATTTTATCAGATAATTGACAAGGTCATCACCATTCAATCTCTTGTCGAATGAATTTAATCAAATGTCTACTATCGTCTTCTTTAATAAGTTCATTAAACTGAACCGCCGTCGGGCCTGTAATGAGATTTGAAAAAAGATGAAGTATTTAATGTCGGTTTTACTGCGAAAGTCAAATCCTTGTGGTTTTTTCGATTAAGTGGTGGCTATTTTTCGCCCAATTTGTTTTACTATGTAGTGAGTTTTTAGTTTGTCTATCTAAACCATTTCCAGATTTTGAATCTTATCTAGTCTCCGACTAATAAAAATGCAGATACTTTATGATGTTGTTTATGATAAAATTCATTAGTAATATTGTACTTATTACCAGACATTAAAGCGAATTAACAAATGTTATGTATTACACAGATGGTGGGCAACGTGGTGGTGTTCATATGTGTGAACATTGTGGGAGCTCTGATGCACTCGCTGATGGAGACGGCGCAGCGGCGCGCCTTCCTCGACACCAGGAACTGCATCGCCGCGAGGCTCGACATGGAGGACGAGAACGAGAAACTGGTAAACACAACACTGTTATGGTTCACACAGGTCGTGTTCATATGTGTGAACATAATGGGAGCTCTATGCAATCGCTGATGGAGACGGCGCAGCGGCGCGCCTTCCTGGACACCAGGAACTGCATCGCTGCGAGGCTCGACATGGAGGACGAGAACGAGAAACTGGTAAACACAACACTCTGTTATGGTTCAAACAGGTTGTGTTCATGTGTGAACATAGTGGGAGGGAGCTCTGTGCAATCGCTGATGGAGACGGCGCAGCGGCGCGCCTTCTTCGACACCAGGAACTGCATCGCCGCCGCGAGGCTTGATATGGAGGACGCGAACGAGAAGCTTGTAACATTAAAATGATAAATTTGTCTACAAACCAATGAGCTCGGTGGCGTAGTGGTTCGCGCGTTCGTACTGCGATAGTGGCGGTTAAGCAACTTTCGCAATGGTCGGTCAGGGGATTGGTCAAAAATCTATTATCTCGAGTTCCTCCGTTCTTTGGAAGGCAAGTTAGGCCGTTGGTTCCGGCTGTATATTAAGTAAATCAAATTATGCAGAGAAGGGTTAAAAACTTAGAACCCACCAATTCGCATTGGCCCTGCGTGGTGGGTCATGGCCAACCTTATCCATTCATAGGGGTATCTACCCCTATGAATGGACATCTTTAACTATAAATCTGGGGACTGGTCTATCTGACCAGTCCCCAGATTTATAGTTAAAGATAAATATTTGAGTTCTCAAACGTTGTGTATGTTCATCGTACCACACCACTAAATAATGCTGAGTACGAGTCAGCCGCAGTGGACAAACATAATTAATTTATCAGAAGCATGCGGTTAATGACTTAAATGGTCAGAATGCATTTCAATTACTCTGCCATTACTCTCATACATCGTCACATGCCAAGCGTGTTTCCAAATTAGTCGTAAATTACAATGCTTTAAAGGCAATATTGCGTTATTCTTTAAAGGCATTTTTGGAAAAAAATATTGTATTTCAGAGAGCTAAATTACTTTATTCAGTAACATTTTATTGTGAAATCTCAGAAGTAAAATTAAAGATACCAAACCAAGTTGTTTACTAAATTACAGCACGTTTTAACCTTGATTTTGTGGCGGAATATTGTTTCTTATTTAAAAATGATCCGGTACTATTATCTTAATGAACTCCCGCGATTTGATTGAAGGTGTAATTAGCAATTTTATGGTCTTATTATATTACTCGTGTAATTCTGACAATGTGATATTATTACTTATATTACATTTAAATGCCTGAGATAGTTTTAAATGTGTTGTAAAATACAACTACTTTATTGATTATTTCGAGTTGTTATTTTATTAATTTTCGTAGTATCATAATTTTCCAGATTATTTTTTTTTTCTTATTTAGCTTATCCAACTTAGCATTAATTGTATGTTTTTTTTTTAATTTCTTGTACGAATATTATGGTTGGCAAAACCTATCATTGTAGTATATAGGAAGGTATAGTCTACGAGAATGCCCATTAAAGTTACACAAACAACAACAGTACCTCGCTAAAAGCAATGCGCATCAGCATATATTAACTCATGCTAAAACTAAGTAAACAGCTCTCAGTCACGGTCTTCAGGAGATTCCATCAATCGGACCTCATTTGGATCCCTTTTCTCTTAGGATTTGCGATTTATCTATTATTTATCTTATCCACTTAGGATAACCTACATCACAGTGCTCATCTCCTCAGCACATCAATATTCACAAAGCAATACAATATATCTAATTAATATAAAATGTTGTGTTTTCATTTGTCTACAGGAGCGACTGCTGTTGTCAGTGCTACCTCAACATGTTGCTATGGAGATGAAGAACGACATCATATCACCGGTGGAGGGCCAGTTCCACAAGATCTACATTCAGAAACACGAGCAAGTCAGGTCAGTCTATTATAACGCTATGATCACCAGTTCCAGACGTGAATTATTGTCCTCAAATACATTACTGGTTGTGACCGGTTGCGAGTTCTGACTGTAACATGTTCATCTGTAATGTAGCCTGCATCTAAAGTATCATCAAACCACCTAGTTGGTTATTGTCCTACTCCGCTTTCGAATCTGGTCGTCATTACCGACCTCTCTGCCCTAATAGCCCAGAGCTACATTTCTCACAGAAAGGTGATACCGAGTATCGATATACCTTCGTTACACTTAGGAACATTCATGTCAGTAACTTAGTTTAGTGCCAATAAACAGACTTAAAGGTCACTTCTAAACTATCAGGCGCTTAATAATTTAATGGCCGTATGTTATCTAGTACGACGCTATACTGCTTTGGCCTGAATCCAAATTGGGGTCCACTACTCAATACCGGATTATCTATCGCCCGCCTTCTAGTAATTAAATGTGTATAATACCTATAGCATTATAGATATCGTAAGAAGAACAAACATTAGTCTCAGTCCGTCTCTTATACTCCCATTACAGGGTAAAAAAATACTGATGAGATAGATAATTCAGCTGGCGCATAAATCATAATTGTGAGTCGACTGTTGGTCGACTGCCTTGTCGTTATTAGCGTCCATTAATTGTACAGGGTTTAAAAATACGGCAACGATAAAATCTACGGCCTACAATTAAAATGTAAAGTTACGCTACGCGTTTAGATTGTAGATACTTTAATTTGGTTTGTTCTAGTACAACTTGTTTGTATTTCGTCGTATTTCATTTTGAAAATATCCTGTTTGGTAATAACACTAATTTTCAGAAGTGGGTAATTTGTTCGTCTTTCCTTACAACTTGCAAAATTCATAAAATTTATTTATACCAGAGGCAGGACCAGTGGCATTTTAATACTGCGTTATTTTAAAGAGTTTCAATGATTTGTGTGTTTTTTTTATTAATTGTTTCAAGACAAATGCTAGACAGTTCAATGTTGAATGCATCGACAAATCCCTACATTTTATCTCTGGGTTCATGAAAGATAGACAAACTGCTGTTAATTCCTTCTATTTTTTAACCTCAAGGTTTGAAGCGGGCTCATAGGGACACGGGAAAATAAATAAACATCGCAGCCTCCATCATTGTCAAGTCCCAGCAGGTAGAACGGTGGCTGGCGAATTTTAATGAGTTCTCGTGCGCTGGGGATTAGGCATTTAGTTTAGTTTCTGCTCTCTATTGACAGAATTGGGTTACTGGGCCTTGTTTTCTACACTGTAACATTTGAGCTGAATAATAAATGTAAAATAAAGCCTCTAATTTATTAAAACTGATATGAAGGAATATTCGCGTTTCACAGTATTTTGTATTCAAATGTAAACAATGTTTTGTCAGTAATACATTTTTGATACAAGACTTTGTTAAATTATTATTATTAATCAAACGAGCCCCTACTTTTGAGAGTTTCTATCGCCACCTTCTGACACCATCATCAAGTAAGGTCAATGACATAATAATAATCATTGTCATCTGGTATAAATATGCGTGAGAGTTTCATCTCAATCAGAAACCGAGAAAAGGGTCAAATTAAACTTATAAAATTAGATTACAGACACCAGAACTGGTAGTACCAGTCCCGATACATCCAGTTTTATAGCAGTAGATACTACTACCATGTAATGATAAAAAAATTGACAAATTTAAACAGGAAAGTACATTTGGGTGTTATTAGTTTCCTCTGATTTACGTATTAAGGAACAGTTGCCAACGGCTCGGCCGCCAAAACAGTCGTCACGACATCACACACGTTGATTGATTGTTCATATCCATAAATAAGTATTAAAACGCTGTTTATTTTCATATAAGAACTTCGAAAAAATCTTCGTGTTATTTGTTTTTTAACCTAGAATATTTTGGTTAAAAAACAAATCTCGGATAGATACTTCTGTACGTTTTTTTTGGGTCTCAATAATGTTTAAATAATAATGGTTATTTACATACTCACTAATAACAAGAATTTGTATAAATCTCGACTATTGAAACATCATTGAGATACGATTTTGACTTCACGTTAGCCGACGTTACCAGAACCGACGACGTTGACCAGAAACAACTGGTGTTTAGTTAAATATTAACTTACTGATTTATGTGAAAATAATGTCACATAAATTTATTTTTATATACTTACTTAGATATAAAACTCTTGAAATGTTAAATTATATAAAGTGTTTTAAATTGACATACCATTGAAAAGAAGAAATTATGCAATTTTCGAGTTCAATCAATCGACGAGCTGAATATTTTATGCTTTATTAAGCTAAGAGCTTTCTGAAGACTGATCCGCCATATTGTGCCAACATTTGAGGTGGATTATTGGATAATATGAAATGCGGTTAAATTGAAAATTGTTATATTATTATTTTTTTTAATCAAATGAATTTTGGCTCTTTATAAAATACTAGCTTTTGCCCGCGGCTTCGCCCGCGTAAATTTCCCACGGGAACAGTGCTTTTTCCCGGGATAAAAAGTAGCCTATGTGCTATTCCAGGTCATTATCTACCTCTGTACCAAATTTCATCGAAATCCGTCCAGTATATTTTGCGTGATTGAGTAACAAACATCCTCACAAACTCACAAATTCACAAACTCACAAACTCACATCCAAACTTTCGCATTTATAATATTAGTATGGATGCAAAAATACCTACTAAAAACTAAATCGAATGATAATTTTCTCAACTTGAACTAATGCTTCAATTAACCGCTTTTAAATCGTTAACATCCATTTAGGGCGCGCATTCATAATTAATTCCTATTTTACTATGAACATTAAGGGCTAAGCTACTACTTAACCGCTTATATTACATGCATAAGGAGAGTTACACAACTTGCTACCCCGGCCCTTAACATAACAAATTGGTAACAAACATCAGCCGGCGAGCATTTTACTCGTTAAGATTACTTCGTTATCGCCACTAATTACTATTTACCAACTTGGCTCTTTATCAAAGAGAGAGAGAGATTTGGTATAACCTTAGATCGAGAGTCTTGGAAGGAGAGAGAGGCCTTTGCCCAGTACTGGGACATTGATGGCTATTAAATAATAATAATTAAATAATAACTTGACTCGGTTCGGTCATCAATGTCATCATGAACCAAGTTGAAAGTTTAGGCTCAATTTTTCCTAAATTAAGCTTTCATATTTTGACATATTATTATAGTGATTAACAAAATATATTTAATCATAATATTGTATTTCAATATATTATGTTCATAAATTAATTTAAATTAAACGTGATACGTAAACTTATGTATAGAAATATTTGAGCATGTCATACATTGTATTGCATTGTCATTGGATTTATAATGCGTTATTTATTGAATTTCAGTTTGCATGATTTGATTACATTACACACGGGGACATACAGATAAAAGTGACTTTGAAAAACAGATATTTGTAGTGTTTGATATAAAGGCCTTCATATTTTGATAATATTTTCCAGTACCTAGTAATGTATGCGCGCGTGCGTGCGCGTGGAATAGCTTGCAATCACGGAAAAGCACATCGTGGCATGAGATGACTGACATCGACTATTGCCACAAACGGTTATCACAGAGCCTAATATCACAGAATAGGTTTATTTATGAGTTATCCTAATCCTATCCTAACTAATATTATAAATACGAAACTTCTTTGTTGCCTCTTTCTACCTTATCTACTGAACCAATCTTCTTGAAATTTCGCATACACATAGAAGTACTAAGAAGGACATAGGGTACCATGCATCATGGAAAAAAGCACTGTTCCCGTTGAAAAAACACGCCGGCGAAGCGGCTACTATTTAATTAAAAACTGAATGAGTGATACCAAACTTGTGGTAAGAAGTTGTCATATAAAGTTATAATCAAAGATGAAGTCAACTAATGATTTTATTATGAGTGTGAGAAACATCTTATTTCCAAGCTGTCATCTCCAGCCATGCCATGTGCCTGGCCGTTGTTGGTCATTTATCAAAGATGTTCTACGCCAGCAGCACGTCACGGCTGGCACAATGTACAGCTTACAGCCAAAGATTTCAATCAATTACAGCTCATCAACGTAACCAATTCTATTGCAAATTTGCCATTATTACCACAAGAAAGAGGTCCATGCAGGGTAGCTAGACATACATTTTAAACTAATACTAAGTATTTTTCATAAGCATATTTAACTGCCTTTTTAAGGCTACTGCTTTGCCATAATGCGAATACTCATGCGAAAGAGTTTGGGTGCCATTATTTTATCAACCATTTTTTATCCAAGAAAATAACTTCCTATTTATTTAATTATATTATAGTTTAATTATAGTTGGTCTGTACAAAAATAACATTCGAATCTAGTCCGCGTATTAGACTAAACAATCATTATGTTGAATTCGTAATCGTCCAGTTCAGTCCGACCATATCCTAGTGGCGGCAAACAAATTAGGTCAGGCTTGACTCCCGCGTCCATAAAGATATAAAATATTCAATCAGGGGAATCGTCGACCGTGCTGCATCAATCAATGTGAGGCAACACGAAAAACAGTCCAAATTATTTGAAGTGTTGAGTGTAGAAACTGTAGAATAATCATAGATTCGATATTTCGAGAAATAAACATTTAATAAATAAAAATAATACTAATTGTCGTCAAAATTACTTATTACCATACATATTATCTGCTTCGATATACCAATACATCATAGCAAAGGCATATTGGTAAGATTTTGGTGCAAATTCTGGCACCTAGTATTTCACGTAAAGATTATAAATAAAATTTGTTAAAATAAATCTGGCTGGAATCTCACCGGAAGTCTCAAATTAGAAGAATAGACATGCAGGAATGTTTTCGGTCAAATGACTAACAAACTAATAAAAATTAATCCTTCGTCAAATTCTATCCTAAATCCTAAATTAAGTTTTGGTCGTCATCTGGCGTTCGTCAAGTTAGCCAAGTGAGGATCGATATGCGGTAGCTCACACCCTGGTGTCATAGTAGGAGCCGTAGGCATCGATTAAATTAACCAGATAAAAAAAGAAAACCGTACGATTTTGAGTCGAGTGGGACATCTAATTCATCAATTGT
Organism: Ephestia elutella; assembly: GCA_018467065.1. Classification (NCBI taxonomy): domain Eukaryota; kingdom Metazoa; phylum Arthropoda; class Insecta; order Lepidoptera; family Pyralidae; genus Ephestia; species Ephestia elutella. Next base: position 7,800,525 of record CM031573.1, on the reverse strand, counting down.
AGTGTAGTCAAATTTATTAATTGTAGTATAACCCCCGACGTCCACTCTGTTGTCCAGCAGTGGACGTCTTTCGGCTGAGAGAGAAAGAGAGAGAATAACCCATAACATTTGAAGTTGAAGAGAATCCTTTGCTGCCCTAGGCCTTCTAATCTATCCTATCTTCACGGTGATGACCCTCGGTGTAATTGGTATCGCCTGTAAACAGAATGCCGTGTTGTCGACACACAGGTCCTTATCGCTTTATTACTTTCTGACTCACGGCTGCTAATTCTAGCGACATTCCCCTAACTTAGTTCTTTGTTGTGTTAACTCTTTTAGTTATCATTTATCAATCGCCGGTAGTCGTGTCGTTTGCTACTGAATTGAACATGAACATGAACATTCTTTGTTGTGTTAACTCTTTTAGTTATCATTTATCAATCGCCGGTAGTCGTGTCATTTGCTACTGAATTGAACATGAACGAACATGAACATTATTTGTTGTGTTAACTCTTTTAGTTATCATTTATCAATCGCCGGTAGTCGTGTCGTTTGCTACTGAATTGAACATGAACATGAACATTCTTTGTTGTGTTAACTCTTTTAGTTATCATTTATCAATCGCCGGTAGTCGTGTCATTTGCTACTGAATTGAACATGAACATGAACATTCTTTGTTGTGTTAACTCTTTTAGTTATCATTTATCAATCGCCGGTATTCGTGTCGTTTGCTACTGAATTTAAATTTAATTTAGCTATGACATTGGCGGCTTTAGCTGTGTTGAATATTATACATACATTTATCAAATCAATGTTCATCATTGGCCCGTCGTAATCTAGAAGTAACAAGCAGAGAATGATGTTTTCTCTGATTCCTCGAGATTGCATGCACCACTGCGACTGCTAAACATGTAAATAAATCCTTGAAACATCACCAAGAACAAGGTGACATGAGAAAGTAAACAAACAATGTTAAAATAATTTTCATTTCGTATGTCACGTAGTAAAGCTATTGTTTTCAATGTAACTAGTACAGTCATCCACGTCCTAAAACACCTCGAGACAATAGCAATGACCCAGCAGAGGTCAAGCATCAAAAATTAACACAAGTGCCATTTTAACACGATAATTTTATTTATTTACGATTCAGAAAATAATAAATAGGAAAAGCCCACTTTCCAGTTCAGTGACATGTTATGATACGGATTATGAACGCACGAATGTATTTTACACAAGGTTTTTTTTCTTATTTTTAGTATAATGTCACGGTTTTATTATTATAATCTTTTAGGGATTTGTAGTAAACAATTTCTGCCTGCTTGTTCTCAGTGAAGGCGGGCGACGGCAATTTTGGCATGAATATCAGGCCGACAAAAGCATTTTGAATTTGACAAAGTGAAATGAAAACTCAAAAAAGTTTTTGTTTGCATCATACAATAGGTCTTCGTGCCGTAGACCTTCTAAATTTATGTTGAACATGATAGGTGAAACTAAATAAAAGCTCGTTAAAAGTTTTGTTATATGCTTTTTAAATGAAGTAGTAGATGTAACTAAAAAATTGAAATCTTGCAATACAACCAATTATTCTAAGTAACATCACCACAACATCACGGAGTATTTTTATTTGTCAGATGACTTTTTAACGAGCGGGCCCACAGAGGCGGCCGGAAAGGGTTGAAGTGGCTGTTAACCTTTTTAAATTGCTTTAAAATGCTTGTAAATCTTTATACGGCAACAAAAAGTGTATGGGATTTTTTTTGATGACACAGACGTTAGATTATTTGCAAATAATTTGAAAAATAAACTTTAATACGGGCAAACTAGTTTAAGTCTGAAGTTGCAACAGCTTTTGCGCTTTGTAGTTAAAGCCAACATAGCTGACAAAAATGTACTTATTCGTTCTGCCGCCTTTATTTTTTCCTCTATATAATTTCTTTTTCAACCGACTTCCCAAAAAAGGAGGAGGTTATATGTTTCGATGTATGTATGTTTTTTTTTTATGTATGTTCGCCGATTTCTCCGCCTACTGTGGACGGATTTCCAAAATTGTTTTTTTAATCGTAATGGTGTATTCCCAAGTTGGTCCCATTTTAACCACGTCAGAATCTGTTCGGTAATTTTAAAGATACCTAACAAAATATTAAAATACCAACATTGCATTATAGAGCAAAAGCCCGCGACAGCATGCCCTTCCTTATTTTATTAAAACTCAAAATTTTCTGTGTATGTCCCCAACATAGAAATAGCGATTAGCAACTATAAAAGTTGGTTCATTATTACTTAGGCAGATTATTTGTAGCAATAACATTTAAATTGGTAACTCAATTTCCTCAAAGTAAAGTTTTTTAAAGATTTTATTCCTAATAATATTAGAAATCACGCCATCCATTACCAGGCAATTGGTGCAGATATAAACCCCTGCTAGACATTGTAACTTTACTAAATTATAGTTATATTTGTTTTATTATAAAATCTTAATTTAATATTACTTTGGGAGGCCCCAGGGTGCTTTTAATACCTATAAAAATCATCCTTGCTATGTTACCTGCATACTCAACTAAGATCTAAACTTCATACCTAGTCGCTACTATTTTTTACCCGTATATACCACGCAGAGAAACATTCAGCATTTCTAAAATAAGGAAGGTTTGGTCGTCACGGGCTCTCGGTCTATTTATGTGCCAAAAATAATAGACAATTTGACATGATCTTACATTTCAAATCAAACTAACATAAAAAGTTTCGAATTCTTAATTCTTTATTTTCAGCCAGTGAAAGAAAAGTTTTTATTAAAGAAAATAGGTGTAGAAGCACTGAAAATTATAAAATAAAACTTTTTTCAAAAAAAAATGAACCGACTTCCATCATAAAACTTAAAATCATAAAATAACATTAAAGAAAAATGTATTAGCATGCTACCTACTGAATGAGGTGAAGTCGGTGCCAAATTGAATATTAAATATAATCTAGGATCATGTATATATATAAAATGCCTTGCTAAACTTACGTAACACCCTTACTCCTGCACTTGGCACCGACTTCACCTCATTCAGTAGGTAGCATGCTAATACATTTTTCTTTAATGTTATTTTATGATTTTAAGTTTTATGATGGAAGTCGGTTCATTTTTTTTTGAAAAAAGTTTTATTTTACTGGTATTGTGTTTGTTGTTACTGACACTGGCAACAAAGACTGCGTGTTCATCACTGCACGTCTCGTAGTGCGTGAATCATTGCATGCATTTAGCGAGCGACGCTGCCTGTCTGCATTTGTTCTGTATTTATTTCCACAATCGCGAAGAGTCCCAGGAAGCATCAGTTGTTTTGCCTGGGGCGCCATGGACTACGATTTTAAGGCGGTTGACTGACACACAATGCTCAATTTAGATTTTTGATTTATTTTCTGTGGATTTTCTTAATGGCATAAATATGAAAGTTTGATTGTCATTTTCCCTTGGACTCGGACGGACTGAACAGTAATTTCATTTATAATTGTTCAGATCCTTCGAAGATTTGGAAATGGTTGGTAAAGAGTCTCAACATGAAAGGGAGAAAATCCTGTAAAATAATGTGGTAATTCTGAAATTGAAATAACATTTAAGCTTTCAATTCAACCTTACTTCTCACATGGAAAGATAGCGAAAGATGCGAGATACCCATCACATCTTTCATCATCCATGTGTGATCAAAATAAATAGGTAGGTACCGAAATACAAATAAACTTTTTATCCACTACAACATATTTCAAATTCTCCTCTTAGTTGAAATGTATTTTATTACAACATGTATATTTCAATCCAGGGAACAATTTTCTCACGGCTGAATTTCTTGTAACTATAAATATATCAAGTGATTTTTATATTTAGATTAATAGGGGTGACAGAGAGTAGCTATATTTTTCACTTAACACCTCATTGCTTAAATTTTATATATGACACATTTTATGTTTTTCATTTGAAGATCAGTGTTATTATTATTCTTTTATATTACATAAAAGTTTCAAAATAGTAGTTTATGCAACTGATACATAATGAGAGGCATTAAAACATGAGTGTGGTTTTATGAAACGAGCTGAAGGCGAGTTTCATAATAAGATCACACGAGCGTTTTAATACCTAATTATGCACAGTTGCATACACTACTATATCTTCACTCTTAAGAACAATTGAAATTTAACAAAGTAGCTAGGTATAAAAAAAAATATAGCGGGTAATTAAGTTCAAACTAATAATGCGTGCGCCACTTTTTTACATTCAGCCTAATACCATAGCCAATTTAATAAATTAAAAAGTAAAAGTGTACTATAAAAATTAAAAAGTTATTTTATCTACACTCATGTCGAAATATTCGAATTACGAATTTGAAGATGGTTTTATAAAGACGTACTTTATAAACGCACATACATAAATTAAAAAATAAAAGTCATTATAGAGTACTGCCAGCAGTATCATAAAATAACTTGGTTATTAATTTTTATAGTACACTTTTACTTTTTAATTTATTAAATTAGGCTATGGTTTTAGGCTGTATGTAAAAAAGAGGCGTACGCATACGCATGCGCAGTTTGAACTTGTGAAGAAAGTGGCGCACGCATTCGTAGTTTGAACTTAATTTCCCGCTATAAATCTTTTCTTTGTTACCTAGCTACTTTGTTTACTTACAATTGTTCCTATGAGTGAAGATAAAGTAGTGTATGCAACTGTACATAATTAGGCATTAAAACACTCGTGTGATGTTATTATGAAGTTTTAATGCCTCTCATTATGTATCAGTTGCATAAACTACTATTACGATACAGCTAGCGGTACTATAATGACTTTTATTTTTTAATCTTATGTAAGTGCGTTTTTAAAACCATCTTCAAATTCGTAATTCGAATATTTCGACATGAGTGTAGATAAAATAAATTAAAGCTATTCATTGCCTGCAGACTTTTATAAAGGAAGTTTTACTTGCAAACTTGAGAGTAATTTCTCCACGTTTCTCATAACAATCTATTGTTGTTGTTAGTAGAGCAATTTCTTGGCAGTTTTTGTAAGTCGTCGCTTCTTTGAAACTCGATATTAAGGAAGTCATTTCCTGGCTTCTTCCTGCACATAGCAAACATGTGGTAATATATTACTATGTCAATAGACATAAAATATGTGTTTATGGATTTATAACCATTATAAATCTTCGTTTATTATGTTAAAGGCGATGTGTCACATGAATATAGATATTTTGTTTATAAATCTGAGAAATATTACCTACACCCACGTTCTACACAATGAAAATCAGATTAGCATCAGAATCAGATAAGATCCATAATCTTGAGCACAAGAACTATTTGGCGATGTTTGCTACACGGAAAAAACCGGACGCGAGCCAAACCCTTTTAATATGAATCGCAAAGTAGTTATATTTGGAAATGGGAAATGAACCGTAGTTTTCATAAGGTAGTTCTGGTCCACCCACACTTATTACGTCTGTAACTCTACTTGTCATTTTCCTGGCGAACGTCCAACTATCCGAGTATTATGTTAAATATGATGTACCATACCGAATGAACCTATTGCTCTTTGAGACGCTTTATTTTTTCAGATTAGTTACCTGAGCAGTTCTCCTATACATATGTCAATTATTTATTTTTATTCTTTTAGTAGTAGTTAAAATAAAACTTGGATTAAATTACCTCAGTCAGTTATATAATATGTACTAGCTTTTACCCGTGGCTTCGCCCGCGTGAATTTCCCATGGGATCAGTGCTTTTTTACGGGATGAAAGGCACCCTTCTCGGAGCAGGGCCATTTGACACGGTACACCCTCATATTACAAATTATTATTTAAAAAACAATCATTTTATAAACAACGCTTGTAAAACTATACATTTGAAAAACATATGCTTTGTCAAACTCATTCTTTTAAAAATGGATCATTTTACAAACTAATTACTAGACAAATATTGTGTTTCTCCAAATTATCATTTTACAAATAAATTATTTTACTAAATTTTCAATTGGTAAAACAACGTTAGACAAAATATCTTATGGCAAATACATCGTTTGATAAATATTATTTACCAAAACTGGAAGATATGAAGTTTCAAGTTTAAACTCACTGATCCCAAGATTTTCATCGTAGGGTTAGGAACAGAAGTCATTACTCGTCTTTTATTTGTAAATTAACTCACAAATCATATTGTGACATGATTTCAACATGCATCTACCTTTTATTGTGTCATACCGGGTCCCCACCTGGTAACCTGCAACACAGGATCTTTGATACCTAGCGCGGGCACCAGATCTCCACAACGATACTGTCCTTTATGGTATTAAATTTAATTAATGTTTATCACATACCTATATAATGTAGTCCAAGGCCATTTTTTGTGGAGTAAATAAACAATTTTTAGTTTTTTAATAAAAAAAAGGCTTAACTTTAGAAACGTGCCACCACCGGCGGGGGTTGGGAGTGGGTGGGGGGGGGGTGAGGGAGGGTTTGTATGACCCCCTACAAGTTTTTTTTTTTGCCGGAAAGAAGATTTTCAAAAGTTCATATAAAAAAAGGGGGGGGGCCTTTTTTATATGAACTTTTGAAAATCTTAAAATCTATCTAGTTAGAAAACGAACAGCGGGGGGTGCAGGGGTCCCCCCTGCACGGGGGGGTCGGGGGGCGGTAGCCCCCGCAATAAAAAAAAAACTGGTCACAAACCCAACTCAGTTCGGTTAGGTTAGGTTAGGCTGGTGTAAACCACACAAGCGGAGCGAGCGAAGCGAGCGGAGCGTTCGAACTGAGTCAAAAAAGGCTTGGATAGGTTAGGTTTAGATCAAAGTCAAAGTCAAATATTTTTATTTATATTGGCTTAAAAATAGCACTTATAAATCGTCACTTTCTTATTTTTTAGTTAGTTGACGTCATAAAATTACTTAAAGCTAAGTTTACCACCGCCTCCAAAGCGCAAGTGGAGAAGAGGCGGCGCAACAAACTCCACTGCTGCATTTTCTCCAAAGACGTCACTTTACAACATATGTCTTACAATTAAATAACTGTATATGTGGACGAATATACATTGAGTATATATATTAAATGTCAAATTTATAAATTAATAAAAATTATAAATTAATAAAATAAAATGTCATTGAAAAAGGTAAAAGTACACAAAGTACCTAGAGAGTAATATGACAGTCTTAGGAGGTCACTGTACCAGGCTCGGGCCACGCATTTTTGTCATTTACATAATCATCCGTCGTATAATATGCCTTCTTACAAAGTGTCTCCTTAATATAATGTTTAAATTTATTGTCAGGCATATCAAGGACAGATTTTGGTATTTTATTATAATAGCGTATACAGTTTCCCACAAATGATTTCCTAACCCTAGCCAGTCTGTGCCCTGGAACGTACAAGTTATGTTTGTTTCTCAGGGATATATCTGTGACATCACAAACTTTTTGAAAGACGAAATATTTTTCCTAACATGCATAATGTTATCAAAAATATATTGGGATGGTAAGGTTAAAATATCTATATCTTTGAAGAAATCTCTGAGTGAATCTCTTTTTCTTAATCTGTAAATAAAACGAATCGCTCTTTTTTGAAGTATAAAAATTGTTTGTATATCGGCTGCTGCTCCCCAAAGTAATAGGCCATACGACATTAGGCCATGGAAATAACTAAAATAAACCAACCTAGCAGTTGCCACATCCGTCAGTTGTCTGATTCTTCTTACAGCATAAGCCGCGGAGCTCAGTTTTTTAGACAATTTAGAAATGTGAGCACCCCATTGTAATTTAGAATCTAATGTTATTCCTAAAAATGTGGTACTTTCAATGAACTCTAACTTATTACTATTTATATTGATATCAACATGGGCCTGCCTAACATTAGGAAGCGTAAATTTAATGCAATGGGTTTTACTTGCATTAAGCATCAGGTTATTAGCAGAAAACCAGTCTGATATGGCAGACAAAGTGCTGTTCACAGCATCCACATTTTCGCTATGGCGGTCAGTCTTAAAAATTAAAGACGTGTCATCAGCAAACAACACTATACCAGCCTGCTTCTCAACCATATAAGGCAGGTCGTTGACATAGACTAAAAAAAGGAAAGGTCCTAAAATTGAACCTTGAGGTACGCCAATCATAACTTTTGATCCTTTAGATTTTACGTTATTTAGGTCTACAGTCTGCAGCCTATCACTTAAATAAGATTTTATTAGTTCTATTGATTTAGTGTCAAAACCGTACTGAGAGAGCTTGAGCAAGAGAGTCTCATGGTCAACACAATCAAACGCCTTAGATAAATCACAAAACGCTCCAATTGCATCCTGTGAATCTTCCCATGCATTGAAGATATGAGTAACCAAAGCCACTCCCGCATCAGTTGTGCATTTACCACTAGTAAATCCAAATTGTTGGCCGTGAAATAGATTGTGGATATTAAAGTACTGTTGCATTTGACTAAGCATAATCTTTTCAAATACTTTACTCAAGACTGGCAAAATAGATATAGGCCTATAGTTGCCAGGCTCTGATTTTTCACCTTTTTTAAACAGTGGAATTAATTTGCTAAGTTTCATTAAATTTGGAAAAATGCCTTGGTCAACACATTCATTAAAAATATAAGCTAAGTCGACAGCTATGATATTTATTATATGGAAAATTATGCTAACAGACATACCCCAGTGATCCTCAGACTTTTTAATGTTTAGTTCTTTAAAAGTTTTAATTATATCACTAGGGTCAATATGCGAGAATTTAAATTTAGAGGTGCAAGTGGTGACATTACTTTTAAGTAGGGATTCGGCATTTTGAGGGCATGAATTTATACTAGAGGTTAATTCTAAAGGTATGTTTGTAAAGTAATTTTCAAAAACATTTACTATTTCTTGTGTAGAAGTAATTTTTTTGTCATTATGTTTAATTTCCTTAATATTTTCTTTCAATTTAAATTTGCCTGTCTCTTTATTTATAATGCTCCAGGTTTCTTTCATCTTATTAGGAGCGTTACTGATCTTCCTTTTAATACAATTAGCCTTAGCCTGTCTGCAAGCTCTTTTAAAAGTTTTTGAATAATTTCTAACATAATCAACAAAAGTACTATCAAATCTATATTGTTTCTGGGCATACAAGTCAAATAATTTTTGTCTACTTATATATATACCTGTAGTAGCCCATTCGTTAAATTGTAATTTATTATTAAACTTACGTTGCTTCAATGTAAATGTTTTGGAAAAAGCATCAGAAACAGTACTAAATAAGTTGTTATAGTGGACATTTGGATCACTACCAGTGTATGTCACCGAGCACATTTTATTTTCCAACGTATTTTTGAATTTATTAATTTTTTGAGCAGTGATTGGTCTACACATGATTTTTTCCTCACTCAAGCTAGGTATTATATTAAATGTAACTAATTGGCCGCAATGGTCTGATGGTAATTTTCTGAAAACTGATTTATTTTGTGGGTCCTGTTCACTAAAGACATTATCAATACATGTAGCAGATGTGGCAGTGGTGCGAGTAGGCTCTAAAAATACATTATCTAGATTGTAGCTCTTGAAAAGATTTTGAAACTGGGTGCTTACAGTAGAATGAACTAATAAATCAACATTAAAGTCACCACAAACAATTAACTTTTTGTTACTATTTGAAGCTACTCTAAGAACTTCATCCATTACTGCTAAGAAATCTTTGAAAACACTACTGGGTGGACTGTATACACAGATAATGATATGGCCATCAAGCTCGACACAGGATACCTCAACACACCGCTCAAGAGAGAGTCTTACTATGTCATGACGCTCCTTGCTGCGTAGACCATTTTTGATATATATTGCAGATCCGCCTCTACTCGTAGACCCTCTCTTATAGCAGCTAACAGTATTATAATTGTTTGGACTGACCACTGTCTCACCCTCTAAAATCCAATGTTCAGTCAAACATAAAATATCTACATTATATTCTTCTAAAAATAATTCAATAATTAATTCCTTGCCGGGAAGCCCTTCTAGATTTTGGTGAACTAAGGTTAGTTCATGTGGCTTTCCCTTTGTCTTAACATGCAGTTTAAATTAATGGGCATGTCTACAGAATTACCATTACAGGCATTTGGCACTTCTGTAGATGTTGTCTTATGACTAATTTTTTGTTTACAATGTAAACTCGTCCAAAAATTTATAGTATAAGCTACCAAAGTAGCAACTTTACGTCTAGAAAACTTGGAAAGATATATATTATCTTTAGTCAGTGAACATTCACCAATAAAACTATTAGTATCAAAAAAGACTAATTTACTATTATGATGACTACATGTCATAGTATGAATTAATGTATTAAAATAGTGAATGCTTTTATTTTTTGTTGGAGGCTGGCAACTGAGATATGGGAAAGCACATATTATTACTTTATATACATTCAAATCATTCAGAGATTCTAAACCGCGAATAATATCCTTTTTTAACAATTTATTACAGTTACCAATAAGTAATACAATAGTTGAGTTGCTGTTTATATTAGTAGTTTTGATACTGTCTATTATTTGGGTGTAGGTTGCATCAGGTAGGCAATAGTTTGTGATGTTCTCTAGGTGCTGGCTGAACAAGTAACCCATATTGCGACCTACACTGTCAGAAAATATCAAAGTACTATGCGAGTTATCAGCACCGGCACAGTCAAACTGGGTGGTTGAGGATGTATGCAAGTCACCGTCACATGGAGAGAGAGTTGGTAGGGAGTCACTGATAACGGGTTTGTTAAGATAGGTTTCTAAAGCTTAACCTAAACCTAAATCTTTCGGCCAAAGAAGCTGCCAGCCCTTGATTAATAATTTACCTATAGTAGGTTTGTAAAATGATGTTTTTGTCAAGAGAGTTATTTGATGAAATAAAACTTTATAAAATAAAAGTTTTATACTCGATACATTTGTAGAGTAAAACATTTATATAAAAAAAAGTTTGTAAAATGAAACGTTTTTAAAATAACGAGTTTGTAAAATGAAACATTTTTAAAAGGTATAGTTTTTTAAGTGATAGTTTATAAAGTGATGGTTTGTCAAAGGTTGTTTGGTGAAACATTAGTGAACCGAAACTTGTCGCCCTCTGTTCAAGAAAATGAACATATTATCGTTAACTGGACTGTACATACTAGAGATTGGGTGCTTTGTGAGAGATCATCCCAATTTCTTTCAAAAATTGGTTAGAGATCCAAGACTCTGCCCATTAGATATATACCGTCTAAGAGCCCCTGTACATCATAGTGCTCTATTTGACAAAAATTGCTATATTATGACTATAAAAACATATAATAATATTCCTATTAATATAAGGGCGTTGCCAACAAAATTATTTAAACAACAACTTAAAAACTGGCTACTGGAGAATTGTTTTTATAATATGGATGAGTTTATGGCATTTGGAAAATAATCTTATTATAAAATATATTTAAAAAAAAAAAAACAATATATGCATTTATATTATGTATGTGAATTGACATTATTATTGTTTGACATTTTAATTTATATCTATCATTTTATTTTTAAATTGTATAATTAATTTTTGCATGCCAGTGATGGTGCAACGTGCTGGACTATTTTTAATCATGTACATCATGTAACAATTTACCATGTTGCTGCAAATAAATCATCATTCATTCATTCATTCATTCATCATTCATTCATTCTCTCTCTCAGCCTAAAAACGTCCACTGCTGGACAAAGGCCTCCCCCAAGGAGGGTTTTGCCGTAATCGTCACGCTTGGCAGGCGGGTTGGCGATCGCAGTGTGATTGCATAGCACGCGGAAAGATGCTGCTGCCCATCCTCCGGTGTTTTAAATCCCTTAGTCGCCTCTTACGACACCCACGGGAAGAGATGGGTTGGTGCTATTCTAGGGCCACACCACAGGCCCTTCTCAGTACCTACTTCTAACTATGTGTATGCGAAATTTTAGGAAGATTGGTTCTGAAATAAAGCGTGAAGAGGTAACAAACAAATTCGCATTTATAATATAAGCTAGGATTGCGTTTATTATTGGATCAGGAAATGTTTTTTTTTCTTTATCAGATATAAATAAAACACGGCCCGATGTAGGGGGCATGGCATGGGCAGTGAGATAACTATTTATAATACGTTGGGCGGGTCGAGCCAAATTAGTATCAGTTTACTAAGAAGCCCTCATGTGCCCATTAGGCGAGTCGCGTTGTTCAATCGATATGTATGACGCGTCTTTGTCATATTATGTCGAGTGCCGCGATCCATCATATCATAATACAACGTATGAGACACTGCGCGTCGTTGTAGTCCAAGTTTGATCGATGGAAACGCCCTAATATAATTGTTTATTTTCTATTTCACCTATACTAAACCCAAAAGCAAACCTCATTTTTGTGTCTTTTGTTTTTTATTGACATAACTTTGTTGTCGTAGACCCTTGAGTGTGGGTTTTCAGGCTAAGATACTTTGCAAGGATATATGAAATCACAGGAATAGAGAAGATCAAATTAAAGAATGTGTAGTGAAACAACACGGAAAAAAATATTTTTCTACTAAACTACCAGAATGTATAGTCATTTTAGTTTTGTTTACGAAACAAATATTTAGTGCGCATTACATTTTTTTTTGTTCTATCTACAGTTCAAGTTATTTACCGATGTTTTGTACATACGCTTAGGTACTATACAATTTATTAAAATAAACTAAATATAATGTTAAATTTACATCTCTATTTTGTAGTCACGGAGAAAAAAGTGGTAGGGGGCGGGGTACGCGGGCGATGCTCGGACATCACACCATTCGGACACGAAACGAGCGACGAGTTGTGTCGATGTCAAGTGTATTCTGTTGTGGCTTCGTCTTCGAAAGTCAATTAAACCGGCAAACGTAAAATAAATAGTCGTAATAACGAATCTATGCGTGATACAAATGTATATTAACTTTGAAGTGTAAAAGTATATAAGGTGTATTTGGAACAATCATGTGGTGCCGGCGTGCCTGTGTACCTAATTGAAAGACTATTGAAACGTAAATTTTGTTTAGTTTTATTGATTTTGCTAATTGATATTTAATATGTAAGTGTCAACGTATCTTGGCACGTGTTGATTTTTCTGTAAAAAAACTGTGTTTCTGTGCAAAAATTTATAATTTCGTTTTGTTATACCAACTTGAATTATTTACTATTTTTATTTTAAGAAGGTGCCGTACGTTAGTGCAACCATCACATTTATATCAAAACATGTAAAAAATAACTGTGTGTTTCAATAATAAATAAAAATAACAATTTATTTCTGTTTTTTTTATTGCTTGCTGAATACTTGTGGGATATTTTTACAGGTATATTTGATGCATCTACTGCATTGTTGAATTTAGGGTCAGCTAATTTTATTTCTGACATACCTTAAGTCTTTACACTACAATTTGCTAGAAAATTGAAGTGTATTAAAAAGAACACGACTTAGGTTATGTCAGAAATAAAATTAGCTGACCCTGAATTCAACAATGCAGTATAATATGTATAGTATATGTAACATATCCATATTGTAGGTGCAACATATCCACACAGTAGGCGGAACAGATACGTATAGTAGAGGCAACAAAACAAAATGTAACTGTTACAAAAAGCATAATAAATGCTACAAGAAAATTAAATAGAGACTTGTAGATATAACTATTTAGTTTGTTTTCTCTACATTTTTATAGCATACTTTCTATCGGAGATAACATAATATTTTGTTTAAAATACTACACAGTTTTGTGGTTCGTACTATAAAAATTAACTAGAATTGTGTGGTAGACTGAACTAAACGTGAGGGTTGTCACAAATAGCACTAGAAAATATTGTAATGTCAACAAATTTCTCGTTGTGGTTACCAGTTTTTTTTTTCCGTGAATGTTCAATCTTATAAAGTCTTAATATCGATTAGATATTCTTTTGTAGATAAATATAAGCTATAAATTAACAACCCATTTCGTCCATCCAAAGGGATTTATGTGATTTATTTCGAATTAATTATATTTCATCCTCATCAAAGAAGCTTAATAAATTGTGTAGGACTTAGTTGTAATTTTACGGCAATAAGGTAGATGGATTGTTTATTTGCTATAAAATTTTATAGCGTATGCGAGTTCATCATTCTGATAAATACCCCGTAATTAAAAATACAATAAAAATACTTGGCAGCGATCACCCGCTCATGAAAAACGTTTTTCACAAGTACATAATGAAATAACGTATTTCAGAGATAAACTTGGAAATTAAAATATTTTTTATGAGTACATTTATTAAATTATGTTAAAAGTAATTTTTTAATGCTCTCTTTGACATTGACATCTCCATTTGATCTACAGCATAGTGGGAGTCAAAGGATGTGGCGTAATCTGATAACTTTTTGTTGAGTCTTGATTTGTCTACATTATAAGAGGTAGAAATAATAACACATAATAAATAATAAATATTAGTACAAAAAATTAGACTCAATAAATTGAAGTACATTGCACGTTACTCTTCGTAAAAATATAGGAATCTAGCTAAGTATATTGTTTTGTATTGTAAACTCTACTTTAACTCCATAATATTAATGAAATAACGGTGAGCTATAAAATCTCGAAATACAGATTTAGTGCGGAATTCCATTGTTTAAAATTGTAGTTTACTATCGGCCTACCTTTGTCGTAAAACTGTCTGGGATTCTTAAAATATCCTCAGAATTTTTCTGGAGGATTAAAATATGCGGCAACGGAATAAAAAAGAAACAGAAGCTTACAACCAGCCTTAAGCAATATCTCTAACTCTTTGAAATTTTGCGTGGTATCATTTTTCCACCTACTCATTAGGCTGTTAGCTTTCTAGACACGTTTCTATTACAAAGCCTGTCCACAAAAGGCGTGACATCATGGTGGCAGGAAGTCTATTACCGCGTTTGATCCTTTTAGGCTAAACGGATATTCTGCTGATAGGATTGTCTGTCTGGCTCCTGGCTGCCTACTGTCTGGCCTGCCAGGACTTATTCTGTTTACTGTTATATCCTGTTAATTAGCTGAACTTTTAAGAGATATTAATGTAATACCTACTTTTAATGTTGATAATGTTGTTATTATAGGGATGTTGTCTGGGCGAAAAATAATGTTTACTATAGGTATTTAAATAACGAAACACGATAATTTAATGTAACTTTAATTGATTAATTTTATTAATTCAATTACATACAAACCTACTTTTTCTTTTCAAAGTATATTCAGCAATGTGACCGCTTCTCACTGTCGTGCAAGTTCTGTGTATTATTGTTGTTGACATTTAGAAAAAAGTATCTGATTTGACTTGTTGGCAACTATCCTATTCGAAGAGTTTTATCTGGCAGAACACATTATGTGTCTCCTTAGTAGTCCTTACTCACGTTTTGCGTGACATATGTCATGCCCCACAAAGATTAAAAGATCATAAAAATAAACTTACGCCAGTCATTTATTCCGTAAATAAGATTCTACCAAGAGATTATTGACCTTTTGCGACAAAAATCAGATTAAGTCTTATCAGTCGTTAAATTTAGAACTCCAAATACCAAATGCTATATAAACTCTAGATAGTATATAAAAATTATAGTAGAGAAAAATATTTCAGATTTCTATGTTTAAATTATTAACTTAAATAAAACTTGAATTTCCTTTACACGTCTGTCAGTATAACTTTTTAACTCCTTCTAAAACATACAATATTTTGGATTTTGTTGCCTTTTTTGGTTGATTAAATCCGAATTTTGTGAATTACGAGATTGAATTTATTGGGCAAGATTAAGCTGCAATACTAGGCTACATGATACATGATGATGATCCTTTGTATTTAGTATTTGTATTTAGTAATATGACTTGAATGAAGACGACAAATCGGACCACAATAATTATACTTACATATAGACAGATTAATAAAAAATAAATTATCAAATACGCCGAAGAAGAAAGTCAAAAAGCTATCTCGAGAATATAAGTAGAGGAACAATGATCAGCATCAACAATGGAGCCCCATCGCGGTCCCCGAGTCAAAGTTCACGCGTTGTCAAACAAAGACCCGCCTTTTTTATTTTATCTTCACTTGCCCTCGTTTGTGTTACCAAGGCATTAGCTGAACAATTATACTTTCTATCTATATGGTAATTTATATAGAAATACGTATTTCTTTATGTGCAAATTGTTTTTACTTTCATGGCTGTGGGAAAATTTTCTTATGAAATAAACAGGCAGCGTCGAGTTTCAATACTTTCAATGTTCAGAATTTTTTTCGTGATTTCCACAGATGTAACTAAAACATTTTATTATTTGCAGTATCCTGTTCGCGGACATCGTGGGCTTCACGGTGCTCGCATCGCAGTGCAGTGCGCAAGAGTTGGTGCGGCTGCTCAACGAGCTGTTCGGCCGGTTCGACCAGCTCGCGAACGTGAGTACTGTAGTTACTGAGTGCTCTTTTTTACTTTAGGGTAATAAATGACCAACATTGGTGTAATGTTTTTTTTTTAATATACTAAGACGGAAGAGCTTATAATAACATACCACTAATGAAGACGATCAATCTAAGTTACCGCCACGCTCTGAGTGGCTGCAAGCGCTTCAGTCACTAATCACTGGGCCACTCATCCACTTTAGTATTGCTTGATACGTTCTTCTAGAACGCGGTGTTAGGACCGGAGTTGTCTTATTTCTGTTTAATTGAAGCTATTAATTTCTTTTAAGGAAATAAAACTTTTAAAATCTTCTCGTCTTGATGCTATACTGTTATAATATAATAAATTAGAGACAAAATACTGCTTGCCTGCTCTATTCTAAGGCTCTTGTAAAAGTTGTTGCAAACTTGGCTTGGCAAGTGCCAGGTTCTTGAGTGATGCGCTGTCAGACACAGTTACCCGAGCTAATCCTTTAAATGTCAGATGGTTTGAATATCAAAGTTGCAACGACGATCAGTTGTAAGCGTGTTGTTACTCTGCTCTCTGTACAATGGCTCAAAATAACGCGTCGTAAATAGTACCAGATAAATTTGTATTTGATCAACTATTTTCGTGTAGTTTTTACGTTTTTCAATTTTTGAATGGACCATAGAAATGTTATGAAACTGTCGCAGGATTTTATGTTCGTTCTATTCTATCTCTAATAACGGCATTGTAAATAAAGCAGCAAGGTCCTAGCTTGTTTCGGAAGTCTTAGTAATGGCAAAACGAGTTCCCTCTAAAAATATAATAAATTAGACAGCTAGCTGGCACATTGGCTCCAGTCCTTTGTTGAGCTATGAAACTATTATTGAATTTCATATTTGTCCAACCTCTATTTGTAGTACCAACTGATGTTTACGCGGCGAGAATTGCGTTGGCGATGATTCCATTTTAATGCACGCAGAACGAGATGACGTGTAGTAATTTGAATTTCTATTTGATTGACCACCCCACGTGGGCTCGTTCACCGCATTATTATGTATGCACATAATTTTATCATTAATTTTGTTCAAATAATGTGGGTCACGTTCTGTTTAACTATTCAATATTCGTCTATCACATTAATGCAATGTCTATGTCTAATTCGAAACTATGCTAGTCCGAACGGATCTGGTGCTAACTTCTAACCTTGTTATGATACAGAATTGTTACTAAAGCTTAACTTTATTATTCTTATGTAACGATGTTATTATTGTTGGCAGTGTGGTAATTGATTTTGATACTACTTATTAATAAAGTAGTACACATTGATTTGTGAGCGTCGTCATATTTAAATAAGTATTCTAACATACATAACTTAATCATTCATCGATTTTTTACTTCCCGATTTTTGTAATGCAACGTCTCAATTTTTATCATGATGATTATATAATCATATTACTCGTATTAAATAATAAATATTGATTTATTTCTCTTACACAAATTTATGTATTTCGAACAGGACAACCACTGCCTCCGCATCAAAATCCTGGGCGACTGTTACTACTGCGTGTCCGGGTTGCCCGAGCCGCGCTCCGACCACGCGCGCTGCACCGTCGAGATGGGGCTCGACATGATCGACGCTATAGCGTGAGTGTTCTTGTTTTACATTCACAAGCACTGGCGAGCATCATGATATTGGGCGACTGTTACTATTGCGTGTCCTGGTTGCCCGAGCCGCGCTCCGATCACGCGCGCTGCACCGTCGAGATGGGGCTCGACATGATCGACGCTATAGCGTGAGTGTTCTTGTTTTACATTCACAAGCACTGGCGAGCATCATGATATTGGGCGACTGTTACTATTGCGTGTCCTGGTTGCCCGAGCCGCGCTCCGATCACGCGCGCTGCACCGTCGAGATGGGGCTCGACATGATCGACGCTATAGCGTGAGTGCTCTTGTTCTACATTCACAAGCACTGGCGAGCATCATGATACTGGGCGACTGTTACTATTGCGTGTCCTGGTTGCCCGAGCCGCGCTCCGATCACGCGCGCTGCACCGTCGAGATGGGGCTCGACATGATCGACGCTATAGCGTGAGTGTTCTTGTTCTACATTCACAAGCACTGGCGAGCATCATGATACTGGGCGACTGTTACTATTGCGTGTCCTGGTTGCCCGAGCCGTGCTCAGATCACGCGCGCTGCACCGTCGAGATGGGGCTCGACATGATCGACGCTATAGCGTGAGTGTTCTTGTTCTACATTCACAAGCACTGGCGAGCATCATGATACTGGGCGACTGTTACTATTGCGTGTCCTGGTTGCCCGAGCCGCGCTCCGATCACGCGCGCTGCACCGTCGAGATGGGGCTCGACATGATCGACGCTATAGCGTGAGTGTTCTTGTTCTACATTCACAAGCACTGGCGAGCATCATGATACTGGGCGACTGTTACTATTGCGTGTCCTGGTTGCCCGAGCCGCGCTCCGATCACGCGCGCTGCACCGTCGAGATGGGGCTCGACATGATCGACGCTATAGCGTGAGTGTTCTTGTTCTACATTCACAAGCACTGGCGAGCATCATGATACTGGGCGACTGTTACTATTGCGTGTCCTGGTTGCCCGAGCCGCGCTCCGATCACGCGCGCTGCACCGTCGAGATGGGGCTCGACATGATCGACGCTATAGCGTGAGTGTTCTTGTTCTACATTCACAAGCACTGGCGAGCATCATGATACTGGGCGACTGTTACTATTGCGTGTCCTGGTTGCCCGAGCCGCGCTCCGATCACGCGCGCTGCACCGTCGAGATGGGGCTCGACATGATCGACGCTATAGCGTGAGTGTTCTTGTTCTACATTCACAAGCACTGGCGAGCATCACGATACTGGGCGACTGTTACTACTGCGTGTCCGGGTTGCCCGAGCCGCGCTCCGACCATGCGCGCTGCACCCTTCAGATGGGGCTTGACTTGACATGATCGACGCTATAGCGTAAGTGTTCTTGTTCTACATAGACAAGCACTGACGAGCATCACGATACTAAGCGATTTATAATGATTATAAACGGGTACTCACGTGCTGTTATGTCGGGAGTTGCCGACTGTACTAGGCAGCTGTTACAATTAGTGTCTATGTTCGCGACGCTCTGTCAGGTACAGGGTGCAGCGTGTGTATTGCATGGAAGTAGTAAGTACTTTGTACTTCCATGGTGTATTGTTATCTGTTATTGTGCCTATCTATACACCATTATACAATGAGGGATTTTCCGTGACACAAATTAAAAAAAGAAATAGTTCCAAATGACTTTATAGATGGCGCTTAGTAAAAGCCGAGAGAAAAAAATCCATACAAAAAGCAAAAAATCCACGGGATTGGCATTAAAAAAAAATAAAACTTAGTAAAAAAAAAACCTAAAAAGTATCTATATTGTGATTTATGCAACTGTCAAACTGTTAAGTGATTTTTTTTTCTGCCTCTGGCACAGAATTAATATAAGTACTACGTACAGAAAGGAAGCTCCCTGCCTCTCCCGCAATATGGCGTACCCCGCACTTCTACCCCGCCCGTTTGAGTCGAGGGACACTATGAAACGGGGTTAGCAGCTGCGACTGCGAAGCGTAGCGTATCTCAAGCTACTCTTTACGTTTCGCTTTTATAGATAGAGAGAAACGTCGTTTCATTGAAATGAATTATGGTAATGTACCTACTGCGCAGTTAACCTTTTTTTATCTAGTACAAACCAAGAAGGACGTTTTTACAGGTAAGCAAAGTAATTAAAAATATTTCACATCATTAGATATTCATTTTTTCGTTATATGCGCTGATATCAAACAGCATGGCAGACATAATGGAACGAACGGAGTTGTCACTTTCAACATACAACATTGTCGTGGCGTCTTTTTGTACAATATATTTTTATAAGTTTTCAATGCTTGTATTGTATATTTGTTAAAAGGAAGCTCAATAAATGTTTATATAATGTAAACTTAAGTTTTATTTTAGCCTCTCTCTCCCTGATTACATACATAATCGTATCTACATATATTTTAGAATTATATTTGTATATTTTAGAATTTTTCGTATCATTCAACTAAAACAATAAAATGTAATGTAATGATTTTCGTAAAATATGCCGCCGGTATAATATAAAACAATCTCAAATCTTACAGAATTGAAATATATAAGAGTTCATAATTAAACTATTCGTAGCACGTAGTAACTATTTTATTAATCTGTGTCATAGGTATATATAAATAATTTTGCGATGGCGACGACCCTAGTTATTTAACGCACACATTGACGTGTTCACGGATGTACAGTTTCATTTGTAGTAGTAGTAGGTATATTTGACGCCCCGTTTCTATGAAGCTCCCGCCCTGTGCCTCTGGTTGAAAAGTAAAAGCGCACCATATAGGTTCAGCCATTATTACGACTCGGCTTTCATAAAACGCTATCTGTTGAGACTATTTTGTACTGATTTTTTTTTCTTAATTAGCTGTCAGCAAAATCGCTCATTAAATTTCACTTCAAAATTGAAATTGGTACACAAACTTACGCGTTTTCATAAGAATAAGCTTCTACTCATATTTGTATATATACTAGGTAACTATGAAATTTCGAAAATATTTTTTTCTCAAAAGTTAAAAATAACATGGAGCTACAGAATTGTCAATGACCTTTAACAAAACCATATATTAGACGACCTAGACATTCACGACACACTAATGAGATTTATTTAAGCCGAAGAGACGTGTGAAACTAGTATTGTAAAGAATTTCATTGTGAGAGAGATTTCGCAGAGACCGGTCGTATTGTGAAGGGTTTTCATTGAATTGGACATTTTCAACGTAAAGAATTTGACTTTCTGCAAGTACAGACCTTATTATAACTACTAGATTTGAATTGAAAGAAGAATTTTTAACAACGTTTATGTTTTTATTTACATGAATACTCCTAAATATAATAGGTACCTACCTACCTAGTCATTTTATACATCGCTTATCGTATGATTAATGTAACTAAGCTTCCGTATCAAATTAAATACACGTCAATCTTCAAATATAAAAATACATTTGTTTAATAAATTTTCTTGATGGTGGGCTAAAGAAAAGTTAAATAAAGATGGGTTAATAGCAAGCAAAATGAACTTACCTATTTGAAAGAAAGAAGTAATACTTATTTAAGTCTTTTACATTGAATGTAAAGAAACATTTATAACTAGACTATAATAACATAGTACATTACTACTACGTCATTTTTTTATTAGTGGCTAGTAACCTTTTAAATATTAAGAAATAAATAACAAGCCAGAGTCTATGGTAACAAACCTATATACTATACTAGTAGAGAGTTATCTAGGATTGGTCGCGGCTAGCAAACAAGGCAATTTGCTCACCTGCTTAATAAGGGTACTGTTCGCATCACAGCCTCCAGACCCGTGTCGGAATACCGACAGGTATAGAGCCAGCTAATACCTTGATCCTAGCCCACCTGCCTAGCATCCTACTATTATGTTTCTATTTCCAGTAAAATTACTGTCTTAGCTTTGTGAATTTGTAGCTGTGTAATGAGCTTATTTCGGTTCTTTTTCCAGTAGTAGTCGTTCGAAATGCTATTATTAAATTGTCTATTAATTATTTTTTAAATTGACAAGATAAATAAAATGTCCCCTGTTCCACATAAAATCCATTTATTCTTATCAGTCCTATCATGTACGCAATCTTACCATGTCTTTTTATGATTTTACAACAATATAAATTAAAATAGACTTTTTAGGAAATTACTTTCGTTTTTATTAAATGTTTTACTTTAGATTGTTTAGGTTTAACTAATATTTGATTTATTTTAACAAAATTCAACAAAAAGTATTGTGAAGATTGTTTACATGATAGGACTGGTAAGGATAAATGGAGTTTACCTGTAATGGTCTAATTTCTGACACAAGTACCTGGTTAATGGTTTGGATTTTAATTTTACTGCCACGTTAATTGCCCTTGGTCATGTTCTAACAAAGTGTTACATACATCTTCTCATTCTCATTAAACTGACGGATCAAGGCACTGACATTGCAATATTAGTGCTAAAGGACATAAAAGACACATTATTATTATTTACGCCCCACTACTTTATTTGGTACAAGGTTTGGAGCTCAAATTTTAACGATTTCAATAACTACTCTCAGAATTAATTTGCTTCTAGTCGTAAATTTTGTATCAAACTATCTTTGTTATTAGTATTTTATTGCCATTGCAAACTGCATTCAGCAACTGGCACAAAGTTATGCGTATATTTATTAGTTTTGGTGACCAACACTGATATCCTGTTATCAGATTTTACAAGCTAGCATAGACATAGGACTTAGCTTAAAATAGCTGTGAGTCATTGGCTTAACTTGTCTTAACAAAACAGTGAGCAATCTGAGCAATATGTGTGTTACGTACACAGTTTTCAGGGCAATATTTTCGTTTAACCGTTGAATGAACCCGGTACAAATACGTGAGTTAGATGTGTATCGATTTATTAGGGCCGGACTGGCAATGGGCGACAAAAGGCCCATGTTTTGTAACTATTATTTGAGTTCGAAAAGTATCAAAAGCATGTTCCCTGTACGTTAAACTTGCTATACCTGAATTCTGATGTTTATTATCTTAACTATGTTTGAACATTTCGTTTATTATTACTGAAGACGCAATATAAATTGTAGGACTCTAAATGCAAAATAAATTCTTGCAATTTTCTTTTTATTTTAATATGCATATTTGCCGGCATAAAGTGGTATTGATTTATTATCGGCGATTATCGCACACACTTGACAAGGCTCCGTTGTTCACATTCCTTCCAAGACCCGACCTTCAGCACCGAGCCCACCCAGGAGCCTGTGATCATGCGAGTATATTTAGTCCTTTGATGATTTCGCGTAGATAACATGAGCATGACACGCTTCGCCGACTGCCATCATACGTGTCCATCTACTTATATAAATATTCACCTTTCTATGAAAGAAAACGATAGTCAAGAAAAAACATAAAATTGGGTCCTTTTTCCATCTTATAAATTATCTTAAGTCAAGCAAAAGGTATTCGCTGTACGGTTCGGAAAACTTGGTTTTGTAAGGAGATCTTAGAAGATTAGAACATTTATTATAATATATTTTTTGATCTGAAAACAATAATAGGTAGGTGTAGACCATCATAGATATAGATCTGACTATGGTCAGGCAGGATTCACTATGAAGTCCCTGTAACGAGATATTCTCATTTAGAATTTCATTACAACAGCGGAAAATAAATGACAATCAACACCGGCTGACAACCGCAGACCAAAGAGTACCTATATAATCACTTGCCGCAGACGACGCTCGACGACCGATGCCGCAACTTAATCACAGATTAGGTATAGTCTTACATACAGAATATCTAGCTAGTCCAACGAACTACTCTAGGCTGAATCGTAATGGGGATTTGCGCTAAAAACATTTTCACCCGCAGTCAACCATTAGTAGAAAAATTTGATGATTTGATTGATGACAAAGCTTTGGGGCTGGAGACCATTATGTTAACTTTTTTTAACAGCGCACTAATTACACTTTTAACCGGCTGGTATGGATATACCAGACGAATCTAAAATAGAGTAGATTTTTGGGGTTATAATCAAATAATAATTGCTTGATTTACTTAAATTACAGCTAAACCTACTATAGCAAGATATCTCTCTATCTAACAACCGACAAAATTTTTACTGCATTATACCGAGTAAATATGCATTGAATATCGATTTGTTCTACTCCGGTGATTTATGCTGTGTGTGATTGTGGTCAGTCAAAAATATTCTGGACAACTGGACTTTAGTAATAAAACGTTTTGCTAATATTTTCCAGATTAAATCAATTAAACAATCGATTGTTCAGATACCTATGTTTTCAAATAAATAGGTCAATACAAAGTTTATAAATTAGCGCTACATTGAAAACGCGATGGATAGCTGTCAACACAAATAAACAAGTAGTCAATCAAAATACAAATTACTCTAAACACCACATACCAATCGTTTCGATCTTGACCCGAATAGCTTTTTAAAATAATATATTCTTGTGAAGAGTAGCCACCTAGCCACTAATAAGTAATATGATGCTGTTGGTTCCGTGTCAATTTAGTGACTATTATTGGGACGCTAATAAAGCGGTTTATAAATAGAGGTTGCATAAGATCTGTGTAAACACAGTTGGCATTCATTTCATTGATGCACAGGCATGATGCCACAGCCACCAGCCTATACGGGCGAAAAACAAACGAATCGCGTCATTTGCGGCATGGTAATTTCGCATGTGGCCAGAAAAACCAATAGCGGCTATATTGGTTTCACACACGAGATGCAACAATTGAGTAAGGTTTTTTTTATTAATAGAGAGATTACACAATAGGCGAACAAAACATTAGTAAGTAAAAATTATGTCTACATGGCTAATAAGCGTGCATTTTCACATTTTTTTTTCTATGAAAATGTTAATTTTTTTAAAATCATATTAAAATGGTCCGACTGTAATTAATCAAATCAAATTTGCTTTTTTTGATTATAAATTTTTATTATAAATACATGGGTAGATATACTTCGTTTGGGGATCGTTGACTTATATGCAATCATATTTCTAGTCTACGCATGAGATAAGCGCGTTTCAGGATAATGATATCTTTGTTGTATACTACACTGCGTTCAATATCAAAGTTTAATTTAATTTTACGCCCTCTCAACTGCTGAACGTTTACTTTTGACAAATTTAGCGATTCCCTTTACACAGAATTTCAAGAGCACTTGGTGTTTTCGGAATAATTTATGATCGCACGGTGGCATGCCAAGTCCATTTCAACCTCGCATACGTTGCATTGCAGCGATGTCTATATTTTATGAGTCGTTAAAATTAACCTGTACAACTTTACCTGTTGACTGGAATGTGGAATATGAATTATTATATTACATATTCATTGTTTTTTGTTATCTCGAAGGGTCAATAAACATAACAAAATCTAACATGTACAAGTATAGTGAAAATCCGGGGCAGATAAAGGACAAAAGATTTGCGTCGAAATTCCCTGAAATATACTAACTTGAAATATCCGATCATGTAACCATAAGTCACAAGACAAACGGAGCCGAGATCAAAGAATCGCTAGACCCTGGGGAGCTTGGGACAACAAGTGATCCTTCCCGGGCTCAAGTGACCCGCGTAATTTTGTATTCGAGCCCCGAATGCCCCGATAGCGACATGTGTCGACTGGCCCTGGAAACTACGCCCGTAGACAAATTAAACAAAGGTTGACGTCCTGGGTAATCTATGGATGTTACCCTGACTAACCATTAATTTTCTTCTCGCATTTATTAGGACTCTTTGACATTGATTATATCGGATCGTTCAACTTTGAAATTAATAGCTCTTTCCTTGGGTGCAATTAAGTTGATCGTTATTTCTTTATTATAAGGCTTCTTATTAAGAAATTCGTTACTGCTACAGTAAATATTTTCTTAAAGTTGTTATTTGTATTATTTATAGAAATTATACAATTCTTAAAAATAAATTCTTGAACAAAAAAAATTTAAGATTTGCAAAATCCAATTATGTAAAAAATATCTACAGCTTGTCATTATAAATTCAGTATATCTTAACAACGGAAAGCTTTACTTTATCCTCTCTCGTTTACATAAGTGCAAAAACTTGCAGAATCTTCAGTCTTTTGTTTCACTATGTTAATGAGATCTCTTCCTCGTTGAGAGAAGATAACGCTAGATGATTAGCATAGACAATGAGAACAAAGTATAAAATGTCGAACACCAATCAGTTGCTATTCCCTTCCGTTATTGCGGTAAGGTATTGACATTTCGCAATTTCATTAACTCGGGCGCAGTAATAACAAAGGCAAATTAACATATAGTAATTGCGTTAGGCGTCCTCGGATTAACTTCTCATCTGCCTACGCCAACTTGGCACAGATTGTTTTATTCAATTTGCTTCGGGAGTAGGTAATACATCGTACAGTACACATGCTGTTTCAAAAAGGCTAAGAAAAATAAATACAACAAGTATTTATTCTGGAACTGAAATAAAATTTTCTTATAGGTATTTGGCGATATAAGTAACCGGTTCTTATTTTGTACCTACAAGCCCAATGTCTTAATGTTAACCTTTGGATACTCTAACAGCCTCTGGCTTTATTTACTCGTGAAGGGTAAAGAGAATAAAGACGCGCAAATATGTATTGTTTGTTATCACACAACATCACTGGATTATTTTTAAAACCTAAGGTGATTTGTAAGTCTGACTTGTTAGGCGGATACATATGGAATAATATTCTAAAGTTTTTTTATGGAAACACTTTTGTATTATAGCAGTAGAGTAAAGAAATTCTTTGTTTATAGGCGTTTGAATTATTTTTTCATCAATACCTATCCATTATAGGAAACTGCGAACATTTTGACGTCCTAGTTTACCATTCAGTAAAATATAGGTTAACCATTACAATCTGTAAATATTTTATCTAAGCCCCGCCGGATTTGGTTAAGGTTATTAGTTATTCTAAAGTGTGCTGTATGCTAACACAATAATCCTGGCTTGTAAAACCATGATATAATTAGGTATGTGCCTGCCTTGGTATTATTTAGGAAGTGGGTGGTTTCATGTAGAGCTAAAATATCGAAGTTTATTTTATTGTAATTTATTTTCTTGTAAGTATTACTAAGTCACTACGCGTTGCTTCCACTACAAGGCTTTCTTTTTTAAATTAATATACAGCGATAGCAAGTAATTGAAGCAACTTTTTATTTTTTTATAGAACGAATGACGAGTGAATAAATCTATTTAAGTCTATTAGAATTGCAAAACTAATTAGCTATTGGGTCTAGGTTGTCCTGTCCTGGAGTTTCCGGATCATACACCCGCTGGCCTACTTTAGCGGCAACCGAGCCAATCAAATTGTTTGCCAATTGACAATCGAGAATTTATCGATAATTGTATTATGATTATGTATTGTGGATATGGTTTTGTGAGTGTGCATATCTTCCTAAGTTAGCAATTAGTCACTACGACATTAAATGTTGGTTGGTTGTTGTTGGATTAATGTAATCTATGCAAATAAATGATTCTATTCTATTCTATTCTATTCAAAAAAGTTTTCCAACAAAACTGAAACTTTTAAAAATAACAATCAAATTTGTTATTCCATGGGTTTATGATTAAAATTAAAACTGAATTAAAGATAATTGTTTTGTAGCGAAGCCAAAGGGGCTGTTTATTTACTTTCTTAATTCACCAGAATGGCCCAATTTGTTATATTTAATGGCCACAGAAAAAATACTAAATTATAAGGAATCCCTTGTTTTGCAGTTTATTAACTGTACCTGTTTATTTCGTGCCTGTATTTGTAAATTTTAGATACTGCTATAATTTAACTGAATCGATATAGAATGTACTATTTTCTGAAGTAATTTTGGAACACATCAATAACATTTTACTTTCAAAATAGCTAGGAGATAATATTAAAGGATAATAATAAATCTGCAACTGCTTCTATATAAATGTATTGATTAAGAGTAGCTAGGATAGGAATAGGAAGTAAGAATATTTCACAGACAGAGAATAGCCGCAGGATACACCAGAAACCAGTAGCGGATTTAGCGAAAAGGTTTAGTCTCGGGGGGCACGCCCCCGTGCCCCCCCCCCCCCAGACTGCTTTTGTGTACCTACTGTGGAGGGAGATTCCATGACATTGCATATCAAATTAAGAAATAACAGAAACGTGCCCCCAGACAGTATCAGGCAGGACTAGTGATGTGCCGTTTGAAATTTTCCTATAAACCTGAGAAATTTCTGAGAATTTTCGGAAATTATCAAGAGAAGAAATGTTCGGGAACAGGAAATTTCTCGGCGGCACATCGCTAGGCAGGACGAATGTCGATTTGTTGCACACCCTCCCCCCCCAACATTCATAGTCCACCACTTGTGCCCCCCCAGAAAAGAATCCTGGATCCGCCGTTGCCAGAAACACACTGTGGATAATTAGACGGACATGAATTTTAATGCTTTACCACTAGGTACTTGATAAAATCTAGACAGTACAATAACAGTAAATACTGTTGGCTTTTAAGTCGTGATTTTAACCAAAACAAAACTGCCCATGAAACGTAATTGTCATATTAAACTTGACCTTCCCTCTTGGCTAGCATGTCGTAGCGAACCGTAAAAATGCAGTAAAGCAGTTAATTTGTCGCCAACAACGCCCATTGTATAAACAAGCGCAATAAAACTCTACTTAGCTAATACGACAAAGAGAATCGTGAAACTCTTTGAATAGCAGGACGACCTAGTTCCTTGTACGCGTTTAACTACCCTATCATCATACTAATAATATAATTGCAAAAGTTTGTCAGGCTGCTAGTGTTATCGATGTTTGTTACAAAACTACCAACCGAATGATATTGATCAAATTGAGCTATTTTTATTAGATAAAATCCGGAGCTGCCATAACCATAACTAACGTTTGATTACCATCGTTAAGATCTTCATGTACTTACTCGAACATGATCAATAATTCTTCTCTTATTTATATGTTTAATTTTAAACAGATAAACATTCTTTAGGATGTCTTCATGAAACTATTTAGCATTTTAACCGTCGTCAAAAATATTAACATCGCGACTTCAAAATAAACAGCGAATGCTCGTTCTTAATCATTGTAGCTCTGTGTTACTGAGTCATCGGGAAGGGTTTCTGGGAAATAGATGCATTTATAACATGCACTCTAATGGATTATACTGACGCTGAAAGCTCTTTCATCTTTACAAAATGCATATGTTGAAAAAACTAGCTGAATCGACTCTGATGGAATGGAGATTCAGGTATAGTGACAGGTTGCTAGCCCATCTACAGTAAAAAACAAAAAAGAAATGTACAAACTAGGTACTACAGTTACAGAAATATATATTTTTTATTAAAATTCTATGTTTAATATATTTTTTCACATTGCAAATATCTACAATAACATCACTAAAATAACTATAATAAACCAGCAGACCTAGACGGTCCAAAGTAGCATGATATATATGTCGCAGTCGGATTGTATAATCCGCCGTATTACATTACGGCTAGCCGTTTTACAAAACAGCGCCGTTTTGTAATATAGCGGTTCTTCGGCTTGCCCCATCGTTGTTTTAACGCCCTTTCTAAACTTCGTCTGCTCGTGAAATGATTGTCAGAGAATGTCCATCGCCGGATCCTGTTCCCAACTCATTAGTGGGTGGATATTACTAATAAGTTCAAAAGAGGGGCATGGTATTTTATTGTTTGTAATTTACATAGTAGCAGCTCGTCAGTCAAAACAAAACAATTTAGATCACTAACAATGCACTTGTCTAGCTCCAGACGAACTCAGTTTCTCATAGTGACCATCGTTAAATAAAGATGATATTAGCTTAAAAGATAACAATACGACACGCAGAAAGGTTAAAAAACACGAACAAAATATTTTTATTTGATGTGATTAATGATAAATGGTGCAAATATTTTCGTGCCAATCTAAGGTTTAAAAAAATATTTATCACATGAAATAAGATAAAGCAACAGATGCCCAACCTGCTAACACGTCGTAATTTCGGCTTTTAAATAGATTTATTTCTACTTCAAATTTTTCACTTTACATCGGTTGTTAATGTTAACTAATAAATCTTGAGAATCGGAATCTAAAACGTTCTCACGACCGGATAGTTTATTTTTTAAAATGTGTTTTCCATTCATTTGTGAGTACAATGATGGATTGACCAATTAATTTGTTTCAATGTACGGCAGAGCTTTTGTAAATACGCACGTGGGTTCTTTAATTCAACGGTTTTTTGTTTATATAAACTGCTAAATTTTCTCCGGGTGTTTGCTCGCGTCAATGTCTAGCTCTGTTTTGGATCTTCTAAGAATTTGCACTGATACTTTATGCGATGTTGATAGGTATTTATATAGGTCATTTTGCATCTGTGTTAAGTGTGTTTATTTTACTTATGTGTCAGATAAAGGAGCTAAATAAAACAACTCTGCGCTCCTGAAGGTTGTCTATAAACAGTTCATAAAATGATGTTATTGTCTTCCATAAACCCTTTGTGAGAGAATTTTGTTATTAATTTTATTATCTTAGCACTGTTAAACTTTTATGTTCATGATAATAAAAATATTTTTTTCAAAGGAACTATTTAAAACACGATTATTAGACATTTTATGGATGAAGCAAAACTAAAAGAAAACTTGATATTGAAATGTCTTTCCAGATTGAAAATAATCTCATCAAAATCAAGGAATTATTTCCAGAATTAGATCAAATAGACAGACCGAATGTTACCGTATTATATATGTACGCAGGTCCGTGGTGGAGGCTACAGATGTGCAGCTGAATATGCGCGTGGGCATCCACACCGGGCGGGTGCTGTGCGGGGTGCTCGGTCTCAGGAAGTGGCAGTACGACGTGTGGTCTAATGACGTCACGCTCGCCAACAACATGGAGGCCGGAGGAGAGCCAGGGTATGCATTGGTATATATTAAATATCAGTAATGTCTCTACTATGTCTCTAAACTTTTGACTTAGCTGAGATGTTAGAAAAACCTTAACGCAATGTTCGGTTTATTTTTATTGGGTTTTTGCTCTTTCTAAACTTATGAAGAGCCATCAATTAAGACCATTTAAATTTTTATAATTTTTAGAGAAATATATTCTTCCACGCGGAAAAATATACGTGCGTAAGACAATAACTCATAAAAAAAGGTGGTATGTGTCATCATTGCCGCTCTTAGCTCAGGGTTAATTTGAGAGCAAGGTTATAGTCGCTGTAATTTAGGAAAAATAAAACACACAGCAAGTGTTTAGCTGGGTAGAAGTTAGGAGGCGACCATAATATTAAGAGACTTAAATCTTATGATGAATAATATGTAACATTTTGATGTGACCAAGTGTGTTTTTTTTATAGAATAGTAGGCAAACGAGCATGCGGGTCGCCTGATGGTAAGCAATCATCGCAGTCCATAGACACCAATGACCCTAAGAAGGGTTTAAATAATTTAAACCCCGTAGAGATATGATGTTGTGAGATTTTTTAAAATGCATATTTTTAATGTAAATAGGTAGGTACTTATGTTAAAAATACAAGCTTAATTTTTAATATTTCAAAATACCAAAACGTTTTCTAGAATAAAAGTGGGAAAATCTAATAATCTAATAATATAACATAAATAGGAAAAAAATAGATTCACAATAAATTTTCGACCATTCAGTCTGTCTGATCGGGATATATAGAGGTAATTTTTGATTGGTATTGTTACAGTCGAGTGCATATAACCCAGGCCACACTGGAATGCCTCGGCGGCGCCTATGAGGTGGAACCGGGCCACGGTGCCAACCGCAATGCTTACCTACGGGACCATTCTGTGCAGACCTACTTTATTATCCCACCGCCCAGGCGACGGAAAGTAAGTCTATACCTATACTCAATCGATCTTCTATCTCTTTATATAAAAAACTTGTGATCAATTTAGCTAACTAATTAACCTTAAATGTTGGCGTATTTTTCCCACCCTCCATTCTTTATTTCTTTACACTTAATTTCCAAAATTCCTCACTTCACCTTCTTGACAGACCCCTGTTTTGTGTATTGTACAATGTTTGTATTGTATTGCAACTGTGTTGTGTATTGTAGGTACTTCGAGTAAATTAGTATATTTAATTTTCATGTTTGCAGATGTGCTTATCAACTGGAGTAGGGCTTGGCTCTTCACGTCGTAAGCTATCCTTCAAAAACGTCTCCAACGTTGTGGTCCAACTGCTACACTCGATCAAATTCAACGTGGACGTGCCATTTTCCAACATGGCGGCCTCGCCGCAGGAGCTCAAGGCCAACGCTGCCAGGAAGGTACTTGTTCACGGACTAATAACTCTAATGAAAATGTGTCGTCGAGTGATTTCCACTTCATCAACTTGCGACGAAACCCGCCCACATTGTTAACCTTTTATGAGCGGCTTTCGATGCATATTATTGTTTAGAGATATTGCCGTGATCGCTTTTTTAATAACTTTTGATATTTCTACACTTTCCGACGTTTCACGAAGCATCCCGCCTTACTGTGGCCATGGCTAAACAGTACGAAGTCTATGCGCACAGCTTTATTTTTTCTTCAGAAAATTCTACAGTGAGTTCCCAATTGGACTGTTTGTCTCTTCAAAGGTAAGTTCTATTTGCTTAATTTTTTCTTACAATTTTCGTTTACTTTGTAATTGCGTTAAGTATTTTTTTCTACATCTAAAATTAATGTAAATAAGCTGTTAGATGTAAAGTATTAATTTAATTCCCTTGAGTAGTGTTCAGGGAAGTTGAAGCGCGAAGGTTGCAGGTTCCATTGCATTTTAATTAACTCTATAAAGACTGTCGTTTTGCCATTGTGTATATTTGAATAAAGCGGGCGCTGTGCATTAATCATCTAGTACGCCATCATACCATCCATAACAATTAAATCGTTATTTCATTTTTATTTTCGTATTGACGTCATTACGAAGCGAACCGCATAAATGTCATTCGCAGATGCTAAGCGCTCACGTTTGTAACAGCCCGATGCACAGTAGGACGACCAGTATGGAAAGACGTTCAAAAATGATAAAACCTAAACTATTAAAGATAGGTTTATGATTTTTACATATGTTGTTGAATATGCGTAGTTCTACGAATTATGACCCGAAAATTCAAATTAAACCCGGCCAAGTTCTTGTCGGACACTAGCAACCAATGTTCCTTATATGAGCGTTATTTGGTTAGGTTCACAAGAAGATTATGAGCACATGTGTAAATAATATACACGCTCATATTTTTCTAAAGTAATATATTTAAACATAAAAATATGTAAATAGCATAATTATTAAAATTACTCTGAATTTGAAGTCACGTTAATTTGTTGATTATTTGAAGAACCCAAAGGGTACTGATGTGGATCCAGAATACGTATGATATTTTCACGGACCTGTAAAAAGGTTTGACATAGGAAATGATATCATTTCTTTACCTATAATATTTTATTGTTGCCAAATAAGGATCTGACGTTATCAAAAAAGCATTCAATAAATTCTTATTAGTGTTAACTCTAGAATTTGGCCTTCCACAAGCCAAGACAGACTTACAAGTGGTGTTCTTTGGGTCTCCAAATACTGTTTGACTCGCTACGGAATGATAAAATTACCCTCTAGCCATTTTTTGTTTTTAATAAACATTCGAATGCCTGTATAACTAGAATCTTGCTATTTGTAGCGAAAACTTAGACACAATATTCTTACACTGCTTTAGGCAGCTTCAAATATAGCCACAACAGTCGTGTGGCATCAAGCACTCTTTTAAATGGTTCATCACTGCCATAATTTTATTTTTCTTAATGCTCTTCAACCATATCTTAAACAAATCCATTATTTTTACGTAGGGGGCTGTACCTGAAATAAGCCAATATTGATGAAGGTGGCAGATTGGGGCAGAATGTCTCTATGGATTCTATATCTGGAGGGGTTTGACTACATGATATAGTCATTTACAGAACTCAAATGTGCTCACATTTTTTTAAAACTCAAATTGAATTTTTAAATTAGGTCAACATATTATGGTTTTCAATTATTATGTGTATAGGTAAATATATTACAAAATAAGTCAATCTGTTTATGCACATACCTTGTCAAACATCTGCTATTGCTAATAAAATTAACAGTTTATAATAAATACAAGTAATTTTTCTCAAAACTGGATTCAAACAAACAATAAATTAATCTGATAATCAGTGCAGCAATATCTTTGCGCAGCTTTGCGGCGTTCAATATAATTTTGTTGAAGGTAAATTTACAAAAAATTGTTTGAATAGTATGCTTTGGAATGTCCTTAACACATTCCAATATTTTTTTGTACAATATTGGGTAAGTCGATTTTTTATTTTTGAGTACTGGCCGTCCTACTGTGCGATGGCAGGAGAATTGGAGTGATGCTTACGCATCCGTCCGTCGTCTGCCTGTTTACGCAGGCAGTGTAAAATTTGGCGTACATTGTTTAACATACCAAAATTTTTACAAAGGGCAGACTGAATGCTAAGCATTCTTTACCAGTCAGCATATACCAGAGGCAAAATTGGCGGCGAAATTCCTTCAAATAAATTTGAAACGTAAAGCCAATGCAATAGAGCCTGTAACCACGGGTGTAGCAAGGTACGCTACAGACTGGTCGGTGCAGGTGCTGGACTTGCGGCGCGCGCTGCACGCGGAGCCGGGCTCGGCCGAGGCGCTGCGGCTGGCGTCGCTGCGCGCCGAAGACGTGAGCGCCGCGCTAGAGGGCCCCGCCCCCCCGCCCCCCGCCACCGCCCCGCACCAACACACCTTCGACGCCGTCATGCAGCACCACGCTCTCCGCACACACCCCACGGTCGACACGACACCCTAGCACACGTTTTGGTTTACGGTTTAGCGGTGGCGTTTTTTGCCAGATGACTCAATTGACAAAATTTTGCTGTTTTATAGTTACATTCAACGCACATTTTGGTAGCAAAATTATCTGACCATGAAAAAAATAGAGACAATTTATGTTCCGAAACTGGCGCGATTTCGACGAGTCGAGAGTAAAGGGCCATTTAGACGGTGCAAGTTTCTTGCCTGTTGCATACAATTAAATTGAAGCAAGTAAATACTTGCATGGTCTAAACAACAGTTGCTTGCAATTCTTCTCCGTCTAAATGGGCCTTAATGCACTTCCGAGCTTGATGTTCGAGTGTAATGTCGTTATAAACATTCATCGATGACTAGTTACAGTGATCAGTGTCCTTCAGGATGTAAATTAATTTGTAAAAAAATGTTTATTAATAATATTACGCCGCCGATATTCCGTAAATTAGAATAGCATCATACTACGCACACGCTTTTTTATCTGTGCTCCTGTTACGCCGATAGCGTGTCGCTTAGCAGTACTTTACAGATAGTCTAGTTTTAGCCGATAGTCTGCTGGGTACATTTAGGTACACCTAGATGCCTGCGTAACACTGCACAGACAAATTAGTACTTTGTGCGTTACTGTATGGAGCGTACGATTATATATTAAGTATGTTTAGTTCTACTAATTGAAGATATTGTCCTACGCTCCTGTCTGCAACGCTGATAGAACATGGTATTCAGAACATATGAAACCACGTTGCTATAGCAACAGCAGATCTGCTTCAAGAATTTGTACATGGAACGCATCGAAAGTGATGTGTTGCATATAACCTCGCTTATGGTACTTTAGTAGATAGATTGGTTTTTGAGTGGTGGTTTTCGAACTAAATCTATGCTGCTTCCTTTGTATTAAGGTGTGCATTGAAGCTTGTGAGTTCTACTGAAATCATCTTACCAGAACTTTAATCAGTTTTGCTTCGCACTAAATTACTGTTCATTGTTTATCGTCGATCGGTTTTAAATCCTTCACAAGTTCTCACGGGTTACGATTCATTCACGGAGAAACAACTTTGTTTTTTTTTTCATTTATTTATCACGTATCTGTTTCAGGCAAATATATATTTCTGATATCGATGTTGGCAAGCGTTGTAATTTTATGTGTATAAGCACAAATCAGCACAAAATTATTTCCCCCTATTCCTAAATTATTATCATTTTAGTTGCTGGTTTTAAATCTTTCACTGTTATTTCACTTTTTTGATATATTTAATTGGTGTCATGTTAAATAAGAAAATACTTTAAGATATATCCAGACACAGGTTCCTATCATTAAACTGTGATATTAATGATCTTTGAATTATAATTTATGTCGCTATAAAATATTTGACGTCATTTCAAAGTCAAAGTCAAAGTCAAAATTTTTTATTGAAACTTGGCCTTCAAAGAAGGCTCTTTTTCACGTCTTTTTCATGTTATATTCCCGTAAAATCGTGGTCGCAAAGTTTCAATCAGTAAATAACGTCTTTGATTGCACAATATAAGAAGACCCGAAGTTGAAATCTTCTGTTCTTTGACCGAATCCCTCCCAGATCTTGTGGAAGACTGAAATACACCAGCAACTAACATGAGGCGTCTGCTCGTTGTTTTTCAGATGTTCCGCCCTTGGACATTAGTTCCTCTACAAATAGCCGCTGAAACCGTAAGCGCAGACAATGTTGTTCATGTGTATTATTGTTTTCCACTGTTCACCGGGCAACACACTTAATATTCCCTATAATTTGTAGGTGGTACTTACCTCAATCGTATGTGGACCACCTTGCGATACAATTCGCACCTATATCACTATTTGACCAGGTGTGAGGACTAAACGGCGTGAGCACTCGAAACCATTCACTGACACATTCTTAGGCCAATTTTCTTTCAAAATTGTTATGATACTTACTCATACTGTCTTAAATTTATTTGAATAAAGCCGAACGCACCGAACTGTGTTTCACTCTTTACCCTGGCTAGCTACCTCCGCACTCGAGCAT
Organism: Ephestia elutella; assembly: GCA_018467065.1. Classification (NCBI taxonomy): domain Eukaryota; kingdom Metazoa; phylum Arthropoda; class Insecta; order Lepidoptera; family Pyralidae; genus Ephestia; species Ephestia elutella. The sequence continues at coordinate 7,763,688 of CM031573.1, read as the reverse complement.
GGCATGGTTCCTTCGCCTGGACTAACTTGCATGAAACACCTGCCATATTATTTAATATAAAGTTTTATTCATGTTTGATTACTTCACATTTGTTTTAACTTTCATGGTATTTGTACGGAATTTGGTGAAATAATCAATCACGAACACTATTTTAAAATTGTAAGAATTACTTCTATTGATTTGATTTAATCTAACTTCTTTGCTCCAGTACTACTGATAGATTCAATTTCCATCCAATGTTGAGCTAAATCGATTTCTATACTTTGTTTATAATTTATTACTTCTAATAATGTGATGCTGCTTCGGAGACTGGACTTTTTGTTTCTAAGGTCAGTTCGAACTATTTGGTTGAGCATGGAGTCGGCATGCGGTGGACCTTGTGCCCTGAGTCTCAATCTCCAAACCCTATCTCTGTCTCTAATCGTGCCCTTATACCTTCTGTATCCAAAATGATCCATCGTTGGTTACTTGTGAAGAGATGGCGTAGCTTGGAGGGTAGCGTTGACCGTTGTGGTAATGTTTTCACAGAATAAAGTAACAGAGAAGTTCAAGCGGCCTCTGAAAAAGCGTCACTCGTCTGTGTACCACCAGCCCACCAACCGCGTCAACAAGTACCTCGCGCAGGCGATCGACGCGCGCTCTGTCCATCGCGAGAAAGCCACCCACGTCCATCTGTTGACACTCTGCTTCAAAGATAGAGCTAAGGAGGAGCAGGTAGGCCTTTGACGTCACTGACAATTTGTTGGGTTACAACGAAATTTAAGTTTTTGTTACGGTTAGTGTCAAACTTAACAGTTACGTTAACGTTTACTTTTGCCATACTATTTGACAACTGATGCAAGTATTTTTTGCCTACCCGGTATGGTTAAAGTTACTTTTACTGCCAAAGTAAGATGGTACAACCACAGGCAGCTTTTACAGCCGTTCAGCTAATTCTAGATGTAGTTAGAGAAAAGATTGAAATAAGTACATACTTTGTATTTGTAAACAGATGTAATAGATTAATACTATATTTCCAGTATCGAGCATCAACAGACGGCGGATGGGCGGGGTCGCTGGGGGCCGCCCTAGGAGCCCTAGCGGCCGCGGGGGCCCTCCAAGCGGTGATTCTGCCTAGAACCTTCATCCTCTTGATCCTCTTCGTGACTGCCTTCGCCTGGTCCGCCGCGGTCCTGGCCCTGACCCTGGCTGCGAGGCTACGTCTCATCCCCTGCGATGTTTCGAGGCCTTTTGCTCTGAGAAACGCGATTACAACTTTTACTATAGTGCTGGGATATGCTGTTGGACAAGTGAATGTGGTGAGTAGTTTTTTAAACAGTTACTGCATCTTATTGTTGGTAAATTGTATCAATAATGCATTCTATCTATCTACCTCAGATAAAGATTTTATCCTGGCTATCTATCATGTTAATTAAGTATACCCGCATAAATAATGCAACTGGGTAGTTGTAGCGTACGGACGTATTTACTGGTTGCTCTGATAAAAATTCCATTTTAAGGCAATTTTTAAGAAGAAATCTTTTAAATGGGGACGAAATGGATCACAGTAACAAAGAGAAAAAGCAGATATCCCAATAGTCAGGTCAAAAGAGGAGAAGGCACTAATGTGAGCGAAATAAAAGGTACAGAGAGGAAAAAATACTTACATGTCTGGCGTTTAGATAAGGAAACCACTGAGGAAAATCTGGAGAAGCATGTTAAGAAAATATTGGGGAATGAAATACAGATTAGCGTGGAGAAAATCAAGCATAAAACTAAAAGAGACTACTCATCGTTTATTATAGGTGTGCCAGAAAGTATGTACGGAAAACTATGTGAAGCTGAAAACTGGGCAGTTAACATTGAGTACTGTGAATGGGTGTGGTTTCGTCGCCCACCCAAACCAGCGCAAGCTTCGTAATAATCCTATTGATGTTTATTATCAAAACGTCAGAGGGCTAAGAACCAAGTTAGAAGACTTTTACACTGGTGTAATATTTTCAAAGGCGGACTTGTTTGCCATCACAGAGACTAGCTGCAACGACTCCATCCACGATGCCGAATTAATACCACCCGGATACACGATAATAAGATGTGATCGCAAGGACGGTCGGAAACTAGGTGGCGCGCTTCTCGTGGCCACACCGCGCTACGAGTTGCGTCAAGTTCCTGTGCCTATTGATATAAACATTGACAATCATGTGTTCGAGTTAGTCTCCGCGAATGTTTACCTACGTAATAGACTTTTATTTTTATTGTGCGTGGTTTATATCCCGCCCGGTAGTTGTGAAAGTGAATATTTGTTACTATTTAAAATAATTGAAAAATATTGTGACGAACATAAGAATATTTTGGTGATAGGGGATTTTAATATGTATTCTTGTCCGGCGAATATAAATGATTACTATGAATATTTTATAACATACTGTGGATTCACTCAGTGGAATGAAATACGCAATTGTAAAGATCGTGTGTTGGATCTTGTGCTGACAAAGTTTGCGGTAATTAAAAATGTGAGTGTGTGTGAAGCGAAACCATCGTTGGTGTCAGTGGATGCGCAGCACCCGCCGCTGGAGGTTCTCGTAAGTGTTTGTCACGGTCATAATACCTACACAGATGCACATGTAATTGATGACGACACACATACTAGCCTAGGTTGGAATTTTCACAAAGCCGATTTCAAATCATTATACTCTTTGATTGCAGATGTAGATTGGTCACAATTATATGATTTAGATTTGGAGAAAGGTTTAGATTATTTTTATGAAACTTTAAACACTATTATTAACAAATGTGTACCAAAAAAAAGGAAAAAATGCATACCTTCAAAGTACATATATCCCGAATGGTATGACGGTGAAATTATTAATAGTTTGAAAGAAAAAGCATATCTTCATAAGCTGTACAAAACAAGTAAATCGCTTGTTGACTATAATAAGTTTGCTGAATGTAGGACGAAAGTTAAACAAATAATAATGCTCGCGTATAAACATTACCAGCAACGCGTTCAAAGTCAGTTGACAGAAGATCCAAAGTCGTTTTGGAATTTTGTTAACTCTAAGAAGTGCAGTAGGAATGTACGAAAGATTACTAAAAATAATGCAGTATTAACAAATGAGCAATGCGCAAAAGAATTTGCAGACTATTTTGAATCTGTGTACAACCCAAAAAAAGCCACCTTGGACATAAACAACGCTATGTACGAGGCAAACGGCGAAAATGGGGCATGTCGGGTCCAAATTGACGAGTTAGAATTAAGTGACGTCCTGCGTGCACTGCAACAGCTTAAGCCCAAGAAATCTGCGGGACCAGACGGTATCCCACCATACGTCTTTAGGGATTGTAGAATGGTGCTGGCTAGGCCTCTTTTACACATCTTCAATGAGAGTTTGAAATCAGCCATATTCCCGGACATGTGGAAAACTACCAGGGTAGTTCCTATACCGAAAGGTAAAAACGGAAATGAGATTGAGGGTCACAGGCCAGTGGCAGTACTATCAACACCGGCTAAAGTATTCGAGTCCGCTGTAAATGAAAGAATATCTTCACAAGTGAGTGCCCATCTGTCTGACGCACAACACGGCTTTAGACCGGCTAGAAGTAATGCCACTAACCTGTTAAGTCATGTGACTAGCGTAGTTCCGACAGTGGACCGCGGGGGACATGTAGATACGGCTTATTTTGACTATAAAAAAGCTTTTGACTTAGTCGACAACGATAAGTTATTAGTGAAATTAGCACGATTTGGCTTCACTCCGCGGTTGCTAAAGTTTTTTGCTAGTTATCTTAGTGACAGGAAACAATACGTGGAGTATGCGGGGCACACGTCTAGGTCATATTTCACAAGATCAGGAGTAAGTCAGGGAAGTACTATTGGTCCTTTACAGTTCGTCCTTATGATAAATGACCTGCCGGAAGTGGTGAGGGATGCAAAGTGCTTGCTGTTCGCCGATGATCTTAAGTTATCGATGACGATTACAAGTCCAGATGATTGTCAAAAGCTTCAGCGAGACATTGACAGGGTGGTAGACTGGAGTCGTGAAAACTTATTAAAGTTAAACACCTCGAAGTGCGTATTAATTACTTTCTCACGAGCGCGTACTCCAATTCAGTACGACTACCATATTGATGGAGTAGTTGTAGATAAAGTTTCTGAAGTAAGGGACCTAGGCGTCGTGCTTAGCTCGAACATGTCGTTTACTGCGCATATTACTCAAATATGTAAAAAAGCGTTCAGGAATCTAGGGTTTGTACTCCGTACTGTTAAGAATTTCACAAGCATCCATGCAATTGTATCGTTGTACAATGCTCTGGTCCGTAGCCAACTTGAGGCAGCCTCTGTCATCTGGGACCCACATGAGGCTAAATATAGTCTCATTCTAGAAAAAGTGCAGAACAAGTTTGCAAGGTATTTGTATCTGAAACTATATGGAGTCTATCCATTTTACCCCCTCATGTATCCAACCTTATTTGTTTTAGGTATGGTTGGATATAATGAACTGAAAGTGAGAAGGAGTCTGGCACTTGTTCTGCACTTATTTAAAATTCTAAGGGGGCAAATAAGTCATTCGGACATATTGTGTCAGTTATGTTTGTGTGTGCCGAAAAGATACGTGTGGCGCCGGCGCCGGCCGCCGCTGCTGCTGGTCCCCCACGCACGAACAAAGCTGCTGCGGGAAGCTCCACTGACGCGCGCGCTGCGCACACTTAACGTTGTGTCTAACCAGATCGACATATTTAATTGTACCCTGAGTGAATTCACACGTGTATCGTTAATGATAATATGTTATAGTTAGGTTGTAAGGTTTATATTAGTAAGCTACACTATCGCATTGGGTTAGCCTGTAAAGATAGATTGTAAGATGTAAATAAATAAAAAATAAAATAAAAAAATAAACTGTAACATTGAATTTAATCGAAATCTAGATTTGATTTCTTCATAAATTTTCAGACACTTTCAACTTGTTTAAAATTTCAGGTAACATGTCGAAGAATGGATTTATGTCAGAACTTAACAGAAAACTTCACTATGAACGACGTCCGGCTAATGAACGGCGACATCGCCGCTGCTCTATGGAACAGCGACGACCATAGAGCGTGTCCCGTCCCTATCTACATCACGTTGGGGTGCTGCCTCAGTATGCTGGCCGTGGCCGTGTTCCTAAGGCTACCGATATTGGTCAAGGGGATACTGCTGGCGGTCATGACCGTGGGCTATATGGCGCTGATACTGGCGTGGCATAAGGCGCTGTTCGACTGTTATGATCTCATGACTGAGTGAGTACTGTCTTGCAAAAGATTAACACTATTCCGTTTTTAGTATCTCTTAATGACTTAATGTGAATTTTGACTTCATTTATATTTGGTATCAATCCGAATAATATTTATCAAATTCTAACATGCGAGTACTTACTTGCTACGATTAAGGCCTTTTTTGTAGAATGTGTCTAGTCTAAAACACGATTATTTAATATTTCCAGACCTGGCATGGTGGGATCAGCGTACGTGGCTTGTGCTTGGACGCTAGCGCTCGCGTTTGCTGTGTTGCTGCATGCGAGACAGACCGAGTGGACGGCCAGGCTGGACTTCCTGTGGCAGGCGCAGGCGCGGGATGAGAAGCGAGACATGGACGCGCTACAGGTATCGTTATCTCTCTCTAGATCCTTAATTATAAGACACGTACGTGGCTTGTGCGTGGACGCTAGTGCTTGCGTTTGCTGTGTTGCTGCATGCGAGACAGACCGAGTGGACGGCCAGGCTGGACTTCCTGTGGCAGGCGCAGGCGCGGGATGAGAAGCGAGACATGGACGCGCTACAGGTATCGTTATCTCTCTCTAGATCCTTAATTATAAGACACGTACGTGGCTTGTGCGTGGACGCTAGTGCTTGCGTTTGCTGTGTTGCTGCATGCGAGACAGACCGAGTGGACGGCCAGGCTGGACTTCCTGTGGCAGGCGCAGGCGCGGGATGAGAAGCGAGACATGGACGCGCTACAGGTATCGTTATCTCTCTCTAGATCCTTAATTATAAGACACGTACGTGGCTTGTGCGTGGACGCTAGTGCTTGCGTTTGCTGTGTTGCTGCATGCGAGACAGACCGAGTGGACGGCCAGGCTGGACTTCCTGTGGCAGGCGCAGGCGCGGGATGAGAAGCGAGACATGGACGCGCTACAGGTATCGTTATCTCTCTCTAGATCCTTAATTATAAGACACGTACGTGGCTTGTGCGTGGACGCTAGTGCTTGCGTTTGCTGTGTTGCTGCATGCGAGACAGACCGAGTGGACGGCCAGGCTGGACTTCCTGTGGCAGGCGCAGGCGCGGGATGAGAAGCGAGACATGGACGCGCTACAGGTATCGTTATCTCTCTCTAGATCCTTAATTATAAGACACGTACGTGGCTTGTGCGTGGACGCTAGTGCTTGCGTTTGCTGTGTTGCTGCATGCGAGACAGACCGAGTGGACGGCCAGGCTGGACTTCCTGTGGCAGGCGCAGGCGCGGTGTGAGAAGCCAGACATGCAAAGGTATCGCTGTTTCTCTCTAGATCCTTAATGACAAGACATATGTTGTAAACTGACGTCTTTGGAGAAAATGCAGCAGTGGAGTTTGTTACGCCGCCGCCTCGTCTTCACTTGAGCTTTGGAGGCGGTAATAACCTTAGCTTTAAGTAATTTTCTGACGTAAACTAATCTAGCTTATTAAGAATATGGCGATTTAAAAGTGCTATTTTAACCATATCTAAATAAATCAAACAATTTCAAATTTCTAGTACATAAAGTCAATGCCTGATTATAAAAATTGTCACTAAAGTAGGTATTTTTATTTTATTTCAGGCATCTAATAGAAGAATACTGTTCAACTTGCTCCCGGCGCACGTTGCGACTCATTTCTTGGATATGCAATTCAGGTCCAACAGTAACATGGTAAGTATTCTGCGTATATAACTTGAAAAATAATTTATCGAAAGCGAATTCACTATCAATTTAATGATGAAAATCTTAGTAAACTAACGTAACAAGTTCAATTCTTAGTTAACTAATATTTAAATTACATAAGATGGAACATACATGGTGTTTTGAATTTAATATAAGTAATTAATAAATTCAATAATTACATAAGGCAGTCCGATTGTCTTACAAAATTAAAGTGGTTTTATTTTTTGTATTGATAAAAATATGGCTTTATTTGTCGTGTGTAATATGTCACGCTTAGCTTAATGAATATAGGGCGGGCTCAGAGGTCAGCATTTCTGTTGTGAGATAGATACATACCAACATAACGAGGACCAATAAATAGGTCTATGCATTATACTAGTTATGCTCTAAAAAGAAAAATAAACCAGGACACACAGGAGCTAAGCCGTGGGGCACATCACTTTATATGGTTTGCTTTAGTATTTCGGTGGTTTAGTTTATCAACGTTAAAATTATGTTGGTGCTTTTTTTTGGGTTTTTGGGGCTCCTTTTTTCAGGCAATCATGGGGTCAAAGACAATTTATTAGGTAGAATCTTTTCTTGTACCTTTCTATCACAAAGTATGGCTGCATCTATACGGTGATTTGCTTATGTATTATCAGTGGCCATATATAATTTATGTGAACTCCTTATATTATTATATCTATTCCGGCCTGTTTATGAAAGTGTGTGTCTATTTTACAACTCAAATACCAAGTCTAGGCCAGCCCTTATGCACACAATAACACGCATGTCACCATCATTCATGGGCAACGGTTTTCATAATATTAATTCATTTCTGTCATGTGAGATGTACCATTTTATCATATCATGCTTTTGTAATTGTTACTGCATCATAAGGTTAAGTGACAGTTAACAAAATAATTTACAAAACTATAATACAACGGAACCCTACATATTGTTGAAATACCTTTACCTTTACCATACCTACCATAGAATTGCCATTTGTCTCTTTTGTCTATTGACTCTTTTCGACTGATATAATAGTCACTTACAGAATTACTATACCTACAAATATATATAAGTACATACTGATTATTATAGTCATTTTGGGTGTGGTGCTGAAACCTTACTCCTTGAACTAAGGTGATACCTTCTTTACTCAACTTCTTTTACCTGACATCATCATTGCCTAAGAAACTCCTAATAAGTATCGTTGAGTTTATCCCACAAGTCTCGAACTTACTTTGAGGCTAGGCTAACTCAATCTGTGTAAATGTGTCCGTATATACGAATATTTATTTATTTATATCCTTCTCAATTTCATCCCTAATATAGTATCGTTGAGTTTATCCCATAACACAAGTCTCGAACTTGAGGCTACCTAAATCTTTGTGATTTGTCCGTATAAATTTATATCATAGAGCTAGAAAATAACAATTTACTGGAACACACTTTTATGAACGTTTTTGGGCTTCATTTGACAATCAAGTTTATATGTCTATTAAAGAATGATTTTTTTTTCTTTGTCTATGATTTATATCCTTCTCAAACCAGAAACATTTTTACTTATCTCACTAAGCATGCACTTTCATCGACGACATCACTTTCACGCATAGAGCAACACGGACGCGGGCCGCGCGCGGAAGTCCTTGTTGCTCGAAGCTTTCACGTATGAAAGCCTACTAAATACCAACTGACTGATACTAACACTACATGGTGGTCATCGTAATGTCATTGAACTTCGCACGCTGACAGAGGCGCGGTTGGAGCTGTACCACCAGTCGTACCAGCCCGTGGGCGTGGAAACCAAAAACATTTTTACTTGTCTCACTAATGCATGCATTTTCACCGACGACTTCACTTTCACTTATGAAAGCCTTTACTAAATACCAACATACGGAGATAACAAGATTCGCCGTTGACGGACACGTCAGGAAAGACATGAAATGAATGACTAAATACCAACTGACTGATGATAATGATACTAACACTGCATGTGGTCACCGTAACGTATCATTGCACGTCGCACGCTTGCCGCTCGCTGACAGAGGCGCGGTTGGCAGGAGCTGTACCATCAGTCGTACCAGCGCGTGGGCGTGGTGTTCGCCTCCATCACCAACTACCACGAGTTCTACATGGAGCTGGACGGGAACAACCAGGGCATGGAGTGTCTGCGGCTTCTTAATGAGATCATCGCTGATTTTGATGAGGTTGGTCATGTTCGCTTTTATTTATGACTAGCGGCAGTAGCTGCGCCCCGGGGCTTCGCACCTCTGGGAATTTTGGGATAAAAAGTACCCTATTTAGTTGTGAAGATCGAAAGACAGTAAATCGAGAGTTAATTCATCATCAAAGAAAGAGCGAGGCTCTTGTCGGTGGAGTTCCTTTCATCTTATCTTTCTCTTTCTATTGCCAACCTTTCACTACCCTATACGACGCGACGCTAACTTTCTCCTTTATTTGCTTCATATAACTTTCTCTTGGTCTTTCTGAACTCCTTCTTCATTTTATCTTTCGTTTCATGACGTTTCTTACTTTATTTATTCATTTATATACCTTTAGCAATATTTTCACAGCATTGGCATTTGATTTACAGCTCCTAGGCGAGGATAGGTTCAGCGCCATCGACAAGATCAAGACTGTGGGGTCGACGTACATGGCGGCCGTGGGACTTATCCCCGACAAGAAGATGGCGGACGAGGTCAGCGCGCGCAAGCACATGGCGACCCTCGTCGAGTTCGTGTTCGCCATGAGGGACAAGCTGAAGGATATTAATGACAACTCCTACAATAACTTCATGTTGAGAGTTGGTGAGTGCTTTGATGTATTTTTTTAGTCAGATGAATGTTTATGTGTACATCTCTTTGATTAATATTCAAAGGTACATCTATGTTTGTCGTTCGTTTTAAATTGGGATTAAGTTGAAGTACTGCATCATTTTGTCTATTTTTCTCAGATACTTATTTTGGTAATTAATTTATTTACAGGTATAAACGTCGGTCCAGTTGTGGCGGGAGTCATAGGAGCAAGAAAACCGCAATATGACATTTGGGGGAACACAGTCAACGTCGCATCGAGAATGGATTCAACAGGTTTACCGAACCACACGCAAGTGACCGAGGAGGTCTACCAGGTCCTCAAGGACATGCCCTATCAGTTTGTATGTCGGGGCAAGGTGAAGGTGAAAGGAAAGGGAGAGATGACGACGTATTTTTTGACGGATAGGGCGCCCGCGACCGTAGGCCCCACAAACCCGACCTCGAACGGACCGACGCAGAATCCTCCGACCGCATACGGCGGAGTGGCCACGCCGCTCGCCATGCTGCAGAACTCCGCACGCCGCGCTGCCGCTAATCCTTCCAGGCTGCCGCCTTTGCGGGAGACATCCGTCGCCGCCGAGACCGAGCCGCTGCTGCCGGCTAACGGCCACCAGAGCAATGGGAACCACAAGGGAAGCAAGGGGAGGAGGGGGAAGGACGAGCCGCCCCCGCCGCCGCCGCCTCCGCACGGTGTGGGCGCGCGCTGGCCGCCGCCGCGCGCGCTGGTGCCGCCGTGGCCGCGGCCGCAGGAGCCGCCTCCCGCGCCCGCGCACAAGCGCCGCGCCGCGCGCCTGCCGCGCCCGCGCTCCAGCGAGAGCTTGCCGCTCACGCGCAGCCCGCGCGTGCACTCCTCGGCCGACGAGCTCAGCTCGCTCACGCGCTCGCCCAGCCTCAGCTCCTCCGACGAGAGCTACTCGCGCACCACGGACGCCTCCCCCTCGCCGCCCGCGCCGCCCCGCCACCAGTACATCCCCCCATCGCGGCCGCAGCGGACCCCCAACCCCGCCTACGACTATCCCCCCGTCCGCCAGCCCAAGCCGACGCCCAACCATATCAACGAAATATACGCCAAACATAAAATGAACAAGAAACCGTCGCTCGACGACAAGTTTCTCGACGGCAGTCTCGACTTCCAGAAGGAGGAGGAGAAGTTGCAGAGGAGTATAATTAATATACTTCAGGCGTCGGTGAAGAGGGACGGGTGCTGCCAGACGGACAAGAAGGACGTGTCCGGCCGGCTCGCGCACCGAGCCGGTTCGTTCTCGAGTTCGGGCAGCCGGCCGACCAACCTGAAACACCTGAACCACGACAGCCGCGAGGTGTTCACGAAGCGGAGCCCCTCCGATGTGGTGTGCGTCCCGCCTTTTGAGAGAGAAATACAAAGGCTGCTCGATGATAAGAATATTATCAAAAGCAATCCACAAAAAGTGGAGCGCAAGGAATTGAAACTAGAACTAAGGTGAGTCGAACATAAACACATGTATCTTTTGCTACTAGTTGTGTTTAAGCAAGTAGACGTTTTATTCTCCTTTTTTTTGCAGGGGCCAAAACCCAGCGCTAGAGCCGGTGCGCAACTGCAACAACAACAGCAGCCCGCTGCACGCGGTGGGGCTGGCGGCCATCGCGCAGCTGGCGCGCGCCGAGCCCAGCCCGCGCGCCGCGCCGCCCGCAGACTTCCCCGGCGTGCTGCCCACCGATGTCGTCGTCGAGCTGCCGTCGCCCACACATTCCGTAGAACACAATCTCAGGTAACCAAAAACACTTGGAATCATATTTATCATTAAGTGTATGTACTTGATGTTGGTAAGAAAGCATTCAGGTTAAAGTGGGATTGGGCAGGCCACGTCTGCCGTATGCACATAGATGGACTCAAAATCTAACTCACTGGATTCCACCCGATGGTTATAGGAAGAGAGGGAGACCCAGAACGAGGTGGTCTGATGATTTAAAGAGATTCGATAAGAACTGGAAGGAAAAGATGAAGGATAGAGATGAGTGGAGAGAATTAGAAGAGAAAAAAAAAAGTGTATGTACAGAATATTTTTAGACGAAGCGAGAGGCTTTCTTAAAATATTTAAATTATATCATAAAATCTAATGTGGTTTTAATGATTTTCGTATTATTTATTGTTGTAGTCCGACGAGCGAACGGAAGTCGGAAGCGGCATCTTCAAAGGAGAAACACGAAAAAGAAATCCAGGAGAGACTTCATAACCGGGTAAATAAATATTTACCTATATGACTTTATTTAATAACAAGCAAAGTATAATGAAATGTCTTAAACGATCAATCTGTGTTTAGGTGGCCACTTCGAATCACAGAGAAATGGGCCTCTACGGGGAGAGTCAATCCGAGTGGAGCTCGTCTTGTTCAGAGGGGGAGGGCGACGGGGAGGGCGGGCAGCCGGAGAGCACGGGCTACACCACAGACGACCCCGCGCTGGAGAACGTGTCCATGCTGAACGAGGCGGGGCTGACGGACGCGGAAGCGGCTCTTAGTGACGTCAACTCGTGCTACTTCGACCGCGATGATGACGTCAGCTCGCGCGCCTCCTCGCGGCTACTGGACTCCGAGGCGCTGGTCTCGCTCGAGTCCCTCAGCGCCATCTATGACTCCGACGAGCCCGCGCACCGCTACCTCGCCAACATCCGCACCGTCAGCGAGTCCATCACCAGGAACTTTGGCCAGCCCGCGCACGTCACCGACGCTGAAAGTGATGTTTAGTGATATTTTGTGATACTGCTTGTGACTTAATTCGATTGACTTTCCCGATTGCGTGTGTACTCTGATCATGACATGTGATAACTGAGCAATCTCATTTGCGTTCGCGACAGACTTCCAAGACGTCCGTGGATGCGCGACGAAATCTTAATTCGCTCTCTAAACGAAAATAGAAGGAATACTCAGAACAGAACGATTTCTCTTTTAATGATTTGTGTTGTAAATGGTTGATTGACTGTCTGTGGTGAAAGAAAACGAGTCTCGATATTTTTAAATCGGTCATTGTTGCATTGTTGACGTGCCTCTTATTTTAATTATTTGTATTTTGTAAATTGTCCATATGTACCTTGTAACCTATATATAAATCTGTATGATATTCATGTACAGCCGAAGGTGCCATGTGATGGTTTGTGCGTCATCTAGGAGTAGGCGATGATCTCTACAATTATAAGGTGCTCTGAATTAGAATATTATGGTTTGTGTTTAGATAATGGTAATGAGTATGAATTCGAGCGACCAATCTCTGTAGACATCTAATTTTAGAGTAAGGGCTGGTTCCCGCGATGTACAGTTGTCTTGCACTCGACATGCGCACAGGCAAGACATTTTACGAAGGAGTTATTAAGCTAATAGTATTATAATACTTTTGCATTTCAATTTATCTTTAGAGTAAACATTGTTACCATAGACTGGAAGAGTATCTGTTAGAGATTATTTCTTAAATAATATACCTATTTATTTAAAAGAAATGTGACACGTATATAACTTTTTGCCCCATGAAACTAAAATAAATCGATGATAATCAAAGTTAAATATCTTTGCTATTTTTTCATATTACGCCATATTTATGGCAAAATTTCGGTTGATATCCATATGAACATTATCTAGTCACCAAACAACAACATCCATTAATTTCTACAAACATTACATTATTAAAAATGGTGCCATCATCAAACAATATCTTATTTTGTTTTAGTTAATTTACATTTTTATGCAATATTATTATCTTTGGAGTAATTAAGTTCATTTGTATAAGAATTTTATGTCAATATTACGAGTTAAGTACAATTTACATACAAGGAATATTTGATGTTAATTATTCACATCTTGAATTTTACTGATCCATGTCAATTTAAAAAAAAATACATTAAGTGAAACATACATTGTTCTTAGTGGCAAATATAGCCTTGCATATTAACTACATTTTTAATGCATATTGGTTTAGGCGTGCGTGTAAGTACTTAATTAAAAGCGTTTGAAAATCCATAACTCATGAATGATTATGGTTGTTTATCTATTTTATACCTACTTACTACTATTTTGATTGTTAATATTTGTTTACATGTCAATTTTATTTTGAAAAGTGTTCGTTTCTGATTAATAACTCTCTGATCTATGGGTGTATTTTTGATTGACTTTGAAACTTCACCTAGCGATTTATTTCGACACTACATGTACCTAGTTATGTACTTGTATGAAGTTATATGTAAATTTATTTTTCGTAAGTATATCTAAATGTATAGTTTTTTATATGCCAGTGCAGAAAATATCGCTTGGTGAATCATTGTAGGCTTACTCTGAAAATTACACGCCTGTTTTGTTTTCGAGCCCCACCACAGGTAAAGCATTGTTTTTGTGACGAGGGCTTATTAATTGTCCCGACTTGTATATATCGGGGCGGCTTGCTCCAGTGAGATTTAGGAAATTGTTAATCTTTGTAAATATTGTTAATCATCTGTCAAGTGCTATTCCACTTTAATAAGTAGATCACGCTGTGAAGAGATATCATTATTTTTCGAAGGAATCCTCTTGTTTGCTATTTTTATTCACTGTATTTTGACTCAATGTTTTCTTGTTGATGTATTTACACATAGTGCCAAAACATTTTATGTACGAGCTGCTTGTATCATTATGATTTATTTACTTAATGCTTTATTTACGTTCTGAAATTTATCAATGTATCTAGGTATTGTTCAATTAAAATTAAAATTGTTTACTTCAGGAATAATGAACATTTACAAAAAAAAAAATAGATCCGAAGTTTAGAATGTCCCATGTAGACGAGTAGAAGAGCATCACAAAAAGATCATCTATATAATATACTTACTCGCTATGGAGTCTAAAATGTAATTGTTGTAATTCAATGTATGGGTCAGTCAGATTTAAATCATTGTTAAAATAATATGTATCTACAATACACGCTAAACTTTTGTGCTTCTCTGTTCAAATTAAGTATAATAAATACCTAGGCCACAAGAAAACCACTAAGCGCAGAATAAAACAAAAACTAACGTGAAAACATTTGTATAACGTAAAAAAGTAATTACGCCGAATTAAATTAATATCTACCATACATTTATTTTTATAGGCAATTGATTGCGCCTTGTGTAGTAATGTGTATTGTGTATATTTATTTATTTCAATTCGACTAAGCAATATTACTTACAGATTAAAAGTGATTTACATGATATGCATTTGTTTTTTTTTCTTAAAATTTTACTATAAACTCAAGATTTAAGCTTCTAATAGATTTAAGTCGAATTTGTCTAAAATCATAAAAATTAATTCTGTATTAGTGTATGTGTACCTATTTTACTCAGCGGGTTTCCGACTCGGAGAGACCCTCGTTATGGGCATTTATATTCCCGACCATTTCTTTAGAATTTCGACGAACTGGCGCACCGTGAATATACTAAAGTTTTATACCTATGCCATCTATGAATTCCTAATGTTATATGGCGACATAACATAGGCGTGCGGTCGGGTATCGTCGGTTGGTGTGCTGTCTTCCGCATACTAATGCCCTTCACCTTGAATCTGGCCACTTGAGCCCAGCGGATGTCATAATTTAATACCACGTGGTTTTAACCGTTTTATGGAGATTTATTTTAGTTTTGTTTTTCGTTAGCATTATAAACAGTGGAATAAGCATTCAAAAAATGGCTTTAGTACGTGACTGAGTACGTAGGGTACAAACAGCTAAATTTTGTGATCTACAATAATTTAATTCACGACCGACGAGAGAGGGGCGTGGATATAACAGGTAGCTTACTAAAGAAGCAAAAAACGCAACCTTCACTTTTTGTATCTCTATAGATGGTGGTTATAACCGAAGACCGACTATACAGATAAGTAGGAATAATCCCAACATCAACACCAACATGTTTTTTTCTAGCTGTTACTGCATGTTATCTGCAGTCCTGGTTGGCATGGTGATATTGATCAAACAAGCTGCTATATTATCGCAAGAAGATAAAGATTCCTTTGTTTTATAGTAAATCCATCAAGAATTAAGTCACTCTTGGTTCATAGACCTTACGATATTTAGGTCATATGATCAGAAAGGTATTAACATAAGGATAATATCCCATCGTTCTTGTGGAATGGCATCGACAATAACACCTTATTATTATACTTCGTGTTATGAATGCGCGTGTGACTCACGTATCGACGCAAAATTCCAACGCTCGCATGAGTAATTGTAAGTTCATAAGTTGTATCTTGGTGGAAGGATTTAGTATCTATCAGATGTGTTTCTATAAATTTTACATAGTCCACAAGCTAGTTAGAGAGTATACAGCTGCAGTTTCATTCAATATAATGTGAAATAGATAATAGTGGCGTGAAATGTACTACCCGTAGATCGTCAGCAATCGTCAGGTATGACGCGGCGCGCCAGCCACCACCACAGCGCACAGCTGCTCTGTCTGACGCGGGCGCTCATTGGCCGCCGCTAGGAACCGGTCGGGCTTCGCCCCCGGGCCCCCGCAGACCCCGCTCCGCAACGCTACAAACAACTTCAAATTCTTATTCATGTTCCTTGTCACGACCGTTGCTGTCGCTGAGAGCGCGCATTTTATACCCGTATTTCGCGTAATCTTATCGAAATGTGCTCAATGTTGAATACTCATTGTGAATTTTGAGTGTGAATTACCAAACTTGTAAAAGTGAATTCAGTGCACCGGACGTTACGTCTGCGCTATGAAAACACACGGACGCACCAGTGGTTTTGTCCTTTTTGTTTCACCAGTGGTGCTTCGACGCAGGGTTACCTTTGCCATGTGCATCAGATAGTGTTGTGCTCCTATTAGTTTGTGGACAAACTAATATGTTAGCTCGTGGATACTTGGGCTTGTGAGTGAAGTGTCTATCATAGTGTGGTGAATCATAGTGGAGTGACATGAAGGTGACGGTGTGTTTCGGTGCTGTGAGGGTTCTAGTGCCGTGCGGCGCCGCGCGACCTGCTGGTCAGGAGCTGGTGCGCGAGGCCACACTCCGCTACAAGAAAGCGACTGGACAGGTGGGTTCTTCATCAATTAGTTTTCGCGCCGTTTCCGCGCGTTTTCATTGGCCATCGCCCCTTGTTTATGTTTGATATGAGTGGGTGGTCGAAAAGGAATACACTGGTGTCGTCAGTTGGATTAACCGAAATTTTGAATTTGAGGGTAAGAACGAAAAGCTATTTGTTCTTTACTAGGCACTAGGTATGGTAAACCTTAGCCTTATAGGCTTGTCCTAGTTTCTGGAGGATAACAGTAACTATTTTACCTAATAGACTATCCCTAAATTGTACCAAAGTGAAATACCTATATCACAATGAATCACTTGATGCAAACGAAATTCATGGAAACTGTATACCTAGGTAGGTTATAATATAATATTTCATACGTGGCTCGAGTACGCTACGCCTTCTCACTTAAATGTACATTAGTTGTGTTCTACTCAGCATCACAAATGGTTGAGATGGAGGTTTGTAACGTGACCACCTTTGGTTTTTGCTCTAATGGCCATTTAGCTATGGAATTCACGATCTTGACGGAGCAAGAACTACTTTCGCGACATGGGTATCTATTCTGGCTGGCCAGTGGTGACCACATTTAGCGGAGTTTTGCTGTGACTGTGATGCAGTCAAACTAGATTTGTGCAGCAGCTTGGATTTCATAATGCAGACGACACACTTTTTGTAGACATTTATCGATAGTTATACTTTTAGCAAGTGCAGTGATGGCAAATCTACAGCTTGTCAGCAAAATGAGTGGATATTACAGAAACGGTAATCAGGTCACCTGCATGAGTTGAAATATTGCATTCAACCATGCGCATTATTATTATGGTTCCTATTCTATGTGAAACATTTAATCAAAAAAGCTAAACAACACAAAAACTACTAAACTCGTCATCACTACTGAAAAGCCTAAATGAACTAATGGAGTTAAAGTACACAAAAAGTAAAATTACTGAAAGTAAAACCACGTCTAATAGTCTAACATACAATCCAGCAGTTTTGCAGGTAATAACATTGAATTGGGACGATAAGCAAGCGATATTGAACCTTGGTCATAATAATATGCCAAACTAAAATCTCAATTCTATCTTAGGATGCCAGCTTCTAAATCAGTCGCTTAAAGGATTTTTTGAAGGTAATTTTTACTGTAGCGAATTGCAAAATGCAGCGCATAATTTAGAATGATGTAATTTATTGATCGTCGATGTTTTGATTATATTGTTTGTTTTGATAAGCTGCTTCTGTGTTCTTTGTGCGTTATATAATTAATTACCTAAGTGTATTCATGTATAAAAGATACTTAATTGTATCCTTCATCAGGCCCCTTATTGCCAAGTGTGTCTAAATTGGATGCATAAAACCTTCCAACATATTTTACCACTTTAAGTAGGTAGATGCAACGCGTTTTACCAACTTCCAAGACTTAGATAAACCGTATACATACTATTGACTACTTCGAAATGTACCTACTTACATCATAGTAGCAGTAGTATGATTAATTTAGTGCTTTCTAGTAATCATCGATAGATGGCTGGATATTCTGCTTCACTTTCCCGCAACTACCTAGATCCAGTTAAACTTTACAGTCCTCTTTATCTTCTTCCCAGCTTCCTCAATACAAACATTCAAACAAATTAATATACCTAGAATATTTTAAAATTACCATTAAGATCTTCGTTTCTGCACTTTACCAAACCTGACGTCCTCTGTTGCAGTTGCAATTTGACCATGAAAATATTAACTCGTTCTCACTGCTTTAAGTAAGTTCATTAGCAATAGACGTTCACCTGCCAGCAACAGCGCCTGCGACCTACGTCTCACCACGTAGGTACCTCGTAGGAAGCAGCCGACCTTGCATCGAACCACGGTGCATTGCTAATTGTCTACAACTATATGTGGCGTGAAATATCTCGCCTACCACACTTGTGAAGAAATTAACATGCATCTTTCCTGAAGTGGAATTTTATGAATGCTTGTTTTATTGGAATTTCATTGTCATGTTTAGTTAGATATTACGGATATTTAGATAGTGTAATGACGGGATTTATATCAACAAACTTAATTTCTAAAAGATAAGTAAAAGTAGACTGACAAACGTGCATTTCTGCATGATTGGCTGCTGTTTCACAACCGCAACGGAAAGGTCGCGAGGCTAAATTAACAGGCGGAAAAATCTTGTTTGCCGGTCTACTGACGAAACTAAACTAAGTATATGATAATATCGACTTCCTTAAAACAAAAGGGACCAAAACACAAAGTTCTTATTCTTTTGTTCTGTCACGTATTACCTTCCAGACGGCAATAAATTTTCAACTCCTTAAAACAGTCAAAACTGTGGAAATACTGGATAACCCAAACAATGGAGCCGTTGTTTTGGGACCAGGCAGGCCCGCGCCAGGTATGCGGGGCCCGAGAGGCGCCTTCTAACTCGAAACACCTATTGTACTCGACCCGTGGTGTATGGCGTGGATCGCCCGAAGACCGGTTCTCAGAAAAAATGACGAGACATTCTTCAGAGTACCTACTCTAGCGCGATGCTGCTGTTACTATCAAACCACGAAACATTTTAGGCGCGTTATTCGTTAGGCTTGAACTATGAATCACTGTAATTGATATGTAGTCATACCAGGACGCTCTGGGTCGTAAATGCTCAGCTTATCATTAATAGGTAAGCTAACCATAAATGTATGACAAACAAGCGTGCAGAAATTGTGGGCGTCGTGGGATTCGGTTTATACATCAACTGTGATGGAGGTCGTTAATTTTGCTTACCAACTGCTCGTGTTATCTCAAGATAGCGGATCAGTTGTAAGTTTTTTTCTGTATGCCCTGAAACACGCTTGCAAAAGCAAATTGCACTCGTAAAATCAGGTCATCGTAAAACCTCATCGTTTCAAGCATCCTCAAATTATTTCTGAATGCTGTTGCATCTTGGCATAAAATTCGATTTTATTATAGCCGTTACCATTTGTGGAAAAAACAACAAAGACTGCTTCCCATGGCGCCATATGTCGGCTTCCTGTCAAGTGGATAGCCCAGACTCTGGCCGAACTTTACGCTTTTTATTCCAGTTTGATGTTGTGCACATGTTGGCAACATCACAGATCTATTTCAGTTAAGTGGATCCAGATTTGAATATTTTATATAAATCCTGGGCAATTAATTAATTCTACGTCTGAAGTGTGAGATATATTGATGACCAAGTTTTGGTATACCATTTTTTATTTTGATATTTTTAAATAATCCGTAAAATAACTAGGTACTACCTAATTTTTCTCTCTCATCTTGCGATCCTTTGAAATAGAGGTAACTTAACAGTATAAAGTCGATGTCCATCCAACAAAATCCAATCAAACAAATTTATATAGTTACGTGTTCGCCAACATGTGTGAGAGATCGTAGGTTTACTAAATTCTACTTCTATTCTAGTCTTCGTATTCAAAAATAAACACAAAATTCGATAATTCGAATAAAATAATTAATTATTTTCGTGTGTGGCAAGAGAAGACACTTGACTCGTGAACGATAAGTAAAAGGTCAAAGCGTAATAATTCGACGAATTTACCTTAATCTTATCAGCGCCTTAATTGGGTAAATGGGTCACGCAGCACAGCACCCACTGTAGCTTAATTACTCCCAACTGCAAGTACTTAGTAAGAGCACATTTGCTGGAATGGTTTTTAAAAGACTGCCATAAATTATTTAAAATGAACTGTTTTTTGGTAGGAAAATAATAAGAAATTCTTTGCCTTTCTGGACGTTGTTTTTTTACAGTTTATTATTTTTCACAAATTTCAAATATTTCGTGTTGAAATTTTTCAATCCTCTTCTTATATTTAAGTGTCATTAGGTGGAATGAAACACACGCAAAGACTAACATCTACTATCCTACTGAGCGCTGAGTATTGAGTTTTTTTATGAGCATATTTTCCTTGACATCATGGTTCATCACTTCACTATCACTACATAGTATAAAACAAAGTCGCTTTCTCTGTCCCTATGTCCCTTTGTATGCTTAAATCTTTGAAACTACGCAACGGATTTTGATGCGGTTTTTTTAAATAGATAGAGTGATTCAAGAGGAAGGTTTATATCCCGTGCGAAGCCGGGGCGGGTCGCTAGTGGTAAATAAAATAAAGTATCCAAAATAAGTCCGTAAGTGCTTCTGTTACATCGTTTATGTCAACTTGGCCCTAGAACGGATGTGGCCACCATGTCCAGTATTCCAGCGTAGTAATTAACAGGCCCACTCGCAATTAACACAGATTGGTTTGCTATGGACGCAATTTACTGATGTATTGAAGTTATCTTTCAGTCAGTACGTTGATGACTATTGCAGAGAGACTATTAGAATCGATATACTCGTATGTCTATGTGATCCTGAAAACGGAAACTTCATTTAAATGAAATAACGAATTTGGTTATTTATTTATTCATTAATTTTTGTACACAACAAACATAAAACATAGTAAAACTTAGTACAAAGGTACTACTTATTTCTATAGAAATAGACCCGCGAAAGTTATTGTTACGAAAAGAAGGCTTGAAATTCATTCGAAAAAAGGATATGCGCGTGCATATGTGCAATAATTCGACAATCAACCGGCGGCGATTTCTCTTCCTGTAACTTCAACAGCAACTAAAACAGTTCTAATTTATTGCCTGTACTTACACAAAAAATTTAAGATCTTATTTAGACTTATTTAGGTATGTAGGTACTTAGTATACATATATTCATTCTAGATTTCAATGTATGGAAAATTTGGCAAAATTATTTATCATGCTTTATTGTACACCATAGCTTTGAAACTATGACTCATATCAAAATAAATGTAAGAACTTATTTGTGGGTAATTTATTGATAAATAATGTAGCCTTTGATCATTTTGTTTTCCTAAGAATTCAGAAAATTTGTAAAATGGGACACGTTTCATCAGGGGAAAGGGGGGACGCCGAAGGCGGGGGGAGGGGGAGGGTAGTGTTTTTTAATGTACTCATAAATAGGCATAACACAGATACAATAAAGCATGATAAATAATTTTGCCGCGAAATAATCTAAAATGAACTCATTGAAGAAGCTGCTTAGCTGCAAGCTCTTCAGCATACGGTCAAAGCTAACTATTTCCCGCTCCATAATAAGACCGGTTGAGATGGTTCCTATCGAACTCGAATGAACCACGAACTCGATGCACTTGTGGAGAACGCCTTACAGAACCTGACTATGGTTTCCTAGTCAGGTTCTGTAAGGCGCAGCGACTAAGATGGGCGGGACACCTAGAACGCATGCCAGAAGATAGAGCTCCTAAGGTCATGTCAAGATGGACGCCGCAGCAGAAACGACCCAGAGGCAGACCAAGGAAGAGGTGGATGGACTGTATTGCAGAAGACCTCAAGAAGATGGGCAAATTTAAGAACTGGAGGAACGTGGCAAAGGAGCGTGACAGGTGGAGAAAACTCGTTGAAGAGGCCAAGACCCACAAAGGGTTGTAGCGCCGTTGGAAGTAAGAAGTAATCTAAAATGAATAGACTGAACTATAGTTTTTAAATTTTCAACCTTGATTAGTTCAGAATTTTAATCACAGTAAAGAGTAGACTCTAAGAAAGAATATTGGAAAAAATAATTTGTTCTTTTAATTATTGTGTTCACTTTTATGGTTATACATAGGTAGTTGGTTGTTATACATATTATTAACAAGTTAAATCCAAACATAATGTGAGAAGTACTAACCTTATTGAAACCATAATTAACTCTTGAAACAGAAGTAGAGAGCATTCACACAAGTCACAAACCAAATAAAATAAATCAACTTTATGTGCACATTTGCACGCAGCTAAATTATATACTTACGTACAATTTGACGCAGAATTTGGTCATGAAACGTATGTCGACTACTGAGATCTTGCACGTGTCGCTGACTCATCAACACCATATTTATATATGCTTAGCGAAGGTACTCCTCTGTGCATTGTAAGTAGGTATTTTATTTGAAATAACGATTTAGACTCCCCATAAAATATCTTTCTCATCTCCTTATCCTTGGATACATGTAGAATATCTTAAAACAACTTCTTACCACACGTGAATGTCATTTATCAAATATTTTGGGCTATGAAAAGTACTTTATGATCCCCCAAAAGATTGCCCATATCAATCAAGCAAAGTGATTAAGCTGAGTTCAATTCATCGAGACTGAAAGCTTTTCATAAAATGAATGACGATCAAGTTTTTATTGCTTGATTAAATTGACAACAAGAACATACAAATTGATATCGGGAACATCATTGTCAATTTATACAACTTTGATGATAAACTTACAATGACCGACTCATTTATTGTTATAATAAGAAAGTTCAGATCAGATAACTTGTTGTAATATTTTATTTTCAATTGTCCAGCAGAAATAATGATTATATGCCAGTATTTAATGATTATGTTAGGTAGGTAAACTTGTTAAGTTTAGTATTTTAACACACATTACACACACTCAATGTTCTCATATCCGTCGTTATGTCCAATTAAGTGATTTAGCTGTAGTAAATATTTATACAAAATTTAAGTATGGTTGTAAGTATGTTTAGACAGTAATTTATTTAGTGATTCATTGAACATAACTCAATAACTAATACCTATATATAAAAATAACATCAATAATTCTTAATCAATACTTTTATTTGTCATTACTTTATCATAAGTACATAATATTAAAAATATAAACATATATTTTTATCGCACATAACATAACACAGTTTATATTTACAACGTATAAACTGCTTGATATCGTAATCGTGTGAATTGCGTCAGTTATGCAGTAAGTAAATAATACATAACATACCTATAACATCGTCTAAGACTCTAAGTGGTCACGATGTACTTTCAGCTACTAATATAAGTATATCAGATTAACTTATCGAATAACTAGTCATAAACTCAATTCATTAAAAAATTCAGTCAGAGATTTAGAAATGGTTGACAAAGGACCCAGGTTTGCTCCTTGTGGTAGCAAAAAATTCGTCTCACTTTAGCGAATATGTTAAAATGCGTTCGAATTGTAATAATAGTAGATTTTGACAACAAGTGCACAAACGAATCATTTTTATCCGAGACTACTTTAGCAGCCCGAGCCGAAGGCGAGGGCTGATAATAATGTCGAGGATAAAATACTTTTGTGGACGAGTTATAAACTCTGCTTTATCACTTCGATTGCGAGGAAATAAATCAAATTGAAGAAATTAATACGCACGAAAAACATAAATTTTATTTCCTGCCGCTTTGCTTTTTTAATCTTACGATCATGTGATAGGCTTGCGTGCAGACCTATACAGCCTACTATTAAATTAATTTTGTACATAATATTTTTCCTAAATTAATTAAATAACCTGCCGTACTTGAATTTAAATTTTAATATCTTTTATGTCTTAGTAAAACACATAAGGCCTTATCGAATAAATAGTCATAAAAGTAAATTCATTATAAAATAACAAATTCTATTTATGAACTTTTTATCGTGTTTGGCTGTATGGCTCATTTGCTTTGCCTTAATAAAGATACATTTATGAGTAGATACGTTAATGCCCTTGTGCACAAAATTCGATTTTGTGCAGCCTATATGTTGCACAAATAAGCACTTTCAGAGCATGAGAAGTAACAAATATTGTTTCAATTAAGTAATTGAAGATCTTGTAGATATCTTTAAGATTTGATTAAGACAATTATTATCAATTTACTTCTCATGACATCAACTGAAATTAATGACAAGGATGACGAAATTCTACACGGCTCAATTGGATTTATTGGTAATTATTGTCATAAATGATACCGATACCTAAATACTTACTGTTGATAAGTTTTATTGAATACTAGCTTTCGCCCGCGTGATTTTCCCACGGGAACAGGTGCTTTTTCCCGGAATGAAAGGTACCCATGTCCTTCTCCGTACTTCCAGCTATGTGTTTGCGAAATTTCAGGAAGATTGGTTCAGTAGATAAAGCGTGAAGAGGTAACAAACAAATAAACTCACTTTCGCATTTATAATATAGTTAGGATTACACCTACCTAGCCTACAAAATTTTAGCAAAGAGAAAACCTGTGTTTTATAAAATTAATAATATGCCTCTGTTGATTGGAGACATAGTCAGTTGTTTATGCACAATGAAGTAAAGAAAATAGAACCTGTTGAATGTTTGATAAGAATATAGGTATAATTTTAATAGTTTTTAAACATACACAACAGTGGAATAAAAATTATTGATGACACAGAATATGATTAAGTCTGAGAGACTGATTTTACGATCTCTCTGTGACAGATCGTAAGATTCACGGTGAAATCATACACGGAACTTAGTAGTAGTTATCTATAAGATGATCATAATTATATACTGCCAACACCACTGTATCTGCGTACATCAAGGAACATGAATTATTTAGCAAATTATGTTAAAACCGTGGAAAATGATCGCAATCTATCAAAGAAGCCCCAACAATGCGCAATATAACCAGAAATGTGAACACGAGTTCATTGTTGAAGGAATTTCCTAAATATAGCACAAAAACACAGTTTTGTAAGAATTGTAAGTGCGTTTTCAAGGCCAGCTAAGCACGTTAGGTTCTGTTTGTTTAACAAAGTTTGTAGGCGCCGCCTAACGAAATAAAACTCTTATGTAAATTCACCGAATTTACTTACATCCAGAAGCACCCATTTATGAGTAAAGTACGTTTACAAAATAATAGAGAGCCGTAAGTTCCTTTTCAAATTGTGTGTCTGGGTCCAAGACACGTCCAGGAATGTTGTAAGATTGGATCTAAAATTGGATTTTTTGTCCTTACCTATATCTATTCGAACTATGGATTAGGTGCGTGGCGTGATGGATAATTCGATTAAAATAGTGGTCATTAGGATCTAACCCCACGATATAACGTCACGATGTCTCGTCACGACTTATCGAATAGATTCATCCAATATACTTGTTTACACGATATTTGGTCCAAGTGCGTGACCCGATTATAAGACTGCATAGGGTCAAGTATTTTCTTGGATGGAAAAATAGTGTTGATGAAACACAGAACGAAAAATTCAATGCGTATTAAGTATATGCGTATATTATATTCAATACGCATCAAATTTTCACGACTTTTGACTCTGTCTACCCCGTAAGGGATAAAGACGTGATTATATGTATGTATGTATCAAATTTTTGAAGACCTCCATGAAACAGACCATCTCAAACTATGTACATATATAAAGTCTTCGCTTTATCGGTCAATTTGAATTGAAATCTTATTAAAACCATGTCCGTCTTCGAGCAACAAGTCCGTATTGCTTTTTTATTCCGCGTACATCTGAAGAATAATACATTTCAGTTACAGACAAAAATGAAATATCTATAAATTATATTTATGATTCATAGACGACGTGGTTGTCAGTCTCATGCGCCATAGTTCAATGGACACTCAGAAACTGGTCGGCAGTCTGTTGTGTGTCTTTCACCCGCGTTTTTTATTCATGTAATTACAACCGCCCCTCCGTGCCGGTGGAATGTTACCTGTCTGCTCCTCTATTTTTATTTTAAGCCATTGTGCGTGTACATTAGCCCTTGACTTTCATGATGGACCCCAACGGATGATGCACTTTTTGATTTCCTGTTACCTTTTAAAATTGTTATAGTCTACTTTTATTTTGAAATGAAATAAATAAGTTTATTGTACTGCTACTCGAAAATCTACATATATACCTAATATCTATTGTTTAAATAAATCATTAGTCAGTTTATTTATTGCAGTTCCATCCGTCGATTTATTTCGTTTTTATATTTATCTACTTAATTATAAAATGTGTTGGACAGTTCTTAGTTATCAGTGGTTTCCATCAAACCTGCCAGTTTTTATTGCTACCAGTCCATGCTGACTCTCCACCGGCTCACAAATGGAGCAGCATATAGTACTTAATTGTCGAATCAGTGTATACAATTTATAGCCACGTGCATACATACACACGAGTGACGAGCTACACGTACACATATAATAATTAGTCATTAAGTTTCGGAGGAATAAACAAATCGACATAATTTAATAAATAATTTCGTTCACTTACTGACCGCGATGATGGCCAACGTCCTGTGTCATTATTTTCCTTAGTATTCGCAAATTTGTAACTGTCTGATGTCATGAACATGTTCCTACCTATAATATTTCTGTCGAGATTATCTAGCTATCCTCCTGTTCTCCATGCTGGTTTTTGTTAAAACATCATTGACGGCGCGCGTGGGTGGAGCTGGGTGCGTGCAAATACCTGCAGATCAAAGGTGCGCGTGGGCAAGTATTACTTCAAGCATTCGACTAGTTTTACAAAGTTTATCTTCTTCGTTGTTTAGAAATATGCATGCAGGGTAGTCAAGGATTAGTTAGGGCAGCTGGTAAAATATGTTTAACGCATATGAGCTGATATAAGGACACCTGCAGTAATAGGATAGGACAAACTTTGTTGACAACGACACTAAAAAAGGAAACTTAACTTTCATTGGTAGAAGAAACGCACTGAGTTATAGTTAAACCCAAATGCGAGAATTGGTCATGCATTTGAAATATTATTTAAAATACCATCCCGCGAGCAAAACATATCTTAATGTGTAAAGTATTCTATAAGTCAAAACAACGTTCATTGTAATACGAATGGTCCAGTTACAGAGACAAAAACAATAAAACATTGTGAAAACGCACAGGTCCGT
The DNA here is from genome assembly GCA_018467065.1 of Ephestia elutella. Lineage (NCBI taxonomy): Eukaryota > Metazoa > Arthropoda > Insecta > Lepidoptera > Pyralidae > Ephestia > Ephestia elutella. Next base: position 7,736,247 of record CM031573.1, on the reverse strand, counting down.
AGGCATAGTACCCGGTGCTATTGTTACAGTCTGCATCGCCGGCCATTCCACACACCTCATAGAATTAGTTATCTTTTGTAGAGCAGTAGAACAATTCTTTATTCTACTACTCGTATCCAACGAATTACAGTTTTCAGCACTTCTGAACAACCAAAAGCTATTAAGCTTTATTGAAAGGACTTATGTCAAAAATTAAAAAACAGAGGTAAATACAGTCAGTAATGTAATTTTGTACTCAAAATCCGCTACGAATAAGGGCCAATTTCACCGTTGAAACTAATCGCGATTAGTTGAAGCTAATCTCCGTTTGGCCAAAAAAACGAGTTTAAAGCGCCAGTTTGCATTTCACCAACATCAACTAAACTCAGTTAAAGCTAATCTCGGTTTCAAACCTAACCGACCGATTTCCGCCGTTTAGCTCGTCTAAACGAGTTTAAACAACAGAAAACAACAATCGACACAATAATGTGTCAGCCGTCACGTCTTCATGACAGTTTGGGCAGATACGTTTAGTTACTGAAAAAAAATGTGCTAAAAGCGTTGCCGGTATTGTAAATGTCACAAAATATATTGTTTATGTGTGAATAAATATTAAATTTAATTTTAGTTGTAATTTCTATTAAATTTTAGCATGGAAATAAATAAATAAATATCAAAAAAATATGAAACAAAACGCATCACAATTTTTTTGTCTATGCTTCATACTTACGTTTCTGTAAACTGTGTTTTCGTAAACGCGATCAAAATAAGCTGGAGAAATCAATTGGTATGTAATCGAGATTAAAGAAAACCTTTAATCTCGTTTAGACAAAACTTGGTTTTCATAAACTCGGATTTCGATAAGATCAATGAAATCAGCCCTAAGTAACCTACTTCAGTTAGTAATTTTCTACAATCAATGAATTTATAAGAACAAATAACATAAGGACAATACAAATTGACATTGTCAGTTACATCGATCGCAGTGTCAGGTACTGACACTGATAGTTGCAACACCAGCAATCCCCGTATGCACAAAGTCCCTGTAGAGTTATCTGTATCTGTGCCAATGTCAGCTGTCACTGTCATAGGTTAGCCGCCAATACTAGGAGCGGATCAGTTATGTTTGTTGGTTAAATCCGGGATTGAATTCGATTAAGTTTGTAACTGGAAATACGGAATAAAACAATGGTTTCAATAATACGAAGTGTTTGTTATTAGACACCTACAATTTGGCGACGATTGAAAATATCGAATTTACGCGTGAAAAAATGGAAAAAGGAGAATATGTCATTGGCGCGGCGGGGCCACGCTTTGACCCGTTTTGTGAACCAAACACGTTAGCCGACAATTGGAAGGCTTGGCAGAGGAACTTTCAATATTATATTGATGGTCAGATTGGACTAAATGATCGACAAAAGGTATCGAGGTTATTGCATCAGGCAGGACTAGAGGTGCAAGAAATCTACGAAAGTCTTAAAGACGAGGAAGATGATGGGGCAAATGAATATGAAAAGTGCCTAAAAAAGTTGAAGAATTACTTCTCACCAGAGAAAAACGTGATATATGAGCGACAGAAGTTCAGAAGTATTAAAATGAACGAAGGGGAAACACTTGATCAATTTGTAATACGCTTGAGAAAACAAGCGCGGTATTGTGAGTTTACCAATGAAAATGAGGTTCTTCGAGACCAGTTAATAGAAAAGTGCATATGTTTTGACCTTAAAAGGAAACTGATAAAGAAAGGAAAAGATCTTTACATTGAAGAATGCGTTAGAAATAGGGAGATTATTCGAATTAGAGCAGACTATGAAGGCAGAGTCAACTCAAAAAACAGAGAATGTCAAGCAGGAAGTTGTTGGTGAAGTAAACCAACTAGCAGCAAAGTGCTTCAGATGTGGCAAGACTGGGCACTTCTGCACGGAGTAACAGTTGTCCAGCTTTAAAGGAAAAATGTGTAAAGTGTGGAATAACAGGCCATTTTGGAAAAGTGTGCAAGACACGTAAACTACAGAATAAATATGAAACTAAGAAAAATAAGAAGAAAGTAATTAGATATGTTGTTGAAGAAGACTCGAGCGCTGTGGAAAGTGACAGTGGAGATTCAAGTAGAAGTGAAAAAGAAAATAGTGTACATTCAGTTTATAAGATTGATGAACAAAAAGACAATATTTGTAAGTTACTTTTACATGGGGTAAGCTGTGATTTTATAATAGATTCTGGGGCCTCTGTTAACATAATTGACAAACACAAGTATTGTAATCTATTTAATAATATAAAACTTAATAAGTGCAATGAGAAATATTGTATCTATGGTGGTAAAGAGTTGCCCAGTTTAGGAATCTTTTATACCACAGTATTTTGTCCTGATACAAATTTGTATGCTTATAATGTTAAAATATTAGTTTATGATGGCAAGGGCCCATGCCTGCTTAGCAAAGATACATCTGAAAAATTAAATTTATTAAGAATTGGTCCAAGCTATGTAATGAACATTACTTATTTTGATAAAGCCGAAATTGTAAATCTGTATCCTAATTTGTTTTCTGGTGTAGGAAAATTAAAAAAATTTAAGTTAAAAATTCATCTTGACCCTAATGTACCACTGGTGGCTCAATCGCCCAGACGTCTTCCATTTAATATGAGAGATATTAAAAAAAATAATTTCAGAGTTACTGGATAATGACATCATAGAACAGGTTCATGGCCCAACTCCTTGTGTGTCTCCTTCTCATATTGTGAGGAAAAAAGAACCTGGAAGTTACAGACTGGTTGTTGACATGAGACGTGCCAACGAAGCTGTTCTTAGGGAAAGAGTACCTTTACCAACATTCGAGGAGTTATTAGCTGGCCTGGATGGATGCAAGTACTTTTCGGCGATTGACATTAAATGGGGGTTTCATCAGGTGGAACTCGATGAAGACTCTAGATTGATAACTGTGTTTAGCTGTAGCTTGGGTCTTTTCAGATATAAAAGATTGTTCTTTGGTATTCGATGTGCTCCTGAAATCTTTTCAGCGTATAATTGCGCAGTTGCTACAAGACATAGAAGGGGTTGCAAATTCCCAAGATGATATCAGAATAGGAGGTAGAACAAGAGAAGAACATGACAAGAGGCTGAAGCAGGTATTGGACAGACTACAAGAAAATGGAATAACATTAAATGAAAAGAAGTGTGTATTTGGGGTAACAGAAATGACCTTTTTAGGACATCACTTGTCAGCTGATGGAATTAAGCCTACACGCTCTAGCAAGGAAGTGATACAGGAGTTTAGAGCTCCACAGAATAAAGAGGAGGTTAGAAGTTTCCTGGGCTTAGTGAATTTCTCAGCAAGATTCATACCTAACTTCAGCACTATTACAGAACCTTTAAGAAGATTAACCAAAAATACAGATTTTATCTGGCAGGAGGAACAAAAAGAAGCATTTCAACATCTCAAAGAAATAATAGCAAAGGCACCAGCTCTAGGATTTTACAATAAAAATGCAGAGACATATTTAGTTACAGATGCCAGCCCGGTAGGTATAGCTGCTGTGCTTATACAGAAACAAACTGTTGGATGCGAGAAACAGCCTATTATTATAAAATATGCTAGCAGGGCATTAACTGACACAGAAAGAAGATATTCACAGACTGAAAAGGAGGCGCTAGCCATCGTTTGGGCTTGTGAAAATCTGTATATGTATCTACTTGGAAAAGAATTCAATATTATTTCAGACCACAAGCCTCTTGAAACTATTTACTCTGTGAAAAAATCTGTCTCACCAAGTGCAAGAATACAAAGATGGGTACTGCGTCTGCAACCATATAAATTCAAAGTCATATACAAACCTGGTAAGAACAATATTGCAGATCCCTTATCAAGGCTTCTAGATGAAAACCTCAAATACTCAGATAAGGAAGATATTGAAGACAGCCACCTATTAGCAACCATTACTGAGTCGACACCTAATGCAGTAACCATTGAGGAAGTAAGAGAAGAAACTTTAAATGACGAGCAGTGTATTAGCTTAAAAGATGCAATGAAAACAGATATTTGGCCCAAAGAACTGAGAAGATTTGAAATTGTTAAGTCAGAACTTTGTGAAATAGATAACATTTTATTAAGAGGAAATAGAGTAATAGTCCCCACGAAGTTGATTTCTAAAATTTTAAATATTGCACATGAAGGTCACCTGTCTGCAACAAGCATGAAGGCAAAGTTGCGCCGTAGTGTTTGGTGGTTGACAATGGACAAAGATATTGAATATTGGGCTGATACATGCGAGGGATGCAGGCTTGTTAGAAAAACAACACCCGAGCCTCAACTCACTCACTCCTACTCAATTACCATCTAGAGTGTGGGAGCTAGTAGCTATTGATTATTTGGGTCCACTCCCTTCTGGAGATTATTTACTTGTTGTCATTGACTATTACAGCAGATTCTATGAAGTAGGTATAACAAAAGGACAAACAGCAGAAAATACTATGAAAATTTTAAAACCAATCATTGCTCGAGAAGGAATAATGGATATCATAGTGTGTGATAATGGACCAGCATTTCGAGATGAGAGTTTCAAAAAGTTCTTACAGACTTTTGGAATTACCTTGAGGCACACCACACCTCTGTGGCCTCAGGCTAATGGAGAAGTAGAAAGGCAGAACAGGAGTATACTGCGGAGACTTAGAATAGCTCAAGCAATGAAGTTGAATTGGAAAGATGAACTTTTGGTTTACTTGTCCGCATACCGTACAACACCACACACCACTACAGGTGTATCTCCAGGAGAACTCTTCAGAGGGAGAGTCTTAAAAACTAAATTACCGGATATGAAACTTGACCCCCAATATGATGATGAAGAAATAAGAGATAAAGACAGATATCAAAAGCAACAAAGAAAGGAATATGCTGATAAAAGAAGACATGCCACTGAGTCAGATCTAAAACCTGGAGATAAAGTGCTGGTTAGACAGCCAAAGGTAAATAAATTGACAACACCCTTTTCTCCAGTTGAGCATACTGTTTTATGGAAGAAGGGGAATTCAGTAGTAGCAGAGTCACCGGAAGGAAAGACTATAAGAAGAAACTTATCTTATTTCCAAAATATTAAAGAGAGAGATTGGAATAGGTTTTGGTATTGATAATGAGGAACAAGAAAAGAAAGAAAGTTTTGGAGATAAAGAAATTACACGGACTGACACAAGGGATTTGGCTTTGGATAAAATGTCAAACTCCACTATGGACTTGACTTTACCTCAATTTGATATACCCACACAGGCTGGTCATAATAACCTACCTGTGAGGTCTAAAAGAGAAGTGAGAGCCCCAGTAAAGTATAAAGATTTTGTAATGGCTATAATCTTAGATTGTATTAATTCTAATTAATTGTTTTGTACTTGAAATTGTTATCGTTTGGTTTAATTACAATATATAATGATTAGTTTAAATAAGCTACTTAAAGATTTACTTTCATCATTTCTTATTATTTGCTTTTCTCAGCATAATAATATTCTTAATATTGTGTTGTATACTTATTTAAAAACTAACATGTGATAGGTCTCAACATGTCCATTATATCCTTGTGGTATTGTTGATTTTAAAGACATAGAATTGTTTTGTTTACAAAGATAATCTTAATTCAAAAAAAGAAAGGGATGATTGTAGAGTTATCTGTATCTGTGCCAATGTCAGCTGTCACTGTCATAGGTTAGCCGCCAATACTAGGAGCGGATCAGTTATGTTGTTGGTTAAATCCGGGATTGAATTCGATTAAGTTTGTAACTGGAAATACGGAATAAAACAATGGTTTCAATAATACAAAGTGTTTGTTATTAGACACCTACAGTCCCGTTAGTTTAAACTTAATCGTTCTCAAGGCGGGATGAACTTGTGAACTTCTGATCTGATCAGGTGCCATTCTGCAGGTGTTCCTGATTTGTAAGCAGATAAACAATCTCTCACAATTACACTTGGCACATCATTTATCTTGTACAGTTCATCAACATTTTCCGACGTTCAAATAAATATTGCCTGTGTTTGTAAAAAATCTAAAGTCAAAGCCTTTAAGTTATTGTTTAGATATTTGTGTTTTGGATAAAATTGAAAATTTCTTGTATTTTTGGGTAAACCCTTGTTATTTAAAGTCAGTTCTATATTTTAAAGAGGTTTAATTACATTGTTTTTATTTACTTACACGAATGCACGTTGATTTTACAGAATATCTCTACAATAGGCGCAAATGAGATGAGATTATGCTGAATCATGTTGATGCTTAGAGATTTGATTTTATTTCCATTGAGTGGATATATGATTGCATTAGCATCGATTTCACTTTATATTTACTTTCGATATCGTAAAGAAAAATGCGACCTAGTTGATTTCAACTCGACCGATAAAAAAATATTATCTGATATGTAGGCATCGCAAATATTTCTGCATGCGTACACTATTTAAGCACTTATATGATGCACAAAAATAAATGAAAATTAAAATGAAGAAAAATGTCATTTATCCTTGTAAAACATTGGTCTGGTTGATTTTTTCCGTTTTATTGAAGGATCGACGTATGCTTCTTATTTTTAAAACAAATAGATGGTAATCACATGTAGAGTAGTCTCTAAGGCATGGGAATTCTCCTACAAGTAACTCTCGTTTTCTCCCAGCGTCACCCTCCACTGCGTCCCCCACGGCACGGTTACTCACGTAAAATACCGTCGGACTGAATGCTACAATTAAAGTTACACACTTTCCGGCCGACGGAGACCTGTTTCCGCTGGAGTGGCATCGAAAGTGGACCCTTGTGCTTCATTTGAAGTTACGACCTTTATACCTACTCGTAGTAGTGTGTAAATTAACTTTACGAAAAGTTAGGCATTGAAGAAAATCACAAACATTCAACCTGACTCGTAAAAGCATAGGTACCTACCTATCTTCTATCAAATCAATATTTTTCTCGGAACATGAGAAATGTAACATAAAACCACGACGAACTTATAGTATGAAATTTAAAATGTCAGAGAGAGAAATACACAAACCACAGAAATAAAGAAGAAAGTTGAGCTACAAATTCAATACATAACCGCATTTTTATTCTTTGCTCGATTTTGCGGACAGGTTTCGCTTCGTTTATTGTTGAAATAATATTTTGTTACGTATGAAATTTGAATTGACTGTTGAACATGCGAGTTGAATCACTACATCTTCGTCCACTCATTGTCAAAACTGATCAACGGAGTTTAAATTGGTGTAGTAGCACTCTATCTACACCTACAAACTTTCGTCTCTTTATCTCATCCTAACAGAGTTGCAAATTCATAAAGGATTAATTGATAGTGTTTATCAATCTTCTCTGTTGACCTTTTTCGGGCGTGGTAATATCAGTTGAGTTTTCTACCGTTTAAAGAGCTTTGAATTCTAGTTCGAGTTAACACTGATTCTAGTCAACACTGATTTCTGTGGAGTGTATGGAATGCAATATGTGATCTTATTGAGTGCTCTTAAACAAAGTGTTATTATCTTTTTTATACCAATCGTTTGTTCCTGTCTTCTTCTATTGTAGTTATAGTCGCATGGTTGTAATTTAATTTGTGATTGTACGTATCCTATTAGCATTTAAGTACTTAGTTTTTGCTTTATCATCGATCACAATGTTATCACGAGAAAGCATTGTAGAAACTGAACATTACACTGCATTTCATAAATATCTCTATTGTTCCCGAGTGGAACAGCTAGGAAAATTTAGTTTCTTTCAAGGTAATTGCTCGTTTCTGGTGAGAAAAAATGACTTGACTGCATATAATTATAGGCGTTACAATTTTATAGAATTTTGAACTTGGTTTTATTTACAAATTATTTAATTTTATTACTATTGTGTTCTTAGTTTATTTCTATATAATCATTGATCAATAAATAAATGATTAAAAAAAAGCATTGATTATTTTAAGATTATGATGATTAATTTTTAAGTTAGAAATAGTATTATTGAAATGTATAAAACTACAAACCCATTCTCCAACACTGAAAATTATGTAACTATAATTTAGTTAGAATTGTATTATAGTGACACAAAGCCTGATAAAGTGAGAATAGTGAGACGTTGCAAAATTGTAAAGGCGACCTACGTGCCAAGAATGTAGGTCGCTGAATGCTATAACAAATTATCCTATCCATGGTCCTGCTTATGATCGCATACTTTTTCAACGTATCAAGTGAAGGGAATACCTAAAATACAAAGTACGATTTGAAATTAGGAGTTTAACTGATTGAAACTTATCAAAGTGGCCATTCACATTTACTTGTAATGCGAAAGGTACATTTTATACAGGTTCTATATCATCGCATGTTGCTTACATTGTAACAAAAACTTAACCTACAGCATAGGGAATAATCCGGTAAAGAGCTTAGCAACAAGTTCCAACTTCCAATAGGGCGCACCAACTTCATTCCAGTGTAATCTTATGGCTTCTTGAGATACGAGCAGGTAGGTACACCTACATTTATAATTCAATTACGATTTCTGCACTATACTTACAATTTATTTTTGTATTGTTTACACTTCAAGTTTTCCACTCCTATTCTGCTATATGAAAGAATACGATTTTTTTTTACTATTATCAACAAATCTTGGGGATCTTTTAGATGGTAATACTTTTCCTGAGAAATAAGAATAGAAAAAAGCCGTTATTTACGATAAGGATGAACAGGTGCGCAGGTGTGGAGGCGGGGGAATGACTTTACCTGAGCCATCCCCGCAACCTGCACCCGATGCCGATGCACCCTTATTCTTGCTGTCTTAATAATCAGTGGTGTCATCTAGTGATAGATGAAGGAAACATTAATAGCGATGGTTAGGCAATAAAGAACTCGTTTCGAAGTAAACCACATTAGTAATATCCACTGTTGTAATACTTAAAAGTCTAGAATTTACTTTTATGATTGGTTTGGTATACATAAATTGAACAAGGTGAATGGTAATGCTATTAAGCAGACCATTGAAATTGTAGCTACTGCTTCTGTCTGATATAGTGTGTGCTGAATCAATAGCGTTCGTATCAGTTGTTTAATGTCCCCGTTTGATAGATGGCGCTAGTGCTAGTAATATGATGTTTATATTTTCTATTTTACGGATATTTCTGAAACAGGCAAGACCCACTGTCTGGAGAGAGTCTACTTAATTCATGATTTTATTTACTTACTTTGTCAATACCAAATTTTCCAGTAATATATTGCAATTTGTTAATCACTCGATTAGTAGTTACAATGAGCAAAATAGTAACTACAACTACAAGGTGTAGAAATTAGCTTTGGTCGACAGATATTTTTCATCAGTTAGAATTTTGTGTAGTCTACGATATTTGGTTAGAAATTGACCTTGAATTAAAGCACAAGTAAGTGGTGTGGTGGTAGACCAGCTCGGCACCCCACGTCAACCGTTGTTCCGGTCGCTGCCCCCGCGTCGTCCGTCACGCTCCGCCACCGCTTCCACTGACCTGCTGCTCGTCCCCTGTTAACCCCAGACCATGGCTTCCTTTGGGAATTGATCGTCATCAAACACGGATTTCTGGACTTTTACCACGTCCAGGAATTCTCGTTGGGTGGTTTTGACAATTACGGATGTTATTTTTTATTTCTGTACCTACTGATGACGTAAAAGCTGGTGTAGGTACCTATACAAAAGGCGCTACCGCTACATCATGCATCCAAAGCAACTCAGGTGCAAATTGAAACGAAGAACCTGATGTAAAAAATAGAGCTGTCTATTGAAGTGTATTAGCATATTTGTGGAAGCACAGGTGGAACGATTGTTTACATGGTATATCCAGTACCTCAATGACTCGCGGAGAGAGGGGGGCGGTGACCTGGTGCTCGACCTCCCCCCGCTTCAGGCAGCATAGCGCTGCTCGCGATCGGCGCACGCGCAGTAACTCAAACCAGTTGCTTGCCGCACAGCCTCCACTTTGTTTACATCCATTACTATTTTGTGACGTGCAAAAGTCATTTCCACATATTTCTGGTTACGGAAATCGGTTCTTAAATGTGTAGTGTATCTCAAAGTGTCTCGTCGTCGATTTTATCTTCAGGGTTCTTAGAACTCTGTACCTATACGTGTCACTTAGTTAGAAACTACATCGACACCGAAATTGCACAGGTGGCTAGTGTCTTATGAGTGAATAATTAATGTTGATTTCAAGGATATATCAGTTTGTGCCGATTTGTGAGTGATAAGATACTATTATATTTATGTTCTTTATTTATCTTACTATTACTTTTCTTATATCAACACAAAATCCAATGAATTTCTGAAGGACAGCATAAACTTGCACTTGTTTATCATTTCACAAATAAAATATACTAGACCGTTAAAATTAAAAATAGTAAATCATTAGCTTGTCACTAGTACCAGTAGTACCTAACAAGCTTTCATTTTACAAAATGTAGAGCAGGGAATTTTGTTATGAGTTATCTGCATTAACCTTTAGTAGACTCCCATCCCATCAGCAGGTTTGTCTTCCGCAAAACCTTGCATTGTTTGTGATTACAATTTTAAATTTGTAATTTATACAAGACGATGGTCCTCATTGCATACCCAGCGTAGCATGACTGCACGGTGCATGCAATGTCCATGTTGGCTGCCAGCCACTTTGTGTAATATTCAAACTTAGCTGTCCATACCACGATTTTGTATTATCTTAAAAAACAAAGAGAAGTAAGGAGAAGAAATAAACTTTCAAAAACCTTAGTTCTGGAGGCTATTAAAATTTATCAATAATCTAAACTGCAATCTCATAAATATCTAAGAGATCATCGATGGATAAAGGAATTCAGAACATTGCAAACAGCTAAATGTCATAGCATTGTTGTTTGCTGAGTGCTTGTAATATAATAACTGGCCCAGATCTAGATATCCAACCCAGTTCCCGGGGTAGAAAGCCGTCCATCTCCACGAATCATTATGATACTGAATGACAAAGATGTTCTTCTTTAACCACATGGAGCGGTCTTCGAAACAAAACTGATTAAAGGACAAGTTAAATTAAGTTTCGATAGAGTAGTTGTTGACTACAGCACCATTAAAATGCTATTAGGACGATATAATCATGAGCTCGTCACATGTAGAAGCATAGGTGATTTCAATATTAGACGTACAAATACCTACAACAGTTTATCAAATAGGGTCTCATGATTGTTATTTTAAAACCGTTCCTAATTAAGAGAATGAGAATTAACGCAAAACATGGAATGCATTCTAAAAAGGTACACATATAACTCCCACGTCATTTCTCAGCAAGCCATTGCGACCGACGACGACAATGGGTTATCTTGGCTTGAAAGGTGCCTGTTTAGTAATGCGACTGTTCTTAATCGCCAATTGTTAAACTCTTACGTGACGCGCTTTCCATACAATTGAATGGCTATAAAAATAATTATACATTATTTTATCCAAGCTAGAATTTTCCATAAGCAAGTAGATATATATGGTTCTGAGATGCATTGTAAGATTTCTATGTAACATAAATTTTGCATCGATTTTGATGTGTAGTCCGTAACTCCGTAAGTAAGTTTATAGAGTAGATGCAAACCTTATCACAGATTGACTAAAATAGATAAATATATACTTACATCAAAAATTAAACGGGCCTTATCAAATTCAAGTCATATAACATATTTGCGAAACGGTTACAGCATTGGTCGTGGAATGTTTGAATATCACCAAATCAAGATAATATAGGACTGGTCAACCCACAGATATCACAATAAATTCAAATTTAAAACTGATGCTACTCCAAACATAGTAAGGCTATAATAATAATAAATAGCTCTACATAACGAATGGATTTCTTATTTGACCGTAACTAGCAACACCAAAGTAAATTTGATACGGTATTCTATTTTTGAGATTCGAGAGGTAATTCCACTTTCTTCGATTGTGCTTTGGAATCATTTCAGGGAACTTGAAGTGATAGGTCAACAATGTCAGACTATGTAAGTGGTTTTGCAATAATCGTAAATGAATTTGCTCCAGAACCAGTGATGTTGCGTATTAAATCAAACTGTATCCCAGACTCTTTTGCCTTGGAAGCATTTTCTTTATATTGTTCTTTAATTTATTTACAAATATAACAATGGTTTTTATACCGTGTGACCGCAGACTTCATCGTAATATATATAATAATGAGATTGTTATCTAGTGTGACAAATGTCAGCGAAATATGATACTCTTAGCTTTCTTTGCTCTCCTTGCTCACCGGCCGAAATGTATCGTGTTCATTCTAATTAACGTTAATGCCATTTCGCTTTGTCTTTACGAGGAATTGTACTCGTAGAAAAAGTGTAGTTCTTTGTAGTGCAGTTCTCTGTGTAGTTTGCAAATCTTGATCGTGGGCATTCTTGAAGCGCGTTGCGAAGATTCCCGCGGCTATTGCAGTTGATCACAGATACAGCAAGGCGTCATTACGCCTAGAAGTGAAGGTGCAGTAGGGGGGCGTGATAGGAAGATAACGAGCGTGGCGATAACGGCGTTGAGGCCATCGAGAGCGAGTCGCGCGCCTGTGCCACTCGCCAATTTTTTTAAAACTTTTTGCGCGTCTACTGCTGGCGGCACCGCGTGTTCTAACCGTGATAGTTTAGTAGCTTCCGAAAAAACTGCAATGCAACGTTTCATCGTCTTTTCCTTAGTTAATCTGATTGAATACGGCAACATTAAGTACTGACTTCGCAAACGCTATCGCATTAACTTGTTTAATTTCATGGCTTAATGCGACCTTCAGAAATTCCTATAGCACTAAATAATATATATTTTTTTAAATATTTAATTAGTTTATTTTTTTAATACAAAAAGTGTTGTGAAATGTACTAAAGGTACCTATAATGAACAAATGTATAAAGAAGTGCAGAACTTGCAGTTCCAATTAGTGTAAAGTTGACCTGAAGTGATGTGATACATTGCAATGAAGGATTCGGCTCCCAGTTGTGAGGACGTAGCAGACAAGCTGGTGAGGCTATTCGGATGGAGACAGACGTATCCTGTCCAGAAACTTCAGAGAAACATTCTTCCGAAACCCCGCGAGAGCACGGTGAGTTACCAGATGAAGAAAGTCTTACATATATTCTTGTTTTCATGATCATGATGTAATAATCGTCACATTTGAAACAAAAAAAGTAATGTCATACTAGTTTCTGATTTTTTAATTCATTGAATACAACGTATAAGGACAATATCGTAGCGTACTTTGTCTTTATTAATTGTATTAACATCACAAGCTTTCACTATTATGTTAGTTAATTATATAATCTGTACAATAACATCTTGCTAATTAGGTATAGCTATCATGGTCATCAATTATGATAGCGTCTGAAGTTTTTGGAAAATCTATATTTACAGAAAGAGCGGAAAAGAGTGATGGAAATTCTCTGAAGCATTGTGAAGAACTGGATAAAAACATTATTCTTCAGATAAATGCCTGCAATTGTTTTTGTTCTTCACAAAGCTTGCTCTCCCTTTCACCCATATGAAAAACACAGAGGTTCACATATAACTTTAGTAGCATTGTCGGTCGGTGGCTTTCTCGGGCCTCTTTTGTGATCAGAAAGTGTTGGAAAGCACTTCATTAGTCGACAATGTCGTATTTATACGCCACCGGCCATACTTTGGCGCTGGATGGTGTTTGCATTCACGCGATTCAGTTCGTTGAACCACGCTGTAGAGGGAACTCGGAAACCCTTCATGATTCATGTAACCCTAGTCCGATAAATGCTGCTGTGTAATATTAATGTGAACAGGTTTGGTTTATGTTAGTACTATTGTGTGGAGTGCTAGAAGCTACAAGCACACAAGCCACAAGGCAGCAAACGTTTGGAATAACTAGTTATAAATACTTCATGCAAAGGTACTGTAGTATTTTCTATTTCTTGTAAACATTGCTATCGTATATCAATGGCACTTAAGTTTGATGTAAAGTTTGTGAGTTCACTAACCTTTGTTCCTTGTTTTACCAATCTGATAATTTCATCATCAACTCTAATCTGTCCTGAACTTATGATCGAGAAGAAACCCTATGGACTGCCAATAAATATCATAGAACCAAATGTAATGGATTAACTTAGTAAAGATAAATTAAATAAATTAAAATGTTGATGAGTATATCCAATATAGAGACTCTTTCCTATAGTTGAAGTAAATTGTTATAATAGGAACCCTTCCAGTTTCGATAGTAAATTTTAGCAACAAGCTGTCAATTAAGGAAGAAGGTAATAATCTTGCTACGCGAAACATAAGGATTACATACAAATATTTGACATCAATAATTGTAGGAAACATCTGATAACACGTTGACTAACTACTTACCAAGGTGTAGCCTTGCGGCTAATCTGTCGCATTCCAGCGATACGATACACGACTCGCAATCGCAATGAGTTGAACGACTCGTAATTAACGATACTAGGAGGGTTTACATTACCTACTTATAACACTAACTACAACCAAAGTTTATGTAGTATTTGCTAAAACCACAAAAAAAAAACAATATTCTGCATACAAAGGTGCTTGAATTGGAGAAATTTTGATGTTGGCGCTTCTAAATTATAAACAAATTAGAGACAACATTTCTGGGTAATGTTCAGACAGTACGACTCAGATGCAAGGAAGGAGTGTTCATTTCTGGTGCTCCATGTGAGTCGATATAGGTACTAAGCAATGTCTACAACTGCACCGTAATTACGGCAGGTTTACCGTTTTTTCGTGTCATATAACGTAATTTTGAGGATTTTCATATAATCATAATAATTTCAGCATTATATGAACTTATTTGAAGAGAGACGCCGTAATTTTTAATTGGTAACACCTTATTTTTGACTGGGGAAGTTGAAGACACTGGTATTAGTATACTAATATTGAGTCGGCTCTCTTCTTGTTAGAAGAGAGCCTCAAATGCCTAACTAAAGTTCTAACCCTTAAAATTCTTGCAATATTTTTATACTACAAGTTGTGATTTGCCAGAATGATTACAATACTAACGTAATTTTTATCGACTACAAAAAACGATTTAAGTCAATGTCATCGGTTTCGTGAGCTCTTGACCACAGCCATTATACTGTATGGTCTGATCAGCCTTCGATCAGTGCTATTTGCAATGTTCAAATTGCCATCCTACAATATGGACATTGCATTGTTAACAAGTCGTTTCCGTAGCGTAGATTCATTAGTATAGAAGAATGACGCCACAGCAGAAATAGGATGTGGTTGCCACTTAATAAGCCAATTTACAAAAACTCAAAGTTTAATTTCATAAATCATAACTATTGATTATTATTTCTTCCAATCTAATAACGGTTGCATTAATAATAGAATGATTAAGTGACTTATGTAGAGCTTTGTTACAACCAGTTTACAACAGTGCGTTGAAATCTTTACTTCCTACATAATCATTTCAAATGTCATGTCATGTCAATGTCATCATTCTATCTATATACTAGCTGTTGCCGGCGGCTTCGCCCGCGTGAGTTTCGCTTAGATGAAAAATATTTTTGTGTTCCAAACTGTAGTAACCTAAACTCCAGTACTCAAAATTTTAGCCATTTGGTTATCCCGTGTCCCGCGGAAATATATTATGTAGGTACTCGTAGTACAGTTGCGGTGTTAAAATTAATCAAAAGTGATATTTCATTCAATAAACGATCTTCGTCTGCTCGTTATCTCCAATTTCCCGTGTACCGCCAGTTCCACCCCGAGTCCCTCTTTGTCCTATCCAGTGTCTTGTCTATTTATACGTCAGTAGAAAATGATCATCAAATTGAACGACTTTTGCTAAGGCGCCATTTCCATATATGTAATAGTGTAGCTGGTCTCTTGGAATTCTTCATCAGATGATCCTGATCTTCGATTTTTATACGTCAATAGAAAATGCTCGTCAGATTGATAAACTTTTGCAAAGGTACCATTTCCATATTTCTTTTAGTTTAGCTGTTCTGTTAAGGTTCTTCATCCGGTGTTCCAGTTTTCAAAATCAATTATAGCCTATATAAGCTTAATAGCTATACAACAAAAAAGTTTCATTCAAATCCTTCCAGTAGTTTTTGCGTGAAACGCGTACATACATACAGACAGACAGACAAGAAATTACAAATTTTTTGCTTACTATTATTCTTTTTAAGTGTCCCTCTATCCATTTCAATTCAATGTACAGACAAAATATTTTTACTGTTTTAATAGATGTGTATAACTCTTCATCGGTTCTATCTATTACACATAAAGATGTTTCGATTGAATTAACTTATCAATGGCTTTATTTGAACAGAATACATGATTTGAATGAATCGACATACACGAATAAACCCAAATTGTTTTAGTATATAAGCTATACCTACCATAAAAGACCAAGTTTTAACGGTCCACAAACCCAAAAGACACTGTTGCAGTTTGGTTCGAAGTATACGTAAGTGTTGTTAAAGCTTTCTTTTCAGTAAAAGGCTTTATGTGTTGGATTTCCACGGTCATCATATGCTAAGTGGGTGGCGGTCGTAGTTAAAACGGTTGTAAAATTTTTCTGCCCTAATTTCTACTTTTATTTTAAACCAAGTGAAAAATGGATAATGACGTATACTTATATATTGGATGTAGACTGACTTAACGGTAAAAACATCATATATTTTTAAAATTTGTTTATTTGTATGTTATCTCTTCACGATTCACCTAGTGAACCAATCTCCTGAAATTTCGCCCACACATAGAAGTACTAAATATCATATAAACTCTAGCGAGTTTTATTTGGAAGAACTGAAAAGGACATAGAGTACCTTTCATTCCGGGAAAGTAGCACTGTTCCCGTGGGAAATTTACGTGGGCGAAGCTGCGGGCAAAAGCTAGTATATAAATAAAACAAACTGTGTGAAGGATGACAAGACAATGAATACACAAGCAAATAATTTTACTTTCAATTTGTTGATAAGATTATGGAAATTCCATGTTTAACCTATGTTTACACAATATTATCTAATCTTAAATGGCCGATTTTGACTGAGGTGTGAATGTGAACATTACGGAAGTGCTAAAATTTTAATTCTTCCTCTTACATTACTACTCTCAGCCTAAAGACGTCCACTGCTGGACAAAGGCCTCCCCAAGCGATTTTATCCATGGGGTTTTGCCGTAATCGCCACGCTTGGCAGGCGGGTTGGCGATCGCAGTGTGATGTCATAGTACGCGGAAAGATGCTGCTGCCCATCCTCCGGTGTTTTAAATCCCTTAGTCGCCTCTTACGACACCCACGGGAAGAGATGGGTTGGTGCTATTCTAGGGCCACACCACAGGCCTCTTACATTATGCTACTATAATTATTTGTTATTTAGCTGTCATTTTTATGTCACATGGTAAACTCTAATTTAGAATAGAGTTAGGAACACACCTCTGAAAATAGGTGATGGAAAAGGGCCTTCGATTTGAATGAATATGTTTACTTACACGTTATTTTTTATTTGCAACAGATTTGCTCTATTGCTTCACACTTGGCAACCTTCTGTTTGGACGATAGTGAAGAATCTTTCAGTTCAGTTGAGTTTAGAGGTTACTTCTCGGTCAGTCGTTTTGGTGGATTCAAATTAAATTGGCCATGGCGCAGAATCAGAATTTCAGATCGAATAGTTTCTTTCGACTTATTTGTGCTGAGATCTTTCTAATGGCGCTGCTTCAGTAATCAGTATGGCTCGCACCGCGGCGCCGCGCGAATGCGTCTAGCGAACGCAAACAATTGCATACGCCCCGTGCAAGTCTCTAACTATTCTGTGTAGTGTGTGTACGTAAAAGTGATTTTTTTGTGTTACGTGGCGGTGCTTACAATAAAATTCGTGCAGCCGTAGAGTAAAAACTGTAATCAACTTAACAGCAGACGAAGGACGCGCATGCGCGTTTTTTAAATTTAATTAAAACTAGAACACGTAAACTTTTCTCCGGAGCAAATATTTAAATTAAAGATAAAACTAATTAATTTTATAAATTATGTAATCCATGAAATCTAATCCGTAAAAAGATTTCTGTGGTTACGCGAGCGTTTGACACCAACAGCAAAAAGCAATGATGGATACGACCGATGAATGCAACTTATTTTGCATAACAATTTCGCGCTTGCCTTGAGCCGTTGCTTGAAAACGGGCCTAGAAAATATTGCGTTTGAAAATACATAGCAAGTTGACAGAGACTGATTACAAGTGGTCAAGTCTAGTAAAAATGTCTAGTGGTTAGAAAGGACCGACTTGAACGAGTTTGGTATTCATTGGGCCCCGGGAAACAAACGATAGAATCATTTTAATTGCCTTTACTTTATCTGAGAAGTGTATGTATGCTTTTATAAATATCATAGTATTTGTATACTTCATCATCTACATTCATATCAGAATGTGCGCGAAATATCAGTTTAATTAACGCGTTATAATGCTCTATATCAACGCGCATCACTGTCGTTTTCCGCAAAATAATAAAGACTTTTTGTTGCATTATCAGGTTCCGTTGTTGCTACTGTTACAGTATAATGATCTACTATACCACAAGTTTTAATACATTAAATCCTAATTTTGTTATTGTTTTACAGAAAACTAACAATATGGACTGTTTTAATTCATGTTGTATTATCATTCAACTCGTGCGCTGCACCATAAAGGCCTGTATTTCCGCTGGACTTACCCATTATGGGCATGTACAAATTGGAACCCTTAAATAATACTTCATGAATAAACATCCCAGTACCTAATATGGTACAAAAATGCATATTGTGAACACCATTCATGAGAATGGAAACTTGTCAGAGTGGATATTGATGGAACCAACTTGAATCAGAGTCACTAGAGCTGTAGAGGATTAGTGATACAATTTGAAATCTTTGGATAGACTATTGTTTATATTAACAAATTGTTTAATGACTGAAAATTCTAATTAGTGAATCCTGCTAACAAAGATTATCTTATTTTGTCTGAACAGCGTAATTAGAATGTAACAACTTCGACTACATAGGTACTAGCTGGATCGAGAGACCGAAAACTCCCAGATATAGGCACATTCAATTAAGGGGCTTGTCTTTTACCTACCTTGAGTAACGTTTGATGTAGGAAACAAAGTCGAAATTGCTTCTACGTAAACATACACTAATCTAACCCACCAAGCCAGCCTTAGACTTTTTCATCAATGATAGCTGTGTAACAAGTAGTAGCTGTTTCTTTACAAGGATATAAATTGTGGTGCAGTTTTCTGGAACATTCTCTGAAGGAATCCCGTCGCGTGCCTAACTGGCAGCCATGATGTCGTACAAGATCACACGATGCAATGCATGAGTGCATGTGCAGTGTGGGATGTGTCTCTTTGTATTTGTCGGTCTTATTATAGACTAGCTTTTGTTCGCAACTTCGTTCGCGTGGCATTTACTAAAAACATTTACTACAAACCCATCTTAAATAAAAAAGGTACTAGGATGAAAAACATTAAGTTTATACAAAATAAGTAAACTGTAACTATATAAAACGCATAAAATTCTTTATGATGTGACGTAATTCTCGTAAGTATTGCAATTAGGCGCGTAAACAAGTGAAAGAGTCGACCGAAAGTACATACTTTCACAATGCACATCGATACTACCGTGTAATGTGTCTACGTGACATGATATTTTTTATGATAACATGCGAAAACTACTGCTGAGTATACGTATACTATGTATAATACTTCCATAGTTTACCTATGTGTTACGTAAAATATCGTAGATAATAAATGGGTTCTGTACTCCCAGTAACGGATTTAGGGCACGGAGGGGCACGGGGCACGTGCCCCCCCAGACTGCTTTTTTGTGGACCTACTGTGGAGGGAGATTCCATGACAGTACATATCAAGTTAAGAAATAACAGAAACGTGCCCCCCCCAGACAGCATCAGGCAGGACTAGTGATGTGCCGTTTCCGAAATTTTCAAAGAAACAGCGGAAAGTTTCAGGAAATTTCACGGAAATAACGGGAAATTTTCCTAAAAACCGGAATTTTCGGAAATTATCAAGACAGAACAGGAAATTTCTCGGCGGCACATCGCTAGGCAGGACGAATGTCGATTTGTTGCACCCCCCTCCTCCCCCCCCAACATTCATAGTCCACCACAGTCCACCCCAGAAAAAAATCCTGGATCCGCCGTTGTGTACTCCTTATTAATTTTGCCTTCCCCGCTTAATAAAAAGGCTATAAAGAATAATGCGTGCTCGTTTACTTTAGAATAGCTCCTTTACATATTATAAAATAAAGTCCCTCGCCGCGTCTGTCTGTCTGTTCGCGATAAAGTTAAAAACTGAACGGATTTTCATTCGGTTTTCATCAATGGACGAGGTGGGTCCTGAGGAAGGTTTTGGTGTAAAATTTACGCGGGAGAAGACGCAGGCAAACGCTAGTATCTTTATAAAACAAGCGGTACGCTCTAGATACCGGTGCGCAATCGCAATGAATCAGTGCATTTAAGGGGCGTAGCATCTGGTGCAGGCCACGTGACGTGAGCCATGCTATGCTGTGTTTGGTCAGCCGCGAAGGTCGAGGTTGCATCCGCGCCACTACCTCTGAATTCCGAAACATCTTTGACTGCTTGTTTCCTAGGCCCAACAGATTCTTATCACCTTAAACAGTTTTAATTCAAATCTATTATCGTTCGTAAATTCGATTAAATGTTCCACTTAAAAAAATACTTTCGTTTCTTATTTTCTAACAATAAAAGTGATTGAGTGATAAAAATTTCGTTACTCAACTTTGACCGAAAGTTGGTATAATCGAAAGTGTTCATACCTTGTAAGTGATATGGGGGTTGAATTAAGCTAGTGTCGAATGGCAGCAGAGGATGCAACAGGAAGGGTTGGCGACGCCTGTGCCGCCGCCCCGAGCCAAGAAGTTGGCGCGCCTGGCCGCTGCCGCTGCAAGGGAAAAGAGAACTGTTACTTGGGTAACTCCTTTCTAAATGTCACTCATGATTGTAATCACAAATAAACAGACAGAAAGGTGTATAAATAAATAGACATATTTAAAAAAAATATCACGAATCTTTATTTATAATCGCAGGATATTTACTTACTTATCTGTCTGTCTGTCTGTTGTATGAAGTACCACTTACCTATATGTTCTACTAAAAATGAATGAATAGGTACCCATAACTTTGAATTGCGTGCAAATAATAAGATAAAAGTTCGTTTATAAAACTTCTTTGACATCATTCAGTGTTCTCGGTGACAGTCACACAATAGCTGTACGTACCTACGTACAGACAGACAGACAAAACATGGCAATCTGACTGAACTGGGGGAGCATTGAGTACACTGGATGAATAGACTGAATATCGCGAAATGCGTGGGAACATCCAGCAAAAGGTCCGATTAATTATTATTGCTTAGTATTTAGCCGTAGTACTTATATTAATTTCTGTGATTTAGCTAAACTAAAACACGATACGAATAGATGTTTCAGTTTGCAACAGGAAGTTTATAATAATTTCATTTCAGTAACTTAAAAAGTACTTGTTTAATTTATAATTTGTTTTATCATCATAAGTATCCAATCTACTATAATAAATAGATATCTATATTAAATTCATATATATACATATTGTATATTAAATTTATAGAAGCGCGACAAATATAAGAAAGAGCGTTTCTTACTCGCCATACATTTTACATGAATGAGTTGAGAACATGGAAAACAGAAGAACTTCGTGATGAGAATGATGTACTGTCACGTCACATTGTCGCAACTTTATTTTCTTATTGTTTTGGTTCGTCCCACTAGGGACAGGCGAAGGTCAAAGACCATGCTGCCTTGTCATTAGTTTGAAATTATTTTGTAATTTTATTTAAGTTAATCATAGTGAGTAAGATGTTGCGCGACAATGTTGCAAAGTGTATTCTTAATATAGCAAAATTGTCAATAAAAAGCCCAATAAATAAATAAGATTCTAAATGCAAATTTCCTTGGTTCCAGGGCCCAGAAACATGGGTGGGCGTGCGAGCGCTCCGCGCCAGCTCCGGCGGCATCCTGGACCCAGATGACCGCGTGCGGGACGTCGCCGACGACCGGGAGACCCTGACGGCAGAGTGCACCACACAGACACCGCAGCCCCGCGCCGCGCAGGCTGATGGCGCTAGCGGGTCTTCTGCCGGCACCGCCTCCCCTGACATGTTTCGGGTTAGTAAAACTAAAATACTGGCCACTGGTACTACTGGTACCTAGATATATGTAATTTAAGAAAAAAAAACTAAGAATAATGCCAGACAGAAATGCAAAAAAAAAAAAAATATATATATTCTTATCAAAAAAAAAGAAACTGATTCTATTATTAGATAAATTATTTAACATCAAAGTAGTAAAGGCAAACAATTTAAAAAACCATTTTATTCAGCTCTCACATCCATAAACCAACGGATTAAATATATAGGAGTGTCAGCTTCAGAGAAGAAGAAATAGAGAGAAGGGAGTAGAATTAAAAGAAGTAAAGCACAACACCGCTATATTGAGTGATATTTACAAGATAGGAAATACAAGAAGTAGGAAAAGATATGAAATCTATAGCACTGGGAACACAAGGGTTATTATCTGCCGGACGTCTTTAGCCAACTGCAGTAAATATCATCATAGATTTTGAAGATCGGTTCAATTTTCTTGTTTCTCATAGTGTTGGTGGCCAGCAAACTTCAAGTTAACAAAAGAGTATGTATTTGATTTTCCTTTGAATTTTCGTCAGACGAAGAGTGCGACCCACAGTCTATCTCACAATGAAATAAAACATTGATCGAATAATGCTACATAAACTTAAAAGGACTGTCGAAGTGCAACACTACTACACAATCTTTATTTAATTATTTTTTTTTGTATGAAAATATTATTACATATATTCGCCACAAATACTAGAAGTAATAAGTACACTTATTACTTCCATGATTTAATTTAAGTCTATGCTCACATCTAACTATGGCTGTTTGAATTTAATTTCTTTGCCTGTCAAATTGAAAAAAGAGTGACACGGGAAAACGCGGGAATTTCTTTGTTGAGGAAAACTTGTCGAAACGTGTTTTTATTTTTAGTTTGATATCGCTTTTCGTGTCTTGACGAATCAAAACATAACTTGATATGCATTCGAACAGTAAATCATTCCACATAATATTTGGTGGTAAAATCGAAATGGGTTTGTGTTTTTCGTGTTGTTGCGGAACAAATGTAAGTTTTAATCGTTTTTAAATGATTCCTATTGTACGTGTGTAGTACATCTACAATGAATTTTTACACATAATGTATTTTCGTGGCTGTGCGCGACGACCTATGATTAATCTATGCTTTAATAAATAAATAGGTATATAGGGATATTTAATAAGTACTTAGATAAGTACAAACACAACTGAGAAGTAAAGTTAAATCGACATTCTTTGTGTAAAAAAGATAGCCTAGCCTTTTTAACGACCTAATCGTGTTTATAGAAATGATGATAACGTATCATGAAGCTCCCAGTTTTCAAAGCCTATTTCAGTCTTCTGATGGAAAAACTAGGTCAAAATAATAGACAGTTGAATTTAATTTGATTATAACTAAGGTGAGAAATAGTTCATTATGATTTTGATACGGATACTCACGCGTCTTCGCCGGATCTACCGACTAGTTTCGACTTTATGAAATGACTTCCGTATGAAGTCGAAACTAGTCGGCAGATCCGGCTAACAAGACGCGTGAGTATCCGTATCTAAATCATAATGACAGTTGAATTTGTATATATTTCAGGGAGGTGGCGGTGTCGGAGGCAGTATGCGGGTGCCCAACACAGACTCGTGCGTGGAAGTCGGCGCGGCGGACCTGGAGGACGGGTCAAACGGTCTGCAGGTCCGGCGAGGCAGCGAACCTACGCTTCATCAGGACACTCTTCCCTCACAAATACCGGTAATATCTGCTTACGGCATTTATTTCTTTCTTTACAAGTAATTAGGAACTCACTGCACTGACAGTTGCCCAACGCGTACAGTGAGCTAAAGTTACATTAATAAATAGATAATAGATAATTCTATGCGGTCTTCGGGTGCGGCTGCAAAAGCGGCAGCTGGACATAAAATTGTCAAATATTCGGTTCTGTCCAATTTGTATGAGTTCGTTCCAGTTGCCGTTGAAACAGCCGGGCCATGGTGTTTAGAAGCGAAGCATTTTATTAGCGAGATAGGACGGCGTTTAAGGCGGCCGTGGATATGACTACCGCTCCGGATGCGGTACCTGGTTCAAAAGTTATCTATAGCTATTCAAAGGGGAAACGCGGCAAGCGTTATGGGTGTGCGGGTACCTTTGAGCCGGGTACAGTCCGGGGTGGCATTTTTGACTAATTTATTTTTCTATTGTTTTATTTTAAAGATTATTTTATACCGACAAAACTAGTTGTGAATATATTTTTTTATGAATAAATGAATTGATTTCGTTATAAATAGATAAATAATGTATACAAACATCTACAAAGCGTCTTAAATCTGCAAAACATCTGTAAAACTTTTACTATTTCACTCCAATAATACGCTAAAATAGTTGGGTTAAATTGGGTAAATGGTAATTACATATGTTACTCAGTGGTTTAGCTGCCATCAAGTCCAACACGCTATCTATGACTACTAGGAACTATACTCATAAATATAAATAGTTTGTAAGGACAGTAACAATAGATAGGTAATAGGTATATTAGTCACAAAACTATCGCCACAAAATAAATAGATAACGCTAATATCTATTTTACACTATTTACCTTATTAGGCTTGTCTGTCATATCCTGTCTGATAAACATTTTTTTTCTTATGTCTACGTACTATGTACTTATAAGTTCAATTAACGAGACGTTTTATAACGTGCATTGATATCATCTGTCTGAATACTTAATTAACACGAATTTAGCGCCATTTCAATTACGAACAAAAAGAAAAATTCCATCTAGTCAAGAATATTTGCGGTATCAAAATACTTGAAACAGGGTAAAGCAATCATGGAAGTGCCGTGTTGGAATCCGCAATTTTTTGTGTTCTCTTGGATAGTGTGTCATTTAATATTGTTCCGATCGATTTACTTTTTAAATTACAGTCGTGGTGGCTCTTCGTGGACCACAACCGTTACATGGAAAAGTTCTACTTATATGCATGAACTACATTAGTCAAAGTCAAAGTCAATTTTTTTATTGAAACTTTTAAAACTCTTGATGATTCGTAAACTAATGGGATTTAATCATAATATATTTTGTAGCTGACGTTTCGTGCGACACTTTAGTCGCTGTGGGCGCAGCCATTAGAGTCTGGCTGGACAGGCAACGTTGCATGAAACGTCTAAAAATACTATAACTGGTTGGTTAAAAGCACTTGCATATAACCCCATCAATATGCGTCAATGACAGCATGAATAAGAAGGGAGTGAAATGGCAAGCAATAGACCAAAATGCAAGGAATTAACATACCGTGCCGACCCCATATGAGTGGGAGAATGGTAAAGAAGAGGTATTCTCAAATCAATTGTACAATCTCCAGGTATCGGAGCAAACGAAACGCTGGTCGGCGGCCGTGGTGTGCCGCGACGACACGAGCCGGATCACGCAGAAGGTGCACCCGCTCGACGGCCGGCCGCCGGACCCGGCGCCGGACCGGCATTCGCATCCCGGGAACCACTTCCAGAGGCAGACGAATAGGCTTTCTATGCAGTTCTCGGGGCAAGGGTAAGTTGAAATAAGTAACTCCCAACTATAAAGTAAGTTTGTTTATTTGTTAATTTTGTTATCTTTTCACGCTTTATTTACTGAACCAATCTTCCTGAAATTTCGCATACTCATAGTTAGAAGTACTGAGGACATAGGGTACCTTTCATCCCGAAAAAAGCACTGTTCCCGTGAACATCACGCAGGCGAAGCCGCGGGCAAAAGCTGGTCTGTAATAAAGCTGATGAGTTTGTAAATTTGTTTCAACAACGCGCTAATTTCTGGAACTACTGGTCCGATTTGAAAACTTAAAATTACGTGTTTGATTGCCACATTCATAGGAAACAATCCAGAACCATGAAATTCCGCCGGTAACGGGAGCGAAAGCCATGGCACAGCTATCCTGTACAGCACAGGATTTTGTGGTGGTCTAGAGTTGATAACTAATGTCCAAATCCTTCTCGTTTACAGAAGCGGCGTGTGGTTAGACGCGGCCGAGCGGATACAGAGTTACGGCAGCAAGAGTCTCCCCAGGGACCCGAGACGGGAACCCTTGGGACAAGACACGCCCCATGACAATCAAAACCATAGGTATACTGCTGTTTGAGTTATGAATTTATTTGCTGGTTGAAAATTAAAAAAAAAACACAAATATAGAAATTCGGAATTCCAAATTTAAATATTAATTTTGTTATTTTCTTTTGATAAAGGCCAAATTTAATGCTATGATCGTTTTTTAACAATCGATTAAACACATTAAAAAAAAATGAATAATGAATAATAATGTCCATGCTATAAAAAAGTACCATTTAAGAAAACTGAATAAAGATTTATTTATTTATTTATAATTTGCAGGGTAGAGGACATGCTGCGATGGGTGTCCGGTGTAAATAACAACGTAGCGAGCGTGCATCCTGTGCAGGAACGCCCACTTGATCTCTTACCTGAAGGTTATATTGCATTTAAGTAGCTTCATTTGTATAATAAGTTGCAAACACTATCTTCCATGGCACCTCTATATTTATGACCAAGCTCAGTAATCTTTCCTCTTCTTCTTTATGTGCCTATTCGTTACTGAATGTTGGCAGTCAGCTCCTTAAATTAAGCTTTGTTCAAAGCCAGTCTGAACAGTTGTTGTGTTTTAATTCCCGTCCACTCTCTGATGTGATGTTCCTGAGCCAAGTCATCATCCGTCCAACTCGAGGCTTTACAGTAATCTTTCCCATCATGATGGTTTGAAGGAGATGGTATTGTGTGTTTCTTAATATGTAACCAAGGTAAAGCTGCCTTTACATCAGGGTTTTTATTTTCCTGCTTTTCTAATTTTAATGGTCCGAACAAGTCTTTCTTAAATCAAATCAAATCTTTCTTAAATAAGTTTCTTTATTTAAGTAGTTTATTATCAATATCGGCCCAATTCATATTTCTTAGCTGAAGGGATAATTATTCAATATTGATAATAATTTCAGTGGGTAACAGCGAGCGCGCAATCTCAGGCATGGAAGTCCCTGTGAGTCCGAGCAGTAAACCGGCCTCCGGCGCCACCCAGACTGTGGCCGTTGCTTTGGTAAAAGGCGAGAAAGGGCTTGGCTTTACCATCACCACCAGGGACAACCCCACCGGCGGACACTGTCCGATATACATCAAGACCATCCTGCCCAAGGTAAGAAACTTAGTGCCAATCTAGTGTCAAAGGATACACTTGAAATTTAAAATCAATTTATTATATCGTGTACTTAAGTCAGTATTAAGAATGAAGTTTTAAAAGTCCATCCCTAAATGGGTAAAAAGGTTGAAAACCACATTCACGCATGCCAAGCTGCGGGTGAAAACTAGTCTACGATATTAATAAATAATTGAATTGATTAGATGGGTGACCACAAATGTATAATCTCGAGCTCGTCCATGTCTCTGAAGATACGTTGAGTCGCGTTGGTCCCGGCTGTATTTGCAGTTGTTAAAAGCCAACAATCCGTATTGGGTCCGGCGGGCCACACCACATGGCTTTATGGATGGATAATAAGGATCGCCATCATGGCTCCTCCTTATCTATTCATAAGGAAGGCTACTGTCCCAGCAGTAGGGACAAAGGCAATAGCAATGGCAATAGCAATGGCAATAGCAATGGCAATAGCAATGGCAATAGCAATAACAATGGCAATGACAATGATGATTAACTTCAGGGCGCGGCGGTGACGGACGGGCGCCTGCGCGCGGGCGACAGACTGGTCTCCGTGAACAGTGTGCCGGTGGCGGGGCTCACGCAGCAGCAGGTGGTGGCGCTGCTCAGGAACACCGCCACCGACTCCACCGTGGACATCGTAGTCGAGAGGACGCTGCCGCACAGGACACAGGTTGGTAACGTTTATGTTGAGACTTGCAAGTGAGGCAGTGTAGGTGTCCGTGAACAGTGTGCCGGTGGCGGGGCTCACGCAGCAGCAGGTGGTGGCGCTGCTCAGGAACACCGCCACCGACTCCACCGTGGACATCGTAGTCGAGAGGACGCTGCCGCACAGGACACAGGTTGGTAACGTTTATGTTGAGACTTGCAAGTGAGGCAGTGTAGGTGTCCGTGAACAGTGTGCCGGTGGCGGGGCTCACGCAGCAGCAGGTGGTGGCGCTGCTCAGGAACACCGCCACCGACTCCACCGTGGACATCGTAGTCGAGAGGACGCTGCCGCACAGGACACAGGTTGGTAACGTTTATGTTGAGACTTGCAAGTGAGGCAGTGTAGGTCTCCGTGAACAGTGTGCCGGTGGCGGGGCTCACGCAGCAGCAGGTGGTGGCGCTGCTCAGGAACACCGCCACCGACTCCACCGTGGACATCGTAGTCGAGAGGACGCTGCCGCACAGGACACAGGTTGGTAACGTTTATGTTGAGACTTGCAAGTGAGGCAGTGTAGGTCTCCGTGAACAGTGTGCCGGTGGCGGGGCTCACGCAGCAGCAGGTGGTGGCGCTGCTCAGGAACACCGCCACCGACTCCACCGTGGACATCGTAGTCGAGAGGACGCTGCCGCACAGGACACAGGTTGGTAACGTTTATGTTGAGACTTGCAAGTGAGGCAGTGTAGGTCTCCGTGAACAGTGTGCCGGTGGCGGGGCTCACGCAGCAGCAGGTGGTGGCGCTGCTCAGGAACACCGCCACCGACTCCACCGTGGACATCGTAGTCGAGAGGACGCTGCCGCACAGGACACAGGTTGGTAACGTTTATGTTGAGACTTGCAAGTGAGGCAGTGTAGGTCTCCGTGAACAGTGTGCCGGTGGCGGGGCTCACGCAGCAGCAGGTGGTGGCGCTGCTCAGGAACACCGCCACCGACTCCACCGTGGACATCGTAGTCGAGAGGACGCTGCCGCACAGGACACAGGTTGGTAACGTTTATGTTGAGACTTGCAAGTGAGGCAGTGTAGGTCTCCGTGAACAGTGTGCCGGTGGCGGGGCTCACGCAGCAGCAGGTGGTGGCGCTGCTCAGGAACACCGCCACCGACTCCACCGTGGACATCGTAGTCGAGAGGACGCTGCCGCACAGGACACAGGTTGGTAACGTTTATGTTGAGACTTGCAAGTGAGGCAGTGTAGGTCTCCGTGAACAGTGTGCCGGTGGCGGGGCTCACGCAGCAGCAGGTGGTGGCGCTGCTCAGGAACACCGCCACCGACTCCACCGTGGACATCGTAGTCGAGAGGACGCTGCCGCACAGGACACAGGTTGGTAACGTTTATGTTGAGACTTGCAAGTGAGGCAGTGTAGGTCTCCGTGAACAGTGTGCCGGTGGCGGGGCTCACGCAGCAGCAGGTGGTGGCGCTGCTCAGGAACACCGCCACCGACTCCACCGTGGACATCGTAGTCGAGAGGACGCTGCCGCACAGGACACAGGTTGGTAACGTTTATGTTGAGACTTGCAAGTGAGGCAGTGTAGGTCTCCGTGAACAGTGTGCCGGTGGCGGGGCTCACGCAGCAGCAGGTGGTGGCGCTGCTCAGGAACACCGCCACCGACTCCACCGTGGACATCGTAGTCGAGAGGACGCTGCCGCACAGGACACAGGTTGGTAACGTTTATGTTGAGACTTGCAAGTGAGGCAGTGTAGGTGTCCGTGAACAGTGTGCCGGTGGCGGGGCTCACGCAGCAGCAGGTGGTGGCGCTGCTCAGGAACACCGCCACCGACTCCACCGTGGACATCGTAGTCGAGAGGACGCTGCCGCACAGGACACAGGTTGGTAACGTTTATGTTGAGACTTGCAAGTGAGGCAGTGTAGGTCTCCGTGAACAGTGTGCCGGTGGCGGGGCTCACGCAGCAGCAGGTGGTGGCGCTGCTCAGGAACACCGCCACCGACTCCACCGTGGACATCGTAGTCGAGAGGACGCTGCCGCACAGGACACAGGTTGGTAACGTTTATGTTGAGACTTGCAAGTGAGGCAGTGTAGGTCTCCGTGAACAGTGTGCCGGTGGCGGGGCTCACGCAGCAGCAGGTGGTGGCGCTGCTCAGGAACACCGCCACCGACTCCACCGTGGACATCGTAGTCGAGAGGACGCTGCCGCACAGGACACAGGTTGGTAACGTTTATGTTGAGACTTGCAAGTGAGGCAGTGTAGGTCTCCGTGAACAGTGTGCCGGTGGCGGGGCTCACGCAGCAGCAGGTGGTGGCGCTGCTCAGGAACACCGCCACCGACTCCACCGTGGACATCGTAGTCGAGAGGACGCTGCCGCACAGGACACAGGTTGGTAACGTTTATGTTGAGACTTGCAAGTGAGGCAGTGTAGGTGTCCGTGAACAGTGTGCCGGTGGCGGGGCTCACGCAGCAGCAGGTGGTGGCGCTGCTCAGGGAACACCGCCACCGACTCCACCGTGGACATCGTAGTCGAGAGGACGCTGCCGCACAGGACACAGGTTGGTAACGTTTATGTTGAGACTTGCAAGTGAGGCAGTGTAGGTGTCCGTGAACAGTGTGCCGGTGGCGGGGCTCACGCAGCAGCAGGTGGTGGCGCTGCTCAGGAACACCGCCACCGACTCCACCGTGGACATCGTAGTCGAGAGGACGCTGCCGCACAGGACACAGGTTGGTAACGTTTATGTTGAGACTTGCAAGTGAGGCAGTGTAGGTCTCCGTGAACAGTGTGCCGGTGGCGGGGCTCACGCAGCAGCAGGTGGTGGCGCTGCTCAGGAACACCGCCACCGACTCCACCGTGGACATCGTAGTCGAGAGGACGCTGCCGCACAGGACACAGGTTGGTAACGTTTATGTTGAGACTTGCAAGTGAGGCAGTGTAGGTGTCCGTGAACAGTGTGCCGGTGGCGGGGCTCACGCAGCAGCAGGTGGTGGCGCTGCTCAGGAACACCGCCACCGACTCCACCGTGGACATCGTAGTCGAGAGGACGCTGCCGCACAGGACACAGGTTCGTTAGGACTTTCAACAGGCCCGGTTTGTTAATAAAACAGTGATTAGTGATTGAACGTTGCCTCAATGTTATTAATTATCAAAGGAATAAGTTTAGTGAAGCTAGGTGAGGCAGAGGCTACTCTCTATCATGAACATAGAGAGCTTACGTTATTGATAGAGACAACAAATGACAAGGTACTATAACTTATCTACTATCAATTTCGTGATATTAAGGTGTAAAATCCTGAAAAACATCTTAATAGTCAGTCTTACAATAATGTTTAAATTACCTTTTTCAGAGAGTGGAACCCCAGCAAAGCCCAACGAAATACGTAGAAAAAGCCATAGGATCTCCCGCCACGCTAGCGAAAGCCGAACAAAAGTCGAGCGAGGCCGAAAACGGCCGAGTGTCGAGTATAGTGAATGCCATAAACCAGGGCAAGGGGAACAGTTCCTTACGAGGACGGATACCGAAGAGTTCCTCCAAGGACGACCTGCTGCGGGACCACAGCGCCGACCAGGCCTTGCAGGATGCTCTTAACTCTTCTACTAACTCTGTAAGTAGTCACTCTCTAATTTTCTATTTGGTGTCTATCTACTCATCCCAAGTAATCACTGTCAAAGCTCATACCAAGTAGTTTTAGTCAAACTTCGTATTTTTCTTGATTGACAATGGAAAACCACTCTACAAAGGAGTATGTGTTTCATTCCACGCAATGATCACGATCCTCGACCATAAACAATATGACTATGGAACCCATTTGATTTTTTTTTCAAAATTTACATCATTATTGATTTAGTCTATGAAGCACAGTAAAAATTAATTTAATAATTGTTGCAGATTCTAAGTTTACGAAACCGTCTGATCCTGCGACTGGACGTGCCAGTACACGACTCGGAGAAGGCAGGCCTAGGCATCAGTGTGAAGGGCAAGGTGACGGTGGGCACCGACCCGCAAGACCTGGGCATCTTCATCAAGTCGGTGCTGCACGGGGGCGCCGCGTCTAGGGACGGCAGGTAAACACGTTTACATCATCGTCATCAATCGTCTGATCTGACGGCTAGATGTGCCTGTGCACGACTTGGAGAAGGCAGGCCTAGGCATCAGTGTGAAGGGCAAGGTGACGGTGGGCACCGACCCGCAGGACCTGGGCATCTTCATCAAGTCGGTGCTGCACGGGGGCGCCGCCTCTAGGGACGGCAGGTAAACACTTTTACATCATCATCATCAATCGTCTGATCTGACGGCTAGATGTGCCAGTGCACGACTTGGAGAAGGCAGGCCTAGGCATCAGTGTAAGGGCAAGGTGACGGTGGGCACCGACCCGCAGGACCTGGGCATCTTCATCAAGTCGGTGCTGCACGGGGGCGCCGCCTCTAGGGACGGCAGGTAAACACTTTTACATCATCATCATCAATCGTCTGATCTGACGGCTAGATGTGCCAGTGCACGACTCGGAGAAGGCAGGCCTAGGCATCAGTGTGAAGGGCAAGGTGACGGTGGGCACCGACCCGCAGGACCTGGGCATCTTCATCAAGTCGGTGCTGCACGGGGGCGCCGCCTCTAGGGACGGCAGGTAAACACTTTTACATCATCATCATCAATCGTCTGATCTGACGGCTAGATGTGCCAGTGCACGACTTGGAGAAGGCAGGCCTAGGCATCAGTGTAAGGGCAAGGTGACGGTGGGCACCGACCCGCAGGACCTGGGCATCTTCATCAAGTCGGTGCTGCACGGGGCGCCGCCTCTAGGGACGGCAGGTAAACACTTTTACATCATCATCATCAATCGTCTGATCTGACGGCTAGATGTGCCAGTGCACGACTTGGATAAGGCAGGCCTAGGCATCAGTGTAAGGGCAAGGTGACGGTGGGCACCGACCCGCAGGACCTGGGCATCTTCATCAAGTCTGTACTGCACGGTAGCGCCGCGTTAGGGATGGCAGGTAAACATATGCACATCATCATCATCAATCGTCTGATCTGACGGCTAGATGTGCCTGTACACGACTCGGAGAAGGCAGGCCTAGGCATCAGTGTAAGGGCAAGGTGACGGTGGGCACCGACCCGCAGGACCTGGGCATCTTCATCAAGTCGGTGCTGCACGGGGGCGCCGCCTCTAGGGACGGCAG
Organism: Ephestia elutella; assembly: GCA_018467065.1. Lineage (NCBI taxonomy): Eukaryota > Metazoa > Arthropoda > Insecta > Lepidoptera > Pyralidae > Ephestia > Ephestia elutella. Next base: position 7,703,087 of record CM031573.1, on the reverse strand, counting down.
GTAAACATGTTAACATCATTACCATAATTTTAGCCGCAGAAAGTTCACTCTGGATATAAGCCCATATATAGGTTTCCATAAAGACCGGTTGGAAGCGACCTACATCCAGCGGTTCCCTGCCTTTCGTCAGGTCATATGACCACCTAGTCCTAGGATTAGGCTGTTCGTTATTTTACATATCTCTTGCTCTGTAAGTACACCCTTACACCCCTGAATGCCGGGGTGTATGACTATCATTACAGCATAGGTTTTGGAATTTGAAAAAAGAACTGTCATACTCATACTGCACGAAGAATATTTTTAAAAAGTTAATATTTTTTTTCTCGGTATCGATTAATTACTCGAATCGGAATCTAGACAATTTATTTTAATTAAATACACATTTTTTTCTTCTTAATAAATGTTCATTGAAACCTGCTGTCTTGTTGTTTACTTACCTCACAATCGATATGTAAAGCAGAGTATTTATCTCGGGCGTAAGCATCAATTGCATACTCGGGTTAATTAGCGCCTTCGCTTCGCTCAGGCGCCAAAAACCTCGTATGCAATTAATGTCATACAGCCCTTGGTTAATAATCTACTAATAAATTTGTCCAGGTCAAATTACATGTCGGCAAGCAATGAAACCATGTCACAGGCCGTAAGACTGTTTAAAATCCCTATTAGTTTGGTATAGGTATGTAATCGTCACAAATATTAGCTCCAATATGAACCCCCAACATTTTTAGATGTTACTCCTACAATACATACCTATTTCCTTCCAGACTACACACAAACGACCAGCTGATCAGCGTGAACGGCGTATCCCTAGTGGGGCAGTCCAACGCTGAAGCAATGGAGACTTTACGACGAGCGTTATTACATTCCCGGCCGCACGTGCTCGGCAGCATCTCACTCACTATCGCCAGGCGGACAGGTACAGATAGATATATGAATTGTTTATTTCATGCTTCAAACACACACATACAAAGATAAGTAATACACGAGACATTTAAAACAAAAAAACCGCCCAAGTGCGAGTCAAACTCGCGCACCGAGGGTTCCGTATACGAAAAGCATCTCACATTATAGCTCTAACTAAAAGTCCAACTAGTTCCAAAAACAAACTTAACTTTGCATTTCGATCCTTAAGAGTCATACTGAATCCAGCGCAAAAATAAGTTTTTAACACTTTTTTTTAGACTTCCAATAACATATTTACAGTTTTCAGATTTATTCCTGTAGCAAAACCAAAAGGTCATAGCTCAGTGAAAGGTACACAGCTATACGATGATGTCATCGTATAGCTTCACCATCATCATATATTATCTCGGTTAATACCATCATAATCATCGTTTGTTTCAATGGTTTGAAAATCTGACCCCAATAGTATGTATACCAATATAAGAACAGGAAGTTAGGACATACATTCCTCATTTCTTTTCGATTTTTCTATTTCAGGTTTAGTGCTCGAGTTTACTTTTTGGAGCGAAAGTTAATAATATTGTCTTATTTCCACATCCGCTCATTATTACGCGAGAATATTTATTTCTTTCACCATATTTGATACTTTTTCCTCTGTTTTCTACTTAAATGAATAAACCTTATATTACAGAAAGCATGGACAGCCTAGCCAGGTGGAAAGACGACACGCCTCCCAACGGAAACTCGAACGACTCCAACCTCTCCAACGACAACTCCAACTCCAACTCGAACCAGTTCAATACAGTCATCTACAACAGCACGGACAAGGAGAACAAACCAGTGGATTTCAACAAGTACAATAAAGAAGGCTTCGACAGCCACGATGGGAGAAACAGCAAGAAACACGCTTCCATCGTCACGATTAATAATAATACCAGTTGGGTTTCCAATCAGTCGGATGATAGCAAAGGGTATTTAGAAAGAGACAAAGATACTGTTCCGCATGATAGTAAGAGGGATAGTTTCGAATGGAGTAGGTTAGATGGGTGGAATCCTGTGATAGACAGACTGACGGGGCTCAGGAATGAGAGTTATTATATGGCAACCGGACAAGATGGGCCGGTAGCAAATGGACATCATTATAGACCTAATATGGGTCACGTACATATGTCGAGATCGCCGCCTGCGCATCACAATGTTATCATTGAGGAAGATTATGGAACGACGAGGTGAGTTCACAATTTAGACAATGAGAGTTACCGGTAACGCTATCAACAATCTGTTGTCGCAGGCATTGCAGTATATTTACCTGATTAGTAATCTCTGGTCTACTGATCTCTAGACATTAAAGTTAATACTGTTTAACATTTAATGTGGTTTAATTGCTACTCACAGGTTAACTGTAAAATGTAGGCGTCCTCCCTCAATGTCATATAGTCACTAAACTAATATAGACCAAAACAAACTGGGTAGACTAAGACTAGACCAATTTATTTGCCCCTATCGCCAGGGAAAGCGCTTTTCTGTGAAAAAACCCCATTTCGTAAGCAAAACTACTAAGCAGCACAGCTGGGAACCAGGAAAATACCAACAATAGCACATACAGATAATCCCAAGCCTGACCTTTGTAAACTCGATCCTGTGTTTTACGATTGTAGACTTTATGACTTACACTTCGACAGCCATCATCGACCTTATAGAGGTAGATATAAATAGCCATATGTTTCCAGGGGCAATGGCAATGGAAACGGCGGCGAGTCCGGCAGCGAATGCAGTGCGGCGCCGGGCAGTGATGCCTTCAGCCGCGACGCTGTGGGCAGGCGATCCATGTCCGAGAAGAGGCACGCGGCCATGGATGCCAAGCAGACTGGCACCTATAAGAAGATCAAGGAGATCAAGGCTATCCACTGTGAGTATCTCTTGGTTAATGATCTTAACGTCTTCAAATCATGGACGCCAAGAAGAAGTTACAAGAAGATCAAGGCCATCCACTGTGATATGCCATCAGCCGCGACGCCGTGGGCAGGCGGTCCATGTCCGAGAAGAGGCACGCCGCCATGGATGCCAAGCAGACCGGCACCTATAAGAAGATCAAGGAAATCAAGGCTATCCACTGTAAGTATATCTTAATTTATCATCATTAATTCAGTCGTAGGAAGTCTATTGCTGGACATAGGACTGGACATATCTTGATTCATGATCATCAATGGCAACGGCAGCGAATGCAGCGCGGCGTCCGAGAAGAGGCACGCGGCAATGGATGCCAAGCACACCGGCACTTATAAGAAGATCAAGGCTATCCACTGTGAGTATATCTTGATTAATGATCATTAACGAGGAGTGACGTCTTCAAACCATGGACGCCAAGAACTTACAAGAAGATCAAGGAGATCAAGGCTATCCACTGTAAGTATCTCTTGGTTAATGATCTTAACGTCTTCAAACCATGAACGCCAAGAAGAAGTTACAAGAAGATCAAGGCCATCCACTGTGAGTATGCCTTCAGCCGCGACGCCGTGGGCAGGCGGTCCATGTCCGAAAAGAGACACGCGGCCATGGATGCCAAGCAGACTGGCACCTATAAGAAGATCAAGGAGATCAAGGCTATCCACTGTAAGTATATCTTAATTTATCATCATTATTTCAGTCGTAGGAAGTCTATTGCTGTACATAGGACTGGACATATCTTGATTCATGATCATCAACGGCAACGGCAGAGTATGCAGCGCGGCGTTCAAGAGGCACGCGGCAATGGACGCCTAGCAGACAGGCACCTATAAGAAGATCAAGGCTATCCACTTTGAGTATATCTGATTAATGATCTATTTAAAGTATGCCTTCAGCCGCGACTCTGTGGGCAGGCGGTCCATGTCCGAGAAGAGATACGCGGCCATGGATGCCAAGCAGACCTATAAGAAGATCAAGGAGATCAAGGCTATCCACTGTAAGTATATCTTGATTAATAATCATTAACGAGGAGCGACGTCTTCAGACCATGGATGCCAAGAAGAACTTACAGAAAGATCAAAGAGATCAAGGCCATCCACTGTGAGTATGCCTTCAGCCGCGACGCCGTGGGCAGGCGGTTCATGGCCGAGAAGAGACACGCGGCCATGGATGCCAAGCAGACCGGCACCTATAAGAAGATCAAAGAGATCAAGGCTATCCACTGTAAGTATATCTTGATTAATAATCATTAACGAGGAGCGACGTCTTCAGACCATGGATGCCAAGAAGAACTTACAGAAAGATCAAAGAGATCAAGGCCATCCACTGTGAGTATGCCTTCAGCCGCGACGCCGTGGGCAGGCGGTTCATGGCCGAGAAGAGACACGCGGCCATGGATGCCAAGCAGACCGGCACCTATAAGAAGATCAAAGAGATCAAGGCTATCCACTGTGAGTACCTCTTGGTTAAAGATCATTAACGCCAAGCAGACCGGCACATATAAGAAGATTAAGGAGATCAAGGCTATCCACTGTGAGTATCTCTTGGTTAATGATCATTAACTGGGAGTGACGTCTTCAGAGTTTCCGACCATGGATGCTAAGAAGCACTTACAAGAGGAGATCAAGGCTATTCGCTGAGATTTGATCATGACTTGACTTATATGACTGATAGCTGGTTCTTGTACTCAAACACACTGATTTCAAAGTTTTGATAAATATATCGTTTTAGGAGTATAATGATACAGTTCGAATTAAATAGGATGGTGCTACTGAGCTTAGCTGCTCACGCCAATGCGCGCAGGTCAGAGCGGCAGGAGGGGGGGGGGTGACTCTCCTCCCCACGCTGTAATGACCTGCTGACACCTAAAATTAGCTTCTGCGACTAATTGATTCGGACTATATAGTTAATTTGATTTGACGATCTGCCAAGGTGCTCTCTGCATCTGCATTTGTCGTTAAGCAGGAATTTAGTCAAATACCTGATTTACAGCTTTTAGATCTCAAACTCGATTCATAAATAAAAAGTAATATGAAAGTAGTACATTAAATGGGAATAAGGTACTGATGCACATTGTGTTTGTTACAGCAATGCAAGTGGGTCCGTCGCTGGGCATGCGCAAGTCATCAAGTCTGGAGTCTCTGCAAACGGCGATACAAGAGACGCAGAGGCATCCGCGGAACGAGCCTATATACGCCCGCGCACATCCACGTAAGTTCACCATATTTCATTTTAGTCCAAAACTTAGGGTCTTTTCATGGTGACCTTATTGTAATTATGCTTGTCGTTCGAATCTATTCTATCAAAATACGCTTACGGAACGACGTTCTGCTAGTTATGTGAATATCGCACTTATTGAGTAGTAACTTAATACAGGTCGCGTCATATAAATTGGACGCTGGCGGTTAAGCTACGTAGTAGGCGATATATCGGTCTATGCGGTGAGTGGGGGCCGGGTGGATCATGTCCGGCGAACGCGATTGCTTCGTCAATGCGCAAATTTTTACCGCCTCCTCTCTCTCCAGCGTCCTTTATATATTACGCGACCTGTACCTTGGATGTGAGAAAAAGGGATTTAACCTTTGGAATGCGGATGGGGGTCTATAATCTGACACCGTGTCTGCGGCAAGATGGCGGCTCTAAATCTAGATTCGATATAGAGTTCATAATTATTCATTATTTCCAATAAATTGTATTGCATGTATATTTCCAACGATTTTATTCGAAAGCTGGATAACCAGTTTATATATTTGTATTAATATATATGCTAAAACATTTCCTACCTTATACTTTTTTCAGGTAGGTAATAAAACCAAAAAGTACAATTTTCACACCCAACTATTTTATTTCATAAATTAAACGTATTTTACAATATATTTTTTTTATGTTTTCTTATTTCTTATCTAAATTCAGTATTCTGAGAATGCAGTAATAATAAAACTTCATGATTATAGCACAAAATCACTCTGAAAATAATAATGTAAAAATCTCGATCTCTCTGAAAAAAGTTACAAATTGCACCACTTCACTCCAAACTTTGATAAGGCCAAAATACCTATTTCTAAATTGTTTAGCTATAAATAATTCTTTATTCAGGCTACATATTTATTATTATCTCAATCTAAAATAGAAAAAATTAATGTTTTGTACGTTTAGTATATTTTTTCAATAAATAATCGAAATAGTACCCAATTTGACAGTAACAACGCGGTCTGTCATGAAATGCAAATTTCTTGTTCATTCGTATATCTGTAGTCTCTGAAAATGATTGAATGATACAATAGACAAATAAAGCAACCATACACGGTACAGCATAAGTAAATTCAATACAAAATAATTAAGAAAACAGCCAAAAACAATCAGATGTTTGTTTAGATCATCATTCATGGATGGCATGCATGTGTGCGTGTACATTCTATGGCGTCGCGTGCGGAAGCCCTGGGGCCCTATTTTTGAAAGTGTGACTCACCAAAAAAGCGTGAGCCGAATAATTTTTCATTCGATATCCATTATTCCGTATTTTTGAATTGTCAATGTCGAATAATTCGCAACGAGTGGTCTAAACCACTCGTTTTCGTATGATTTGGTAGTCGAACGTTTTTTACGTCAAAATCTTGAATGACATAGACAACCGGATACGGATATAGATGGAGTCTATAAGATTTTTCATTTTTACGTTCCGTTTAACGCTTACGTTCTCTTTGATTGAAAATTTACGTACATTTTTTTAACGATTCGTTACCGATTCGGTTATCGTTGCGTAAAATGGAGCAGAAATTGTTTCTCGCATTATTTTCATATCACTGGCAACATTGCTAGACGAATGATTTCAAAAATACGGCTTTTATGTTTTTAGTGACATAGTAGGACGAGTACGACATAATAGTCTATTCGTTTTCAGCGGTATGTCATACTTTCAAAAATAGGGCCCCTGATCAGCGCTCTGTTATAAATCGTTCATTTGCCTAAGCGCTGATCAGCGCTGCTACGAGTTGCTATACAGGAGGTTCACTTTGAAGGGAAGCTAATGAAAAGTATGACTTTTAAAACTATTTTTTGGTTATAATAAATATGCCGCCTTTATCTAAACCAAAGAAAATAAAATAAAAATGTTTCAGTACACAATTTATCAAAAATCATGATTGCGTTTGATATAGACGAATTCAAATCAAATAATTTAGAAATTTACACAAATACAAAATGCTCAAATACATAAATGTATATCAACATTTTCAAACTAACGAAAATTATTACGTTAAACAAGATAAACGCCATTATGCTGTATAGTAATATGGACGATGTCGTATCTGTGTACACAAGACGGCCATCTTGAGTCATGTATGTGTGCGTGTAAATTCGCGAGTCATGCGAAAAATAATGTTCAAATTTTAATTGCTTATAATGCTGGCACCACACATCGCTATTCGTGTTCGCGTATTTGTCTTATTCGCCCAAATACGACGATGTGAGGAGGCTCTATTCGTCTATATTTGCCTATTCTTCACGAACAAGACGAATACGCGAATACACGAACACCCCGATCCGCCGCTTGTCGGTTTTTTGCCACATATCAAAGGATTGTGAATATGCCGAATATGTTCGTTTGCCGTCCACACATCGCTCGCCCAGTAGTAAGCGGTGCGCGACAACGACGGACGTGTTTGTTTACTTAGTTTATTTAATAGATTTATTTACAGCACGATCGCGCCAAGATGGATTGGTCAAATAACATGGTTATGAGATTTTAAGAATATTATCAAATGCATCCCTGCATATGGGACCTGCAACATGCATCTCATAAAAACAGAATCAAAGTTATTAACGCATGGAATAGTATTAAGAAGAGCCTGGAATATACAGGCACTATAAAAGAGCTTAAAAAAAAGCGAGATTCTTTGATGGCTGCATATTTAATATAAATGAATTGTTAACATCCACAGCGCCTTCTCCGTGGTCTTTTGACGATTTTGTTTTTATGTTCGCATAACATATACTGATATACTGGTAATTGGCCCGATGGAAATAATAAGCCGCTGCTGCAGTCAATACGTCCATCTTTGCGTTCGATGAGTTTTTACTATAGCAAAAATATTCGTATATGTTCGGCATATTCGCTATTCATGTACGATGTGTAGACGGTGTATTCGCTATATTCGGACTTCGACACGAAATATAGCGAACAAAGCCGAACAAAAACGCGAACACCGAATAGCGATGTGAAGCGCCAGCATGACTAGGTACCGATTTCTCCGATCTTCTTCAATGAATGTCATTCAATATGGTTCGTTCATATTTAAGGAATATTAAACAATACAATTTAGACTGTATTTTACTGAATTTCGTATCAAAATTCTTCAAAATTTGTCGCATGTCACTGCGCGCTGATCAGCGCTTCCGGATTCCAGAGCTTAAGTAATCGAAGGGCATTATGATTCTGATAACATTTTCATGTATTTCTGACATCGACAGCGTTGAAACACTGGTTAACGGACGACCACGGTCCAGAGAGCATAGTGAGGGGCTCCCCTCAGCAGTCATCTCTCTCACACAAGAAACCTTCGCTGCTGAAGTCTCTCTCCACCATGTTCAGGCAAGTATCTATTGTAACAGATCAATATCGGCAAATCATTCAAATCTTATATTATTGTGTTCGACTAAGGTTGGGTTGCACCGTCTTATTTTGTACAAATAGTATTACAAAAGTAAACGTAACGAATACGTTAACTTTGACACTAACTTAAACAAAAATTTCAATATCGGTGCAACTAAGCCTCGACATCGACTGTTTTAATTTTTTAAATTTTGCACACTATTTTATGAAATTCTTTAGACCTATTTGCATTCTCAACTAAAATAGTTACGGAACCTCATTGCACCTCAATGTCCACACTTGGGACAGGATTGGGAATTACACAAGGAGTCGGAATTTATTTTTTTATGGTACATCTAAGCCTAAGATTATTTAAATCATCGACAGCATTCTCGACTAAAATAGTTAGGGATCCATTGTCCCAAAGAGTTTTCGTTGCACCTCAACGTCCTCATTTGTGGCAGGATTGGGAAGCCGCACAAGGAGTCGGAATTTATTTTTATGATGGTGCAACTAAACCTAAGTTTTACCTAAGCTTTCGTTGCACCTCAACATCATATTTTAATTGTATATTATTGCACGTCTGCTTGCAGACAGAAGATATGAAATTATTATGTATCATCTTTTTCTATCAGATTTTTCTAGTTGGGCGAAAGTGAACCTAGATATAATCGTGCCTGATGTCAACATAAACCTGTAGTTACTTAATTATAATACGGTTACATTTAAACAGCTCCCGTTTTTAATATCCTGCCAGCTGCCCATCATCTGAGATACAGATTTTTATCTAGATCGGAAGTGGACTTCTGGTTGGTGAAGAGACGGGTGCATTATATAAAGTAATTAATAATATACGACCTACTTGTATTGCAAAACCTGTATGACAGATTACTTAAAACTTGTATTGTTGTTCGGTACCTGTTGTTGTGTGTTGTTGTTGTGTCTTTTGTACTGTTTTCTGTCAAATAAACATTTCTGATTTCCTCATTTGTGGCAGGATCGGGAAGCCGCACAAGAAGGAGTCGGACGTGTACGGACGTACGCAGCCGGGGCGTGCCTCGGAGAAGTCTTTATCCAGGGACGCTATTGAAAGGCACGCGAGGGACTCGCGGGAAGCACTCGATGAAGAGGGACATCAACAGCAGAGGTTCTTTTTATAAATTACTTTATTTTCAGGGGGGAAGGGGAAAGAAGCTCCGTTTTAGTTGAGCGTTGATTTATCTTTCTTGTGGTCGAACGCCGTGAAACAGACTTACGACGAGAATGTTTCTACTAGGGCTACTTTTATATACTAAAGCTGAAGACTTTGTTCGTTCGTTTCAACGCGTTCCAGTACTCTGGAATTGTCGGCCCGATTTTAAAAATTATGTCTGTGTATGATAATCACATCACATTAATGAAGTCTAGTCTAGAAGGCTATCGGCTAACATGAATCCCGAAATCTCGACAGGAGCAAAGCCGAGGAGCACAGCTATTTCATTGAACAAATTGACAAAAATACTAACGTATTAGTCACTCTTCCTTTTAGACTGTTGATTGAAGGCTTCATATAGTTTTAAGTAATCTGTGGCTTCATTCTGTTTAAATAAATAAATATACTTACGGACAAATCACACAGATTGAGTTAGCCCCAATAAGTTCGAGACTTGTGTTATGGGATACTAACGATACTATATTCTGTAACAAATACAATATAGATAAACATCCAAGACCCATGCCAATCTGAAACAGATCATTTTCCATCTTGACCGACCGGGGATCGAACCCGGCACCTCCGGTGTGACAGTCCGGCGTGATGACCGTTGAGCCACAGAGGTCGTCAATTCAAAACCTGTCGATTTAAACCCAGTGCACGTGAATTCAATTAGCTAACTTACGTTTGCTTCACCAGACTGGAAGCGGGTCACTCGCGACAGAGCAGCACGGACCGCAGCCACAAGTCCGATAGACGCGCCCCGCCGCCGTACCGGGGACCGCCGGCCAGGACCGCACCGATACAGCACCAGGTAATACTGATACCAGGGGGGTTAAAACGGCCACTTTGATGAATCGGAATATGATCCATCTCCCATTTCCTAAATATTTGAAAATGCATCTTATACGAATACACTTAAGATTCATTTTCAAATATTTAGGAAATGGGAAAAGGATCATATTCTGAATTGTCAAAGTGGCCTTTTTAGACCCCCAGGACTACTTGAAAAGTAAGATATTATAGTAGAAATCATTTAACGTGGCCTAAAAGTTCATTGACGTACCTGTTTATCCTAATTTTACTAACGACCATAGAGCTAGATTTTTTTTTTAATTTTACTTAGAGACAGACCTGAGGAAGCGGGATGTCAGATGTTGTTTTATTAAAGAATGATTTTTTTTTCTATATCTATGCTAACGATACGTTCGAAATGTATGACACATATTTTGTAAAGTCTTTGGAAAAAATGCAGCAGTGGAGTTTGTTGCGCCGCCTCTTCTCCACTTGCGCTTTGAGGCGCTTGTACTATTTTGTATTCTGTGGCGTAGTAAACTTAACTTTAAGTAACTTTTCTGACATCAACTAATCTAGTTTATCAGTATACGACGATTTAAAAGTGCTATTTTGAAGCCAATTTAAATAAAAACAATTGACTTTGACTTATGAAAATTATCAGTTACTCGATTATCGTATGAAATTCATTAAGTGATAATTTTCATACATTTCGAAAGTGTCGTTAGTAAAATTAGGATAGGTTAATGAACTTTTAGGTCACGTCATGTATTTTTTCTTTAGTCACGAAATGGTTTTTAGTATAGTTAGGTGTCTACGTGTTGTTTTAGTTTTGATCACTTGTGTAACACTTTTCCTTTGTGTAACAGGCAATGGACAGCGCGTGGGGAGCCAGCGGTCACTACGCGAATTACGACGAGATACAACAAAACCTCAAGTAAGTGTTACGAGTTATCACGAGTTTTTAGTCAGCCAATATATAAAATTTAGTGAAGTATTACGTACAATTATTGAATAAACAAGCTAATTATTAAAAAATAAAAAAACACGACTGACAACTCACATAGCCTATGCCACTCGGGCGAATGCAAGGAATTTTAAAATACCTCTCACATCAAAATCTGTTAAGCCGTTCAGGACTTACAGTCGAATAAAGAAACTTACATACATACATGAACCCTGAATACATAACACTCCTTTTTTGGTCAGTCGTGTAAAAAGACTAACAATGTATTTTCTTTGCAGTGCTCGCAGAGAAAAGCTAAGTGAAGTTCAGATCGGGCAAATGAGAAGACAGGTCCACGCGCAAAGGGCCAAGGCAGAGGAGGAGAGGTGAATATAACTTGCTTTCTATCTCACTTCACACTGTCTCTTTCTTTCTTGTACATATTGATGAATAAACAATTGACTCGATTCTGGCAGTTTCTGTGCACTAACAACTCTTAAAAGACTAACTACTGCCAATGGTGGCTCATTAACTTCAATTCTTGTAATCACCGACTATCCTATTTAATACAAATTAATACCTTATGAGTATAATAAGTAGATAACATAAAATAATATTACAAATAAAGACCACCTAACTGCTACAAAATAAATTTTGGGTCATCTTTGGATACTTTGTTATTGAATATTTCTGTGAAGTGACATGCTATACCCTACAACAGTATTAAAACTTTCCAAGAAATTATACTTACCTACATAAGGTTAAAGTTTTTTTTCGCGCAACAATATTAGGTAGGTACTTAGTTATAGGTGAAAACCTTGAGCATACTTACTAATAATAACAGAGCAATAGAATTTGCCGAATGACCTTCAATAACCAATTATACTGCCTACATTTTGTGGCCAATCATTCACGGTACTAAAAACGTACTTAGGTAGGAAATATTGCTCATCGCCTTCACATTTATTGCTGTATTTTGACCTGACATAAAGTCATAACGGTCATAGCACACCTGCCTATTTAAAACCTAAGCAATCAAGGCTATGCCACTCTCAATTTTTTTGTAAAAAAGTATTCAGAATCAAAAACTAGTGTATTAATTACCATTATAATTGAATTCGTAGTAAAAAAAAAACATTGTGTCATAAGTATTTAATTCTAATGTGGCAATGCCAGCTAAGATGAATAGTTTTTTTTTATAATATTACCTTTTGCATGCTATGAAGTAAAATGTAACTGGTCTGGTGAATCTGTCCATCTTATGTCACCTACATTTAAGTTTTGAGTTTGATAGTGAGGTAAAATTACAAAACAATGTTTTTGAGCAAAAGGCTACTGAAGCAGAAGTGGTTATTCAGGCCCCATGTTAAATTAGCAAGTGTAAGGGGAAATCCTACGCCTATATCTTAATTAGTGTCGCCATAAAACGTGACGTCCCGCAATTAAACTAACCGCCGATTAAGCTAACGAGGTGTTGTTTTTCCTGCTCTTCTGCGAATGACCTTTCTTGGGTAAGATGCATGTGCTTTGTAATGTCGCTCGATAGTCTTATTAGTACACCTATCTATGTTTAAATGCTAGATCGCGGTGAGAATTTCGTAGACTCATTTAGCGTTTAGAAATTTGGAACTTATCTAAATAGATCGTGCGCTACATATTTCATCTATCGTAATAATGACTCGATTTCTTTGCTTGATGAAAGTAGGTACATTTTGCTTGTCTATTCTGGTGCCTTTTACTTCATCTTTCACGGGTTCTTTCTTTGAATTTAATGCACTACATATAGGATCTGAATTCGCATTACTTACTTTGACCTAATCATTTAAGTATTGTCATCGATCATCATCATCTAACTTAGTGCCATTATGTTACCTTCTAGAAAAATTATGACAGGACAGTGGCCTACTTGTTTTGAGCAGGGCTTGTTAGCGGTTGGTATCGGTACCAAATTCTCATATGAAGTACCGGAAAGTACCGATACTTCCCGGGAGTATATTTGGAGAATTTGGTATCGGTAACAAGTCCTGCTTTTAACTTTGTATCTGCCAAGTTTTTCGCTTCCAATTTTTTTCACTTTAAATATTTAACTTTTCTATATTTAACTTTGTATGTCCTATTCTATAAATGGTGCATTAAAGTAGTCTAATCTATCTATATTTGGTCAATGTTCTGACGTGTGAATTGTCCATTGGCCGCAGTCGTCGTGTGGGCTACCACTCGCAGCGCTCCTGTAGGGAGACGCCGCGGCCGCAGTCCAACTACTACGAGTACGAGACCGCGCCGCCGCGGAGGCCGGGGAAGCTCTCACATTACCACTGAAATATACACTTTTGATCTTGTGAAAAATTCTCATGTTTTTAATACCCACTTCAGGGTCAATCGAGCACATAGACTATTTAGCCCGCGGGCTTGGTTGGCCCCTTTCTCTTTTCTGTAAATGAGTCATTCCAGATATGATAGGGCCGATCCTGATATCTCGAATGAGATATGATGGGTAGATTGTTGGGATTATATTTTTCTTCTAACACCGAGCTCGCCATCGAGAAAGCTAAAATTTTCTACTATGTAGTTGTAATAAACAAATGTTTTATGACTATTCTGAGATGAGGGAAATGATGAAGGATCTGTTTAATAAGCTATCCAACAACCAGTGTAAATGGAAAAGTATTTATTTCATAAATATTACTTTCTCATTAATTATTTACCTATGTATCTATACTGATTGATTTCATTAAGTGAGACAAAAGGGTACCCATAAGTAGTAGATGATGAAAGTACTTAGAAACTTAACTCTCTAAATTTATCTAATGAGTTATGCGCGAGATTAGTTACACAATGATATGAACTAGATGTCCATAGATAATAACAAGCGTGAAATTTTACGAGGTATAATATGGGTTTATTACCTTTTGAACTTGATTATCTGGTTTTATTATACATTATTGTTGAGTACGTCGTGTTTCCTGGGGTACCTATTATCTAAAACGTAAATTCAAATATTTATGATAGTGTTTTTTTACCATTGCCAGAAACTTAGCAATAATATTCAGTTGGTGTAATAACATCCTTTCAATATGAACTACTTACCAACATAGTATTTACATAGTAATAGTTCAATCCTACCAGAATGAAAGTGCGTAGGTACTCAAATATTTTTTGCTGCAATGAACATAAGCGATTTTTTTTAAGTACTCTCATATAGAAATTAGATATGGTGAAGAGTCCTGCTCGCATGGAATGTTTTCACCATATCTATTTCTATATGAGAGTAGGTATATAGTACTAATTGCATCTGAGATGCACAAAAATCCAAAAATAAATAAAATACGAGTGTCATGAATAAATTGATCAATATTTTATTTCAATTTTACCATAGTTGCATCGATCATCTTAAATAATTGTCATAATTTTCATGGCTAGGCTACCGCTTTTACAGTAGGATTCAACACAAATGTAATGCGGAGAGTCAACTTGCTAACAAGAATATAAAATGCAAATTGCCTTTTTATTATTGTAAAATATGTAAAAATTTAAATCCTATTGTCATTGGAAACTTTGTATGTATAACCATCTTAGTAAATAGATGCCTACTAAATTGTAAACACGACTGTATTTGATCATCAATATAAATTACACGTCCATTACGTATAATATCAAGATGTACTTGCTTTTGAGAATAACATGATTTATGATGGAAATCTCTATTTTAAGTCCGTTTTTTTATTATTATTATAATAACGAGTAATGGTGGTGCCATTCTATTTTTTTATATTTTGATATCTACATGTTTGTATTGTAAATTAATAGTGTACTTAAAATTGTGAAATCTTGATCTGTATTCAAATTCTTAGTTTTACTCTTAAATAACACCTCTATGAGGTTCTTACAACAAAGAACCTGTCAACTATTATGTTATACTATACATAAATCTCATTCATGCCACGATCGTTCATAAATAACTATAAGTTATGCTTCGATCAACTAATATCGTTGATCGAAGAGGCAATGTATTAATCTACTTAATATCAAAATTATATTATAATTTTTGTGTTTCTGATAATAAATACCTGCTCGACGGATTTAGGCCGTTCATTAAAACTTAGATTTATTCTTTATTGCAAAGACGAAGCGGGTCCATTACTTTATATTTTATTCCAAGTAATACTTAAAATCAATGAAGCTTTAAAATAAATGAATGTGTTATGTATTAAGAGAAATTGATTGAAGACGTTGCTATTTTTGTGTGACTGAATAACTTATTTGTATTACTTATTTTTTTATAAAATGAAGCTCCTAGTTAATCAATATTTTAGAAACAAGGGCCACTTCATACTGACTGACCCTGTCTGTATTTTTCTTTATATCTAAGTGAAATAGGATTTCAATATTGTGATAAATGTTATTAAACCCTTTTGAAACATTGTTACAATATAAACGTCGACCTACAGTTTATTTGTTTAGTAAGATTATACTTAGAGGCAGAAAAACTCGTGGAATTTTTTTCTTACTAATATTATTTAGGTACGAAACATTTTTATTTACTAGTTTATTATTTACGTAATCTAAACAAATAAACTGTATAAAATTATAATTCTGTACAATCATAAATATATCGAACACTCTATTTATTAATATTAGAAACTGTTTTTTTAGTTTCTGATATTAATAATACATGTACACATTCTCGAGAAACAATCATGTAAATGTAAATAGACTTTTTTATGAGAGACTGTATAAAATATTCAAAGAAAATGTTAAAATTAGGTATAGATTTATTGTATTGTAGTGGTAAAATTGAAAATGTTAAGTGAGAATTAGGTTTTATGAACAAAGTACTGTTAGTCACAATGCAAACGAGTTTTGCATTAAAGTGTCCATATTTTTGTATATAATCTAATGATAGACTGTATTTGTATAGATTATTCCAATACTATTGTGTAATAGCATACGAAAATTGGCCATCTCTATCAAGCAAATACAAGTATTATGGTAATATTTATGTTTTTAATTTTATCCTTATACAAATAACATAGAATACATTTTTCATTGTATACTACACGAAAACAAGTACAACATTTGCATACATACAAAAAACACAATTATTTGAGAGTTGCGTATGATGCGACAATAACAACAATCTAACTCTTTTATTAAAACTACTCGATCTGCTTACAAAATTCGACTGACTTGCCAAAAAATTTAAAAAAGTGCCTACTTTCTAATTTTTTTGTGGCCGTCAGATGTCACATAACTAGTGTGGGGTCAAGGGCTCGGGCAAAGTATTGTGCTTTTGAATGTGTGTGTGGTTATGTCCCGAGTCTCCCTAGCTTTATTGAATGAATGAATGAAATAATATTTATTCAAGTAACCAGGACTCATAATGTTAGTAAACTTATGCTATGTTAGTAGGAATTATTTACAAAATTTATTGCGGAGGCCACTCCTTCACCATCCCCCCGGCTATATGGCAGCAATGGCCTACGTATGCACAGTCCAGCCTGCTTGCGATCATGCGCATTATTGTTAGCCTATTGCCAGTTAGTACCGGATGGCCGCGACCTTTGTATTGCGGCTTTTCCGCTAAGGCTATGATTATAAAGTTAATAACGTAATAGCGCAAAAGAATATCTTACTCTACTCCACTAAAACTAAAATCATGAAAGGCCTTAGTATGGATGTTTGTTACTCTTTCTCGCAAACTACTGGACGAATTTCCGTAGGGTTCTATTTATCACAAAACTCACCTGTTGAAATTATTAGTGGTACAAGTAGTGTCTCCCTAGGACAGCTAGGTGCACCTACGACATCGGGTATAAATTTTTTTGGGCATACCTATCGTAGCCAAGATACCTACCCTACACCAATGTCCCACGGAGAACTGTTTGCGGAATACTGCTCTAGGCACCAAGAGCATCGAGTATAAAAGTCTAACCAATTTCTATGAGCATAACATTACAGAGGAAATCCGAACACGCCCAACTTAGGAAATAGTGCATAATAACCGCACACGAACCGAAACATAATTGCATGCAATCGTGTTACGAGAGAACGCTGCATTTGACGTTTATAGTATAATTGTATTCGGAAAAAAACAATGTGTGGGTTTTACCGAGAACTAAAGTCCTACCTATATTAATAAGTAGTTTGCGGAATATTTATTTCTTCGGATAACGTTGAGATGGTTTATCTGGATTTTTTTAATGTGACTGTCATCTAGCGACACATCAAGCAAATCAGTTGCATGCTTACGTACGATGATACTAAATTTTCCTTCATAGCAAACAGCTGAGTTGATGTGATGGAAAGTGATCATTCATCAGTCTTATAGATCTTCATACTCGATGTACCTACCTAAGTATTTCTGGGTCGCGTGAGATCCATCAAATTTGCGCCTTCCGGACGTTATTTAAGTACTCCAGGGTTTCCGAGGCCAAGAAGTTTTGCATCATATCATCATCATTAGTTCTTACCTACTGATAACATTGTAATTATTACAATAACCTTTACATGTATATTTAAAAAAAAAACATTGTAAATCCGTTGTCGGTTACTGCCTTTATGAATTACCTAATTTTCAAAAATTTTAGTCAATAAGTAAATTTACTTTTTACCCCGAAGAAAGGGTGATATAAATCTGTATTATGCATACATGGATATCTAGCAAGTGCTTCTCAATTTCTGAAGAATTAAGCCTCTTTGACCTATCGAATGTTATATTCACCTGCATCTTGTTATGAGTCTAAACACATCTAAATGCTAAATTAAATCCAGTTCAGCGAACTACATAATAAACCCATAAATCAATCCAGATTCTGTTGTGTTATAGTAACGCAGTAAATTAATTACCCTCGGTTCGCCACAAGACTGCCACTTAGTGGTAATCCAGTTATCCATGCTGGCTGGACTGATTGCAAATCTGTGAAACCCACGAATGACGTCAATTTAGGTCGTCAGCGTGGGTGTGACGGTAAAGACATTAAAATGCAGAATGTTGGTTAGCTGTCGTCAGTAGTGTATCTTAGTAACCATAATCCCTGGTGCGTAAATAGATCTGGGGCCCAACCCAGATAAACTGTTTAATTTTTTTGAAGTTAATTTTTATTTCAAGTTTATTACTATATTTTTTTGGAAGTTGCTATCTTTATCATAAAATTTCTTTTTTTTCAGCATAGCTATATTATTACATGAATTTGCATTGAATTTGCACGAGTGTATTATGTGCGTTTTAGTGATCTCCAAGCATCTACAGGTACCTGGTTAAATCTTCTTTTTTTGGCGTGTCGATGCCATTCCAACGATCAATTTAAAAAGTACCCGAAAAGTGTTCCGCCACTTTTACGGCCTCTTCATCACCTAGTTAAATAAAACAAAACAGATCCAAAATGTATGTGTTTTTTGTTATTCGAATTTATGTTTACGTCAAGGTCCCTGAGCTTGGGGGCCCCGGTGCTTGGCACCGTCTAGCCCACCAATAGCTACGCCACTGGCTGTCATGATTCTACATTACACGTGACACACTGAGCCGGTGCATTTGATGTAAACACAATGTTTACAACGACAGCATTTTTTTGACTATGTAAATGTGATCAAGAATTGTTTGTTTTGTATGTACCTATGTTCCGATTTACATATACATATCCATTTTTCCTTAAGTGTCCTATTATGTAAACAATTTTAACAGTACTTTTTATTAAATTTTGTTGAAAATAAATCAAATATTGGTTCAAACCTAAACCTTCTTCCTTTATTCCTTCCTTTATTAACCACGAAAGTAATTTCCTAAAAAGTCTAATTTAATTTATATTGTTGTGAAATCATAAAAGACATGGTAAGATTGTTTACATGATAGGACAATTATGAATAAATGGACTTTAGGTACTCTTCTTTCTTTTACTTACCTATTTTTTTCTTCGTTCTTGTTCTTTTGTATATTTAGTAGGTATATAACTCCTGGCTATCATATTCCTGTGACACTTGTAAAACAATAATTTTAGATATACTTACGAGAAAAATATATTTTCGGAAAATTAAATGTAAAAAATAATCGCTTCGATTTCATGATCGAGGTGCAACGGTCTCTACATTTAATTTTCCATCACCATATACATACGATATATTATAAATAAAGACGTGTTGTCCGTATTGCTGTATGTTATACATATATAGAATAGTAAATTTATTGTTTGCAGCTATTAATACTTGGAACAATAAATAACAAGGGCGAGACCTAGTGATCTCTCACTCATAAACGACCTCAAATTACGTTGTTATTTACCTGGCCTCGTCTAGATTGCTTAGCGCATATAGAATTTTTATTTCCTAGAACTCTACTTCTCAATGATATAAGTACGATAGTCATAATAACTTAGCTTATTAACTTAAAAAAATTAACACTCAGTAGCTTGATTTTTTTAATTTGTTATTTGTTTGTTTTTTCCATATACATCCATACATATTTTTTTTATAACATAGGGCGGCAAACGAGCAAGCGGGTCACCTGATGGTAAGCGATCACCGCTGCCCATGGACTACTGCAACACCAGGGATATCACAAGAGTGTTGCCGGCCTTTCAAGAAGATGTAGACTCGTTTATACAGGATGTTTTTTTAAATCATTGGCATCCTTTCTACTGATGAAAGTACTCATGAACATGAGCAACTTTTTGTATGGGACCGACTCAATCCGATGGAAAAAAAATCAGCTGTTCCATACATTTCGGGTGAGTAGGTATTGGAAAATAGTATAAAGGATGCCAATGATTTAAAAAACACCCTGTATAGTTAGGGTGAAACATAACTTTCACTCGGCAATAGTAAAGTTCTGGAGAGACAAACACGTAGCTGCAAATAAAGATCTAGAGGGTAGGGACAGATTGGACTAGTTACGTAAACGACAACACTTTCTCCGCAAATCCTTGTAGATGTTAATCTCTGAAATCAAAATTTATTTGTCACACGGAGAGAAACCCGAGATATGCTATATACAATTTCATCTTTTCAAAAATGTCAAGAAGCTCTCCTGACATTTTTGAAAAGGTGAAATTGTATTTGTTAAAAATATCAAGCAGGTAAATGTAATTGCAAGTTGCATTCAATTGGGTACACAAATTTCATCTAAAATATTCAAAACTTCACAAAACCAATGATAAAAAAAAATGATGGGCTGAGTATAGTGCTTTTCTTGCTACCTTGCTTGAAAGAATACCATTTAATGACTTCTGATGAAAAAATTAAATATGAATGAATGAATGAATGAATGAATGAAAATTTTATTTGAAAGCTTAGCACACACATTCTTTATTATTATTAAATATTTAGGTATTTCTGTCCCCTTCTGCAAAAAAGTTTACCTATCAAGGTTTTTTTTATTTCTCATTCCACATGGCTGGAAAAAGAATTTGAATATGTATATAATATCATCAATAAAATATTACAAGTATATATTAAGAACATATTACTTGTAATATTTTATCGATGATAATATACATTCACACTTCATTTAAAAAAAACTTAGAAAACCACAAAGTTTCGTGTATGAATTCATATGAAAGCCATTTTAGCATACGAGTGTTAATCAAAAGTATTTTTACTTGTTGTTAGTAGCGTGTTTTGTTTGTAAAGGTTCTCACTTACACATACTCGTACATGCATGATTCTATAATTACAAACGTAATGTCTCAACAAAAGCCAAAAAGATAGGTACTACTAATAAAGAATGGAAGTATTATAAAGATCTTGTCGTACTAAATCTTTGGCTTATTATGAGACACAATTAAGACACGATATCTATCTATACGTTTGTAATTTGTAGAATCGGGGCCGATTCCGGTCGTAATATTTTGAAGAATCTAGTTGTTTGTATAATAGAGTTATATGAAACAGCGAAAGTAAGTAGGTAATGCGTGGCGGCTGCTGCGCCGGCGTTTCTAGGGCGGCGTACGTCTGTTTACTTGTTCTTGCTGGTGCATGCGAGAGTGCCACCACCACCGGCGCGCGCGCCGACCCGCTCGGCCAGTCAGTCCCTCGGTGTTGCAACGGTCATCGAGACCTGTCCGCCACTCGCTCGCCTCATCTCCGCCGTCTAGTGTTGAGCAACGCGTCTCCGATTTTATGTGACCAATAAGTGATTTATCTACTTCCATAATTATAACCCTTTATGGGACTTCAGGTGTCGTAAGTTCGTGTACTGCCCAAGGAGGCTGTATGTACAAACCAGCGAAAGCGGTCGCGCGGGTCCACCGTCTGCGGAATTTGGTTGTGTAGGTTTTCCTTGTGGTGTGTCGCAATGGCAATAAGTGTTGAAGTGACGAAACGCTGGTGAGGATCAGGTGAATGCTCAAGCGCAGCAAAAAACGAGCTCATGTGCTTATGTAACCCTGAATCTACAAGAAAAACAAGTAAGTACAGCAGATCTACCTATCACTCCTAGATCACAGTTCTTGTTTGAGAAACGTTATGTGAATTTTGTAGGACACGGGTTACTTTTGTTTGATGAGTATTAATATGCATGTGCTCTATAAAGTAATGTAAATTAGAAACACTAACACACAAAACTTTTTTTATAGACAATGATACGTATTTACTAATAGAAGATAACCAGATATTTAGATGTAATGACAGTCCTGTTTATCCTATCAATTATTGCTATGCTATTAAATAAACAAGTTTTGTAATGATTTCAAATGTAGAGCAAAGACAAGAAGTATCTTACTAAAATAATAATTATTTTAGTAAGATATTCCTTTTTATAATTATTATAAATCGATTGCAATATAACTAGTAAATTCTACTAGGTGTTCAGTTCAAGGCAGTCTTGAACACCTAGTAGTAGATTCTTGAAATTGCTTGAAGGTATATGATATGACTGCATTAATAGACAACCTAAATTAAGTTTGCGTTGTAGATGCTGAAGACAAAAACACTACATATTTGTGTGCGGACAAAACATGACACAACTTAAATCAAAGACACAAAACATCTGAAACGTGAATTTATATTTTGTTAAGTTTGGAATCGAACCCGAGACTTGAATTAAACTATTAAGGGATTTTAAGAATATGGTGTCTTACATCAGCAAAACCAGCACCTCTACCTACCAAGATTCGTTGTAAAATTGACGTTAGTACTGCGGCATAGAGATCCGTGTAGAGTCACTTGATATTGAAGTTGACTGCTGAGATAAATTAGTTCCGAATTTCTGATCACCTTGTTTTCGATGATGAGTTGATGACTGAAAGTAAAAATTGAATGATTTTGTCTTTTGCTTGTAAGTATCTTAGAAATTTAACAAATCTATAGATAGTAACTTTTGAAGCTTATATGCTTGTGTCTTAGGTCAAATTGGAATGTTGATAGAGTCACTAGTAGCTTTAGTCGGCGCCTTGCCAAGTGCGAGCGTTTGTTTACAAATATTGAAGTCTGTTGTAACGAAAAGGACACGCGATAATTCCTACTCAAGAAAAGTAACAGAAACAACATAAAATATGAAACGACATCATAAAATCTAAAAGCACTTAAAATCTATATATATATAACTTAAAGGTGACTGATTGACAGACTGAAATAGTGATCTATCAACGCACAGCCCAAACCTCTGGACGGATCGGGCTGAAATTTAGCATGCAGATAGATGTTATGACGTAGGCATCCGCTAAGAAAGGATTAACGCGATAGAAGCCGCGGGCGCCAGCTAGTAATACACATTTTTTTGTTTTACTAGAACTGTATTTTGTGTTTATATTATTATCAGTATATTTGTGTGTTAAGGCTAACCTTCAATCACGGCGTTTCATAACAAAGATCACTAGTAAATAAGCACACTATGTAAACGCACTATGTCTTGATCGTTGAAGGATTAATTGTTAGTAGGCACATGTACAATATTACCTATTCCACTACCACCTAGGACAAATGATTTCGAAATTTTCTTCTTTTTAAATAACAAATAGGTGTCCTAGATTGGATTGACATGCGATCACCCAAAGGCAAAATTTGGACTCGTAAATATTTATGTAACAAACTTGTCAAAGTATACTATGCGCATTTAGCTGTGATAAAATAAATAGGTAATAAATAAATGACTAAAGCATGAATGAATGCTCTTCAATCTCCTCAGATAATATCGATACGGAATATAGCTGACAGAATTTTATCTCCAAAGTTTCAGAGCGTCCTTGTTCTGAGACTGGCGATCTTATCAATTTGCACTCATTACCGTTACCGATCCTGAGATTTAAACTTTGACACGGTAAATTTTGGCGGGTGATACAATTGCTTTTAATTTGGATTTTAATTGCTGAAATTGTATTACTTAAGTAAAAGTCTCAGGTTGCTTTTAACTTTATAAACTAAACTAGCTTTTGCCCGCGGCTTCGCCCGCGTGAATTTCCCACGGGAACAGTGCTTTTTCCTCATTATCTACCTCTGTACCAAATTTCATCGAAATCCGTCCAGTAGATTTTGCGTGATTGAGTAACAAACATCCTCACAAACTCACAAACTCACATCCAAACATTCGCATTTATAATATTATATAGTTTATAGTATATAGTATATAGTATATACTATATAGTATATAGTATAAGTATGGATTAACTACGGTTACTGAATAGATTAAGAAGGTCTCCACGCACCTGAGGGTTACAAAATGATAACGATAATTCCCAAACGGAGATAGATAGAAAATTAAAGGTTTTATAACGTATTTACACCCCAATCCTTAATTATGATACACAGGGGAAGCTACTTGAGAAAATGAGACTTAGTGACGTTTCTAGGATCCTTGTTAAGGAATTTCAATATCTATTTGGTGGTGATGGAGACGCAAGTTCGATGACGTGAATTATGCGTTATTGGTGTCGAAATATGGCCTCAGTTAAATTTCAAGTAAGTATAAATTATAGACTATCAAAGGTCAGAATGTGATGCTGCATATTTTACGCAGTTTAGTTATAATGTAGATGATAGTCTTTTTCAATAACAAATTAGTTGAGTTTCTTGGAAGTTTATAAAAAGGTACCTAAAAATAGTTATATTTTTTATGGTTTGACGAAATGTCTGTTGGACGTTTGGATTGGACATTCTGAGTCATTAATCAACGTTTCCATCGACCTGAGTTTCAACCTCGTTGCAAATTGCTCTCAATATCCTTTACCTGAGTAATTGGATGTATCTAATGGACATACATATATATAGGTACTAAGGTAGCACTCACAGATATTGAATATCAATATGGCTATTGGAAGCACATACTTCGTGAAACGTTATCCAGGTTATAATTGTATAGTCATTTTATATTTGACTCTCTCGGTCACAAGCAGATCAAGTTAATTATTTTTTGGACTGTAATAAAAAACGAGTTGAATATTGAAAACTTACGTATAATAAACTAGATATAAGTACCTGATTCTATTTATTTTTGAAGCTACAAACCGAGCAAATGACTGATGTCCAGAAAGTTTTCAATGATGTTGAATTACCGAATAAAAAGCATTGACGAATCGTCAAAGCCGATGCTATTGTGACATGAGTGGACGATTCGCCAATTACTTCATTAGATAAAAGGACAATAACAATGGGACAATCAAGAGCAATCAGCCAGTCACGAGACGCAGGCGCACAGACGGATATAGGTATAATACTTAGATGATTTTCTGTTGGTGCTTCTACCATTTCTTATAGTCCATAGCTATCAGGTTTGATTGTAGGTTATTGTAAAAACCAGAAAACTTTCAAATGCCTGTAATGTTTATTACTATCGTTTGGATAGATTTTCGTAAAACTTGTGTCGTAAGAATATTACATAAATGTCATTTTTTACGGCTTTCTGGGATCGTAAATAATAATTTGTTGACAACCATGGTTAGTTGGCTCGTACTTTGGTCGTCATTTGTGAAAGGCTGAAAGGTCAAATCTTTTCATACTTTAGATTAGAAATTCGAGATAGAGATTAGATTGAAAATATGACACTCTTACTAACTAATCTAAATAATCTTATGAATTAATCTAAATTAAATGCTCATCATGACTTTAGGACCAAAAGAGACGATAGACACGGCAAATAATAGTAGATAGGTATATATTTTTTTTAATTTCACATATACGCAATACAAATTATAGTTCAAAATATGGTACTAGATAAGGATTTATACCAAAGGCACTCGTCCGATTGAAAATTTAACTACTCGCAGCAGGTCGGATTACCTTATAAAAAAGTAGTGCCTACGTATTTCAAAACCTGTCTTAAATGTACCTAAATATCTATTCTACAAGTACAGTTTCGTTGTATTGCGGACCAAATGAAATCCCTGAACTCGAATAAGGAAATTTCTTCAGCAGACAAAACAAAAGAAAAATAAGCCTCAGCCCTGCTGTAGCTAAATGAATAACAAAATATCTGCTAATAAATGGAAAGGTAAGCTCATAGTCTCTAGTTTCTCTTTATTTTTTCATGTGTTGGTGTGGTCTTGCTCCGACTGGTCGCAATGCCAGGCAGCGTGAGCAGGAAAGGCGACATGATTTGGCGGTAACCCTGCACGAGCTCGGGCTCCGTCGGCGGGCCTCGGTGGAAATCAACAGTAGTCGTCGCCGGCAGTCCGCGCGAAGAGACGCACGACACTCATCTATATAGACGATGTTATCGCATGTGTCAAAATCGCGCCGTTTAGTCCGCATTTATCGTAAACAAATCATAGCCAATTGACAGGAACCCTCATTGTTCAATGAAACAGTTTCTCCTGGAGGTTACTAGCAATCATAAAATGTTTAAATCTTCGCAATAAATCTATGTAACCGGCCGCATTGAATTATGTAGATTGTAGAAGTTGCAATAATAAGGTTATAACATTTAAAAGGTGTATTTCGGAGTTCTGGGGTTTAGTGAAAGGAGCATTGTAAGATTGTGGTGTTTGAGTGCTGGTTCGGTGGCTAACTGTGCTGTGGCCGGCGTGGTGTGACCGTTAGTGGAACGTCTGACTGAATGTGCATCATGTACTTGTGCTCGAGTGTACTCGGCGAGTCTCAGACTGCTCAATGACTCTGTTAACGAAGCATCCAAGTCAAGGCGTTTAGCTTCGTTTGATTGCTCGTTCATGATTCCATCATTTTAAACTACTTGCAAGGTAAGTTGTTACCTTGCGATCAAATTAACATTTTCTGTTTAGGTAAAGTTATATTTAAGTATTTGAAGCCATCGATTTAAAATCATATTACAGACTAATATAATATAATCATCTACTTCAAACTTAAAAAGAACATCAAAAGTTTTATGACACAACAGTATTTTGCTATAACCACTGCCCAAAAAATCATTCTTATCATATTATTTCTCACTTCCTGTTGGTATTTTAGGGATAAAAAGCACTACGACATTATATTTAAACATCCATCAAATACATCATCTCATTGATAAGAAGTAGGGAAACTTTGTAAAATTGTTATAATAATTAAGAACTTAATTACAAATTACAAGTTATCTTAACGTTTATATTAATTGGTAGGCTGGATTTTTATTCAAAATCGTAAACCATCGATAGTAATCACAACGAAAAAGGTTAAACATTCGTAGGTATATAGTTAATTTTTCTTAGACAACAATTTAAATAGGTATGGAATAAAATGGAATTAAATATATCCGTGAAAATATATGTAGTTTTTAAGGTCATACCTACCTAAGTAAATCAAATATTTCTAATAACATCTTTAAAGATCTACAAAAGTGCACACGCACTCAAGGGCCAGTCCTTGGTCCGATACTATTTTATATACAAATGCTATTATATATTATAGATCGCTGGAGCTATGTATTCTATTAATTTCAATGTCCTTATTGTGCCCGTGATCATAGATATATGTACAAGCGCATTGTTTTCGTTGTTGACACGTGGTAGAAGGATCTGTATCGTTTCCACGATGAAGGATACATTGATCTATTCTCTACGTCCTTCACTACCTTATTAATGTGCCTACTCTAATCGCGTGATATCTATGTGTTACAACAGATTTCATATTCTATTGTCTTCAGGCTGTCCATTATGCCGATAGCTTCCGCATTTGTTTCCGAGGATCTCTTACGATCATTTATGTACATCATTTACAGATTATGAAAATACAGAAACCCTATTTTTTCCTGTGAAGCTAAATCCTAATTTCAAGTATTTAGTGTATCTACTACAACACAATAATAAAAACTACTGAATACTAAAGTTACGAGTTACTAGGCTTTGTTACTAGGTAACTCCCAAGATAAAATTTAAAATCCTTCTGATCAGTAGCTATCGAATTGTGAGTCATATATTTCATAGGTGAGATGAGAACCTACTTGAAATAGGGTGTTTGGGTAAACACTCTTTTCCTTTCTGGGGGTGAAAGTACTCATGAATATGAGCAACTTTTTGTATGGGACCGACTCTGAAATCTGAAAAAAAAGTCAGTTGTTTCATACATTTTACAATACCTACTCGCTCAAAATATATGGAACAGCTGTTTTTTTTTGAGATTTCAGAGTCGGTCCCATACAAAAAATTGCTCATATTCATGAGTACTTTCACCCCCAGAAAGGATAAGAGTGTACAACCCAAACACCCTGTATGAATCACAATTGATAGAGCTACAATTTTCAATAAAAGAGATTTTACTGAATAGGTAAACAACTAAAGGGTTCATTATGTTCATTAATTATATTTAAAAAAATACGAACCATTCCTGAAAGCCATTCCTGAATATGGGAAATCTTTAACGAATTTAAATATCTAATAGATATCGATTGGTCTCTTTTATTCATCTGCAAAAGTCACAGCCCAGAATGACTTATAAAAGGCAAATGACTTATTTCCCAAGTCGCTCCAGCCCTATTCCTTTGAAAGTCATAAAACTTATTTTATCGCTGCCGAACCAATTTACTTTGATACCTTAACAGAAGTATCAATTCCAATTTACATAAAGTTAACAGCAGTGGCAGGTATATTGTTAGGGGAATTAGGCAAAATAAAAAAAATCGTCGTTTATAAAGCAAAATGTATGCGTATTTGTATTTAGTAAGATTATCGAACATACTATGTTATATTTATAAGGTCAAGTCGAAAAAAAAACCAAATTATTGTTATTAAGTTAAGTAGGTAAGTACTTTAAATGTGATCGCGTTTGACTGTGCAATTTAGATACATTTTTTTAACATTGAAAATGTTTTTTCGTTTTTCGCTGAAAGTGCTTCTCGCCCTGAGGTTTAGGGCCACAAGGACGTATGAGTGCTCAAAAGACGCGGAATTTGAAGGGCTTTAAGAATATCTAAAAAGTATTTTGGAAAAGTCAAAAACTTTTTTAGAAATCGAAAAAACCGACATTTTTCGACCGAAAAATCGTGTGTTTTCACAGAAAATTCCCGATATCTCGAGAACGGGGCTGAATTTAAAAAAAAAGCAGCCTCGGTATTTAACCAAGGAACTTTTAGGTTATATAACACTTTTTTCGGTATTGGTGACGGTGACGGTTGAGTAGAGGTGCCATTAGCCGCGAGTTTTGCGCGGCGAGAAGTGCGATATCACTCGTCAGGCGGCTCGCGTGCCGGCCACGAGGACGTATGAGAACTCAAAAGACGCGGAATTCGAAGGGCTTTAAGATGATGTAAAAATATTTTGGAAAAGTTGGATTTGAAAAAAAAAACATTTTTGGACTGAAAAAAAAAATTTCGACTGAATTTCGTTATCGAACCTTTTAGGTTATTACACTTTTTTCGGATAAATTGGTTGCATATTTGTGAGAAATTTTACGGTAATGGGAAATAAAAATATATTACAAACATGGTTTTTATTTTTTTAATAATCTATAATAGGTAGATTCATTTTCAATGCCCTTTCAAGTCGTGTAGAGCACGAGATCTGTGAATTTTTTATTCTCTTTTTGCTTACATTTGGTGAACTCTGGGTCGTTTGCAGATGACGTCAAAAACCTGTTAGCAAAATCTTCCCCGTACGGATACGATAGTATAATGGAGCTATTAAAAGAAGTAAGAAAAAATTACTCCGAACTGAACGGCTAAAAATAGATCGATAATGGCGTCGAACTTTTTATGTAGGTATCTACAATAAAATGAAACGAAGTTATTACGTTTTTTCTATTGCTTTTAAATATTTTATCGAATAGCTAACATTAACGGTCCTTATAAAATGATATGAAGATAATTTTATATAAGTATAAATAACTGAATTTGGATGTATAATCCATCAGCTTATCCTATTACGAATATTAGATGCTACGTAGGAATATTTTAATCTCATAAATAAAAATTAGTTTAATATTTTACTTGCGCAAAATGCCAGTTTATTGATAATGCTTTGTAAAACGATAATGTTTCTCGATAGCATGAAGTGTAGGTATTATATCGTCAAAATACATTTACAATGCTGTATGTTGAGATTGACTGTATCATGGTTCCATAACATTCTCATCAGACAAAACGCCACTGTTAGTTAATCACAATAAAATAATACTAAAGTTGATAATTTTATATCTTGCGAAAATTAACAAACTTTGTAATGAATGTGCCTTCTTAATAACGAATCTGCCTTCATTTCTTGTTCCGTCATTCATCTTCGTCTTGTATCTATTTATCAGTATCAGAACAAGTCAACATTTATCGTACACTAGCTGTTAAAATATTGTAGTTTCAGATTTCAACGTACTTTTTGAACGAACCTCTCGAACTTGTCAAACAAACTTGTTTATGCAATGTAGTTAGTTACGTAGTTGACTTACAAGTTACGTGTAAAGTACTTGTTAATTAAATTAGATTTTAAAAGAGTTTCTGATTTAATTTTGCAACGGGAAACATGTAATCATAATAAGGTAATGATAACAAGTGGCCTATAATCTGTATCTCGTGCTTCCTACCCCGCATTATCATTCGCCCCACGGACAGTCATGCGCGCACGCAAGCACGTGTCGTCGTCTCGTTACGGTTCTTACGTGAGGAAAATTTGCTATTTACTTCCCACAATATATTTTATGTCTTTATTATCTCCGTAATCTAAGTTCGTAAAGCTACGTCTAGATCTCAATTAATTTTCTGGAAAATTCTATGTAAGTAAAGTCTAACCAGCCGCAGCGCAGCTGAAAATAAAGGTTGTCTCTCATTCTCGTTAAACACGTTAGTCATAATCTATACATATAATAAAACAGTAAAAATATTCTGTCTGTACATTTAGTATTTTTGACTAAAATGGATAGAGGGACACTTAAAAAGAACAATAGAAAGCAAAACAATTTTTTTGGAATTTCTTGTCTGTCTGTCTGTCTGTATGTATGTATGTACGCGTTTCACGTAAAAACTACTGGACGGATTTGAATGAAACTTTTTTTGTTATATAACTATTAAGCCTGGGTAACATATAGGCTATAATTGATTTTGAAAACTGGAACACCTGATGAAGAACCATAGCAGAACAGCTAAACTAAAAGAAATATGGAAATGGTGCCTTAACAAAAGTCGTTCAACCTGATGAGCATTTTCTGCTGACGTATAAAAATTGAAGATCTGGAACATCTGATGAAAAGCTCTAAGAGACCAGCTACACTATAACATATATGGAAATGGCGCCTTAGCAAAACTTGATTAATCTGATGAGCATTTTCTGTAGACGTATAAAAATCGAAGATCAGAAACATCTGAAACAGTTTGGATCACAAAAAGACTTTTCATCTAAGCGAAACTCACGCGGGCAAAGCCGCGGACGACAGCTAGTACATAATATGATAGCTGATAAAACATTTAAGCATAATGAAAATGTCTACGTACTTTATCTATATGTTCGTTGTTCAGTAAGGATCGATGTCAGAAAGTCCGACTAACTTAGTCCGGGAGTCGGGTCATAACATAACACCATCCAAACTGGGATATATTTTGCAGGCGGCTGACTAGGTATGGAACTGTCGTCATTTAATAGATTTTCATCAAAAATTTCATTCATTTTACGATGATAATGTCTTGTGCTTATAGTTTGGTTTTTTCATCAGTAAATACAAGAAACACCGATTTTATCTGTTTATAATTAATGTATATGTTACGGTAAGAGTGAATAATTGATGATTATTGATAATTATCTATTATTATTAATAATTACCGAAAGTCGAGGTTAAAGTGATAAATTAATCACATTTGTCGGTTTTTATTAATAATTTAACCGTAGTACTGATAAATGTGATAATTTTTAAGTTTAAAGTTTTTAAAGTTTAAGTTTGATGGTAGATTTGATTTTTATAAGAATTTTATTGTTAATTTTGTAATAAATGTGCCCTTATAGTTTGATTTATTTAATATTCTAGTTCAGAATATGTGAATTTGTTGTCCTTTCGTTTTAAAGCAAGTACAAGTAACCTTGTTTGTGTGATCTCTAATTAATATAATTGTAAGACAGTGTTTAATATCATAAATGAATACCTGCTGGTCAAAAAACATTGGGTTTTTATTTATTTTATAACTTTTACCAATATGTGTCGTGAATTATTAATAATTACTACTAAAAGTAATAAATTTCGATCCTTTACTCATATTTACCAAAACATGTGGTTAATATTAATAATTTTGTAAAAATATTAATAATTTTCAATTAATCAGATTTACCGTAACATATATACTCCTCGATCGCTAGTGAAAAAAATATGAAGCTCTTGAAATAAAATGCGTCATCGCATTGAGAAAGACAAACGCGGTAGAACTTTGTTTTACAACAGTTAAGACTCATAGAAGCACGTAATACAAAGCTAACTGTATAATTAATTATAAATGTAAATAAATAATATTCATAATGTTCGTTATATCGAACATAAACTGACTGAGTAGGTACTTACCATAATGTAAAGTTGTTCAGCAGAGTAATTTCTACTCGCACCGTCCCACGCGAGATTTTATTGATTCTATTTTCCAGTGTAAATATTAGATTTATTGACTGCGATCGACAGCGCGAGCTGAAGTGTTTACTATGCTCTAGAAGAGGAGAAACTTACTGCCGAATATACTACGACGCAAAAAGTAATCGTGACTGAGGCAGATATTTATTTTATATCTTGGAAATTAAGATCATCAATTTGTTTTCCGAAATGTTTCTCTTCATCAAATTTTATAAGTATTGGTAGAGACTCTTGTACTATTATTAGGCGGAATAGGTTTTCGTTTCTGAAGTACTTTTTAGAATATACAGCCAATAGAGTATAATTATTTTTTCAACACACTTGCTCGTAAAGTGGGTCTTATTACATCGAATTTAGGTCCATAATGTCATATATTACGAAGGTATTACGAATATATTACGGAGGTGTTTGGAAATAAAAATTACCATACTGCGCTATACAAAAGATAGAAAACTAATGCGTGTTATGAATTCCACAAAGCATTTTTAATTTTGCCGCATAATACATATAAGATCAAATAGGGAAAATAACAACAGTTTATAAGCAAAGATAATGATTTTTATACAGCCAAGCACTGGCTGTATGGCGATATACCATCCGCAGAGTGCGCCGCGCCGCGCGCTACCTGCGCACGGCGCGGGGCGGCGGGCGGCGGCACGCGAATAAAAAACAAGACTATAATTTATTATGTTGTGTTTGTTAGGTACATTTCCTGATTTTCGCCGTGTTAGCATATTGAATATTTAATAAAATAACGAACAGGTGTGATGTCTGTATGTGTGTTTTTGTGTATGTACTAACACTAGGTTTTAAGTTATCTGTGCTACTAACAAATTATGATCCCTGTTGGTCGAAATAAAAGATTATTATTATTATTATTATTATTATAAAATGTGGACTAGTATGGAAGAATATGTAAATTTAACTCCACCTTAAATCATTAACGAGACGCGTAATGCAAGTAATAGTTTATTGCCTCCAAAATCAAACGTACGTATTTGGTGGCATACGAATGTTTTATAAAGTGGAGGAATGACAAAAGGGCGCAATCGTTTCTCGATAATTACATGTTAGGACCACATTTTTTTTTTACTCACAAGTGTGTTGAAAAACGTCGTACGATACACGTGTGCATTTGGTCATTACGCACACTCGGCTTTATTAGCCTCTTGTGCGTAATGACCAACTTTGCACACTTGTTTCGTAATGTACTATTCTGAAACTTCCATTATTACAGTATTATATTATATTTTTAAAATACAAACCCTCTTTAAGTGAACTCAACGAACTCATGAGAATGTCAAACGAAATAAGATAGTTTGTAAGCAGTAAAACTTCGACCACAAGGTAACGATAACATTTTTATATGACTATTATCACAAGACTGTGCTATTAGTGTAATGTTGCATACTAGCTACCTATTCCCATAGAACGGGTTATTTTAGGGTGGGTCGTCACGATGCCGGCCGGTCAAATGCCGTTGAGATAAGCAAATTCGACGTTTGCAGAATTGCCTCACTGTAGCCGTATGGTAATTTAGCATTAGATAGCTTACATAGGTACACTGCATACGTACTTGAATTTAAAATATGCATGGTATGCGAGACAAGAAGTACTTATTGTAAGTTTTTTTTACCCGTCTATCATATTTTATCGGAATCTGACCAGAAGTTTTAAGTTGAAAAATAATAAGAAATCCATCTAAACATTCATCCTAATTACCGAACGCATTTATAAAATTAACAGTGACTACAAAGAACAAATCAACTTCTTTGATTATCTTATACATATGTTGAATTGGTTTATCTTTGAAGACTGAAGGAAAAAAGTAAATAAATAATACCTAACAATAGTAAAATTTCATATATCATCAAAATTTTTCATAAATCAACCCACATCAAAGTTAGGTAAACTATATACATAAATAGATCGATCCTTTGTGATAGAACGGGGCGCCCTTTGAGAAATGGGGGCGGAACGATTTCTTGGAACTATCGGCTCGAATCTATATGGATACCAAATGGATACAGTCAATAGCATGTCGAGTTACCCAGCCTGGACCTTTACATGACCGTAATTGCGACTAGTTTGCTATGAGTTTGGGTATGTTACTGTTGACTGTACCTGGCTACAGTGCTCAAGTAATCTACCTAAACTTATTGTGCCGAATTTGTTATTTCTCAGAAATATTAAATCTAAAATATGTGCTTTACCTAAGATTTAACCATCTCTATGAAACTCTTACTCCAACAATCCGCTAAAGACTACAAAAATACCATTTAGAAAACTTTACATTGCACATTAATTTCGAAATCTAATGGAAGGATATTTAGGTATTCCAAAAGAAAGATTTACGAGACTAATAAAAAATTTCTAGCAAATATACGAATAAATAGTCACTTATTTTGAAATACGTTTTTCAAGAAATCTTAGATAGAATCAATGGAATTTTTTGGTTTTTTTGCAAACGTAAATATGGAAGAATCAACTCTACATTTTCTGTGAAAGAGAAGAAAAGGCCTAGAAAATATACAAAGGAGACGATTAAGGGATTAAATATAAGAAAACGTTTCAAAATATTATAATAACATGCACAATAAAAGGATAAACAAAATGTTGTAACAAAATGCCGATTCCGCTTCAAGAAACACGTGTCAGTTTTCCTTTGAATGAATCTTGTTAGAACTGAAATACGCAAGTTCTGGGAAACTCGGGGAATGCGTAGGACTGAAAATAAACTTTTTCTACATTTGAAATTCTAAAAAAACCCTTTCTAAGGAATTCTTTTACTGGTTTTGTCACGAACAAATAT
Organism: Ephestia elutella; assembly: GCA_018467065.1. Lineage (NCBI taxonomy): Eukaryota > Metazoa > Arthropoda > Insecta > Lepidoptera > Pyralidae > Ephestia > Ephestia elutella. The sequence continues at coordinate 7,668,001 of CM031573.1, read as the reverse complement.
TTTTAATAACTATATAAATAAAAATATATGATATTTAGCCCACGTACTTATTTCCCGACTGAGATGTTGAAATATGGATATATATGGGAATCTTGAAGCAGGGTACAAGCCAACGATAAGTATGACAATGCATTTGCATGCGTTCTATGATATCTTTATGTAAATTTATGACGGAGCCTGTGGTTCCTTTTCACGGAACTGTATAAACATTACACTGTTGCGGATTTGCGGATAGTCGTATAAGTTCGGCGTTTTACTATTGCTTTATACCTAAATAGTTTGTGTGTGTGTACGTTTGTTTATGGTATTTGTCACAAACCAAGTTTTGCCTTGGTTCAGTCAGAAATAGAAAAACGTACCTTGTCGTCAAAATTTAATCCTATATAGATCTGTACTTGCAACATTAAATGAATAATTTATTAGTTTGAAGTAACTGTATTTTTTAACAATACCTAATGTCCGTGTTTACAATTTCTTGACACAGAATATAATGCCAATAACAATGTTAAACAGAACTTGTTGACATGAGCTATACTTTGGTTGGACTTAAATGTAAAAAAAAATATTTTTCATTACCTACTTTTTGTAAAATTGAACATCTCATAAAAGGTTCATTGAATAAGCGAATTTATTGTTAGAAATATACCTCTATCGTTCTAAAATAAACATTTTCTAAACAGATGTCACTTACTGAATTTAAATTCTTTGTAAAGTTTATCTTCCTATAATTGTCATTTTAGAGGCCATAATTATACTCACTTTGTCAAAAATCCCAACATCTATCTCTTTATTACTTACAGTTCAATTGATTTGGCTCCGGAACCTTAAACAACGATTTCCTTCGGTAAACGTAAGAAGAGATCAATAGATATGTAGGTAGGTGCTCTATGTTTGGTATATATGTATACTTACCTATAAAATATACCAGGCGTGATTAATTACTTATTGGTACCTTCCTATCGGATTTACGTAACGACGACGCCGGTAGGGAATATACCTAAAGTATGAGCGTCATAACCTCAATTCTCACCTAAGCCGAATTTAGCTTAATAATTATACAGATCTCCAATGGACCGCTCAAAGAGAATATAATCATAAAAGAAGATTTTTGTAACAAACGATCGCATTTGTATCAGCGTCGTCGTCGTCGTGGCGCTCAACATATCGATTTTTCATTATAATTCGCATGGCATTGAATTAAAATTTTATTGTAGTATTTAAAATACAAGATTGAGGTCATCGTTGATGGCACTATCTGCATATTTTATACAGAGACTGAAGGAATTCACTTACGTTTTAGAAATACGAGACTCCGAAAACCTTACAACATCTTTTTTAACTGCCTAAGTATTTTATTAAAAAAGTATTTTACGAATGTGATCTATTCCAAAAACGAATTCCAATAAAAACCTTTTCATGTGAAATGTTGCCAAGACAATATGGTTTCAAAAAGTTGTCTGATCTCAAACTCATTGCATGCCCCTAACTCTACAAGTCCTCCCTAACTTACAATAAAAATTTATACTACTTTCCCCAAAGGCCAAATATTCGGAATCGTTGAGTAATGTACCTATACAAAAAATATAGGTAAGCCTATATATATTGAACCTTATTAATAATTACAATGATTTATGTATGACACAGCCCTAATTATATTTTACTAGCTTTCGCCCGAGGCTTAGCCCGCGTGTATTTCCCACGGGAACCGTGCCTTTTCCCGGGATGAAAGGTACCCTATGTCCTTCTCCGTAACTTCTATGTATTTGCGAAATTTCAGGAAGATTGGTTCAGTACATGAAGCGTGGAGAGGTAACAAACAAACAAACAAATAAACAAACACTCACTTTAGCGTTTATATATTAGTTAGGAAGTGAGGATTAGGATAAATCGGCTAAAGTGAGATTGAAAATTAATATTTAATGGCTGTGTTACTACGATATATTTTATATATTATTATAGAGCCTCCTTTGGTAGTAGGTATAAGTACATTTTAATCCATTACACGGGTAGGTTTATCATACATTTCCTCTAATTCGGTGAAAGGTTGAAACGTGTTTCAGTAGACGCACACTTATCAAATAGTAATTTTGACTGTAGGACTTTGAATTAAAAAGACACAGTGGATATTTCTGTTCATACAAAATAACCCTCTTAGATCCTCAGAGCTCTCGCTTTATGTTTGTACTTTATCTAGTAAAGTAGTTGAGCCGCTCAATAATGGAGTAGGAAAGCAATCAAGGGATGGGATCACAGCGGAGCCGCCGGCACGTCCGACGTGTAATTAAACTAGTGGTTCTGTGAGAACAGTAGACCTCGCGAGCCCTTCCACGAAATAACCGATATTTAACCGTGTCCCTGGCTTAGAAGAGTTTTGAAACCAACCTACCAATGCTGGAAAGAAAGTAAAAAGTTCTTGTGGTTGGTCAATACCACAAAAAAATTGAGTGAGACCTGCCTTTTCCGCCTTGAAATAATATTAATAAATATATACGGACAAATCACTCAGATTGAGTAAGTTCAAGACTTTACGGGATGCTAATTTAACAATACTATATTTTATAACAAATACATATATGTATAGATAAATATCCAAAACCCACGTCAATCTGAAAAATATTATTTTCCATCTTGACCCGACCGGGGATCGAACCCGGGACCTCTGGTGTGGCCGTCTGGCGTGATGACCGTTAGGCCACGGAGGTCGTCAGTCGTCAGAAATGCATGGTTTGACCTATTGGTTATAGGTATGTATATTTATGTAATTTGCGCAACAAAATTAAAGTTCAAAAAAGAAAGTTCAATTTGAAATCGAATCTATTATATACATATACGTATATATTATTTTTTTAAATAGGATTCTAATCATATAATGAAGTTTTTTGATATCAGATTTATTTCAAGTGTTCAAGATAATTCCACCAAGCAAAGCAATCCACAATACAATACCATTAACCAAATAAATACTTGAGTTTTTTTTTTCAGTTTGCGTGTACCACCCTAGATCTCATCTATGCTTCTCATCAGGCAAGACAGGGGTCAAACGCACTCAGTTTAAAAAAAAAATACACGCAATTCAAACAATCTCATTTTAATCAATAAATCAAGTCGCTCTTAAATGAATTTGCGAGTATTAAAAGCTTTGCTGCGCCATCTATTGATTTTTTTATGAACTATCGTATAAAAATTTAATATATGGATTTATAGCGGTTTTCTTAAATTTCACTATGTTGTTCATACAAAAAAGTTGCGTCTTAATAAGGATAACAAAAATGTCTAATGACATTTTTGAATTTTTTTTTAAATAGCTGAGATATAAGGTTTTTTTTATATATTATCGCCATTTTATAAAATTTCGAAAAACTGGCTCGACTAAAAAATTCTATAAAATTAACGAACCTGCTCACAAAATTTCATAAGAATCGGTTCAGAAATGCGACCTGTAGGCGATAACATCCGGACAGACAAAAGAATTTTCGGCTAGTGGAAACTGAGACGCTTCGCTCGCTGCGCTCGCTTGGTCGACTAATTACGTGTTGTCTTTTTGGTCTAGAAATCCCTAATTTTGATGAGAAAAATATTTACTTACCGCTTAAAAAATATTTTCAGTCTTGAGAAAAAATACTTGGAGTGCTGTGGAACTGTTTGCTTTGCTAAGAGATACCATACCTGTTTTATGAAATTGCATTATTTTGAACACTTAATTTATATTGTTTTAACATTTCAGTAGCAAAGTCAGTATTTATCTTCTATAACAACGGGACTTTCGGAAATAATGCTTTCTTACAGAGTATATTGCAAAGTCAATCAACTCGCATTACACGCTAACAACAGCGTCGAAATTATTTATATCTTTCAACACTCAATCAAACATAGTTTCCATAGCTATAGTTGTACCTAAACACTCAATACAATAGATACGAGAGACGACAGACAGACAGTTGAAGCGGGTTTTCATTCACGCCTCCTCTCGTCGTGGTCACCATTGTTCATTCCATATGCGTGCTATTTCACGCCGTGTCGAGTCCGACGGCTGCTAATGACTTGGGATCGGTTATTCGTTCTATCTACTATTCAACGGCGGATCCAGGTTTTTTTTTCTGGGGGGGCACAAGGACCATGGTGGACTATGATGCTGTTGCCGCCCGCCTTTCCCTAAAGACTACCTACGCCACTGCAAGACCAGATTTGCAAAAAATCAAGTAGTAAACGAGATGGGCAGAAAAAGTTCTGTTCTTTTTTAATTTGATATGGACTGTCATGAAGAAACAGTCTGGGGGGCACGTGCCCCTGTGCACCACCCCTAAATCCGCTACTGCTACTATTATAGCCATATTGGCCATCACAAACAGAGCTTTAACTGCGATTTAAATATGGCAAGACATCCTAATCCTAACTAATATTATAAAAGCGAAAGTGAGTTTGTTTATTTATTTGTTTGTTACCTCTTCACGCTTTATCACTGAACCAACCTTCCTGAAATTTCGTCAGAAGTACTGAGAAGGAAATATGGTACCTTTTATCCCGGGAAAAACACTATTCCCGCGGAAAATTCACGCCAGCGAAGCCGCGAGCAAAAGCCAGTACTAGCATATATCTTGCTATTATCACTTTGTACTAAGATGATTTTTTTAAGTTTGGTATATGATATATGACAGACGGTCGTTTATATGTATTTTATTACGCGATTAAATCGTAATCGTTTAATTGTATATGAATAAAATGAATATCTGAGCGAGCAGTAGTACCGAAACAGCACCTTAATAGTAGTGATAAATCCAAATACAAATCACATTATAAAAGCCAAGTACAAATTTAAATCTCAAATTAAAATCAATAAAGGAAGAAAGCAGGCACCTTAAACTGACTTAATAAATATGGAACAATAATGGGCTCATAAAAAGTAGCTTTCGCGTCAGCTGTTTCATTTCACTGACCTTTAAAGGTAACATTATACGATGCGGTGTAAAATATTCTATTACTGGCTTTTATTCTACTATTTATTACCCAGGCCTTTTAGGAGGTATAACAGGGAAACGCTAAAGTCATAATTCAATGTTACGCGATAGACAACGTTTAAAATCCAAAATAAACAATATATATAACTAGCTTTTGCCCGCGGCTTCGCCCGCGTGAATTTCCCACGGGAACTGTGCCTTTTCCCGGGATGAAAGGTACCCTATGTCCTTCTCCATACTTCTCACACCTTCTACTTGGTTCAATAGATAAAGCGTGAAGAGGTAACAAACAAACAAACAAACTCACTTTCACTTTTATAATATTAGTTAGGACTAGACATCTATTATTAATATCTATTTTGTTTTAGTGTTTACACATAATAAAATTATAGCTGGTGTTCCGTTTTCAACGCAAATCTTGTTTACCTTTCAATTTGAATTTCGCGCGCCTTACCGATGCACTTATCAATCAACACAATTCGCTGTGCTGCAGTTCTATTTAGCCAATAGGGCGCCCGGACTTCCGCTGGCGCATGCGCAGATCCTACCGGTGTCTGAGAGATCAACGCCATAGGCTGGTAGCAGAAGGCTGGTGGCAGAACCAGTAAAAACCTCTCCGTGTCTGTACGTGAAAGCGAAGGCGCGCGCGCATAAAACATTACATTTTACTCAATTATTCTTAATAAAACTTCAAGTGCTCAACAGTGTTTTTGGAACTTTATAATCGTGTGTGGCTGGCCGGCTAGGTGTCTAAAGGAAGAACTATTCGTGAGGAATCGTGCTCGAAGCCTGCCTACATGGTAAGTGGTTTGTGCATTGTTCCTATTGTCTAAATCGTCTGTAGCAACGCTTATTAACGGCGAATGCTTTCAATAAGTATTCGATCCAATGTGGTGATTGATAGTGTACTCTAATTTCTACTTATCGAATCAATTTAGCCACATTTTTTTGGTGCCGAAACCCGGGAACTTTGGATACCTACCTTCAGTCTGCCGCCAAATACCAATTCGATTTAGTAATTGCTACTTCATTTACCGTATTCCACGCTTATTATACTTACTAGTACAGCTAAAACGAATAAACATAACATTTTGTTTCAATTACTAATCGGAAAACAAGTCTTTGTTCCATTTTGTTTTGTTGAGTACCTTACCTACCGATTATCGATTTAAGATGGCTTCCATCAGTTTCTAGAATATTTGTTGAAAATAAATTCTTTTGTCGTTTTATACTTATTAGCATAAAATTATCTACCGTTTTACCGTTCGCAATAAACAATATTGCAAATCCACCTTCTCATAATTTTATGTTGATAGTTCGTTATAACTCGACTACTTTTTTCCAACCGTTCAACGTTTCCTCTTGATATTTATTTATCGAAAATTTATTTCGTTTCAAATTACGAAATATTTTTTATCGTGACGTTGTATCGTTTATCGTATCATATTTTCAACGAATTTTGGTGCGTTCACATTTTCATTATTACCGTTTTAGGTTAAAAATCATAGTTTTTTGTTTTTACAAAAAAAACTGATTTTTATTTTTTTTATTTACCGTACATTAACGAATATCGCAAACCGTTTTTAGTGTTCCTAACGCTCATTTAATTCATCCTTATCAATTTAATTTATTTCAATTTAAAACTCAGGTGACCGAGGTGACAATATTACCTGTTGTCGTGTAATACCGCCCCAGTGATTCTCGTCGATTCTTGTGAACGCGGTCTCGCTGAAGACGTTCGCAACTAAACTTTTTTATCGAATCCGAATATTTGTTGCTATCAGGTTTTATTGTTTTGATATTAATTATGTCTTTACTATCAAGGCGTAAATCTAAACCTACTATTAAAAAGGGTATCGAAAATACGTACACTATTAATAATTTGCCCAGTTTGCGACGTAAACGAACTATAGCATATAATCGCTTAACGAAGGCTTTGGAAGTAGGTACCTTAGCCAATACCGATGAATCACAAGTAGGGTTATTTCTTTCATATTGTCATGAAATAAAAACGATTGCTGATAGTTTTCATGACTCCCATTTTATTATTTTGGACCTTCTTAAGGATGATGCCGATGAGGAGGACGATGAACTTCAGGATCGATTTGACGAATTGTATTTTCAAGTGTTGGCAATTCAACGAAAATTTGAACAACGTTCATCTCAACAAGCTGACACTTCGAAACATAATTCATTGACCGGTTCGCACAGTGGAAATATGCGGTTACCAAAAATTTCGTTGCCAACTTTTTCCGGTGCTATCAAGGAATGGCCTGAGTTCATTGCAACTTATAACGCGTTGATACATGATTCTACCTCCTTATGTAATATTGAGAAATTTCACTATCTCGTGTCAGTTTTAAGTGGTGATGCTTTATCGTTCATTAGAACTTTTCCTGTTGCAAGTGAACATTATTTAAGTGCGTACGAGGCTCTCAAGTCCCGTTATGAAGATAAACGCGAATTAGCGTTTACGTGCTGGCGTGATATCTTGGACGTTAGTTTAAAGACTTCGAACGCTCAAGATTTTCGACGCGCCTTAGACACGATCGATGAGAACTTAACAATTTTAAAAACTTTAAAATTACCTACCGATAAATGGGATTTTGTTCTTTGTTATAATGTTCTGGCCAAACTCGATACCAAATTAAGACGCGAGTTTGAGGAAAAACATACCGATATTGAGCTTCCACAGTATAACCATTTAAGGGCATTTTTACACTCTAAAGGTGAAGCATTAATTCGCGACACGCACTTTTCGAATGTTACCAATAAAACCGCTAACGTTCCAAAGGACACACCGGGAACTTCACAGAAGTTCAAGCGACATAACGTCACGCATTCGCTTGTCGCTCCCACCGTCACTACTCATAAAAATGTTGGTGATAAACAACAAGCGAAACCTGCTCACAATTCGAGCACTCCGATTCGTAAATGTGCCTACTGTCGCAATGAACATCACATCTCGGCCTGTAATGATTTTTTGGCAAAATCAATAGATGAGCGCATGGCTGTGGCCACTGAAAAGAAATGGTGCTACAATTGTCTTAACGCATCCCATTCAGTGCGAGAGTGCACATCAATGTTTTCATGTCGACAATGTAGACGTAAACACCACACTTTGCTACATAAGGAGCCGGCGGCAAGCTCGGCGACCTTAGTGGCTAAGGATTCGTTAACTCAGTCTGATCCAACCGTAACCACAACCGTGTTACTGGCAACAGCTCTCGTCCAGATTCGTGATGCTTCTGGTGAATTTCATACATTTCGCGCGTTATTTGACACCGGCAGTCAAAACAATTTTCTCACGGCTCACGCCGCTCAACGATTAAATCTAAAACCTATAACTGGTAATATCAACGTTTATGGGTTAGGGGGCAGCCCTGCCTCAGTCAGTGGCTTTGTTACATGCGACATTGGCACCAACTGTAACGTAAAGTTTCGTCTGGGAATGCTCGTCATACCGAGCATTTGCGGAGATCAACCGATAGCAAGGCTAAATACGAAAGGATGGGAGGAGGTCAAAACACTACCGCTAGCTGATCCTGGTTTTGACATCCCCGGTCCGATCGACGTCTTGTTAGGTGCCGACGTCTTTGCTGAGTCACTTCTCGAACAACGTCTGAAGGGTAACGCCTCTCAACCGCGAGCTTTCAACTCAGTCTTCGGCTGGCTTCTTCTTGGGAAGTCCAGACTCGCATCGTCCAGTCTACTAGGAGTAGCCCCTTCTACCGTAGACGATAGTTTAAACAAAATTGTTCAACGTTTCTGGGAAATCGATAACGTTCCACAATCTTCCCGATTGACCCCAGAAGAGCAACGCTGTGAAAATAGTTTTCTCAGTAATCACTACCGTGACGAGACAGGTAGATATGTAGTTTGTCTCCCCTTCAAAAACGACGAGGAGCCAGTCTTTGAAGGTTCTCGAGAAGATAGCCTTACGACGCTTTCATGCCATTGAAAGGCGTCTGTATCGCGATCACAATTTATACCAACAATACGTGGAGTTCATGACTGACTACATCGACAGTGGTCACATGACTCTGGTACCTGCCAAGCAAATGGGTCAAGGCAAGTATTATATACCGCACCATTGTGTGCTACGTCCCGACAGCGCTACAACGAAGCTTCGCGTTGTATTCGACGCCTCGGCTAAAGATGCAACTTCCAAATCGCTAAACGACTCGCTGCTGACGGGACCGAAGCTACAATCAAATATCGTAGAGATCCTTCTTCATTTCCGTGAGCACGCAATTGTCTTCATGGCAGACGTGCGCCAAATGTACAAATCAAATCAACCTAGCTCCTCAACATCGTGATTATCAACGTATTCTCTGGCGAGCTCACCCAGATGAGCCTCTTCAAGAGTACGTATTAAATACCGTAACGTACGGAGTGTCTTCCGCTCCATTCCTGGCGTGCCGCTCTATTCAGCAACTGGCCAACGATGAGGGTCACAAGTACCCAAAGGCCAAAACCGTTTTAACTTCCGACATATACGTTGATGACGTCATATCCGGAAGCTCATCGCTGAAGGACGCCAGAGAAATCAAAACTCAACTCATCGCTCTTTTCGGTCTTGGCTCGTTTGAGCTCCGAAAATGGGTGAGTAACCGACCCGAGCTACTTAGCGATCTTCCCGCGGAGGCGTGTCTTTCAGAAGCAATCACTTTTACCGAAACTGAAGACACAACTATCAAGGTTCTGGGCCTTAAGTGGGAGCCTGCTTCGGATTCGTTCGTCTTTACCGTTAATCCATCTAATCAACCGTGCACCAAGCGAACGATTTTGAGTGAGGTTGCCAGAATTTTCGATCCTCTGGGTTTTCTATCTCCTTTGACAATTCATGCCAAATGTCTTATTCAAAAGCTTTGGATTCTAGGTCTTTCATGGGATGATAAGCCCCCACCGGAAATTATCTCTCAATGGGAAAAGTTCTCTGAACAGCTTCCTCAAGTTAGGAATCTTAAAATTCCACGTAAATACGCTACCGATAGCGCTCAATCAGCTGGTATATGTCTATCTGTACAGTGAGTGAGTTATTAAAGAAAAAATGTACGACGGGCAAAAAAAGACAAAATGTTTTAATAAAATTTTTGCGTGACTATGGGTGACTTGTCAGTCTGTTTGTTTGTACACGCATCACGCAAAAACTATTTAATGATATTTGATGCAGTTTTCATAGTTGTTTTTATTACTGAAGGTCCAACTTAAAACAGACCAGGGTTAATCCTAATAAACCGCTTTGAATCTGAGATTTTAACAATTCCGCGTGGACGCAGTCGCGGACAAAAGCTAGTAAAAAATAAAAGCCTTCGGGTGAATTATATAGCAATTTGTTAGAACATTTTGTTACACCCGAACATTTGCGTGGTAGTGAGGAATTTTTCCATTTCCATTCCCGCAATATCTGTTTCTGTTATGTTACAAACCGCATTATGTTTCCTCAGGGAACTCTTCAAAGACAAATGTGAAGATCCTACCTATATTATTTACAAAAAAAAGAATTTATAGAATTATAAATAGCACAAAGAAACAGAACTAAGAATGAAAGCGATTTAGGCACATTACATTTTAGGAATATTGAGAGTATTTGAGAGCAAAGGTCTCATTTGAATAACTTGTGTAAGTACGTTTATCTTACCTTTAAATGAAATTCTAAGAGGGCTTTAACTCCCGATACGAAAAGAGGGGAAGTTATCATGTTAGAAAAATACAGTAAATGAAACATTTTTTCTGTGGATTATTAAAGTGTGAATGTGTTGTAGATGAATGGCGCGCAATGGGACTGCTCCCTTTTCAAATCCTTCTTTCATTCAATCCATTGCAAATTTGCCATTATTACCATCGCATAGAGTCCACGGTAACTTGACGTGCAAGTGACTGTACGTGAAGTTTGGAGTCTGCCTCCTCAAATATTAAAATGTGGCTGTAGCCGAGCCGACCGCACGGGAATTTGAATTAGGAATGCGATGCGACGAGACATTCCCGGCCGTAATAAAAACTTTGATTTTACGGACAAAAAAATATAGAGGGTTTTTGCTGAAGTAATTACCTAATTGCCTTTTACAATTTTATTATTTCTTGAAAAAGAAAACTTGATTAATTTGCGGCTGTAATGTTACAACGGGTTGTTCCCAAAGTACTCCATTCTTTTGTTCTAAAAAGATAAGAATCTCATACATGTGTTCCCAAGTACTCCACGAAATTATTATTATTTAAAAATACTTATTATTTTGTTCCCATTCTACTCCATAGGTATTTTAACTTATTCTCAATGTACTCCGCACATTATTTGATATCAATTCTCAAATCCATCTAAATAATTATAAAATATTTCACTATGTCGTCAGTCACAAAATCGTTCAAACAATATCGTGATGATTAAAGTTCTAAAAAAGATTCTAAATTAAGGAGAAAAAAGGAAGGAAGTTTGAATTGAAAATGTGTCTTAAATTTTAGCTTGTTAAAATTGATGTACAACGCATGTGAGTCACAACCTAGCCGCTAAGACGGAAGTTGCTTATTTACGGAAATAAGTTTTTTCAAAATAGTAGATTTTACAACAAGTGCACAAAACGAATCATTTTTATCCGAGACTTTTAGCAACCCGAGCCGAAGGCGAGGGCTGATAGTAATGTCGAGGATAAAAATCGTTTTGTGGACGAGTTATAAACTCTGCTTTTCACTTCGATTGCGAGGAAATAAATCAAATTGAAGAAATTAATAAACGCACGAAAAAACAAAAATTGTTTACCGCCGCTTTATTTTTTTAATCTTACGACATTGATAGGCTTGGGCTGCAGACCTATACAGCCTACTATTAAATTAATTTTGTAATATTTTTCTTAAATTAATTAAATAACCTACCGTACTTGAATTTAAATTTTAATATCTTTTATGTCTTAAAAAACATATAAGGCAAATAAATTAAAAGTAAATATTATAAAATAACAAATTCTATCTATGAACTTTTTATCGTGTTTGGCTGTATGGCTCACTTTCTTTGCCTTAATATAGATACATTTATGAGTAGATACGTTAATGCCCTTGTGCACAAAATTCGATTTTGTGCAGCCTATATCCTGCACAAATAAGCACTTTCAGAGCATGAGAAGTGAAAATGTAATTTTATCAGTTACTTTTTGAGTTTCCCTCAAGCCGAATTCCTACATTTCCATAATAATCATGAATCTCTTAGATGGAAAATATGTAAAAAAAGCTCATTTATGAATATGTTTTTGATTGTTGATTTTTGAATATGTTTAATTGTTGAATTATAGGGAATATATAAATGTTGATTATTGAATTGTAAAGTCTTTTATTTAAAATTGTCTTTATATATAAAAATATTGTAAGCTTTTGAGCATGACTGTACTATACGTCACCTACACTTTTTATTCTAATTATTGCTTTTTTGATATCAAAATCGCGTGGAGTATTTTGAGAACATTTTAATATTACCGCGGAGTAGAATAAAACTTAATTTAAAATATTATTTTTTTCATGGAGTAGTTTGGAAACATTTTTTGGTGTACTTTGGGAATAACCCTTCCCTCTAAGGAGTAGTCCTTCGTGTATTTCTCTCGCCAATTCGGGTAGTGACGAATTGTTTACATTCAGCAGCATGGATGCCGAGTGCGAACAATCCATCTAATCTAATTAAGCTCAAACGCAAACTCCTCCAATTAATTGCCTGAAATTCTACTCTGTGCCGGGAATTGATGCGTTCAAAATATTTGCTCATTTTCCACAAAGCCTTTAATGTAATGTAACATTGAAAACGTGAAACTTTGTGCGATGGTTGTTTGTAGCTCGATAGATGAAGCAGAGAATCGAGTTTGATGGAAAACGGCTAGATTGAAACCTAGTAATTATCACGCCACGTAAGATAGGTATACGTTAATTACCACGTAAGATAGGTATACATTTTCATTTGAAACGTCTAACTCTACAGTGAAACACTAAGGAGTTTTATAAATTGTAATAAAATACAATGGTAATTTAAATTGCAAGTACATACCTATTCATAAAGTTTGGCGAATCTCAAAATAATAATGAAAACAAGTATTTGACACAAAAGTGTACCAAATCCCCGAAGTTTAATCGAAATAATTAATTAATGTCATTAGTATGAGGTTGCTGGAAAAAAGGTTTTTCAGGATTTATGGATCCTGGTAACTGGGTTACAATGACAACAATGGCCTTCGAATCGGGTTAACTTCAGCATAATTTATCCTTAAAAGTCATTAGTGAACTTAGACACAGTAGAACGCTATTAGCATGCTCGCACATAAATAAAAAATAGGCAAATAATGTTTTTTAGATAAATAAATAAAAATAAATCTCACCAATCTAATAATAAATAGGTACTTTGTCATTTTCAGTTAAAGTTTCAGTTATCCATACTTCCATACTAATATTATAAATGCGAAAGTTTGGATGTGAGTTTGTGACTCTGTGAGTTTGTGAGGATGTTTTTTACTCAATCACGCAAAATCTACTGGACGGATTTCGATGAAATTTGGTATACGGGTAGAAAAATACCGGGAATAGCACATAGCGTACTTTTTATCCCGAAATTCCCATGGGGCGTGGCTAGTTTACACAGTTTTGTTTCTCTCATCATTTACTAATATAGAGCAGCATTCACTGGTATTTGTGTTTGTCGGTTGTTCAGAAAGTTGTTAAGTTTCTGAACAACCTCTGGTTGTTAAGTTTGTTAATGATACTCAAGTGAAATTTCCCAAGGTAAGTACCTACTCTTATTATAAAAAAGGCTTTTAACTTTTCCAGGAATTGCCTTTTGAATAATATTTTAAGTTTAAATTAATTAAGTACTGGGGATACTTCAATATAATGAATTGTAGATATTTTTAACCCTTTGTAAACCCATGAAAAAAATATTATCTTGTTTTAAAATCCGCATAAGTAATCATTGATTACTTTTTTTCAAAAACAAATTGGATGATAAAAGAAGAGAGAAACTTTTTTATTTTCCTCGCAGTCCTCGCCTCGCTGAGTTTTTGTTAGGGTAGTAAGCTCAGGTTGTAACGGGTATGCTCACGATTTCAGTTAAACATATACATTTATTCCTTTGATCAAAATACGTCTCAACCTAGAATCCTACTATCCTACTAATATTATAATTGCGAAAGTTTGGATGTGAGTTTGTAAGGATGTTTGTTACTCAATCAGGCAAAATCTACTGGACAGATTTCGATGAAATTTGGTATACGGGAAGAAAAATACCGGGAATAGCACATAAAGTACTTTTTATCCAGAAAATCCCACGGGAGGGAAGCTCTGGGGCGCAGCTAGTTTTAAATAAATTTTGTAAATAAACCTTCATGCATTTATTAGAAAATCCACGCGCTATACGACCGATGATTAATCTGTGCCTTCAAGCTTAATTTATGGCGTGGTTCGTGACGTATGCGCAGGCATCACGTTTTTTTCCACATGGTTCACAAAAAGCTTACTTGCTTGATTTACGAGTAGAAGGTTTACGCGCGCTATGATCACCGCGCTACATACAACCTATCAAATGTTCATAAATATATAAGGTAAGTGATGAAAAAGTAATTCTAAAGCCATCAGCTTTAGAATTACTTTTGGAGAACCAGGATGAACTCAAACATCTCGAGTCAACAGCCTTATCGTACCACAGAGCCAGTAATCAATTGCTAGATTAATTTTCAATAGCTTTTCAATAGCTCTCATACCTCACTCATCGCGTCAAATTTCCGGAAATTAAATTATATTTATAAATTTGTTATTACTGTATGGATCATTGGTCTGACAATAAATGATACTATTATTATGATAAAATATACAATAAATATACCTTTGCCGTTTTGTTTCCAGTAAAATAGTAGGATCTATAGGCAGACATGGCGTTGTAGAGTGAGTTCTGGGATAAAAATGAATGTTTGCCACCTAAGTAGACTACCATAGAAAAGTGAAATAGGCATGCTATTCAGATAGGAAGCAAAAACACAGTGATTACCAGCAGCGTTCCAAAAAAAACACATATCTGGACTTCTGTAGGTATTCAGCAGTGAAATATAATTGCATATTGTATTTTCATCTTAATTATACAAATTTTTTAAACATCATTTACTTTTGTACAATAAATCCTATTACATTAAATCGTAGTGTGAAAGAAATTAGAATAATTCCCTTTTTCAAAGGTCACGCGAATTCATTTCACCGCCCACTTACTATGTAAATTGGAAAACTTATTTCATGTGACGTAAAAGTTCACAAAAAAGCTTTAGGTGTTATAACACCTAAAGAAAATAATATATTATCTAGTAATGATTGAATATGCTCTGACTCTAAATATATAGATACAAATATCATGGTTTCAAGTTTTAATGAATACGTCCGGACCTTAATGTATAATGTAACAAGAAAACTTATCAAACAATAGTAAATTGTTACCCTAGGGGTGAAGTTAACCCGAGGTTAACACTGTGCTTTTAATTATGAATTGAACGTAATACTTTTCAGCCCTAGGGAGAATCGTTTTGTACTGATAACTGTTAAATTATGAAAAAAATAGTTATAAAAAATGTCTTCCAACTTCAAAAAGTATTATTTTCAACCCGCTCCTCAGACAACTTCAGAGTATGAGTAATTAAATTATTTAGATTTAAAGTCACAAATTGATAAGCAAAAGGACTTTTATTGAAATGTATAAACGTAGAGTCTAACGTGTATTTATAAATTCCATGCCCTAACTTGTGTAATTTCCTGAAGGATGATTGAGTTTATGCTAGCCTGGTATCATAAAGTACTTGTAATGTAAACTAGTTATAACTAGACCATGTTAGAAGTGCCGGCTCGTTCGCTCGCAAATCTAATTAGCAACAGAATGATGCATAGCAAACTATAGCGCTTAATTTCAAGAACATGCGAATTTTATGATCGAACTAGCTAACTAACTTTACCATTTTCTCTTTGTAATAATGTTTTGTAATAATTGTTTGTTGTTTGTTCGAAGTAATACTAAATCTTTGTGAACATCATTGGCGGACAACGTAATTTACTGCTGTTTCTTGTGAATGGAGCCAAAAAGTATGTACCGGTAATATATGTACTTAGTACAGCACTAGATATCCTTTTATTACATTAATACAAAATGATGTAATATTTGGGTATTTTTTTATTTGGTAATTATTACTGAATAACATTTTTATTAGTTCGCCATTTTTATTATTAGCCATTTTTATATTTGGTCCTTTATATTGTTGAGCATTTTATAATTGGACATTGGCTTTGGACATTTTTCTTTTTTTTCATTAGTCGTGCAAATCATATAAACTGGAAAGTCTAAAACTATATTATTACAACTAACCTATTCATAAAATACTTACATACTTACCTAAATCAATTAAATGTACCTGGGTACCTATACTCAGCTGCAACCAAACGGTCTTTGACCCGAGTCTACTGACGTCAATCTGCAATGGTGCAACTGGTTACAATTTACATCGCACGTTCAAGTCTATGAATAAATATCACCAAAAACATATCTGCTGTAATTTTTATCACGGACTTCGTTATCAAAAAAGACGATATAGCTCCGAAGCCCTAAAATAAAGACAAGCTCTCTCTTATATCAACGAGTAATGTTTAGCCGAGAAATAGACTATTAGAAGCGGTGGTGGCCGAGTGGTAGGGTGCTCGAATGTGGCTGCAACGGTTCCAGGTTCGAATCCTGCCCGTGCTACATGAGTTTATACCAATCTGACTCATGAGCCATGAAACATGTTCCTATGTTAGTTTTCATCGACCACCACTTGCTTCCGGTGAAGGAAAACATCGTGAGGAAACCTGCACTGGTTGATGAATTATCAGCTAGTGTGTGAAATGAAGAAGGCAATGGCAAACCACTCCATTAAAAATTGCCAAGAGAGACTATTAGTGGTAAATAGAAAGTCCTTAGTGATGAAAATAATATATTAATGATCTTATAAACGTATGTATTTTACGGGAACTCTCGATAGACAGCCCGACAGATTCCCGTCGAGTAGTATTGAACCTTTCACGTTGCTTGCTATTAATAGTTATTTAGCTTATAAGTATATGGCAACCCAGTTATTTGCTCTCGACAGATACCTTGCCTAAAAAGTTAAGGGACCCACGCAACAGCGGCGCGTAGCCGTAGCACGTGCCATGTGTAGGTAGCACTCGTAGCAGTCGTAGTATTGCTACGAGTTTTGTTACCATTAGTGATGTGCCCTTTCCGAAATTTTCGGGAATATTTGTAAACGGTCAGGAATCGTTCTCGGAAATATTTCCTAAAACGGAAATTGTTGGAAAAGTACCTACCTGAAATATTTAAAAAAAGGAATTTTTTTTTTGCAGCTGTCTTTAAAATAAGAAGATTGACAATCACTAAAATTTTAAAGAAAATCGGATTAAGGGAAATGCATATTTTCCATATTCCGGAGAAATTTTCCTAAGAAATCTCCGAGACATTTTCCAAGAAATTTCGGAGAAATTTCCAAGAAATTTTTTGAGAATTTCATTCCCAGGAAATTTTCCAAGAAATTTCAGAGAAATTTCTTGAGAATTTCATTTCTGAGAATTTTTCAGAGAATATATTTTAGTACTAGCTGTTGCCCGCGGTTCCATTCGCGGCAAAAAGTCGTTTGTTTCTCATAAAAACATTGAAACATCGTGAAATAGTGACAAACAGACTTTCGCAAAAAATTGGGAGAAAACGTTCCCGAAAAATTCTGGAAAGTTTCGGAAATTTTCCATGAAATAAATTTTCGGAAACCGAGAAATTCTCGACGGCACATCGCTAGTTACCATTTGTTAAACAAAAAGAACAAACCAAAAAGTTTTAATTTAAAAACACTACAAACGCTGTTTGTATTTGTAGTTAAAAATATAACTATTTTACTCCAGTTTCTTAAAAAGTATCATTCCCAAAATTGCAATATCGCTGACAAAGCTTGTTTATTTTTGTCCGTCATTCTTTCCGAAGTCAGCTTTTTTTTTGTTATTCGCCAGATAACGGACGATGTTTGTTTATCTTCCCAACTCTCCCTAACATCGTTCATCTTGTTTACTATCGTATTTTTAGGCGGGATTGTACTAGAATTGATGGTATTGTAAGAGTCAGTGTCAACGCAAACAGTACCACGCTGGCTTTTTACATACACTGGTGCAACCATAGACATAGAAAAAAAATTGCATTCTTTAATTGACATATAAACTTGATTGTCAAATGAAGTATTTTTTTTTCTAGCTCTATGGGTGCAACTCATATTTTGCCTAACGATTTTGTGATACATTTACTAGATTTATAGTTCAGTTAAAGTTAGTGTACAATCAAACGGCGCAATTCAACCTTAGATTATATTATAAAATAACAAAGTTTCTACGTCATAGTGAGTTTATTTGTTTATTACGCTTTCACACCTTCAATAACATGAACTCTGCTCAACCCTCTGGTTTGACTGTTAGACAATGCTTTTAGCATTAAATCCACCTTTTGTTCTGTACTTTTGTATGTGTGTACAATAAAGTTTAAATAAATAAATAACAACTCAAACGATCGTGTCGTTAAATTTGACGTAAGTACATGTTGCATACATTATATTCTAAAAGCTAGTCTATGTTTAGTACCTCTATTTGTCCCAGTTCCACTCTGGTATCAGTCGGCTCGTGTAACCTTAAATTATCGGGTTTAGTTTAACAATAGCTATCAAAACTTGCCCTTGCCTTTATGTGCAGAAGGATGTATACAATATATAACTAGCCACGCCCCGGGGCTACGTTCCTGTGGGAATTTCGGGATATAAATTACCCTATGTGCTATTCCCGATATTTATCTACCGGTGTACCAAATTTCGTGATTGAGTTACAAGCATCCAAATAAACTCACTTCCAAACTTTCGCATTTATTAAGTTAGTATTAGTAGCATCAATATGTATATTCTTCACATTTGCAATTAAGGAATCTTATTTAACTTATTCTGCAGAGATTTAAGTACTTTATATAAATTTACATTGTTTTTAGGATTCCGTATTATGTAAATGCTGTCATACATAACATATCCTATGAGATTTAAATTTTTTTACAACACAACACAATTTTGTACAAGAAGAACAGGTAAACTTTTTAAATAACAATGGCAATTGTTTTTACATGAACTTTACATAGATAATATGATATTTAAATATTGCGCACATACTACACACAAATGTTGACATCACCAAAACTGTTGAACATAGGTAAAAAACAACATCATCAAAAAACTTTGCTAGTGTACTCGTATTTAGACAACGCTTCCGTACGTCATTTAACTGGTGACATTATGATTATTTTGCCCTTTTTCAAGGTCTCATCAATTGAATACCAAAAAAAAAATTTTAAGTGAAGCGGTTTAGGCATGTTAGAGAGATCGATAGAGTTACTAATCACATTTTTAAGAAATATGGATGTTTGAAGTTTTATATCAACTTCATGAAGTACATACTACACTCGGATCTCGAAATGAAATTGAATGGAACTTAAAATTTATCACATACCTACCAGGAAGTTTAAACATAGATAGACATAGAGAAAAATGACTGCTAATAAATTTAATAAATAGTAAAAGATAAATAAAATGTGTTTAACCTTTACGAGGTAGAAAAAATCAATAGTCGCGAGACTTTAGTTGTTGAATATAGCTTAGCAAAAAATATAAGTTAGATTTTGAGTACTACATTATGTATTGCTAACACAGAAAATATTGAAAAGCAATGAGATAACCTTTTGCTTGTAGCAATAAATCAGGGCCTGTTTACGGGACATTAAGATCAAAGACAGCTTTATTTGCTCAGCTAATTGAGTTCCAAGGGATTAGTTGATGGATATTGTCGTAGCAACTTGATATTTATCTTGGAAATAAGACCTCAATTAGACATCGTCTACAATAGATACGATACTAATGAACAAAGTTGCACATTTTGAGGAATTCACAATAGCAAATCTTGTTCGTCGTGTAGAAACATGATATACAAACAAAATTTGACTTCTCTATCCATCGAGATATTATGTACTAGTAGTTGTATTTCGATGTCTCTATCAAGTATTTAAATTCGGACTGAAATAACGTTGTTCATAAATTAGAATATAACAGCATTATTTTTGTAACAAAAAGGCTATGTATACGAGTAGTCACAGAATTAATATAAGTAGTATAGTGCAAGTACTCATAAACTTGTTGTATTTATTGCATATTAAAGTATTTAATTTAAAAAAAATTAAATTAAATTATTTTTTAATAAATTACTTAAATTAAAATGACAAAAATCGGAATATTCGGCCTTATGTTATTCAAAATTTTAACATTGTCAAATAATTTAATGGATAAAATTTTGTCTACACCTTATACGTTTGTTTTGTTCTGTTCTATGGATATTGTTTGTCAGACATCTATATCCATGATTGCTTTCCTCATTGACCATATTGTTTTGTGTTTTGTATTGGTAAAGTCGAATTTAATGTATATCTAATGATCTTCATTAGAGCCACACTACTAGGGCGGACATCCGCGTAGATCACGTTGTTGTTGTTTGTCATATTCTCTTTTGGATGAATAGGATGACAGTACATTGGATGACAGAACGTTCAATTTAATCTTGGTAACAATAGTGGCATTCATTTTTTAAAACAAAAAACATTGGTTTACGTAAGTGCTAACATTACGCTGTTGGTTTTTTGTAATTTTTTTAAACTTTTTTATCACTAGCTTAAATAAAAACTTAGTAGGGTAGGTATACCTACAATGTTTTTCACTAAAAAACATCCTTCAAAAATATCTTTGACAGTTTTTTAAAATAAAAGACAATGGTTTCTTTTTTTTACTTTTAAAATAAACTCAAAGTACATGGCCGAACTATTGACGTATAATACTCAAAAAGCTGACAAATACTTTAATTAGTATTTTTTCCACCTATATTATATAATGCTGCTGTATGCCTGTATACTCTCAGCCGAAAGACGTCCACTGCTGGACAAAGGCCTCCCCCAAGGATTTCCATAACGACCGGTCCTGCGCTGCCCGCATCCATGCGCAGATGCCATGCCTGTATACATATTTATGAAATTCACGTTTGTAATAAAGTATACTTTTGCTCAGTGATTCTTATTTATAAGTAGATACGTGATAAGACAATATAATTTAGAGTGGAATCGACACGTAACGTAAGTAGTATAAAGACAACTTTGCTCAAATCACTGGCCTAATTCTCGTATTCAAAGTCGCTGCGATGTCGTAGCGACTAGCAGTGTGTGAGCGATGCGACAATAGTCAAAACTATAGCATACTAGCTTTTGCCCGCGGCTTCGCCCGCGTGAATTTCCCACGGGAACCGTGCCTTTTCCCGGGATAAAAAGAACCCTATGTCCTTCTCTGTACTTCTAACTATGTGTATGCCAAATTTCAGAAATATTGGTTCAGTAGATAAAGCGTAAAGAGGTAACAAACAAACAAATTAAAACAAATAAACAAACCAACAAACAAACAAACTCACTTTCACTTTTATAATATTAGTTAGGATTAGGATTAATTTGTCGCACCGCTACACACTGTATCTAAAATTATGTAACGTTCGTACTATATTACAAATATAGTACTATTTTAATGGAGAAAGTAAGTACCTATATCCGACATCATCATTTACGTAGGATGCATGTGTGAGACCCCAAACTTAAAAACGTTAACGTAAATTTTAAAGTATAAGTGTGCAAAAGAGTTGGTAGTGTTGAGTATTTACATATATAATTTAGGTACATATTTACTGGGTAATATTTTAGTACTGAGGACCACAGTCACACACAATAATGAGAAATGAAAATAATGATACGAAAATTACAACATTTTCGCCACAATTAATCGAAAAAGCCTTACCCGATTTAATTAATTACTATGATAGCTCGTTTTTGTGGGCTTAACTGCTAATACAGTGTTAATGTGTCCGAGCCGTGGGCAGATTGACGTCATCATGCACAACTTCCGCCCACCATAGGCCGGACATCTTACCATCAAAAATTTATGACCATCTATAAATGTTTGGCGCAATGACTACAAATTGGCCAGTTAAAAAGTACATAAAAATAAAATTAATTAAGTGAGAAAGAACTTTATTATGATTGACTATATGTTTTATAATTATTATATAATAAAGTTTTGACATTTTTAAGTAATTACACTTGTTGAGATTTTTAATAAATTATTTTATACTTTCATCTTACTTCACGTTTATCGTTTGTCCTTGTACACACGTGTACCAGTCACTAAAATATAAGTTTCGTTTAAGTGTATGTACTTTACTTATAAATGTGTATTTATATTGTTATTTAATTGCGATATCTACGTGCTATGAATTAATGACATGTTTACATGTGCTACGAGGCGACTGCTACGCATTATTTGAGTTTCGTAGCACATCGTAGGCTCGTAGCACGTGCTACGAATCGTATTGAATTGATTGATTTCTGCGACTGGTATATATTCTGTATCTGCGAGAAAGAAAACGTAATTTAGATTGGATTTATGTAGCCAACCATTTATATCATACTATTTGCCGATTCATACAAAACTCATATGTATGATGAAATTCGCATTTTTGACATGGACCTATGGTCCAGTATAAAAATTAATGTATTATCTCAAAGGAATTATTTCTCTCAGCGTATTATTCTAGGTAAATATAATCTACCTAACGTAGCTCTGACATTTCACATTGAATAATCTCGGCGAAACATTTCTCGTGTAGGTACTAAAGTACAAGAAACACATCTAAAGCTGAGTCCACAAAGCAGCTCTGGATCCAGGGAGGTACTTTAATAATGCTGCGTGGGCCGTAGCCGTAGTCTACAGACAAATACCGACCATAGAGTTAGTAGACCACAAAGAGGAATATCCTTTGTTTGCACGAGAGCGCGCATATCCATGTCAGAAATGTTTGCAGTCTCTACTAGGCAAAGGACTTAAACGCCAATTTTTTGAAAAAACTAAATTCAGACGTAATATTTTCCATTTTCCACTTGTATTTTAATTACTGCAAACCTCGCCTAATGTATTTAAATAGTCCCGTCTTTATTGGAATATTTTTGTATTTGTTCGTTTTTCTCTATTTTCCATTAAATGTATATTAATTTTGTTTGTAGCTTACTTGTAGATGACGATTGGAGACTGTATAGTATTTTCCATATCCAATACGAACAGCGCCCGGGGCTTCCCTCCCGTAGGAATTTCGGGATAAAAAGTACCCTATGTTCCCAGTATTTTTCTACTCATGTACCAAATTTCATTAAACTCGATTTTGCATTATTCAGTACCTAACAAAAATTCAAAAACATCCAAATTTTTGTAATTTATTATAATATTAGTAGGAAGCATGATTGAAATAAATATTATGTATATCACTGTATTTACCTACATTATAAATATATTAAATGAAGTCTGCTAAAAACATGTCAACACTGAAAATTGACAAACATGAAACGAAACACCGTGACCCACTTTACAAAAGGCGATGTAAACGCAAAGTGACCATCTGAGAAACTTGAATAAACGATTTCTATTCTGCTCGAAGATTTCAATAGCAAATACGGCAATGTTTTCTAGCCAGCTTTACATAATAGAGGCACTCGAATAGGCTCTAATGAGAACTATAATATGTTTGCACTTGTTGACAAATGTTTGAACACGATTAGCAGGTATACGGACATTTGTTAAACCTTGAACTAATACTTAAATAATTATCACAGAATAGATGGAACTTTAACCGTAAGGTTTGACTGTCAGACAATGCTTTTAGCATTAAGTCCACCTTTTGTACTGTACTTTTGTATGTGTGTACAATAAAGTAAACAAATATAAATAAAACTTTTACCACAGTAAAGTGATAGTGCTAACGGTTAGCTTTTACTATAAGAGCGTACTACCTTCGTCTACTTATTATTCTCAATATTCCATACGTAACTAGAACTAATTATTATTCTGAAAAATAAAACTAAAGCTTAAACTAACTAACTAAAATTCTGAAAAGCTAAGAAGAGCTGCATTCTTCGTCTGTTGCTGGAATATCTGCCTTAGTAACAACTAGTTAGAATTTCAAGGTTAAATTTATCACTAAATGAATCATTAGCAGACAGTGTCTTAACTACAGTAGCCTGCAGATCGTAAAATGAGTTTAGTTACTGAGTTTAGGTACTTTACGACCCGTTAAAATTACTTTACCTAGTGACCGGAGCTTGTTGTAGGGTTCGCGTAAATATTGAAAGAACGATTTCGTTCATTCTTCCCAAAATACCATTGGGTTCAGTGGCCGTAGGAATTGGAGCAAAGTAAGTGATGAGATACGAGGTTTCCGGGGCTGACATGGTTTCTGAGAATAATTGTATAATTTTAAATTGCATAAGTACCTACTCAATATTGTTGTAGTAAATTTTGCCTTGTTTTTTTTCTTTTAGATTTATATTCGTAGTCGGAGAATAATTTATTTCTAAAATGTAAAAAAAATAAATTTCTTAGAGTTCGTAGAAGTTTCAAGATTATTGTTGAGAAGGTTAATATAAAAGTAGATATTGTTGTTAGCATATACCTACCTCATATTAAGAAAATTGCTCCCTTTACTACTTTAAAACTCTATGGCATTTACATACTACTTATGTCCATATTATGTACAAACTAAATGTTACCTACAAGTTAACGTTCCAATAAAATAAACATTGGATAAGTCCGCCGTTGCCATTTTCTGGGTAATTTGTAATTTATTTATGTTATTTGTGCAATAAAGTTATTACAAACAAACAATTAAATAGATTGTACTTAATAGTAATTACTCCAGCTAAAAACATAGTAATATATGAATCTATTAATATTATTAAAAATGATCGGTACAATGAACGAGTAACTGCCAGTTTAGCTCAGGAGAAAAATGCAAAGGCTCATATCAAAATGTTTTGCGAGTAAAGAAAGTCGTGAAAGTTACTCCAATTTCGACAAAAAAATAATAAGGGGATCCGAAAGTGGCATAAATCCGGTGTTATGACAGCCCTACTCGCGGGTAACCGCCACATATCACTTCACTCACTCTTTGTGATATAATTTGTGCAGCGGAAGACAGATTTATCTATCTCGTCTCCTATTGATCCTTATTTTCTTATCCTGAAGGGGATAGGGTATATAATAGCAGACATATCGTTTCTATTATACGTTTTAAAAGAAATGATATATCTGTTTTTGTGGGGATTATCTTTGTAAGCGCGTGTTTCACAAATAAATAGCTGCTAGATGATGTATATTTACATAGTAATGAATACGAATCTCTATGATTAATTCTATGTCCGTTGGATGCATCGTCTACCCGGAAGAAATTATCTAAATGGAAGTGAAAACTGCATCAAAATATCTTGCGTTGTTTAGTAGGGGATAGCAATATACATATCTACATATGCGAAAAGCGGCTCGATTTTGTACATTCCTATATAAGTACAAATTATTATTTACGGAAATAATTTAAACTTAAAACAATGTTTATCTCATATTTTATGTATTTAAAAAATCGTGAGGCAAACGTGGAATAAACCAGGATTCGCAACAAAAAAAATGCAAACCGTTAAGAGGACCCGCGGGTCCAGATTTAGCGGGGTCAGTCAACGGAATACTCAAAATGTAGTATTGTTTGCAGGATGCCGGCGCTCCGGCTCCTGGGGCGCAAGTGGCTAGCGGCGTCCGACGACCTCGTGTTCCCAAGCATCTTCGAGCTGCTCTTCCGATTCGTGTGGTGAGTTCATTATTATAACTGCAACATGGGCCTTCGCTCCCTGTGTGTTCAAGGTTTCATTCTGCTCCTGTACCAAATTTCAATAAAATCTGATCCGCGTTCGATCGCGCTTGTGACTGTCCCGCGGGGCTGTTTGACGGAATAAAATATATATTTTTTAATTTACTTTCATCCCGCTCGCCAATATCTATCTATTGTTCGAGCCGAATTGTCAGTCTAGTAGATTTTTCGTAAAAAAAAAATAATAATAAATAGCAAAAGTAACTGAGCTTATTGCATATTTCTCGCATACCTCACAACACAACTCTCCATGGTACTCGCACGGGTAAAAAGGATTTTTCAAAATGAGACAGAGCAGTTTCTCAAAATATTTCGTAATTCGAAAAATATTTTTTCTTAAAACAATGGTATGTCTTTGTTACAAAAATACTACTTCTCTCTTTTTGATAAGATTTTATTCTTGAATTTTTTGTTATTACAAGAGAAATATGTTCATCTTGAGATTTATTTTTACTCCAAATAATAAACTGAACTTCTCTTGAATTGAGAAATTTATTTATCTCAAATCAATTAGACGTATCTTTTATTAAGATTTAAGACTTCTCAAATAATGATTTTCTACAATTAAGAATTGATTTATTATTACCAAGTAAAATTATCAACTAACTTCGAGAAAATCATGTTCTGAAATTAAATTGAGTTTTGTTTGAGGTCAAGATTAAAAATATTATTGTATAGTAAGTATTTTCTTGAGTCAATATATTCAACACTAATGTTTAGACATTCTAATTTTGTCTTTTAAGACAATAAATAATAAAAATATGTAACTTAATTGGTGATATCGTTTACTGATATTAATAAATCTTTAGATTTTAACCAAGAAATATCTTTTTGAAAGTAAGTAAATTACTTTTTAGTATTCAGAGACCTTACTTAAAACAAAGACAACGGTAACATTAGAAATCGACAAAATCATTGTTTTAATTCAACACGAATTAATTTAACTTCGAATATTTTTTTTTGCTTTAAGTTTAAAAACCCTTAAACTAAAGAGTATTTTTTTAATTGCAAGTTGCCAGCATTGTCAATGTAGCTACATGTTTTTTACTAAAAAGTCGTTCAGTTTGATGCGGAGCGGTCAAGAATTTAGTTTAACGTTTTGCAAAATAAATAATTTAATGAGTGGCAGTGGATGAGTGTAGAGATGGATTGGCCTTCTTTATCGATAAGTCAAGTGCTGACTTCTTGAAGAATTCCCCGAGAAGTGATTGACAATTTTCTCTGTAAGTACCTAACCTATGTGTTTTTTATATTCAATTAATGTTAATTATGGATGCTTACAGATTTGCCCTATACATTTTATTCTATTTTATTTTGCAGAAAATGGTTTGACTATTGAACACCCTTTAAAACTGACGCCAGAAACACTCAAGTAAGTTTGTCCACAAATAGCCACTCGGATTCTCCTGCTTGAAAAAATAACAGAGCAAATTACTGCACAGGCAAGAACTATTACTATAAAAGAACGGGGCAGTATCAGTTGCCAACTACAACAAAGTTTTCGATACGCAACTGACAAGGGCTTAAAGGATAACCTTTTCTAAGGTAATTTTGAATATGATAACGATACTCGTAATGGAAACAATTGCATTTATATTTATTGGTGTGAATTAAATGGCATTAAATATAATGTAAATAATGTTGTACTACAAGGTGTTAGGGATAATATTCCTAAATATTATATCATACAAAAAAATCGTTCTGTGTACCTAAAATCCATTTATTCTTACCAGTCCTATCATGTAAGCAATCTTACCATGTCTTTTTATGATTTTACAACAATATAAATTAAAATAGACTTTTTAGGAAATTACTTTCGTTTTTATTAAATGTTTTACTTTAAAATGTTTAGGTTTGAACTAATATTTGATTTATTTTCAACAAAATTCATTAAAAAGTACTGTGAAGATTGTTTACATAATAGGACTGGTAAGGATAAATGGAGTTTACTGACGACATATTATTTGAATGTTCGTTTTTAGATATTGTTGATTTTATTATAGAGAGATATCGCGTAGTTGTACTATTCCGTATGGAGATTTGTACATGAATTTAATTTCTGTAGTCAATAAAGTGAATTTAGATTTATATGTTAAATTTGATTTTTGATGTTAATTTTATTTTATAATAATATTATGTGATGTTAAAAGAACTGAATAGGTTTAAGAGGTACAGTTAGTTATTGTATTACAATTTTTGTGTGACAAGAGCAAGGCTCTTAAATTTAAAGATGAATAAGTATATAAAGTGAATTTAGATTTATTTTGATGTTAATTTTATTTCATAATATTATTATGTGGTGTTAAAAGAACTGAATAAGGTTTAAGAGTTTGGTATTACATTTTTTTTATTATTTATCCGTAGAATTGTAGCTCTAGATTTTAAGGGGGTGACCTGAGTGAAAATAATGTAGTTCATTTTTAATTTTTCTAATAATCCAGTCAACCAAACATTAAAAAATTTGTTTTATGGAGTTCTTGCGTTAGCTAAAAGTAATTATTTTTTTAAACTCATCAATCGTTTTCCATATTTCATGAAAAAAAAATGCTTTTAATGGTATGACACTTCTTCATTAACTAACTAAATAAATAATAGGAAGCTAATGGCGAATTCTTTAAAATTGCTTGTGGCTGGCTCAAGAGATAATTTTTGTAAGGTGTCAAGACAATTTACAAAATGTATTGCGACAGCACTTTCGCTCAGGTCACCCTAATAACTAGTTCAATTGTTTTTTTTGTTCATAACTTGTTTTTTATTTATTTGTGTTGAACAGTGATTTTTTAAAATGAAAATATACGCATTTCAAAATTGTATTTGTCATTGTATCTTTTTATTATTTAAGTCGTTTTGTGTTTAGCAGATTCATATTATACGAGTTAAGGCTATGTCAAACAGCGGGCTCGACGGTAGCGTGACGTCGCTCGGCGCGATGCGAGGCTGGCCGGCTGTGTACTATGGAAATATACACGTATATTTTATAGTACACATCCGGCCAGCCTCGCGTCGCGCCGTACGATCGCGCTACCGTCGAGCCCGCTGTTTGACATAGCCTTTACCTCTCAACAGAAAGTAACTGTATTCTTGTTTCAAACACATAAAACGACTTGAATCAAATAAACCCCATTCTTAAATTCAGTATATCAAAATCTTATTTTAATATTATAGTTTTATTAATATTAGATTTAAAAATCTTGAATTAAGATATTACCGTATTGGTGTAATAAAACAGACAATATCAAGTTAAGAAATTATAATTTAAAATGAAAGAAATACTATCTAAAACTTAGTGCCTCAACTATTAAAATCAACAAACAATAAATCTTCATTTAATAAATGAGATTCTTCCGTTTATCATTCCATATTTTCGACCTAACTCATTATTTAGTTATACCAATAAAATATTATCTTAAAACAAGAATAATAGATTTTACTGTAAATAAAGTTAGTCTGTATGGAAAGAAAAAAACCTTTCATTTGAAGACTAACTTTTCTTGCCTATCAAAATAACTATTATTCTTAAGTTAATTTATTCGTTTACTTCATGTAACATTATTTGTCTTGTTACAACTAAACAATTTCAAGAATTTTTATTACTATTAAGAAGTAAATATTCTCTAACGTCTATAGGGAGAGGACAGTTTTCTTGGAGTTAATAAATTTGCTTTGATGCAAAGTAATTTCTCTATTTCTGAGTAATCTGTTTTTACCGTGCGTAAGTAATTAAAAGTTATGATTGTTATAACTTTTAATTACCTGCGGTTTTCCCTGTTAACACGTACATATACGAAACGAGTTATATCTAAAGCGAGCGATGTGCGGGAAAATATTATTTTAATTTCCGAATTTGCGAAAAAAAAATTTTTTTGGAAATTTGATGAAGGTGTTTCAAATGGAACCGTACCATTTTCGGGGGGTGAAAATTTAGGATTATCCTTTTTTCTTTACTGTATCATTATCATATAACCAATGCCAAACACAATCACATGGCAATATTCAACCAAAGCTATCAGTTAACTAGCAAAACTACAGAGAAATATTTTTCCTTACAATATTTATTTTTAACCACACAATATTATTTATAAGATTGAAATATTTGTGGCGTTGTAAGCTAACACAATAATCCAATATTCTGAGAAAACTTCCACTGAGAAGATCATTAGTCTGGTCTGGCTATAAATATCCTGTCGGCAATACGAGGTTCAATGTCGAAGGGTTAGGAAAGTCTCCACTCCTCATATTAGGTGTATTCGAGATTATTGCCGATATTGGATAAAGTTTTTACTATTAATATCTCAGCTTCGAAGCGGCGTATCAAAATGAAACCTGGGCCAGATTTTAAGATATTTTAGCAAAACTACTTCAAAGGGCATGTTGCATAGCAGGCTATATCATGAGCAGTTCCCCAAAAATCAGTAATAATATCAAAAACCGATTAAGACCATCTATATCTAGATATTTGTTTGATCGTGTTTTTTCTTGTTATGGTACAAAAATACATTTAATATCGTATAATGGCGATACTGACATGGCGCCTGTACGTATGTTCAGAAACAGAAAATCAGATACTATTCACGATATTTTTAAATAAGTAAGTAAAAATGCTTTATTGCACCAAAAACACGTAAAGGATACAAATTGAGACTTATAATAGGTAAAATATGTACAATAGGCGGCCTTATCGCAAGTGCAATCTCTTCCAGGCAACCTAAGTGAACGGAAAGAGAATTATATTTTTTTTTATTTATTTATTATATTTTTGAAAATTAATTAAAGTAAATGTTTTTAACACATGTTACATGCAATATCACAAAAACCAATGTGTATTTCACATATAGATGAATAATAAAATAAACAATTCTATTCCGCGGGCACGTATGTAATAAAAGTACATTTTTGAACGTACCGGAAATCGGAACTGTCAAATGAAGCGCGTCAACGTCAAATCATAATGGGTGTCGGCCATTTTGGCGGAACTCTCCTAACCTTCATTACGATTTTGTTGACTAAATGTACCATAGAAAGGCTACGAATTTATCGGATTTACTTATAAGGCATTGATACTGACCGGCTATGATATATCATAGCACCTATCTGAACTTTTCATTTTTGAAAAGTTTAGATAGGTGCTTATGATATAGCCGGCTCCCTATACATTTGTGCAACAACCCCTTTCATTCGTAAGGTTTGCGTCATGCACTTACCAACATACGACAGACAGACATGGTAAAAATTTCATTTTGACTTCAACTAGCCCTATAGAACCCCTTATACTTTTTTCTTAAAACTATCCTTTATACATAGTTTTTTATAGATCTGAGATAGAGGGATTTGATGTTATATCTTGATTCTCAAAGCGATCAACAGGTGTGACAAGGGAAGCGCTCTTTTATAACAGCGTGTAGCAGTTGAACACTTTAGATGAACACTTTCAATGTATATTCAATGTCGAGTAAAAAGGTTTTACCGTCCTTTTTGATGCCTCGGTGCCTTCGATGTGAATGGAGCCTTAGTACCCATTACTGAATGGCCGCCAGTCTTTGATCTAAGAGCGTAAACACCGGTGACATCGCGGATCTTCACCGGCTCATAAAATTAAATCATAAAGGCAAGCGAACAGGATTTTAGACCCTTAGGTTCAAGAATATTATTAATTGCTGTTATTTATAAACGTTTATCACCAATTTTCCACAGTCAAATATGGTTGAATACATGAAGTGTATCAATCAATATATTGATTTGCATAAATTGTAGGTACAGAAACGTAGGTAGTATAATATCTACATACCTACCTACCTACCTTATTATTTATGTCCCCTTATGTCCCTCATATCATACATTTTACATCTGCCATGCAAATTTACATTCATGCTATGATATAATTATATATGTTTTGGTGGTGATTATATACATACATACATATATATTATCACGCCTTTTTCCCGTGGGGGTAGGCAGAGACTAGCGATTTCCACCTGCTACGATCCTTACAGATCTCTTAAAAAGGGAGATATTAGGAGGACCCATAACCGGAGAGCATGTATGAAGAGAGTGATGAGTGTAGAGGAAGCAAGAGAGATCTGTAAGGATTATATGCCTGTATTATTCTATGTATAACGGCGTAAACTTTAAGTTAAAGCTACCTACTTACTTTTATTAGATAGTCGAGATACAAACATCGCGATAAAAATTTTGTTTGAAATGGTGATTCAATAACGAAAACCTTTCAGAGATCTCAGATTTTCAAAGAAATCTACGTAGATACGCATAAAATATTCAACATTCTATTTACCCACCTTTTCCTCACATGTACGCAGTTTTCAGTCTTCTAAAGAAATTGCTCTTCATAAAATATTAACTGATCTAGAAACTTGAGAAGGGAAGAGATGCCTGATGTATTTAATGGCAAAAGTATAAGTGGAAAAAATAATGTACGCATAAGACAAGATTAATAATAATGTACAATTGGACATTGTACGATGGTCGTTAGAATAAATAAAAATATGTTTGAAATATCCTGAGTAGCTTTCGAACGTTCCTTACTTGTTGCTAATGTATGAATATGGATGAGGTTTCCCTGTTCGTATTTTTGACGGATGATTTTAGGCCTTCGGGGCCTCGGCCTGATTACTCTATATAATGACTTTTAAATTGTCTAGTACAGCGATTTGATTGCTTCTATTACTGGCTATTGCGAACATTGAATATAATTTGAACGGAAATTTCCAATAATTTTTTAAAGGTAAGTTAACTACTTATCTAGACATGTATTAATACCTAGCACAATCATAGAAAGTCACATCAAAATCCAAGATCCATAATGTATGGTTGGATAAGATATACAATTTCTAATTATAGAGACAGTAAAAGTCACTTTATACATCACTAATGACGGAGAAAGCAATGTAATTATAGTTTTATGAAAGATTTTCTATCTAAAATCTCTACGTGATTCTCATGTTCAAGTATGTTTATATACAATGTGTTAAACATATATCACAAAATCTAGGGGCATGAGCGTGCCCCGCAAGGAAGGTACTCTTTCACTTCCAAAACTCTCTCTCGTATCAAACAAGTACGGTTCGTAAATTCTTGTCCAACAGCATGAGAATATAAGTTTTACCATTTAATTCTTTGTTCCCAGGCTGGTCCTGATCGCGTTGGTCGTGGAGGTGCTGTTCCCAGTGAGCTGGCAGTGCGAGACCGAGGGCTGGCATGGCGGCGCCTTCGTGCGACTGTACCTGTGCGGCACCCTCGCCTTGCAGGCCATACTGCTGCTGCTGTTGGCAGCCCTGGCGCAGCAATCCGCTAGGGGAACCATCACCGATGTCGACAAGAGGAAATTCGTATCACCATTGCTTCTTCTCAAGTAAGCGAGACGGTTTTTTTTTTTACTTTTTGCGTGTTATTTCTAAATGTTTGCATGTGTCTCAGTAGATGCAAATAAATGTCTTATCTATCTTATACTCCTTCCTCAGACGTGGAATCACCTTTTATTGCAAATAAAATAATGAATAACTTAAATAAGCAAGACTATCACAGTAATTCATGGACGATATCTGCTGTGTAGAAAACCAATTTAAATACTCTTACTTTTTCTTTTAAAATTAGCGACAGCCTTGAACGTAAAGAATATTGCTCGACTGCGTTCCTGGATGTCCAACAAGCCTTTGATAGAGTGTGGCACAAAGGACTATTGTGCAAAATCAAACTCCTCTTACCTCACAGTTTTTATCCTATCCTTAAATCCTATATGACTGATAGAATATTTCAAGTAAAAGAAGGGAACTGTACGTCAGCTTTCTATGACATATTTGCCGGAGTTCCACAGGGCTCAGTCCTGGGACCTGTTCTGTACACCATCTTTA
Source organism: Ephestia elutella (assembly GCA_018467065.1). Lineage (NCBI taxonomy): Eukaryota > Metazoa > Arthropoda > Insecta > Lepidoptera > Pyralidae > Ephestia > Ephestia elutella. Next base: position 7,634,313 of record CM031573.1, on the reverse strand, counting down.
CGGCTGACCTTCCTCAATCACCAGACGCTGTCATTGCTACCTATGCAGATGATACGGCAATACTAGTCTCCAGCAAAAATGCTACAGACGCGTCAACAAAACTGCAAAGCAGTCTCACTGAGGTCGACGAATGGCTCAGAAAATGGAGAATCAAAGCGAACACTAGTAAATCCGTGCAAGTCACGTTCACTTTGAAAAAAGAAACATGCCCCCTGTGCAGCTGGGTGGTAGAGAGCTTCCACAAGGCGACTCAGTGAAATACTTGGGTTTGCATCTAGATCGCCGAATGACTTGGAATAGACACATAGAATGCAAGCGAAATGAAATCAACTCTAAATACAGAGGGTTGTCCTGGCTACTAGGAAGAAATTCCAGACTAAGCACTGACAACAAGCTTTTGATTTATAATTCTGTTATAAAACCAGTCTGGGTATACGGGATCCAGCTGTGGGGAGCTGCCTGTGCCACCAACATTGAGAAAATACAGAGAACACAAAACTATATTCTGAAACAAATTTGCGATGCACCGTGGTACATACGAAACTCAGAAGTTCACCAGCATCTAAACATATCTACTGTGAAGGATGAAATAAAAAGCCACGCAAAGAAGTACAAAATCAGACTGGAAAACCATCCAAACCAGCTCGCCCAACAACTCACCATCTCAGACTGCATAAATAGACTGAAGCGCCGTAGAATTCTGGAACTAAGGAGCTCGGATTGAGCTCCAACTATAAGTAAAAGTTATTCCTGCTGGGGAACAACTTACACGATCTCGCAATCACACAACATATCTGCTCATAGCCAAAAGGGCTGATCGCAAGATTCGAAATTTCGACATAGAAAAAAAAAAAAAAAACTTTTTCTTTTAATCATTTATTCAATAAACATAAAAAAGCACTTATTAACATTTACCGAACTGCGGAAACCTCGCAGGGTTTATCTGTGTTCGGTGAGTCGCTATTACACTTGGGAACAAAGTATTTTTTCAATCTAAGTTTAAATTTCTGTATAAATGTGCCTTCTTGTGTATGATGGATGGTCTATGGGTCTTCCAAATTGACTCCGCTACGGAATGTCTTAGTACAAAATGTCTATGTAGGTACGTTAGTTATAAAAAGTACGGCATAAAAAGCCAGATATTTTCAATTTGCCGGAGCTGAACCCCGTTGCTACCTGATATGTTAAGATTGCCCTTGCCACCCTTTTCCGCCCCAATGAAATGCTAATATTACGTCCATACCGTGTTACATTTTATAACGAGGCCATTACGATTCGGAGCTTGTTTGCCGAACTCCAAATTCAAAACCAATAAACGAGATCGTGTGCTCGATTGCCGGTCTGTTTGTCCATCCGTTTCCAATGTACAATTAATTGAAAGCTAATATTGAATTTTCCGTGGTTTGTTCGCAGGGTGCTGTTGGTGTTGCCAGAAATAGCCCTCAATGTTATGGGCACTATGTGGATGTTCTGTGACGTCATAAAATGCACCGTCAAGGATAGTTTCTCTAGCATAGTTATACAAAGTAAGTCTTCCTAGATAAAATATTGAATTTACAACTGCAGTATAACCGTAAAATTATTACTAAGGACCAATTTATTTTATAGGCTACAAGTTGTAACTTACAACAGAACTGACAGTTGTCCATATAAATTACAATCGTTTTAATATATTTTAATTAACTATAAAAACAGATTTTGTAAAGCCAAATCATTTTAACTATTATTATGTTGTGTTGTGCAGCAATTTATTATTTACGACGACATAAATAGATCAATTATTTTATTTTTTTTAAATAAATAAAAAAGAAATGTTGCTCTTAAATAATAAAATCGTGGAGCTAATCATTAGGTACGAATTTTCACAAACACAACCAATAAATAACCAATTAATGTACATAAATGCAACATCTCGATAAACACAAACATAAAACGCTCAACCCTGATGCAACAAATGAATAAATGAACATTTAAGCGTAAGCAACCCACCAGGGACACATGCACGGGCACGTGTCGGATGCATCCTTTCACTTGCATGGATGTAGGTATATCCTTCCACGTGCATTAGATTGTAGCATAATGTAATGGCTACCCTTGTAGCCTTGTAACCCGGCAAGTAGGTACAAGGCCGCGACATTTTTCTACTTATCGAAATTTAGTTCGCGTGCTTAGGTTCCGAAGTAATTTATTGATCCGAGAGTTCATGATTAGTCATATCGTAGGGGATCTTAATAATAGATATGTTTTCTGGGTCAAATAACAAATATTCTAAGGTATTTGCATAAAATCAAAGCCGCGTAATACAATTTTGACAGTGTGACAGTTTGTATTTTTAAACACAAAACAAAATACAAAGAAATCGTTAAAAAGATGAACCTACCTACTAATGTTATTTGAAATTGACTCATAAATTAAGAACAGGAGTCGGGCCCTAATTTTTTTACATTGAATCATGATCTAATCTGTCGAAAATGGAACATACGCGTCACATTTAATTTTACACTTATTCCTGGATGTTTTATCCAGGTATAGTCCTATTCAATTGGGTGCAGCTAGGGCTCACACTGCTGGGCCTGTTCATGGTGTTTGACCCCCTGGGGTCAGTCCGGTATGGGGACATGCAAGACACCCCCAACCAGGTCCGGCACCATCGGAAGGTCACGGGCCTCTGGTCCAGGCGGTTCCGGTGGGCCTTCTGCTGGTTGAAAAAAGATGAACACGGAAAGGAGGCGTTCCAACAAGTTGCTGGTAAGTACCTAGTTGGCAAAAATATATTTTATATTTTTCTTTATTTTTATTTTATTTTTAAATTTTTATTTTAGGAAACTTACCGCGAGTTTTACAATAACCAGAACTTACTGTACATACAAGGAAATATGGCTTAATACAAGTTTGATATATAGTTACAATAAAAAACTTAGATACGTTACTTACCTGATTTATTCAGAATAATTTACTTTTCTCTCATATTCGAATAAAAATTTACGTGATAGCCACAACTGCAAAATTGTTTTGTTACAACCGGCACCAATAAATAAAATATAATTCAATTTGTAAGCCATCAATAATGTAGATTCGGGCGCTGCCGCTGGCGTAACATTATTAAACCATTATTTTATGATTAGGCATTTTCATGTTATTCGTAATACGTTCCACGTGGATCATAATTGCTTCTGTTTTTGATGTCATAATCATAAGGCTAGTTGACAAATTCAGAGGATTATTAAAATGAAATAGACGTACTGAAAGTATTGCTATTTTCATATAATGATTATTTCGCAGATAAAGGTCCTTCAAATACCAAAACAAAAAATATTAAATACATAGTACCATTTCTTTTAGCTTTGATGTGATTGATTTTTATATTAATAAGATGATAACGTTTTTCAGCTCTGCTAAGTGCCCTGTTCCGGTCAACAGACCTAGTGCCATCAGACGTGGTCGCCGGCTGCGTACTCCTCAGAGTCCGACAAAAGCGGGAAACGAGAGAAATGCGACGAATACAAATGCTAAACGACGAAGAGCCCATTTACACAACAGACGTGAGCAAGATATTCTCAGAAACCCCTCCGTGGATGAACCTAGAGGACGCTTTACACTATCTGAGGCTGTCTATAGCGGCGTACGGGTGGCCGTACGTGCTGTACCGGCATTGTTTCACAGGATTCTGCAAGTTGGCCCGTCACTTAACTTGCTGCTGCTGTCGGTAAGTACATTCTCTTGACTCAAACTTGCACGACTTCTCGCATAATTGCTTTAATGAAAATTGGAACGTGAATCATGACTTCCCCTACTGCATTTTTAATTTAAGACGTTTTAGACCCTTTTAGAGAGATGCATTTTATTTAACTTTAATAGGATCTGGATAAGTTGCTTATAATTGAACAGTTTTGACACAAGATCAGACAGAGTGGAGGAAGTGGAGAGGCCTTTGTCCAGCAGTGGGACACTTGACGGCTCAAAATGAAATACTTTAATTATAAAAATCAAGAAACTTATATCTAACTTTAATCTACTTATGATAAACAAAGAAAACGTGCTCAAAAGGTTTATGCGACATAATAATGCGTCGTTCATTGTAGGTATGCCTTCAGTAATGTACTCACGTCTCAGAGCACAAACAGAATTATTAAACATACTTAGTACTAACAACACTAAAACTACTATCTCTGGTCAGTTCAAAGTTAGGCAGTATAATAGACAAAAAAAATTAGTTAGCATGTTTGTCCCTGTACAAAACATTTTCCTTTGTATATCAAAGTAAACAATGAACGAAATTAACCGAAATTTACGTAAGTTCTGCGAAATTTCGTTTACATATTATTCAAACTGTAATAACAAAATTTAAGTGAAAGTAAGGATCATAACTAACTACGGTTTTATTTTTGAAACCATGCACTTTATTTAAAATACTTTCAAAAAGAAAGCAGAATAAAGTGATTGTTAAGTACATATTTTATTTACAGTTTTTAATACCTATTAACTTAGTTTTCCCGACGTGGAAATTAAAATGTCTTATAGAAATGTCTGAGTTCGTTCATTGATTACAAATCTCGAACTTATATACTTTGGGGCTTACTCTGTGATTTGTCGGTATATATTTATTTATTAGTTATTCATCCTAATAAATCCAAAGAATATTAATTCATATTAGATTTGGCTGTCCTGATATCATAAAACAAAAGCGCAAATGTCACGTCACGAGCAAAACATTTCCGCTGGAACTAATCTTTCATCTCTTTATTCCATTGTGTGTTGTTTTTGACCAACAGACCGAAAAACTCGATAGTGACCGAAGACAACTGCTGCATGTGCAACTTTGCCGGCGTCAAATACATGTCCAACCTATCCGCTGATGACATCATCTTCGCTTCGTTCAACAACCGGGTTTTTGAGGTTTGTTTCTCTCTCGCCATTTGTGAAATTGGAGCGGTTGGCTTGTTTTATTGCACTGTTATGAAATCGAAATCTTGTGACGTCAGCTGTGGTTCCTTTATGTGTCGTTTTCACGAATAGAATGAATCATCATGTTTGTTACGTTTTGTTTTTCTCGTTTTTCCTATTGTGAAAGCTGTTATTGTTTTTTTTATAATCTAGATTACAGAAACTATTATGAAACGACGATTGCAATTGTTGTGTTCCTTAATTAGTGTTAGATCATTATTTTCTTTATGATCGACAGTTCAGTTTTCCTCGCAATGTAATATTTTCCTGAAGAACGCTCAGTTAAAACTACTGATCAAAACTATCATTTGGGCTCATAAAGTTCACCTGGGCTCCGACGCGTAGGCTGAGGATGCAACCGGGAAAACGCTCAGATGAGAAAGAGAGATGGTACAAAGATAAAAAAAAAACTATTTTGTATTGTTGTTTCTGTTTCAGCTCCCTTTCTGTGTGATAGCTGATCACGACCGCGAGAGTATCGTGGTGGCTGTTCGCGGCTCCATTTCACTGCGAGATATCTTCACAGATTTCACTGCTGGCTCAGAGAAATTTGAAGCTGACGGTATGGCCATAGTTCATATTCCTAATTAACTACAGAAGTGAATTATAGAGAACGAACTAGGTTCAATTCGTCTTATTTATTGTACGGGAGGGCCTAATTACCGCTCCCGTTTTGGGTGTGCGGTGTGACTAGATACTGTCGCACTAGGACTACAGTAGGTAACTAACACTGGGTGGAAATAAAAGCACTATTGAATTCACTATGAAAACCCCAGGGTGAGGGCAGGGTCACTAGCCAGGCACTAGGTACTTTTCACTATTTCTGGATCCCGGAGAGCACTGAATTGAAACTGTGCGGTGTATGAAACCGCGCGTTCTTTTATACATTTTTAATTAATGAGCTGGCCAGCGGTCCCTGCCTACCCCTCTAGCTTTCAAATTTATGTTCTCTTAACCCTTAGATCTAGGTACATGTGGCAGCTTAAACCAAAGTGTATTTTACTCTAGGCTACATTCTAGGACTAGTTGTGTCACGCGGCGATGCTCAGGGGAGGCTCCAAGCGAGCGCGGAGTAAATGACTATAAATATGAACTTTCCCCCCACCCCTTCTTAATAAAACCACGCCTGCCATTCGGCGCGGCGTCAGAGCGCCCGTGTTCATCGCTACGCTAACATCGTGTGCAGTTGCTGTCTACAACGAGTGAAAACAGACCTTTTCAGGTCTCTACCTATCTGTTTCTAGTGTTTCTATGATTAGTTTGCCTAAATATATGAACTAAAATAAAACAACAGAAGGAAATACTCTTTAATACTTAACAACTAGTACATATTTAACCTATATTAGCCTAGTTCGCTAGTCTAAGGATGAAAAAGGGTATCTTTATTTACATTCAATCAACTTATTACATAAAAATATCCTATATACTGAACGGCTATATTTACATTTAAAGATTTTACTTATTGAACCGTAAAAAATCAGCAAAGATATACAAAAACAAATCCGTTCAGTATGCCGTCTAAGTGCCGTCGTGAACATTTCTCCCGCCGTCGCCGCCCGGCGATACCTCTGGGATCACGACGATCTTCTTGGTTGGACGTTGTAACACCCGGCCGCCTCCAACCTGGACGTCGACGACTCGCACTTCTCCGTCGGCACCTGGGTAGACTCGCACGATCCTCCCCTTCGGCCATGTGTTTCTCGGTAAGTTGGCGTCGCAGATGACCACGAAGTCCCCGACCTCAGGTGGTTTGGACGGGTTGAATGGCTCCCGCCGGTGCTGCAGTATGGGCAGGTACTCGCGCACCCATCTTCTCCAGAATATGTCAGCTAGGGCTTGGGCTCTTCTCCATTGTTGTCTGGCGTTGACGTCTTCCACCCCAAAGTACCCCGGAGGAGGAACATGACTATTGGGGCCCACAAGGATATGGTTAGGAGTAAGAGCTTCAGGTTCATCAGGAGAGACTGAGACATGGGTTAAGGGTCTCGAATTCACGGTGTTTTCTACTTCTGCAAGTAGAGTGGCGAGTGTCTCATCTGACGGGTACTTCTCGTGTAGCGTAGTCTTGAGAGCTTCTTTCACCGCGCGCACCATCCTTTCCCACGCTCCCCCATGAATGGAGAAGCAGGGGGATGTATCGCCAATGTATCTGGTGCGTGACGACCTCATGCTGTAGACCTTCTAAGGCGGCTTCTGCTAACTCCTTTTCTGCACCTTTGAAGCATGTGGCGTTGTCGCTCCACATCTCTTTCGGACATCCTCTTCTTGCTATGAACCTCCGGAGTGCCGCTATCGCAGAATCCGTGCTGAGCGAGTGAGCAATCTCGATATGAATGGCTCGCGACGTCATGCAGGTGAACAACGCTCCATATCGCTTCTCTTTGTGACGTCCAACGGTGACTTCCATGGGCCCAAAATAGTCCAGGCCAGTAAAGGTGAACGGACGTGCGTGATGAGCTAGTCGTGCAGGTGGCAAATCTCCCGTCACTGGATGTAATGGCTTCGTTCTTCTTATCCTGCAGAAGATGCAAGATTTGATGACACTGCGAACTTCTGGCCTGATTCGGATTATCCAGACTCGTTGCCGTAGCTCGTTCACTACCAGCTCAACTCCGCCGTGATGGAGTTTCTCGTGCACATATTGAACGTATAACTTGGTGTAGCGATGCTTCCCGTCTAATACTGGAGGGTTGATTTGGTCTTCACTTATGTTTCTCGCTGCAGCAACTCTCCTCGGAGTCTCAAGATGCCTTCTTCGTCGATATATGTGTTGAGACTAGCTAATCTATCTTCTCCGGCAGGTTTCTCACCGTTTCTCACCCTGATTTTTTCTTTACGGAAGGAATCCTCTTGGCTGGCTTCTATCCACATCTTTTCGGCTCTCATTAGTAGATATGCCGACAATTCTTCGTATTTCCTTTGATGGGTCGAGCTGCTTTTAGGTCTAGGCAAGGAGACTTCTTTCTTCTTGTTTCTCGCCCAGAGTAGGATCCTTCTCTGCTGTCTTCTTGGTCCTTTTCCTTGTTGCCATTGCCCTCTTCGTTGACAACTTCTGGATGAATAGCAGGACGTAGGCTGTTGCTCTTATCAGTCTTGTCCACTTTGAAAATCTATCTATCTGTGGTAGATAGGGATATTGTTGTTCCCTCTCCAAGTGACATCTCAGTGGTTTCCTTTCTATGTCGTCTTCAGGAACTTCAATTGATACTTCTACTGGCCATTGGTCTTCTGGTAACGTGAGAAACGCTGGTCCCTTGAACCATCGATGATTATGATCAAACTCGATGGGTGTTGACCTCGTCGCATCATCAGCCACGTTTTCCTTCGTCGGCAGCCACCTCCATTCATTTTTCTTAGTGGTATCTTCAATCTCTGCCAATCTGTGAGCGACGAACGTTTTGTAGGCTCTTGGTTCCGATCGTATCCACGCTAAGGCCGTGCGTGAATCACTCCAATATATTTTTCTTCTCCACCTCGAACTCATGCTCCTCCAGGACAGTATGCGCCAATCTTGCCCCCAGAAGTGCTGCCTGTAGCTCCAGCCGTGGTATGGAGATAGGTTTCAGCGGTGTCACCTTGCTTTTCGCGGCTGCCAATGCTACCGTTATACTGCCATCGTTGTTCTCGGAGCGCCAGTATACAGCGGCTGCATAAGCTTCCTCACTTGCGTCAACAAAGGTGTGTAGTTGACGGCGCGTCGATGCTCTGTAATCGTAGCACCGCGGTATCCTCAGGTTTTCTATGCTGAATAGACTTCTCATCCACTTCTGCCATCTTGGCCAGAGTTCTTCTGGAATTGGTTCGTCCCAACCGATGGTATATCGCCAAGTGTCCTGGAAAATCCTCTTTGCTGGCATGGTTATCGGAGATATATAACCCAAGGGATCGAAGAGCGCCATGATGATGCTGAGTGCTTCCCTTTTGGACGGTTTTCTCTCGTTCTGGATGACTTCTTCTGGTGTCTTCAGCCTGTTGATTTTGAAGCTGAAGCAATCTTCTTGGACGTTCCACTGAAGCCCTAGAGCTTTCTCTGTTTCTTTTCCTCCGATTATCACGTTGAAATTGGAGTGTTTCTCGGCTCAACTTCTACTAGTATCTCTTGTTTGTTCGAAGTCCAACCGTTGAGCACGAATCCTGCTTGTTTATGTACATAGTCAACCGCTTTCGTCGTCTCTATGGCTTCTTCTATAGTGACAAAACTTTGTAAGTAATCATCCATATAATGATTCTTCTTTATTGCCTCTGCTGCGTGCGGGTATTGTTCCTGGTAGTCCTCTGCATTCCTGTTTTTAACATATAGAGCGGTGCATGGTGACGATGTTGCTCGAAAATGACCGATGTCATGCGATATTCATCTGGTTCGCCCTCCCGCCGGTCATCTCTCCATAGAAACCGAAGTGTGTCGCGATCTTCTTCTCTTATCTTTATCTGCATAAACATTTCTTTGATGTCCGCCGATACTGCATAAGGATATTGACGGAACCTCATAATTACCCCTGGTAGGGACTGGAGTAGATCTGGCCCGGATAGAAGCATGTCGTTGAGGCTCATCCCGGCGAACTTGGCTGCTGCGTCGTGAACCAATCTTGGTGGTTTGTGAGGCTTGGCTGGATTGATCACTGGAAAGTGAGGAAGGTACCATGTTCTACCTTGTTTTGGAGATGCGGGTGCCGGTTCAGCATACCCTGACTTGAGTAGGTTCTGCATACGATCTTTGTATTTCTCCTTGAGGTCCTCATCACGGTCCAGCTTTTTCTCCAATAAATGAAGCCGTTTCTCAGCCTGTGGATAGTTGTTTGGGAATAACGAAATCTTTATCCTTCCACAGCATGCCAGTCTCATATCTCCCCTCGGGTAGGCGACGACTCTTTTCTTCTAGAATGTCGAGGGCTTTTCTCTCAGGATCTTCTCTTGGCTTCTTAGCTTCTATACCAAGTGACTCCAGCTTGAAATGTTCTTTGATAAGCTCTTCCATATCTTCATCCCTTTTCATCTGCTTCAGGTTTCCACAGAAGGCGATAGTGTCAGTAGTAGAGCTCTGACACCCATGCAGTACCCATCCTAATTGAGTGTAGGACGCGACAGGTTGATTTTTCTTCCCTACACGTAGCTCCCTTGTCACTATCAGGTGCCAATTATCCTGACCAATAAGTATCTTTGGCGTCGCTCTCTCATACACGATTTCTTCTGTAATGTCTGTGAGGTGAGCGCAGTCTTCAATGTCTTCTCTTCTTATTGTGTCAGACGCGAAATTCAGACGATCCACCGTACGAACCGCTTCGACTTCATGTACTTCTTTAACATATTTCCCTTTGATCTTGAAGCTAAGCATCTTGCTGTTTTCGTGTCTCACTTCTGTGCTTATTCCCTGCAACCACATTGTTTTCTTTGGCCCATCTGCTCCTATGACTTCAGCAATGGATGCATCTATCAGTGTGACGGTGCTTCCTTCGTCCAGCAAGGCGAATGTCTCGACGCTTGTGAGTGGGCCAGTCAACACTACGGGAACAATCTTCAAATATGCCCGTCGATAACTCGGTTGATCAGTAGCCATGGTGACTTCCCTCGCTGACGTCACAGCTTCTGGCGTTGCTGCCTTCTTCTGATAGTGTAGTAGTTTGTGATGCCTCATTTGACAACCATCTTGTCCACATACTGGAGCTTTGCAGACGAATCTCTTGTGTTTGCTTCTTATACACCGAAAACAGACGTTATTCTTCTTACATAACAACCACCTTTCTTCGGTTGTAGCTTGCTTGAACTTCTCACAATCTGTTAGGTAATGTTGTTTCTCACAGGCGGGGCACTTTTCTGAAACTTCTTTCTTCAGTGTGAAGGCTTGTTCTTTTCTCTTTCTTCTATCTTGAAAGTTTCTATCTTCCTTCACTATTTCAGGCAATGCGTATGCTCCGCACTTGTCCGCTTCTTCATTGAGAAAGTTAGACAGCTTCTTTATATCTGGAATATCTTCTGTCTTGACCGCCACATAATCATACCACTTGTTTCTCAGTATCGGCGTTAGTTTCTCAATCACTATCCGGACTAATTCTGGATTATACAAATAGTGAGACTTCTTTAAGGCTTCTATTGTTCCCACTATGTTATCTATTGCGCCTGCAAAGACGCACAACTCTCTTGGACTGTCACTTATCTTATGCAGATGCTTCAGTTTCTCTATTTCCGCATGTATGAGTGACTCCGGTCGACCGAATCTTCTTTCTAATGCTTCTATAATCTTCTTTGGGTCAGATTGACTGAATAAGAGGCACCCGACGGCTTCTTTAGCTGTGCCTTTCAAACTTCTTCTTATTCTTGACACGTTTTCACTCGCTGAGAAAAACTTATGTGAGTCTTCATAGGCCGCCTTAAACCCAAGCCACTCGCTGCTATTGCCGTTGAAGAATGGTAACTCTTGCAAATACTTTGGAGGGTCTCTGCTTCCTTTTGCTGCCTGAACCAGAGCTGTAGCGAGCGTCGCGACGTCCACATTAGTTTGAGATTGACGAGTAGGCCCATCAGTGCATTTCTCTATCACTGGTTCCCGAACAATCTCCCGCACATATTCATCTTGTCGCTGCGGCGCTGCCTCTACCTCCTTAACCTTGTCTTCCATTGGCGGTGCAATATCTTGACTCCTTAACGGCGTCCTTTCAATCCAATTCTGAATTCTCACTGACTCGAGTTCATCATCTTCTTCTTCCTCAGATGTGTCATCTAACCTCATTTTTGAAGCTTCAGTCTTTGCAATTCCTCCTCAGCTTTGGCCTGCTTTAATCTGCTTTCGGCTAGCTTCTCTTTGGCCTCCAGCTCCGCGAGGAGCTTCTTGCGGGAGGCCGCCGATCGGCGTGACCGAACGTCGTTAGGCCTCAGCGTATTTGATCGCCTTGATCCTTCCAGCAACGCCTGAGACGATTCTGTTGCCCTGGACGAGACGACCTCTTCTTCTGACTCGCCTATTTCCATGCGAGTAGGGTTAGCAGTAATACCGCTGCCCGATGCTGCCAAAAAAGCTTCCAATACAGGCGGACGTGGCACATTCTGTACCCCCTGTATTCTTTGAACGTCTATTAATACTTGTTCGGCAGGTTCTTGATGAGTCCGGTGCTCTCCGGGTCCCGCCGGGTTAGAAGAACCTGATTCGTCACCCTTCTGGCTTCTAGTGACCACCATTTTGCCCTCACAGTATATAACAGCACTAACAGTTACTATTCTTTATTATTTTTATCACTGGTTACTATTAACAGTCACTTAAAGCAGCAATCAGTCTATAGAGTCACTATTGTTTACTATTTTCAACACTGTTTACTAATATCAGTCTTTAAATTCGCGTACAGTCTATATGCCAGTCCATTTATTTACTTTTGACACTTATTTGTTTATACACTGGATTATATACTCACTGTTAATACTTGAAGTCAATAAACATCATGTCTCTATGCGTATTCGTGTAATTCAAAAACACAGGGCACAGTATACAGTCTTAACTCGAGACTTCCCCACCTTTCGGACCACTGTACATCAACGCGTTACTTTACACTCGAATCGCGCCACTTGGGGAAACTCACAGACTGTAGTGTTTATTTACTTTACAGAGCATCGGTCTATAAACTGGACTACTATTTACTTTTAGCACTGGTTAGCCTTAATGTAAGGTGTAGACGACTGTTACTTTCTCTCTATGCCAATCTGGCTGACACTGTACTGGTTACTTTCTTTATGCCAATCTGGCTGACACTGGACTGATTACTTTCTTTTTGCCAATCTGGCTGACACTGGACTGATTACTTTCTTTATGCCGATCTGGCTGACACTGGACTGATTACTTTCTTTATGCCGATCTGGCTGACACTGTACTGATTACTTTCTTTTTGCCAATCTGGCTGACACTGGACTGATTACTTTCTTTATGCCGATCTGGCTGACACTGGACTGATTACTTTCTTTATGCCGATCTGGCTGACACTGGACTGATTACTTTCTTTATGCCGATCTGGCTGACACTGTAACTCACTTTAAAATACTGTTATATACTAAACTGACACTGTTATGCACTGTTATTTATTTTAAAATTAAAAAACACTACTGTACTGTCCATTTATTCACACTGATTCACTACTTTTTTATCCGGCTTCGATAGGACCACTTTGTACGGGAGGGCCTAATTACCGCTCCCGTTTTGGGTGTGCGGTGTGACTAGATACTGTCGCACTAGGACTACAGTAGGTAACTAACACTGGGTGGAAATAAAAGCACTATTGAATTCACTATGAAAACCCCAGGGTGAGGGCAGGGTCACTAGCCAGGCACTAGGTACTTTTCACTATTTCTGGATCCCGGAGAGCACTGAATTGAAACTGTGCGGTGTATGAAACCGCGCGTTCTTTTATACATTTTTAATTAATGAGCTGGCCAGCGGTCCTGCCTACCCCTCTAGCTTTCAAATTTATTTTTCTCTTAACCCTTAGATCTAGGTACATGTGGCAGCTTAAACCAAAGTGTATTTTACTCTAGGCTACATTCTAGGACTAGTTGTGTCACGCGGCGATGCTCAGGGGAGGCTCCAAGCGAGCGCGGAGTAAATGACTATAAATATGAACTTTCCCCCACCCCTTCTTAATAAAACCACGCCTGCCATTCGGCGCGGCGTCAGAGCGCCCGTGTTCATCGCTACGCTAACATCGTGTGCAGTTGCTGTCTACAACGAGTGAAAACAGACCTTTTCAGGTCTCTACCTATCTGTTTCTAGTGTTTCTATGATTAGTTTGCCTAAATATATGAACTAAAATAAAACAACAGAAGGAAATACTCTTTAATACTTAACAACTAGTACATATTTAACCTATATTAGCCTAGTTCGCTAGTCTAAGGATGAAAAAGGGTATCTTTATTTACATTCAATCAACTTATTACATAAAAATATCCTATATACTGAACGGCTATATTTACATTTAAAGATTTTACTTATTGAACCGTAAAAAATCAGCAAAGATATACAAAAACAAATCCGTTCAGTATGCCGTCTAAGTGCCGTCGTGAACATTTATTATGGAACTTATTCCACTTGGGGGTCTAAATATAAATATATAAATAAATAAAATTAAATTAAACACATTAAGCAAGCGACAGCAGAACTTTTTAAATAATAAATAAATATAAATATAAATAAATATATACGGACAAATCACACAGATTAAAATGTTTAGTGTTTTAAATGTTTTTTTTTTATTTGTCGCTTTTGCAGGACTACCAGAAAATACAGCGGCGCATAAAGGAATGGCCATGGGTGCTGCAAAGATGCTCAAACGACTGTTACCTGTACTCGACCGCGCTTTTCAGCAATATACCAACTATGATCTAATATTAACAGGTAAGAATTTTGTCTAATCTTTTGATAAGAAATATATAAGATAACTAGCCGCGCCCCGGGGCTTCGCTCCCGTGGGAATTTCGGTATAAAAAGTACCCTATGTGCTATTCCCGGTTTTTTTCTACCTGTATAGGTACCAAATTTCAACGAAATCCGTTCAGAAGATTTTGCGTGATTGAGTAACAAACATCCTCACGGACTCACAAACTCACATCCAAACTTTCGCATTTATAATATTAGTATGGATTATTAGGATTAGGATGTACTATATTAAAAATTGAATAAAGCATTTCACAAATAAAGAAATGTGATAATTTCAGGTCACAGTCTCGGCGCGGGAGTTGCAGTATTGGTAGCGCTGAAACTTAGACCCAGATATCCACATCTCAAAGTGTTTGCTTTCTCAACACCAGGTATAATAATATTTTCATAAACACGATATTTTTTTCCAAATCTATAAATATTTAAAAATAAAAATCTTCAACCACCTTAACCTACAAATTGCAAAGAGCTAAATTGCTAATTGCATTGAATTCTTAAAAATTATATTTTCCTGATATTTACATAATCAGCTATTAAAGGTACCGGTCAAAAAAAAATACTTATAATATAGGTAGGTATCTAATAATCATCAATTTGTTATGTGTTGTGTATTTGTGCAAATGTATCGATAAAATAATATATCAATTTCAGCGGGTCTAATAAGCCGCGAGGCAGCTCGCTACACAGAGAGCTTCGTGTTGACTGTCGGGGTCGGCGACGACCTGGTGATGAGGCTCAGTGTCCACAGCATCGAGAACCTGAGGACCAAGGTCATACAGACCATACACGCTACTAAGTTGCCAAAGGTAAGCAGCTATATACAAGGGACAGCGGTGCACCGCAAGGTGTTATTCTTAGCCCTCCATTCATTATTGTTTTATATAATTTTAGTAAGTAGACCAAATCAATATATATAGGTACCTATATAAAATTCTTCCGTTACTAACTGAGTGACAAACAGACAACGCACAACCAAAACTACTGGGCGTATAAAGCTGAAATTTGGTATGTAGGTTCCTTAGGGACTGTAGGGGAGCACTAAGAGAGGATTTCCCAAAATTTCCACGGGTACAAAGTCCTGGGTCCATGGTAGTCATTCATATAGATGATAGTTTCTCTATTCGATATGGCTTCCCCTACCTGACCTTCCAATAAACAAATGACTTGTAACAATTACTATAAACTTTTAATTTTTGCTGTTTCCAGTACCGGATAATGCTGAACGGCTTCGGTTACGCTTTATTCGGAGTCCCGGCGCGGGACCTGGAGTCCACGTGGCGAAGGCCAGAAGAGCTGGAGACGCAACAGTCAGACGACTCCACGGAGACGCTTCTGGTGCAGAGCGTGTCCACCGTGAGTGCTGTCAGTTGAGACCTTCTACCAGGTTCCCGTGTGCCGTGTGTGTCGCCGCTTCTTGCTGTCGCTAGTCCTGCCATGCTCTAAGAGCCTACTTCTGTTTTGATAGATCTAGGATATAGTAATGCAGATTTATTTAAACCATTACTTTATAAATATGCAGAAATATGCTGTCCTTTACATATGAAATGGAAAATGAAGGAAGAATAGGTAAATGTCAAAAAAAATTTAACATGCATACTCTGCTAATTATGTTACATTAAAGAAGTTGATACAGGTCGTTTTAAAATCAAATTATAGATAGTACAAAATTTATCAACATTGTATGCTTTCAACAATTTATAGCACTGTTTGGTTTTGAGCACATTTGATAGTGTTCAATGTTGATTTGAGTGAACCTTAGAGTATGGCGTAACTGGATTGCTTTTTTTTATTTTTGTCACAAATTGTATTCTGCAATTGTTGATTTTGTTGTTTGTGTGTCATTAGCATTGTACTTTGTTTCAATAATTTATTCACGTAGAATTATTTGGAGGTTAGTTTGAGGTTGGTAAGTATATTATGAAGTAAAAGTATAAATCATAGGTATTCTTCTTTATATGATTATTTTTTTTATTTAATAACGCACATTTTAACATAGTTTAGTACTATTATACGAATTTTATTAAATTTTTATACATCTTGAAATTAAAATCTGTTGACATCCAAAAAATCTCGAGATGTTTTGCATGCATATGAACAGCACTTGTCTTTTGTACTCAAGGGAGGTAAGTAATCAGTGTTATGATAAATGTGTGACTTATTTTGTGTTGTTTTGTTTTAATCTTGCCTGTTCAATTTATGTTTCTATTTATACATGGATTTGGTTGCAGTTGCTTGTAGTAGCATTAGTTATTAATTCGTTTACAGATATCTGCTATCTCAACCATATAGAAATCAATTATAGTCCTTGATGTGGAGAGATTTATCAACGAATATCAACAGACTCTGATACAGATTTTATATAACGAGTTGAGTCAATGAGATTATTTATTATGCATACCCATTTCTATCTCTCAACTAAATCTTAAGTGCGGTTGTGTCACACCTACGAGCATAGGCTACCTATGTATCCAACAGCGGATCTTATGATGATTACGTACATTCCAGCAAATTCATAGTAGTTTCTTCTCTCTAGCTAAAAGAAGAATAATAAGGAACTCGGATATAGTTAGTTTCTGAAAACCTTTCCTCAAAGTAATGTTCCGTCCTCCGGGTTTCCTTCCCCCCAGGAGGCGGCGCTGGTGTCGCGCAACGTGTTCGCGCGGCGGTTCTCGCCGGCGCGGCTGTTCACGGCCGGCCGCATCCTGCACATCGTGCGGCGCAAGCGAATGGGCATCGAGAAGTTAGTTATTTTTGATTATACAGGATGTTTGGGTAAACACCTGAAATCTCTCTAGTGGTGAAAGTACTCATGAATATGAGGAACTTTTTGTATCGGACCGACTCTGAAATCTCCAAAAAAAATCAGCTGTTCCATACATTTTACAATGCCTACTTGTTCAAAATGTATGGAATAGCAGATTTTTTTGAGATTTCAGAGTCAGTCTCATGAGTACCTACTTTCACCCCTAGAGAAGTTGATTGCTGGTGTTTACCCAAACACCCTGTATATTATGACAGCTAAGTCTTGAAATATTACCTTGTTTGCTACAAGGCGGATTGACTTGAATTTGACCATTTGAATCTGAAAAGATAGATAGTAGGAGAAAAATCTATTTATTGACTTTTTTCAAATTGACTGAAAACACCTCTACTTATCTAAATGTGGTTCTTATTCTTTTACAATTTCGCATAATGTAAGTGACTATTAATACAACACGGCTATATAAAAAATTGTATTTTTCCATGTCTGAACAGTAATGAGGAAGATGAGGAAAGGTAATTTCCATCTTAGTATATTTTCACCAAGTACTCGTACCTTGTTTACACGTTTCTTCATGCTTGTTAACAAACTTTAATTACTTATCTGATTTTATTAACGATTTTTTGTTAAATTTAACGTAAATTATTTAATCTGTTTTGTTTTTAATATTTTCAGAAAAGTACGAACACACGAGCCAACATTTGAGATGAGGTGGGCGTGTGCGGAGGACTTCATGGAGCTCCAAGTGATGCCTCGGATGCTTCTCGACCATTTGCCAGAAAACGTGCACCGGACCATACAGACGGTCATAGAGGAAAAACACACGTATAGAGTTACACATGTCGTTTAAACCATCATAGAGTAGATAGACCATAGTGGAATTAAATTTAAATTAAACGGCAGCTTACTGATGCAGAACTGGCGGTTGATAATATGGTAATGTATATTGTTAGTGACAGACAAAATATCGTCAACATCGTATGCGATATCGCGTGCGCTGAGGCGTGGTTAAAAAAGTGATAAAGGACTTTTAAATTAATGTAAGTAGTTAACGAATATCTGAATTGCGTGTGTCTACAAAATCTTACACTTCATATTGTGCCAGTTATGACTCCGCAGCAAAACCCCATTCTTTTTGTAAAGGGGGTATTGTTGTTAATGAAAACTGGACATAAGATTTTTGTTTTAATTATAAATTTAATGACCAGTGTTGTGATGATTCTATGAGATCTTTTAAGATAGACTTTAGAAATACGTGAAAAGACTCTGCCAATCTGAATACACAGCATTTATTTTTTAAGATGTCTTTGTGAAGTAAGGAGATGAATGTAAATAAAACTATTTTTATAATAAGCAAACTTGTGACTAGGGGTAATAAGATGATATATTAGGTAGGTACACCTACCTATTTTGCTAAAACCACCTCGGTGGTGGTCGAGTGGTAATGACACCCATCTGAGGTCGAATAGAACCCGGGTTAAAATCCCACCTGTGCCACTTGAGTTTGTAGACCAATCTGACCCTATGGTATTTTCATAGATCTCCACTTGCTTCCGGTGAGGGAAAACATCGTGAGGAATCCTGCACATTGGCTGACTGTTTAGTTTACTAGTGTGTATACGGCGACTGCCACTAGATGGCGGTAGTCGTAAAACTCATATCAGATGCCTTTAGGCGACTTGAATAAAATCTGACACCAGTGTTAGTAATTAATAACAGAATTGATATGAGGAAGAAGAATATATTATTTCTATATGAAAGTACTTTAGTACTAATTGCATCTGCGATGCTCAAAAATCCAAAAATAAACATCTGACGAATTAATTTTCATGACAATTCACGATTGCATCGTTCCTACTTGAAGCAATCTGGTTACCTAACTGACATCTAGATTATTTTTCTGTACATATATATTTCTGAATTTCAATATCTTCTTAATTTACACTCTCAAAGTGGTGTCAACTAAGTTTAAGGTATTATAGTAAGAAATGTGAGAAGACTGTGATGATGTTTAATATGAATTATAAGAGAAATGTTATGGAATACTTGAAGAGTGGGTCTTTAATAGATTAAATTATTGTATTACAGTAAATATCGACGAATCAACTAATGGGGATGATGACTGGGTAAAAAATAAAATTAATAATGGTATATGAAAAACGAAACACAATAATTTAATGTCACAGAGATATACAGAATTTAATATCTATAGGTATATATATAATTTACAAGTTTATTCAACGTATGAGTATCCCAGCTAATTCTGTTTTGTTTTCAAGAAAAAAATATTAATTATTTCAAAGTAAAATTGATTCGTCGATATGTATGTGTATGTAGTGTACATACTTTCATAATAAAATGTTTGTAAATATAAACTTAACACATGTGTTCGAGAGAAACGAGGAGGTTTTTTTTGTCCCAGTGCAGTCCTACATATCAACACGTTTTCATCAGAAAAAGAATACTTGGTTACTTAATTTATTGATTGTCGAGTTGATGGAACTTTAAATAAATGTACAACAATGCGCCTGTATTATTTAAAAGATATGTGTTATAAACTAATACCTTATTAAGGGTGGAAATGTTTAACATTTAGGTATTTGCTCAACTGAAGAAGCAATTTTTATTTTGGTATTAACGTCAATCCTTCCTATCTATTACTAAGTACAATAAATTAGACTATAAAGTAGATCACTTGTACAAGAGTCAATTAGATAGATTAATACTGTAAATTCCTGTAAAGTAATTAATTAAATAATATACGGACGGCTATTACAACACTAGGGAACATGGTTTTACATAAAATAACTTTATATTCCAAAAATATATATTCTATATTAATTATAATGCGCAAATTACTAGGATATATTTTATGTTAAACAGAAGTCAATATTTATTTCAATGTAGAAACATGACAATATTTTATTGTTTTAATTTGTAGTCTACTTAATTCTTTTTTGACGAATAAAATTATTAAGTTTCTGCACATAACACAAAGTGCATGGTTGCGTTGCATCTAATATTAATAACCCCTGTATTTGCCAAACAGTTAAACTTAGTTTCATATCTAAAATAAGTAAATGTCTATGTTTTAAATAATTGTCTACAGATGTTCTTGATATTGATAACAATTTACTGTAATTATAAATGATATAAGAAATATCTATTTACCTAACTTTGATAATTTCAGCACGTTTACACAAACATTTTCACAGATTATTATATTCCAAGATAATTTCTACCTAGAATCCTAGATCCTTACATAATAATTAAGGGAACAACGCAAAAGTGGCTTTAGAAATAAAATTACCTACTTAGTTTTTGGAGAAGTCTATTTCTTGTGTACACAATAGACTGCAAGTAGGGTAAAATATTTCAATTACCTTGTACAGTACATTCCAATTACGAGTTTGTAGAGAAGATGTTTTATAATTAAGTAGATATACTTTGTTTAAAAAAAAATGAATCTTTTGTCTTTTCATAATGCGAATAATATTTTTATATCTAAATTTAAAAAAAACAATTAACGTGATTCAAAACTTAAATCTATACAATATATTTTCAGTAAGGATTGCGTGCTAAAAGTGAACGGTAATCTGTTTGAGGAATACCTATCTCGTAAACCTACTTCTACACATTTCCATATTTCATGATTACTTTTTAAATAAATATGTATGCCTGACATGACATCTAATAAAACTCATTTAGTTAATACAAACATGTGATTTTGATACGTCCCCAAATCATTAGTTATAACTAAGAAATCCTCAGTCCCGTATTTTTTATATAATTTAGTTGTTATAGTATTAGCTACAAATAGTGTTGTCAATTTGTTGTTTTTTATACTTTCATATTTTATTATCATTGTAAGTTTATTCAATGTTCAACATGTATTTTTTGTCTTTTGCGGTCATTGCGGTGTTTGTTTTTATTATTTTTATATTATTTTTTAAATTATTAGATACTTTTAAGACCATGAATCTCTATTTTTACTCGAGTTACCTAATTTATTATTGTTGCTTTATATGGACACAAGATCACACGGCATTATAATTTAATTAGTCGTTATCTATGGATTTATGTAAATCCTAAGAAAATGATAATAAAATTGTCAGTTTCCCAATTTCGGAAATGATTACTATAAAAAACCTTTCGAAAGTAGGTACATACATAGTTTTGGCTTTTACAGACGAATATATTTAGGTAGGTATATACTAAGCCATGGTCTATTTATTAATGAATTCATAGGTTTTCCTTTTGAAATATACTGAAATACCAAGGTTTTGTAATTGGTTGGTAGGTAGGTCAAGGAAAACCATGGACCCAATGAAAGTCGATTTAAATTTGCACATTTGGTAGAGGAGTGACGGTGACTGGCGAAATTACCTTATTTTTACGTAATAATATAATGTTAAAGTGATCGATAAGTTCGATCCCCAAAATCAATAAGAAGGTGAAATTTTTGTCATGATGACTTAGGTGTCTATCTTTAAGTTCGGTTCATAGAGTTAGTAATAAAAGCTTCTCGTATAACATTAATTTGAATTGATAAATAAATGCTGAATAGTTTTTTACTCGTAAGCTATTGTAATAGATTTATCTATATCTGTCATTGGTGAAACATCAAAATGTGTGATTCCAAAGGTTTTTTTTATATAATATATAATAACCTATCTGCTTCTTATCTAAATCACCTCCTACCTAACAACTCCTTGAATTATTTTCGTAACTACATCCGTGTAGGTAACTGTTCCGTGCATCGATAAGAAATTTTGATTCAAAATCAATGAAGATGGTATGGTTTATATTGTTATTTATTATACTTATCAACTTACTGGTAAACTTATTCATAATAAATAGGTCATCATCATACTTAATAAATAATGGCATGAATATATTCAATAATTGGATAGCTACCTATTCTATACAAGTAAATGCTATACTTTGGAGTTACATAGTTTTTAATGATTTGTATTTTTTTTGTATATTCAAGTATTAGAAGGACTGAGGTTCTTTTCACTTGTACCCTAAATTAGGGCTTTATAATCTCTTTCACATCTAGCATAGTAGGGTATCCAATGTCTTGTGTTGGGTTTGTGTTAATTTATATTAAACTTTATTTTAAGTACTTCTCTGTGTTTTATTCCTTTTATATGTTTTTTCCTGCTTCATAACTTTTCTACATCGCTATATATATATATATATACATATATATATACATATATCTATATATCTATATATATAAAAGAACAAGGGTGTTTGATAAATCAACGCCCAGCCTAAACCATAAAAAAGCTATAAACTTGAAATTTGGACCGAAGTTTTATGTTAATACGTAGTGCTCAGATAAGAAAGGATTTTTCAAAATTAGACCCCTAAGGGGGTTAAAATTGAGGGCAAAGTTTGTATGAAAAAAATTTAAAATCTTCACTGATTTACTTGAAACTTGGCAAGAATGCTTCTCAACAAAAATAAACAATGGCGTGTTTCAGCGTTTTTTGAAATTTAACCTCTAAAGGGGTAAAAAAGGGAGGTAAACTAATTTTCATCACAAAACCGAAACTATAAAAGCTATAAACGTGAAATTTGGTTAGTGTCTTCATTATACAGTATACTGCCCACATAAGAAAGGGTTGTTCACAATTTCAACCCTACAGTCCAAAAAAGGGGGTGAATTTGCGTACCTTTAGACAAATCCCATTTGAAATTTCGCCAGTCACAAGTAATGTTCGTTGGCCTATCGGTAAAGGCAGCGCAGATTATTTTTTTAAGTACAGGGTTCGAATCCTGCTAGATGTGACTTTTTTTTTTCGTTTTGTATTAGTTTTTTAGAATTCTTTATTTTTTTAAATATTTTAGTAAAGAAATATTTCAAAAAAGTAACTGGAAGTAGCTGGATCGAATCCTGCCACTAACAATAATTTTCTGTTTTCGTTTTTTTATTTGTTTTCTAGAATTAATTTCTTACTTTTTTTAATTTTGAAAAGAAACGAATAAATTCATTTGCAAATTTATTTCCGGTCATCTACTGATTGTGCCAAGCAAAATAATATCCAATAGATGGCGTTGATAAAATGAGAAATGTAAGCTAAAATTATTTCTCAATATTTTCAATAGATGGCGCTGCGCAATTTTGGTGATTTCTACTTCGCGCTTAGGGGTCGTGGGTATAATAATAAAACAGTAAAGATATTTTGTCTGTACAGTACATTTAGTATTTTTGACTGAAATGGATAGAGGGACACTTAAAAAGAATAACAGAAAGCAAAAACATTTTTTGGAATTTTTTGTCTGTCTGTCTGTCCGTCCATCTGTATATGTATGTACGCGTTTCACGCAATATCTGCTGGACGGATTTGATAGAACTTTTTTTGTTGTATAGCTATTAAGCCTGGGCAACATATAGGCTATAAGTGATTTTGAAAACTGGAACACCTGATGAAGAACCTTAAGGGGGCTTAGGCGGTCAGCGAAAATTCATATGAAGCGGCTGAAGCGGCGGGGGACGTCCCGGTTGCGCGCCATTCGAATTTTTTTTTTATCAAAAAGTTAATAGAAATGTTTAGTTTTTCAAAAATTTAAATCAGTCACGAAATCGAAAAGGTAAAATACCTTTGTGTTGGTGATTTTAAAACATTTTTTATTATAAAACACGGATGTTATCTGTATTCATATGAAATAGAGGTAACTTCACGATTTTTTTCTATCGATCAAAATTTTTCCCATCGTGTTTTGGAAACAGTCCTCCTTTAAACATACGTTCTACAATACATATCAGAAATTTCAGGGCGAAAACTCTTCAATTCTTTAAACAGCAGCTTATAGAAAACAGCCAATAACAGCTAAACTATAAGAAATATGGAAATGGTACCTTTGGAAAAGTTTATCAATCTGACGAGCATTTTCTGTTGACGTATAAAAATCGAAGATCAGGATCATCTGATGAAGAATTCCAAGGGACCAGCTACACTATTACATATATGGAAATGGCGCCTTAGCAAAAGTCGTTTAACCTGCCTGATGAGCATTTTCTGCTGACGTATAAAAATTTAAGTTTATGCAACATCTGATGAAGAACTCCAAGAGACCAGCTACTCTATAAAAAATGGAAATGGGGCCTTAGCAAAAGTCGTTCAACCTGATGAGCATTTTCTACTGACGTATAAATAGACAGGACACGGGATAGGATAAAGAGGGACTCTGGGTGGTAGTGGTGGTACACGGGAAATTGTAGATAACGAGCAGACGAAGATCGTTTATTGAATGAAATATCACTTTTGATTCATTTTAACACCGCGACTGTACTACGAGTACCTAATATATTCCCGCGGGACACGGGATAACCAAATAGCTGAAATTTTGAGTATTGGAGTTTAGGTTACTACAGTTTGGAACACAAAAAGATTTTTCATCTAAGGAAACTCACGCGGGCGAAGCCGCGGGCAGCAGCTAGTATATATATAACTAGCTTTCGCCCGCGTGAATTTCCCACGGGAACAGTGCTTTTTCCCGGGATGAAGAGTACCCTATGTCCTTCTCCGTACTTCCAGCTATGCGTCAGGAAGATTGGTTCAGTAGATAAAGCGTAAAGAGGTAACAAACAAACTCACTTTCGCATTTATAATATTAGTTAGGATATATATTGTTACCTAATTAAAGATTCTAGCTAGGCATTATCAATGATTCAGAGTAACCAGACCACAGAAACGCAGACGCTTGAGGCCCCAAGGTTAAAATAGCATTATAGTTTGGCTTGCACTAGATATATGATTCAGACAACATTCTCACTCAGTCAGTACCTACGCGTGTAACCCAGGCGGACGGTTGGCGTCCGTCAGCCTTGATAAAACATTGATAACATCTGCTACTGCATATTAAAATTACAATATTATGTTGCGTGCTAGATATTTTTTAATATTCTCTGTTTCTATGCCCTAATTAACAATTGGTTAATCACAAATAAGTGCAAGTAGTGTACAAACTAGTTTCGTTTAGCATTACATCAGCGGTAGACAGATCGATCGGGAATCCGTGACGGAAATAATTTGAGGTTATGTTGTGACTGGCGTTTGTTGTGGAAGTGAACTATTTTATGTTTAGTGTCGTTAAAAGTGTTAAAACACGGTCGTTGGTTGTCGTGTTAAGACAAAATAAATATGCCATCCGAATCCATATGGTTGAAGTTCTTTTTAATTGATTTGATATAATTTTTGATATCGAGACCTGAAGACCTGAAGTTTTAAACGTAAGTATTTAGGTATTAAGATGAATATTGCTTTTAGCTATAAGAATTATTTTAAAAATAAGAAGAATAAGAAATTAAGGTTTCTGATTGGACAATCCCAAATAGGAAGATTGATTATTTATTTATTTACTTAGATGTCTGGATGATTTACTTTATGGCGCCGCGCCGGCTGCTGCTGCCTTTTTCCTTATAGCGCACAAATAAATCCTAAAGTCCATTTATTCAGAATTGTCCTATTATGTAAACAATCTTACCATGTCTTTTTATGATTATACAACAATATACCTACATTAAAATAGACTTTTTAGGAAATTACTTTCTTGATTAATAAATGTTTTACTTTAGAATGTTTAGGTTTGAACTAATATTTGATTTATTTTCAACAAATTTCAAAAAAAAAGTACTGTGAAGATTGTTTACATAATACTTAAGACTATTATGAAAAAATGGAGTTTACCTAGCTCTTAGTTTGTCCTCATGTTTTTCCACTTGCGTCTGATCTGGGACCGGAAACTAGCTATCACTCCCAAAGTAAAAGTGATAAAATATCTCATCATATATTGGATAATTACTTACCTGAACCTAGTAGGTACTACCAAACTACCCAATATAGATATCTACTTACTAAAATATTGAAATGTTTTACTTATTTGTTGAGTATTGTGTGCCCATGCTATGCAGTATTTACACACACCGTAACACGATTCATTCCGAGCTGTACGCAGCGCAAAATGTGCACTGAGACTGTGTGTGTAGTTTATGAAAAGGATTGGTGATAGGATACATCCCTGGCAAACACCAGTGCTAGTATAAAATAAAGTGGACTGAGGTAACATTGTCCATTTTTACGGAGGCAGACTTCGTAAAGCTGTCAAAGGAGATGAACTAGGTGTTCCGGAACTCCCATCACTAAAAGCGTCTTCTATAGTTAGGTCATTGAACAGAGTCGAACGCTTTCTGAAAATCAACTAAGCTTTAGTAAGAAGAACTCCCAGGCTTTCTTTATTATTTAGTTGTCTAAACCAGACCTCCCACTCGATGGACCGACGACCTGGTGAAGGTCGCGGAACGCGCATGGATGCGGGCAGCGCAGGACCGGTCGTTGTGGAAATCCTTGGGGGAGGCTTTTGTCCAGCTGTGGACGTCTTTCGACTGAGAGAGAAGGCAGTAGGAAGTTGTCACACTTTTCAGTGAAGCTTTTTTATGTGACGTGGAGTGAGACCAATCTTTAGGCCATATGATGTCTTCCAAATTGTGTTGCAGATTTAATGAAAACTCTATATAGTCTCGATGGGAATATAATCGTGTCTTTAAATGTTTAATGGCTACTCTGACCTCCTCCCATGGGAATGGTAAACCTGGTCATGTTCTAAGCAGCGAATCAAGATTATTTTCTGCGATAGTTTTTAAGTTAGTCCATTAGCCTCAGAGAAATTAGCTATTAGCAATACAAAATGTGGAAACCGCATCTAATACCCGGTATAGGTTTGCATCATACGCTACCTGAAAACATACAGATGGACAGAAAGATAGACAGACGACAACAAATTGACCCAAAGAAACACCTCCTATATTTTTACACGACTGACCAAAAACGACTGACCAAAAAAGGAGTGTTATGTTTTCAGGAGTTCATAATGTATGTAAGTATGTAAGTTTCTTTATTCCACTATAAGTCCTGAACGGCTGAACAGATTTTGATGTGAGAGGTATTTTAGATTCCTTGTATTCTTCCGAGTGACATAGGCTATGTAAGTTGTCAGTCGTGTTTTTTTATTTTTTAATAATTAGCTTGTTACTTAAATATCTCATAAGTATAGCTTGATTTAAATCAGTCTCCATTACAATAATCTGGTAGGCGGTGGCATGTTATCATAAACTTCTTGTACATCAGTTTTTTCTGATATCGAGGTAGGTGCATGGGCAAAAATACCCCCGTGAGATGTAAGGTAGCATAGCGTGCACAAAACAATGCTTTTTACCGTGTCGTTAACTTCAACATCGTACACGGGCGAGTTTTATGTGTGGTAAATAGTTAACAAAAACAAGTGCGTGTCGCGCCACGCGCAATGTAGGGTTCCGAAGGTACCTATTCTGTAGAAATGCGGACTCATGAAGTTATATAAATTTACCGTGTAGGCGCATAATGTTAAAAGCGCAGAATGATAACCGCTCGCAAAATGGTAAAAGAGCAAAATGTTAAAGGAGCAAAATGGTAAAAGCGCAAAATGATAAAGAAGCAATAGTAACTAATGAAAATAACCTATTTAAGTTTATACCATCATATAGAATTGTTCCGACGAATATTTTTCATAAGTAATAAAATAAATTTTGAAAGTTTATCGTCAGCCGTGATAATTTTCCTTTTAAATTCATTATACTTCCACTTCGATGATGGCTCGACGACTCAAAGAGAATCTTGGCCTCCGATACTAGAAGCTTCCACTCCTTCCTGTTCTGCGCTACTTCCTTCCTAAATTCATTATATTCGCAGTTATAAGATATTATAATTTTTTTCATGTATCCACCCTCCACCATTTTCCTGTTCGAGGGGGGAACACTTGACTGTAACAAAATTTATCACTTTAAAGTTAAATATTTTGCAAATGGATCCTTAAATCAAAAAATGTTATTCAGACACAAAAAGACCTATCAAATGATACCCCACACGAAGGTATTATCGAGAGAAAAGAAAATCATCCCCACTATAGATGTAGAGGCCCCTAAAAAAAATTTTTTTTTCGTCATTTTATTCTACAGTTCGCTCTGCGTAATAAATATGTATATCTGTACCAAATTACAGTTTTCTAATACTGGTAGTATATGAGCTAAGCCGCGGACAGACGGAAAACATGACGAAACTATAAGGGTTCCTTGTTTACTTCGGAACCCTAAAAAGGTTTTTCTTTAAATAATTGTAAGATTAGTCACCTTGTTATACTTACATCTGAAAGGCCAAACTGAGGTGAAGTAAGTACTTATTTAACTAGGAAAATCCATCAGCTACAGAAAATACAATTTTACAAATATTCCTGTAATTGTAAGTTTTGTCAGGGTTTTTACTATTCGCAATGACACTCACTCCTAACTGGCTATTTCATTTACCTAGCTGATGTTGTACATAACAATCGTATTTATCAAAACATTTATCCGTCGGTCCGTCTGTCAGTAATGGAGCAGACTTGTTCGAAGCAGGACACTTGTGTTATATCTACGATGGAAAAACCGTCTACAGAAATCAAACTGTAAGGACCATAAACTTCACTGTTATTGTCGCTGTTTTTTAACTATTTAACATGAAAAAAAAAACATTTAATTTTAGGCAACCTTCCACCTAATTGTGCTTATCATTGGCGTAGGAATTTGAAAAAAACGAATAACTACTTGTTATTCTTCTTACTTACGTACTTTTTTCAGTTGTTTTCTTTCATTCCATGTTTTTAACTTTTTGTTTCTAAGAACGTAACGTATCTACCGTTTCATTTCTTTACCAATTTTACTTAGGTAGAATCTTTGGAAGTTGATTAATCTGCAAAGATACGAATTTAATCGACCAAAGGTTCAAAAAGGCTGTAAATAACGAAGATACTTATTCCTATCATACTCTTTCAGGTTTGGTGGTTAGCAAACTAACCACCTTTTTTATAGAAATTATTTTTTTTTGTGCCTGAAAGAGTTAAAAAGTCAATGAAGATATCCTATAAAATTAATCCCTATCATATAAAATTAAGACTTGACTAGAGTATACAAAATTGATGTGAGCCAAAAATAATAATTTCGTTATTTAAAACTAGTTTAGCTCTATGTTAGATACCTATTTCAGAAATACGCATATTTTTTACAGTTTTTTAAGAAATTATAAAACTAATAGTATTTTACTTAATTGTTGCAGAATGCCGGCGATACGGATGCTAGGCCGCAAGTGGCTCTTCGCCACAGACGACCTAGTTTTTCCTAGTCTCATTGAAATTCCATACAGAATATTTTGGTCAGTATTATTTTTTCACTATTACTAAATTAATTTTAGTCTCACCTCTTCATGATATAAAAATAACATTTTGATTAGGAATACTTAACAAAAAATTTAATTAAATATATACATACTTAATAAATATTCAAAGACTTAAACTAGCATAAATTTACTATGTTGGCCTCTATAAAGAAAAAATGTATAAAATAATATTAAAAAAACATATCATTTAAGTACACTTTTAACAGATTAGATAGGAGAATAAATGCAAATAGCGTAGCTATCTACTTAATAATCTGTTTTTAATTAGCATTAATATTTATCTTTGATTCCTCAGGTTGGTATTCCTGTGCATCATAATAAAAACCGAATATTCTGCGACATGGTCCTGCCCCGATCCGAACCCGGCTGGCTGGGCTGGTCTCCTGATCAGGCTGTTCCTGTGCGGGACTCTGGTGATCCAGGCCCTAACTATAGTGTTCCCTCGCTGCCTTGGCCAGTCAGTCGGGAAGAGGCACCATTACCGATACTAGGAAATACGTCGTGCCTTTACTTTTATTGAAGTGAGAATTATTTGATACTAGCTTTTGCTCGCTGCTTCGCCCTTGTGAATTTCTCATGGGAACAGTGCTTTTTTCCAGGATGAAAGGTACCCTATATGCTTCTCAGTACTTCTAACTACGTGTTTGCGTCAATTTCAGGAAAATTTACTTAGTAGATAAATCGTGAAGAGGTAACAAACAAACGCATAAACAAACTAACAAACAAACTCACTTTTGCATTTATAATATAGTTAGGACTTGTATTTTTCACTGCTGAAATTTTAAAATCCAATTATGGTTCAATTTTCAAATTCGCAAGTACTTAATTAACTTTTTTTTCTTTCTCAATCTATTTGTCTTTATCCTAACTTCCTTAACTAATATTATAAATGCGAAAGTAAGTTTGTTTGTTTGTTTGTTTCTTACCTCTTCACGCTTTATCTACTGAACCAATCTACCTGAAATTTTGCATACACATAGTTAGAAGTACGGAGAAAGACATATGGTACTTTTCGTACCGGGAAAAAGCACTGTTCCTGTGGGAAATTCACGCGGGCGAAGCCGCGGGCAAAGGCTATAGTCTACTTATAAACTGTTTAACACAGAAAATACGCTTCATGTATCTACTGGAGGTATATTTCTTTGCCTTTGTTCCAGTTTATTTATTGTCATACCCGAACAGTTGCTAAACATTATCGGCACTATTTGGATATTTACATCGGAATTACCATGCCCCTTGACCAGCCATTACTCGAGTGTAGTTATACATAGTAAGTGAACAATAGTACGTATCGCTTTGCTTTATTTAACAAACCTATTGCAATATTAGAGCTACACTCCCCTTATAAAGTAAATAGGACTAACAACTTATCGTTCTTAATTTTTATATGTTCTAACTTAAACTAAATGAGTAAATATATTTTCACTGTCTAAAATTTAAAATCTGTTTATGAGCTGACTGAAAATCATTTATCGCATAATGTACAGTAAAATTAATATAACAGGCATGAAATTTCTAATTTTAACGTGTGGCATGTCAATCTGTAATTGTTTATTCTTCAATAAGTAAATCTACATAATCTTTCCCTGCAGGTATAGTAATAATGAATTGGGTACGTTTGGCTGTCATTCTACTTCTGATATATTTGATGTACGATCCCCTGGGGGCTGTCAATTACGACGAGCTGTCGCCTTCGAAGCAGGCTTGGTACAACAGCAAGTTGACCAAAACGTTTGCCTGGAGACTTAAATGGGCGTTGCTTTTGCTCAGGGGTGACGAGCATAGCAAGGAAGCCATACAAGAAATTGCAAGTAAGTCATGAAATAGCGAAAAAAAATTCAACTTGAATTGTTAACATTGTATAATGATAAATTGTAAATATTGTACAGTGAATAAATGAATGTTATAAAGGCTTCTATCTTGACGCTGCCTACGCGCTATGCACCCTTAATTATAACAAGAATACTATTCAATTCCATTTTTATGAGCTAGTTCATGAGTCTGAAATTATATACTTTTTTCAGGACTTCTAGCTACTTTGTTCAGATCGACAGACCTTGTCCAGTCAGATATTATAGCAGGCTGCATCCTTCTCAGAATAAGGCAAAAGCGATGGTGTAGAATTAATGAGGTGAACCAATGCGACGACGAGAGATATTGCACGGATGTCAACCAGTTCTTTAAAGGGTGTCCGTCCTGGATGAACTTGCAAGATGCATTCTTCTATTTGAATTTATCCACGGCTGCATACGGCTGGATGTATGTGTTGTTTAAAAATTTCTTTACTGGACTGTGCTTGATCGCGCCTTATTTACGGTGCTGCTGGCGGTAAGTTTAAACTTATTTTGTACCTATGTACTACTAGATAGTATAGTAACAGCTTTTTAGTAACTAATTTAAGGTGTGAATTAAACAGCTTCTAGTTTTAGTTATAGCTTACACTACCTACACGCGAAGTGTTCTCATTTTTGTACTAACAACAAATAATTACACACGTTAATTATTATAAGTTTCCATATAACAGGATATTTGACATAGGTCACGTTTACAACGTTTTATTTATATCGGATCAAATTATGTATTGATTTACGACGTAAATAAACCCAATATGACGTACATTCTGGAAAATTTTACGTATTTGGGTTATTTATTTCGTAATTTAGTGGTAAAGCAGTACTTATTAGTAGATAGGAATGTTAGAGGATAAATATGTCATTCATAATTTAGGTATATTACAGGTACCTAAGTGTTAGTGAAGTTTTAAATAAATAATGACGAATAAGCTATGGTGGAAACCAAAAGACCCGATGCTGCTAATTAATTTACCAAAGGGCAATGTGTAATAAAATATGCAAATATTTTCTCCAGACGTGCGGAACCCGACGTGACCGGCGACAACTGCTGCATGTGCAACTACGCCGGCCTCAAGTACGTGTCCAAGGTGGCCGATAAGGACATCATTCATATTTCCTTCACTAATAAAGTGTTCGAGGTACTTAACTTAATATTTGTATCTAGAAAATATTTATTTATTACTTTATCACAAAAAATGTTAATGACGATGGAGAACGTAAAACCAAGGCTTTATTACCAGTCAACCCACATCAAATACCTACTTACGTAAAATTAGGTAGGCAACAAATTGCAGAAATATTTTAAAAGGAGAAACAACTTCCAAAGAAGATCTAAACAAGATTCGTGGATATGCACTATTTATAAATTAATTAAAAAAGTGCAATCAAAACATTTCTACGAAACTCCAAGGTTATGGACAATACACACGGCTATCAAAACTATAAATAGTTTGATTACCATGTGTGTGTTGTCCTGTTTCACCTTGGAGTAACTTGTTTTAACTCATTTTTTACATAAATGTGCATACCTTTTTTTGCCGCGGGTACAGCAGACTCTAACACTTTACGGGACAGTGAAATGAAAATGATTTTATTTAAATAGGCTAAAAAATAGCACTTTTAAATCGTCATATTCTTGTTAGTAAACTTCTATACCAGTTACTTCTTTTGCAATTTATTTGTGTCTCGTTTACTTTCTAGTAAAGTATTAAGCCTGAAAAATATTTTCAGGTACCCTTTTACATAGTAGCCGATCACGAACGAAGGAACATCGTGGTGGCCATAAGAGGAACTATTTCTGTGCCCGACGTGTTCACAGATCTCACCGGCACTTGCGAGCCGTTTGAAGTTGAAGGTAGGTAGATGGAATTTTTGTTGTATTTATAAATCATAGGAGTTCATATAGAGTTATTTTTTTAGTTGTTATGAATGAAAAAATATTTATTTAAGTAACCATAACTAATATGTTAGCAAACTTAAGGTAGTAAAAATATTCTTACAAATGATTGCGGAGGCCATTCCTGTACCTTTGGCTATATTACAGCAACAGGCTCATTGCAGTAGTAGGCACAGTCTAGCCTGCTTGCGATCATGCGAAGGAGGCTGTTGTTGCTCTCTCGCACTCTGCGCAGGCTGTTATAAAGAGTTCTTTACATACCCTTGGCCAGAAATATGTATTCTGTGGCCAGAGTACCTATAATCAAATTGAATTATGAATCAAATAGCACATTAATATTAACTTTGACAGGGTTACCACCCGGCAGCCGCGCTCATAGAGGCATGGCGATGGGCGCAGCCAAGACGATGCAGAGGATCATGCCGCTGCTAGAGAAGGCGCTCCAAGAACATCCCGATTTTGGTCTAGTTGTCACAGGTACTTACTTAGATATTATAAAACGGTTCACTTAAAGTAGATACGATAAAATACCTATTTCTTACTTTCCCTTCTTTTAAACCTGTTAGTTTATGTACAATTCTTAAATTATGTCAAAAAACTTATACCTGATAATTTGTTTTGCAGGTCATAGTCTCGGAGCGGCGATATCCATTTTATTAGGAATCATGCTAAAGCCACATTTTCCAAATATCAAAGTCTATGCATTTTCAGCTCCATGTAAGTAGATTTTCGGATCTGTCTGTATGTTTTTTATTTATAGTATCAATCAGCTGTACTACTCGTAATCAGTCAACCTCTATTGTTCACTAATTTATTAGCAAAATAAAGTTTAAATAAATGTATTTCTCAGCGGGGCTACTAAGCCGCGAAGCGTGCAAGTACACTGAGAGTTTCGTGATGACGGTGGGAGTGGGAGACGACGTGGTGATGAGGCTGAGCATTCTCAGCGTGGAGAGCTTCCGGGACAAACTGGTGCAGGCGCTCAATGCTACCAGGCTGCCTAAGGTACAGTCAGATTAAAAAAAAAAAAAAAAAACCATTTTCATTAACTTATTTGTGATTGGGATCTCCATTTAAGTAAATAATCCGATGCAGAGAAACCTGACCCCCCTTATCTCACACAATCCTATCTCAGGGGGGTCAAGATGGCCAACGCTCAAATCTCGAGTCAACCGAGCGGTACCTGCTATTGGTTAATGTCCACTAGTGAAGAATAATCACTAATTTTATTACAAAAAGGGAAGATTATTTAGACTTAGTTAATTCTACTTGACGACGCGAGTTGACCGCACGGCTTCCACGGGTTAACAGCTCGACATCTTTCGTGGAGCTTTATGACGTCGGCGCAAGGTCAGTCGTCACAAGGACGCCAAGAGGCGAGGCGTAGACATTAATAAGAGATGTCTTTCAAACCCTTTTTGGCAATTATGATCAAAGATAAAAAACATAAAACTATCGTTAATTTTACTTACAGTATCAGATACTGCTGAAGGGACTAGGGTACCTGTTCAAAAACATCCCCGATCGCGACCTGGACAACGCCTGGAAGTCGCCGGATAACCTGGAAGCAATGCTACTCAACTCACCCGTCATGCCTCGTGCATTTTCGGTATGTATACCTATTCAAATTTATTTATTTATACTTTCATCATCATCATCATATTCAGCCTACATCAAACCACAGCTGGGTCGCCTCCCTTTTTTTGCGCCACTACTTACGGTCCTGTACCAGTCTCATCCATCGCTTTCTCTTTATCCAAACAATGTTATCTGACCAGCAGCGTGCATTTCTGATTACATTGCTGATTACAAATAAAATTCAAGTCATTCTTTGTTCCGTTTATAGTCGTATATGGATAATTTCTTATCACAACTCTGATATCCTAAAAATGTACAGTGGGTTCACCGGCCGGCGCTTATCTTCTTATATCTACAGCTGTTCAATCTTTTGCCCCAGGATACACACATAATAATCGCTACTTCTCTCTCTCATTTATGTGGAAAGATAGAGAGAAGATATAACATCGTGCTTACGTATACATATTGTTCTCAGGAAACCGATCGATTGTTCAATGCTGGTCGAATACTGCACATAACTAAAAATAAATCAACAGGGTATGTATAATGGGTACCTACTAATTATATATAAACACAGAAAAACAAATTAAAACATGTAGTAAAAATCAACTTCGTACACCTACATGTTTTACTTATCAGCAAATTATGCAAGTCGTAGTAAATAATTCTTTATCTACGACTTAATTTGCTGATAAGCAAATATTCTCATGCTACACTTTGATCCTATATCGTAGTAACATCCGTGAACTTTACACAGGAAGTCTTCAAAGCCAGAGCCGAAGTACAGAATGTCATGGTCAACGCCTGAAGAGTTCCGAGATATCGTTGTGATGCCGCGTATGCTCCTCGACCACATGCCAGAGAACGTGCATCACGCCATCAAGACTATTCTAGAAGAAAACCGCGCAAGGAACCCTAATAGAACTGTCAGCATCTCTACTGTATCTTAATCCATTGACTAAAACATAAGAACTGGTTCAGACTTGACGTGGACTGCACGGGACTTGTATGGTCTTTTGCTAAACCACACACTTTTGATATTGATAGATTGATACAACCGAGTACGAATTCATAAAAACATTTATTAACAAATTAATATTCGTAACAATAAAACGACTCCTCTCGCTTTCTTCAAATGTGGGATTAATGTAGTGAAACGGGACGAAAGTGTGTAACAGGAAGCGGTATTCGATTTATGGGCGCGCGCAGTTTTAGGTAGATGCTTACAGAGATGATGTTAGATTTTACACATCCTCATATACAACAGTAAAAGGTCGCTTAAAGTTACCTGAAAGTTATGAGAGATCTACAATTAAGTGTCCAAACTCACTGCCAGTACTATAAATCTCAAATGTTTTGTTTCTTAAACCAGTGAGTAGTATATATTTTGCTTTCATACGTTTATAGATTAAGATCTAGTATTGATTCTTGTGTACCTAAATAAATTATATGCTTTTCTTCTCTTGGGTGATGTCAAAAATCGGACTGAATGAATGTAAAAAACGAATCTCATATCGACTAGGCAAATTATAATTTTGTTATGATAATCATGTTTCGTTCGAAATAATCTACTTAATGGGTTGGCAGATTTGTTTTATGGGGATCGTCTTCCGCGCCACTTTAAAAAAAAGGTTAATTAAATTCTCTTACAAAAGTGCCATAATTTGATATCTAAGGATATTTCTCCAGCAAAAGCAGGTACCTGTAGGTAGAACCTAAGTATTTTGTAGCTATAAGCGGCGGCGAGTAAAAAAAAAATACTTACACGTACTGAATAAACTTCTACACGTGTACAAAAGTTTGATAAGCTGTTTTTTTTAAGTAACATAAAATTTCAAATTACTTACGTCTCACAGGGACGGTCGGTCCTCAAATTGTATTCCATTATTTAACTTAAATTTCTTTCTTCTTCTTTTCGAGTGTGTCACACTGGTGTCAGATTTTATAAGTCGCCTGAATAAAAGGCATCTGACATGACTTTTACGACTACCGCCATCTGGTGGCAGTAACCTTATACACACTAGTAAACTGACAGTCAGCCAGTGAGCAGGTTTCCTCACGATGTTTTCCTTCACCGTAAGCAAGTGAGAATAAGTCAGGTTGGAATGCAAACTCATGTGGTGCGAGCAGGATTTGAACCGGAGTCCTTTCGAACCACGGGCAGGTGTCTTAATAACTGGACCGCCACCGTTTCGCCAATAATGTATAGATGCACGCTGTATAAAAGTCGGTGATATTTCTCGTAGTGTACGTGCCTTTAGCTAATGTGATGGTAAGGATAAGTGAGGTATGAAGTATAGATATAGCGAAAAACAAGACGATATCAGATTTGAATTAAATGGATTCTCGGCGTGACGATTAGTCAAATTAACCATTTGTTACCGACGGCGTTAAAATGTGCGTTTTGGAACAATACACGTACACTGTGAGTAATGGTTGAATCAACCAGGTAGAAGTAAGCACAAAGTGTTTTTATCCTATATAATTATATTTTAGGAGTAATTTAATATTAATTATGTCAATTGCTGTTTTATCAATAAACGACGTATTTTAAATACTCATGAGTTTAATTTCATTGAACCCGAAAATAAATGTCGGACGGTGCCGGTGGCTAGTACCTAATTGATGTATTTTCGTTTTCCTATCAAGACTTTGTGATTCTTAATCACCAAGCCCACCACATTAAGAGACTCTTATACCAGAAATAAAATAAATATATAAGATTACAAAATTATTTTATTTCCTTTTGTTGAATATAAAAATACATACTTAAATTCATCAGTCAATTCAAAATATCACAACGAAATATTAAATAAAAATTGCTTTAGTCACATTTTTGAATGAATAACAGTTTATAACTTAGAGCTACTTCAGATTAATAGAATATAAAATTATTTTTTTAATATAATAACTTCTTTAAACCTTATATATACGCTTTGGAAAGTTATACAATAATGAGCATTACATGCGATTAGAGATCTTTACGAAAATGCCACCTTCTCTTACCTTAAGAATATATCATCTACAAAGATTTTTCAGTTCTGACATGGCCGCTTGAGATACGGACGTCTTGTTTTTCTCCATTTTGTACCTGGAACAGATATATATTTAATTTAAGCATCATACGTGCAAGTAGCTCTGTAGCTCAGTGGTACTAGAGATTTGATTTGGAGGTCGCAGCAGGTTCGATCCCCAGTCAGGTATGACATTTTGTCTATTTTATTTTTAGTATTTGCTGTTGTAGCGGCCATAATAATACACGTTCTGTGTAACTTTCAAGTGTCTACCTATTATAGGCTGGGGTCCTATTGGGCAGCAATGTATGGGGACGAATACAATTTTGGGTAATGGAATGCCACATGGTTTGGGATGTTATATGAGTCAAACTGAGTTCATCAAGCTCGTTAGCTACTCGCGACCCCACGTCAGGGGGGGGCGAGGAAGGTGTCAAAGTTCCAAACACCCTGCGCTCGAAAAAACAATCTAGTGGCTACATTTGAGATACAAAGTCGAGTTTGGTGTCATTTTCGAATAAATCGATGATGGCCTATTCATTGGGCATAATATTTTTGTAGGTATCCATAGAAAAAAATGACGTAATGCCTAAACTTATGTAGAACCAGTGTTACAAAATTACAAACAAGCCCGTATTTTTTAAGATTTTTATATAAAAGATGAATTAAAAAAAATAGCATCAAAAAGCCCAACTCATGTAGATTATAAAAACATAAATATCATTAAACTTTTTTACTAAAATGAATGTAAAAAAAAATTGAACGTACGCGCGGTCTATGCTGTTCCGCGCCGAACGAGATACGAGCGCGGGCTCTATTGTCGAGTCAGTGGAGTTTTTTCTTCATAAAAATTCTCAGTAATAACTTTGATTTCGGTGATTCCATATTATAACTAGCTTTTTGCCTTCGGCTTTGTCTGCTTGAATTTCGTTTTTTACTTATTTTATTACCTTAGGGTGGTATTTCTAAAATTATTTTCATTTACCGGTACGTATAAAGAATCTGTCTACAATATTTGAAATGTCTACATTCAGTGGTTGCGGTTTCATCTCTGAGCTGATATACATAACCACCGTCCAATTTTACAAATGTACTGTACATAGATTACGGGTATATAGAATGATATAAACATCACAAAACAATGAATAAAATTTGCAAGAATGACGATGTTGAGATAAATGATTACTTGCCCGCAGCAAAAAGTATCTTTATGTTTTTTTTATACAGACTTTTACCCCCCATTGCGGCCTTTTGCGGGTTGATTTTTGATTTGATTGACCTCGAGTCCTATAACTATATCTACCTATGTATATCAAATTTAATCAAAATCAACCAAGCGGTATATTCGTGAATGCTTAACAGAACTTGCTTCGAAAAGCCAGTCAGACAGATCATTGCATTCCATTGGGAGTCGATTTTTGGAAAAAGTGCCCTATGTTTGACCTCGTGTTTTCAATTATATCCACACCAAATTTAATCAAAATTGGTTCAGCGGTTTAACCGTGAAAGCGTAACAGGATGTGTTGTAGATACTAACTTCTCTCCCCACTTCGGCCCATAGGGGGTTTGATTTTTGAAAAAAAAGTTACCTGTGTTTGACTTTGGATCTTCAACTATATATCCGTAGGTACTAAATTTCATCAAAATTGGTTTAGCGATTTAGTCGTGAAAGTGTAACAAATGTGTGTTTGACACGAACTTTCTTACTCCACTGCTGACCATCAGGGGTTGAATTTTGAAAAAAAAATTATGTTATTTTTGGCCTCGAGTCCTTAACTATATCCCTACTAAATTTCATCAAAATTTATTCAGCGGTTTAGTAGTAACAGCGTACCTGATGTGTTTTTGATACTACTATTTGAAGGTTGATTTTTGAAAAAAAAATTACCTTATGTTTGATCTCGTGTCTTCAACTACATCCATACCAAATTTGGTCAAAATCGGTCTAGCGGTTTAGCCGTAAAAGTGTTTTTTGATTCAAAAATTCACCCCCTATTGCACTCGCTTGGGGGTTGATTATTGAAAAAAGAGTAGCCTATATTTAAGCTTAGGTCTTTAACTATATTTATACCAAATTTCATGAAAAAGGGTCCAGCGGTTTAGCCGTGAAAGCGAACAGACAAACAGACTTTCGTCGTAGATTTCAGGTGAGGGAGTAGCAAACATCCAACTGAAATTTTGTGACTTACTTCCGCATTTGTAAAACGGGGCACCACCTGTCCAGTTAGTTCCTGTTGGAATTAAGGTGCAAACATATTCTATCATTATTTTACTTTACTTAAATTCATCAAAATGAATGCTCAAAAATACTTTCAGAAAATCCACCCCTAAGGTGGTAAATAAAAAACGAAATTCATACAGGCAAAACCGAAGGCAAATGCTAGTTATAAAATGGAATCACCAAAATTGAAGTTGTTACTGAGAGTTTTATGAAGAAAAAACTCTCCTGAGTCCACAATTGAGCCCTCGCTATATCTCGTTCGACGCGAAACAGCATAGACCACGCGTACGTTAAATTTTTTTTTACATTCATTTTCGTAAATAAGTTTAATGATATTTATGTTTTTATAATCTACATTAGTTGGGCTTTTTGGTGCTATTTTTTTTTAATTCATCTTCTATATAAAAATCTTAAAAAATACGAGCTTGTTTGTAATTTTGTAACACTGGTTCTACATAAGTTTAGGCGTTACGTCAATTTTTTCTATGAATACCTACAAAAATATTATGCCTAATGAATTGCCCGTCATTGATTTATCCGAAAACGACACCAAACTTGGCTTTGTATCTCAAATGTAGCCACTAGATTTTTTTTTCGAGCGTAGGGTGCTTGGAACTTTGACCTCCCCCGCCCCCTGACGCGGGATCGCGAGTGGCTAACGAGCTCGATTAAGTCAGTTTAGGTCAAATAACATCCCAAGCTATGTGGTATCTCATTACCTAAAATTGTAGCACTTTTCCCAATAGGACCCCAGCTATTAATTCATTTCAATTATTTTCACAATGAATATAGGTATGTTAAGAAAGAGCATTTTCTGACACAAGAACTTTGCTTATTACAGATAGAGCCCTAATAATGTTTAAACCCTTTATAGTGAAAGAATTCGAACGTGGGACTTTTGCAGCCACAGGCGGGCGCCCTACCACTAGGCCACACCGCACCCTTTGAGTACAGAACCCTAAAACTGACCTTGTGAGGAAGCCAAATGCCACGTCCGGACGATAGGCCGCCATGTCCCGCAGGAACGCCTGGTCGTTGCTGAGGACACGCCCGAGCGACCCGATAATAGGACCAGGCCTTCCATGAAACTGGAAGAGACATGAGAATCTTCTGTACCCTTTGAGTACGGAACCCTAAATATTACCTGGCGAGGAAGCCAAAGGCCACGTCCGGACGATAGGCCGCCATGTCCCGCAGGAACGCCTGGTCGTTGCTGAGGACACGCCCGAGCGACCCGATAAAAGGACCAGCCTTCCATGAAATCAGGGAGAGACATGAGAATCTTCTGTACCCTTTGAGTACGGAACCCTAAATATTACCTGGTGAGGAAGCCAAATGCCACGTCTGGACGATAGGCCGCCATGTCCCGCAGGAACACCTGGTCATTGCTGAGGACACGCCCGAGCGACCCGATAAAAGGACCAGCCTTCCATGAAATCAGGGAGAGACATGAGAATCTTCTGTACCCTTTGAGTACGGAACCCTAAATATTACCTGGCGAGGAAGCCAAAGGCCACGTCCGGACGATAGGCCGCCATGTCCCGCAGGAACGCCTGGTCGTTGCTGAGGACACGCCCGAGCGACCCGATAAAGGACCAGCCTTCCATGAAATCAGGGAGAGACATGAGAATCTTCTGTACCCTTTGAGTACGGAACCCTAAATATTACCTGGTGAGGAAGCCAAACGCCACGTCCGGACGATAGGCCGCCATGTCCCGCAGGAACACCTGGTCATTGCTGAGGACACGCCCGAGCGACCCGATAAAAGGACCAGCCTTCCATGAAATCAGGGAGAGACATGAGAATCTTCTGTACGCCTTTGAGTACGGAACCCTAAATATTACCTGGCGAGGAAGCCAAAGGCCACGTCCGGACGATAGGCCGCCATGTCCCGCAGGAACGCCTGGTCGTTGCTGAGGACACGCCCGAGCGACCCGATAAAGGACCAGCCTTCCATGAAATCAGGGAGAGACATGAGAATCTTCTGTACCCTTTGAGTACGGAACCCTAAATATTACCTGGTGAGGAAGCCAAATGCCACGTCTGGACGATAGGCCGCCATGTCCCGCAGGAACGCCTGGTCGTTGCTGAGGACACGCCCGAGCGACCCGATAAAAGGACCAGCCTTCCATGAAATCAGGGAGAGACATGAGAATCTTCTGTACCCTTTGAGTACGGAACCCTAAATATTACCTGGCGAGGAAGCCAAAGGCCACGTCCGGACGATAGGCCGCCATGTCCCGCAGGAACGCCTGGTCGTTGCTGAGGACACGCCCGAGCGACCCGATAAAAGGACCAGCCTTCCATGAAATCAGGGAGAGACATGAGAATCTTCTGTACCCTTTGAGTACGGAACCCTAAATATTACCTGGTGAGGAAGCCAAATGCCACGTCTGGACGATAGGCCGCCATGTCCCGCAGGAACGCCTGGTCGTTGCTGAGGACACGCCCGAGCGACCCGATAATAGGACCAGCCTTCCATGAAATCAGGGAGAGACATGAGAATCTTCTGTACCCTTTGAGTACAGAACCCTAAAACTGACCTGGTGAGGAAGCCAAAGGCCACGTCCGGACGATAGGTCGCCATGTCCCGCAGGAACGCCTGGTCGTTGCTGAGGACACGGCGGTACGCGAGCTCGCGCCACGCCTCGCCAGAGCGACCCGATAATAGGACCAGGCCTTCCATGAAACTGGGAGAGACAAGATATGCGATGTTGGAAGGTGGTATGATTTAAATTTCATTGGGAATATTTATTGTTTGTTTGTTACCTCTTCACGCCTATCTAGTGAACCAATCTTCCTGAAATTTTTCATGCACATAGTTTGAAGTGTTGTGTGAATCTTTATTAGGATTTCAGAATCAAAAAGATGTGTGAAACTATGTATAAGTAATTTATGTTCTGTTATTTGTGATTGTAGCTTTTTAAATAAAAATAAAATAAATAAGTATCTACTGAAAAGGACCTTTCATCCCAGGAAAAAGCACTGATCCCGTGGGAAATTCACGCGGGCTAAGCCGCAGACGAAAGCTAGTATCCAATATTTGTAAAGCCAGGGTCTCGCGATCGTGGCGCGCGGCGGACGATGGGGTTTGCTATGTTGGACACATAATCGTATGAAAAACGTCTAAAATGGTCTCTTGTCAGACCGCATCGTTGTGCGTGCGAACGCGATACCGTAGCTTTACATTGCGTTCTGTCATCCTATATTTTTCGTTTAGAATGTACGTATCACCTAAAGGTTTCATTCAATTGGTACTATTACTTTTCAACAATTTTTGAGGGCCTTTCCTGCGATCTTTGACATTTTACAGGTACACCTTGACTGTACCGCAGCTAGATCTTAAACGTACGGGAATTGGATAGATGATACATACCTACAGCGTATGTGAATTTAAGTTATTACAAAAAAGTGATTGAAATCAAAAAACCAATTACCTCAAATATTCGCTGACAAGTTTGTAGAGTTGCTCCGCGGTCCGGTTCAGAATGAGCCTGGTGGGTGAGGCGTTGAGCAAAGACATCTGCAGCGCTATTTGTTGCGCGAGCGCAGCCATCTCGCCCGCGAAGCCTGTGCAGCCACCCTGAGAATATAATGTGAAAAATATAAAGAAATTAACACATTCACCGCCAACTTTGAAGTGAAATTTATACAATGCTAGCATGCTGGCTGTCCTATGGATCTAAAGATTTTCGGGATTCCTGATAGCGAATACAGATTTATCTAAATCATACCAAACAAATATACAAACTCTTTCAGCTAGTTGCGAAAGTGACATATTGCGAAAATTACAAAATGCGTAAGCGACGACCTGCGAAAATTAAATTCTGTGAAAGTGACCAATTTCCAAGCAATGAATACTTGCGAAAAATTAAACTACAACTAGGGTTCATGATTTCTCGAGCTTTTCAATTTCTCGGGTCTCGAGGATTCTCGAGGCTATACTTATATAATTGTGTTGTAGTCTACAACTTATATTAGTATAGACGTTGTAAATATTAACACATGCGAAACCGTACGAATAATAAGCATGAAGGGAGTGTTCGATATTAATGAAGTATTTAACCACATACCTGTAAATACAGCTCAGCCGCATCCGTGCAGTGATTCAGAGCAGTTTCCAACAGTGTCCTGGTCGGCACGTTATCGTGAATCTGCAACCAAGCTGGAGGCTGGAAAGGTTTCTTCGACGTCCTCTTAGCTGCATCCAGCGCCGTTTTCTCCAAATCTTCGATCAAATCTAAGGCTTGTTTTCGTTTGACGTTTGCCGCTTCTGCGTACATGTTGAAGTGGAGGGCGACCATTATGTACGAGTCGGTGTCGCCTGGGCATTGGGTTTTGAGGAAGTCTAACAAGCCCTGCTTGAACTCGGCTATTTTGTCGTGCTGTTGGCCGAGCATGTAGTCGAACTGGCCGAGCAGGAACTCGAATTGGTGGTTGTCACGTAGTGCCTAAAAAGGAAGGAGAGGTAAGTGTACCTATAGTGAGGTAAGTGAAATTTATTTCCCTGACAAAATTAGCCGTAAGATGCGAACTCTTATCGCGTGTCATTCTAGCCGCGTACTACATCTTTATATTATTGTTATGTGTAGTTTTTACGTCCTGAAATAGATATTAGTGTCCAGCATCTCGAGTTTTCATCACCGCCACCTCCGTGTGCTCGCGCACAGCCACAGGGCGGGCGCTTCAATGAAACATACCTACAACTACTACAAATGAAACTGTATATCCGTGAACACGTCAGTAACACGTCAATGTGTGCGTTTTCATGGTCATAGCGTCCCAATACACAAAAGAA
The DNA here is from genome assembly GCA_018467065.1 of Ephestia elutella. NCBI lineage: Eukaryota > Metazoa > Arthropoda > Insecta > Lepidoptera > Pyralidae > Ephestia > Ephestia elutella. The sequence continues at coordinate 7,589,581 of CM031573.1, read as the reverse complement.
CGAGGGAGAAGTGCGGGGGGTTGCCATATTGCGGGAGGGGCAGGGAGTTTCCTTTCTGTATGTAGTACAGTTCCAATCACGTAAAAAGCCACTGGTAGGGTGAGGAGGAGGTGAAACTTGCGCATGGGTACGACTGACGACGTAGCAAAATCAATTTTAGATCTCCAAATCTTACACGTAATTCAAATACCTTTTCTCCTCCTTTTTGTAGTAATAAATATGCCAAAAATAGATTTATCGTAAGGGCCTGTTACAGCAATGACAGACTTATAAACACGTCGATATATTTCATGAACGATTGGGTAAATTTCGAAAATTGTTAAGTGGCGTCTTAGTTTGAATACATTGTAGGAATTTACATTCTTGGATACAAAACTTTAAACTTTTTAACTAAATTTTCTATTGTTCTTACTTGCATCACCTTCACCTTTATAAGCTTTTTGTTGCCATATTAACTTGCTTTCTTTTTCAGTGTCTTTTGTTTAAATAGGTAATATCTATTTGTAACAGATTTATAATTTCTCAACGTACAAGTGTAAGTTAGTAGTAAAAACTGTTTTGGGCTATGTACGACCTTGTATTTATTCGACTATATGTACTAAACTGTGCCTGTAGTTTTTTCAAATAAAATAAAAAAAAATAAAAAAATAATTCTGTAGCACAGCAACACTGACCTGGAACACGTAGCCGCACTCGGTGTAGCGGGCGAGGCCGGTGAGCAGGCGCACCATGAGCCGCCAGGAGCGCGCGGCCAGCAGGCGCGCCGTCAGCGCCTGCGCAGACCGCAGCACCACCGTGTGCTGGCCACAGCAACACTGACCTGGAACACGTAGCCGCACTCGGTGTAGCGGGCGAGGCCGGTGAGCAGGCGCACCATGAGCCGCCAGGAGCGCGCGGCCAGCAGGCGCGCCGTCAGCGCCTGCGCAGACCGCAGCACCACCGTGTGCTGGCCACAGCAACACTGACCTGGAACACGTAGCCGCACTCGGTGTAGCGGGCGAGGCCGGTGAGCAGGCGCACCATGAGCCGCCAGGAGCGCGCGGCCAGCAGGCGCGCCGTCAGCGCCTGCGCAGACCGCAGCACCACCGTGTGCTGGCCACAGCAACACTGACCTGGAACACGTAGCCGCACTCGGTGTAGCGGGCGAGGCCGGTGAGCAGGCGCACCATGAGCCGCCAGGAGCGCGCGGCCAGCAGGCGCGCCGTCAGCGCCTGCGCAGACCGCAGCACCACCGTGTGCTGGCCACAGCAACACTGACCTGGAACACGTAGCCGCACTCGGTGTAGCGGGCGAGGCCGGTGAGCAGGCGCACCATGAGCCGCCAGGAGCGCGCGGCCAGCAGGCGCGCCGTCAGCGCCTGCGCAGACCGCAGCACCACCGTGTGCTGGCCACAGCAACACTGACCTGGAACACGTAGCCGCACTCGGTGTAGCGGGCGAGGCCGGTGAGCAGGCGCACCATGAGCCGCCAGGAGCGCGCGGCCAGCAGGCGCGCCGTCAGCGCCTGCGCAGACCGCAGCACCACCGTGTGCTGGCCACAGCAACACTGACCTGGAACACGTAGCCGCACTCGGTGTAGCGGGCGAGGCCGGTGAGCAGGCGCACCATGAGCCGCCAGGAGCGCGCGGCCAGCAGGCGCGCCGTCAGCGCCTGCGCAGACCGCAGCACCACCGTGTGCTGGCCACAGCAACACTGACCTGGAACACGTAGCCGCACTCGGTGTAGCGGGCGAGGCCGGTGAGCAGGCGCACCATGAGCCGCCAGGAGCGCGCGGCCAGCAGGCGCGCCGTCAGCGCCTGCGCAGACCGCAGCACCACCGTGTGCTGGCCACAGCAACACTGACCTGGAACACGTAGCCGCACTCGGTGTAGCGGGCGAGGCCGGTGAGCAGGCGCACCATGAGCCGCCAGGAGCGCGCGGCCAGCAGGCGCGCCGTCAGCGCCTGCGCAGACCGCAGCACCACCGTGTGCTGGCCACAGCAACACTGACCTGGAACACGTAGCCGCACTCGGTGTAGCGGGCGAGGCCGGTGAGCAGGCGCACCATGAGCCGCCAGGAGCGCGCGGCCAGCAGGCGCGCCGTCAGCGCCTGCGCAGACCGCAGCACCACCGTGTGCTGGCCACAGCAACACTGACCTGGAACACGTAGCCGCACTCGGTGTAGCGGGCGAGGCCGGTGAGCAGGCGCACCATGAGCCGCCAGGAGCGCGCGGCCAGCAGGCGCGCCGTCAGCGCCTGCGCAGACCGCAGCACCACCGTGTGCTGGCCACAGCAACACTGACCTGGAACACGTAGCCGCACTCGGTGTAGCGGGCGAGGCCGGTGAGCAGGCGCACCATGAGCCGCCAGGAGCGCGCGGCCAGCAGGCGCGCCGTCAGCGCCTGCGCAGACCGCAGCACCACCGTGTGCTGGCCACAGCAACACTGACCTGGAACACGTAGCCGCACTCGGTGTAGCGGGCGAGGCCGGTGAGCAGGCGCACCATGAGCCGCCAGGAGCGCGCGGCCAGCAGGCGCGCCGTCAGCGCCTGCGCAGACCGCAGCACCACCGTGTGCTGGCCACAGCAACACTGACCTGGAACACGTAGCCGCACTCGGTGTAGCGGGCGAGGCCGGTGAGCAGGCGCACCATGAGCCGCCAGGAGCGCGCGGCCAGCAGGCGCGCCGTCAGCGCCTGCGCAGACCGCAGCACCACCGTGTGCTGGCCACAGCAACACTGACCTGGAACACGTAGCCGCACTCGGTGTAGCGGGCGAGGCCGGTGAGCAGGCGCACCATGAGCCGCCAGGAGCGCGCGGCCAGCAGGCGCGCCGTCAGCGCCTGCGCAGACCGCAGCACCACCGTGTGCTGGCCACAGCAACACTGACCTGGAACACGTAGCCGCACTCGGTGTAGCGGGCGAGGCCGGTGAGCAGGCGCACCATGAGCCGCCAGGAGCGCGCGGCCAGCAGGCGCGCCGTCAGCGCCTGCGCAGACCGCAGCACCACCGTGTGCTGGCCACAGCAACACTGACCTGGAACACGTAGCCGCACTCGGTGTAGCGGGCGAGGCCGGTGAGCAGGCGCACCATGAGCCGCCAGGAGCGCGCGGCCAGCAGGCGCGCCGTCAGCGCCTGCGCAGACCGCAGCACCACCGTGTGCTGGCCACAGCAACACTGACCTGGAACACGTAGCCGCACTCGGTGTAGCGGGCGAGGCCGGTGAGCAGGCGCACCATGAGCCGCCAGGAGCGCGCGGCCAGCAGGCGCGCCGTCAGCGCCTGCGCAGACCGCAGCACCACCGTGTGCTGGCCACAGCAACACTGACCTGGAACACGTAGCCGCACTCGGTGTAGCGGGCGAGGCCGGTGAGCAGGCGCACCATGAGCCGCCAGGAGCGCGCGGCCAGCAGGCGCGCCGTCAGCGCCTGCGCAGACCGCAGCACCACCGTGTGCTGGCCACAGCAACACTGACCTGGAACACGTAGCCGCACTCGGTGTAGCGGGCGAGGCCGGTGAGCAGGCGCACCATGAGCCGCCAGGAGCGCGCGGCCAGCAGGCGCGCCGTCAGCGCCTGCGCAGACCGCAGCACCACCGCCACGCCCTCCGTATCGCAAGCGCATGAGAAACACTCGTGCGCCAGCACCAGCAATTCGATGCAGATTATGTTTACCTAGAAAAAATACTTATGTGCGAAAAAAAATTATTAAATTACGCTTACAGTCCTAAACGATGGGCCAAAACGCAAAAAAATTAGCACGTGTTTGTGCAACGGAATTTGCTGATACTCTACAGTCCTAAACAATGAGCCAAAATCTTAATCATAATGCAAAAGCATGGGCCTATAAACTACAAAAATATCTATACATTTGTATATCAAGTAAAAAAATCATGCCTTTAAATATTTTTTTGAAATAACATCTTTATTTTACCTGCTTTGATGACAGCTTAGCACCTTTAGTGATCTTCCTTATATTCGACTTCACTTCATATCTAATATGGATATTGCCCCTCGATATCATATCAAAGAGATTCCTCCTCGATTCCCTCGACATTTTCATGCCAGTCGTATACACAGTCGAAACAGAGAAAACGGACTCTGTCTCAGCCGACATCAGCGTCCCTTCTTCAGTCAAAACTGACTCCACTTCATCGTTTTCGACATTCTGATACTCTTCGTCTATTAACGCTTCTACATCAAGTTGACTATCATCATAAACGTTCTCTGGCAACACCGGATTGGTAGCTTTATATATCTTCTGAAATGCCATCAAATGGTCCAATATAAGCCTGCCAATATGGCTGCAGGCGTCTGGCCGCATGTTTAGGAACATTTCGATGTCTGAACTGAGAGTGTAGCCCCATAGTGTGTATTGGAAGTGCTCCTTTTGCCTGAATGTGGATGTTTTCACGAGATGAGGCGATATTATTGCTGCTACCATTTCACGGCAGAGATACTCGGCAATCTGTTAAAAAAGAATTAAATTAAATGAAAATTAATTTGTGGTAACGATGTTGGCTTAAAATTTATTTATCTAGCATGTATTACTGAAATTCCTATTTTTATACATATTGTGAAACTGTTTGTTGGACCGAAATAAAGAAAAAAATAGAAAAAGAAAAAAATCTGTGGTAATAAAAACACACTTGCTTTAGAAGATTATTTTTGATATCACAATTTTACAATTTTTTTTTATATTTACGCTTTAATCAATTTTGAAAATCTAATCCATGCCCATTTTCTCTCTCCCAAACCAGAATGTAAAAGCTTTCAAAAATAAAGGATTTCAAACAATCAAATCGGACATAAATAAAAAAAACTCAAAGAGTGAAATATGTAGGTACCTGTTTGGTGGGTATATTGAAGGTCCTGAAGACGAGATTGGCGAGCGACATCCGGGCGCGGCCGCTCACGAGGTTGATGAAGTCTACGGAGCGGTTCTGGTACTTTAGAACCGAGGTGTAGTCCCAGCCTATCTGTAGCGCTATGCGAAAATAACTCGCAATCTAAAATGGAAGTTATTGATAATGTAAATGATAAGAATATAGTATTAGAACAATGTAAAATAAAGTTAGACATCTACCAACTTTGTGTCTCATTGTAATATCCCGCAACCGCTTATCCTATCCTAACTAATATTATAAATGCGAAAGTGAGTTTGTTTGTTACCTCTTCACGCTTTATCTACTGAACCAATCATACACATAGAAGTACTGAGAAGGATATAGGGTACCTTTTATCCCAGGAAAAGCACTGTTACCGTAGGAAATTCACACGGGCGAAGCCGCGAGCAAAAGTTAGTTTCATGATAAAATTAGAGTAACAAGCAAAAATAAACTTAAGCTATTACTGGAACTACATTCAATGTTGGTCGTTTATTCAAACTTTACGCAACGACATTTTCGTATTTTGCCGGTAAAGTAATCCCATTGTTCCCATTCAATCCCCAGTCAATTCTGATGCAGCATAAATTTTTAGTGAGTATGATTTTTCTTTCTATTATTTTCGAAATGCCAGGTTTCGTTATAACAATAAGTACAAACCTGCTTACAACACAACGTTGTCCTGTTTCTCCTGAATCACTAGCTCATCGAAGCTGGTGCCTGATGTCCCCGATACTACAAACGCACATTTCCCAAGTATCGATATTGTTCGCAGCACAAACCTGCTTAGCTAGAGCGAGCGAGCTGCGCACACCGAGTGCATCGAGCGCGGCCAGGTGGCAGCTCTCCGGAACATTGTCTTGTTTCTCTTGAATCACTACTAGCTCCTCGAAGCTGGTGTCTGATGTCCCCGATACTACAAACGTACATATCCCAAGTATCGTTATTGTTCGTAGCTCAAACCTGCTTAGCTAGAGCGAGCGAGCTGCGCAAACCGAGTGCATCGAGCGCCGCCAGGTGGCAGCTCTCCGAAACATTGTCCTGTTTCTCCTGAATCACTAGCTCCTCGAAGCTGGTGTCTGATGTCCCCGATACTACAAACGTACATTTCCCAAGTATCGTTATTGTTGGTAGTACAAACCTGCTTAGCTAGAGCGAGCGAGCTGCGCACACCGAGTGCATCGAGCGCCGCCAGGTGGCAGCTCTCCGAAACATTGTCCTGTTTCTCCTGAATCACTAGCTCCTCGAAGCTGGTGTCTGATGTCCCCGATACTACAAACGTACATTTCCCAAGTATCGATATTGTTGGTAGTACAAACCTGCTTAGCTAGAGCGAGCGAGCTGCGCAAACCGAGTGCATCGAGCGCCGCCAGGTGGCAGCTCTCCGAAACATTGTCCTGTTTCTCCTGAATCACTAGCTCCTCGAAGCTGGTGTCTGATGTCCCCGATACTACAAACGTACATTTCCCAAGTAACGTTATTGTTGGTAGTACAAACCTGCTTAGCTAGAGCGAGCGAGCTGCGCACACCGAGTGCATCGAGCGCCGCCAGGTGGCAGCTCTCCGGAACATTGACTTGTTTCTCCTGAATCACTAGCTTCTCCAAGCTGGTGTCTGATGTCCCCGATACTACAAACGCACATTTCCCAAGTATCGATATTGTTCGCAGCACAAACCTGCTTAGCTAGAGCGAGCGAGCTGCGCACACCGAGTGCATCGAGCGCGGCCAAGCGGTCGGCCTCCTCGCGCGCCGCCAGGTGGCAGCTCTCCGGAACATTGTCTTGTTTCTCTTGAATCACTACTAGCTCCTCGAAGCTGGTGTCTGATGTTCCCGATACTACAAACGTACATTTAATTTTACAATCTCCAAACAAATTTAATTTTCACTTCTCATGCTCAGAAAGTGCTTATTTGTGCAGGATATAGGCTGCACAAAATCGAATTTTGTGCACAAGGGCATTAATGTATCTACTCATAAATGTATCTATATTAGGGCAAAGATAATGAGCCATACAGCCAAACACAATAAGAAGTTCATAAATAGAATTTGTTGTTTTATAATATTAACTTTAATTTATTTGCCTTACGTGTTTTTTAAGACATAAAAGATATTAAAATTGAACATCAAGTATGGTAGGTTATTTAATTAATTTAAGAAAATTATTATTACAAAATTAATTTAATAGTAAGCTGTATAGGTCTGCAGACCAAGTCTAATCAATGTCGTAAGATTTAAAAAAAAAGCGGCGGAAAACAACTCTTGTTTTTTCGTGCGTTTACTGTTTTATTTCCTCGCAATCGAAGTGAAAAGCAGAGTTTATAACTCGTCCACAAAACTATTTTTATCCTCGACATTACTATCAGCCCTCGCCTTCGGCTCGGGCTGCTAAAAGTCTCGGGTAAAAATGGTTCATTTTTTGCACTTGTTGTAAAATCTACTATTTCACTTCTCGCATGCTCTGAAAGTGCTTATTTGTGCAGGATATAGGCTACACAAAATCGAATTTTTTTGCACAATGGCATTAACGTATCTACTCATAAATGTATCTATATTAAGGCAAAGGAAATGAGCCATACAGGCAAACACGATAAAAAGTTCATATATAGAATTTGTTTTTTATAATATTTACATGTAATTTATTTGCCTTATGTGTTTTTTAAGACATAAAAGATATTAAAATTTAAATTCAAGTACGGTAGGTTATTTAATTAATTTAAGAAAAATATTACCTATCACAAAATTAATTTTCAAAACAGTTGTATAACATGGCGTATTTTCGGAGCCTATATCTATGATTCGAAAATTGAATATTTTGCACAGGCATCTTACTTTTTCGCGGTCGTGACTTACTTTTCCGAGCTCGATCATTACTTTTGCAGTTTAGTTTTAAATCAATTTAAAAGCAAGAAGTTTTCGTACATAGAATAAAATTGGATACAATTTATACGAATGATTATTTTAAATAGTTATTTATTATCAAATATATACAAACATTTAGTTTCATTTACTATTTAGTTTTAATTTAATTATTTTGACATAAAAAATTGTCAAAAATCGAATACTTTGGCTGTATATGCGTACGAGTCCGTTGCTTAGAATCGTCGTAAAAAAAAAATTGCAAAAACGCGCCATTATCTTTAACGCGAAAATTTTCAATTTGTTTTTTTGTTGTGTTTTAAATTGATTTTAATTCTTTGATTTGTTTTTTTACTTATTTTTCACAACTGTATTGAAAAACGTTGTTTGGCACACGTGCGGAAGTGTCATTTTCACTCGTCCCGACTCTTGACCCTCGCCTTCGGCTCGGGTCAAGACTCGTCGGGACTCGTGCAACATGACACATTTTCCGCACTTGTATCAAAAACTACTATTAATAGTAGGCTGTATAAGTCTGCAGCCCCAGCCTGCAGCCTAATATCAATGTCGTTAGATAAAAAAAAAATAAAGCGGCGGGAAATAGCACTTGTTTTTTCGTGCGTTTATAATTTTCTTCAATTTGATTTATTTCCTCGCAATCGAAGCGAAAAGCAGAGTTTATAACTCGTCCAAACGATTTTTATCCTCGACATTACTATCAGCCCTCGCCTAAAAGTCTCGGATAAAAATTATTCGTTTTGTACACTTGTTGTAAAATTTACTTTAATTCACACAAACAACGACATATTCGAATTACGAAGTTAAAAATGGTTTTATACAGACTGAAAATAAAACTCGACTACTACTAGCTGTATCGTAAAACTCAATATAGTACTGCTAGCTGTAACGTTGTACTTTTTTATAGTACACTTTTATTTTTAATTTACGAAATGAGGTAAGTTAAAAATAGTCTTGAACTTAATTTCCCGCAATAAATTATTTATTTGTTACTTAGCTAGTTTATTTTCAATTGTTCCTATAATGATGATAATGTATGCAACTGTACATAATTAGGCATTAAAACATTAGTGTGGATAATAAGAATACACTAGTGTGTTTCATAATAAGATCACTCTCATTATGTATTAATTGCATAAACTACTATTATCGTTACCTGATAGTTTATTCTGCAGCACAGGCGAAGAAATAACCAATCTCAACTCTTGAGGCAGTTCGTACGGCGTGCACGTCCCTTCGGCTAACTTCAGACACGTTCGTATAATCTGCACGGGGCACGCCGGTGGCCTGTACCTATATTCAGGAGGCGTCTGGAACAACGCCGACAGCCGGAAAGCATCCACCAATAACCTCAGCTCCAATAATTGATACATCACTTTCCGCCAACTGTCAATGGCATCGGGATCTTCTAACGTAACAACATTTTCGATACTAACAACGTCAGATTCAATTTCAATCTCTCTCAACGTCAAAGAAAAAGGCTTATCCACGTTTATCTGGCCAATTTTCCTTGACAAAGTTGCATCCTTCTGCCCGTTCAGTACGAAATGCAGCGTGCTTCTGTAGCCATTCAGAAACACATCATTTTGCGGCTCGCTTTGAAAATACGCGTCCCACATACGGTGCTCGATCTCTTCCCTGCGACGTCCGTACTCTAGATTCTCTTCGAACCAACTCATGATTATTCTGTACGCGTAGAACTTTTGCACGGGATCAGTTATTCGTTCTGCGTAGCTTACTAAATAATCTGTAGCGTCGGTGAATGTCACGGCTGCTTTTTTGAAGGCTTCACTGCACTGCGTGATGAAAAATGTCAGATCTTTGTCTTTTACTGTGATATCTTCGTCCATGAGCATCATTTCATATTTATACGACCACTCAGCTTTGAGAATATTGTTAACAGAGAGGTTTGCTAACTTGGCTATTTTGAGAGCGACCTCGTAATTACGATTGGCTGTGTACGTTTCGATGCATTCAGATAAATATTGCTCGACGTCATCTTGCAGCATTTTAGTTATGTTGACCACTATGGACGTCTCCATTGATATTTGAAGGATCTCATAAAGAATAATGAAGTTTGGCGTCGGCACTGAAATAATTAAAATATATTACTAACTACTACTTACTAACAAAAGCATATTAACACACTATAATATATTTTTAGTTATTTAACTTTAACCAAACCAAAAAAAATCAAACAATATTCCATTCATTTTATTCCTAACATATTAAAATGTGTGTAGGTTATCATTTCATGTACAAGTATTTTTAGCTATATGAAATAAATTTAAAGTAAGCTTTACCCAAAAATCCTTTCTCGAATTGAGCCGTAGCTAAACACCTCAGGAACTCCCTCTGATGGAAGGCACTATCGAAACCCTGAGTAAGGGCTATCTTTACAAGCGAGACGGCTACTCTTTGCAACGCCTCCTTGGACAACTGCCACGCCACGCCCGAAGCGTCGACGCTGTACTTTCGCTGGCAGTGTTGCACGAAACTCGACAGTATCTTCACGGTCTCAGGGTCGAAATTCCTTTGGCGAATGCATCGGTGTAAGAACGATGTCAGGAGTGTTAGTGGACTTTCCTGTGACGTACAAAACAAATTTTCTAATTAGCTAAAGTATTTTTCAACTAATTTCAAAACAAAATTAGCTATGGAGTTTTTTTTTAAATTGGTTCGTAAACTGGTTGCTATTACAGGAATCTATGACGTCATCAGTATTTAATATGCGATCCTATTACGCATGAAGTCAATATGCGTATACGAGTTATTATAACCATGAATAAAATAACTACCTAGGAAATATACCACCACAACACTTCTGATTATTTTCAAATTGAACTGGCAACTTCTACAACGGATGAAAAAAAAAGTAAAACTTACTGGCATGAAAATGAGCATAGACTCGTGCAAGGTGTTAACGTAGCCTTCGGAGAGGCAGAGTTCGGCGACCCGTTGGAACTGCTGCGCGGGCACCTGCTGCTGCGACATCTCCCACTGCAGCACCGCCTGCGCCTGCGCGCCCGGGCCCAGCGAGCACAGGATCCAGTGCACCCACAGCACGTCCACTGCGTTCGGCTGGCGGGGACCAAATGATTAAACTGTAGTGTAGCAGAATGTCAAATTGGAAGTTCCAATTTGACAGTCTGCTACACTACAGTTTAATCACTTGGTCCCCGCCAATTTGGAACAAGTATCGAGAGTTCAATAAAGGAGTCAAAGCCATCAGTCGTATCATTCAGTCGTTTCATCTTCACATGGCGACCCTGCCAGGAAATAGTCATACATTCTATTAAAAGGCCCAAATACTTATAACTATTTTACTTAAATCATTCTTAGCTCTTGTGCATGTGCTTGCTACGTGTCTCTAGCTATGAAAAAAAAATTGTTTTCATATCTCGTATTCTTTTTTTTAATTCGAATATACACAAAGGCAACCTACCTATACGGCCCATGGGACGCCGCCGCCACCACCCTCAGATCGCGGCCCATGTGCGCGTGCGCCGGGAACTCGAACGCCGAGCTGTGTGAACTGTGACACACATCTCTCTCTCTCTCTCTGCCGAAAGACGTCCACTGCTGGACAAAGGCCTCCCCCAAGGATTTCCACAACGCCCGGTCCTGCGCTGCCCGCATCCATGAGCATCCCGCGACCTTTACCAGGTCGTCGGTCCACCGAGTGGGAGGCCTGCCAACACTACGTATTCCGGTTCGTGGTCGCCACTCGAGAACTTTTCTGCCCCAACGGCTATCTGTTCTACGAGCTATGTGCCCCGCCCACTGCCACTTAAATTTCGCAATTGTGACACACATACCTCGTAACAACTGGCTATGAGGACGAGCAAGGGCTCTCGATACAGGTCGGCGTGACACACATACCTCGTAACAACTGGCTATGAGGACGAGCAAGGGCTCTCGATACAGGTCGGCGGCGCGCAGCAAGGCGGCCGGCGGGTCCTCGGGCCCGTGGCACGCCGCCGGGAACTCGAACGCCGAGCTGTGTTAACTGTGACACACATACCTCGTAACAACTGGCAATGAGGACGAGCAAGGGCTCTCGATACAGGTCGGCGGCGCGCAGCAAGGCGGCCGGCGGGTCCTCGGGCCCGTGGCACGCCGCCGGGAACTCGAACGCCGAGCTGTGTAAACTGTGACACACATACCTCGTAACAACTGGCAATGAGGACGAGCAAGGGCTCTCGATACAGGTCGGCGGCGCGCAGCAGCAGGCCGGCGGTCCTCGGCCCGTGGCACGCCGCCGGGAACTCGAACGCCGAGCTGTGTAAACTGTGACACACATACCTCGTAACAACTGGCAATGAGGACGAGCAAGGGCTCCCGATACAGGTCGGCGGCGCGCAGCAAGGCGGCCGGCGGGTCCTCGGCCCTGTGGCACGCCGCCGGGAACTCGAACGCCGAGCTGTGTGAACTGTGACACACATACCTCGTAACAACTGGCTATGAGGACGAGCAAGGGCTCTCGATACAGGTCGGCGGCGCGCAGCAAGGCGGCCGGCGGGTCCTCGGGCCCGTGGCACGCCGCCGGGAACTCGAACGCCGAGCTGTGTGAACTGTGACACACATACCTCGTAACAACTGGCTATGAGGACGAGCAAGGGCTCTCGATACAGGTCGGCGGCGCGCAGCAAGGCGGCCGGCGGGTCCTCGGGCCCGTGGCACGCCGCCGGGAACTCGAACGCCGAGCTGTGTGAACTGTGACACACATACCTCGTAACAACTGGCTATGAGGACGAGCAAGGGCTCTCGATACAGGTCGGCGGCGCGCAGCAAGGCGGCCGGCGGGTCCTCGGGCCCGTGGCACGCCGCCGGGAACTCGAACGCCGAGCTGTGTGAACTGTGACACACATACCTCGTAACAACTGGCTATGAGGACGAGCAAGGGCTCTCGATACAGGTCGGCGGCGCGCAGCAAGGCGGCCGGCGGGTCCTCGGGCCCGTGGCACGCCGCCGCCACCTCCCACAGCTCGCGGCCCATGTGCGCGTGCGCCGGGAACTCGAACGACACCGAGCTGCTGTGCGAACTGTGGCACGGGCTCTGAAAATAAGCACCAAAAATCATTATGAATTTTTAAGCCGTTTATATCATCATCGCCTATTATCATCTATTAGCTTTTGCCCGCGGCTTCGCCCGCGTGAATTTCCCACGGAAACAGTTCTTTTTCCGGGATGGAAGGTCCTTCTCAGTACTTCTAACTATGTGTATGCAAAATTTCAGGAAGATTGGTTCGGTAGATAAAGCGTGAAGAGGTAACAAACAAACAAATAAATAAACAAACAAACTCACTTTCGCATTTATAATATTAGTAGGATTAGGATTATTTGTATGGAAAAACTGAAACATTTATAAATACGAAAGTAGTGCAATATGATGAAACCAAATTTAAAAACTCACAGTTTCAGAAGAGTTCATCCTCGACATTCTCCTTTGCCCATTACTAGATGTAGACTTGTAGTCCTTATCGGATCCCTCATCAGTGTTCCGGTGCAGCAATATGTACTTTAAATGTTCCGCATAGGCTTTATTTTCAAACTCCTGTGACAACTGCAACATCTGTGGCAATGGGTACCTAAATACATCGCCAAACAATAGAAAATTAAACCATGAGTTTGTTCTAATGAATTCCTTTAACAGCAACTCTGGAAGTGGCAAATCATGCAATATGGCGAACTTCACCATAATCTGAGATTCATACAGCACCGCAGCCATGTCCACTTTACCGTCAGTTATATGTTTCTCTTGAAGCTTATACATGGTAATCTCCTCAAGATTATGTAATATCTCTTTGGCGGCTTCGTCGTTACTTTGAATCAGTTTAGACATGTACTCATTGACAATCTTGTTAGCCTCATCATCGGATATAGCCTGATGGAATACTAAGTGCTCCTTCATCATTCTGGCTGCCGACATATGGACCCTGCACCTAGTCGGGTTGCAACCGATCATCGCTACGAATGAGATGGCGCAAGCTGTCATCGCCGGATCAAACCAGTTCTGCAAAGCGAGTGCGTGCGCTTCGCAACAAGCACTTTTAATACTCTTGTCCTGGAGACGATTATAAGTTAAGTATTGTTGGGCGACAAAAGCCTGACTAGCATTACAAGGGCGGTATTGCTTCAAATAGTAAGCATGGCTCAATCTGGCCACATAACCATATCTCTTCATGAGCTTCTCATTGGCGAAATCAGGCATGTCCATACTTCTCTGTGATAAGACTTTCATGCTGGCTGCGTTGACATCAGCTTCGCTAGCCAATAGACTGCCTAAACTACGCCTGTCTGGCTTATCTGATAAAAGACTTTTAGTACTCTGATTTATCAACTGAAACTCAAATATCTTTGACACGTCCAGACCTCTGTACCCTGAAAGTAACTGGTACACATTAACATCTCTATCATACTTTTGTTTTGAATCGCTATACTTTTTATAAACATTGAACAAATGAGGAAGCTTATCTTTATACCCTTTATTTGGCAATTTGAAATCCTTAAAATTTAAGAACTCTTCATTAGAGAAGATGTCGAATAACTTAGCATTGTCTTCCAGCAGAATCATTCCAAGCACCAAATGTGGGTTGGAACAGATGTAGTTGTCGATATCGTCATAGGCTATTTGTTCACAGGTCTTATACACTGGAACCACATGACTTTGTCGATCTGAAGTCTGCTCTATACTTTTAAACAGTAGCCACAATTCAATACATTCTTTTGCGCTTTTTTCCACCTCGGATAAATCTGTGTCAAGAATATGGCCTTCAACACACATGGTTAGGACTTTGTACAATTTATTTTTAACACAGTATTTTGCCAGTTCTACATAAAACTGCTGTTTAGTGACCGTCGCACATGATTCGGAAAATATATCGTCAATTAACCTCAAGTTCTGGGTTCTGGTCAGTCTGGATAAGATCTGATAAAGGTTATTACGCTCATCTTCATTAACAATACCGTATGAGCACAAAGTGTCATAAATACACATTTTGGTGTAAGGAAAACAGTTGCTTTTTGCGACACTTTCTATCATTTCATTGGTAATGGTCCAATTTCTAAAGATGTTGTCTAATTTCTCCAGGACCTGGTTATCGAAACCTTTGGTGTCAACATTCAGCAACTTCTTCAAAAAACCCTCATTATTGAAGAAGTTGTAGCGCGCATTCAAATCCCGCACTACTTCTGATGTTTGGATGTTGATCCAACGGACTAGAATCATGGCTTTGTTTTGTTCCAGCAAATGATTCCAAACTCCTTGTGGTGAAGAAAACTCCAACAGTGAAAATTCTACAACAATACATCGCTATAAATACATGATATTATGTGGCTACTGAATATAACTTCAAATAATGTGAGCAGATATTTTTTAATCACATCATTTTAGATGTATTTACTTACAAACACAAATCTGGACACAAAGTAAGATTTTGTGTTTATATTTACTTTCTTTAAGAAAATTATTAGTGATCACCAAAAGGTTACGTTATATGTAAACAAACAGTGGCAGTGTTATCAAACCTACCCCAGTAACCTACAGTTAACTTATTTATCTTAATTACTGAGCTTCGCTCCTCTCATCCATCCTTAAGAATTTAAAGATAACATGATTAAATGAAAAATAATAAACAAACAATTTAATACACAGTTCCGACAACTTTTATTAAGATTATAATTATTAGAATTCTACTTGTGCATTGTTATTTTACATAGTTCTGATGTGAGTCACCAATCTGATTCATGTCTGATATTATCATCAATCAACTTGAAAACATCTACTAAGACAGACAAGAGCATAGCCCTTAAATAGAAAAAAGAAAAATATATCTGTAAGAAAACATCCCATATTAAACTGATATTATTAACTTACTGATTAAAAACTCACCAAAAGAGTCAAAAAAGAGAGTTGTAGCAATTTTCCGTTTCCATTGCTCTGGATAATTTTCAATCTTCTCAATGGTCAAGGCTTTAATTTCACTCTCATTGACAATAATCCTATCTTTCCCAAGACCAAACACCTTATTCTGTTTGAATTTGCCCTCAACCTCAAAAGATTTCTCTAGAAACCTCAAAAGGTTCCAATGTTTTTTAAATGTGTTCCATCTCTCTAAGTTTTCAGATGCAATGTTCTTAGACATCTTTTCAATATTGTCAACAATAAAATCTCTGTATTCTATCTGTGGAGATGCCTCTGCTAAAGTCATCAAATGATCTTCAGGGTTAAGTTGGACTTTGCCCAAAACATGAAGTACTTTGAATATTTGTTTCCTCATTAATAGCTGAACTGTCCATGTTTTTACCTGAAACACATTTTTGTTAAAAATCAACAGCATTTTTTTCATGCACATTAGTATTTAGTAATAAGATATAAAAAAACTTGTGACTAAAACTCGTACTCTGAGGGTTCCGTACATGCAACACACTATAGATGTTACTAAAAGAACAATTAGTTTCAAAAACAAACTTAACTTTGCAGTTCGGTCCCTAGGATTCATACTGCATCGAACACAAAATAAGTTTGTAATACTTTTTTAGACTACCAACAATATATTTACAATTTTCAGATTTGGTCCTGGACAAGTAATGCTAGACCTTGCAACATTTATGGAAATATCTACTGATCATGTTGACATATAATTATGATTATTTTATTGCTGAAAGGGACCATGGATCGGGTATTCGAAATTAATTTCAACTTAATACCTTTAAGGGTTCCCGAGTAAAAGTTTGACAGATGGACAACAGACAAAGTGATCTTATAAGGATCTTATATCCTGTTTTTGCCTTTTCAGGTATGGAACCCCAAAAAAAGGTTGATTAATGAAAACAACAACCCGTTTGTTTACATGTAATGTAAACAACAAACTAAACACAGCCAAGTGGAAGTCAGTCAACACAAAGGAAGACCTGGCTATAATATTTTCCTAGCTAGAGAATAAGTTTTACCTCAGCTAGGAACCATTCTCTTGCAGTGACTTCAGTCCATGAATTAAACGCCATTAAATATTTTATGGCCAAGTTGATGTGAGTACCCTTCGCTGCCGCCTCCCGAACCACATCTCTGGGTGATTTATCTTCCCAGCAAGACCAAATAATCTTCTCATTTTGCGTTAGACCCTCCATTATTTTTCCTTTAAGAGTGTCATGGATCTTTTGAGGTTTCCTTTTTAAAAATAAAACTGTAGTCACAAATTCACAATCAATCACAATAAAATCAAACACAAGAAAAGAAAGGGAAGGAAAACGGGACGGGAAAGGCTGGTTGAGTTGACTAGACATTGACATATGTCATGGCATGAAGAATTTTTTTTTTTGTTTCTTTATTCGTGAGGAAAGGCAAAGGGATTTAAGCCCATACAGCCCATGGCATGGGGCATGGAGGCCCGTACAGTGGACATTGTGGATACAATTTTTTTTTCTTTGTTTATAGTGTTGTCCATCGAGCATCGAAATAATATAGTACTTTAGTGTTGTTATAAAATAATATCTCGAATTTGCCATGAAAATGGAGAATGGGCAAAGCTCTCACCGCTTTCACAGAAAATAATTATCCCTAGCCCTTAGCCTCCTAAGGTCAGGCAAGAACTAAGGTGAAGGCAAGGGCAAGAATGAATGGGTTGCGATTGCGATCATGGAAGTATTAGTAGGTACTTACGGTAAGTACTTATTATTTCCATGATATGGGAGCACAGAGAAAAAAATCACTGCGAGTTCTGCCTGTCCTGTTCACAGAGAAAATAATCACTATATAGTTGCTAGGCAACCAATATTAAAACTAAAAAAATTAGAGTTTGAACATAATGGCCAGAGAGAAAAAAATCACTACGTTAAAAGAGACGGGACTTCCATACAAGGTTTTGAAACTCCATTTAGCATCATTAGCAATACCAATAGACACCGCGAAAATTGACATCTATCATATTGTCATGTCAGTAATGACATACGTCATTATTTACATGTCTAATACATCATTACCAACATGAAAATTGATATGTCAAAATACGTCATACCAACATTAGTGATGCCCTAAAGTAATTCCAGATACATCGATATCGATAAATTTCCCGCGATGGGCCTGGCCGGGGCGGCGAGGCCTTATAAGTTTCATTCTTGTACGGGTTTCAACATGTGGTATAACATTTTTGTCATAACAATGAAACAATAAACAATTTAAAATTATCTTGTTTTATTATTTACGTTATAAATTTTCATTTAAAAAATGCGAACAAATCTCTATCCTTACATATTAAGGAATAAAACGTACGCCACGATAAACTTAAAATTACCCGGATCACGTTACATCGAAAAAATATTCCTAAATAGCTGAATCGATTTCCATCAATAATGGTTAAGAACACCTCTTATCTCAATTAAAAAAAAAACAAGGTTGAAATTATTATTTAATTACTAGCTTTTGCCCGCGGCTTCGCCCGCGTGAATTTCCCACGGGAACAGTGCTTTTTCCCGGGATAAAAAGTAGCCTATGTGCTATTCCAGGTCATTATCTACCGCTGTACCAAATTTCATCGAAATCCGTCCAATAGATTTTGCATGATTGAGTAACAAACATCCTCACAAACTCACAAACTCACATCCAAACTTTCGCATTTATAATATTAGTATAGAAGTATAGATTATTTCAAAAAAAATTAAAAAAATAAGTTCTCTCTCCTTCACAGCGTTAAGATGGTAAACTAGTTACATTTAATAAAATCTCACAAACATACAGTTAATACACAAAATGCATAGATAAATCAAACTTATAACACTTTTCTTTTTGGGTCGGGGTTGAAAAATATATCACATCAAATAAAAAAACCCTTTTGTTGAAAATAATAATAAAATCACGTGTCTTTATAAATTATAAACTAGCTTTTTGCCCGCGGCTTCGCCCGCGTGAATTTCCCTTGTATGATTTTTTTTTGTGCTCCAACCAAACTGTAGTAACCTAAACTCCTGCACTCATAAAACTTTTTTCCAAAAAAATGAACCGACTTCCATCATAAAACTTAAAATCATGGAAAAACATACAGGCAGATTTATCAAAAAGAAAAAATGTATTGGCTTGCCGAAAATTATTTCTGTGTTGCAAAGGGTCTTTGGTTTTCATAAAATAACGAAGCGTCGCGTCGCGGGCTTTTGCTCGTATTTTAACATATTAAGGTATCTTCAAAATTAACGAACAGATTCTAACGTGGTTAATATGGGACCAACTTGGGAATATACTCTTTCGAATAAAAAAATAATTTCGGAAATCAGTCCACCATAGGCGGAGAAATCGGCGAACATACATAAAAAAAAACATACATACAGTGGCGTAGCGTGCCTTGTCGGGGCCCCGTATAAAAATTTTTTTTGGAGGCCCTTATATGGAGGTAAAGATTTTTCACAAAAGAAAAAAAATATTGTGAGAAGAAATATTTATTTATCACATAATTTACCCATTTTACAAATAAAAATCGAATTTTAAATACTTAATATTTAACGCTTAAGGCGGGAAAAAAAGGAATTGCTTTATAGAATTTTGTCATTTGTAAAATAAAATAAATTAGAAAGTTTTTATTCTTTTTCCTTACCCCGTGGCCCGGGGGCCCCGTATAATTGATACGGCAAATACGGCGATAGCTACGCCCCTGCATACATACATCAAAACATACAACCTCCTCCTTTTTTGGGAAGTCGGTTAAAAATATCAGCCATTTGTTTATCCCGTGCCCCGCGGGAATGTATTTAGTATGGTCCAGTCGACCATTTCTATCTTGTTTCCCCCATAGGGGTGGAATTTCCGAAATTCCCTTTAAATGTTCACTTACGCTTTATTAGGTATATACCTTTATACAAAATTTCAAGTTCCTACACATGTTCGGTAGTTTTGTCTCTGCGTTGATTTTCCAATCTATTTTATTTATACGGTTTTACGCCCTTAAGGGTACAATTTTCAAAAACCAATTAATGCGTCGTTATATTTTAAGAACCAAGAAAGTAAGTGTGCGGTTTCATAAGTCTTGCGTCAAAAATGGCGAAGTTTTATACAAACTTTGAACCCCATTTTTAACCCCTTAAGGGATGATAAAAATTAAAAAAGCCTTGACGGGAAACCCCAGCAGACGTAAAGACATCGTGTGGCTATACGGCAGGTCATAAAATTAAAAATAAGTATACCTACGAGTATTAAAAATAATCATTATTGTTACTAATACATTCATTTCATATTAACAAAAACCATTATATAAAAAACAAAGCAGTCAAACTCAATAGCAAACAGTTCATTATCTGCCTTATTCATAAAAAAGCTAATGAACGTTGTAGTTAAAATGTGTTTTGTCTCGTTCTTTCAATATCAAATATTGGAAAGAGAGATAAGGACAAACATATTTGAACTAAAATGTTCGTTAACTTATTTATGAATAAAACAGTAAGTCTTTGTTGTGGTATTTATATAACCAGCTTAATTAGATTAAAATTAATTTATTTGCATTAAATGTGGTTCACATACATACATACTTACATCTATCTATTCTACATTCTTTCACTTCGAAAATATTACCCGTCCGTATACAAAACATTATGGCAATTTACTCAGCCGTTTGAGAAATATATAAAATAAAAGAATATAACACATATGATACGCGCCCAATACATAACCCTTATTTTGCAGTCGGCTAAAAATTGCATTCACTTTCACGTGTTCCCAACGTTTATTTTATTAGTTTTAAAAAAAGGAGGTTCCACTAGTTCTATATAAAATTAAAAAGAAGTTATTTGTATTGCACTGGCCGGTTTGTCTGCAAACAAATAAAAAAACATGTCACTAAAAGAACATTTGAAATTATAAAGACCCGAATACACTAGACTACGATATGAGGGGCACCATGGCATTCTTTCTCAGTGAGAAACAAAATTTTCTATTTCACTTTCGTCAGTAGAAGTGAGTGAGATAGCATAATATGTTGCGCGTTAATTGTTGCCTAGTGTATTAGAAGCTTTATTCGCCAGGGAGTCTAAAACGGCCACATTGACGTATATCGTAATATGATCCATTTCCTGTGAACCTTATTATTGACGTTATAGGGTTCATTTTTAATTTTAATGCATCATGTTCAGATTCGTCAATGTGGCCATTTTAGACCCCAAAAATCAGAGGGCCACTTGACAAATCTGAATATGATCCTCTTCCCATTTTCGAAAAATTCAAAAATGAATCTGGTTTCACCACAAGGTTCATTTTTACACGACTGACTAAAAAATGAGTGTTGTGTTTACAGAGTTCATGTATGTATGTTGATATGGTTGAACTGTACCTCTCTTGACGTTAGAATATAGGTTTTAGTGGGGAGGGGAGAAGGGGGAGGGGTATTTTGCCTCCCTGGTGCACTCCCCAAATGAGCAAATGCTTATTTTCCGAAAAAAAATCAAAAAATTGACTAGGATGTCGTCAAGATAGAAAAATTACACTATGATTTACAAAACTTGAACATTTTTTTTCTCAAAAACTGTTGCTTTCCGCAACTTGAAATTTTGTAGAGAGGCTTGTTTTGTGATTATCTATACACAAAAAAAATATGGAAGGCCAACTCCCTGTCAGAGATGCTACAGTAAAGCAGTTTGTATGAATGTAAGTTTCTTTATTGCATCATAAATTCTAAACGGTTTATCATTTTTTGATGTGGGAGGTATTTTTAGATTCCTTGCATTCCGACGAGTGATATTGGCTATGTGACATCATCATAAAAGCAAAGGCGGATTATATACGCGATAAATATCAGACCGAAAAAATAAAATTTTATCAATCTTATCGAGTGGGGATCAAGGTCTTTGAAATGCGATTTCAAAATATATATCTATATATTCTACTAGAAAAAAAAAAAAAAGATTTGCTGATGCCCGAAACTTCGTTCGCGTGGAATATATGACCATTGCCATGAAATAAAAAGGTAATATTATTTGTGAGTTTGTTTGTGACTCAATCACGCAAAATCTACTAATCTATTTTGATGAAATTTGGTATACGGGTCAAAAATACCGGGTATAGCACATAGGATAATTTTGATCCCGAAATTCCCACAGGAGCGAAGCCCCGGGGCTTGGCTAGTTATTATATATAATATATGTATGTATAGATATATAGGGAAGATAGGTGGTACTTAAACAACTTACCATTTTATAATCAAATATTAACTTAACTTACCATTTCTTTCGTCAAATTTTCTTTTGATTTTATTAAATGTATGGACTGGAAATGACCCTTACAAACATAATTTCATATCGTGGAATTTTCCGATTGGAATATAAGCCAAGTCTTCGTTTCCATTAATTTGTATCCACTGTCGCAATCTTAAATTAAATTATCAATCAATAAGTACCTAATAGTTGGTCGTGCCGTTAAAAGAGCATAAGTGGGTCGTAGCGATGAGGTTATAAAAGACCTACGGAGCCTCAGAGCTGACAACTGGCGAGAGCTGGTCCAAGACCGCATAAAATGGCGGCGTCATCTCTTGCCAAAGACCAAGCAAGACCCACTTCGGGTCACTGCATCGCAGTAGTAAGTAAGTAAGTTCAAGAAGACAGAATACTTTATTGTTTCACTCATGTTTCGTTTATCGATGAAGATTTACATCACTATTGATTACAAACACAAAATATATTTTTATTCTCATTTCAGAAAGATAGCGCATTATTTTAGTCTTGCTGATAGTTTAAGGGGACAAAATACTTTATTATTTTACTGAAGTTGTACTCACCGGTCTTCAGAATAGGAAATTTCGCCATTAATTTGTTTTACAATAAATTTTTTTGTCAATATCTTTTCTTGTGAATTATTTTATTGTTACACCGTTTAGTCGATGCCATTTTTCTGGAACAATCACTAGGAAATACCTAGTCACTCAGTATTCTTTATTCCAAATTGTAAAAAATCCACAATTTTTATTTCAAATGATCCCAAACATTCAAAAATGCCGCGTGCCACTATGACAGGCAGACGACAACTGTAAGAAAGTGACAAGACAGCATGAAACGCCATCTTGACATTCTTGACGGCCATAAAAATTGCCCTGTTTCCATACAAAGCTCTATTTAGTTCCTAGTTGCGACAGACTGATAATGGCAGAGGAATTACAAAAGGCGCATTTATTTTATGATGATATTCATAAAATAAGGGTACTAGAGGCTTCCGTTCTTAAAGAAACAGAAGATGTGAAGGATACTTGCAAAGATTATGAAACGAGTATGTACCTTTTTTAACCGAACACGAAAAGCAGGGTTATGTTTCCCATGAATAAAACCGTTTTACGTTCATGTCATGATCGATGTAGGTATGCTTTGTATCTATTAGTTAGATGGACCATGCTGGAATGCACAATACATACAGGCAGTAGTTCATGAGAAAGTCGAAATCAAATAAGCACCGCCATTATACGAAACAGTGATAAAATTCCCTTCTATTATAGTAATTTTAATTATTCTATGTAAATACATACTTTTTCTCTCTCCCCTCCAACGGAGACATGACCTACGCGAATACATGATGTACCTACCAATTCTTACGTATTGAAGGTCTATCTATATTATTTTTCTTGTACTGTTTCCAGAGGTACAAGATTTCAGTAGAACTATAAACTCGCTGCTGGAGATGCTAAAGGCTTTGGGCGATAACGTAGAAAAGCAGAAGATGGCTGCGATTGAAGCGACAAACCTTTTAAAGTCTATAGCTAAAGAGAGAGAATCCGAACAAGCGAAATTGCAGGTTGGTAACTAGTCTTTGCATTTACGCCAAACGCTATGTGGTAGTCCAATACAATATAATCAGATTTACTGAAGGGATGATCTTATCACTCAGTAATTCGATATTCAGTCTTATGACCTACAGGAACAGGGTTTATTTTAAGTAGTTGACTTCTGAGTATATTCGCCGCGCCTCTCCCGGTGTGCGCTGGGTCTATGACCACTAGTATCATAAATGTTTATACACATTTTCACAGGCCGAAATGAACGATAAATCTGTGATTCTGGAGCAGCTGGACAGCGAATACGACGCGCTGCAAATTCTCGAAGCTACCCAAGTGGAGACGATTGAATATCTCACGCAACTTAGATAAGTTTGTTATGAACCACCAATCGAGTTTTCAAAGCACAATTTTTTTATTGAGGTGCTCCCACACTGCGAATGTTAGCTACATACAGAACATTAAAAATTCGTTAGCTATATAAACAAAAGTATTGATGTGCCACCGAGAAATATCCTGTTCCCGAAATTCTTCCTATTTTCCAAAGTTTCCGCGCCCCAAAGTTCGAGACTTTTGTTATGGGATACTAACTCAACGATACAATGTCTCCCACGAATACTTTGTATAATAACATTTCATGTTGCGCGATTCGCCTCCCATACTTGATGTATCGTACATGCGCTACAATGCGCGGTTGGGCTCCCGCACTAATAAATGTTCGCAGTGTACGAGCACCTTTAAATGAGCGGCTCTATCAAATAAAAAACATTGTTCAGTCCGTAAAAATGTAATTTTTATCGAAACACACATTGAAAAGAGAACAGGTTCTTATTAATCTGTTTGTTAATAAACTTGCCTGAGTTACTGTAAGTAGGTAGTATGTTTTTCTAAACTGAACTTGAAATTCAATTAAGTTTACAATACCGGTGTTTATAAAAATATAACTACTTATTACTACGGATTAACACAGATAAATAATTGAAATATACATTCATTCCTTGATTCCATTGTTTTTATTTTAGAACAACAATTTTAGGAACGTGCCAATGTCACTTTTTATTAAATCATATTTAATTCTAAACAATGTCACAGTCATTTTATTTTCATAATTCAATAACAAAAAAAGTATGTCCAATTTGCTATTACAGCACAAAACTTAATTTAATTTTTCGTCAAAAATAATAAAAAAAAAAATAGATTCATATTCAATAATAACAAATGACAACGCTTTTCATTGGTGCATCCGAACGGTCAAATATCGCCTGTGCCTAATTTACGAAAGTAAATAATGGTAATACATGTCATATACAATTACCTAATAATGTGAAGAAAAAAAGTAGTGTAGGTATTTTCAATAGTAAGTGTTTCGACGTAATACTTGAGATAGCCAAATCATCATTCACATAATGGCACATTTTTTCATTCTTATTTTTAGACAATTACAAATCTAATTTACTTAGGCAAGCGTTTGACATACAGACACCGCGTTGATGTTAAGTCGAAGTATTTCTTTCTACCAAAAAAGTAACTGTCAAAAATGTCGGAATCGAATTTCTTACACTTACAGCTTACATACTAAAACTTCAGTTCTCAATTTTATCGAATAACATCCTCACCTTTAAGCTGCGTTCTAAAGCAGTAGTACAATCTATTTTAAATACCTATATGAATAAATACCTTGTTACAACAAGGCCCCTTCTATGAGACACAAAATTGCTGCATTTCCAAAGACTGAATAGACATATACACCAACCTACTGCAAAAAATATATGATGAACAAAAATAGAATTTTGTGTAAACTTATTTCACGAGTTTTAGTACCTAATTGAATGCCCTAGTTGTTTATGCAAAGCTTATCAAGAAATCAGGTGAGACGCACCATAAATTGTATTTTCATATCCCTGAACTTTCTATGTACTCAAAGCTATGTGCATGCAGAATATCTATTACTCATTCAACTATGGCTAATAAGAGAAGAGATTTCTGTAAATGACGCCTGCTCTGTTACGATTACAATGCCATTTATCGTTCCTATAAACCCTGCACTCAAACAAATCATGTCAATAAATATCATGTAAACTAAAGGCGTGTACTCACTAGCCAACGAGTAACATGTGCATTATCGCTGAGTTTGCGTGATGTACTATTTCTTTTGTAAATAAGCTAGACTAATTTTAGTCAAGATAGACAGAATTGTATACTGCGCGTCAGTGAGTACACGCCCTGCACGAACCAAAATAGACTCTCACTGGTAGGCAGTTTATAAAGCGCAGAGTTGCGAAAACAAGATTGGAATTAAACAGACACTTCAGTTCATAAGAAATTGTAACAAACCCTCTATGAAAATGCCCTGCTTAGTCATAATAAATTACAGTCTCCACCAAACATTTCACAATACTATGAGTGGCTTGAACACTGCTTGTCTTTAACCTCTTTAAACACTCGACGTAACTACTGAACTAGATAAGGGGTCGTCGACCTTTTGCCTCTTAGTGTCCTGCTGGTCGTCGCTTGGCTCTTCTTCAGCCACTCGCTTCTTCGTCCCCTCAGCGTTACTGGAAAGCTTGGCCACTTCGCTGATGACGCCATCTTTGAACCTTACTATGATGGCCGTCATGTTGTCGCAGCCAGTGCCGTCGCCCATTGTGCTTGGGGCCAAGCAATGATCGAACATCTGTACAAACAAGTAATAGATTAATTTTCCATTGGAGAGCTATCTAGAAGTTACATAAAGGCTTTACTGTATTTGTCGTGAAATCCCATACTGTCATATCATGAATCCTTGTCCGTCAACAGGTATTCACAGTATACGCAATAAAAGGCAAATTTTTCAACGAAAACACATTAGCAAAAGAGGCTATATTTTACTTCGAAAGGTAAAGATAGTATTAGTATCCTAACTAATATTATAAATGCGAAAGTGAGTTTGTTTGTTTGTTGGTTTGTTTGTTACCTCTTCACGCTTTATCTACTGAACCAATCTTCCTGAAATTTCGCATACACATAGCTGGAAGTACGGAGAAGGACATAGGGTACCTTTCATCCCGGGAAAAAGCACTGTTCCGGGAAAATTCACGCGGGCGAAGCCGCGGGCGAAAGCTAGTTAAAAATATTTCATGGTACAAACCTCTTCACAGATCTGAGATAGTCTTTCCCTGCCTTCTACCAATCTGGGCAGAACGAAGTCACACACATCTTGACTAGACATAAAGTTCCATATACCATCACAAGCGAGCACCATGAACTGATCCTTTTCAGGGTCTATTGTTAGAGTTTTGACATCGGGTAGGGCTGTGATCATCTGCTCCTTAGCTCCGAGATCCTTGTTTTGTTTGTACGAGTGGTCGCCGATAGCCCGCGATAGGTTCAAGCCGCCATTGATGCGGCCATCGTTGGATACCTTCCCGCCGGCTTTTGTGATCCTTTCCAGTTCTGGTGCATCTTCTGGTTTGTGGTCTATTGACATGTCTATAGCTTTGCCTTCTCTACAGACGATGCATCGGGAATCGCCAGCGTTAGCCACGAACAGTTCATTTCCTAGAAAAATAGAATAGTGCTTAAAACAGAGACTTCTCATGATGTTTACTTTGACTATCATCAATAGTAAAAACTACGTCATATCTGGAGGATGGGCCTCCTTATTCATCCATAAAGAAGGCCAGTGCACCAACAGTAGGTGTATAAAATGGCTCATGGTGATGATGATGTCTCATACTCATCCTAACTAATATTATAAATGTGAAAGCGAGTTTGTTTGTTACCTCTTCACGCTTCATCTACTGAACCAATCTTCCTGAAATTTCGCATACACATAGTTAGAAGTACGGAGAAGGACATAGGATATCTTTCATCCCGGGAAAAGGATCGGTTCCCGTGGGAAACTCACGCGGGCGAAAGCTAGTACCAAATAAGACTGAATGAACACAGAACCTGAACCTCAGTATTAGAATACTTAAAATGACAATATATCACAATCACAAGATAATTATCAAAAGAACGTAAATAAAGTGCACTAGTCTGCAATGAGGGATTTTCCGAGACCCAAATTAAAAGAAAAAATAGTTCCAGATGAATTCATAGGTGACGCTTAGTAAAAGGTGAGACCATCCAAAAAGCAAAAGTGCACGGTACTGGCATTTAAAAAAAATAAAACCTTATAAAAAAACATCATCACATATTCCTTCTGAGGGGAGGCCTGGTGTCCTGTATGACAGGTTCCTCTGGATACCTAGTTCAGGCACCAGTTCTCCACAGCGGATTAATTTGTAAGTGTGTATGTACACTGTACAAAACTTAATTTTATTTTAGATAAATGTAAATGTTGTGGAGAAAAATAAAGTTATTTATTATCTAAAAAGTATCAATATGGTGATTTGTGCAACTGTCAAACTGTTATGTGATATTTTTTCTGCCTCTGGCTGACAATAAAAAGCGCACAATATAGGTACAGCCATTATTACGACTCGGCTTTCAATAAAACGCAATCTGTTGAGACTTTTTTATACTGATTTTTTTTTCTTAATTTAGCTGTCAGAAAAATCACTCATTGCACTGTATACACAATTATTCTTCTATTACATATTTTAATCAAGTTTTCACTAATGAGTGTTATCGCTTTTACGCTCACTAGTTGGCGCTACTGGCGCGTGTGGTCCTGTCAATGGTACAAAATTTTAACATTTGACATATCGACATTGACAACGTTGTACCATCTGACAGATGTCTGCACCTCACTTGCAGGTGCTGACATCAGGTGGTATATTAGAACGCGATAGCCCCCATTGGGCGCTTCGACCTCTTTCACCTATGACGTGACGCTATTGAATTTGACACATCAATATTGGCAACATTGTACTGTGCGACAAGGCTCTAAATGAATGTGTTATGGGCGCTGCAGTGACTTTAGTGTTGCCATTGAAATAAAATCTCCATAAATAGGTACCAGTGTAAAAAATGAAATAATAAATTGTTTTTTTTTCTTAAACATACAATCATGACTAAATAATAAGAATGAAATGAAAATCTATGATAAAAATCAAGTTCTAGGTTAGGTACATGGTTAAAGAAAAAAAGACATGAAATTGGCATGGTTCATGTCGTCATGGTAACCACCACTTTTGGAGACACCACACATGGGAGAACACTTGTCAAAGTTGTTAAAAATGACGTTCATCAAGATGGCGGCGTTAGTTCCTTTTTTCGCCACGTTCATTACAAGCCTTGTCGCACTGTAACCTCTGAGCTCTGACAGATGTCTGCATTCACTCGTAAAGTCCATTTATTCATAATTGTCCTATCATGTAAACAATCTTACCATGTCTTTTTATGATTTTACAACAATATAAATTGTTACTTTCGTGGTTAAAAAATGTTTTACTTTAGAATGTTTAGGTTTGAACTAATATTTGATTTATTTTCAACAAAATTCAACAAAGAGTACTGTGAAGATTGTTTACATAATAGGACAATTATGGATAAATGGACCATAGGTGCTGACTTCTGGTGGGATATTGAACGCGATAGCCAACCCCCCCCCCTGTCACGTATGACGTTACTCACCCTTGAGCAGCGCCACGACGGCCGTGCAGCCGCTGTCGTTGCCGGGTTCCTCCGTCATGCTAATGTCCTCCTCGCCGTCCTCGTCACTCGAATCTTCTTCTGGTGGAATTTATATTGTACGGATTACTTTAATGTAAATCCTTAGGTACTAATATTATAAATGCGAAACTGAGTTTCTTTGTATGGTTGTTTGTTATTTATTTAACCTTTATTGTACAAACACAATGTATGGCACAACAGGTGGACTGAATGCAGAAGCATTATCTAACAGTCGACCTTTGGGGTAAACAGAGAACTTAATTGGGTCTAATAAAGGGATTGTTGGAAACGAGACGGGGGGACAAAAATAAGAGTAACATAATAGTAGTTTATGCAACTGATACACAATGAGAGGCATTAAAACACGAGTGTGGGTATATGAAACGAGCCGAAGGCGAGTTTCATAATAAGATCACACGAATGTTTTAATGCCTAATTATGTACAGTTGCATACACTACTTTATCTTCACTCATAGGAACAATTAAAATAAAACAAAGTAGCTAGGTAACAAAGAATAAAATTATAGCGGGAAATTAAATTCAAACTAGGAATGCGTGCGCCACTTTTTTCACAAGTTCAAACTGCGCATGCGTGCGCCTCTTTTGACGTGAAACGTCTTTAAAATCAGCGCCATACGGGTACCATGCCAGGATTTCAGACCGTAACGAAATGGGATATATCGTCTCACTTTAATAACTTCAAAACTATTAGTCTTAGAAACATGAATCTAGTATCATTATTTAGCTTATATAGTCAGTTTGGTGTTAAGACCTTGAGATAAGGTTGGAGCCCTACGGGAGGGGCGGGGGGAGCCGCCGCGTGAAATTACGAAAAACGCCGTTTTGAAAATTTCAATTTAGTATTACTCACGACTCATTAGTGATAGAGCAATGATTTTTTCGTTCACTTATAGATATTATTGAGAACTATTGATTAAATTAAAAATAAAAGTAATTTGAATAACATTTGTACTTCAAAATAACCAAAAAGAATTAAAAAAAAATAAAAAATTACGTTTTGAGCCACAGCCCGAGCAAAACCCAGGATGAAATATAAATCACACCTATCATCGAAAAGAGGAAGTTCTAGGCTACACACTGGTATACAAATATCCAATATCGGTCGAGCGAAGCAGATTTGACAGCGTTTTAACACTATCAAGACGAAACGGAATTTACTTCTCTTTCAGGGAAAGTAACCTTAATCCTGAAGACATTAAATTTTTATTTAAAGAAACATTCTTTCATTTAAAAAATAATCAAATCTGCATTCAAAGTTTTTAAAAATTAATTTGCCACGCCCGGGAATCGAACTGGCTACAATACAAAAAAAATAACACCTGGATTTTTATGGAATCAATCGATGGAGTTAATCAAAAGGATCAAATCTTTCTAACAAACATTATAAATTAAATTAAAGGAAAATGGGGAAAACTAAACCTAATAGTAGTTTTTTGTCATTTAATTACGAATATAGGTAAATTACAAATCCCATTTGACCAACCCAATTAGACAACCCGCATATCTACACTAGACGAATGCAGGTCGTTTTGCCTGGCTTGGTGTTATAATAATTTATATATATTGGCCCGCCTTAGCACAGATGAAAATGTTAAATAGGTACACTTTATTGAAGAAGTTGCCTACCTAAAATTGAAAACCGCATCAAAATCCGACCAACTAATATACACAAAATAATATCAAATTATATAAGTACCTAATTATGTAGGTACCTAATCCTTCCCCATGAATCACTTTGTCTATTAATGAAAAGTTGAAGCTGAAGTTCAGTAGTTTTTAAGTTTATCGGGAAGACATATAGGCGGCGCCGCCCCGCCGCCGCGGGAACTTACATTTATTTATTATTTTTTTATTTAATAGCCATCAATATCCCAGTACTGGGCAAATGCCTTTCTCTCCTTCTTCCAAGACTCTCGATTGGAACTTTTTATTTATTTACTATTTACTATATGAGGACGCCAGCGCGAGCACCAGACGGGTGATCAGTCCACTTATGCTGGGACCATTTCACCCGATTCCCCGAGACCCGTATAGGGTTTTGAGTTACCTGGTAACTTACGTTGGTGGCGACCCACTGAATCTACCTGTTACTTTGCAGAATTTTAATAACTATTGCCCTATTGTAATGTCGCTCAGATCATTTTCAGATAGGGCGTCTGAGCCCATTACTTCTCTCCTCGCAGCAGCGTAAGCGGGACTTTCTGCTACTAGATGAAAGCTAGTTTCCTCTTCTTCCAGGCAGCTGGGACAGATAGGATCTCTTTGCTTAATCACTGTCAAGTGTCTATTCAGTTAGCAGTGTCCTGTGAGGATTCCTATGATGATTCCAACGATATTCCTACTCAATTTAAGTAGATGTTTTGATTTCTTTTGATCTGCTGCTTTGATGAAGATTTTAGATTGTCTTAGACTTCTAGTTCTTCTCCATCTTCTTCGGATTCAACTTTCATTCTATGCTTGATGACGCCTTTCGTTATCCCATAAGCTATGGGAAGTCTGGGTTCAGGTCCCACGAAAGTTTCATCTGCTCCTTTCATAGCAAGTTCGTCTGCTCTTTCGATTAGAACTTACATAGTATTATAATATTATGTTCTTAATTATAAAGTGACGGTAACCGCGCCGCTAGGAGACAGCATCGATAACATCCTCCTGGAGAGCTCCTGCTATTATTGTGGCAACGAGATAGATTTGTGTTTATTATTTATTCGTTATTTTAGAGGGGTACCATGGCTTAACAAACAACTTCAAACTTGAACAACATCGACTCCGCGAGCATTGCTACCAAAGATGTACTTATTGCAATGGACGTAACAGGCAAAGATATACATACAACCCATACAAATGTGGAATCCGTTTAGTGAACTGGGGAACTTGAACAGTAGTCGAAGTGATGTTATGCAAAATTATTGGCGATGGCGGATAATCGCTTCAAAACTATATTCGAAGAAAATCCGTTTGTGTTATCTTGCAATGTTTGTGATCGACTTTGGTTCGAGAGAGATTTAAAGTAAGTAAAAGACCACAACATTTATTTCCTTAATACAAAATTTCCCGGTGAACATGTAGGGGACTTCGCTTATGTTTGTAGACATTTAAAACTTCATATCTTTTAGTTTTGGTAAATAATATTTAGCGAACGATGTATTTTGTCATAAGATATTTTATTTTGCCATGTTTTACCAATTGAAGTCTTTGTTAAGTAATTTGTTTGTAAAATAATCATTTTATAAAAAAGGATTAGTTTGTACACCCAGATGTTTTTAAAATGTGTAGTTTATAAAAAACATTGTTTTTGAAAAAAATATTTTGTAAAGCGTGGGTGCACCATCTTTATTGTATCATCTTGAGTATATATATACAAGAAAATCACAAATAAATTATCACATCAAACCAAAAACAGCCACATGCAATTTATTTTAAGTGTTATATTTTTAATTTACATGTTTGTATAGAATACAAGGTGTATGTTGGTATAGATAAATCGAAATAGACTATTTTGTTTTCTTTCAATCTAATCTTTAAAAGCGACTCGCTGACATAGACGTTTCACGTTAAAACCAACGGCCGTGTCCACGACACAGCCCCACCCATTTTTTTACATTCAACCTAAAACCCTAGCCTAATTTAATAAATTACGCCACGGAGGTCGTCAAAAAGTGAACGGATCGTCATATAATTTGGCATACACATAATCAGGGGTCCAGAGAAGGACAAAGGCTATCATTTATCTCGGACAAAAGTGCTGTTCCCGAGGGATCAACATAAGCGCGGGCGAAGTCGCGTGCAAAAGCTATTATGCTATAAATAACAAATGATCAGGGAATCTGAAGAATCGGAATATGAACCATTTCTCATTTCCTAAATATTTTAAAATGAATCTTTTAGGTGGTTCAATAAGGTTCATTTTAAAATATTTTATTTAGTCTAGTAGATAGATAATCACAAAAACATGTTACCCTCATTGGAAGATTCTTCAACACCGTTAACATTTTCTTCATCTGAAGAATTAATCTCCCCTCCCTCGAAGGTCTCATCATTGGAGTCACTCTCATCGTCATCATCTTCCACTGAGGCCTGCTTCAAAAGGGTCTCGTACACAGCTGCGGCCGCGCGACGAACTTTGGACTTCTTTGGGCGCTCGGGGATAGGCTTGTCTGAGCTTGACACTGGAGATACTTTATCTAAAATATTGCAATTTTTTTACCATTAGCTACTTTAATGTACATTGGTAATAACTGCATCTTGGTTTTCTTATTAAAAATTTGAGTGCGTTTGACCTCTATCTTGCCTTATGGGAAGCAAAGATGAGATCTTGAGAGGGGATCAAACTCAAAATATGCCTATTCACTCTTGCCTTCAAAACCCCTAAATTAGAGGTCTTTTTTGGTATTTTAATTAAGGCAGGTAATCTCTTCTACAACAACCAGTTGGATTGGAATAATGTATTGAATAGCAATTCATGAGGTATATTATATGACTAATCTACCCAAAATTAACCTAGAAAAAAAATATCCAAAATATAAATCATACTAGTTGCGCCCTGGGCTCCGCTTTCGTGGGAACTTCGAATATGCCATGTGTAAATATATTATGGTATTTTTGTTGTATTGCAATCACGAAATCCATTCAGTATGTTTGGCGTGACTGAGCAAGAAACATACATCCAGTGTGGAGTTTGCAAATTAAATAGATTTATGGTATGACGAGGATGAGGGTTACAAAATCCCTTACCTTTGCCTTTCCCATTTTTCACTGGTGTACCAGAACCATTGGAAGATGAAATATTGTCGTCTTCTCCATCTGCCTGCTTGGAGTCTGGAACTTCTCCATTGCATCCATCGCCATTTCCAGCAATGGGAGTCTTGGTCGCATCATTGCTCTGCTCAGGTTGATGGCAGTTGTCTCCTGAGCTATCGGGAGCGGTCGACAATGGCTTGTCAACGTCCATGGCATCTTTTGCTTTCTCTTGTGGCTCACTTGTTGAAACCTACCGCACAATAATCGTCTTTTAACTTCAATTTTAAATTTTTAAGAACATTTTCATTCATACAAACCTAAATTAAAATGACTAATATAATGACAAAAAAATCTACTAAAATAATTGAGAAATGAATATAAATCTACCCCAGGTAGTATGAAGACTGATCATTGACTTTTTTTTTAAAATTAAAGATGGGTTTGCTATTGACCACAATCTTGCCCGAGGACAGAGATGAGGTCTACGGTATAGCGAGCTTACCCAGACTAACTTACTTGACTTCCTTAGTTGGAAAAATATCTTTTAATCAAAATAAAGTACACAAGTACTGCTCTGTGAGTACAGTAACTCTTAAAAAATAATATTTTATTATTAAAAATTCTTTATTTGCCAACACACAACAACAGGTACCGAACAACAGTTATTGATAAGTATAGGCTATTTTCTATCAGGTTCTCACACTAGCATAATAATTAAAAAAATTAACAATATTCCAACATTTTTGGTAAATCAATTCATAGAAAATAGCAATACTGAACTGACCTCTCCATTTAAATCCTTGTCCTCCTCATTAGAATTGGTAGATGAGACTCCGCCCGTGTCTTCCTCAGTGTTGCCCTGCTCAGCCTCTTCTCCGTTATTGCTGGAGGAAGCACCACTCGGAGCCTCTGAGCTGGAGCCTGCTGCAAACGTAGACCCTGAACTTGAAGCTCCAACACCTGTTCATGTTATGTTAATTAGATTAAGAATTCTTATTAAGTGTATGTTTCTATTATACGCAACTAGCATGGGCCCAGGACTTTATTCCTGTGGAAATTTCGGGAAACCTCTTAGTGCTCCCTAACCTCTTAGTACTACCCTGAAAATTTCAGCTCCCTACGCCCAGTAGTTTTGGCTGTGCTGTCTGTTAGACATTCAGTAGCAGAAAAATTATACATATACAATTGATTTTATGTTTAAAATAACTCCTCAGAATGGACATTTTCAGAAAAAGACATTAAGTACATTGAGGAACTAAGAGGACTCAAAAATGTAACAACCATTTTTTTTTTAAATTAAAAAACAATATTGTTGTACAAAATAGACAAGGCAATAATTAATAAATACCTGAGCCTCCGGCTTCTTCTGTGTTTTTCTTCGCCCTCAGGCATGGGGACAGTGGAGTGGCAGTATCGCCCAGTCGAGCACGATGCAAAGTGCTGAGCTTGTTCTCATATTTTGCTAGCACCTCCTAATAATAGCAACTAAATTAGTTAATCATGTCATTATAGGGTCAAACATTTTTGACTATGACTTTTTCTTGCTTTTCTAAAAGATAAACCCGTTTGCACTAAAGTTAATTGTGAGTTCATAAAAATTTATTTATTTGCATCCATATACTTTCTTACTTGCCACAATCACAATATTTATAAATGGTCAAATAATTAAGGTTACATTTAGCAAAATATATTTACTTTGAATTGATACTTATGAACTCAATATAAAATGTTAGATGTCTCAAGAACATCTAAATTAACCTGTAATGGGAGACGTGCCTCTTGATATAGATTACTGACATTTTCATCATCCGACTCCTCATTGTCACTTGGGCCTGGAGGATTAATTTCACCTGGATAAACAAAAAGAAACATTAAATCCTAAATTTATTATATTATATTTATTAAATACTAAAATTAAATAAAGAGGAAGTGTTTGTGAGTTTGTAGGGGGTAATCTTTGGAACTATTGAACCGAGCGAAGCCGGGGCAGGGCGCTAGTAATACTATAAGTGTTTGTTAAACTTCCCATCACGTAAAAAGGCCGATGGTAGGGTGAGGGGGTGAAACTTGCGCATGGGTACGAACCAATCGCGCGCGCCGGATGAGACCCGCCCGAACCCCGCTCACCGCATAGACTGATATATCGCCTACTGCACAGCTTAACCGCCAGCGGCCTTTTTACGTGACAGCAACTATACTAGAGTAAAAAAACCCAAGGTTTGAAGTACATCTAGAAACTAATCAAGTATGGGAAGATAATAATGTTTGTTACTATGTCAAACCTCAACAACTGCAGATTTGGATGAAATTTGGTATATGAGTAGAGTAGAATGTGGAATAGCTAATTGGTTACTTTTTCTCGATTTATCCACTGGTGCAAAGCCCCAGGATGCAGCTCATACAATAGAATATTAACCCCAACATAAAATAAATACATTAAAAAGTGTATCTGGGTTATTTGGTTTAATCATTGAGAGCAAATATAATCCTAACTAATATTATAAATGTGAAAGTAAGTATGTTTGTTAGTTTATTTATTAGTTTGTTTGTTACCTCTTCACACTTTATCTACTGAACCAATCTTGCTGAAATTTCGCATACACATAGAAGTACTGAGAAGAACATAGGTGACCTTTTATTCTGGGATAAGGCACTGTTCCCGTGGGAAATTCACATGGGCGAAACCGCGGGTGAAAGCTCGAAAGTATAAATCTTGCCACCTTGGAGGATAATAGTTCTAT
The DNA here is from genome assembly GCA_018467065.1 of Ephestia elutella. Taxonomy (NCBI): domain Eukaryota; kingdom Metazoa; phylum Arthropoda; class Insecta; order Lepidoptera; family Pyralidae; genus Ephestia; species Ephestia elutella. The sequence continues at coordinate 7,553,019 of CM031573.1, read as the reverse complement.
GATGGCACCCTAAACAATATCATTTTGCAACCCTATCAAATAAAAAACATATCATTCAGAATATAAAAATGTAAGAACTTAATAAAAACTGTGCACAGATTTGCATTGCTGCAAACAAAAAACACAGCAGATTTGAGTATGTACCTCCTCTTTTTTGTTTTTGAAGTCAGTTGAAAAATAACAACAGATAAAATAATGGATACTAACCTGCTAATTCCTTGAGTATGTCCATAACCTCTTTTGTGGCAATGGTTTCATCAAATCCAAGGAATGCATCCTCTAGAGCTTTCACTAATAGCCCGCTCTTGTATGCTTCTGTATTTTTGATGAAATTCGGCAAATTTTGAGAGCAATATGTGGCTACTTCGGCGCCTCCGTGTCCGTCGTAGACGGCGAACAATGATGTATGTTCATCGAAGTCCAAAATCGTGTTATGTGCATCCTAAAACCGATAACCACTATGAAAATTACTAAAGATACTATGATTTTCTAAAGATACAGCGAAATAAGCTCATTTAACTTTGAACGAACGTAGGTAATTTCATACAGGTTACGGAGGGGACTAACATCAAGCAGTAGCGATCAGAACAATGGGCACGATTATACACCATAGAAACGGTAATATTACAACGCAATTTAGTTGAAAATATGTAATATATGAGTTTTAAACATCAGTGTATTATTCAACCACTTAAAATAATTAACATGGAAACAAAATATCGGTACCTCTTGATTGACACGCCATCCTTGCATGGAACTAGCGCCGCACTCCAATTTATTATTTGATTCATCGCTTGACACTTTTTCAGTAACTGGTTCCGATAAATATGCACCCATATTGGAATGTTAATTATAAATATTAAACATAAAATAAGCAAGTGAGGCGCGAAAATGCCCAGAAATCGCGCAGGCGGCAAGCTAGCAGAGTCAGTCAACCGCCGTAAATAGTGTTACCATTTTGAAAAACTATTTTTAATTTCTAAAGCCATAGACACTTCATCACTTCCACAATTTTAAATGCCCTATACAAACGCCTGCTTTTCCTACCCTCTGTTGGAGGATGAATTTTATTTATGGTTCTTTGTAATACTGGTGGGAAAAGGTTTGTCATTTAAATAAAAGAAAGAAATAGGTGTTTGATTGTTATTATGTCAGTAGCAGTCTGATCAGGATTTTATACGAGTAACAATGGTTTTCTAAGAGATATAGTGAATTAAATAATGTGATGCAGTTATTCAAGCGGTTTTAATATGGATTAATAAGAAGACAACCCTCTCAGACCATTCAATACCCTCGTACCTACTTTTTCTGTGTCTAAAACACAGACATATTTAAGCAGACTGAACATGTCATTTGAAATTGCAGTGCAAAAACACACACTACGATCATTATTCACACAACGACAGAATACAGGGTCGGATCTAAGATAATTAATTATATTCAGTACAGTGTAGCAAAACCAAAAATGTTGAGTCGCTAAATCTTATGCTGTGAGCGGTATGCGGACGGATCTGCATCAGCTTTTTACAATGGGAAATTCTATTCCCTTTTGGGAAAAAAATACTAGCCATTAAATAAATAAAATTTATTTTAAATTATTTAAAATCACGTGCAATGAAACATTGCAATGATGTTGATGGTTACTGGCGTCCATTCAATGTCCTGGTACTCGTAGTACGGAAGAGACATACTTCCCATAGCAGTTCTCTTTCTTGAGGTATTATTTTCTGGCATATTTTCTGTGCCCTGAAATGAAATTCACTGTCAGTATTTTTATAAAATGTGCCTTTTAATCTTCATGAAAGAATTCCTGAGATTTTTATAGAATAGGTACTAAATTCGTATATTTGCCTTGATTCGGCCCAGCCATAGTAAACAAAACTGGATCTGTCAAATGATCTATGCAATTTACGAAATTAATAAAATACTTGTAGTATTTCTTATGAAATGGTTATAATTAATACACTACTTTATAAAATAAATAATGATATTGCTGATAAATAGCATTCAAAAGTCTAATTATTGTTATTGTTTCAAAAATCATACGAAATTGTATATTATCATTGGGCACGTCAAAAAAACATGAATAATTGCTTACCGAAGGAACGATATTCCAGAAATATTTTTATAAGAAACACTACCACACGTTGTACACGTTGCATTTTATTATTTTTATTGAGTTTAAAAGCACAAAACAGTAAAAAATAATTTTAAAATTACAACTATGACAACACAACAAAATTTCGCATGAAAAAACCGGCTCGGATGATAAAGCTTTCAGTGTAGTGGTTCGTGTTGCAATGCAATACATTGCAATGCTAAGGAAAGAAAGGGACAGAGTTATGTGACAGTCCTTATCATGAACAGGATGCAAATATTGTCAAATATCATTAGTGTGTGTGTGAAATTTGTGTTTCTTCTGCTTACATTTAAAAAAAAATATATATTTCTGTGGTCTAAAACATGTCTGTCTACTTGTTTTATAGACAACACTACAAGAAATACAGAATCATCTTGTGCCCACTACTTCGTCAACGCATAATTTACTATTGTTAAATATCTCGTCCAAAACGACTGACTCGCCAAGACGTTTTGCCAACGTGGCGGGATTATGGCAATTAACCTTGATGGACTACACAAATAAACCACGGCCCCCAGTCCCCAGCAGTCACACTATTCCTGGCTACGACAGCGGTCACGGTCACGGTGTGACAGGGGGTGCGAAGAATCCCTGGGTACGATCCGGCTGTCAAACACGACTATACTTGGCTACGTTTAATACGGACACGATTAGATCACAAGAGAAACTGGAAGAACTAGAAAAGGACCTCACAGGCATAAAGTGGGATGTTATTGGGCTGAGCGAAGTGAGGCGGAACGGAGAAGACACCTTACAACTAAACTCCGGAAATGTACTGTTTTACACTGGAAGTACAAATTCTGCAATAGGTAGCGTAGGCTTCCTGATAAATAAACGTATCGTCCACAATATCGTTGAGCTTCGCAGTATCTCACCACGAGTAGCTTATGCCGTACTATATTTGAACAAACGATACTCCATCAAAATCGTTCAAGTCTACTCTCCAGCAAGAACAGCAACGCACACCTTAGCCGACGTAGAAACTTTCTACGAAGATATTGATAAGGCGTTAGCGGCCGGGAAGAAGACTAAGTTTAATATAGTACTAGGTGATTTCAATTCCAAATTGGGACCTGGAAACAATGATGACAATTACATAGGCCCCTTCGGGATTGGTGTAAGGAACGACCGAGGTAAAATTTTGGCCAACTACTTAGAGTCAAGGAAATTCTATGCCATGAATTCATATTTCTGCAAAAAACCTCAAAAGAAGATGGACGTGGGCCGGGCCAGGCGGGAAAGTAAAGAACGAAATTGACTTCATATGCACAGACCAGAAGCATATAATAACAGATGTCACAGTGCTCAAAAAACTCAAGATGAGCAACCACAGAATGGTCAGGGGAATATTAAACATAAATACAAAATTTGAAAGACAAAAGCTGCTCAAAAAACCCCTGGCAAATCTACAAATTCCCAATGGAGTCCATAAGGATTTTGCAGAAAAACTGGATTTAATATTAAATACACAAGCCCCAGTAAACACCACCAACCACCTAGAGGACAAATATAATCGCTTGACAACGGCGGTATCAAGCACGGCACGTGACTTTTTCCGACCAACACCTCGTGCGAAAAACCCGATTAACCCCGAAACCGAAATGCTTCTGGAACAAAGACGTAATCTCAACTCAGAATGCTATGGTATACAGCAACACCGTGAGCTTAATAGGAAGATATCAAAGGCTTTGAGACGAGACATACGCAAACGGAATACCAATATAATACAACGTCTTATAGAAAAACACCGCGGCCCTAAGATCTTCAAAAGAGCTACAAAAAATGGCAGTAGTCAACTTATTAAGTTAGAAAACAGTCGAGGGAAATCGTTACGGAAACGTCAGAAATTGCTTGATGTAATTTCTGAATTCTATGGGGAGCTGTATGACTCTCATACCAGTAAACCAGAGACCTTAAACCCCAGCGATAAGAGAGCACCTCTAGTGAGACACTATACTGAAGACATCCCAGAAATAAGTATGTACGAAGTAAAACGAGCGCTAAAGCAGCTAAAGCAGTACAAAGCTCCCGGAGAGGACGGCATAACCACCGAGCTGCTTAAGGCTGGCGGATGCCCAATACTAAAAGAACTCCGATGGATTTTCAACGAGGTGATGTTTACAGGCGTCATTCCAACACAGTGGCACAACAGTCTTGTCGTGCTTTTCCACAAAAAGGGCTCAAAAACCGATCTCAAGAACTACCGCCCGATTGCGCTTCTGAGCCAAATTTATAAAGTATTCTCACGTGTCATCACGACGCGTATGACAAAACGACTCGACGATCACCAACCTAAAGAGCAGGCAGGCTTTCGATCAGGCTTCAGCACAATCGACCACATATTCACTATAAGGCAAGTGATACAGAAAACCCACGAATATAATAGACCACTCTACCTTGCCTTCGTGGATTATGAGAAGGCTTTTGATTCTGTGGAGCACTGGGCCGTGTTTGATTCTCTACAGCGCTGCCGTGTCGACTACAGATACGTTCAGATGCTAAAAAACCTATACCAGTCCGCTACAATGACTACACAGATACTGGGTGCTTCCACGACAGTGCATATTAAAAGAGGGTACGCCAAGGAGATGTCATATCGCCGAAGCTTTTCACAAATGCCCTTGAAGATATTTTCAAAACCTTGGAATGGAACGGCATGGGTATCAACATAGACGGACAATACTTAAGTCATCTTCGCTTTGCTGACGACATCGTTCTACTTTCCGAGACACCTGAAGATCTAAAACAGATGCTCAATGATCTAAGCCAAGCGTCACGGAAAGTTGGTCTACAGATGAATCTGGAGAAAACGAAGTGGATGGGCCCCACGGATACCCAGATTCTAATTAATGGCACAACGGTGGAGAAGGTCAAAGATTATGTGTATTTGGGTCAGAAAGTCGGGTTAGAGAAAGACACGCTGGAAAAAGAAATCGACAGACGCATACAACTGGGCTGGGCGGCCTTTGGGAAATTGACTGATGTCTTCAAGTCAAAGTTACCCCAGAGTTTGAAGACTCGAGTATATGACCAATGTGTTCTTCCAGTGATGACTTATGCTTGCGAGACGTGGACACTTACTGTCGGAACGGTCCACCGCCTTAAAGTGGCTCAGAGAGCCATGGAACGCTCAATGCTCGGAGTCACTCTGCGAGACAGGGTCAGAAACGAAACCATACGCCGGCGCACAAAAATCACAGATATAGGTGAACGAGTTGCGCGCCTAAAGTGGCAATGGGCTGGACATATCTGCCGCAGAGATGATGATAGATGGAGTCAGAGGGTTCTGTTCTGGCGACCCCGTACAGGAAGACGAAGTGTAGGCAAACCAGCTGCCAGATGGTCGGACGATATCAAAAAGACGGCAGGACCGACCTGGACCAGAATCGCCGCATCAAGATCAGAGTGGAAGTCAAATCAAGAGGCATACGTTCAGCAGTGGACAAAAATATGCTGAGAAGAAATATCTCAGATTCTAAGTGGCGTATCAAGCAAGATGAAACCTACACCTGATTCTAAGTTAGACCCATGTTTGACCTTCTATAATACACCTGTGAAAACCGCATCAAATTTGGTCCAGTATTTACGTGTACAGTAACAGAAAGACAGACAAAAATTGTTTTGGCATAGGGCTTCCAAATACCGGATATTTTGAATACCGGTTTCAATACCGGAAAAAAATTTAAAACCGGTACTAATACCGGAATTCCGGTATTGAAGTGAAAATTCGTATTTCTTTTTCAAAAAGTTTATTTTTTTGATGTATTAAGCCAAAATTAAAACATAGGTCATTGTAAATATACTTGTGTATGTCATGTACGGTTCCACCGCTCATACAAATCGCCTGATAAGCATTATTATACGAATGCATATTTTTGCCTATCTATCAATTAGTTCACGATCCGCCATCGCACATCATCGCCGCGCATCGCGTTCGTGTACTCACTAGCATTTAAGTATTTTCGAATACGTTTGCTTTTATCTCAGCAGATCTATTATTTATTATCTTAGCAGCATCAGCTACTCAAGTGTTAACATACAATTCATATAACAAACTAAATCATCACAGATTTAACTTATAAAACTTTAAATATTTAAGATTTAAAAAAAATAATCATGTCATCATCATTAATTATCTTGATGTGAACATACAGCAATGAATCCATGGTCATTATAAGTTTTGCCTCCGTTTTCTGGTCTTCTCCAAGATCAATTGCTTTTTCGGTAACTGGTCCTTCCCTCGAGCACGAGTAAATTTTCGGCGGCAAATGTCCATTACATTTATTTTATCTAAATAGTTTACGTGCAGGTTATTCCAAAAATATTTCAATGTCACTATTAATTATCTGTTCACGTGCATTTTTATGCGACATAATTCCAAAATCATCGATTTAAATTGATTCGCGGTGTAATGCACAATATGGAAATGTTTAAAATAGTGCACTTCTGCGTTCAAATAGATACGTTGAGCGTCGAAGGCAGCCTCGCCTTTTGGAGGTCCCTCCCGGACGGACCAACTTGATGAACAAGTCTCCGCTGGCACGGGTGGTATGCACTCAGTGTGAATTTACAAAGGTTGTTATTTGTGTAAAAATATATGTTTTAAATAATTGGTATACATGTTCTTTTCTATTGAATTGGGTAAACTTGTAAAAATTCTATAAGTTTAGAGAAAAAAAAAATCGTTATTAAAACCGGTATTGAATTTCAATACCGGTATTGCAAACAGGTAAAAAAATCGCCTAATACCGGTATTGAGCAATACCGGGATCCCGGTATTGGAAGCCCTATTTTGGCATGATTTTGGCTTCTTTGGCTGGCCCCAGAGATGGGCATTATTCGAAAAAAAAAATTATTCGAATAATCATCCGAATAAAATTTTATCCGTGGAAATTCATCCACAGATAATTTATTCACGAATCAATCATCCACGGATGGAACTGGCCACGAATAAATTATTCGTGATATTATCCGTCATTTGAATAACGAATAAATTACGTCATCATTTTCATACAATCGTTTTAGGTATGTAAGGCTTGGTTGTTTTTGATGTAAAACATCGTCCTCTCGCTTCAACTTCCTTAAGTTCAAATTTGACACTACGAAATCACTCCCGCAGATTTCAGAAGCGGGAGGTCAGATGTTTTATATCAAAAACAAGAAAGCCTTATTACCTAAAACGATAGTATGAAAATGATGACGTAATTTATTCGTTATTAAAATGACGGATGATATCACAGATAATTTATTCGTGGCCAATTTATCCGCGGATGATTTATTCGTGAATAAATTATCCGGGATGTCTTGGCCACGGATAAAATTTTATTCGGATGATTATTCGAATAAAAATTTGCCCACCTCTGGCTGGCCCTATAGTCACCCCTCATCCCCATAGTTTTTTTTCTTAAATATCTCCTATGTACAGACACAGACTAGTCAACGTTTTATTATATGTATGTATTCACATATGTCAAAGAAAAACCTATGTTCAGAAACAGACCAGTTACTACAGCATTATTAAATACTAGCCTGTGCCCGCGACTTCGTCTGCGCATATCTCAGGTTCTAAGCGGCGTATCAAGATGAAACTTACGCCAGATTTTAAGTTAGACCTTTTATAATACAACAGTGAAAACCGCATCAAAAATCGCGTACAAACATACAGAAAAAATACAGAGAGACATTGATAGATAATATTTTTTATGCTTTTTTGCATGATTACCTACGCATTGCAAGTTGTCTTGTTAATTTAAGTTATCGGGGATTTATGTTTATATAATCTGAAAAATAAAAATAATAAGGAAAACAAAGTTTATAAGGCAGTCTTTTGCACATTTTTTGCGCAGATATCAGCCTTCACAGCACATATTACTATGGTATATTCACAGTGGCGACCTTCCCGAAACCATCGCCAGATAAGATTTGACGCCATGGTCCTTCTTCGTTCTCTCTAGATAACCAAGTATGATGATACGCTGCGGCTATTTACTGTGAGGACGTGTTGCAATACGCTCGATCGAATAAAAAATCATAACTCCGTCAATAGTGATTTGTCCTACTTGATTTCTATATCAAAATTAAATATACTGAAGTAACTGTGCAGTGAAACTATCAGAAAGTGAACTTAGTGTCTTATTAGTGCCCTTTTCTAATCATTTTAGTGATATTAACGCGGTGATATTATCATAATTCATTATTCGCAACCACAAACCAAGCTTCTGAGGTAAACGCGTAAGCGACGCGTTCTGCACGGCGCTTACGACCCTTTCGCCGCGAACTCCGAGACCTGCGCTTGCACTGCGTACGGACACGGCCGCGGGTAGCCGATCAAGGGCCTTTATTGCTGTGCCGTGAATATTTATCACGCACTATTTTGCTCATCAGTCTAATATAGGGGACTTTGTTGCTGCATCATTATTTATTCCGAAATATCTGTAATATATAAAATATGTCGCTAACTCCAAGCAAAGCTTTCTTATCGAATCCTGATATTTCCACGATATCGACAGGCGATGAAATGCCAAACATTACTCTGCGCAAGCGAAAACAGCCGGAAAATGAATTCTTGGATACCCTTGTCATGATACAACAGCAATTTTCTAAATCTTTAACTGAACTAAAGAATGACATTGGTTCAAAACTTGAAAAACTGGACACAAATTTGAGCAGTGTAAGAAGTGATCTGGAATCACACATAGGTGATATTAAAAAAGAAATTACCCTGCTACGAACAGAGAATTCGTTAGTGCAAAAGCAAGTCTCGGAAATAACACAAAGAGGTATCCAATATTCAAAGCTCCTTACAATATCACTCTGATCAACAATGTGACATATTAAAACGCGTGGATGACCTGGAAAAAAGGACTCAGCACGCGACAGATAATGCTGTGATTGCTAAACTAGAAAATAAACTAGATCATCTGGAACAACAAGCGAGACAATGCAATTTAGAGATATCGAATGTGCCGGAAAGGAAAAATGAGAATCTGGTTGCCTTGATGGAATCCATTAGTTCGGCGATTGGTTGCACAGTATCCAAGAACGACATTGTCGCTATTCATCGAGTTCCCCACGCAAACCAACAAGCCAAAAGACCCAAAAATATCATAGCCAAATTGTCATCGCGTGTTCTCCGAGACAATCTGCTGAGCGCTTACCGAATGAAAAAAAATCTATCGTCAGTAGATCTGGGGATGACAGGTACAAATAATAAAATTTATTTGAATGAGCATTTGACTCTTCGTAACAAGCTGCTTTTTCGGAGGGCACGTGAGGAGGCGGCAGAACGCAATTATAAATACGTTTGGGTCAAACATGCTACAGTACTTATGCGGCAGTCGGACACTTCGAAGGTACTGGCGATTAGGTCCGAAAAGGATATACTCTCCCTGGGACGCGGCCGGGTGGACAATAATTCAACGGAGAGCACCCATGGCCCCGCGCCCTGAGGCGCCACCCCACCACTCTTTGATTTGTCATTTTTTCATTAGCACTTCTATGTTCTTGTGCAATTCTATATTTTTTCATACTCAAATAACTTTTGCCATGTTATTCGTCCTGAAATTTCGTATCATAGTGATAACAAATTTACGTTATCTCGTTACTTACAAAAAAAATGTCAATAAGTATGTTACATTTTAGAAAGCTCTATACGCCTCTTAAACCTATATTACTCTTGCTGGTCATTTATATATATACTTTTTACAATAGTATTAATATTTATTACTTAATACTGTTTATAACTACTGTCTTTAATTATGGTTAGTACACTTAATGTTTATTACCAAAACTGTAGTGGTTTTCGTTCAAAACTACACACGTTATATATGAATATCTTATCAAATTGTTATGATGTCATAATACTGACAGAAACTTGGCTGGTCCTACGATTGCTAATGGGGAATTTATTGATGATAGGTATGTGGTCTATCGCTGCGATCGCGATCGAGTAGCTACTGGCAAGGCTGATGGTGGTGGAGTTTTGATAGCAGTGTCGCGTAATCTGCGCTCGGCTGAAAAGTGTATTCCTGCAAGCTTATCTACCCCTGACTTCTGCGAAATGGTATTGGTTGAATTCTCTGCAATGAATAGTAACATGCGACATGTCATTATAGCAACATATTTACCTCCCTATACTCGTGTGGACTCATATAGAATACACTTTGATAATTTACATCACATTCTGTCTGATGACAGCATTGACAAATTCTTCGTATTGGGTGACTATAACATTAACGATGCTAACTGGCAACTCGGGCACTCGGGTGAATTGATATGCGGAGGTAACTCTACGAAATGTGGATACCTCAAAAACTTTCTATCTGTTCTGAATGCTAAACAATATAATTATATAAAAAACTCATGTGACAGAATTTTGGACTTGGTGATGTCTAACGACGAGTGTGCTATTACAGTTCAAAATAGCCCGTTGTTGTCACCTCATGTGTATCATCCTGCTTTTACTGCACTAATTAAACTTAAAACTGATTCCACTCCCATAAAAATCAACAAAGTGCCTAAATATAACTTTTACAAAGCCAACTATGAAATGATAAATTTAGAGTTGAATCTTCTAGACTGGGATAACTTGATCGGTTATATGGACACCGAGTCGGCTGTGAGTGTCTTCTATGAAAATATCTACAAGATAATTCAATCACATACACCTGTTTCAATGCCTAAGACCTCGAATTACCCGAAATGGTTTCCGCCATCTCTTATTCATATATCCAAAAACAAACAAAAGGCATGGATAAGATGGAAGAAGTACAAACAGACAGCCGATTACGAGCTGTTCTCTCTACTTAGATCTAGATTTAAAATAGAATGTGAAAAGGCTCTTAAACGGTATAAAGCAACAGTCGAAGATAACATATCGCGGAATGTCAAGTTCTTTTGGTCATATGTTTCTAATCGCCGGGGCAAAGCGGGAATCCCATCTACCATGCACTAATAAAACCTCAAGTGATATGAGCGAGATTTGCGACATGTTCTCTAGCTTTTTTAAATCTGTCTTTGAACCCTCTACGGTTCCTCAGGGGAATTGTTATTCCTCTGATTCTGTTTCTGATAATTGTGAACTGATAAGTAACATTCAATTTAGCCTTGCCAGTATCACAGAGGTTTTACGATCGCTTGATACCACTAAGGGTTCTGGACCAGATGGAATTCCTGCTATCTTCCTTAAAAATACAGCCAGTGCTATAAGTAAGCCTCTTTACATAATTTATAATAAGAGTGTATCAGAGGGAGTATGCCCAAGTGTGTGGAAGCAAGCAAATATAGTGCCTGTTCATAAAAGTGGCCCTAAAAATGATGTAGAAAACTTTCGACCTATTTCTTTGTTATCAATTCTTGTTAAGATAATGGAAAGACTTATTCATGACCAAATTTACCCAGTTCTGCATCATATCCTCATACCTGAACAGCATGGTTTTGTCAAAAAAAGATCAACGGTCACTAATTTGCTTGTTTTTGTAAGCGACATTTTTTGAAAATATGGATGCGGGATATCAAACGGATGCCGCATACACAGATTTTGTCAAAGCTTTCGACAGGGTAGACCACAACTTGTTGTTGAAGAAGATTTCTTTTAACGGTATTAGAGGAAGTTTACTGAGATGGCTTGCATCTTATATTGACAACCGAACACAGAAGGTAGTTATAGCTGGAGCTCAATCTAATTTTGAAAAAGTCACTTCTGGAGTGCCTCAAGGCTCCATTCTTGGACCCCTTTTATTTAACTTATTTATCAATGATATAAACGAATGTTTTCATCACTCTAAATTTTTGTTATACGCCGATGATCTAAAAGCATACAAGGTAATAAAAAATAGTTCAGACTGTAAATTATTCCAAGAAGACCTTGATAGACTCACAACTTATTGTAATAATAATAAATTAAAACTAAGCATATCCAAATGTCATTATATTCAATTTAGTAAAAAGCGTAATAATATAAATTTCAATTATTCTTTATGTGACACGGGAATAGCTAAAGTAAATAAAGTCAGGGATCTTGGAATAATACTTGATTCAAATCTTCACTTGGATCAACACATAGAAAAAATTACCAATAAAGCCTTTCAGATGTATGGTTTCGTAATAAGATCGTCGCGTGATTTTAAAAAGCCTTCAACCTTCATTTATTTATATAACACTCTAATACGCTCGCAATTGGAGTATGCTTGTTGTATTTGGGATCCATTTTATGAGAAATATAATACTGCTATAGAAAGGGTACAGCGAAAATTCCTCCTTTCTGTAAATTACAGATGTTTTGGTTTCGGTTTGTCATACGAACAACTTCTTCGTAAATATGAGATGCACACATTAAATAAAAGGCGACTACTACTGCAGATGATAGTTCTGTACTCAGTTATAAATTGTAAATTTGATTGTAACTATCTTACCAGCAAAATTTGTTACAGTATTCCCAGAGTACATCACAGGCGTTTGAAAAGAGCTTATCAACTATTTGCAACAAATTTCTGTCGTACTAACGCTGGCAGGAGATCTCCGCTTTATAGGCTAGTTGATTTATTTAACAAGCACTTTGAAGATATAGACATTTTTAATTTATCAGTTTCTAGGTATAAAGCGGAGCTTCGTGCTAAGCTTAGTAATGATGAAGGGTCACATGATTAGATAATGTACCCTCATCTTTCTACAGTAAAATAAATAATTACGCAATGTCTTGATATAAGTAGGAAGGAACTAATGTTGATTGCACAATATTGTAAGTCCTCACAGACACTTTCTTGTATTTAATCTGTGGACAGTGTTGTAGACGTACAATTAAAAAATATCTTTATGTAAAATTGTAAACTAGATTAAGTTACATTGTACTGTTGTTTATTGTCCCAAATAAAATAAAATAAAATAAAATAAAACCAAGTAGCGCAGTCGTTGTAACTTTATCACGCCGAATATATTCGGCTCATATAGATACTCTATATTCTGTTCGTAGGAACGAGTTAATATCGCACCATCTTTGTCACACATGTTTCCGTCTGAGATTTTGGTAGGGCCGAGGCGTTTCATTTTAAATCGAGGCTTTTTAGTCGGTACATAAAATAGATACTCGTATGAATAAAAAAATGAGAGGTCTTTACAGGGCTTATAGAAACTTAAACGATTTTTTTAGAATATTTGTCTGTCTGTCTGTATGTTTTTTTGTCATGATGTTTCAAAATCAAAAATTCTTTATCAAGAGAATACATAAGAGGGTCTATACAAACATGTTCTGTTTGTGATCGAGTCACCCTACAAAGAAATGGGTAAGTGCCATCACAAAGCTCAACTATATAGAGGTAAATGTTCAATGGCCAGTTTGCACATTTTAGTGGGCATGACTTACTTAATTAATTATTAATAATTGAAAACGTGGTGGCCAAGTGGTGAATGACACCCACCTGAGGTAGGGTAGGACCCGGGTTCAAATCATACCTGTATCACATGAGTTTGAAGACCAATCTGACTATGTATGGTAGTTTTCTTATAGACCACCACCAGCTTACGGTGTTTAGTTAATTAACTAGCGTTTATATGGCTACCGCCACTAGATGACGGAAGTCATAAAAGTCATGTCAGATGCCTTTAGGCGACTTGAATAAAATTTGACACCAGTGTTAATTAGTAGTATCAATATATTATAATCTTAAATATAAATAATTATGTTAATTCGGTTATCACTAAAATCGGATATTCCAGTGCATCACTACATAGTATAAAACAAAGTCGCTTTCTCTGTCCCTATGTCCCTTTGTATGCTTAAATCTTTGAAACTACGCAACGGATTTTAATGCGGTTTTTTTTAATAGATAGAGTGATTCAAGAGGAAGGTTTATATCCCATGCGAAGCCGGGGCGGGTCGCTAGTTTTACATAAACTTCAAGAAAGTACGTGTAACATAGAGTGGTAATACCACCTCTAAAATAAAAATTAATAATTTTTAATACCGGGATTTAAAAATCATTAATTGTTATGGATTTTATAAAAATAACTCTTAAAATAACTAGATGTCGCGTGGAGTAAGTACGAGGTGCAAGCCTTCGACCTTTGGCTTCGCTTCCAGCGGTTATTTAGTCCCTGTACCTAATATTAACTTAGATACCTATATATATTAAGTTAAAGATTGAAGAATTTTTTTTTATATTTTAGTTAGAGTTTTGTTCTAAAATTGTGTCAAATTGAACTGTTCTTAAGTGAAATAAATAAAATGAAAATCTTTATTAAATCCAGTACTATTTATTTATTTGTTGAATATATCTAAAAATATTATTTTATACTTTATGGGTGGTATTATCCAATCTATGTAACGTATTTCCTCGAAGTTTAGGTAATTATATGCACTGGAATGGAATTACCGACCTCTGGTTATTACAGCGTATTGTCACAGAATTAATATAAGTACTAGGTACTGGTCTACAATGATATATTATAATATATCATTGCTGGTCTAACTTAAAACGTAAACTCCGCTAAGAATCGGAGTTATTTATATTAATTTACAATATTAAATATTACGTGCAGACATAATCGCGTCGCAAAAGCTAGTTAAAAATAAAAGTAAAATAATAGTATATAGAAGTTATCAATTTACACTGTTTACACCTGATACTGCTTTTGCGGCAGTTGGGTAAAAAAAGAGGTCAATAACAAGTCATTTTAAATTGTAATACCTACTATAAGAGTCTGCTCTGTCTGTCTGTCTGGACTCTTGGTTCACGATAAGATAATAATGGGGGCTTGTTTAATTTATGTACGCTATTTGATAACAAATGTAACAAAGTAATATATACTTAAGTATAAGTATAAATCAGTCTCTATTTTACTCAGGAGCCGTACGTATGTATTAGATAAAATAATAAAATGAATTCCATTTACGATCGTGCCTTGTATGAAGTTGGACCAAATGGAACTTTTCAAAAGAAGTTTGATTGGTTCTATAACTTCTTGTTCGCTGCGTTTTGGGGAATGACTTATATGAATATATTTTTGGCTCTAGTTGTTACTCCACATAGATGTGAAATACCGAATAATATTGAAAATGTTAGTGAAAATTCGTGGAAATTGAAGTATATTCCAATGTAAGTTAAAATAAAAATATTGTTTGCTTTTGATTCTATGATAAATTAGTACCTAATGTAAGTAAACTATAATTTTCTTATTTTTCTCGTATACACAGATCCAACGACACTTCAGGGAAAATTATATTTAGCAGTTGCGAGATGTATGTTAAACCAGGCGAAAAAAATTTAACAAAGGGTAAATCCATTCACATATACTTGTACTTTAAATAAGGAATACCTAGGAAATCTTACCAAAGTCATTAAGTGACAAGTCATATTTATTAAAAAAATATTTTATTGATGTTTCAGCCTGCGGTAACTACCATTACGACAAGACTTGGTATGAAACTACTGTTCCGTCCACTTTTAACTGGGTTTGTGAAGATGAATTAAAAGTAGCTCATATCCTGACATACAGTAAATCAGGCGAGATAGCAGGCTCATTATTTTTTGGATGGTTTGGTGATATGTCGGTATTTATAATTGTGTTGTATAACTTAATTAAATTATTTAGTACGAGCATTGTATTTTCCCGGGATGAAAAGTACCCTATGTCCTCCTCAGTATTTCTAACTATGTGAATGCGTTTCAGCAAGATTGGTTCAGTAGATAAAGCGTGAAGAGGTAACAAACCAATAAACAAACAAACTCACTTTCGTATTTATATTATTATTATTTAGGAGTTAGGCTTAGGATACCATACATTCCATATAATTTTTTACTTACTTATATTTACATTATAGTAGAATGTGTCAATAACATTAACAATTATCACTATTTATTTCAGATACGGCCGTCGCTTAACGTATATAATTTCCCTGGCATTAATAATATTTGGCCGAGCAATATCTATAGCATCTAGTACATTTATTTTATTTTTAGCTGGTTGTGTTATTGCATGGTTTCCATCTTGGTCTGTAGTACAGAGTGCTACCGTAATATCCATGGAGATATCGTCACCTGAACGTCGTAGTACCACCGCCACATTGAGATGTATCGGCAACAGCGTCGGAATGTGCATTATGTCATTGTTATACTGGTGGCTTCGGGACTGGAAAACATTTATGATAGTTACTACGGTACCCGTTTTACCATTTTTAATGATTTCATGGTAATTATTTATTTGTAATTTATATTGAACAATCTTAACTACTTAATGATAAGTAGTGACTTGAATATGAAAGTAACTTTGTTTTATTCAACCGATCATCATGGTAAGAGAATGAAAAATTTTACTTTACGACTACTTTTTTGTAAATAATTGACAATCTTTTGTAAATAATAAATAAACACTCGACGATCCATACTAAGCACTAAATTTGTGTCGTCGATTCGATGGACACAAACATAGAAACGTGCACAACACACCCAGAATCGCAGATAAATATCTGTGAAACCAAGTGCAAATATTTGCACCCGCTGAGAATCGAACTGATCGAACCGAGCCGAGGAGATGGCGGACGGGCTCGGTGACCACTATGCCACAGAGGTCGTCGACGTCGTCATTTTATAGAAGTATATTCCAGATTTAAAGATAGAGTTTTAATCTTGATATCCCTACGTAATAGCTAAAGTCCATTTATTCATAATTGTCCTATCGTGTAAACAATCTTACCATGTCTTTTTATGATTTTACAACAATATAAATTAAAATAGACTTTATAGGAAATTACTTTTGTGGTTAATAAATGTTTTACTTTAGAATGTTTAGGTTTGAACTAATATTTGATTTATTTTCAACAAAATTCAACAAAAAGTACTGTGAAGATTGTTTACAGATTAGGACAATTATGGATAAATGGACTTTACGTAATAAGTTTTTGCAGCCTTATTCCCATAGAACTCATTATTTTCTTATTCTAGGAAAATGATTGAATCGCCAAGATGGCTTTGGATTCAAGGAAGATCTAAAGAGTGTGTTAAAGAACTGAAAGTAATAGCTAAAACTAATAAATTGAAACTCAATACAGACACAGAGAAAGAAATTTAAAACACTCAACCAATTACAAGTTCACCAACACAACAACAGCTTGGACCATTGGCATTGTTTTCTGGATGGAGACTAGCAACAAATACAATTTTACAGTTATATTTGTGGTAAGTAACTATAATTTTGACTAAATACTTACAATTCTCTTTTTTATGGTAGATGTCACGAGTCAAAAGAATAATAATAAACATACTCCACAAACTAAATAGAAGACTCGGGTTCAAAGCATATTGTAGGTACTGCACTTAAAATACAATATTTATTACACTCGCATTTATAGCAGTGTCCACGTGTTTGATAGCGTCTAGGGTGTGATTGAGGTCACGACTTTCTGTGATTAACATAATTTCAAGGAGAATTGAATAAATATTTCAGAGTTGCCTAAAATAAATTCTCTATTCTCTAATGTTCACGCCGATGTAAGGGGACATGCTGAGAAACTCATGAGTAAAAACGATAGGTACGCATAAATTTTTTTCTGATAAAACCCTGTTCACATTAGTTTACTAAGTGTTTACTCAATGCCTATTGGAAATGCTGCTTTATTTTCTATAATAAACTTATAAGTAAATAGCTATGAAAAAAAAACTATAATACGTCCACAAACTAAATAGAGATGTAAACGTCTTTATGTACTTACTTATTGGATTTTGTTTTGTTTTAAGGGTTTCTGTATCATTAAATTACTCTATGCTAATAATGAGATCTGGAGAAAAATCTGACGGTAACCCGTTCTCAGAGTTTGCTTGGCAATCATTAGCCGAAATGCCAGGAACCTTTGTTGGCGCTTGGCTGGCAGATCGTATTGGTCGTCGCTATACAGGTTCTGTCTCTTATGCATTGATGGCTTTCTTGTGGATGATTATTGGACTCAGGGAAATAAGTGAGTAGTGAAAAAGTTTTTAGCCCTTTACTTTTGGCCCTTTTGCCCTTTAGGTGAACGCAGTCCCCGCAGTCACCGCATTCATCGTTTTTGTTGATGGCCTCGCACATCTGCCCGCGCCGCTCGCACGGCAGTCGTTTTTTTTTTTATTCAGCTTATAATTTTATCAAGATTAAGCGTAAATTACAGAATGGCTCTTGAAGAATGATTTGTTATCAGTCGTTTATTAATAGAGGAAGAAGAAAATCAAATGCCAACAAGAGTTATAAAAGTTTGGCCGGCCTCTGGATACGAATGACGTCACCCGTGCCGCAGCGTCCGCTGCGGCGACTGCGGTGCGTGTAGGTATGCGAGCTTACATATAACTTCATATAAAGAAATCAAATACGGGGACTGCGGTGCGTGCGGTGCGGCACAAGTCTGCGTTCACCTTTACACTACTTATAAAAATCTCTATCATCATCACTCTCTAGTATGCGGAAATTCAACGTTATACCATTTTGTCGTTAAACTGAGTTAATATAATAAGACTTATCGTTTCTTTAGGCACAAATGATTGGATTCAGTCAGGACTTGTTGGTACATCAATGGTCGTAATTAACAGACTTGCAACATCTTCATCTTATTACATAATATATTTATTCAACATGGAATTGTACCCTACATGCCTCCGGCAGTCTGGAATGTCATTGGGAAATGTGTTATCTAGCGGCGGTGGTGCAATCGCACCATATCTTATGTATCTGGTAAGCCATTGATGTAATTGTTTCTGTTTTATTATTAGTACCTAAGTACTTACTAAATACTTAATAAACTTTTATTTTTTATCTAGCTTTTGCTTGCGACTGCGCCAGATTTTATGTTAGAACATCAGCATCAACTATGATCAAATTTTCAAATGTGAACAGAACTGAGAGTAATTTGCCCTCAAGGCCATTTTACTAGGATGAGGCTTTTTTGTATTAGCCACAAGTGCCACAACCTCAACACAGACATTTCCTACGTTTCCTACCTATTTTTTTTTAATTTAAGTTTTGTTGTAATAATGACCTTTGTATATACCGTAATGTGGGGCTTTTTGCAATCATGGGGATAATTGGAATTTTATGAAAAAAAGATTTGGTTACGAATATTTTTTTATCTGGCTATAGTAGGAAACGTATTTTATAACTTGGCAATACAACAATTTCTTATGTCAATGTCAAATAAGTTTTTTATACGTTATCGGCGCCGAACATTGGGCAGTGACTTATTTTATAAACTCCTGAAATTCGTAGTATTTCGAGGCCTGGAAACTTTCGTCGGGTACACCACATATTGAAAGGTATGTACAAAGTAATCTAAACTGCGTAAAAGTGTATTTCATCCGCTTTCCAGGGCTTCAGTTAGAATGTTCCTATCTCTCACTGTTAGTCTGCTTTTTGGTGGTTTTTGAAATGGGGCTTTTTGGTTTTTGTTTGGGGCTAATTGAAACATAGTTTTAAATAGCCCCCTTTGAAGCTTGTAAAATATTGCTTTGTCTTTTGTTCGTCGTTTCAAATAGCCCCAAAAGCCGATTTTGACTCAATTAAGGGTAAGTTATTTACCAAATGACAATACGAAAAGTGTATTTATTATTTATAAGGTTGTGATCTATTGCTAAAATTTCATCATCATCCCAATTAAATCTCTAGCGGTAAATCTGTAGAACCTAGGGTTCGCTACCTATCTTAGTTATATACATATAGTATACAGAGCGACTGTCGTGTGACATTTATTTTTTCGATAAAATCGGTTTTGAACTACATTTAGTTTTCACATTATAATTACTTTTCATTTTCGAATAAAATTATTAAAAATTAAATCAGATGTATTTTTAAGTAAATATTTATTAGAGAACCCTTTAAACCTTAAAAGGGGCAATTTCGTTCGTCAGTACGAAGGACTATATCAACGGAACCAATTAAAAAAAAAAGGTCTCCGCATATATTTGCCTTTGGCGAAACATTGTTGTATGGAAATCTCACTTTATTTTCGATTTCCCAGCATTGGTTCCATACAAAAAGTTCGTAAACTGACTGAATCACCCCTTTTACGGTCGGACAGGGCTTTTCCTATAGACCGAATATGTAAAAATACTCCTCAGTGACATAGGCTATGGCTATATTATTTGTAAATGTAGCCATTGATAGTCTATGTCACCCAAGTCATTACGTAGTAGGAATCTAATAAAATCTAATTTATTAAAATCAGTTCAGTAGTTTAGGCACTACGATGAACATACTCTTACAAATATAATTACTATAAAAACCAAAAGGTAATAATTTTCGCAGTCTATGTATGTAACATAGACTGCGTAAATCATTACCTTTTGGTTTTGCCAGTCAGTTAAAAAATACAAAGCACTTCGCCTTAAATATTCCAAATATTGCTTGATACTTTACGAATAATACATTTGATATTCTACATGAAATTCCAAATATCCCCAAATTAGTGATGGTATATATTATCGACTAAATAATAAATGGTGGATTATTTCCTTTTCAGTGTTGCAAGAAGTGAAATTGAGATGGTCTCAAGACAGTATCTTTCCCTTTAACCGTTCCAAATAACGCTTATTGTTTTTTTTTATCATGAAGTTGAAAAAAATGAGAAACCACAAAGCAATGAAGTCAGATACCAAATAACCCCATTAAAGCGATATTTGGAAAGGCACATTTAAAACATTATATCTTTTAAATTATTTATAGGAAATAAAAAGTTATTATTGTGATTTCGAGAAAAATAAAAAAACTACCCTAAAAAATATAGTTTATATCTGCAAAGTAACTAGTGTTTTTGTAAACACCAGTTTTATGAAAAAACTGGTCCAATTAGCCCCACTTTACGGTATTATTTTCAGGGTCGTAATATTGATTCTCGAGTACCATGTATAATATTGGTGGGAGTTTCTGTCGTTGGAGTCATAACATCTCTCTTATTGCCTGAAACATTAAATGCTAAGTTACCAGAGACCTTAGAAGATGCTCAAAATTTCGGGACTGGAAATCGAAGCAATAATATTGTTTAATATTTAGTTGTCATCATTGCTCGGAGTTTTTTATAAATTATGGAATAAATTATCGAACTACCTACTTGTGTCAGTGATTTTGTCTGCTCCGTCGCTTAAATTAAACGTCTGTGCAAGCAATATTGTATACAACAACGTTCGTCTTAAGTTTGTAAAACTTAAGATTTGTATACATACATATAGATTTTTTTTATTTCCATAAATAAATGTATTGTGTTTCACTTAACTATTGATCATATAAGTCCGTTTATTTATAATTGTCCTATTATGTAAACATTCTTACCATGTTTTTTTATGATTTTACAACAATATGAATTAAAATAGACTATTTAGGAAATTACTTTCGTGGTTAATAAATGTTTTACTTTAGAATGTTTAGGTTTGAACTAATATTTGATTTATTTTTAACAAAATTCAATAAAAAGTACTGTAAAGATTGTTTACATTTGCACGCTGCTTCGCCGGCATGAATTTCCTACGGGAACAGTGCTTTTTTTGAAACCTACCCCATGTCCTTCTTAGTACTTCTAACTTTGAATATGTATATACGACAGGAAGATTGGTTAAGTAGATAAAGCGTGAAGAGATAATAAACAAATAAACAAGCTCATTTTCGCATTTATAATATTAATTAGGATAAGGATTAAAAAAGGAACTAATACTAACTGACATTTAACAATTACGCTTATTTTGGCATGAACCGTGTGAACGAGGGAAGCAAAGAAAATAGTACTCTTCTCTACGAGGAGTGGAGAGTGTATAACCTCTCTATGTAAATAAAATTAATACCAGAGACTAAGAAAAAAATGATGGCAACACTGGAAAAATGTTAGACAAAGAGGGAAAATGTTATCAAAAGGAAAAAAAGAGATGCCAGATGGTATAGGAGGTTTTTGTCTACTGAAATATTGTTCTGTCAGTCAGTTTACTTTCTGTCAATAGGTACTTGGCAGTGGTATTTAATTCATCGCATTTTATGAAATTTATAAATAATCTTGTTTTTAGAAATCCATGTGATGGATAACATAGTAAAGAGATAAACAGTTTTATACGATAGCTGGTACACAAGTTGTTAAAATTAATTGTTCAAAGATTAGTGTGGTACCGACATTTCCATATAAAATGTCGGGCGATCACAAAACATTGATAAAAGGCAGTCCGTCGCAATATGTGAAATTAAATGTGGGTGGGACGTTATTTTACACAACTATCGGTACTTTGACAAAGAGTGATAATATGCTTCGAACTATGTTCAGTGGAAGAATGGAAGTACTCACAGATTCCGAAGGTACGTTTGCCTTATGACTTGTCTTTTATATCAAAAGATAGATTATTATCAATACTATTATTCAAATAAATATATTATCCTTACAGGCTGGATACTAATTGACCGCTGTGGTAAACATTTTGGTACAATTTTAAACTACCTACGCGATGGAACTGTTGCACTGCCTGATAGCTACCGGGAAATAATGGAGCTTCTAGCAGAGGCTAAGTATTTTTTGATAGAGGAGTTAACAGACTCCTGCCAACAAGCACTGGCTAAAAAGGAACGTGAAGCAGAGCCTATTTGTAGAGTGCCTCTAATAACTTCTCAAAAAGAAGAGCAATTACTAATAATGTCAACATCGAAGGTAAGCTTTCATGTGTTTTCTTATTTTTTTCATCTGTCTATTTTGGATATACTAATATTGTAAAGTTTATAAATTAATAGCATCATTAGTACTGATTAATAGGTACTAACTGGAGGATGGCCCAGGGAGGCAATTCTGGGGTCTGCGATATAATATCAATTTCGACATTTATCGAAAAAACATGGCGGATATCGATAAATATCGAAATTGCGTATTCTCGTGATTTCAAATGTGACATTTATCCAGCGTCAGCCCTCGATACGCATCGAGTGGTCGAGCGTGGCTGAAAACCATATCGTGTGTGATATTTGTTGCTTCAAAGCTATTGAATAACATAATATTCGTACTTTACAAGACGCTTTGTATTTTTCTTCAGCTATGGTTTAGTAAAATATGAATGCTGACGATTTTGTATTAAATTTTATTGGAAATCGTTGTTTATTTACATAAAATTATTTTATTGAAGCCTAATATAGAGGTTTGGATAGATACATACTTTGCTTTTTTCTGCCTCGAGTACCATACCTTATTTGTTTCTCGATTCAATTTCGTAAAGAAACAATATCATACATAAGAATATAATTGATACTCCGATAACAAATATCACTTAACCTCACACACACAATAAACAAACAATGACAAGTATCCTCGCGTTCCGTTCTCTCCATCAACTCTAAAATATTTCATTTTCTTTGCATTTTATAAATTTGCATTGGAGCTTATTAAGTTACATAAAATAAAGTATTATAACTATTTTTACATAAATTCACTATTAAAACATTGGTTTTATATAACATATTTAATGAAACAAGTAAAACATAAAATTCTCGATTGTAGTTAAGTATAATCGAGAAAAAGGAACGTGTTTTCAATTAGAGAAGCCCTAGTTTTCGATATAATATCGAGTTTTATATCGAATAGGTTCGAGAATACCATTTTGGAGGATTTTGTGATAATTTTGTTCGATAAAAGAAGTTTGATATATTATCAAATTCGATAAAATATCGCAAACGCGAGAATTGGCCTCCAGTACAGAGAAGGTTGGCAGATGGAAGGAGGCCTATATTCAGCAGTGGTTTATGGAGGGCTATGGATGATGAATAGGTGTACTAGACTTGTAACTATTGGAAACATCATTGACAATCCCCATTGTGACTATTCTATTTGTTTTATTTTTGTTGATATAGAATAAAATATTCTGTATGTTATTCACTTTAAAATATATTTTTCAGCCTGTGGTGAAACTACTTATAAACAGACACAATAACAAATATTCATACACAAGCACATCTGATGATAATTTACTCAAGAATATAGAATTATTTGATAAACTATCACTCAGATTCAGCGGTAGAGTACTCTTCATCAAGGATGTTATTGGTTCAAATGAAATCTGTTGTTGGTCCTTCTTTGGACATGGGAAGAAGTGTGCTGAAGTATGCTGCACATCTATTGTGTATGCCACGGATAAGAAACACACCAAAGTAGAGTTCCCAGAAGCTAGAATTTATGAGGAAACATTGGGAATTTTGTTATATGAGAGTAGAAATGGCCCTGACCAGGACTTGATTCAGGCAACATCATCGCGTGGAGCTGTTGGTGGGTTGTCCTGCACTAGTGATGAGGAAGAAGAGCGTTCAGGCCTGGCCCGACTCAGATCAAATAAACAGAATAACCAATCTTAGCGGTTACAGTCAGGCTTGGCGCGCCTAAGGAGCTCTAAACGGACCAATGTCTGATACCAAGCCGGTTACTTTTTGCCCTTCTGCTGGTTGCCGTGCTTTGGTCTGTAGAATTTACTGACCTGTGTCTCTGTCTCTACTTTCTGTGAGCTCTCTTGGGATTGTGAATGGCATTGAAGGAAAAGGTGTTATAGCAAAAGAGGCATTTATTTGAACCAGTTAAAAAACTGATGGACAACTATGTGTTATCAATACTGTGTTTAGTGCATAGAATGTCACAAATAGAAGGAATACCAAGTTCCAATGATCATTAGTGCAAGTAATGAAATGTATCTAGAAGGATGTTTTGCAAATGTAATCTTTTTACCTTTAGAAAACAGTATACGATTTATTAGAAACAAAACCAAACCAACAGTATTTACTTTGACTTGTATTGCTTGTAAAATCAAACCATTTATAGGTACCAATCTGAATTGTTAATCTAAGGAACAGATGCAGCATGACAGTGGTTACTTCGTTGTATAAAGTAGACTTAAGCTTTGTTTTATTCAGTATAATTTTATAACTTTGGACAAATAAAAGAACTCACCAAAGGTACATCTGCACCACTAGGGTCATGCCTATATTGGCCATTCGTTTCTTCAGTTTTGGTCTCAATGTTTCTACTAAAATGTTTAAAATGGTAGCAAGAGGGGTGCAGCTAGCTGGTGAGCATTCCGGCAGATGTTTTGAAGTAAAGATTGCAGACTGCACCTGAAGGTGCAATTGCAATTGATTGAGAAAAAAGGTCCTATAGCCTTGTACAAAGAAGTCACTCCAGTCATGATCCGAGCATTCCCAGCATATACAGTTTTTTTATCGTATTTTGAGCTTGCTGTTTCCTCAGCTGTGTAGTTCTAGGTCTTTTATATCCTTAAAGTAGTTAAATAATACTTGTATAGAAATGTTCGTATAATCTTTATCTTACCTAATAATCGTTGACAGTAGCTTTTATAATTTTTTCCATATTACATGACAATGTTTAGAGTTTATAAAATATTAAATCAAAAATACACAAAACAAAGTACTTTACATAGAAAAGAAATATTTTAGCATAGGACTAGCTTTGTGGAGAATAATATAATTCTTGATTGTGCAGATGTGGACACTGAGTTGACAAGAAGGACTAAGAACAATACTGTTACTATCCCGAATTTCATATAAAGAGTTATTTGTTACGTCATTTCATTGTGATGATATTCAAAACTTACAAAGATTGTTATAAAGCAATGCAAGTATTAAATATTGGAGAGGATGTTGTCTTTGACTCTTTTTTACATTTAATATCAGTATGTTTCTAGTGTCTATCTATCAACTATCTATAGTTTATTGTAATGTATGTAATGCTATAGAATTAGTATTGTAAAACTTCTACTAGCTTTAAGCTAAATAAATTAAATGTCATCAAACTTTGACCTAAGTAATATTATGTACTGGTATTATTCATGTAAATGTCACATATTTGTACAGCTCAAATAAATTGCCAAATTGGTGTTGTCTATGTATTTTCTCTATGTATTTGTTTGTAATAAATTTATTGTAAGAGTACATAACAATGACTAAAAATTAAAGTGCACAATGGCATACTTATCCCATTTAGGGATCTCTCCAGTCAAACAGCGAGCGTCCTGGCGAATCTTGTTCCTTTTTGGAAGCTCATTAGAGAATAGATTTGCTATAAAATTTAATAATGTTTTTGTTATGTGATCAAATTCTTTAATCAAAGTTCATTTTGAATATTAAATATTCTTAAGAAACTCAAATTGAACAAATAACACACGAAACTGCCTTATTCTGCTCACACTATGAGTATGATAAACTGATATGAAATGTATGCTCATTGAAATTTATAATCCGTGAAGCTGTATTAAATGCAAATTATATGATCACATTGACGTATTGTACTAATATTAATTCTGTGGTATTGTGTAAGCCTATGCAGATGATGAATTTATTTATTGTGAAAAAAAGCTCATTGATGATGGAAAATGTACACTGGAAGTTTTGATATGTGTTCTGTTTCGACTAAAATGCTGAGTGTTGATGTAGGAGTGGCCAACTATATTTGGTTGTCTATTTAATTATTATTTTTTTCTATCAAGGGTGGGTTTACATGTTCCAAGTGTGTGGTATAGGTATAAGAATTTATAATAATATATGGAGCAGTGCCGGGCTTATTTTGAAAAAAATATATACCAAGAACCTTTATATTTTTTTCATGGACTCATTTTATCCGGCGTCTCCCAGTAGGATCATGACTCCTCCTAAATCCGCCCTTGTTTTCTATACAGATAATAAATAGTACAGACATAGTCGCTCATCTGCGCAGGCTTTATATTTGTAAATAATAGTTAAGATTTCTGATTGCTATGTAAAACAATTTTAATAAATGTTATAGACTATCATAGCACTCTAGTAGACATGCCAACAAGAGAGTCAAAACTATTTAATAGTCTAGTCTGATATTTATTACTTAAAATAATTTAAATAGCACTATGTCAGAAAAAGTATTTGTAGGAGACTATGCTATATTTTTTCTTAGAGCACTGTTTTATAGGTTTGACACAGGGGTTCTAAAATGGCCACAATGACGAATTGGAATATGATGCTTTTCCATATATAAAAACGAACCTTGTGGTTATTTACATAACACCTATTTTAGCATGTTTCTAACAACTTTTGTGACGCAGTTCGTCATTTTCGCAAATGGTCACGCTCGAAAATGGTGAACTATGTCGCTAACCCTTATAAATTTGTCTACATCTTGTTTACAAAATATATGCTCACTGTTTAGCTGTCATTTTGTGTTTTATTTTATACTAGCTTTTGCCCGCGGCTTCGCCCGCGTGAATTCCTATTGGAACAGTGCTTTTTCCCGGGATGAAAGGTACCCTATGTCTTTCACAGTACTTCTATGTGTATGCAAAATTTCAGGAAGATTGGTTCAGTAGATGAAGCGTGAAGAGGTAACAAACAAACAAACTCACTTTCGCATTTATAATATTAGTTAGGAAATTAGGATTAGGCCTAGTTTTTGTCTTGGGCTTCCACCACATTGGAATCTACTTCCTGTGGAAAAAATGCTCATTTCTAGAATATAAATTTAACTGACATTCATGTGCTTTTCTGTATATTTAAGTACCTATACATGCCAGTTTTAAAAATGTTATAATACAGATTTTTGTTCATGTAGCCTCAGAAGGCAAAACATGGCCATTAGAGGAAACATGAGTTTGAAAGTAGGAAATGGGGGGCACTGACAAACTAATTGAATCTTAATCCATGGAGGGTAATAAACCGGTGTCATTTGTGCCATCAGTGGTATGGTATAGTTGCCGTCACGTAAAAATCCCGCTGGCGGTAAAGCTGCGCAGTAGGCAATATATCGGTCTATGCGGGGGTCGGGCGGGTCTCATCCGGCGCGCGAGATTGGTTCGTCAGTCGTACTCATGCGCAAGTTTCACACCCTCCCAGCGGCCTTTTCACGTGATGGGAAGTGTATACCTACTGTCTCATTTGGTCCAGGTGGGCCCAGGGGGATTTTCCTGTTAAATTCCAGATAAACAAAATAAAATTAATATTTTATTATACTAAAATATTCAAATTTTTCTTATAGCATTCTAAACTACATAAAGGTATACCACTTTTGGAGCAATTATATTTTTTAATATTCTCACATCCAGCTACTCCACACAAGATTGGTTTGGGTACCACTTTTGGTGATTGGGCTTCCAATGGAAATGGTATACCAGGTGGTAATGACAAAGTTATTTCATTATTATTGATTTTGTAAACAATCATTGGCTCTTGTTTTTTCAGAGGTTTACCCCTTTGCATATTTTTCAAATTCTTAGATTCCTGTTTTTTCAGCAAACGATCCATAGTTTTCTTTTTATCTTTCTCCCTTTTTTCATCAGCTAATTGTTTCCGTTTCTGTGATTTTATAGCAGCTTTTTGAAGAGCTTCTGCTGTCATCACTTTCTCTTTGTAGCCAGACGGCAGAGCAAGGAGCACCTCTCCAAGGCCTGTATCCTTGTCTGTACCTCTCTCATACATAGCTCTTTGCCTAGCTGTCATCATTTTAGGATCCTTTGGTTTAATTTTTTTAAGTTCTTCATCAACCTGTAAAAGCAAAGTTTTATTACTATAATTTGTTATGTGAGTTACATTTGAAATCTAGGTAGTATTTAGTAGGTGCTATATTAAGCTACTATAATTTGTTGAATTAGGATTTCCGGACATTTCAGGAGAAATGGGTCTATGTTGCCAGTAGACGTCACATATTTGTAAGTTCTGTTCTTAAGGATAAAGCGAAGGGCTGTTCATTGAACAATTTCCGCTGGATGGCGTTGATAGCAACATTTTCCGTTTTATTTTTTTTGTTGCGTTGTTGCAGTACTTATAGGCAAACATTTTGAATTGGCGAGCGGTAAACATACTATTTTATTTATTTTATGGCCTACGATTATATTTCAGTCAACATAATGAAAAAAAAGCTTTAGAATAGAATCTGCCATGAATCTTCGTATCTCTACACTCACTCACACTACGACGAGAGCTTTCAAAATGACATTAAATATAGCGCAAAGCATTGTTATAAATTTAAAAATACGCTACTAGATGGCACTTATTTCAAAAGAGTGTCTAACTACAATAATGCCAATCGGACTGGCTGGCAGCATAAGAAAAAGAAAAAGAAATTTAAAAAATACAAAGAGCTAAAAATAACCTATAATTTCTTCTTGTCATTGTCATATTTTGTAAGAAAGCAAAAAAATATATTTATGAGAATTAATATAGGTACCTATGTAGTTCAAGTTCGTATCAATTGGACTCAGCAACGAAAAAGTCCTCCAGCGCGTTGCAATGTCTAGACTTTTGTTGCAAACTGTCAAAAAGCGCAAAGTTGAATATTTGGGACACGTTTTGCAACACAACAGATATCAGCTGCTTCAACTTATGGGAAAAATAGAAGGCAAGAGATGTGTTGGAAGACGCAAAAAATCATGGCTGAGGTTTCTCAGCCATGATTTTTGATATGTGAGTGGACCAGAGTCACCACGGTTGAGGAGCTGTTTCGCTTAGCGACGAACAGAGAAGAGTTTGCGAATCTGACGGCCAACCTTCAGTAATGGAGAGGCACTAGTTCAGTAGTGCAAAATCATAATTTGTAATAAGAAACTGTAATTTAAATACCTATCTACCAATAATTTCAGCAGTTTGGATTTCACCACCTCTTAGTTTCCCAACACAAATCTAGCAATAGTTCGAACATCCATTTTCAAAAATCAATCAGCAAGCAGCACCGCAGACGTTATGGTCATAATGTTCTATTGAATTGTATGACTAGAATTATATTTTTTTAAATAAAACTAAATAGTACATATTGTTGACTTTTATTTTTAGTAATGAAGTGGAAATTTATTTTCCGAACTTTTATTAAAGAAAACAAAAAACAAGTTATTCTATTCCAACATAAATTGTTAAATATTGCAGTCATTATTCATGATGACTCCTTCATTGCTTGGAATAATGAATGGTAATGATAAATTCTTCATCACGTTTGTCGTGATGAAGAATTTATCATTACCATTCCTGTGTTACAGTTTTTGTTTTTGTATTACAGAATTAGTGTATAAAGAAACACTCTTGTGCTGTGCATTTCCTGCCACAGTATTGACATTTGACACGTGTCAATACTATCGATAGTCCTGCAACGCTAGTAGATAGATATGTATATAGTGTAGACTTACATCGATACCACGACGAATATCGATATCTTTTATTGTTGATATAAATTAATATCGTTTTTAAATATGCAACAAGCTAATTATTACAAATAAAAAACACGACTGACAAGTTTTTACTCAAAAAGTATAACTATTTACAAACATATAAGTAATATACATTTTTCAAATCGCCTTTTAAAGCCCTTCAATTTGATACCCCACTCGATAAGATTGATCAAATTTTATTGTTTTTTGGTCTGCTATTTATCGCATATATAATCCGCCATTTTGTTTTTATGATGACGTCATATAGCCCATGTCACTCGGAGGAATGCAAGGAATCTAAAAATACCTCTCACATCAAAATCTGTTAAGCCATTCAGGACTTATGGTGGAATAAAGAAACTTACATACAGACTTACATACATACATGAACCCTGAAAACATAACACTCCTTTTATGGTCAGTCGTGTAAAAATAAATCTGCAAATAATAAATGCGTATTTTATGCATAAAGTGAAAAAGTAATACACAGGTACCTTATTTACATTTTAATTGATAATTTGTTAATACTTATCCGAATCTGATCGATTAGATTCAGCACTGTCAACGGTCAATACATAATCACACTTTCAATGAAATATATTTAATATTTAAATAAAATCGGAAAAAAATAATTAATATAAATCACGGAGGTCGAGCCCACCTCGACTTTATCGATAATTCAAAGTATCGATACTTCGTGCCCTAGAAGTTCTAGGATTAAATTAGACGTTCAGAAAACATGTTGTGAAATGCAAACTAAAAAATAATTAATCAGTAATATTTGTTTTCTTTGAAACTAAATATAAATGTATGCACATATTCCTATAGTTTATTTTTTGTAAATGAATACCTACGTGTATAATATCTACCTACTATAATGTCTTTTGATAAAAGTATTTTCAAAATTAAATTGTTTAAGTTTCAGAACGAAACTTATGATTGTAAAAAGAATTATCTTTTTGGGTAAAAAAAAGCAACGTTGCCATCTTACACCTCGCACAGATCGGCAACAACGTATCGATGAATGCCTGAGATGAATTCGCACAAATATTCCAGTCCAGTCATATACGTAATGGCAAGCTTGTTGTAATATATTAAATCTAGGGTTCAGTACGTATTTTTATGAAAGATTTTTTTATGGTGAAATTTAAATTTGATAACTGGGACTTTTGAATATGAAGGCAGGGATATCTGAATATGACATCTTGACATCTGGATGTGAAGACCTGGGTGTCTGGTCATGTGCATATGAAATGCTGGACAGCTGAATATGAAGACCAAAGCTTCAGGAGATGATCACCTGAACATATGGAAATGAAGATCTGAAAATGTGGAGCTGAAACATCACCTGCACATATAAATTTGAAGACGTGGGAGTCTGGTCATGTGGATACGAAAACCTGGACAGCAGGACATAAAGTCCAGGACATCACATCCAGATGTACAGGTGATGTCCAGATGTCATATTTAGATAGCCTGTCTTGATATCCAAAAGTCCCAGTAATCAAATTTAAATTTCACCATAAAAAATATTTCATAAAAATAAGTATATTGAACCCTAAATTGTATTTAATATTGAAACTTGCTATTTTATAATTTTTTAGCATTTCATGATTTTCTTTTGTTTTTCACGTACAGCCGATGGCGCTGTCAAGGCAAGCAACATCGAGGTAGCATGCATTTAGGTCTCAAAGTGCTTTTATATAAATAGTAGTAGTCAGTAGTTTGTAATAAATCTGCTAGACGTCGCCCCTAAATGTCACAAAATATTACGCACACATCAACAAGAATATCAATTTTTGTCGTATTTTAAATGCCGTTTTTCTCGTAAATTATTATACATTATTATGTTAAATTCAACATGAGAGCACAATTACTTCATAAGAATTGGAAATTCGATTTTATTATGAGAATCATTAACGAAGTTTAGAGCATTGCTGTAGAACAAAATGTATGGACAGCCAAAGCTTGGCTTTCACCTTAAGTAACAACAAAAGTTATTACAGACATGATATTACTAACTGTGACCCGGGAAGCAACCCATAGGAATTTCAAGATAAAAGGTGTGATATTTGCGGCTGTTTTCTACATGTGCACAAAATTTCAGGTAGACCTGTACCACATCTGACGCACTAAAATAGGTTTTAGGGGGGAGAGGGGGGGAGGGGGAGGGGGTAACCCCTGACACCCCACATGCGCAAATGAACTTTGAATTTTTTTTAGGATATCATCAACATAAACAAGGGGAAAGGTATAGAATCTAGCCGCAGGATATTCAATATGGGAGGGGGGGAGGATGGACCTCCCTGTATCACTCCCCCCGCGCGGAGACATTGTTTTTTTAATGAATTTTTGAAAATAAAAATTACGATGTCATCCACATAAATGAAAATGGAAAATTGCCAGTAATCACCACTAATGATGAAGTTTCTTTTTTTAATCAAGGGAGTGATCAAAGTAACCCATATCTACAGACATTTTGAAACGGGACATCTCCGGCGCTGCGGGAAGTGCAGCCCCTCCGCCCTAGCGTAAGAAAACACAGGCCCCATGCTCGCCTTCGCAGCTTCGGGGGCTGCCCTCCCTCCGCGCCTCCGGCTATAAAAAAACACTCCCGTATAGGGCAAACAAGACTACGTGAAGTCGGGGTTGGCCAGTTCGGATTTGCTCATTTGCACTTTCTGTGATACCTAATAAAATTGACAACAGCACACAGATAAGAAAAAAATTTCGATATAAAAAAATCACCTTTGTCCACCTGCCAAATTTGCTCTTGTCTATTTGTGATATTTTATAGAATTTCCCAGT
This sequence comes from Ephestia elutella, assembly GCA_018467065.1. Taxonomy (NCBI): domain Eukaryota; kingdom Metazoa; phylum Arthropoda; class Insecta; order Lepidoptera; family Pyralidae; genus Ephestia; species Ephestia elutella. The sequence continues at coordinate 7,519,947 of CM031573.1, read as the reverse complement.
TACGAATAGGTCGATGACATCATTGTTTTTATTAAAAAAAAAAAAAACTATGCGGGAGGATATTTATTGGGGGGGTTTCTCCCCTCCCTTTTCTATTCCCCGAAAACGAAACGTTTTACTAAGTGACCTGTCACTATAATGGCGGTACCTGTCAAAATATACGTAAAAATCGGAACAAATTTTCGAAACTTTAACATTTTTTTTCTCCAAAACTATTGCGAATCGCAACTTGAAATTTTGCAGAGAGGCTTATTTTGTGATTATCTATACATAAAAAAAAATATGGAAGCCCAACTCACTGTCAGATGTGTTACAGTAGAGCCAAATTTCATCAAAATCTATTCAGTAGATTTTGTATGATTGAGTAAAAAACTCTCATCCAAACTTTAGCATTTATAATATTAGTAATAGTTTATAATATATTCAATGCCATACCTCTTCGAGTTTGCCAGACTTTATAGCATCAAGCCACCTTTCTTCTTCACTAGAAGTTCCACTATCTCTTCCTTTCTTCTTTTTCTTTGATGACGCTTTTGGGGGGGTACTTGAAGACGAGCCGGGCATTGATCTACGGGAATCTGAAGACGACTTCATAGTTTGAGCTTTCAGAAGATCTGCTGCCGAAGTCCCAGCAATGTCTCTAGCGGACTTTATCTTCATTTTATAAGATTTATCCAAAACATCTTCATAAGAAACGTCGATGGATGTATCACTGTCAAATTCATTTTCAATCCTCCTTTTCTTATGCTTTTTGTGTTTATGCCTTTTGTGCTTTTTAGGAGGTGAAGTGTCTGAAAATGTAATGGAATAAATTAGTTGAATGGAGGAGAAAATATAGGTACCTACTTGGTTATTTAATAACAGATTGACATGTTATTTTACCGATTACTATTTCATCTTCAGTAGTACTCTGTTCGCGCTGACGCCGTACCATCTTTTGTTAGTTTTCTTGTTTTATTAATATTGTTTTGATCTTATTTCAGAAGCGCTTGTTTTGTTTTGCTGATTTGTATTTTCACGGTATGAAGTTTACGTCCGTCCGACTCTTTAGTCTATGAACAATGACAGTTTGTTTTTCTTAATTTGACTTTTGATTTTGGCACTATTGTGCTTCCTGATTATCTTGTGATTTTGCTACCATATAGTATGGAGCATAGAGTAGCGTAGCGATGTGCCGCCGAGAATTTATCGGTTTCCGAAAATTTCTTTCATGGAATATTTCCGAAACTTTCCAGAAATTTTTGGAAATGTTTTCTCCCAATTTTGATTTTGATACGAGTAGAGTTAAACCTAAAAATGCACACAGTCTACTTTTTCTGAAATTCTCACGGGAGCGAAGCCTCGGGGCGCATCTAGTACATATATATTATCATAAATGATAAAGTTCCCATACATAGTTGCAATTGTTGTCGTTCAATCACACAAAGTCTACTGGACGGATCTTGAGAAAATCTGGCACACAAATAGAGCAAGCCTTGAAAATTCACATATGGTAATTTTTATCCCGAAATTTCGAAGTGAGCGGAGCCCCGGAGTTTAGCAAATTTTCCATATCTACGAAAAATGCTATATTAGCTGCGCCCCGGGGCCCTAATCCTGTAGGAATTCCGGATTTAAGAGTACCCTATGTGCTATATCCTATATTTTTCTAGTAATCCGTCCAGTGGATTTTGCGTAGTTGAGTATCAAACATACATCCTCGCACATGTCTAAACTTTCGAATTTAAAATATCTGTGGATTTTGTTCAATTTCGATGAGCACTATTGTGGGACTGGGTGGTCCAAAAAAAATATGTATTTGGTCCCACTAGACGCAGAATTTAATGCTCTAAAGCTTTTAATAGTATTATTTTTCGAAATTGTGGGTCCTTTTCGAGATTTAATAGTAAAACCGCAATAATACCCCTTTTTGTAGATACATTTCCCAAGCACAGCCCTTTGGAGGGGGAAAGACTGGAATAATCATATTGGGCTACAAATAACGCCATTAAAGCAGTAAAATCTTTTGTAGGCTTTAAGTCCGAATGGTATTTTAATTCTACTGGCCTATATGTCACTCGGAGGAATGCAAGGAATCTAAAATAGTCTTTCACATCAAAACATAACACACCTTTTTTGGTCAGTCGTGTAAAAAAACCGGGATAAAGACGACGGTAACTATTGGATGCAGAAATAAAAAATTGCCAGTATGTACCTATGCAAAAATATATTATACAAAATATGATAGTCCTTTACCATCTACTAAATTACTGTTTGCATTAATTAATGACCACCTAACCAGAAATCCATTACTGAATTTCAGCCAGAATTTCATCACGCGTCTTTATTAGGATGTCACGCGAGGCAGCTGCGAGATTACTTAATGAAAGGTTAAATGGATCTCCGTATATCTAAACAGTGCGACCACGATCTTTTCGCATATATGTGAGGGCGCCACCTACGTTTTAAATAATAAATTTTAATATCTAAATATTAGTTTACTTTTCTACAACGCTCTAAAAATTGTGATTGCACTGTACCCACAACTGCTTGTGGGGTCTGGCGAATACGTCGACTGTAGTTAGAGTTAACAGCACACCGATTATCACGAGACCGCCTTTAAGCCGCAAGAGTCTGCAGCACGCGACTACACTGAGTTGTAGTGATAATGTGTGTGATATATCTGTCTCTTTTTAGCACAGCATTTAGTGCATATGAAGAAAGAGTACATCCAATATGTCAACAGTTCAACTTATAGCGGCGTTAATCAAAGTGCTGCAGGGTGCTGTCGAGTGTAGCTGGTCGCTGCGACCGGCGGCACCTTGCAGCACCTTGCAGCACCTTGATAGACGCCGGCTTAGGGATGTATGCAAACACGAAAACAAAACATCGATATATCGATATTTTGTCTTTCTTGGCAGGTACTTACAAACTAGGGACAACCCGTCTGTCTGCTCGCGATAAACTCAAAAACTACTGAACAGATGTTTATGCGATTTATACTAATGGACTGGGTGGGTCATGTCATAATAAAGGAAAGCTTTGATGTACAATTTTCTCGGGCAAAGCCGTGAGTATAAGCTAGTCGATATATAAATATGTAATTCTATTGCGTTGCATTAAAATGATTTTCTAAAAACCGCATCAAAATCGGTACAGCCAAACGCCAGATAATCGCGGACAAACATACATACAAAAATCCATGTCAAACTGAGAACCTCCTTTTTTTGAAGTCGGTTAAAAGTAGCATTTTTAATAATGTTTTTGGTTTTTTATAAGATGTTGTGTATACGTTTATCTTTGTATAGTAAAGTATTTAAAGTATATTTTATAGATTTTCTAAGGTTTCTAGATTGATGGAAATACACTCCTTGAAACTACTACAAAAACAAATTTTACCTACCAAAAAATAAAATAAAAGCTTCTATATAACTAATAATAAACATCGATGTTTTACTACACCCCTAAGTCTCGGTATAGTTAACGGAGGCCGCAGGTCGCAGCGGCTAACGCCGTCTGCTGCTAGCTTAAGGGGATGTAATCCATGGTTACCTAATATTTTATTTCATCGTATTGTTTGGTTTATTATTTTATTTAGGTGAAGTTTATATCACTGATTACAAAATAACACATTAATTTGTTTTTAAAACTGGTATTGCCTTTTGCAACACACTAATCGTCATTATTATGGATTCTTAGCCATTACCATCTCTCTCTTTAGTCGTATTTCCTCATGACTGAGGGTTGTGGTCATTATATGGAATGAAACACACACAACGACTCTCTTTGCAATTTTAATGGAGTGGTTTGCCATTGCCTTCTCCATTTCACACACTAGCTGATTATCATCAACCAGAGTGCAGGTTTCCTCACGATGTTTTCCTTCACCGGAAGCAAGTGGTGGTCGATGAAAACTAACATGAGTCAGATTGGTATACAAAGCCATGTAGCCCGGGCAGGATTCGAACCTGGGATTTTGCATCCACAGGCGGGCGCCCCAACAGTCGGCCACCACCGTTTCAGCCATTACCATAAGTATTAAAAAATAGAATACTATTAGCCTGATGCGATTACCACCAGTAATCATTGTTTAAATCAAATATCACCTAATTTCTTTCGATATTTTTAACTTTGCACGCATTCCAGATGATTTAAAAAAAGGCTTCAAAATAAATCAGAAATAATCCAAAACGCGGCCCCTTAAGTTTGCGACAGTCTGCGTTCCTTTGTAGAAAGCCGCTTCTCTCGTAATAACTTTTTTGTGAATTTATTTTTTGTGGAGTTGTTGTGACAATATGTCTATCTCTTTTAGCTCTTTTAAGACGAAAGAGTGCAACCAATTTGTTAACAGTTTGACCTAAAATCTGTCGAGAATCCCAGACGACGCAAAGCCACTCCCCACTCGCCGCTCTTTCCCCTCAACGTTACGCTGGTATCGACGTTACAAGAGACAATTCTCAACGGTTGTCATATAATTTTGTGTCCGATGTGACGTGTAGCTCGTCGCTGCGTAAACGCGAGAACGCGGAGGTGCAAAGTTATTTCATTGGTTCGCTGACTGTTCACAGTACTATACAAATATTGATAGTGCTGCTGCTATCAGGCGTTCAAATATAGGTTTTTAATTCTAACTGCATCGTCTATAGCTTTAAATAAATTGGTGAGTAACTTTTCAAGTTGCCAACATACATCTGGGGGCTAACCACGTCACCTCTAATTTGTTCACTCAATTCGTACCACGACGTGCTTTTTGGCCACTAGCATTATTGTTTTAATGTCAAATTTATGTTAAAAAAGTTACTCTTTCGCAACTGATACAACATTATTTACTATTATTTGCTCAAAAATATAAAGTAAATAAACTTATTTTCGAAAAATTATTATATATAAAGTAAACGTGAACGTTATAGTGAGTGACTGCAATTGATTAAATTTGATTCTAACTCCGAAGAGTGTACAATGTACACCACAATAAAAGGCGTCGTATGCGTTTTCATGAGGAGATATTACTGTATATTACGTAGGTAATAAGTTACTGAAATATACTTAATTTACCAAAAACGAGCATTTTAAATCAATTCACACTTCTATTATTATGAACTAGCCTATGCCCGCCACTTCGTCTGCGCATATTTCAGGTTCCGCCTAAGTGGCATATCAAGATGAACTACGCCAGATTTTAAGTTAGACCTGTTAAAGTACAACCTCTGTGGTGTAACGTCAAAACAGACCTAGCCATAGTATTTCTGAATATAGAAGTTCATAGCTAAAAAGAAATAAGTGTGTCAAGAACGATTGTCATAAATAAAACAATGGTTACTATCTTGTAAATTATCTATCTAACAGAATGTTTCGCATTGAATAAATATTCTTGGAAAACCATCTTTTAACTCTTATTCCACACTACAAATTGCGCTACCTCTATCAGGTTATTGAGCCACAGCGAGAGAAGAAAAAAAAGGATGGATTTTTCAACTAAAGTTGACATCGGAAAATTGGTTGGTAAGGAGAACTGGTGTACGTGGAAATACAAAGTCACGATATTGCTAGACGGTACAGATGGAGCTTTGATGCTGTCCGAGGCGTACTCCAAAAGCCAGTCCTTGCTGAAGGAGCAGGAGATGCCGCTGTCAGTGCTTATAATACCGCGATGGCGAAATATAAGAAGACAGAGAGTAGCGCTCTGCTCATATTAACCACCAACATGACCGAAGATACTCTTAAGAAGGTAATGCGATATACAACGGCTTGTGATTTATGGCAAGAGCTACACAGATTGTATGACGGGCAAACTGAGGATAAAGCCTACAGCTTGTGTTTAGATTTTTCGGCATGAAGCGCATGAAGGAGGACGACATACCCACCCACATGTCCAAGCTGAAAAATATTTGGTCAGAGCTGAAAGCAGAAGTGTTGAAAACTGATGTAACGGCTAAGCTCCCAGAATTATTCCTATATGCAAAGTCTTAGATACGCTTGACGAAAGGTATTTTAACTTCAAATCAAGTTGGCTAATGCTAAAGCAAACCGAGAAGACGGTAGATAGTTTGACGAGTCACCTTTGCGCTTTTGAGAGAGACTTGGGCTGTCAAGTGAGCTACAGACAGGAAGCACTAATGACAACACCCAGTAAGCAACCCGCAGAAAGGAATAAGGATGAGCACGTGCTCTGCAACTATTGTTCTCGTAAAGGACATAGAGTTCGCAAATGCAAGAAGTGGATTAAAGATGGGAGACCACCTAAGCCAACTTCAAGCGCACCAGGCTTAAGTCAAAATTCCAGGCAAGTGCAACAGATTTCGTTGATGGTAAACGCATGCTCTACAGGAAATCCACAAGACCGAGAGAGCTGGTTTGTAGATAATCTAGCAACTACACACATAGTGATAAGAAGTGACTTCTTCAAGGAATTTCATGAGTTCGATTTAGATCACACTGTAACAACAGCAGATGGAACCACGATTCCCGCGTTGGGAATGGGAACCGTTGTGGTGGAGTCGGATGTCAATGGCAGGAAGGAGCAGTTAACACTTATAGACGTGTGGCTAGTACCATCATTGACAAAGAATCTTTTCTCGCCTTTAGCAGCGCAAGACAGAATGCAGAAAAGCATATTTACGTCGACTACTAGAGAGTGCAAACTAGAAGTTGAAGGCACGACTAGAGTTGTTGGCAAAGAGACTCCCGTATGGAGGTCTTTATAAGTTGGATATGAAGACTGTCATCCCAATGAAACAGAAAACCATAGAGATAAATGTTATAGATGGCTCAAATATGTTACAGCTATATCATGAACGATTTGCACATCAAGATAAGCAACATGTCATTCGTGTGTTGAAACGCGAGTTAGGCATAAGGCTGAGTCCTGATAAAAGAAAATGTGAGGGCTGTATATATGGAAAGTCAAAGAGAAAACGATTCGGAACCAGGGAAAGAGCATCAGCCTGTGGAGAGCTGATCCACACCGATGTTTGCGGTCCATTTACAAATAGTATCTCGAGATACAAGTACTATGTATTATTTAAGGACGATTATTCAAGTTATCGCATGGTCTACTTTATGAGACATTTTATATGGACGCAAGTCTGAAATAAAGTCGATTTAATTTAATTTAATTTTAATAAGTCTGAAGTTAAGGATAAGCTGCTTCAAATGCTACAAGAGGCAAAGAATGCTGGATATCCTGTAAAGACTCTACTGTCAGATAATGGAGGAGAATTCGATAATGACGCTGTCAAGAAAATTCTACATACGCACGGTATTCAGCATAGGCTGACAATGCCATACACGCCAGAACAGAATGGCTGTAGTGAACGAGAAAACCGAACACTTGTAGAAGCTGCGAGATCTATGATGTATTCTAGAGGACAGATGCCGCAAATACTATGGGCAGAACTTATTAATACTGCTGCTTATGTGCTAAATAGAACAGGGCCTACTAGAGTAGATTCGAAATCACCCTATGAGCTTTGGCATGGGAAGAAGCCTAAGATAAGTCACCTGAAAGTAATTGGTAGTGAATGCTTTGTACACATTCCGAAACAAAGTCGTAAAAAGATGAGTAAGAAGGCGATTAAAGGCAAGCTAATAGGTTATGAAAATTACGATGGCTATCGCATTTGGGATGGGTACAAAACAGTTAAGTCCAGAGATATAATATTCCAAACAGATGTTGAGTTTAAAATATCTACTACTGCACCTGTATTCCCAGATGATGCGAGTAATAATGATAGCTCTGTGCCAGTACTCCCTGTCCCAGAAGAAAGTGAGGATAGCACTGTCATGCAACAAGAGCTGGAGTCTGATAATGTCGCAGACCAAGGTCAAGATTGTTGTGACCAAGATTATGGCCAGGAAGATCGTGAACAGGAAGCCCATGATCAGGCAGAATACGGTCAATGTGAGTTTTATGATGCAGAAGAAAATGATGAATCGATCATTATAGAAGAACCAATCGTTACGGAAGAACCCAGGTATGAATTGAGAGATCGGAACTCCATCAAGAAACCTGGTAGATATGACGATTTTATCTGCTCAGTTGTATCAGAAGATTTTCCGACAAGCTACAAGGATGCTATGTCGAGAAAAGACAGACAGTGGATTGATGCCATGAAATGTAAAATGGCCTCTTTAGAGCAAAACAATGTCTGGAAATTGTGCGATTTACCGCCTAACTGCAAGGCACTTCCATATAAATGGGTCTATCGGATTAAAAGGAACCCAGATGGATCCATAGACAAATATAAAGCTCGACTAGTTGTAAAAGGCTTTAAGCAAAGAAAGGGAGAGGACTACGATCAGACATTCAGCCCAGTAGCCAGGATGGCGACAGTCAGAGCCGTGCTATCTATAGCGGCTAATGAAGGCTTGAAGCTAAGTCAGTTCGATGTCTCCACAGCTTTTCTTTATGGCTCTCTATCTGACGAAGAAATATACATGAAACAGCCAGAAGGGTATGACGACGGCACAGGCCGAGTATGTCTATTAAAGAAAAGCCTTTACGGTCTTAAGCAAGCTCCTCGTTGCTGGAATCGGACCATTCTAGATTTCTTTATGGAAATTGGTCTCGAAGTCAGTGAGGCTGATCCTTGCCTATTTAAGAGAGAATGCGACAGGAAAGCTAATAGTTGGTCTCTATGTTGACGATGGACTCAAGTGAGGATGTAATTAAGGAATTTCTTGAGCAAATAAGAAGAAAATTCAAAATTACTTCAAAGCCGATTTCACATTTCTTAGGAATAGAAATAGAAACCAGAGAAGGTGGTGATGTAAGAATACATCAGACAGCTTATGCAAAGAAGATTTTGCAGAGATTTGGAATGCAAGATTGCAGACCAGTAACTACTCCGATAGTAAAAGATGATGCATGCCAAATACCAGATGCTATTCAAAAAGCAGAGAAGGCTGAAGATTATTTTTTAACAAACTACAGACAGGTGGTCGGAACACTGTCATATCTCATGGTAGGTACTAGACTGATATCGCATACGCTGTGAGCGTTGTATCAAGAAGTCTTGATAAACCAACACTAACAGATTGCGTAAGATTGAAACGAATACTACGCTATCTGAAGTATACTCCAGATATGGGCATTACTTACAAAAAGAACTATAGAAAAGGCCAATTAGAATGCTATAGTGACGCCGATCATGGTGGAGACACTACAACTGGAAGATCGACATCTGGCGTTCTATGTCTTTATGCTGGTGGAGCAGTGTCGTGGCTTAGCCAGAGGCAGCCAAGCGTGGCAATTTCAACTACAGACGCTGAAATAGTCGCAGCCAGCGAGGCAGCAAGAGAGAGTGTTTGGCTGACTCGTCTTATTGGTGGTTTAGTGAAGACGGAAGGCATCCCAGTATTGTATGTGGACAATGAGGCAGCTGTGCGCCTAGCTGAAAACCCAGAGTTTCATCGCAGAACGAAGCACATATGCATTCGCCATTTCTTTGTCCGAGAACTAGTAGCGGAAGGGAGCTTAAACGTGCAGAGGATAAGCACTGAGCTACAGCTAGCAGATATTTTCACAAAGCCGCTTGCTAGACCAAGGCTTCAGCAGCTCATTATCGAGCTAGGCCTATGGTGTTAAAGTACAACCTCTGTGGTGTAACGTCAAAACAGACCTAGCCATAGTATTTCTGAATATAGAAGTTCATAGCTAAAAAGAAATAAGTGTTGGATAACCGGTAACATTGTAAATAAAAGTATTAGGCGTGTTTTAAATGCTTTGCTTAGAAGTACAATATTCCCTTACTTCTCTGTATAGGAGAAACAAAACTAATAATCTAAATGATTGTTCAAGCAGAGATTAGTTATAAATTCGTGATAATTATTTGGAAGTTCTAAATACTTATATTTAATTAAATAATAACACATACTTACATTAACAATGTTTATTTTCCATCACATCGCCATAAAAAACAAAAGACTAACGGACTGATCGCTAACCTTCTAAAATTGGCGGGCAGATTAACCAGCCAGTGTCAATGTGACAGCGCACAGATAATAAACCTTATGCGATCAGTCCGTAAATTGATGAATACAAATAATAATTCTAATCTACATATTTATATTTAAAAAGGTTTCTAACAGTCGGCCTTCCTGAATATAAGGCGCGTCCTCGGGCCAAAATATTAAGGGAATAGCTTGAAATGATACTTTTTTTTTTGGCTAAATTCATGGAGTCTAGTTTCTAAACAGGAACAAAAGCTATTTAAGAATGTTTATAAACTATAAAGACTATTTACTACCATTAACTCAATATTTTGGTTTAACTGAATTATTGTTTTGAAAATGCCACTACTATTATTTTACATTTCTGTTGGCAATTATTTTTTACAATTTAACATTTGCCTTGGTGATAATCTATATTTACATTTTTATGATAATCAGCTCCAATACTTTTACATTAATTCAAAACAGTTTTATATTTATATCGGTAATACGCTCCAAATTTTACATTTATACACAATAAGTTGTTACAATAATATACATTCAATCTGGTAAAAATTATTTACCATTTATATTGGAAATTACCTAGCTCTAAAAGTTTTACATTTATTCTGGTGTAAACTATTTAATAATATGTATTAAAATTAACTTCAAAAGTTGTACAGTCATCTTTATCAGAAATTTAACTTTATAATAAGTAAAAATACTTTATTGCATCAAAATATGTAGGATTATAATTGTAACATTGTGATTTAATATATGGATAATGCGCACAATAATAGGCGGCCTTATCACAAGTGCAATTTTTATATTGGTATTAAACTTTATCTCAAATACCAATGGCCTAATGCTTCGGTTTGTCTTAGTTAACATTGGCAATTTTTATTGAATACCATTATACACTGTAAAAGGATTACATTTATTTTGCAATAATATCAGCATCAAATATTATACTTTAATTTTATTTGATGCTAATATAATTTTATACTTTATACATTCATTTTGGTATTAATCATTAAATATTGACATTTATACCAAAAGGTAGTTTCATTTTCGTAATATCAATTTGAATACACATTTTGAATAAAGATTATTATTAAGTACTTTGAATATCAATGATCCTAAGCTTTAATTTATCTTGTTTACCGTTGACAACAAGCCTTATATCTTGATTACTCTTATTGTTAAAAATTTACATTTACATATCTTTTATAATAATATTGCCACTCAGCTTCAAAGCTATACATTATTATTATTATTTTTTATCTCATTATTATAATTATATTGGTAATAAACTTCAAAAGTTGTGAACTGATTTCAGTAACAAGCATCTTATCTTAAATACTAATGGTCCCAAGTTTCAGTTTATCTTGGATACCATTGGTAACAAACCTCATATCTTGAATAGTCTTATACATAGTTTTACATTAATTTTGCAATAATATTGTAATCAGCTTTGAAAATTATGCATTCGTTTTAGTAAATAACATCATTTTGGTAATAAGTAATTTTGCAATAATGTAATCAGCTTTGAAAGTTATGCATTCATTTCAGTAAATAACATCATATTGGTAATAAGTTCCAAGTTATACATTAATGTTGGCAACAAGTCTCGTATCTTAAATACTTATGGTCCCAGCTTCGTATTGGTTACCATTAGCAACAAGCCTCATATCTTGAATACTCTTATATACATTAATTTTGCAACATATCAAATTCTTTTTATATGCATAATTTTACATTAATATTGGCAACAAGCATCGTATCTTGAATACCAATGGTCCCAGCTTCGTATTGGTTACCATTGGCAACAAGCCTAATATCTTGAATACCCTTATATATTAATTTTGGTGACAAGCCTCGTATCTTGAATACCAATGGCCTCCAAGCTTGATATTGGAAACCGTTGGCAACAAGCCTAATATCTTGAACACCTTTAAACACTCTATTTGGCAACAAGCATCGTATCTTGAATACCAATGGTCCCAGCTTCGTATTGGTTACCATTGGCAACAAGCCTAATATCTTGAATACCATTATACATTGTTACTGGCAACAAGCCTAATATCTTAAATACCAATGGCCCCAAGCTTGATATTGGAAACCATTGGCAAAAAGCCTCATATCTTGAATACCAGTAATATTATTTTATATCTTAATGTCTGAAAGAAAATGATTAGTTATAATTATTATTACTATTGTACATTGTAAATCTGGTTATATTTTACGACCAAGAAATGTCTCATATTCATTTATTCACCCATGTCGACAAATTATTCTAATCGGATTTATTCACCAATGAATAAAACTTTAATGTCAAACACGATATCCACGTTTTGTATAAGTCTAGATTAATAATTTTTGTTTCATAAGGTAATATTAACAATATTGGGTTATAGTCGCACATTCAGTTGTCGACACATGGAAGACTGGAAGACAGTCACATACAAGCCATCAATGTTTAATTTAACTTTATTTAGTTATAGTGATCGTTGATTGTATTCATTTTTTTTTATTATTATTTGAGTGAAATAAACACATTTGAAAACTTTCTTGGCAGTATTTATGATTGTGACATCAGCAAATAATTAGTACTTAAAAAGGGAACATACAAATTTGAACATGCATCTTTTTACTGTAGTGTCCATAGTAGTTTATCTTTTAATTTATAATCATATAGCTCATTATAGTGTAATCGCAAAATTCTATAAATATCTTATTAAAACAATATATGAAAAGAACGTGGGTACATACTTATATGTATCTATTATGTATGTTCAAAAATACACTACGTTTACAAAATAACACGTAAAAAGGTATGTTAATATTATAGGTACATCTTTGGTTATATGTATATGAATGTGACCATAAGTTCACAAATTAAAAAGGTAATCTTACCTACTTTAGATAACAAAAATGAGGATATATGATTTTTTTTTTGTATTCTTTATCTTATTAATAGATACCCAATAGACCAAAGCCAGTAATATACAGTGCGACAATTTAAATAGGCTGGCTTCATTGTACATGTAATTGGTATCTATATCATAAACAAAAATAAGACATTAATAATTACAACATATAGCTTGTACAAAAGTAAATTAAGCTTTTCTCATATGAATCCGACGATAGTCAGCAGTTTACGCAACTATTATTTTAACAACATTACTATTTACCACTATCATTCGTTGTGTGAACTTATATCATAATTTTCATTTTACCAATTTCTATTTACTAGTAAATTTCATGGAATCTTTCTCAGTTTGTATCAACAACTAATCAATATCATAAGAGTTTATGATTTTATCAAAAGGTCATAAACCAGGATTCCATAGCATAGCTTGACTTCGACTAAGTTCTTAATTTATAATTAATTTAATATTGCTTACATGATGTTTACATTGGTTGATATTTTAATGTTTTCATAGGTAAATACATGAACACAGGAAGGGTGTTGCAAGTTTATAGAAAACAAAGTAAGAAAACCAGTAATCTTAAATAACATTATCACTAATATAGAATAGGATCAAATGGTAGATCAATATTGTCAAATTAAATTCAAACTAAATAATTGTCAAAATATTGTGACAATGTTTTGACAATTTGTCTAGTGATAGCTTTCGTACACTGTTTGAATTGGTAATCAAAAATGAAAAAGTCAAAGCATCTTATAATTGATCCTATCTGTTGGGTGATCTGTACTTGTAATACAGTTGATTATTTAAGTCCTTACATTACTACCTAATTTCACTATATGAAATTGTATTGTAACGACATATTAATTCTAAGCCCATAAGTCTTTTCTGTTTTATTATTAATAACCTTAATTTACCTATGAATATTGATGCATCTCAACACAATCACTGCATTTCCTTAAAACGAATCATTATAACTGAAATGCTAATTATCGACGTTAAGTAGGTACATTAAACTTAAGAACATATCGAAACAATTACCGTCACTATGTTAATTCAAACATGGATTACATTTATGGAAGGGTTTCTCATTATCTACCTGTATTTCAAGTCGTAACTTTTACATTAGACGACCATTGGTTGTCGTGTATAAAAAATAAAAAAATAAAAAGAGTGTGTTGGGTGTGTGTGCGCAGGGATCTCCAACTATTTGAAGCGAGGACGGGCAATACCCTGCGCAGAGAGATTATACACGAACACTTATTTTAGAGAGAGCCGGATGTAATGCTCAGGATAGAGCCTCGTACTTTTGAAGTACAAGGACCTCTTGTCTATTAAGCCTTAAGTTCTGGGAGTCATGGGCAGGGTGATATCATTAATACATTATGGTTGGGATAGAATATAGCATTTTATTCCATAAACGCAATAGCCGCTTAAGGCGGGCACAGTTATACTAATACCAAAATCTGTCAAGTCTTTGCCGCAATAAAAAGTTAAAATTAACATAAACCAAATATAGGGTACCTGGCCAGGTCCGTACACAAACGTCTGCGCGCACTTAGAACGTTGCCCCGTTCACCATTACGATCCGTTGGGTTCGAACACTGGTGCTGGTCGCGTAATCAAAGCGGCGTGGCGCTCTTGCAACGCTCCGTTGTATGCGGGATAGTAGACGCTGGCTGGACCTTCCGAGGTTTGCTCTGAGCCACTACAGGGACATCGGATCGGAGGCGGCGGTGCGGCCTTTGGAAATAAGGTTAGGATCCGTGTGTTGCACCTTGGGGTCGCCGACGACGGGGCCTGCGCCGTGGCATGCGGTACACTCCAGGAAACGTCAACTCATAGGGCCGGACGGGCACGTGGACCTCAACAGCTCATGTTCCCGACAACTTCGTGGCGGCGAATATCCCCTGTATCCTTGCGCGTATCGCGGATTTAAAAACTAAAGGTTAAACTATATAACCATGGCGGGGAACCGGGGGCGGCGAAAGCGAAAAAACCCCAAAAAAATTAATAATTGCTCAAGCCATGTTACATGTCGTAGCGGCCACCCAGGAAGAGAAAGATCCTTCTCCACTCGATTTGACATTCCGCCTCGTCGCGCTCCATTTCGCTTAATTCGGACGCACGTCAAACCAACTTTTAATTTTCTTTAAAAGAACTAATGTTTAAATAAGGTATTTATTCCTTGAATATTATAATAATCTAAGTCGACGATATTAAAGGAGAATAATCAAAATTCTACAACAATCCAGCCATGATTTCTTATTTTTTTATGATAAGAAAGGTTTATTAGGAACTGAGACGGAACGTGTGTCACCAGCTGTCAATGTCAGACGTCCAACTCTGCAGATTTTGTTGACAGTCTAATCTAATCATGGAATGTTTCGCTATGAATGTTCAATTTTCGATATAATTCCGTAAAGTACACAAAATCACGTCGAGTTATTGCTACCAATGGTTTCGGCGTGACTCAAAGAACGTTTTAATGTGCGGGTCTCCTTATTTTCTTAATAAGTATTGTAAAAACAACATATGAAGTTTGTGTACCGGTGTGTCACTTTCCAATTCAATTTGTCTGGAAACTAATGGATTTGAATGCCTGCTATTGTGATGCGTCGAGAGCCTATCATGCAGGTAATACGCCATAGGAATAGTATCCCAATATATCAACTAATTCACCTAAAATATGACATGCAGATTGACCAGTTAGAAATTCAAAATAATTCTGTAGTTATCACTACAATACCCCCCTTTTCGGCAAAGAGGTTAAGTCGTACTTAGCCGAAACAGCCGGGGTAACCGGAGAAATCATTCACCTATCCTACGGCAATATATTTCTAAATATCAAACTATCAGCTATATATGAAACTAACTCATGCTATTTCATATATTAAACTAAAATATATGTTCTAGAGTTCTAAAACTAACTCAATTTATGTTGAGTGTCAGGAATACAGCGTCTGGCCAGACCACTGCAATTCCCCTGCATTAAAAAAATCATACTTGGATTTCTAATCGCAAGTAGCATACTAATAATAAAGAATTATCTAAAGTAATATAGTTCTTACTTATGTATAATAAGAAAAACTATTTGAGATTTAATTAAAATATATGTAATCTAGCATTCCTACATAATTTACTAGTTAGTAATTAAATTGTAAACCTAATAAAGTCTTTAAACTAATGGAGAGCTCTCACATAAATTAACATTTAAAATTTATAGCCGTTGGGCTGACATTGTATAAGGAAAAAACTTATTTTCCTTTTTTTCTCAAAAATTAAGGAGTATTAATCCATATCCTTATGTTTACTCTGGTGCCTAGAGTGTAGTAGTTACAAAAGAAATTGGTTTTCAAGAAAACGCTTGACAAAAAAAAAATTCACATGTGAGTCATGTCATATGTGAAAAATGAGGCCTCTGATTGGTTATACCAATCCAAAATAACAAAGTTCAAAAGAAATTGGTTTTCAAGAAAACGCTTGACAAAAAAATTACACATGTGAGTCATGTCATATGTGAAAAATGAGGCCTCTAATTGGTTATACCAATCCAAAATAACAAAGTTTAAGATAAGAAAGTTGCTAGCTAGGGGACACACCTTGTGAGACTTTTATTATGTCCTTGACATGATATTTTCCAACTTTACCGGTTTCTATCTCCTGAAGGTCGTAAACAACATCCGAATGCTTCCTGACAACTTTACATCACAAAGCGCGGTGCTAGTTTAGCGGAGAAGAAGTGAGCTGAACGACTGGTCATTTGAAGGTATTAACGAATTTGGAATGCCGCCTCTTTTCGACAACATGCCATCCGTCATTATCTCCCGACCTTTAGCTAACAAAAATGGTGTGTGCCCGGTGGCAACATTAATAATGCTATTCAAAGATAGCTACCACTAAGTAAGTCAGAAAAACATTTCAGTACTTTATGTTCTGAAGTGTTTCGACTACACCTAAAATCATCACTTCTAAGAAAAAAAATCTGTGACGTCTGAGTCACCAGAAAATTTTAAATTCCACAACTTCAAATGGTCCTCCTTTAATATGTGAATAACGCGCTCGTCATCTTCCCTAGTCTCCGTAACATAGGTAGTCCTACCTGTTGAGTTGGCTTGACGTACTAGACCGGGAGCTCCTAGTTGAGACAATGTGGGTTGTAACGCTTTAAGTGTGGAAGGGCCGGGTGGGTGGGTGTCAATTGCACCTCCCCGCGGTCGTGTATTAACAAATGAGGAAGTAGTAGTGGTAGGTGGTTTGTTTGCCTCCCCACTTACTTCGTGATATTGCTCTTCCCTTTCGCCGTCCGACATGTTGACAAAAATGTGAGGTTATATGTGTCAGGGTATGTAATAGGTTATAATAATTGATAAATTTCTAAATAGATACAGGTTACTCCCTGTCAATAAAAATAAATTAGCTCTCAAATTGAGATTAAATAGGAATTATGGCTGAGCGCTATGCTTTTTATTCATAGCGAAGCCCAAATAAAATATTAATTATTATATTATAATATAATTATAATATTATTTAGTAATATTATAATAATTACTATGAATTGTATTAAATGTATGCTTACAACCCTGTCGCATATAAACCTAACAAACACTAAAGTATAATAACTTTACAGTCAATGATATCACCAAAATTTCAAAATAACAAGTGAGCGAGTTTAAAAAAAATTAAAAACTATTTTTTAGAAAAAACTGCCACTCTCACAGGACTCAAAGGCTCAAAAATATAGTAGTTCGGGCGCCATTGTCGTGTATAAAAAATAAAAAAAATAAAAAGTGTATATTGTTGGTGTGGGTGTGCGCAGGGATCTCCAACTATTTGAAGCGAGGACGGGCAATACCCCTGCGCAGAGAGATTATACACGAACACTTATTTTAGAGAGAGCCGGATGTAATGCTCAGGATAGAGCCTCGTACTTTTGAAGTACAAGGACCTCTTGTCTATTAAGCCTTAAGTTCTGGGAGTCATGGGCAGGGTGATATCATTAATACAATATGGTTGGGATAGAATATAGCATTTTATTCCATAAACGCAATAGCCGCTTAAGGCGGGCACAGTTATACTAATACCAAAATCTGTCAAGTCTTTGCCGCAATAAAAAGTTAAAATTAACATAAACCAAATATAGGGTACCTGGCCAGGTCCGTACACAAACGTCTGCGCGCACTTAGAACGTTGCCCCGTTCACCATTACGATCCGTTGGGTTCGAACACTGGTGCTGGTCGCGTAATCAAAGCGGCGTGGCGCTCTTGCAACGCTCCGTTGTATGCGGGATAGTAGACGCTGGCTGGACCTTCCGAGGTTTGCTCTGAGCCACTACAGGGACATCGGATCGGAGGCGGCGGTGCGGCCTTTGGAAATAAGGTTAGGATCCGTGTGTTGCACCTTGGGGTCGCCGACGACGGGGCCTGCGCCGTGGCATGCGGTACACTCCAGGAAACGTCAACTCATAGGGCCGGACGGGCACGTGGACCTCAACAGCTCATGTTCCCGACAACTTCGTGGCGGCGAATATCCCCTGTATCCTTGCGCGTATCGCGGATTTAAAAACTAAAGGTTAAACTATATACCCATGGCGGGGAACCGGGGGCGGCGAAAGCGAAAAAACCCCAAAAAAATTAATAATTGCTCAAGCCATGTTACATGTCGTAGCGGCCACCCAGGAAGAGAAAGATCCCTCGCCACTCGATTTGGACATTCCGCCTCGTCGCGCTCCATTTCGCTTAATTCGGACGCACGTCAAACCAACTTTTAATTTTCTTTAAAAAGAACTAATGTTTAAATAAGGTATTTATTCCTTGAATATTATAATAATCTAAGTCGACGATATTAAAGGAGAATAATCAAAATTCTACAACAATCCAGCCATGATTTCTTATTTTTTTATGATAAGAAAGGTTTATTAGGAACTGAGACGGAACGTGTGTCACCAGCTGTCAATGTCAGACGTCCAACTCTGCAGATTTTGTTGACAGTCTAATCTAATCATGGAATGTTTCGCTATGAATGTTCAATTTTCGATATAATTCCGTAAGTACACAAAATCACGTCGAGTTATTGCTACCAATGGTTTCGGCGTGACTCAAAGAACGTTTTAATGTGCGGGTCTCCTTATTTTCTTAATAAGTATTGTAAAAACAACATATGAAGTTTGTGTACCGGTGTGTCACTTTCCAATTCAATTTGTCTGGAAACTAATGGATTTGAATGCCTGCTATTGTGATGCGTCGAGAGCCTATCATGCAGGTAATACGCCATAGGAATAGTATCCCAATATATCAACTAATTCACCTAAAATATGACATGCAGATTGACCAGTTAGAAATTCAAAATAATTCTGTAGTTATCACTACATGGTTGAGTTGCATTATACATGATAAAATATAAAATATATCCAAAAACTTTTGTTGTGTAACGTTGAAATAACATCCTTACATGCAAATTGCAGTTGCTGTAAAAGTAGTAGTTTTACTATAAAATACCAAATACAATCTTTTATTATGTCTATACATACATTCGTAATATTAAATTAATTATTATCAAATTACATTAACTTCGGTTTACTAAGTGAAGTGTCACAGTATTTCGTGTAGGAGCTTCAGTTACAGTCGTTTATATAGGAGCTTTTAAAACATTAAAATTAACAACAATTAATATTGCTTGTCAAGTTTAATTTAGGTACCTAAGATAAGTCTAATAGGTAGTTGCATAAGGTTAATTTTACAATACAAGATCAAATCGCTTTTATCATGGCATTTTCAAACATTATATTATTGTATCTAATGCTAATTGAGCCATAAAATGAAATACCTATATATCATCAGAAAAGAAAATGGTAACTGTTATGGCACTCAGTTTAAGTCTCAGTTCTACATTATGAAGATTTGAAAAATAACACTATTTGTGTTGAATTTTGAGTATTTGTATAGTTTTCGAAAGGTTTACCCTAAAGTAAATCAAGGTAAAAATACTAGTCTGTACAAATTGTAAAAAGGTAACTGAACTGGTAATCAACATTCAACACATTATATCGGAAAATTTCATTGCATGACTCATTTTTAAAAAAGAAATCTTTTTAGAATGGATTGTTTTAATTTTTTTTTTTTGTCAAGATCACTTAGGGTTGCCAGCCATACTATAATTGTGCCATAGTAAGTATTGCAGCATATGCGTCTGCTTACTATATACATTTTAACGAATTATATCTTCAAAAATATTATAATCATGAATAATAATAACTAAATAATATTTTACTATAAATGTTGGCAACCCTACCCATTAGGGTATATATTAATATTACTAGATCATCTTCTGATATGGTTGTATGCGTTCCAGTTCAAGGAGACCGTTCTAGCTTCTGTTCTGTGGGTCAAACAGCATTACATTTCTATACATATACATATCTATGGATACGTTTATACGTGATATACTTATGTAAAGGTAATTATTTGGACAAACAGTTACGAGAACGGCCATACCCTTGATATGGTACCAGTGACTTTCGAAGTGGCTCAGCATAGCTCTGTGCACACGATGTGGCGCAGCTACCCCTCACGGCGCGGCGCAGCTCCTCTCACGGCGCGGCGCATCTCCTCTCACGGCGCGACGCAGCTCCTCTCACGGCGCGGCGCAGCTCCTCTCACGGCGCGGCACAGCTCCTCTCACGGCGCGACGCAGCTCCTCTCACGGCGCGGCACAGCTCCTCTCACGGCGCGGCGCAGCTCCTCTCACGGCGCGACGCAGCTCCTCTCACGGCGCGGCACAGCTCCTCACAAGGCGCGGCACAGCTCCTCTCACGGCGCGGCACAGCTCCTCTCACGGCGCGGCACAGCTCCTCTCACGGCGCGGCACAGCTCCTCTCACGGCGCGGCACAGCTCCTCTCACGGCGCGGCACAGCTCCTCAAACGACGCGACGCAGTGTCCTCTCACAGCGCGGTGCAGCTCCTCTCACGGCACAGCGCAGCTCCTCATACGACGCAGCGCAGCTCCTCTCACGGCGTGGCTCTGCTACTAGCACCGCGTAGCCCTGCACCCTGCACGGCGTAGCTCTGCACCATGCATGGCGTAGCTCTGCACCCTGCACGGCGGCGTGGCTCTGAACTTGCCGTTTTCGAGGTACCGCTGCAAAAGGTTTAAACGCCAGCACAATGAATGTTGCTAATACAAATTTCAAATATGATATGCCTAGACGTGTAAGAAACAAAGTGCGAGAGTATTGTATGTTAACACCTGAGTAGCTGATGCTGATAAGATAAATAATAGATGCTGCTGATATAAAAGCAAATGTATTCGAAAATACTTAAATGCTAATGAGTACACGAACGCGATGCGCGGTGATGATGTGCGAAGGTGAATCGTGAACTGATTGATAGATAGACAAAAATATGCATTCGTGTAATAATGCTTATTGGGCGATTTGTATGTGCGGTGAAACCGTACAAGTACCTATATAATTTTCATTTGAAAAGTCTAATCAAAAATGGTATGTTTCTAAAATGTAACTAACAATTTTACCCAAAAAGATAGGTAACCCTTTAGTGCACAAATAAACAACAGTAAATTAAAGAATCACAGACAAACATTTGATGTGCAAAGGTGCATAATCAGGTACTTAGTACATAATTAAAGCAACAAAGTAAGTACCTAACTATATTCATAAAGTATATTCATAAATTACATAGGTACTTATTTTATTTAAATAAAACAAGAAACTTCAAAAATTTTTATTTGTTATTTTATTACATAATGTTTGCCATTACTTGAATAAAATATAGTTAAATGCATACCTACATTACTCACTTACTTAAATGAATTTACATAGCTTACTGAACTTACTTATATGTAAAAGTATAAGTACCTACATATTTATGTTCATTATATATACATACTTATGTAAGTATATATTTAAATAAAAAAAAAAAAATAAGCGAGTTGTTTTTCTACATTTTCACTATTTTGTGATGTTTTTCAATACGTATAAAATATTTTCTCCAATCAAACTGCTTGAACAAAATTTTACCACTACAGATATATTTCTCTAGTAAAAACTATAAAATTACATATCGATCCCAATTCTGAATTTGTTGGATAACCGGTAACATTGTAAATAAAAGTATTAGGCGTGTTTTAAATGCTTTGCTTAGAAGTACAATATTCCCTTACTTCTCTGTATAGGAGAAACAAAACTAATAATCTAAATGATTGTTCAAGCAGAGATTAGTTATAAATTCGTGATAATTATTTGGAAGTTCTAAATACTTATATTTAATTAAATAATAACACATACTTACATTAACAATGTTTATTTTCCATCACATCGCCATAAAAAACAAAAGACTAACGGACTGATCGCTAACCTTCTAAAATTGGCGGGCAGATTAACCAGCCAGTGTCAATGTGACAGCGCACAGATAATAAACCTTATGCGATCAGTCCGTAAATTGATGAATACAAATAATAATTCTAATCTACATATTTATATTTAAAAAGGTTTCTAACATAAGTGTGTCAAGAACGATTGTCATAAATAAAACAATGGCTACTATCTTGTAAATTATCTATCTAACAGAATGTTTCGCATTGAATAAATATTCTTGGAAAACCATCTTTTAACTCTTATTCCACACTACAAATTGCGCTACCTCTATCAAGACCTTCTATAATACGACAGTGAAAACCGCATCAAATTTAGTCCAGTAGTTTTTGCGTGATGCGCGTACAAACAAACAGATAGAAAGACAAACAGACAAAAATTCTACAAAAACTGGTTTTGGCTTCTATTATCCCCATATAGTTTTTCTCTTAAAAATCTTCTATGTACAGACACAGACCGTTACAGTTTTATTATTTGTAGTGATTATAACCTATAAAATCATGTTACGCGGAACGTCATTGGAAAGAGATGGCGCTGTTATTATAGCGCTGTTTCTTCTTATCCATGGAAGTAAACGTAAGTATTTATTACTTCCATGTTCATATCCTTAACTGGAAATAGACAGTGTCATCAAATCATTCGTTCTTTCGCAACACTAAGCAAGAATAAAATAATATTGCTCGGTAGAGGTCATGGTACGAAATCGAGTAATGTTATTATAAGCTTGAAACAAAATTTCCTTGAAATAAGATTATTTTACAAAAGGTTGTGGTTAGGCTCCTGGCCTCAGTATTTATCTCTATATTATTCACTTATAGAACATACAACAAATAGAACATTAGAGCAACAAGAACTTCCGCCGGGTAGAACATAAATAAAATAAAAAAATATTTAATGAAAAATAAATAGTAAGTAGGTATGAACACATGTATTATGTATGTACTTCGTCGTTTGTTACCATTTGTATCAAATAGTGGCATGTTACTCAAGCTACGTCGACGTAGACCGCACGTGCCACGTGGTGTCGTAGACCGCGCGTATCGTCGTAGACGGCGCGTAGTGTCGTAGACCCCGCGTAGTGTCGTAGACCCCACGTAGCGTCGTAGACCGCAGAGACCTAGTGTCGTAGCTGTGGTCGTAGTCCGGGCATAGTGTCGTAGAACGCGCGTAGCGTTGTAGACCTCTCGTAGAATCGTAGACCGCATAAATTTTATTTATCTTTTCTAGTTTTCTTGTATGTTTCCTTATACGTCGCGAAGTCTATGTGAATTGGTGTATAAAATATCCTTACATAGGTCTCTTATTTTTTCATGAATAGGTACTAATGTATCAATTATTATAATTTTTAACCTGAAAATCCCACGGAAGCTTGAACCCTCGGGCAAAATAAAAAAGGCTTCACAGCAAAGGAGGATAAGTATAAAATTGAATTAATTTTTTTAAAGATTTGCATTAGCGTGTAAGTAGTAATTTATGCAAGTCAAATATAGCTAGCTAAGTGTAGGCGGTAGGAGTTGTTCCGATTTAAATTTAGCGACCGTTCCGTCACGATGTTGTTTTAATAACTTGGAACAGCGCCGAGGTATTATTATAATAATCTAACCTAGGCAAAGTTTGCATTTCTCTCCAACTTTGTCGAATTTCGGGGGCGTTATGTGATTACAAAGAAAAAAAATAACTTCTTTATGAAAGAAAATGTCAAGTAAAGCCCTCTCAAAAAAAAATATTTTATTATATAAAGTAAGAATATTTTCAAATTACGATTTTAACAAAGACTACCCTTGTAGTCTAACTAGTAGGCGGCCCCGGCTAATAATACATGTGAGTAGGTATCCTTAATAAAATCATAATGCCTATTTCTAACTCATGGCAGTTTTAATCAAATTAATATTTTCAAATGTTTAATCCAACAAGAGAATAGAGAGGATAGAGAGTTTTCTGTTGTTATGATATAAAGCCTAAGTTAAGTATGTTTGAAATAGAATGCAATTTTCTGTCTGTCGAAGCTAGAACACATCGGGATTGTTCATATTTCACAGTTCCAGTAAAAGCTTCTTGACGTGGGGAAGTGACAGCACCCGTTGGCCTGTTTATTACATCTCTTCTGCGTATTTTCTAATAGCAAAATGAAATATTGTAAAGGTGAATCAAAATTGCTGTTAGGTATGCTCTTTAATTCAAGCCATAACATTTAAATATTACTTGAATATCATAAATTAGTCATAGTCAATTGCGTGCTATTCGACCGTTACTATTTAGGTACCTACTATACTGAGTTCAATAAAATAGAATAAAGTTTTCTAAATAACATCATAAAAAAAAGGTATGGAATTCTCTCCCCGCGTCGCTGTTTCCCGAAAAATATAATTTAGGGGTTTTCAAGGCAAGAGTGAATAGGCATATTTTGAGTTTGCGAGTACGACCCTAGACCTCATCTATGCTTCCCATCAGGCAAGATTGAGGTCAAAAGCACTCAAATCTCTAATTAAAAAAAAACATATCTTATCAAATTGAGGCATGCTCATAAATGGATTAATATTAAAAAAAAAACAATATACGGAACTACTAAATATTACGGAATTCCAAATTGCGTCCCACTGTAGGAAGTTACAGGTTTATCTAGTTTGGTTAATAAACTACAATTACATTGTATGTAGATATTTCAACAAATTATCTGTCAGATTACAAGCTGATATTACCCGGATGTGAAAAGGGTTCTAAATCGATATATGACTATATATAAAACTTACCGACCGACCGAAGGCGAGGATATTTGTTTGCTTCGCAACTCAGTGGGCCGGCGCGAAAGGTCGACGAAACTTGTAGGCAAAGTAAGCACCTAATTGAATGGAAGCTGTAAACACTGTCTAGTCAGGGTTGTCTTCTATGATCTTGAGAATCAAATACGGTGGCTGTGAATTCCAACTTCTTGGTTTTTAATTAAACACACACACATACAGAAATTAATTTACATTTATTGACGTTGCTGTGCAGTGAAATCAAAAATCGAATGCTGTGACGGAAGTTATTGTAATTATGGTGCCATTGATGCTCAGATATTTGTTATTTTTTGTTTTTTAATTTTTATTGCTCAAATGTTTTTACATCTGCCGGGCGTCCTATGACATGGCTATCTTTTTAATATAGCTGAAAAGCCAACTCTGTAAATATCATAATCAGATTTTTATCCGTAGGAAAAAAAATGTGTCAACTTCCATCTATGTGCATTTTGCAATGATCATGTAGGTAGTTATTCAATTGAAATGGAAAAAGTATTAAATAAACTTACAATGCTTGCTCCCGGAACACCAACTTACACGAGCTAAGTTAAATTTTAATTATTTTGCATCACGATGTAGGCACTATGAAACTACATAGAAGTTTGAAGTTACATGTAAACATCTCAACTTGCTTTTCAAAGGAAATGCATCCAGTGCAGTTGAAATCTAAAAGTACGTTAAGTTTTAAATACTAACCTTTGTTCTTATAATAATAATATAATAATAAGCTTCTTTATTTCCATTTACAGTGTTTGTTTTTACAATATTAAGGTATAAATTTGAGTTTTTTGTTTTTTATGGATCCCTTATTGGGTGGAAGCCAGTTGTTCTTACTGACTCAGAATAAATAAGTACTAGGTGTAATTCTTATGAATATTTTTCATCCACAAAAAAGAATAAACAAACTGGACAAAAACAGCTTTTGCAATCCTAACCTATCTAATAATATTGGTCAGGCGTGAACTCTAAGAGAAAATTTTGACTTTCCAATCTAATAGATAAGTTGTTGTCATAATAATAATACCTAATACCCATTTCAGAGTGAAAGTCTCACAGGCCTATTTAAGGCCATACCCAATCAGGATTTTCCGAAAACGTACTGTCTTTAAACGTCAAGGTAAAAATATCCCGTAAAGAGAAAAATATTAAACTAGAATTATACCGAATCAAATTACAAATAAAATAAATAAGACTAGATAAAAAAAAAATACAAACTCCTTTTTTTTTCCTTTATCGTCGTAAATCACGAGACAGAAACATAACAACAGAAGATTTTTTTTAAAGAATTAAATAAAGAATACACTTATTTAATATAGAAAATTCGAAAAGGAACCTTATTGTGTCTGCTTTAAGGCGGAGCTTACATACCGCCCCTCACCCCCTGTGATTAGCCTTGGGTAGCGCCTTAACATGTTGGAATGATGCTAGCCTCAAGGAACGGGCCATTCGTGATGTACCTAGTCCTTAAGACTACATAGATAATAATACCTAATTCCTAATGGCGGTGACAGCCAGAGCAATTTGAAGTAAATTTCATTAGGAAATGGATGTTCCTACCTAGTTACTTCCCACTTCGCGGAGTTTTACAAAACGTTGCTCATTGTCGTGTCACCGCATTGTGGACGACGCTGCTCGCGACGCGCTTAAGTAATTACATTCATTTATTTCTGTGCCTTAGACACATTTACAAGAATATATCACATTATAAATATTTGCGGGAATTAAAATACATTATCAAATGGTCTTTACACATACCTACCTATAAATACCTGTTGTTATATACTCAACTAGCTGACGCCCGCGGCTTCGCTCGCGTTAATCCTTTCTTAGCGGATGCCTACGTCATAACATCTACCTGCATGCCAAATTTCAGCCCGATCCGTCCAGTGGTTTGGGCTGTGCGTTGATAGATGACTATGCCAGTCAGTCAGTCAGTCACCTTTGAGTTATATATATTGTTAGCTGACTGAAGATTTGAAAGAAGAACAAGTTGTCAAGATGCAGTATGAAGCCCTTCAGTCTTGAGTAGTCTGTGGTAGACTGCACCAGCGATGGGTTGTGATGGTTGATTGTGCGCGTAGCTTTACATAATGTTTATGTGATCTATTGTGTTTCCATGTATAAAGTGTAGAAATATGATCCATGTATTATAAAAGGGGTTTGTAAACATAAATCTACGAGTTTTATTCAGAGTAGATAAGATCAGAAGTGCGATTCGAATCATTCATATTAAAACCGCGCCAAATCACGGATCATTTTTTCCTTGGAAAATGGAACGTGTTTTGTTTTTCTTAAATATTTGAAATATCGTGACCATCGCGATTCATGTTTTTTTTTAGAATTGGTTTTAGTCCGCTATACGATGTTCTTATTTTTTCAATGGATTTTATTAGTTTGAGTTTTAGCGCACTTTTTATGTTACTTATTATGAAATAAAAAAAAAATATGAATGTTGGATAGTGAGTTGAGATTGACAATTCACTTATTATGAAAATCAATTTGTCATAGTTGCATACAAATAAGTTTTGCAATAGTTGTGGTCGGATATTACCACATGACGAGACCCGTAAAATGCTTTTGATTTGAATTCACCATCACAACCTTGCGCTGGAAGCTACACGCCACCACTATCAGCGTACGTGGTGTGTTGGTACAGGACTATGGACGAAGTTATTTATGAACTTCGTGATTTTGTACGATGACGGTACGAACAGGATTGTTGGTGTACTATTCTTTGATTCAAGTAAGATCGAAACAGTATTACATTTCAAACGAAAGTTTAAATGTGATTTGTTTGGTGTGCAGAGGTAGATTGCTTACGTTGTGATGATAAGACTAAGACATGATTAAAAGATTGGGTGATCAGATCAGTGATCATTGCTGATCTTGGACTTTGAATTTTTTCTTGTTTTGGCGAATTAATTTCGGATTAAAGTCGTCAATAGATGGCACTGTTCAATTTTAAAACTCGACATGGTTTCTTCCACACCTTTTCATATTGTTTAAAAGATTCTTTAATAAGGTTTCATGTACTTGATTCTATTCTGAGATTTATTTTTGGGGTTTATACCTTAAAGGCAGTGATTATTTGATAGCCATCATGCATGTTTAAATTGAAATAAATTCACCACGTAACGCTTATTAGTACATACATACGTATTTATGTAATGTTGTCGATAGTTATCTACCAATGCAAAATAATGAATGTTTAATTGAGGTTTTGTCGGTTTAATTAAAACAAAAGTGCACCATCTATCAGCAATCCTGTTTGTTCGTCTAGCGCTATACAATGTATGGCAATAATCGCAAAGATTTTTGGAAACTCCTTTATTATTTATTTGGGCTGATTGAGGTCAGTAAGGCCGAGTGGTAAGAACATGAAAGCCGTGTGCTTCCATGAAATTACAAAACTAACGAAAATCGGTAAGTTTTCCAGTTTGTGGGGATGGTGAGCTACTTTTATGAGTACATTGCAATGCAAGGCGTATTTGTACGCCGGGGATGATCCGAGAAATGCTCCTATCATAAACTTCTTGTAAATTGAAGTAAATCATAAAATGTGTGAATCATTTCTCTATATTCTCTATAGTCGCTTAGCACTTGCACAATGTCTCAATGAAAATAAATGAATGATTTGAGTTATTGTTGATAAATGAGGAAACTGTTTTCATTTTAAGATTTAGATAAAGATTTAGATAATGTACCTCCTGATAGAGGTATCGCTGATTTTTAAGAAGAGAAAGAGCGCCCGAGCTATTTGTCGTTATTGTGTCGACAATAATGACGTATTTTTCTGTTGTCAGTTTTGTTTTGGTCAGAAAAGGTTCCCAAAGCACTGGGAAGATGTACCTATTCTGGAATGCGTGGCCCCTACAAGGACATGCGCGCGCCGCCACATCATCTGTACAAGATCGATTGGTTGGCTGGCTCGAGATGTACTGACCAGAGGCAGTTGCTGAACACATGGTGCAGAAGCAGTTATTGACCCCGACAATGTGGCCGTGGCCCCGACAATGTGGCCGTTGACCCCGACAATGTGGTCATTGCCCCGACCTTGTGGCACCTGTTGGCTCCGACAATGTAGCCGTGGCTCCGACACTGTAGCCGTTGACCCCGACAATGTGGTCGTTGCCCCGACAATGTGGCATTCGTAGTTGCTGAAGACGAAAAGTCTAAAGCATTTATTGGTCCCTATATTGAGGTACCTGTGTAAGATCGATCTGTTGGCCGGCTGACCTGAGAGAGCTGCTGAAGACACATGGGCGGAGGTGGCTCTTGGCCCCGACAGTGTGGCCGTTGACCCCGACAATGTGGTCATTGCCCCGACAATGTGCGGCACCCGCAACTGCTGAAGACACAAGGGCGGAAGCAGCTGTTGGCCCCGACAATGAGGCCGTTGACTCCGACACTGTGGTCATTGCCCCGACACTGTGGCACCCATTGGCTCCGACATCGTAGCCGTTGCCCCGACAATGTGGCATTTGTTGACCCCGACAATGTGGTACCGATTGGCCCCGACCTAGCGGCCGCTGCCCTGAATCGTGGCACTATTTGATTTTCTGTTCTAATGTTGTCATAACTTTATTGTCGTTGACATATAAAATTGTCAATGCTAATGTAAATGTAATGCGTGTGTTGTAATGTATGTGTAATGTTCTTTCAGCTATTTATTAACTGCCTGTTTTAATGCCAAACATTGTCGTTGACGGTTGATATCCGTATCTCCGTCAATGCTTATGTTATTTCCTTTCAGCTATTCAACGCTTGTATTAATGTCTGTGTTAACATTGCCGTTGACATATTGGATTGTCAATGCTAATGTTATTTTCCTTTCAGCTATTTATTAACTGCCCTCTATTAATGTCATTAACATTACCGTTGAGATATTAAATCGTCAATGCTTATGTTATTTCCTTTCTCAGCTATTTATTAACTGTTTGTATTAATGTCATAACATTGCCGTTGACAGTTGACATCCCGTAGCTCCGTCAATGCTGATGTTATATTTCCTTTTCAGCATGCTAATAAAAATTTTATTTCACGGAAATGTTAACACTGTTTGTACTTTTCAGCATGCTAATACGATTTTATTTCTGAAATGTTAATGCTTTATACTTTTCAGTATGCTAATATGATTTTCATCTAGAATGTTAATGATCTATCTTTTTCAGCATGCTAATACATTTTTCTATCTAGATTGTTAATGCTATTTACTTTCCATCATGCTAATACCTATTTTGTTTGTGGAATGATAATGATCTTTTCCTTTTCAGCATGCTAATTATTTTGTTTCTGGGATGTTAATGTTATTTACTTTTCAGCATGCTAATGCGTTTTTCTTTCTGGAATGTTAATGCTGTTTACTTTTCAGCATGCTAATATGATTTACTTTGCAATTTTCTTGCCAGAATGTTAATGTGATTTTATGTCCCTTGTCTGTTGTGTGTTCAATATATTGGTTTTGTCCCAATTGATAACTGAATTAGTATTTAGAGCTTTTCCTTTGAAATGAAATAAGTTTAGTTGCAAATGTTAAAAGTCGATGTTTAACAATTTACAGTCGTAACGTTTCTTATTGTTTTCTTTTTGATCTGAAATGACTAATTTGACAATGGAATGATAAATATTGGACCATTGGATTCTTGCCTATGGATGATGATTAATATTGATCTTCTCTCATACTCAGAAGGACCTAATTTCACCTAGTGGAGATCAAGCTGACGAGGACGTTCAGCTGTCAGGAACGGCCGTGTTAGCTGACTGAAGATTTGAAAGAAGAACAAGCTGTCAAGATGCAGTATGAAGCCCTTCAGTCTTGAGTAGTCTGTGGTAGACTGCACCAGCGATGGGTTGTGATGGTTGATTGTGCGCGTAGCTTTACATAATGTTTATGTGATCTATTGTGTTTCCATGTATAAAGTGTAGAAATATGATCCATGTATTATAAAAGGGGTTTGTAAACATAAATCTACGAGTTTTATTCAGAGTAGATAAGAATATATATTATATAGATGGATCTAAAATAAATCTCTACTTTTGACATCACAAGACGTTTGGATATTTCAATATATGTGAAAGCAATTTTTCAGACTGGTTTCAAAATGTGATATATTTTTGTTGGATATTTATTTATTTAGGTAATATTGTGAGGAGCATGTTACATAGTAAACTGAATTTTTATGGAGTTGTTAAAGTTCAAAAGTTGCTTCATACTTTCGTAAATCATCACCGTTCATCAATCAATCATCAATCGTTTTCATTTGAACATCGTCTTAAATCATAAATAAATACAATATAAATGAGAAAGGATATGAGTTCGTGTGTTTGTTACTCAATCATGGACGGATTTTGATGAAATTTGGTTCATGGGTAAAAATATACCGAGAAAATAGTACCTACATACCATACATAAGGTACTTTGTCGTCCTGAAATTTTCACGGGAGCAAAGCCCAGGATCTCAGCTTGTTTTATATATTATTATTTCAAAAGAATATTTATGTTCCTCTGAGCTCATGTGCTCCACGACCCGTTGAGTGATCATGCTGGCGTTTTATCACGGCGAGTGTAACGGCTAAAATTAGTCCCTTCACCCCAATTCGAGCGGCTCGTTTAAGTGACGCAAACGTTAATACCGGCTGCAAAATATATACGCGGTTTTATGTAAGATCCAGTACACATACAAGAATATATTAATTGTAATTAAATGCATATCATACAATCTGCCTCAATCTCAATGATAGCGGTTTTCCAGGCTGTGACTAGATTGATTTAATTGTGTATGGTAAATTCCACTGAAATCTACTTACTTAATTTTAGATTATCACTGCAGAGCACTATCACCGTAACAGTAATTACAAAGCAATTTCCAAAATAGATATTTTAATAACCTAAAATTATCAATCTTTTCTGCTTAAATATAATGTGTCTGACGACGTGTAAAACTTTGTTTTGGCCTTGGGCACCTGTCCGTGCAGTGAGTTTCTGTTTTTAAAGAAATAAAGAATAAAGAAATCATAGACGCAGATTTTTTTTTTGTTTTTCTAACTCTATGGTTTATATAGTACTAGCTTTTGCCCGCGGCTTCGCCCGCGTGAATTTCCCACGGGAACTGTGCTTTTTCCCGGGATGAAAGGTACCCTATGTCCTTCTCCGTACCTTCAGCTATGTGTATGCGATAATTTCCAGAAGATTGTTTCAGTAGATAAAGCGTGAAGAGGTAACAAAGAAACAAACTCACTTTCGCATTTATAATATTAGTTAGGATTTGGTATTCTAGTACTCCAATAATTTGCATATCGTCATTTAGACGTGTCGTGTGCACTCGCCCTAATCCGGCCGTGAAGGGCATCAATCTCAGGGGATTTGTCGCGGCTTGTCCTCGTTGTTAGGTAAATACCTAGGAATATTAGGTAGGTACGTGTTTATGGAGGCGTCGGATATTCGGTCACGGGAAATGTAAGCAATTTGGGGGTTGCTTTAGAATAGATTAAACTGTTTTTTTTTTAATCAACACAGATTGAGTTCTTATTCCTTTTCACAAATTTACTAAAATTATAACTCTGAAATGCATTTTTATTTTGGGGCAAGTCGGTTCTGGCGCTTCGGCGGCCGCTGCCGCGCCACGCTTCTGCTCGCTCGCCTCGCGCGTTTTGGTTTATGTATAACCTAACGCTCGTCGCTTCGCTCCTCGCAACCTATCCTACCTTTTTCAGAAAGGTCGCTTTTGAGTTTAATCCTTTCTAAAGCCAACCCGCAATTTGCACTATCTTTGCTTTATGAAATAAGTTTTTTGTATTATATGGTTAACTCCTATTAATCTTGCAGGAATCGAATTCATATCGTGTTGTGGCACTTTTATAACGTCTTATGACATTATCTGTTATCTAGGGGAGTACAGTGTAAAGTTCTCTGTAAACGTGGTGCTGTTTTCAAAGTAATAATGTTGAACTGCATGCTGCACCACATAAAATACTTTGCAATGATCCCGTTCCCGATTGCACCATTACTATATCCAATTTTACACAGACGTTGCAGCTGTTTCGTTTCACTGGTTTCTTTTCTATATAAAATGAACCAAACACTAAAAATAAATTATGCGTCTAAAAAATTTATTTTAAAATTACTTTTGTCCGCGGTTAAAATTTTTTTGAGAGAGATACAACACTCTAACAGATAGCCGGACGGACAGACAGTCTAGGTTCTCGTTTTTTGCATCCTAAAAATGGCAGTTCAGCATTTTTAGGATCCAAAAAAACTAAGCCAGCAGTAAGAACCTTTATTTGGAAAATGAAAACTTATTTTTACATTTTCATCTTACCAATGAAGTATTAAATGAAAAACAAAATAGTTTAGTTAGGTACGTATTATTTCCATGAACAGGTCGCTGGTGTCCACGGACTGCGGTGATTGCTTACCATCCCGCATGATAATTTGCCTATATTCTATATATAAAAAAACAGAATCTCAGATAACAAGGAGGGAAGTTTAGAAATTGGTTGCGTGCTAAAAATAATTTTCATAGTCATGCGAGCGAGACCCAGCGCTGCCTGCCACTTCTTGAGCTCCTTTAATTAACTTACGTATGTAGGTACCTATTTCATGTAGGTTGTATCTAAACAACATACATGGTTTATATCATACTGGCGGAATGTTTGTTTTAGACAATCTCTCTCTGTCTTATCGAGTGGCTTTCACGGTCTTGTTCAAGAGATTCTAATTCGACGAATGCTGTAGACGTGGATTATTTGACAACTACAAAATGGCGGTTACACAAAACTACAAAACACAGTTTACACACGTGCATCAAATAATTCAAGCTTGCTCTAACGAAACTGAAAATAACTTTTAGTATATTGTATAGTAAGGTTAGAGGACATTTTCGAACCTAGTGTGTAGATGATACTCGTACTTGTGATTCCAATATTAAGTTTAAAAAGTAATAATAACTACTAATAATATATTATAATATTGTTACGGGCAACTGTACGTTTTCGTAACAATATTTAAATTTGTCCTAGTACCATTTCAAAAATCTTATTTCGTCTCGCCATTGAAATAAAATATTGTATGCATAGAAGTACGTTTTTCTCATATATTATACCTACCTACCTATATAAAACACTAGGTACGTCCCAAATTTGTTTACGTTACCTTTCTGCTACACAAAGCATATTAGTCATTTACTGGAGAGGTTATCTTTGGGTAACGGATGCTCTACGCACATTATACATTCGTTTACCCTCCGTACGCTTGATAAAATCTACCCAAACTCTCTAATTAGGGTCCACTCGGCTTTCCGAGGCGAGTCAATGGAAATATCTACCAAAGAAAATTGAATGAGCGCTCGTTTTATATTTTTTAGGTGTATTTACTGAGTTCAACTAATAAATTCATAATTATAAATGTTTTTACATTGGTACTGACTAAGTTTTAGCTAATTACCTCATGTTATTGATTTGTAAGATTGAATATGACGAAGTCGAGGTAAATTCTTTGTGATTTGCCAACATTCTAATTGTAAATGCATATTGAAATTCTATTATAAAAATAATAATATATCTTTGGTCTAATTTTAAAAGAATGTAGTCAACTACACAATTCTGCAACTGAGGCATGTTAGCATTTTGATAATTAGACCGATGCTATTTAGGTTACTTATTATATAGTACTAGAAATAGCACTAGAAATAGAACAGTACTAGAAATAGAATGTATTACCGTCTGAAAAAGTTTTAAAATTGTGTACATTATACAGGCTCGGACATCGTTAACATCCGCCATAATCGCTCGGGAACCATTTGTGGCACAAGATGCGAGCCATTTGCTTCCATTTTCCCCTGCTACTCCATCACCTGGCTAATGGCTGCTAAAGAGACTTATAATTTATTCACCAAACAATGTGTGCCGCTGGATTTCACCTGATAATGCGGCTTTCTTCGTGGCATGTTGCATGAATTTCAGTCTGGGAATCAATTTATGTATCATTTTGTTTCATTCCACGCAATGACACTCACAAGAGCAGTACCTAGCTCTTAAATAATTAGAAGAAGCGTAGAAATTATCTTGGAAAATGGTTGATACATAAACAGAATTTAGCAAGTAACAATCACTTAGTTTTCTCTTCTTTTATATTACAAAACAAATAAATACATTAGATATAGGTATAATAAATCCATCACAAGAAAATATTAGTACCTAACTATTAAAAATTAAATTCATCAACGTCACTATATGAAGAGCGGTGTCACCGAAATAAACTAAAAATAAATTGCAGAAGAATTAATTCGTAATCAAATCCATTGATATTAAATAAAAAATCCATCGCATTAAAATTCTTTGTCCGTTTATGGGGTATATGCATATGTTGACCAGTATGCATAACATAGGTATTCCGTTGTAAACTTGAATCTAGAATCACGTTGAATGTCTATATTTACTTTGAAATAAAGAGAAGTGCTTTATCAAAGTAAATATGGATATTCACGTTCCGACTTGATGCCAACGCTCTGCGGAATTTGGTTATGATAAATATAACGTGACGTGAGTAGACTCCACGCTCGCCTTATAAGTTTCCTAGTTCAGCTAAAACATTACAATTCAAATATAAAGGTTCATTGTACATGTGCACAAGATATAAGCTAAGCTTTGCAGCTATATCGACCTTTACAGATAGATACTACGTTTTCTCGCTTGATAGCTATTTTGTTTACTTCTACCTACCTGTGTCCAACGATTTTTTACTCGCTTTTTTTACTAGTGGATTTATGTGTTTATATGTACCACTTTGTGTATTTTTAATTTATAGGCACTATACAACTATGCATATTTGTCTCAGTTGTTGTCAAATGACAGCTGCTGAGCTAAGTCAGATTTTAGTCAATTTCACATCAGTAGCCATGATCACACATTCGTCAAATAAGAAGATGTATTTAAATTATGGCATTGCGTATATTGTTAAACAATAGTTATTGAGTGAGTGAAGGATTAATAAGAAGGTTTTTAAGTATGATTATTTTATTTTAAGTGTTTGTGATTATTTTATATTTACAATGTTATATAACTGTTATATAACAATTTTCTAATATCGTTATGCCCTGTAAGCGTAATAAGGATTCTAAAGTTGATCGATTAAGCTGCTGTAACAAGATGTAATTTAATATCGTTTGCCAGCCTTGTTTGCTTAATTAGATGCTACTCCGTCTTTGACAGTTTGTTTATTCTTCGCCAATTTATTTCTTGCAGGATTATCTCCTTTTCATTGGAAAAGAAAAAAAAAATATTGATATATCCTTTTCTTTTTAACATATCTTAAAAGATAAAAGCCAAAAAAAATAAAGTGAAAAGAAATCTGCTTTTTCAATAAGTTCGCATAGATACTATTGGAACCTGCCTGCTTATTTGCAGCAAACAAGCCATTTATATAACACTAGCCTGTGCCCGTGACTTCGTTCGCGCGTATCTCAGGTTCGTAGCGGCGTATCAAGATGAAACCTACGCCAGATTTTAAGTTAGACCTACAGTAAAAACCGCATCAAATTTGGTCCAGTAGTTTTTGCGTGATGCGCGTACAAACATACAAAAATTCTACAAAAAATAGTTTTGGCTTCTATTGGATTGAATTTTTTGTAGAGATTTTCAAGCAAATAAATATGTGTTTAGCAAAAAGCAGAAAGATGCTAGACAAGCTTCAATAATATTTTATAGTTTATTGCACAAAACGTTAAGCGAATGGCAAAAAGCGGACAATAAAGATAATGCGACATTTTATACAATCCAGACAAAGCATGAACTCTGGTGACCGCCCCGGTAGGATAAAATACAATGTGAGCATGTATACTCCGAGTGTCTCTGCAAGATTTGTAAAATAAAACTTCCACAGCATAACTAAACTTGTGAATTAATACTAAAGAAAGATTTTAGACATGGCGGTACCCACAAATTAGTTTTTTGAACCTGGCTGTGTAGAGGACTTTTTTTTTTAATAATGTTCATATTAGCTCATGTGAGTAATATAGTTTCCTTTGAAATAAGCAGCACTTTGTTACTCTCTATGAAAGTATTCACTGAAATGAATCTCTACCAGTTTTGAAAGCAATACACTCAATAAACAACGTGAAAAATATGTAGCCAGGAGTCCCTATCCAGGATCTTACGGGAGGAGCACATTAAAACACGTCCGGCACTTTTGACATTTATTGACAGAGGAAGATTATGAGCTACCCTACAAACCCAATACTAAAACTACCGACATATGTCACACCCTCACCCTTAATTAACACTAAGTATGATTTTTATTTTAATAATTACATTTTTTTTTTACTTAAGTACTAGTAACTTATTCTAATTAATCTATCTCAAAACCATAACGCACAACAGGTTTTCTTGCCCGGTTAGCTTCCGGACGGCTCACCGGAGGTAAAACGTTAGGGTTGTCGATGGTACTATTTTCTAATTCTTCCCTGGGATTTACAACTTTTGAAATTACCGGTGTTTCCTTTTGCGCTCGACTCCTGTACCTCTGATACTATGGTATTTTCCGTATTTACCATTTCCGCTACGGATTCTAAACTTTTAATGTTTTTATTCGGTGACCCTGCTTCGGAATCATCTGTTACATCAAAACAACTGCTACGCCTTTTTTTAAGCTGATCTATGTGTCTTTTTAACGGTGGACCACACTCCCTATTTACAATATAATTGCGTGACCCTAACTTATCCCTGACTATACCACCAATCCACTTTCCCCCAGAATAATCTTGAGCCCATACTGTATCGCCTACCTCCACCCTCCTATCAGTTCCGCCCGCATTATGAACTTGACGATTTTGAGCGATTTGTACTTTAGTTTCTATCTGCCTATCTTCCGTTAACAAGTCTAACCTCGAACGAAGACTACGGCGCTGTAAGATCATCGCTGGTGACATACCTGTAGTACTATGCTCCACGTTCCTGTACATCAGTAGGTAAGTTTGTAAAGCGGTGTCTAACTCAATACCATCTCTCAATGATTTCCTAATCGCACGCTTACATAACTTTACTGCGTTCTCCGCAGCGCCATTGGATGAGGGATGATAAGCTGCCGTAAACGTTACTTTGACGCCATTGTTTGTCATGAATTCTTTATATTCTCGACTGGAAAATGGTGGACCGTTATCCGATACAATTTCTTTGGGAAGTCCAAAACGTGCAAATGTTTCCCTTAATACCTTTATTACTGCACTCGCTGTTGTCCTATGCATGGGAAATACTTCCAACCATTTGGAGGTTGAATCTATTATAACTAGAAATGTTTTCCCTTGGAAGGGGCCCAGGAAATCTACATGCAGGCGTGACCATGGCTCCTTGATATATGGCCAGGGCTGCGGAGGTGCATGTGGTGGGGCGCCCCCTCTAAAGCGCACGTACTGCAGCTTTTACACACCTGTTCGATATCCAGGTCTATGCCCGGCCACCATACAATACTACGCGCTAAACTCTTCATTTTGACTATTCCTAAATGGCCAGTGTGAAATTCTTTGAGTAGCTGCTCACGCAGAGTGCCCGGAACGACTAACCTATAGCCCCAGATTATACAGCCCCTATCTAAGTATAATTCATTACGCCGCACAAAAAATGGTTTCAAATATTCATCTTTACATTCGTTTGGCCAACCCGTATTAATAAAATTTATCACTTTCTGTAAGATATCGTCTTTAACAATTCTATCTTGTACAATTTTTCTGGTAATCGGTAAAAAATTTTGGATGAAATTTAAATATGTAATTTCTTTGTTTTCCTTTTTAATTTTATCTAACGGTAACCTAGATAAGGCATCGGCCGCATTGTTTTCACTTCGTACATACTCTATTTTATAATCATATCCAGACAAGATGACTGCCCAGCGTTGCATTCTACTAGCAGCCATTACGGGTATCCCCGTCTTGTCCCCAAAAATACTAACCAGTGGTTTGTGATCTGTCCTAAGTATAAATTTTCGACCATATAGATACTGATGGAACTTACGTACTCCATAAATTATAGCTAAACCCTCCCGTTCTATTTGCGAATATGACTTTTCCGCTGCTAGTCTAAGCGGTCACGGGAATTTTCGTAACGATCAGGGAAACGGATAGACTTGCTTTTATGGGTTGTAGAGTAGTCCCCTAATGTGAATGATGTCGGTCTGCCGGCTCTCAGTGGTAGCTTCTTCGAGCTATAGGGCGTGGAAGGTGCTTCATTGTTGCGAAAAAAAAACGATCTGAGAAATGGTTAGTTTTAGTACATATTCAAAGTATGGCATCTCCGCATGTGAAACAAGTTGGTCTGCCGGCTGTCAGTGGTTGCTTTTCAGAGCTATAAGGCGCGCAAGTCACTGCATAGTTACAAAAAAAAAACGATAAGAGAAATGGTTAGTTTTAGTACCAATTGGTAGAATGGTGTATCCACAGATGAAACGAGTTGGTCTGCCGGCTGTCAGTGGTTGTATTTCAGAGCTATCATCGTTCACGTAAGTCGCTTATTTAAGGAAAAAGTCTAAAAAAAACATTGAAAAGCGGGAAAATAGGCGAATTTTTCTAGTTCATGCCAGCCGCTGTCGTATCTGCGTATGTTTGACCCAACCTCAAACTTGCGCCGCGCACCACCGCACTGTGGGGAAAAAAATCACCTCTAGAGAAAAAAAGGTTTACTTCAGAAAATCTACGTCGATTTTGGTAAAAACTGACTATGTATTTCATTTTTGATCTTAATAAGAAGACTTTTTATTAATACTAATGCTAACATTGCATTCTTTTAATAGGTACTAAAACTGACCATTTCTCTTACCGTTTTTTTTCGTAACTAAGCAGTGACTTTCGCGCCTCATAGATCTGAAATGCAACCACTGACACCCGGCAGACCAACTTGTTTCACATGCGGAGATGCCATACTTTGAATATGTACTAAAACTAACCATTCCTCAGATCGTTTTCTATTTTTGCAACAATGAAGCTCATTCTAGCCTTAATAGCTCAAAGTGGCAACCACTGATAGCCGGCATACCAACTTGTTTCACATGAGGAGATGCCATATTTTGAATATGTACTAAAACTAACCATTTCTCTGATAATTTTTTTTTCAACAATGAAGCCCATTCCAGGCCCTAGGTATAGCTCGAAGTGGCAACCGCTGAAGGCCGGCAGACCAACTTGTTTCACCTGTGGAGACACCATTCTTTCAATAAGAACTAAAGCTGACCATTTCTTTTACCGTTTTATTTCGTAACTATGCAGTGACTTTCGCGCCTCATAGCTCTGAAATGCAACCACCGACAGCCGGCAGACCAACTTGTTTAACATGCGGAGATACCATACTTTGAATATGTACTAAAACTTACCATTCCTCAGATGCTTTTCTATTTTTTGCAACAATGAAGCTCCTTCTAGCCTTTATAGCTCAAAGTGGCAACCGCTGACAGCCGGCAGACCAACTTGTTTAACATACGGAGATGCCATACTTTGAATATATACTAAAACTAACCATTCTTCGGATCGTTTTCTATTTTTTGCAACAATGAAGCTCCTTCTAGCATTTATAGCTCAAAGTGGCAACCACTGACAGCCGGCAGACCAACTTTTTTTCACATACGGAGATGCCATACTTTGAATATATACTAAAACTAACCATTTCTCTAATCGTTTTTTTTTTCGCTACAATGAAGCCCCTTTCAGCCCCTATAGCTCAAAGTGGCAACCACTGACAGCCGGCAGACCAACTTGTTTCACATACGGAGATGCCATACTTTGAATATGTACTAAAACTAACCATTTCTCTAAGCATTTTTTTTCGCAACAATGAAGCCCCTTTCAGCCCCTATAGCTCAAAGTGGCAACCACTGACAGCCGGCAGACCAACTTGTTTCACATACGGAGATGCCATACTTTGAATATGTACTAAAACTAACCATTTCTCTAAGCATTTTTTTTCGCAACAATGAAGCCCCTTCCAGGCCCTAGGTATAGCTCGAAGTGGCAACCACTGAAGGACGGCAGACCAACTTGTTTCACCTGTGGAGACACCATTCTTTCAATAAGTACTAAAACTGACCATTTCTTTTACCGTTTTTTTTCGTAAATATGCAGTGACTTTCGCGCCTCATAGCTCTGAAATGCAACCACTGACAGCCGGCAGACTCAACTTGTTTCACATTCGGAGATGCCATACTTTGAATATGTACTAAAACTAACCATTCCTCAGATGGTTTTCTATTTTTTGCAACAATGAAGCTCCTTCCAGGCCCTAGGTATAGCTCAAAGTGGCAACCACTGACAGCCGGCGGACCAACTTGTTTCACATGCGGAGATGACATACTTTGAATATATACTAAAACTAACCATTCCTCGGTTCGTTTTCTATTTTTTGCAACAATGAAGCTCCTTCTAGCCATTATAGCTCAAAATGGCAACCACTGACAGCCGGCAGACCAACTTGTTTCACATACGGAGATGCCATACTTTGAATATGTACTAAAACTAACCATTTCTCTAAGCATTTTTTCATAATCATAATCATAATCATTTATTCCTTTAAAATATGTGTTTACAGGATGGTCAATACAAATATAGTGTCAAACATATTTTGCCAGCTGAGGCGTAGGAAAATTCAATATTGTCAATAATAAAAAATATAAAATAAACTTCAAATGTCAATTAAATTACAATTACAATATCAATTGATAATAATATTTAAAATTAAATGAATTTTGTAACATTATATTTTAGCCTCAAGAAATTCATTAACACTATAGTAACGTTCCTTTATCAATAAATCATAAACTGCTTTCTTAAACCTTCGAAATGGTAGACATTTTATAGAATTAGGTATCTTATTATAAATTTGTATACACATAGCGTAACAATTTTTATGATACATCATTGTCCTTGGTATATGAGCGTGCACCAGTCTATCTCCATTCCTTGTATTGCGGGGATACATTTCCCTTGCCTTCTTAAATAGTTTAAAATTAAGCTTTACAAATTTCACAATTTCTAATATGTATATGCATGGTAGTGGCAAAATATTAAATTTTTCGAAAAGGGGTTTACATGATATATAAGGAGCAACTCCTGCAATAGCCCTCACACATTTTTTTTTGAGCGATAAAGGCTTTATTTATGTCAACACTGTTTCCCCAAATAACAACACCATATCTAAGGACTGACTCAATATACCCATAGTATGCAAAAAGGGTAGTTTCAAGAGTTGCAACTTTCCGCAATCTGAATAATACATAAACATACCTATTTAGTTTGCAGCATATATTGTCAATATGTGTCTTCCAATTAAAACTGTCGTCAATCGCAATACCCAAAAAAGTTACAATATTGGCATGATTTAGAGATTGTCCATTATAAATGACATCTATTTCTTTTTAGACCTTTATTAAAATGCATATAGTTTGTCTTACTCAAATTTACGGAAAGATTGTTCTCATTTAACCATTGTATAACAGCATTTACGGCCTTGTTTACTTCATTAATATGTTCTTCTACCGATGACCTTTCGCTGTTTTTTATTATCAATGAAATGTCGTCCGCAAACAGAATAATTTTATGTTGTATGATATTTGGAAGGTCATTGATAAAAACGAGAAAGAGAAGTGGGCCTAAGACACTCCTCTGTGGTACACCAAATTTATTAGTTCGATAAGACGATTTACATTGTTGACTTACTTTTTCATCATTAATATATTCAATCTCGACGCATTGCCGTCTATTTGTCAAATAAGATTGTAACCAATTTAGAGTTGTTCCCCTAATGCCATATTTCTCTAATTCATGTAACAGTAAATCATGTGGTACCATATCGAAGGCCTTTGTCATATCGAAAAACAAAACAGTTGTACTCATTTGTTTATCAGTACTACAAACAGTATCACTTACTAAGTCAAAAACAGCACCTATAGTCGACTTGTCTTTTTGAAAACCATGCTGTTCAGCCTTGATTACGTTATATTTTTCGAAAAAACAAATAAGACGTATATGCATGCATTTTTCAAAAATTTTAGAAAAAATTGATGGCAGAGCTATTGGCCGATAGTTTGTCAAAATATTCTTGTCACCTTTTTTAAATAATGGTCTTACTAAAGAAGTCTTAAGTGATTCTGGAAAACAACCCTTTTCAAAAGACATATTGATTAAAAATGTTAAAATAGAACTTAGAACTTCGCAACAATGAAGCCCCTTCCAGGCCCTAGGTATAGCTCGAAGTGGCAACCACTGAAGGACGGCAGACCAACTTGTTTCACCTGTGGAGACACCATTCTTTCAATAAGTACTAAAACTGACCATTTCTTTTACCGTTTTTTTTCGTAAATATGCAGTGACTTTCGCGCCTCATAGCTCTGAAATGCAACCACTGACAGCCGGCAGCTTCAACTTGTTTCACATTCGGAGATGCCATACTTTGAATATGTACTAAAACTAACCATTTCTCAGATCGTTTTCTATTTTTTGCAACAATGAAGCTCCTTCCAGGCCCTAGGTATAGCTCAAAGTGGCAACCACTGGCAGCCGGCGGACCAACTTGTTTCACATGCGGAGGTGCCATATTTTGAATATGTACTAAAACTGACCATTTCTCTGATATATTTTTTTTGAAACAATGAAGCCCCTTCCAGGCCCTAGGTATAGCTCGAAGTGGCAACCACTGAAGGCCGGCAGACCAACTGGTTTCACCTGTGGAGACAACATTCTTTCAATAGGTACTAAAACTGACCATTTCTTTTACCGTTTTTTTTTCGTAACTATGCAGTGACTTTCGCGCCTCATAGCTCTGAAATGTAACCACGGACAGCCGGCAGACCAACTTGTTTCACATGCGGAGATACCATATTTTGAATATATACTAAAACTAACCATTTCTCTATCGTTTTTTTTTCGCAACAATGAAGCCCCTTCCAGCCCCTATAGCTCAAAGTGGCAACCACTAACAGCCGGCAGACCAACTCGTTTCACATGCGGAGATGCCATACTTTGAATAAGTAAAGGTGAAACGAGTTGGTCTGCCGGCTCTCAGTGGTTGCCACTTCGAGATTGTTGCGAAAAAAAAATGATCAGAGAAATTGTTAGATTTATTACATGTTCAAAGTATGGCATCTCCGCATGTGAAACAAGTTGGTCTGCCGGCTGTCAGTGGTCGCATTTCAGAGCGATGATGCGCGAAAGTCACTGCATAGTTATGAAATAAAACGGTAAAATAAATGGTCAGTTTTAGTACCTATTGAAAGAATGGTGTCTCCACAGGTGAAACAAGTTGGTCTGCCGGCCTTCAGTGTTTGCTACTTCGAGCTATA
This sequence comes from Ephestia elutella, assembly GCA_018467065.1. NCBI lineage: Eukaryota > Metazoa > Arthropoda > Insecta > Lepidoptera > Pyralidae > Ephestia > Ephestia elutella. Next base: position 7,475,626 of record CM031573.1, on the reverse strand, counting down.
CCTAGGGCCTAGAAAATTGCCTTGAGAAAATGGCCTTCATTGTTGCAAAAAAAAATTATCAGAGAAATGGTTAGTTTTAGTACATATTCAAACTATGGCATCTCCGCATGTGAAAAAAGTTGGTCTGCCGGCTGTCAGTGGTTGCATTTCAGAGCGATGATGCGCGAAAGTCACTGCATATTTACGAATAAAAACGGTTAGAGAAATGGTCAGTTTTAGTACTTATTGAAAGAATGGTGTCTCCACAGGTGAAACAAGTTGGTCTGCCGGCCTTCAGTGGTTGCCACTTTGAGCTATACCTAGGGCCTGGAAGGGGCTTCATTGTTGCGAAAAAAAATGCTTAGAGAAATGATTAGTTTTAGTACATATTCAAAGTATGGCATCTCCGTATGTGAAACAAGTTGGTCTGCCGGCTGTCAGTGGTTGCCACTTTGAGCTATAGGGGCTGAAATGGGCTTCATTGTAGCGAAAAAAAAAACGATCAGAGAAATGGTTAGTTTTAGTATATATTCAAAGTATGGCATCTCCGTATGTGAAAAAAGTTGGTCTGCCGGCTGTCAGTGGTTGCCACTTTGAGCTATAAAGGCTAGAAGGAGCTTTATTGTTGCAAAAAATATAAAACGATCCGAAGAATGGTTAGTTTTAGTATATATTCAAAGTATGGCATCTCCGTATGTGAAACAAGTTGGTCTGCCGGCTGTCAGCGGTTGCCACTTTGAGCTATAAAGGCTAGAAGGAGCTTCATTGTTGAAAAAAATAGAAAACGATCTGAGGAATGGTAAGTTTTAGTACATATTCAAAGTATGGTATCTCCGCATGTGAAACAAGTTGGTCTGCCGGCTGTCGGTGGTTGCATTTCAGAGCTATGAGGTGCGAAAGTCACTGCATAGTTACGAAATAAAACGGTAAAATAAATGGTCAGTTTTAGTTCTTATTGAAAGAATGGTGTCTCCACAGGTGAAACAAGTTGGTCTTCCGGCCTTCAGCGGTTGCCACTTCGAGCTATACCTAGGGCCTGGAATGGGCTTCATTGTTGAAAAAAAAAATTATCAGAGAAATGGTTAGTTTTAGTACATATTCAAAATATGGCATCTCCTCATGTGAAATAAGTTGGTCTGCCGGCTATCAGTGGTTGCCACTTTGAGCTATTAAGGCTAGAATGAGCTTCATTGTTGCAAAAATAGAAAATGATCTGAGGAATGGTTAGTTTTAGTACATATTCAAAGTATGGCATCTCCGCATGTGAAACAAGTTGGTCTGCCGGCTGTCAGTGGTTGCATTTCAGAGCTATGAGGCGCGAAAGTCACTGCTTAGTTACGAAAAAAAACGGTAAGAGAAATGGTCAGTTTTAGTACCTATTAAAAGAATGCAATGTTAGCATTAGTATTAATAAAAAGTCTTCTTATTAAGATCAAAAAATGAAATACATAATCAGTTTTTACCAAAATCGACGTAGATTTTCTGAAGAAAACCTTTTTTTCTCTAGAGGCGATTTTTTTCCCCACAGTGCGGTGGTGCGCGGCGCAAGTTTGAGGTTGGGTCAAACATACGCAGATACGACAGCGGCTGGCATGAACTAGAAAAATTCGCCTATTTTCCCGCTTTTCAATGTTTTTTTAGACTTTTTCCTTAAATAAGCGACTTACGTGAACGATGATAGCTCTTTAATACAACCACTGACAGCCGGCAGACCAACTCGTTTCATTTGTGGATACACCATTCTTCCAATTGGTACTAAAACTAACCATTTCTCTTATCGTTTTTTTTTTTGTAACTATGCAGTGACTTGCGCGCCTCATAGCTCTGAAATGCTACCACTGACAACCGACAGACCAACTTGTTTCACATGCGGAGATGCCATACTTTGAATATGTACTAAAACTAACCATTTCTCAGATCGTTTTTTTTTCGCAACAATAAAGCACCTTCCAGGCCCTATAGCTCGAAGAAGCTACCACTGAGAGCCGGCAGACCGACATCATTCACATTAGGGGACTACTCTACAACCCATAAAAGCAAGTCTATCCGTTTCCCTGATCGTTACGAAAATTCCCGTGACCTCTCGGTCTATGCGTTCAGTACTCGCGAAGCATACGCAATGGGCCGCTCGCCGCCCTCGGGCATGAGGTGCGAGATGACCGCGCCGACGCCCGCGCCGCTCACGTCTGTCGTCAGGACGAGTGGCAGCTCGCCCGAGTAATGCGCTAGTACTTCGCTGGATATTAACATCGACTTAACTTTATTAAAAGCTTGCATACAACTGTCATTCCATTCGTATTTAACTTCCTTTCTTAACAATTTATACAATGGTCCTAATATTGTGCTTAAATTCGGTATAAATTTAGCATAATACATGACGAGACCTAAAAATGACCGTAATTCTGAAATATTGGTCGGAGCTGGCGCATTTTTAATAGCTTCTATCTTACTTGGGCATGTGTGTACTCCGTGTTTACTTATAACAAAACCTAAGTAAGTAACCGAATCAGCAAAAAAAGTACACTTTTCTTTCTTAATTTTTAAACCGTATTTCTGCAATCTTCTAAACACTTCATGTAGTGTAAGTAAATGGGACTTATTATCCTCCCCCGTTATTATTAAATCGTCTAAAAAAATACCTACCCTGGGTAAATCAGCAAATAATTGTTCTATTTTCCGTTGAAAAATACCCGGGCTCGATGCTAACCCATATATGAGACGATTGTACATAAATAAGCCCTTATGTGTGTTAATAACAGTATATTTTTTTGATTCGTCTAACTCGAATTGAGCGTAGGCTTGTGACAAATCTAATTTCGTAAATTTCTCTCCTCCGTGTAATTTAGTAAGTAGGTCTTCTACTCTGGGCAAAGGATAGTGGTCCACCTCTAAACACTTATTCAATGTCAATTTAAAATCGGCACATACCCGTATAGTGCCGTCTTTCTTCATAACTGGCACAATAGGCGTAGCCCAATCCGAGGTGGTAACAGGTGAGATTATACCATCTTTGATCATCTGGTCCAGCGTGCGCTCGACGGGCTCGCGCAGCGCGTAGGCCAGGGGTCGAGCGCGCAGAAACACCGGCCGTGCGCCCGGCCGCAGCTGGAACCCCACCGTCCCACCGGTGAACCGTCCCAACTTATCCTCGAATACTTCACAATATCTGGAACTGAATTCCTCCATATTAAATTGGTACCTTAACTGACCTAACTTATAACATGTATAGCTTTCCAATGGAATTGTAATCTTTAATTCTTCTAACCAATTTCTACCTAACAGGCAAGTTTTTCCACTTTTGACTACAAACAATGTTAACCTTTTACTAATATCGTTACATTTCACAAGCGCATCAAATTTACCCACCGGGGCAACCCTCTCGCCGGTATAATAGCGTAATACTAAATTGCTAGGTTTTAACACGTGTTTCCCGAAATACTTGTTATAAGAATCGAGACTAATACAGGAAATCGCACTGCCAGTGTCTATTTCCATTTTTAATTTTACCTCCTCAATCATAAGATCTATGGTGTATGGCTTAAAGTATTCTAGCTGAGCGTCTAGTGAATAATGATTTACCTCTTCAGATTCGTCACTGTTTTCGCTGTCTCGTTGAACTCCATACAAAACCTGTTGTTCGTTTAGATTATAAAACGATGATGTCCCTCGCATGTTTGGGCACATTTTCTTTAAGTGTCCTTCTTTATTGCAAACACGACAGACGTACGTTTTGAATTTGCATATCCTCGATTCGTGTTTCCCGCCACATACTGTGCATGAACTTTTCTCGTTATAACTTCTGTAACTCGACGAATACGTTTTGCGCATATTGGAACTATCACCGCTACCCGCTCCTCTTGTGCCACTTAGGCCAGCCCGATCGGTCCCCGCCGCCGGTGAGTCACGCACGGCCCTCGCGCCGCCGCCCCGCTCGCCCCGGCCTTTGCCCCGTCGACTCGCCCGCAGCTGATGCACTGCGCTCGAACTAACACTACTCAACGGCCCACCATCCGCTCGATGCCGGGTACAATCTTCGACTAGTGCCGCGTTCGTCGCTGCAGCTTCCATTGAAACCGCAATTTTATATGCTCTGTCAAATGTAATTGTGTCATCCTCTGTAAAAGCTTCTGTCGGGTATCATCATCGATTAAACCGCACACGAATTGATCCCTCAGGTTCTCTTTTAAAGATTCCGCTGCAAATCCACAGTCTTTACTCATTTTTTTAACTCGGCAACATATGTGGCTATATTTTCATCTGCCTTTTGAATACGTTGTCTCAATTTAAAACGTTCAGCTAACATACTCGGCTTTGGATTTAAATGTCCTTTCATTAAATTAACTAATTCCGTAAAAGTCTTTTTGGCGGGTTTCACTGGTGTGCACAAATTTACCATTAGATCGTATGCTTCATTCCCCATAACAGTAATTAATGTAGCCACTTGTAGTTCTGTTTTCACTGAATTTGCCGCAAAATATTGTTCCAAGCGATCCACGTAGGTCTCCCAATTGTCCTTGTCAAGGTCAAACGGTCCAATCTTGCCGACCGACATCTTCGATTATTCTTGCGTAAATCAATAAACTTCATATACCACACGCGTACTGGGTTACTTTGAATCGTCGCCACTGAAAAATATGTAGCCAGGAGTCCCTATCCAGGATCTTACGGGAGGAGCACATTAAAACACGTCCGGCACTTTTGACATTTATTGACAGAGGAAGATTATGAGCTACCCTACAAACCCAATACTAAAACTACCGACATATGTCACACAACGGAAATAGGAATGAGGAAAAGTTTTACTTGGAAAACATTGAAAACAAACAACAGCGCAATAAAAACAGAATTGCGTGTCCCCATGGGTTATAACGTAGGGAAATAAGATTTTTCTTGTATTACTATTGTTATAATGTACAAATAAGCTGTATAAAGAACTATGTTCCAGTAATTGGGAAAAAAGTATAAGATATAATTTCAGTAACTAAAAATTACTAGATATCTAAGTACTTATTGAGCCATCGACTGAACTTAATCAAACTACTTCAAAAACATTTGTAGGTACATGATCATTATCCTAACTAATATTTTAAATGCTAAAATGAGTTTGTTTGTTTATTTGTTACCTCCTCAAGCTTTATCTACTACCAATCTTCCTGAATTCGTAAATTTTCTTCCTTTCTAAGTTTGTATACACATAGTTAGAAGTATTAAGACGGACATAGGGTACTTTTCATCCCGGAAACAGCACTGTTCCCGTGGGTAATTCACGCAGGCGCGCGAGTAAAAGCTAGTTTAAAATAACCGTATATATAAGTGAATAGAACAAAGCCATAGATGTCAACTAGTAAATAATCGAAGTTCTATCTGGTGCCAACTGGAATTGAATAGTTAACAGAAAGCGTTACATAAAATAGTTATAGCTATAACCGGTATAAAGCGGACGGAGATTCTGGCCAGCGCACGGTCGCTGATGCTCAAATTGTGTTTGCAGTTTTGCAGTAATGTTCCAGATATTCTAGTTTCGAATGCAATGATATCGACTGTCTCAATAGTGTTGGAATCTTTAGTATTTTGAAATCACAGAAATAAGATTCGGTTATTATGTTGTCTGTATGTCCAAATCCATCGATCTTCACTTTTTTATCCTAGATACTAAATTATGTTTTCAGTATTGAGCAAAACTTATTACTTACACGTGGGACAAACAATCCGAATGCCATATATAAACGGGGCGCAGTAGTAAGGGTAGTAACTTTTGTACAGCCATAAATGGCATGCCATTAGTATTGTAGGGTAGTAACACGAAGCGAGGTCACAAATCACAAATACCAACGGACATTTCCAAGATAAAGTTCGCGACGGAAACGTGCCAACTAAAAGTTTGAAGCTCCGGTCAGCCCTTAATTATTGATAACTCCCTCCCTTACTCCCTTCACACCGAGTTATGAACTTCAGTATGAATAATTGAAACAGTGATTGAGCCTAATCGGCATTAATTCTATAAACGAGACAGAAAAGGGTACGGCATCATCGCGTTTTTTTTTTAAATTTTGCTTCGTAGCGTATTTCTGGTATGATTCTGGCGGGTCTCTAATGATTCTTATAAAAATATTTGTAATAATATAGTTCGAAATAATGTTTTTTCACATAATCATAATTATTATAAATTAAAATTAAAATAATTTTTTTTTACATAATTTTTTTAACATAATTGTTTTGTAATAAATACAAATTGTCATAAATATAAATAATCATAATATAATTTAATCATAATAGTAATGTACTCATAATGTACAGAGAAAAGAGAACTCATAATGTACGGATGCATTTAGAGAAAAGGTAAGATTTGTTAAGTTTTGGTTTTTTTGTTGTTTATGTTCGCGGCTTAGGGGTGGCCCAAGGCCACCCCCGCCGCACCCTAACCTATACTAGTGTTTGTGTCAACTTAATGTGAAGTAGGTATAATCAAAAATCGAATTGTACATGTCTAATTTTTTTCAGATTCAGGAAACCATCAACAAAATAAAAGATTAACAAAATAAAAAATAAACTATGTTTATGACCATAACAATTATGACAAATCCATTATGATAAACCATTTTATAAGAAAATTCAGTATGACAATCTATGATTATGCCTACACAAATATTATTACAATGAACATTATTTGCATAAAATATTATGATAAAAAAATTATGAGAAAGGCCTTATGACAAACCATATTATGATTATTAAACTTATGAGAAATAAAAGGATCCCGATTCTGGCAGTCTATGTATTTGCCAATGTTAAACACAAAAGTGATATAAGTTGTAATTTTTAGTAAAATATATTGGTATTTAAAACCTTACAAAACAAAGTTTCCCAATCGAACTTATTGGATTTTGTTTGTTGATCTACGTTTATTAACAATATCCAATTAGTGCAATCCACATAATGCATGTCCAAATGTTCATGTTCGGTAACTGAATCCCACTAATTTGTATAATTATTGGACAATATTATGATAATCACGACAACACGGCTAGTTCCCGATTCGGCTCTATCACTATTATAATATACATACTTAACTTACAGAAGAAGAATGTTTCAATATAAGTTAAATATCATTTTATAGTTATCGTTTTATAGGTATTTATGCGTTTTCGACATAATTCTGCCGTATCGTTGGTGAGATTTATTACTTTTTCTCTACATTAAATGTAACTTTTCTGCGAATAGTGTAAAAAGAATCTCGATTAGTCTAATTTGATTATCGGCGGATGTTTGATGGTCTGTTCTTCTTCACGCTAAATCTATAAATGGACGAGCGGATTTAGATGAAATTTAACACACGAGCAAATCCTGAAATAGCATACCTAAGATCCAAGATGTTCCAAGATTAAGAAAAGTCCATTATCACAAAATACGTAATTTTCAAATAGATTATGATCATTCGTAGTTATGGGTCATGAGACTCGAACCAACTGACTCAGGGCTGGGAATAAACATAAGAAACAACATAGATTCAGCAACAAACACAGGACTGCATGCAATCTCACTGATTAACAGGAAAACATCGCAATCAAATCAACCCAGCGATTCCATTGTGGGTAAACACGATGACTAATGAACTTGTGAACAAATTATACTTAGGTAGATACCTAGTTATTCTTCTAAAAATAATTAGCACTTGTGGCCGCCTGTGTTCAGGATCTTGTAATTAAAATATTTGTTGCTTGAAGTTATTTACTTAGAATATAAACAAGTATAAAACCGCCAGGACTTGGTTTTGAGTAGCGAACTTTAAAAAGATTTAACAATAGAAGAGTTAATAGATAAACAAGCTAATTATCAAAAAATAAAAAACACGACTGACAACTCACATAGCCTATGCCACTCAGAGAAATGCAAGCAATCTAAAAATACCTCTGACATCAAAATCTGTTAAGCCGTTCAGGACTTATGGTACTTATATTAATTCTGTGCTTATGGTCAATAAAGAAACTTACATACATACATACATACATGAACCCTGAAAACATAACACTCCTTTTTTGGTCAGTCGTGTGAAAACAGTAGGAGATCGAACAGAGTCGTCGTTAGAGAGACTTTAGAATATTTAAAATTTGATTATCTCGCACTGCGACATCTGTCAGTGCGCTTAAATACGTTCAGAGTAACGTAACGTTAGTAAGGTATGTCCGTGAACACACTCTTTTAATAGCTATGTACAATCTTCTTAGTTTATGTGTTGATCTTATATACGAGTTGTACAAAAGAAGGAACAAAAGGCAAACTAGTGGCGAAATGATAAACGTAAAACAATTTGTTAAAATAGCTGTTATTTAAGCAGTTAATCTAATAAAGCGGGACAAAGATGGAGTTGTCGGTCGTCGGCATTCAGCAAAAAGTTAAATTGCAAGAGTTCCACTTGGCAGCCCGCGCGCGCTGGAATGTGTCTGCGGAATAAAGCTAAGGGCCCGTTCACACTGCAAGCTTTAAACCGAACGTCCAACGAGAACTATTATAGCACGCATAGCTGAGCTAGTTTTTCTTACATATACGTCCAGTGTAAACTATAAGATAACAGAAAAACTGCCACATGTATACGACGTAAGACGTTCAGTTTTATGGATGCAGGCAGGTGATTCGTATCAATAGTGATTGTTCGTAAGTAGACCAGAATGTGTTTGATGAAGGAATGTATTTAGTTCTATGCACTTTTAATGTATCTATGTAGTTTGGTTTAGCTCTACGGTTGAGTCTTCTACTATCGAAGAGTTCTGTAGACAGGTGTAGTCATAGTGCAGCTTTAGAATGAAGCATATTCGTATTATAAAATGAAAGTAGCATATTTTTGGACGTTACACAATATACAGGATGTTTGGGTAAACACCAGCAACTTCTCTAGGGGTACTCATGAATATCAGCAACTTTTTATATGGGACCGGCTCTGATATCTCAAAAAAAAAAATCAGCTGTTCCATACATTTTACAATACCTACTTGCCCAAAATGTATGGAAAAGCTGTTTTTTTTTTGTTTTTATTGCCTGGATTACTGGATGCTGCGGCTTCTAAATAATACGACGTCCAAACAAATGAATTTTCAAATGAAACTAAAAAAATAAGATTGGAGCTTTAACCTATAAATATAAATAATCAGGTATTGTGTTGAGTCTATGGTACCTATACAACGAGCTATAAATCATAAATTTATATCAGTTACTAGGTGTAACTGAGTATCACAAAGTTTAAAATTTTACGAAGTGTATGTTACAAAGCGATGTAATATGAACAAGGTTCCCTTCCCTTACTTTGCCATGAAACTTTAACATAAAGGTCCGGTGATACATCTTCATTACGCTCCTTGTTAGTTATGCAAATAACAGTTCAAGATTCTAGAAATTTTCACAGCGAACTGTTCTTGTTCGTTGCAAACTTTTTGCTCTGTTTGGAGTATTTACATTTAGAAGAAATAAAAACGAATGCTAATAAGATTTCAAAAACACAACTGCCGTATAGAATTATGAGAAAACTTCTCTGAAATGCAAAATCCCTCAATCACGCCGTTTTAGATAACAATTGTTAAACAATAGACGCAATACCTCACGCGGACTCTTCGTCGATGAAGGATTAAAATGAACCTACCAAATTATTTTAGAAGCAATCCTTTATGCTTGTTTATGTGGCCATACATTATACCATTTGTTAAAGAAAACCTGTTTATTTCTCTCCAAATGGCAAAGAAAGATTTAATTTAATAAACAAGGCGGAAATCCTTCTTACAAAACTTATGCTAATTCGAATTTGTCAGCTTGCGGGTAGCCTTCGTCAATTTATGCGTCCCGGTGGGACTTTTATTTGGATAAGGGGAACTGCCAGGGACTCCCGGAGTCTAGATAGCGAGCAATGCTTTACGGTAAAATAAATTCTATGAAAAGTTATTAGTGATTTGTATAATAGAATCATGGAAGTAATAAGTAAGTACTACTTCCATGAATAGAATTTATTTACACTCTCTGCTCAACCCTAAGGTTTGACTGTCAGACAATGCTTTTAGCATTAAGTCCACCTTTTGAACTGTACTTTTTATGTGTGTACAATAAAGTTTAAATAAATAAATAAATAAAAAAGTTACTACTATTGGTAGTGTCGCTTGTTAGGTTCTTGGAAATGATGTTGTAAATCGATGAATATTTTGACTAAAGTTGCGGTATCTTCTTTTGCGTTAACATGTTCTAAGTACTAGCCTCTGCCCGCGGCTTCGCCCGCGCGAATTTTTCACGGGAGCAGTGCTTTTTCTCGGGATGAAAGGTACCGTATGTCCTTCTAGTACTTCTAACTAGTTACTAACTACTACTAACTTGTTCAGTAGATAAAGCGTGAATAGGTAACAAACAAACAAATAAACAAACTCACTTTCACATTTATAATATTAGTTAGGATTAGGATATTGATAATTTTTTTTTCTTGATGACACAAATAGCTATTTATTTTCTCATGAAAAAGCAAACAGTCAACCAAAACGTGGAATGGAGAAACACAATGTGTACAATAACACAATATAACACATCAGTGTTACATTGCCTGTCTGTAAATTAGTATCAGATATGTATGGCATGAGGCATCGTAAGGTCTGGTTCCAGGAAAAATATATCAAGGTTTTGTTGTACGTCTGACTGAGAGGTCGAAATTATCTCGAGATAATTTGTTTCGTAATAAAATTGTTTGTTCTTCTTGTCCGAATAACTGTTACCTACTTTAGTTGTTTCTAGCCGTTTCCTTGGAATTACCGGATAAGATGTTTTATATAATAAAAAAAAATATTTATAGGTGTACATAAATATCAAACTGTTTTGAAATCTCAATTAGCGCGTGAGAAATGTTCATTATTTTTTTCTGAAAAACTTAAATTTTAGTACCTAGTTAATCTCTCTCTCTCTCTCAGCCGAAAGACGTCCACTGCTGGACAAAGGCCTCCCACAAGCATTTCCACAACGACCTAGTTAATATTAGTACCTTATTAGTTATCTTGAAAATGGATTCTAGCGAATAAAATACATTTTTTTGTTTATATGCGCTGAAACTTGACATCTAAATTCGGGAGCTTTTGTACACACGATCAGAATAAAATAAAATTGTATGGAGTCGCCCGCAGCTGTCGCTGTCGCCCATTGTCACGTACAGTTAGCAAAATAAAAATATAGTTACTAAATACATTTGATCCTTTTTTAAATGTCGCGAAAAAAAGGAATATATGCGTATTATCAACCTCTACTATTCCTCTATTGTCAAAATCTACTTTATTACTATTCAAGCATCATAATTTACGTTTATATTATTTATTAGTAGCATAGGATAGGACTAATTCAGAAAGGGTTATGATGTGATCATGAAAATCTGTTACAGTAGTGTAATGGTCGATTTACTTTGAAAATTGCTCGGTAAAAAATATGCTTGTAATGACGAAATTTTTTTTTCAAGGATTTATCTAGATATCTGGATTTATCTTGAGATCAGCAGAACTAATGGGAACATGTCAATAGAAGCAGTTACGCCTAAGTCTTCTGCCTATACTTACTAGGCTATTTGGATTCTAAAATCAGGTATTATTTTTAAAGCCTTTTCTGTAAAGAGTACATTTCAGTTTTTGAATTTAAGCTAAATTCCATTTAAGCGGACGAAACAAACAGACACAACAGTGATGTTATCGTGTTTGGAAACCGTTCACCCGCGGGGAGGTGGTTCGAAGGTTCGGCTTTCCCTCGTCTCTATGTTTATTTACACTGACATTTTAGTATCCGCGGTTTCAGTTTTTAGAAAAGGTGCAGTATCGATAAGAATAGTAGTTCTATCGAGCGAATCATTTGAGAGTTAGAAAAAGATGATTCACGCGAGTGATCGTTCGTGAGTGAGTGGGAAGATGACCATTTTCTTTATTTGTAATCGTCTTTGAATGATACAAGTTCAGTACGAACGAATATTATTCCACGATTTTTGTGTTGTCACTTCCTATAGTACGTAATTGCAACTAGTAAAACCAGCTAAAAAAATCATACATTATTTGTTTGCGTGTATTAATTTTTAATCTAGATACAATTTGAGGTAGTAACCTAAGTTTAAAAATACTTTTATGACTTACTTATACAATGTAATCCTAACTAATATTATAAATGCGAAAGTGAGTTTGTTTGTTTGTTACCTTTTCACGCTTTATCTACTGAACCAATCTTCCTGAAATTTCGCATACATATAGCTGGAAGGACGGAGAAGGACATAGGGTACTTTCATCCCTGAAAAAAGCACTGTTCCCGTGGGAAATTTACGCGGGCGAAGCCGCGGGCGAAAGCTAGTATTATAATAAAAAGGTAATTCCCAAAAAATACATAATAGACCAGCCACTTACATTTCTCGTGCACATAAGAAGCCTTAACGTGAAATATTCATCCGGGATCGACTGATATATGAGAATATTGTTCGGTGCTGTCTGCCTCCATATTTGTATTGAGTGCGTGTTCTCTCTCGTAACCAATTGGGATTCCCATCTCGTCCTTTCAGGGATTCGGGTATCGTCGTCTCTAATTAACCGACTTCAAAAACGCGTGAGTATTTTGTAGTGTTTACGTTTAGGATACTATGGTTTGTTTCTGATTTACGGGAAAAAAAATACAATTAAATCTTGTAAGTCGAATCGAATGAAATTTTGATATTGTTCAAACTTTATCATGTAAGTCTGTATTTTTCAAACGTAATGAGAGTTAGCATAGCACTAAAAGATTAGCTCTCAAAATTCCAATTCCAATTCCGTGGATTCCATTTGTATGACTAGAACTTTTTTAATATTTAAAGTATAGTTCCATTCTAGCTACAACACTTTTTATATTTCCCAAGATCATTCCGTCTCTGGTCGCGGTGTCCGCCTGTTACAACTTCCAATTTGTTTTCTGTATCTCACCATATTTCTTTAGAACGTAGGAAATCTAAGCCACTATATCCTGGGGACGCTCTTCTTTATTCTTCAGTTTATCGTGGACAACATTATTATTCGCAATCCTTGTATTACATTATGTTGTTTGTTTTATTTCAACTGTACAACCATTCTGAAATTGCTTTGTGTTTGTATTATTTTACTATTTCAAATAAAAAATCATTGCATTGTTGTACACATTGTCATGATCAGATAAATGTATTTAATCACGATTCCTTTTATGTTTATTTTTATGTATATTTTAAAATGTGTGCAGTAGACATATCTACAACCGAGGAAAGAATTTGAGGTTGATTTTTGAAAAAAAAAACGTTGTCTACCTCCGGACTTAAACTATACACATTTCATCAAAATCGGTCAAGCGGTTTATAATTTTTATTCTATGGAATAACACTGAAAGCAAATCTAGTTATGTACTCGAAGCATATAGCAAAAATATTAAAGTTAACTTGGTAAATGAAATGTTACATTTTGTAGTTACAAAAATTTAATATTTCGTTTGGAAAATTTCATTTCATACATTTCGAGATCGGATAATCTGAAAGGCAAGCCCAGTCATGATTGCCCCGTATTTCAGCGGGGCGGCCATAGACAGAAGTTTGCCCATAAATATACCGACGAGGATGGGGTACCAATTACAGCATCTTCATTTGTTTTATTTATGTTATGACGCACAAAGTTATATTTAACTACAGCCTTTATTAGACAGATTTTACGTCCATTTAAAAATATTTGGTACCTAAATATTAGGTACCTAAATATTAGGTCCTAAATATTAGGACCTAAATATTAGGACCAAATTAAATTAAAAACTTTTTATTTGCTTGTCTTCTTGTTCTTAGGGGAAAAAAATAACCTCATTTTCTTAGATTCTTGATCATGGATGTTTAGGTATTTTAAAATATTCTGTCGTTGCATTAGCTGAGTTAATAATTGTTTTTATTAGATGACTTTATATTGTTTACCTATATATAAACCTTTACAAGCTTACAACTTATACAATACTTACACCTCAGACTTACACAGTTCTCAAAGAATACCAGGTGTCGCAAAGAAATCGCATGATTTTTCTTTGTTTTCCGCACAATTTCTTAAGCCCCTGAATATGTATTGAAATCCTTTTGATATTTTCACTACATAAACATTTCAAATATTTAGGTTTGTATGTTCAATTCTATATTACTTAGGTTCTTTTTTAGGGTTCCGTACCACAAAAGGCAAAAACGGAACCCTTATAAGATACTTTGTTGTCCGTCTGTCTTGCAAACTTTTTTTTTTCTCAGGAACGCTTAAAGGTATATGAAGTTGAAATTAATATCGAATAGATACTGGGATCCACAGTGTCTTTCAGCAAAAAAATAAACGAAATTAGGTATACTTCAACGCGATCAAGATATATTACCGAAAATGTTGCGAATTTTCGCATATTTTGCGATTTCAGCCAGCAATCAAAACCTATGGGGTAAGTACTTCCCGTTGACCTAAAATTATGAAATGTGGAAAAAAGCAAGGTCTAACAGTACTTACACAGGAATAAATCTGTAAATTGAAAATATGTTGTTGTAAGTGTAAAAAAAGGTGTTACAAACTTATTTTTGAGCTGGATTCAGTATGATCGAACTGCAAAGTTAAGTTTGTTTTTGAAACTAGTTGATCTTTTAGTTAGAGCTATAATGTGAGATGCTTTGCATGTAGGGAACCCGGTGCGCGAGTTTGACTCGCACTTGGCCGGTTTTTTAAATACCATAATATCGACTGCAAACAAAAATACGGTACTCATAGGTAATGTAAATTCAAACGCATTCCAAAGCGCGCATAGAGTCTTCGTAGAGTCTAAAAGGTCTACGCCGCCGTAGACCTTCTATCTATGACTCATGAAGATACGTTTACTTCTAATAATTTAATATCGGTACCCTATCCCTATGCTATGATTGTGTGAAATTTCAGATATTCTATTATGTGATTAATACGAGATAAGTACTTTTCTTCCTCAGGAAGATATTTCTTATTGTACTCGTATTTCGTTCAAATATGTAAGACTACCACACCACCCCAGCCATCGCTCAGGAGGTACATATATAAATGTAGGGGTGGGTCTAAAATAAATAAAACCTTAGAAATCTTTGATTTACTTTTATTAATTGATAGCGGAGCATAAATACATCTTAATTTTATTTTCTAATGGCTTCATTCTCTTTTCTCTGACTGACAATTTTTGAATGAATGAATGAGAGAATGGATTGAATGCATTGAATGTGAATGAAAGAACATCAAATAGGTAGGTACTGTATCGTTTAGAAATAAGTAATAAGTAAATAGAAAAAAAATCCCACATAAATTGTAGCTTATGTCACTTAGGTATAATGTAGCTTTCTATTGGTGAAAGAATTTTTGAAATCGGTTCAATAGTTCCGAAGATTACCACCTTCAAACAAACTCACAAACATACAAACACTTCCTATAAGTAAGCAACGTTCTGCTAACATGTCACATGGGTGTAATGAAATTAAATCCGAGTGGGCTGCCAAATCCTCTCGGTCGTCACACTGATCCTCGTCTAACTGAAAATGATACCCGTCGGTAATTCTGGATATCGGCTACCACCAACGGTTAATGAGTTTGTTACTTACAAATCTTCTATGTGTAGTTGATCACTTGTGGTAAATTCTATTACTTATTAATCATTTTGCATATGATAAGGTATAAGTTCATAATCGTTATCTTCTCGCAACGCAAACGCAATCCAAAAAAAATGTGTGGGTATTCTAACAAAACTCTTATAAATAAATTCGATAATCTATTTTCTAAAGTACCGCAATGACATGTAAAATGACACAATGTAAATTACACTTGGTTGGAGAGTGCACAGGTGTCCACTGCACTCGCGATGCAGGCCGCCTAGAAAGTTCTAGATAGGGGGGGCGAGGGGGGAGGGTGTTAAAGTGGGGGTTATCAATTACTGGTGCCTGTCGGCTAGCATCGCGGCTAGAATGGATGCCCTCTGCGCCTTGCTCCCGAACCAATACCTATCGTTTGTCACGTTAGTGGTTTCAATTCACGTGTGATTTGCGTCTAGGACGATCTATAATGTAAACCACTGGAGGTTCATTAGCTGTCATATTTACAATCAATTCTCGTTTGGGTAGAACTAGTGTAGTTGGTAGTCTAGTGTCTGCTGCACTAATGATTTGCTTATTGTACTAAGATAAATTGTTATATATTAACCCGTGTGGTTCCCGGGTTAGAATAGGACCACTCCATCTCATTCCATGGATGTCGTAATGCTTCCGATGGGCAGCAGCGTCGGAAGCTCACAAAGCCAAAAAAAACTGCGCTCGCCAACCCGCCTGCCAAGCGTGGTGAGTATGGCAAATCCCCCCAAAATCTTGGGGAAGACCTTTATCCAGCAGTGGATATTTTGCGGTTGTAATGATGATGATGAAATTGTTATATACTATTTGTACAAGTACCTATACTAGTAATTATTGTTATTAAGATTATTCTAGATATTGTTTTATTATATTTTTACTTATTTAAAAATAAGCAGAAAATAATATTGTAATGTCATTTAACTATAATTAATGGTACAATAACAATTAACGGCATTAGTATAATTAATACTGGAATTAAATGAGAATGTAACCACTAGAGATAAAAGCAGTAACAAATATCAATTTGGCGGGTTGGATGGCAACAAAGGCCAGCGTCAAGTGATGGATAGCGTCAAGTAATGGATAGCGTCAAGTAATTTAATACGTACGGAGCATCCACTCCGTTACGCCGACAGAGCAATTCCGATGACAAAGCAGTATCAAACGCTTACCTGAGCGAGAGGGCGGACACCGCGAATGGTTCAGTTTAAGGCTGATTTTCCACTTGAGATGAGCGACGTGCTATATATTCGGAAATAAATTAATCCTATTAGTAGACAATATAATCCGAAATATGTACATATGAAGCATCGTCTGTTACACGACAGAGCAATTCCGACAATCTACCGCCCCATGACAAACACAGAGGATGGTTAAATTAATTTTATTCGATCAAAGATTACTAAAGTACTTAGAAGAAAATGTCAACTATAACTTTATTTTGTAAAAGTTAATGGATACGATGTATCGCTTAATGACGACAAGAGTTTACCAAGTTATGAAAAGGGACTGCAAATTGTTTACATTTTCTAACTTCGTATTATTTTAAGCTTTCTATAAAGTACAATCAGCTGTAGAGCAACCTGTCACCCCTAAGATAGGGTTTCTCTGCATTATATGAGGTATATTCCACTCTGTTCACCTGGGTGATATCACCTGGGTGAAAAGAGGTGAAAAGAGTAGACTCTTTAGTATCTTCATTTCACCTCGGACTCATTTCACCTAGGTGATATCACCCCGGTGAATTGATTCGACAAAATTGGTGTCATTTGTTCACTTTCGCCTTTATTCAGCCAGGTGATAATGGGCCACTTTTTTAGTAAATTTAGTATACTTTTATCACCTACATACAAAATCTAAAAAAAAATACTCAAATCAAAGTCATGTTAATATTTTAATCAGTATAATGTAAATTATCTTAATAAGCTGTACAAAAGTGATCATCAGGAATACTCAGTGTGTAAAAATTTGTTTAATAATAATCAAAACATTATTTAAAAATAAAAATCAACGTAATTTTTCGAGAAAAAGGCTTACTCAAACAGTCAACATCGAAAACAATATTTAAAAGTACCCACCTAACTAAAACCATTTTTATTAATACTTACCAATCCGAACAAGAAAATACTATATCGCACTAAAGAAAATGATTAAATTATTAAATTTTTTAAACCGTAACAATCACTTTTGAATTTCTTATAAGGTTTAATTTACATTAAATGATTAAATATAGTAACAGGGCTTTTAATATGAGAGATTGTACGCGGGTGATTAAATTCTACTAAATTGATTAAAAAAGTGGCCGTATATCACCTGGGTGAATTAAGTCCAAGGTGAATAAATTACACTAATTTTGTGGAATCAATTCACCTGATTAAAATTTCTGGGTGATATGAGTCCGAGGTGAAATGAAGATACTAAAAAGTCTACTCTTTTCACCCAGGTGATATCACCCAGGTGAACAGAGTGGAATATACCTTATATGATGCATCTGAATGTAAAATATCACAAGCATAAAATGTTTCTCTGCACTGAAGAAATTGAAAATGGGTCGCTTGCGTGGCTTGCGCTTAGTAGCGCTTTGACCTTTATATCGTTACAACAAATTTTTACCTGTTTTTAATAGCTTCAAATTTTTAGTTTTTAAAATTTCAACCTTTTGACATCGAAACTTTAAAAAATTATGTGGTTAAATATGGCGTGGCAAAATTATACTTAATTGTTATGTACTTTTCCGTTTTTAGCAACAAAGGGTAATTTTCAATGAAGCGATTTACAATACAACGCATTTCTGAACAACCAATTATCGTGTTTTCACATTTTGATATGTTTCCTACAGCTGGCATAAGCTTGAACTGCCACCCCGCCCGCCGCCGCTTGTAACGTACTAAGATAAATGATACTTTTTAAATGTCACAATGTTGGGTAGTTCGTAAGGGTTACTGACATTTTGTAGGACATAGCGGCTGTAGAAAAATTCCATGGCAAACACATATTTAATGAGCGATTTTTCTGACAGCTAAATTAAGAAAAAAAAAATTAGTGTAACAAAGTCTCAACAGATAGCGTTTTATGAAAGCCGAGTCGTAATAATGACTGAACCTAGGTATATGATGCGCTTTTTCTTGTCAACCAGAGGCAGAAAAAAAAATCACATAACAGTTTGACAGTTGCACAAATCACAATATTGATATTTTTTAGTTGTTTTTTACTAAGTTTTATTTTTTTTAAATGCCAATCCCGTGATTTTTTTGCTTTTTGTATGGAACTTTATCTCTCGCCTTTTACTAAGCGCCATATAAGAAGTAATCTGGAACTATTTCTTTTTTTAATTTGTGTCACGGAAAATCCCTCATTGAGGTGTTGGTATCTACTTTGTAGCACATCTTAAGTTCTCTTATTTTTTCATAATCTACAAGAGGTGCATTTAAATTTGTTGTGACTGTCTACTTTTATTAATACTTCTATTATTTCTTTTTCTTAGTTTTTGTTACTCTGGATTTGTTGTTTCAAGAATGTTTTGTAATAATAAACCTATAAGCGATTTATGTAATTATGACGAATGTTTGGAGAGGCACTTCTGCGAAAATCTCAGACAAGACAGAATCAGAACGCTAACTAATATCAAATTTTCGGTCAAAGTTAGACAATAGCGAGTACCAAGTTCAAAGACATAAGTACGAGTACAATTAAAAGTAATTATTCTATCTGCGCAACAAAGGCCAAATCTCGAGGGTCATCGCGAAGACGCCTCGGGCGGAGGGGCCAACTTCAGCTGTTATCGTGACCAGTTTGACTCAAGACGTGCCTCGGACTGCGGCCAACTTCAGTCAATACTTCAATTTGTTGTTTTATTAATAGTGCTCTGAATAATATACAACATTAACGGTCCTTTGATTAGAAGACAAAATTTTCTAGCATCATCCAAAGTACCTCGAACTCGATCAATAATAATATTTGAAGTTTGTCTGTGAAGACAAGAAAGGTTGTTTGATTTTTTCGGATAGAAAATTCGCATTAGGGGTTGAATTGTGAAAGCCTTAAAATACTATTTTCAAAAAATTAAATAAAGTACACTTTTTGAGAGTTCCGAAGTTTACCAGTCGACAATTAAGGATCTCTTACAAATTACACTCACAACATACAATTAAGGACACTTACATCATACAATTAAGGAGAATTAAGGATTTAGTTTCGCCATTTCCGTCTCTCTCTCAGCCTAAAGACGTCCACTGCTGGACAAAGGCCTCCCCCAAGGATTTTATCCGTGGGGGGTTTTGCCATAATCACCACGCTTGGCAGGCGGGTTGGCGATCGCAGTGTGATGGCATAGTACGCGAAAAGATGCTGCTGCCCATCCTCCGGTGTTTTTAATCCCTTAGTCGCCTCTTACGACACCCACGGGAAGAGATGGGTTGGTGCTATTCTAGGGCCACACCACAGGCCACTGACTTTTCACTTTAGGGTTTAATAGTAGATTGTCTGCCAGTTTGCAACGTTGTCTTTGGACTCTAAAAATGGTGGAAAGGCTTGTATTTCTTGCGATTACAACATAGAGATCGGTTCGGTAATGCAATTCATTAACGCTGAATGCACGCAACCAATCCGGATCTGCTGTACGCTCCGGTGCATCGCAATCGGGTCCCAGCTTCCCCTGTACTTCTCGTATGTGTATGGAGAATATTACTGCTATCACTGAACAATCACCAATTTTGGCTGGACTTCGCCCGCGTGCGTTTTCTCGGGATGAAAGGTATGTCCTCACGCTTTATCTACTAAACCAATGTTCCTGAAATTCCACATACATATAGTTAGAGGTACTGAGAAAGACAAACGATACCTTTTATCTCGGAAAAAAGCACAGTGAGAATTATTACACAAACGTTCATTTTCTAAAATGAAGATGACCGAATAAAAGCAGCAATAGAACGAATACTAAAAATTAAAATACATGAATATTTATTAGTTTTCCTTAATCGTAAATTATGAAGAAAGCGCTTGGCCGGCCACGTTTATTTAAAAATATAAAACATTTCTTCCAATGTAAGCTTACACCTGGTTTTTTTTGGGTCCAAGAATAATTTTATAGCAGCACAAAAATTTAATAAGTTTTTATGCATTGAATGGTTAGAGAACCGTTCAGTAAAAGATGGATTGACAAATTGGTTTACCGAATACATTGCTAACACGGTAAGTCAATTGAGCACTTTATCTGACTTGTGCGAGTAGTTACGTGTTAAATCGCTTTTGAGGCTCTCCACTGTTGTTCAATGTTCCCTATTTATGTGTATTATTCTTCGTGTGAATCAGTAATTAGATAGATTTATTTTAAGAATTTTATACATATAGTAAGTTTTTATTTTGTTTGGCCGAAATGACAGAAGGTTATGTGATGATAGCATTAAATTGTTTAATCGAAAACGCATGATAGGTAGGTATTTAAACTTTTGCTATTAGGTAATAGGTATCATTGATTACTATGTATTTAGGTACCTACTATTTGGTAGTTCAATATGTTTTCCGCCAGAAATATTGTACACTAAATAGTTTCAAGGATTCTAAATACTAACTGAAGAGAAACTTATGCAGGTCCTTACTAACTCCAAGTTATATCGCCTCGTCCTTCGTTAGCGAGTTAGGTTAGCGTCTCAGTTGACATTGTGCAGTGCCGACACGACAATCAATGACATTAATTACTAAAGTTTAATATCAGTTTATTAATTACCTAATTGAAAATAATGTTTAATTAATAACGTTTTAAGTAAGCAATTACAATTTGAAACTGCAAATTTAAAGTAATTTAAAGTATTAAAGTTCAGTGGAGGTATACCTACTATACAAGGTTATTCTAAATAGATTGTGGTTCTGTAAATATCAAAGTTTTTTTTCCACCGAAATTCTAATAGCTGCTATTAATACTTATTCAGGTGCAAAAAATGTTGCAAGTAAATCTAAAAGACACAAATTGGACCACATTTATTTGAGGCTATCAAGTGATAATGCGGAGGCTATTTACTCTAGTCAACCTCGCGATAAAACCTATTTAATAAATACTGCACGCCTTGTTGTGTCCTACTTAATAAAGTTGAAAGTGTAATGGTACATTGTGATATAAGTGCGGTAAGTTGAAAATTACAGCCGAGGCGATACATTGCTAGCCCGAGCCGTAGGCGAGGGCTACAAGAAAGGCTGTAATTTTCAAAGCGCACGTATGTCATACGACGTTTTATAACATATTTGCGAGGAAATGTTTAAATAAAACTCAGAAAACGACAATACCAAAGAAAAAGCGCGCGGTATAATTTTACTTGTTCACAAATTAGCGATGCGCGCGCATCAGCGCTTTTTTTTAAGGCAAATGCACAAAAAACAGCCAGTATTACCAGTATTACTAATAAAGTAAATTAATATTTTTGTGTTTTGTTACAGATAAATGGTTGTAATTTATTGTCAAAATTAATTTAAACAATTAAACTTTTATTTATTTTATCTCCTAAAGTTAATTTTATTCATAAACTGTTGACCACTTTTCTGACATAAAAAGTTAAAAACTCTTTGCTAAGATTTAAAAAAATATCGTTCGTTTTTAGACGGAGCGTGTGTTTTAGTTTTACTTTACAATAACGCACAAGTGCGTAATGAGATACTCGTACAATACAATATTGACATTGGTGAAATAAGTGACACTTTACGAGCAAATATGTTATAAAAACATTTTTTTAGATTTTTTATTGCATTTATTACTTAAAAGTATACTAAACACCATAAGTATATTAAACACCAACGTAATTCACATTACATTTTAAAAATAGAATTTAATTTACAATAAACAGTAAAATATTTTTTTTATAAAAACAAAATTCATCGTAAAATAATGTTAAAGTATAAAACAAAGAAATGATGGTTGTACGTGTGTTTCTGTATATTTACACATTATAAACACCGAATCGTCCGTATCCAAACAACCACAATCCTCGGATATTCCCGTAACTAAACAGAGACAACCCAGTTTTCAGGGATTATGCCACATCCCGATCCTCGGCATACAGTATTCATTGGCCGACTGTCCTAATGAGACAATGTATTCCAGGTTCTCTCCAGACAAAGGAGGTGCGAACCGAGACTGAGCTGTGGTCGGTGCGTCGCTTCCTCACTTTGTGATGTTAGAGATACTAGGTATTTTGTATGAAGATTTGTTACCATTACTATATATTAACGGGACTTAGCATGAACCTTATGTGTTAAAAGTTTGAGAGCTTAAAAAGGATTTGTTAATAACAAGTTAACAGATTATAGCTTTTAAAAAAATTGAAAAATATCATCACGAGTTAATGAATCGGTATAAAGTCGGAAGTCATCTAGTAAATTTGCACACACTGCATCACTTTCTATAACATCTATGCATTTGATCTATCACTTGTCATGTTTTATCGAATAAATATATATATATTTATCTTTCAGATATTCATTATATTTTATGGAAATAAATAACCAGACGTTGCTGTATTTTATTTAAAAAAACCCGCTTGTGGTGAGACCTCTTTTTGCCATCGGCCAGGAAAATAGATTATTTTCACTACTCTTTTACGAGAAGTCGAGCTTTAATTGTCCTCCTGAAAACTAATTTCAAAAGTAAATATCTTAAGACAAAGAAAATCTAAATCCTAGATCCAATTTTCCCATTTTGCTGAGAAATACTAAACGCTGTTGCTTTAGTTGATTACAGAGAAGCTGTAGCAATATCCAGTTAAATAATAATAAAAGATAATGTGCCAGATAAAGAGCAGTGAGAAGTTATTTTATTGAGCAGCTAAGAGCAGCCATTGAGGATTTACTGAGAATGGCTCCTGCCGGCCATTCCGCAGACCTCTCTGGTATTGTCTTAGCAACTTCAGCTTTTATTACGATGGTAACGAGTCACTCACTACTCTGGTTAGTAATCTTGTGTTGTCTATGACCGCGTTTTGAAAATGGAAAGACGTTTCGTAATGAACATGTTTGGCAAATCTTTTTTTAAAAAGCAAGTCTTTTTTTTTTAATTTAACTTCTCCGCTCCGTGGAATTTCTGGATAAAAACTATTTCTATTCCAAATTTCGTAGAATTCCATTTAGTAATTTTTGTGGAAAAGAATAAGAAAAATCCATTAACATCATTCATTCTCACGTATACATATAATATTAGTAGGATGCTAGATAGGATTATTTTCATTGGTTCAGCAATTTGTTTTGTGAGCAAGTAATACGTGTAAGTATGTAAGTTTTCTTAATTTATGATATCCTATCTCGAAGGGTATAACTATCGATAGTAATTTATGAATACAATTTCCGATAATATTCAAATATAACAATATTATATATACAACCGCAGGTCTCTCTCCTAATTAAATTGTCGATTGCTTCCACAGACAAGGCCGGCGATAGGACTCATTGATAAATCCCAATCTAATTCCGATTTAGTGGCAACATTGGTAACGATTCGAGTGGACTGGGTAATACTGGGTATTGTGTGCCTATATACGGGTCAATATTGTAGCTAGGTTTATTTGAATAGAGGTAAGGTAGAGGTTTTTTCGTAACAAACTAGATAGAATCGAATATAGAACTCCCTTTCTTTTTGAAATCGGTTTATTTTCCATGAAATTGGAGCCTAAAGGGTTAGCTCTCAAAGAGGAAATCCTCAATGATAAAATACAGATGAAATATTATGATAATAATATTTGGACATTTATATATAACGTATTCATCTTATAGATTTATCTATCTATATATAGATATATAGATATATCTTAGATATTTATGTCTATGATTTAGCATCAACCATGCAAAATAAATTTTAATTGATCTCAACTAAGTAATATATCATTGTAGCAATCACCCCAAATGATTTATCGTATGTACCAGCAATCGCGTCAAGATAATCTCTCACATTGGTAGATGGTACCTACTCAGCCCACGAAGAGATGAATGGACGCCCACGCGCGGTTTCCCACACTCCTCCCCGCAATCCCCGCCCGCCCACGCGCTAAAGTACGGGCTACGTACTACCGTATTGCGTAGGCTGCGAAATGCGGGTAAAATTTAGGTTCTTTGTCTTTAAATTTCTGTTTTAAACTCAGGTATCACTGAAGATGAGCTTCGCCTAGTAACAAATTATGGTGCGAGGAATGAACATTATGAAGCTACGCCATGGATTAATCATAGGACGGGGGTGTTCTAAATATTTACGCATTTTTATTTCGTTCATATACTTTGATGTAAGCAAGCATCCATCCTACTCAAATATTTATTTAAAAAATTTTGATACACATGTATGTATCTAGTATAGGTTTAACCTAGTTTAGGCTCCAGTCCACCTCCCAATACATATTCATGTATTGTGTGTTGTTGCGGAAAATATTTTTTTTAAATTTTTAATGTTATATATAAACAAATAAGTCTTCTCTATGTCTTTTGTTGACTGCCAGCAAAAGTGTTATTGCTGTCATTGTCAGATAACATCTGAGACAAATATAAAGGTAAGGTATATTTATAATATAGGTTTATAAATATTCGTACTAGAGCTGACTAAGGACTGACTCAGAAATGGCGGATTAGCATGTTAACCATTAACGACATGTTCACACCGGATTTTTATTACAATAGTCACGTAATGCTGCCCGTGGCTAAGGCTACACTAGAAGGAGCCTCGCTTAGTTAGGCTAAGTCCACACTACAAGGAGCTTCGCTGAGTGCTAAGAGCCAAGGGACTCGCTTAGAATAGAATAGAGAGTAGACGTATGGCATGCTATCCACTCTGCGAGTGACACACCTAGCTAGGAACCTGGATAGTCACTAAGCTAGGCGTAGCGAACAGCCGTGGTGGTTAATTTAGAATAGTCGCCTAGTGACTTTGCAATTTTGTTCTGTTCTCATCAACGACATGACGCGAAAGTAAATGGTGTCACCTAGCTAGTATGCCGTGGGGCACTTTGTATCTTGTACACAAGCGTTGCTCCTAGCTTGCCTCTAAGCTTGGCACCTACAGTGTGACATTTTTTTTCTCGAGTGGAAACACCCTCGTCTCATCCATCCAGCCAGGGGAAGCCAGACAGGTATGTGGAACTCGAACCCACTAAAACCACACCTACCGCAAGTGTCAATGCCTACCGCATTTGTGCCGGGACCATGTGCTATTCTCGCTCCACAACCTACAGTGTGATCTTAACCTAACCCTAGTGCCGCCGCCTACACGCGGCATTCCCAATCCACGTGATTCGTTATATTTTGATGGAAGTTACCGCGCAAAGAAAAATTATTCTCGTAAGTAAGACGCGGGCCCAAAGCTAGACATATTTTCCAGTTTGTTCGACAAGCTATTTACTTGCTTGATCAAACATAATCATGTTGTCGATACTGTAATTTCGTAAGAAAATATTACGTATTACATGTTTGTACTTGGTCTCAATTGGTACTTGTTGTTTTGATAAATATTATTATTATTAGGTAATGTGACATTTTTACAAGAGTCGCCATTTTGTCCTAATATTACTTTATGTAAAAATAACTTAATTTCTTGGAACCAGGTTTTTAAAAGATCACGTTAGTAAAAACAATTAGAATCAACTGTCGTGCTGTTTGGAAAACAGAAAAAATTGTCTGAAGAAATTGGAAACACTGAAAATACTGCGACCTCACGCACATTAGTTTACATCTTAATGCAGTCTGAAAACGCAAGAAAAAAAAATTACTAATTACTCTCAATCAATAATTCCATGTTACTTTAAAATAATATTATGTGCAAATAGAAGCTTTCAAAATGTGAACTCTCTCATCTGCACAATATTACTCGTCCTTTCTAAATTGTTTAACGTAACACGTTTATTTTTCAGCCTCTTCGTCATATCTTCTTTAGTTAAGTTACCTACCTATTGTGATAATGTTAGGTCGGTGGCTGTCAGCTCGCATGGCAAAAGGCAAGGTAGCATCATCCATCTTGTCAGATTTACGGTTTGCCCGGACGGTTATCTCGGGCGCCCAGGAATCCCTGGATTACTCGCGCTATGTACACTTCTTTATGTAAATTAAAACATCTTTTGACAATAAATCAGTCATTTATTTACTAGCTACGATTCGATGACTGCTTTCTGAATCTCTATAACATCTTCTAGTTGATCTAGAGCATGCTCTTTCAAAATCAATCAATAAATCTTAGGGCTTTTTAACCCTAGCGTTATGCCAAATCTCTTTGTGTTCACTAAGCATGGCCTTCTAGTCTCACGACTCTCGGCTCTGTCTACTCCGTAACGGGATAAAGAAGTGATATGTTATCTGAATTAAATTATTTTCATTGGATGGCTAAGTCACGAGACCGCCAACGTTCGAGTCAAATGGTGGAGGCGTACTACATCCATAAATTGATATTAATAAAGGCATGATGATGATGCCTATTTGGTAAAGTATTGTATTTTTAGTCCTTCAGAACGTAACCTAATCTAAATTCAAATACGTAGCTAGGATTGGTGTAAGTTGTCTGTGCAGTAAATAGGCCGCTCAATCTCGTCGCTCAGACGAAGCTGTGCCCCCGGGAATAGCTTGACATAATGTGATGAATGAGATGGCTCTAATTCAGTAACGTATTATAATGTAGATATTTTTTTGGGTATACCAGGCATTTTTATCTGGGGATTTACTTGTAAGTTTTTGAGACTGATGAGGATCGAATACTAAATACCTATTGTGTTTATATGAGGCGAGCCATGGTGGAAAGCGAGTAGGTATAATCAGTAGTTAAAGCGTGAAGAGGTAACTATCTCTTCTTACGATCTTTTTGGTGGAGCATGAAGAGGTAACAAACAAATATACATACTCCATTTCGCATTAATATAACATATTTCGCATATTAGGGTTTTGTATTGGATATCCCATATTTGGATCATTACAGCTTTATTTTAAGTATCATCTTCCTTCTTATTTGAACATACAATTACACACATATAAGTACACTTCTTATTTCTACATATTTTACATATTATAAGTCTCAATGTGTATCCTTTATGTGTTTTGGTGCAATAAAGCATTTTTACTTACTTACTTATTAAATTAGTCTTTATTTTTTCTAGGTCACTCACTGAATAAATGTGAGTAATTCCAACATTTTCACTCAGAGCAATTAAGAAAATGTTGGCGCCCTGCGTTCGCATTTAGAGATCTGACACTCGAGCGATCCACGAGCTGAGGCTTTTAAAAATATTTGCTGGTTCTCAATGTGCCTTCACTATATTATTATTAAATAGAATCGTGAATTGGTCCATTTGGGTCCATTTCTAGCAATATTTTCATCAAATTACCAAAATAATAGGTACCTAATATTTTAAGAATTCGTCAATAAGTTAAGCAACACGCCTGCCCTTCATGATGATTATCTATTACGAACAAATACTCTTATTTCCAGGAGACACATTTACCCTCATTTAAGACTGTAAAGACTCGATTGCTAAGTTTCCGATACGGAACTCGACTCCCCTGAACTCATCGATATTGAATGCAACTGCACCTGACCGTTTAGTTGCCTCAATTAGAGAGACGTGAGGCGCTATCGCGAGTAAACTGCTGCTAGAAGTTTCCGTGATCACAACGTCACGTCCACGTGAACTTGTAGAATTGAAGAGCAGCCGTCTTTGTGTTTATTTATGTACTAGCAATTGTTGCCTATGTCACTCAGGTATAATCTTGCTTTCTATTGGTGCAATAATTTTTGATATCGGTTCTATAGTTCCGAAGATTAAGTACCCCCTAAAAATAAACTTTCAAACTTACAAACATTAGTCTTAAAAAAATGATGATGAAAAACTTGAAAGATTTTTTTGTTGAACTTTTGGTAGCAAGTAGCGATTTTATGGGTGGAATAGATATTGTTATTTTGTTCGGCGTTTTGGAAGTCGTTCAATTAGTAGCACAAACATATTTCTTTTAATGCCTTGATTTGAAGGAATTCTCAATAAACTTTTTGTATTTTACAGAGAGACATTAAAGCCTACAAGAAATCTATCTAAAGGTTTAAGCGTAAGGTTTTACATCCCAATTCGTAATTGAATCCCGGTTTTGATTCAGTTTTTTTTTTACCTAAGAAACCTTTTTCTACTGAAACCGATTTTCTCGTCCTTTGTACCTTTGGTTTTGATTTCATGGGCCGGTTATCTCGCAACGTCCATAGAGTTATAGGCATCGTTGAAAAACAAACCCGGTTTCGTTTTGCGGAGGGGATGTCTTTATATTATCCATCGCTTTCTAAAATTTCCATTGGAAACTTGAAAATAACTATGTTTTATCTATCAAATATTTACCACTACATGTTCAAATTCAACAGACAGCACAATGGTTTGTGTTTATTGGATGTAATGCCACTATTACTACTAGACATAGATTTATATAGGTACCTAAGGTCGATTTTGATTCAATATTAAAGAACTTGGTATATTACCTACGACAAACGCCCACCAAACAATGATTTCAACAAATCCTTTCCATTTCGGACGAGATTGCCACTCGTTTTATTTAGTTGTAAAGTGAAGAGCGTCGCCCACATGCAATATGTAAAAATATTCATGTTTCCCCCTTCCCCCCACACGTGAGAGCTACTTAGTATGCGATCCGAATACACGTAGGTACCTCTTTGTTGCAATTATTATGTTTCTTTTGGCTGTATGGAACGTTTTAATTTGCGCCCACACTTTAGGAATTGGATTTTGCTATTTTTAAATAATGTTGCGAAAACAACGAAGCAAAATGCCATTTACTTACTTATTCCGCTGGCTCAGTGACCCGACGTGGATCTTGGTCTCCGAAACGAGACAGCGTCATAGTCTTCATGCCATTTGTGCTCGTAAAAAATAGTTTATGGTAGATTCCTTTCAGACTATATATTGTTCAACAAGCAATACTTTCAATCGGTATATCCATATACCTCTGATATTTATATAAGTTCAAGGTCATGTTAAAATTAAGTTGACCTTCTAAAATTTAGAGAAATTGCTTCTAAGTAGTTGCTAGTTGACCTATAGCAAAGCCTTAACTTATTTTCACGCCAACCTGAAAGTTCAGCCACAAATGAAATTAATTCATGTAGGTATGTAATTAATTTGTTCGTAGATGCTAAAAAAATAATAGTAACGAATATAAATTGTTGAGAAGTTAAGGCGCTGGTTTTGTTTTAGTATCATTCCAATAGCTGTAGGAATTGTATATTTATTAGTTTTAAGAAAAATCTGAAAATTAGCTTTCTGAATCAGCAGTCTCTTTTTACAGTTAGCCGTCATCACTTGCAAAAAAAGTATGTAACTCTTCTACTACCCTGAACAGATTTTGATGAAATTATGTTGATAAATATGGAGAAAAAAAAGAAAGACATCGAGCAATGTAACCGAGACTCATGCGGACTCATGTGTCAAATCTTTCGCAGAAAACATTGCCTAAACACCGTCCACTTAAGTCGTAGGTGGAATTAATGTAAGAAATCTGTTAAGAAATCTAAGCAAAGAAAATAATGCGACATCAAAGACTTCAACTTGAAAATGAATTCAGACATACCAAAATATTCCTTATGAGAACCCTATTTCATATCACTTAAGAGTTTAAAATAAATTGACGCTATGGCGCTATTAAAAAGTGCTTGTATTACGACAAATATTTTAAGTGCTATTAGATAAGACTGCCAGACCCTTTTCATTAGTTTTTTGGTACATGCAAATTTTACACTGGAGTCTCTTGAAATTTAAACTAAATGAAGATTAAATTAAAAATCTTATTACCCATAATAAATCAAACTTTTACATCGTCACGTCATCTACTCAAACAAGTGCGTCCTTCATATAAATTTGTTCGGACACGATAAAGTGCTGCGGTCCATACAAACAGCCCGGCAACGTAATTAAATCGTAACTTTTCGGACCTAGTGATGTCAACCGATAACACAAGTAAATCGATTGGCTTGTTTGGTAACGCCATATTGGGTTTTATTGGATTTGTGCTCGGTATTTATTGAACAAGGATTTTACATCGTTATTTCATTGGCTTTTCATATGACCTTGTTAATGTTTTTTTGTTATTTTCATGAATTCATTCTGCTGGCTGGTTTAAAACTTACTTGTGTTTTTTATCTAAGAAATAAACATATTCTATTCTATTCTAAAATCCCCCTTGAACAAAAAGTTGTTCTTAAAGGTTTATAATGTCATGGTAAGTTAAGGTTCTGCCCAAGGCTTCGCCTCCGTGGATTTTATTTTTCACCTTGTTTTGTCCTGGTTGTTTGCAGGAAAATAAATTATATTTTATGTTTTTTTACATATTTTATCCTTTTGGGGTAACATAAGAAATAAGATATATAATGCTGTGCTCACCTCCTATAGTGTGTAAGTAAGTAAGTAAAAATACTTTATTGCACCAAAACAAGTAAAAGATTCAAATTGAGACTTATAATAGATAAAATACGTATACAATAGGCGGCCTTATCGCAAGTGCAATATCTTCTAGGCAACCTAAGCGAATGGAAAGAGATAAACATAAATGGCGGTGCATGAACAAAGAGATACAAAAGAAAATTGATGTAAGAAAAGTGTGTATCGGCCTGTGATATCGTAGCACCCAAACACTATCGAGGAAAGTTAAAAAATTAAAATAAACTGTTCAGTCAGATATTTGTCTATTAAGTATAATAGAAATTAAGGAAAATTAAACGTCTATTAAAAGCCCAAATCTTAAATTATCGTTGCAACTTTGAAGTGATTCGTTCAAGCTAACTTTTCCTTTGAGCCAAAGTTTGAGCTTTGCTCATAAGCTCGCGCGAACTTTCAGGGTTATTAATCAATAGATTTGTTTTTGACTTTCTTCTTTCTTCTATGCCACTTATGTTTTATTGACTTATGTAACTTTTGCAATATACTTTTGTTTTGATACAATTCATTTCTTAGGTAATTACAGGAAACAATAGCTGGCATATTTGATTTTTACTTTGTTGACATGGCGAATTGCGATTACCTACCTACAGACAGGTACTTATAATTATTTTACTACTAATATTATACCTAATGCGCAAGTTTGGATGTGAGTTTGTGAATTTGCGAGTTTGTGAGCCGCCTAATCTTTTTTTCCACTAAATCGGTCTAACAGTTGGTTTCGCCGAATGTCATTACCGCCGGGCGCAGTCACGGACGGAAGTGGGTTCAAGTCCCGACTTAAGTGTGATGTCATTAGCGATAGTACCCGTGTAATACAACTCTCAACGCTAACGTTATTGTACCAATGCTCACTGATTTTTATTTTAGTCTAACTGTTTTTGAAAGTCATGCGAATCGTACTTAGTACCACATAAAAATAAAAGTTCATTGATTTTATATAAAATTATTCAATAATTTACACAAAAGCCTTTTTGGTGTAATCATTATGAGGCTAGTACCTACTAATTACTAATGCGGCAATGAAATAGGTACTTAAATATGTATTAATAAAATAAAATATGCAAGCCACATAGCTTGTATGTAGTTACTCGTATATTTTATTTGAAATCGTATTATAAGCTGTCTCAAGTTTTTTTTAAAACACAATGTTATAAATACCGCGTCGCAACCGTCAACAAGCCCACTTGCTGCCCGACGGTCCTGCGATAAGCGTCTCCGAGCTTGGTGATATCGATTTTCTTTATTTTTGCAAGTCACTAATAATTTGTTGTGTAATTATTTTGTTAGTAATTTTTGTTTTGAAAATATAACGATCTTTGGTTTTGTGATAACGTTTTTTTTTAAATTAATTCCACTCTGATTGCTAAAATCAGAAGTGGGATAAAGAACGCATTTGCCCACTAACTTGTTATTTCTGGCTTGCATATTTTTTTTTATTTTTCATCTTGAAAATTTTGACGGTGTTTTGTTTTTTTTTTTTTTGGTTACTTTGTTTTGTGTGTTTAAAATGGTGCGAACAAAATCGCGTACCCGCAAACGGGGTTATAAAAGACGCTTCTCGCAGGATTCGCGGGATAGCAGCGATTCATCTCGATATGATAGGCGTAGTCGACGTCGTCGTCGAAATTCGCGCAGTATTTCGCGTCATTCGAGTGAACGTGATCTGTATTATCGAGATCGTGATAGGCGGAGTATTTCGCGTGTTTCTAGTCGGGAACGTTATAGAAGCGCCTCGCGTGATGAAACTCGAGTTAGCCGACGCGATAGGCTGCGTTATCGATCGCGTAATAGGAAAAGCCGCGTATCACGTAGTGTTTCACGTGTGAGATCGCAACATAAACGTGATGAAGGTAGGTCGCGATCTCGTTCGCCTGCCGCGGCTCGAAAATCGGGAAATACGCTACGAGAACAACTACCCGCGGATAGATCGTGTACCCCGCCGTTGTCCTCATATTTTGTACCTGCTCGCGCGCAGTCTAGTGAGTTAGCGGCTCCGGTTTCTGAGGTATCTACTCTCGCGCATGCTTTGATGGAGGCTATTAAGAGTGTGCAGCCTATAAAATCGCAACATTATTACGTGTCTAATTTTGATCCGTCGTTGCACAACATCAGAAGCATGGTGTGAGGAAGTGGATCGCGCCAGAGACTTAAATGGTTGGAATGACCAAGAATGTTTGTCACGCGTTGCCTCGTGCCTCAAGGGAGACGCAAAGATTTGGCTGAGTGAATGGGTGACGAATGATAGAACGTGGTCGAACTTTAAAAAGGAGTTCAAATCACTCTGTCCTAATAAATTGGACTATGCAAATATTTTGTTTGACGCCATGAACGCTACTTCGAACAAGTACTCAACATTCGCGGAATATGCTCGCCGAACTTTATTACGTCTCAGAGTAGTCCAAGGTATTAGTGATGAGTTGCGAACGCTTATAGTTATTCGCGGTATAGATAACGCCCAGGTACGGGCAGCTGCCGCTAATGCAGATCTGACTCCTGATAATCTTGTGTCGTTCTTATCCATATATACGCAGCCCAGCAGTGGAAAACATGCGAGCACTGCTTCTAGTATCAATAATAAACAGCTGTCGAATAAGTCACGATTTGACACGAAATGTTTTAATTGCGGCCGACGTGGGCACCTTAGTCGTGAGTGTAAATTTCCTAAAACTAAATCTACCTCCAACACACAACCATCTACTAGCGGTACAAACAGCAGTACAATCACTTGTACATTTTTGCAAAAAAGGCGGGACATACCGAGGAAAAGTGCTTCGCGAAGGCACGTTCTGAGAATCGTAACCCTCGGAACGTTAACTTCTGCTCCCATCCTTCAGATGTTGCAGTAAACAAGGACATTGTTACGGCAGTTGTAAATGGTATACCGGTTGATGTTTTGATTGATAGCGGTGCCCTCGGTGTGTCTCTCATTTCGTCCGATGTACTTAAAGCATATTTCATGTCAACCTAAGCTGAGGCGTTGTGTGTTGAAGGGCATTAGCGATAAGGAAATAGTTGCCACCTCGTACGTTACTCTTACGATAGAATTTTGCGGAATATCAATCGAGGCTGACTTGGTAGTGGTCCCAACTAAGTTTATGAATTGGCCAATTGTAATAGGCACAGATGTACTAAATCGTGATGGGATAACTTACGTGCGAACGAAAGATAGGCAGTATCTTACTCATTCCTCAAAAGTCTTAGTCCAAGTTAATTCTGTATGGTCCGATGATGACCTGAGGGTCAACACACCGCTTATGGGAGATGAGTTAGAGGCGCTTATGTCTGTGATACGAGAGTTTGCGGATTTTTTGATTGCGGGTACAGCTGCAACTACTGTTAAAACCGGTGAGATGGAAATAAAACTAACCAGTGATACCCCGGTCGTTTATCGTCCGTACAAGCTCTCTTATCAAGAAAAGCTTAAAGTCAGAGAAATTACTAATGATCTTTTAGATAAAGGGGTTATTAGGCGGTCTAAGTCTGAATATGCCAGTCCTATAATACTTGTTAAGAAACGCGATGGGTCCGATAGACTTTGTGTTGACTTTCGTGGTTTAAATCGGTTGACTGTTAAGGATCGATACCCTCTCCCACTTATCGACGACCAAATAGATAGACTAGGCGGTTATAAGTACTTCTCAAGCCTTGACATGGCTACTGGTTTTCACCAGATTCCCCTTAAGGAGAGTAGTATTCATCTTACTGGGTTCGTAACACCCGAAGATCATTTTGAGTACGTAAAAATACCCTATGGTCTGGCCAATTCGCCGATTGTCTACCAGCGTATAATCAATGACACTTTGCGTGATCACATCAATGAAGGAAATGTACTGGTGTACGTTGATGACGTGTTGATTCTTAGTAATTCAGTTAGTGACGGGATTGTGTTATTGCGCAGAGTGCTGGCTACTCTAACCCAAGCCGGTTTCTCTATAAACCTCCGGAAATGCTCGTTTCTTGTTACCGAAGTTGAGTATTTGGGCAGGTTGGTAAGTAGAGGTCAGGTCAGGCCGAGTCCTCGGAAGGTGGAAGCCTTGGCTCTTACTTCACCACCTGAAAACGTGAAGCAAGTCCGCCAATTTCTCGGCTTGGCTGGCTACTTCCAGACGGTATATTAGAGATTACGCTAGAAAAACTGCTCCTATTGCACATTTAACTCGCAAAAATGTCAGCTTCTATTGGTCGGAAGAATGCGAGGCTATTCGTCAAGATCTAATTAAACAACTGACGAACGAGTCAATCCTCGCTATCTTCGACCCTCGGCTTCCAACCGAGGTCCACACAGATGCAAGTAGCGCAGGCTATGGTGGAATCCTGTTGCAAGTGCACCCCGATGGAAAGAAACACGTCGTGGCGTATTTCAGTCGAGTAACTCAAGGTGCTGAGTGTAAATATCACTCATACGAGCTCGAGACACTCGCAGTGGTGAAAGCGCTTCAGAACTTTCGACATTACTTGGTGGGTATAAAGTTTCTTATTGTTACGGACTGCAACGCTCTTAAGTCAACGGAGCGAAAAAAAGACTTACTACCTCGAGTTGCACGGTGGTGGATCTACCTACAAGACTTCGAGTTCACCATCGAATACAGAAAGGGAGTTCTGATGCCACATGCCGACTATTTGAGCCGCAATCCAGTCCCCAACGTCAATCAGATAAGTAGACCTCGTAACTGGGCCCAAATTGCGCAAGCAGCTGACAACGAAACCCAAGATTTAGTCCAGAAGCTCCAAGATGGTAGACTCGACCCAACTCAATATGTAGTTCAAGCTGACGTCCTGTATTATAAGTACACGCCGGTGGGTGAGCAGTCAAGGCTATTGTGCTATGTTCCAAAGGGTCATCGCCTTAGTCTCTTAAGGATCTTTCATGATGAGCACGAACACATTGGCTCTGAGAAGACACTGGACTTGATATTGAAGCACTTTTGGTTTCCCGGGCTCAAACAATTTGTAAGTAAATATGTGGCTCACTGTTTAGTATGCATTTCTTATAAACGAGTCCCAAGGGCCCCACTTCAGAACATCACTTCGTGGAATAAACCAGATGTTCCATTCAACACCGTGCATATGGATGCTCTGGGTCCTCTTCCAGCATCGGAGGGATACAAGTTTGTACTTTTGATCGTAGACGCCTTTTCTAAATTTTGCCTACTTTACCCGATGGCCAGACAAGATGCTGTGGAACTAAAACGCGTGGTTACGGGAGCGGTCTCACTATTTGGCGTACCCAAGCTTGTGGTTACTGACAAAGGGCGTATGTTTGAATCCAGAGATTTTGTAAACTGGATTAATGACTTGGGCTGTGAGCTGCATTACATAACTCCGGAGATGCACCACGCTAATGGACAAGTGGAGCGGTACGTGAGAACGGTTCTTAATATGTTACGCATACAGGTGAACCATAAGGGTGCATCTTGGCCAAGCACGCTGTGGAAGTTGCAACTGGTGTTGAACATCACAAAGCAGAAAACTACACAGGTGTCTCCGCTGGCTCTACTCGTAGGGGCAGAGGCTACTACTCCTATTATTCGCGCGTTGGTACGTGACGTCGCAGTAGAAGGTTCCTCGCCTAATCGAGAGGCCTTGCGTGAAATCACCAGAGGCCGAGCACGCCAGCTGTTAAAAGATAACCAGGCCAAGCAGGACGCTTATGTCAATAAACACCGCTGTGAACCTCGGTCCTTCAATGTGGATGATCATGTGTTCGTAATAAAATT
The DNA here is from genome assembly GCA_018467065.1 of Ephestia elutella. Lineage (NCBI taxonomy): Eukaryota > Metazoa > Arthropoda > Insecta > Lepidoptera > Pyralidae > Ephestia > Ephestia elutella. The sequence goes on along the minus strand of CM031573.1, from coordinate 7,438,877 downwards.
TTCTCAGTCGACAGGAAAATTGGATTCCGGTATGCGCGGGCCATATAAAGTGGTCAAGGCGCTGCCGAGTGGGCGGTACGAGCTCCGCTTGCTGAGCGGTGGCTATGGCAAGACTACGCAGGCTGCGGCGCAATACATGGTGCCGTGGCGAGGCGAGTGGTGCCCTGAGACATGTGCCGCATTTTTTGATAGTAAGTTGGCTGGGTACCTATTGACGTTCGTCGTCTTTAAGGTAAGGGTGCGGGTGCTAGTATCCCTAGTCACTCTGGCGTTCGTCGCCCTTGGCGTGTGTCGCTGCACCCTGCGTTCGTCGCCCCAAGCTTGTGTTGCCACATAGGTAGTTCTGAATGAAATACCTATGGCCTGTAACGTGTGTCGTCAGGCGGGCAGAATGCGTGTGTCGCAATGCGTGTGTCGCAAAGCGTGTGTCGCAATGCGTGTGTCGCATTAACTCGAGTCGAAGATATGTTAATAGCGCTGGATGATAACAGATGAAAAAATAACTTTCTAAAAGTTATTTAAATGGCCAACACTGGTTTGTATACTTATGAGACGTCTCCTGTTCTATTTAATGTGATGATGTATACGAGGTTAAATTTATGTTGCTATGTACTTTGTGTGATATGGACTTGTAAGACGAAGTATAAACTGACTGAATGTATATGAGTGGAGAGTGATGAATCATGTGTAAGGATGAATGCTTTTACTAATAGTTTGAACTATTTGTAATAAAATGTGTATTTTCAGACGAAGGAGACAATAATGACCAAACTTCTCCTGCAGCACCGGCATCCATAGCTGGACCCTCGATGCCATCACTGGACGTAGACTTGGAGGATGACACGTCGGTCCTGAATACGGTTCCCTCCATTGGACCCAATGGAAGCCTGGATGTCGAGGGCGACATTCGGTCAGGAGAGGCCGTATAAGCTGTCTCAAGTTTTTTAAAACACAATGTTATAAATACCGCGTCGCAACCGTCAACAAGCCCACTTGCTGCCCGACGGTCCTGCGATAAGCGTCTCCGAGCTTGGTGATATCGATTTTCTTTATTTTTGCAAGTCACTAATAATTTGTTGTGTAATTATTTTGTTAGTAATTTTTGTTTTGAAAATATAACGATCTTTGGTTTTGTGATAACGTTTTTTTTTTAAATTAATTCCACTCTGATTGCTAAAAGTATTATATCATGTTTTAGAAACACAAACTTGAGACCATGTTTTTTTTTGTTATAAAATGCTGCCGATTGCAATTTTTTTATAGTTAATTTGTACCAAAAAAAATGGTCAAATCGTCGTAGGTCAAGGTAACAACACAGAAATATATATATTTTTTATATATATATATATTTTTTAATCTTTTTAAATATTTACTATATATAACTTTTAAATATTTTTTATATTTTTTTATTATTATATGTCTGTGGGTAACAATGGTGTTGTATCAGATGGATATTAGCGATATTCACGTGAAATGTTAAAGCTGTCACCTGTCAATCAGATAGGCGGGAAAACAAGATCGTTTGTTACTTTTGCGGGAATCTGAAAATAATACCGATGAAATCCACCTTAAGGAAATTTAAAATCGTAAATTTCGGGTTTATTATGGAAAATATTATTGGTTATCTAAACCGTGACATTGTATAAAGATCATCATTTAGAGCCTAGCCTTTGCATTCAGTGCTTACTCACTTCTGTGGGAATTCAGGTAAACGATTGTGAATGTTTTTCTATGGCAATAGTCTTTAGTATGTGGAATTTTTTTAGAATTAAATAGGTAGGTATTTCAAATATTTCATCATCATCATCAAATTTAAGAGCGAGGCTCTTGTCGGTGGAGTTCCTTCCATTTTTCTCTCTCCATTGCCAACAGTTTTACTTCTTGATACGACCCGACGTTCACTTTTTCCTTTATTTGCCTCATGTAGCCTTGTCTTGGCCTTCCTGGGCCCCTTCTTCCTTTTACTTTTCCTTCTATAATGTTTCTAATGAAGTCATCGTGTCGTATCAGGTGCCCTAACATTTTCCCTCTTCTGCTTTCAATAATAATGCTTCTTTTTTCTCCTATTCTATTTAAGACCTCCTCATTTGTTATTCTTTCTGTCCAACTAATCCTTTCTCTAATCTACGCCAACACCACATCTCAAATGCTTCCAACTTCTTTCTTTTCAAATATTTATTAATTTAAATTATTTTATATTTACATATTTATAAATATGAGAAATCTTAGTCCGGAAACTAAAAATTTAATCTATGCTAATGTCATAAACAGCGGAACAAAAAAACTTCCCGTTCCCTATTTGCATTGGTGTTAATTCATGACGCTTTATAACTTGGTCTTATATTTTTCAATAGAGGAAAACTCTTTCAGGTACTAAAAAATCCTATAAACAACTTTTATAAAAAAAAATCAAACCACCCTGAAAAAGTCGAAAAATGAAAATGAATGAAAGCTTTAAAAAAATCGAACCACCCTGAATAAATTACCTTGACTAGTTAGAAACAGTTAAACCACCTAATTTGTGACGTATTTAGGAGTTATAATTGTTTATTAGGAGTAACAGTCAAATAATAAATTGTCTATTTTAATGACACACTACTTATATAATTTTAGCTACAACAAGAATAGACTAGACACTAGTATTAATTATAAAAATGTTTTAATAGATGACTTCGTCACTATATAATTTACTACCTTTATAGTGACAAAGAATGCAATTAAATTGTATTTCTTTCATTTAAAATGTAGAATTTCCTATAATTATCAGTATTTATAAACAAACATGTGATACTTCGAAATATCTATCGATCAGAGGTTAAAGAAATTTATTAAATTAAATCCCTTACAAAATACCATTCAGTAGACTCCGAAGACTACAGTGGACCACAGAATTAAATTAGAACTTAAATTTACCCACTATAGTTAAGTTTAAATAAGATTTCTGAGGCTGCTATAGTATAAAGGTTCTGAACGTGTTTACGTTCGAGTGACCATATACGGCTTGTTAGATTCGCCGTTAAGAACGACACGGAACTACGGGTCACCTACTTATTTTGTCACTAAACTAAATGGGCTTTTGTTAAAAATTGTAAAAAAAGCTTTTAAAAAAGCTTTCCGCAAGATTAGGTGAAAATGCGAAATGTATGATTGATTCAGATAATATTATCTAAATAAAATTTTTTTCCCAAAAAAAATGAACCGACTTCCATTGTGAAACTTTAAATCTTGAAATAACTTAATAGGCAGATTAATCAAAAGAAAAAATGTATTGGCATGCTACCTACTGAATGAGGTGAAGTCGGTGCCAAGTGCAAGGAGCAAGGATATTAGGCATTTTAATTAAGTATACATGATTCTAATGTTAATTTAGATGATTTAATTTTTAATTTGGCACCGACTTCACCTCATTTAGTAGGTAGCATGCCAATACATTTTTCTTTTTGATTAATCTGCCTATTAAGTTATTTCATGATTTTAAGTTTTACAATGGAAGTCGGTTCATTTTTTTTGGGAAAAAAATTTTATTTTATCATTTTTAGTGCACTTGGCGTAATTTTGTTGTCATGAAAACTTAAACTTATTTTTCACTGGCCAAGATTTAAGAAATCGAAACGTTTTATGTCAGTTTGATTTGAAATGTCAGAACTTGTCAGAATTCCACGGAATTTTTGGCACATAAATAGACCAAGAGCCCGCGACGACCAACCTGCCTTATTTCAAAAATGCTGAATGTTTCTCTGTGTGGGATATACGTGTAAAAAAGATTAGTGACTACGCATGAAGTTTGAATCTTAGTTGCTTATGCAGGTAATATGGATAGCAAAAGTTAATTTTATAGGTCGAAAGCACCTTTGGGGACCTCTCAAAGTATTATCAAATTCAGCTATTATAATAAAACAAACATGACTATAAAGTTTCAATGTCTGGCAGGGGTTTGTATCTGCACCAATGGCTTGGCAATGGATGGCATGATTTCTCATATTATTCGGAATAAAATCTTAAAAAAACTCTTACTTTAAGGAAATTAAGCTACCACTTTAAATATGATTGCTACAAATTATCTGCCAAAGCAATCATGACCCAACTTTTTAGTCGCTAATCGCTATTTCTGTGTTGGGGACATGCATAAAATATCTTGAGGTTTCACAAAATAAGGAAGGGCATGCTGTCGCGGGCTTTTGCTCTACAATCCAATGTATGAATTTTTATATTTTGTTAGGTATCTTTAAAATTACCGAACAGATTCTGACGTGGTTAAAATGGGACCAACTTGGGAATAAACTATTTCGAATAAAACAATAATTTCGGAAATCAATCCACTATAGGCGGAGAAATCGGCGAACATACATAAAAAAAAACATACATACATCGAAACATATAACCTCCTCCTTTTTTGGGAAGTCGGTTGAAAATATAATCAAAAAGATTATAATTATTTTTTAGTTTTTAATTTTAGTAGGTATTTTAAATTAGCTTGTATTTTAGTTTTTAATTTATATCTTTATAATTAATTAATTGCAATAATATAATTGTGTTGTCTTAAATAAAGAAAAACAATATTAACATCAGAAAAATATTATACAAGTATATTTTATTTACTTATTTAAGACTAAACTTTCAAATCAAAATTCACTTGGTCAGACCTTTTATCAAATGTATTTAACTGGTTGAAGAAATTCGGAACTAAGACAAGTAAATGCTAACTACGTTTGATTTCGACGCCCGCTACAGAGCGGCCGCGTGGCAGCGCGCCAACTCCTAATTTGCATCGTCCGCAATTATAACTAAACGAAATAATTTGTCCCAATTATTTCTTTCTCAAATTCTCATTTCTAAAATAGCAACGATTCAGAAGCAAGATGTAATCCTTTTGAAATTAAAAGACGAAGAATTATGTTTCTATCAGTTTAGAAGTTGGTTAAATGAACTCAAATAGTGTATTCACCGATGTTCTACTCTTTGTTACATCCTGAAAAAAATCACAACAGATGCAATCACAAAGAAAAATAAAATCTATTTATTTAAAAAGAACCTAAAAACGTTACCTCTGGAAGTATGTAGTGTGAAAGCTCTGCTTTTTATAGAAGTTTTGAGCTTTACTAGGGTTTAATGGACAATAAGGTTTTCGTCCCTCGTCCGCGGTCACGTAATTTTTCATTGAGACGTTGTGATCTTGGCCTCCTAGACCCTTTTGTTGATAACGTTTGACATACTGATTCTAGACATTTTATTTTAAAAATGTAGGTTTCAAAATGGTAATCCATAATCATAACTTTATACCAATACATATATTTACTAGAAAATTAAAACTTTTCCAGGCACCTACAAATGAAACTACCTACCTACCTACTACTACTACAAATGAAACTACATCCGTGAATAAGTCATTGTGTGCATTTTCATAGTCATAGCGTCCCAATCCGCAAACCAACGTTCTGTGGTTCCGCTCCCATAGGCTGGGAAGTGACTCCGATTTTATACTATCCTTGTAACAAATTTTATTAAAATCAGCTTTGTAGATTTTGCATGACAAACATATGAAACACACATTCAAACTTTCGCATTTATAAATAGCTCATTACATCTTAAAACTTTGCGACTTTTTCCCAAATGTATTTAAGCTTTTGGCTAAAAGCTCTGCCACTGTTGAGATAAATCACCATCTCTTCGTTTCTTTTTAATTGGAGCTGCTGCAAAGGGGTCATTACTCCCAAGAAACGAGCTATTTATAGTACACCTTTTTTTCGACATTGCCATCGGTCTAGCCCTAGATTTATAGATCACTGAAACGAGAAAATTTGTTTCGGCACAGAATACTTTTGCGTTTTCTTTTTCAGTAGATACATTTCTAGGTTATATAGGTACATTTAGGTATACTTATCTTAATCCTAATATAATAAATGTGATAGTGAGTTTGTTTGTTTGTTTGTAATAACTTTATTGCACAATAACATAAATAAATCACTAATTACATAAATCCAGAAAAAGGCAACGGCGGACTTATCCCATAAAGGGATCTCTTCCAGTCAACCGGTACGAAAAAAATATATATTGAGTTTGTTTGTTTTTTACAATCTTCATCCTTTATCTACTGAACCAATCTTCCTGAAATTTCGCAAAATCATAGTTAGAAGTACTGAGAAGATATGTGTGGTACCTTTCATCGATATGGAAAGATATGGTATTCGTTCCCGTGGAAAATTCACGTGGGTGAAGCCGCGGGCAAAAAAGTAGTATATGTTTTTAGTTCAATAACTTTATTTTCATATTTTCTAAGAAAAAACTACCCTCTGGGAACTTAAGCCTAATCACAGCTTATTTCGGTTACTAATAGGTAGAGTAGCGATAAACTAGCACTTGTAATTATAATAAAAACTTATTGCCTTATTTCTTTGATCAGAAATCCCGACTTCCGACCCTCTCGTGAGAGAAATGGCGGACATGTGATTGATCCGCAAGTACAAGCATTTTAGGAGCGGCCGATATATCACGCGGTAGTTTACCGCCCGCGGCGTTGCTTGCTGTATTTATGTGCGTGCGTTTAAAATAAATTTGGGACTGTTTACGACTGTCAAGGTGGAAAGCTAATGGGCAACCATGTGGGCCCTTGAATTTATGACTGGTGGCCTCAATATCTCGTTCACCCTTCTTATGTTTGACTGGTGTCAGATTTGCACACCAAGCGCGAAGCACTAGCCGTGTATTATACTAGACTCATCAAAATCGCGCCAGTTTAGAAACATAACACCTCTCACCAGATGTAGGTCGACTTACCAGTAACCCTGTTTAAGGTATATTCATAGCTAAATTCCTAATGTCCATTCGAAAGGCCTTGTAAGGAAGTTGAACTGTTTTTGAAAATAGAAAAAATCCCGGTTTCGAAAACATTATATGTTTTCTGAATTGGAAATTGGTTTCGAAACACAAAAAAACCCGGTTTCGGAAACAGAATTATTTTTCTTAATTGGTAACGAGTTTCGAAAACAGATTTTTTATATTATTTGGAAACTAGTTTCGGTTAAAGGAAAATTATTCTTTATTCGAAACTAGTTTCGAAACTCTGGTTTCGAAAGTGGCCAAAGGGATAAATTGTCATTCAAGTATCCTTCCTGGGTCTCTGTTTTTTGATGTTTTGTTTACAGTTTTAGTAACACTGTCTACTTAGTGACAAGAACTGTAAAGTATTTCCGAAGATTATACTGCAGGTATAGCTAGTACCTTTTTAATGTGGGATTATAATAAAAAAAAAAAATCATTTTGCTGTTTCATATTTTATTGAAGATGTAGGTACATACAATTAACTTATTGAAACAAATTTTAGAAGATATTTACAAGGAATTGTACATAGGTAACATTAAGATTTAGTTACTTAATACTTCGAAAAATGTTTTAGTGTGATCGCAGATGTCTTTAATCATATGAAACTAAAATAAGTTATTTAAGTAAGTACAGAAATAATGAAAGTTAAATTAACAATAATTATAAAATATAGAAACATTGTTCATTTTTTAATAACTTACTTAAATTATAATGACTATAAAAATTATTGCCCTAATAAAAATTTTAACTACCTTATGAACGTGCACAACATTTAACAGTGATTAAATTTATCTATTTACTACTGAATTATTCTAAACAAATAAACTTTATGAATTGTACCTAACTTATTAAATAAGAATCTTAAACATTAAAAACTTAACTACAATTTTTAAAATTTGATATGCTTGATATTCTTGTTTAATGCAAGTTGTCAAAATGTTGTTATCATTTCTAACGAAATATGATGTTAGCTGTAAGCTCGACAAATTTTAGATGCCTATTTTGTAATACATCAAAAAATAGTTAATGTTTAATTATTTAAAAGCATGATCCCGGACTTTGTTCCCTAGGAATTGCGGGAAATCCTCTCTTAATGCTCCCCTATACTCCCTAAGGAATCTAAAATCTACATGCCAAATTTCAGCTTCCTACTCTCAGTGGTTTTACCGTGTTGTCTTTCAGTCACTCAGTAAAGAAGGAATTTTATATTGATTTAGTAACTGAAGTATTATTATTGATATATGTAGATATAACTTAAGTATATAATAGCACTGTAATTATATATAATAATATAATTATATAGTAATAATTGTTTTTGTAAATCAATTAGAAATATGCAAAGGATTTTTATTTTATTGTATGTACTATGAAATTTTGACAACTTACATCAAAAGTTAGCAGCGTGTGCTTTTATTAAGTCTATATGTACCGATTGTATGAACGTCGACTGACGTCATAAAATTACCTCGTACCTAAAATATTTCGGAACTATAAAACATATAAATATTCGTTGACTCTGAAATTTTGAATTGGAAGCAAATACTAGGGTTAAGGGATCTTCCCAAAATTCGAGTTTAAAATGCCTTCTTATGGAACTAAAACCATTAGCATGGCTCCGACCGATGACGCCTTTGTATACCTATGGACATTTTATGCTAGATAGGTATTACTTAGACTTATTTAACTAACTCTTCAGTCTTGGACGTTACACTTAAATAGAATACTCTAAAACCCGCGTCGAATTCTTATCTCTCCGTTAATTAAATCAATGTTTGCAGCCAAAAACCACAGACAAAAGTGTAAATTCAGAGCGTCATATAACTTGGATAACACTTCATATTATTACTTGGTTTACAATATAATGTACCTTTGTTTAATGAAACTGTAATGACCCGATGCGATGTCTAGTCTTTCGAAGCTCTATATGTACCCTTTTGTATGCATGGCTGAAATAACATTTACCATCATACACATCAATTTATAATTCAGAAAAACATTGCGAGAAAATAGAATTGATTACACACATATTCACATTTCGTTGAGAAATCTAACACTTGAATGGTTTCTACAAAACAAGGCTCAACAATTCAACTACTAAGTTTTAAAGATCCAATTATAAGTTTTGATTGAAATGCCGAATTTTTTCTAAGAGTCGAGAAAATCACATTCACTTACAACAAAACACATATATTAACACTGTCACGGCATCGAATCACGACATCTAAAAAGAGGAAGCAAAAATTTACAACATTCATTCAATCTTTTACAAATTATATTATAATTCTGATAATGTCAAGATGCTTACACCTAATTAAACAATAATTACTACTACTAACAGAAATGATCACAAACAGTTAAAATATTCAATCTGTATAATAAACTGGTATAAATATAAAGGTTGCACATAATACTTAATTATAAATATATAAAAATATATTGCTCAGGGTTGCTGTGGGTCGGTCTATCAAATCAGTGCGTAATAATATTTATCATGAATTAATCTATTACTTAATAAAGATTTTCAAATCTACAATATAAGAAAGTGTAAAATAAGTAGGTATATTCAATTATTACTTTTTTCATTTTACTGGTTGTTCCCTTTCAATTTCTATGCCAAATTATTAGTCTAAAAATGTATGATTGTAACCGAAGAACACGGAATAGTAAATTTCAAAATGTAAATATAATTGATAATACCTATAAATAAATCATTTAAGTGTCCTATACTATAGTACCCTAAATGTATACATAAACGATTTAAAAAACTTACAAGCTACTGATATGTTTTATTGATATGTGTAAATTACATTGATATGTATTAGATCACAACAATTTTGTTAATCCGTGGCTGCTGCCTGCTAGTCTGAAAATAATGAGAGTACAGATAGATCACTGATATAATTACTTCCTTTTTTATTTAGCGTGTTCGACTTGGTTATCCATTGTATGATAAAGGATTAATAAACTGTAACTTGTAGGAAAGGAAGAATGAAAATGGATTTTATATAAACCGCGAATAATATGAAACATTTACAGTTACAGCTTATCAGATTTAGAATTACAATAAGAGCTGGAGATAAATGGGATGGGTAACATCACCATAATTTTGTAGTAAAGGTAAAACGAATAGGGGACCGGACAACTTTTTTTTAAATGCTTCTTTAAAATATCTCACAATAATAGATTCATCAGGGAAAGAATCATACCAGTAACCAAAGTATTTTTCAAGATACAACGAAAAACAATTCACATTTTTAAGCGATGTTTGGCCCAAAACGCCCCTCATTAAACGTACATTCATATGACGTCACGCGCAGAAAACAGACTTTCCCAAAAAGTTTGTTCTAATAAATTAGCTCAGGAGAATAAACTCGTGCTGAAAAGTCGCAAAATGTGTTAAATTATATGTTTTCTATCATAAAATTACATATTTTTAACAATTCTCATTCTCATACCTTGTCCGGTCCCCTATTGATCTATCTGTATTCTTTTTAGTTTTCTAATTGGACTAGTCTTCAGGCCAGCCAAGGTCTTCGCCGACGAGGTCGTAGAACCTCTGGTTATGCTGGACGAAGAACTTGCGTAGCTTGGTGACCACTGCGGGGTCCACGCGAGGGTGCTTGCGGCCCTTCGTCTCTCGGAGACACTTGTCCGTTGTGTCGTTCCGCAAACAGTAGAAACCTTTGGTTTCGTTGAAGTAGAAGTTTTTTCTTCCTGTTTTGAAGTACAAGTAGGATAAGAATATATTCCTTTTGGGCTATAAAATCTTTATAAGTTTTGTCTATGTATTTTAGTTTGTTTAAGACTTCAATCAACTCTGTTTCAAAATTGTTAATTAAGTACCTACTACCTTTGAATCGATCCATAATACTGAATTTTCAATTATAAGTAATACTAATACTGTTCCAGATTGTAACCATGTTATTATATTGATAGTGCCTATCGATTTCAATAATAATTCAGTATAAGTTCAGTAGACTTAAATGGTCGCGCAGCTAAGCCACAACCTTGGAAATGACCTACAACATTAGAAATAATATTCAAATAAACATACCTAAGTAGTAGGTTACAGGTACAGTTTTATATAATCTGCGACTATACTTAGTAGTTTCCACTAAACATTGAATAATAATTCTTATGAGTATTGTGAGCATATGCCCGTTAAACCATTATTATCTGGGATTAATCGAAAATTGAACACAAATTACGATATTGAATGTTCTATTGTGACGAAACTAATTGGGTCATCATGCGATATATTTCGTGTTAATTTTTAATATTCATGGCTAACATTGTTATTTTATTTGTTATTGTTTGCAAATAACTAATTTCGCTTCAGACTACAATATCAGATTGGAAAAAATACTTTCATCTTTTACCCTACTTTTTGGTTAGACGAATATTTTGCCATGAACACAATTATCAGGGTTTTGAAAAAGGACATGAAAATATTTCCGGTATATCGCTTTCACCCAGTAGCATGATTTCTTTAAAAGAAAGATTTAATTAAGGTAGACCTACATCGGTTCGATGAACCATTAACTGCTGTTGTTTTTAATTTAGCTTCGTGGAAAAGTAACTTCTATAAAATATGTTACTACATTTTGTATTTTTACTCAAATCTGTTCTTACCTATTTTATGTTCAAGTCCGAGAAATTTCTCGATGCGCCTTAGTTGTGGCACGGGGTCTTCGATCAGCAGGTCACCGTTCACCACCAGGATCTGTTCCCGCGGGAACACTTCGAACCAGCGGTGGAGGTAGGCGTGGTATAGAGATATTGCTATCGGCCTGTCAAAAATACCTTTATTTGTGAATCGAAAACTCGTCACCGATAACCGTAATGGGGAAGTAACTAAATAATAAAGTCAGGCTAGGGCTCTGTTAGAAAATTATCAGTAAATAGGTTTCTCATATTCCATGTTGCGTGTTACACGGAACGAAATTATTTTCTTTTTAATTTACCTGTAGGCGATGTTAATCGAACCATCAGGAGAAATAGCCAGGTGTTCAAACGGCTTGGCAGCATCTGATACTGGATGCCCAGGCACTGGGATCTGAGGCTGCGCGGGCGCAGACGGCGTGGCTCTACTCCGTAACTGGGTGTAGTCGGATATGGCTCTCGTGACCGGCTCTCTTACGATTAGGAGTAAGCGAACTGAGGAGTTCATTGCCCGCACACGTTCCGGTACCTAAAAATGGCGTCGGGTTATTTTGTCGAAATACGTTTATCAAGGATAGGTAGCCTGAGTTATGCATCAGAAGATTTTATTGAGAAAAGCAATTAATTTACACAAATGCTCCAATTCAAAACATACACATTTATTTTGTATAAACTATAATAAAAATTGCATAGTTCTTACCTCTGGAGTGACGAAATAGCTGGGACTTTTTCAATGGTAATCTGTCCTTTGAAAGACAGTGGCATTTTGCTTCTGTACCACTCTAGCCCAAGCGCGTAGTTCTCGTCTCGATCAAAGAAGTGGACTTCTCCTGAAGCCTTCTGCACCATCGGATGTAGATAAAGCATTTCTAGAAGAGCCCGCGTGCCACATTTTCTTACTCCAACGATCAAAGCCTACAATAATATCATAATAACTTCAAGATTTATTCACATAAAAAGGCAATACAAATGTGTATATTTTAAAAGTTACACCATTTCAAAGGGGGCATCAAACTTGTGTGACCATACGCGTGAACGGTAATTGGTAAGTTTATTTCGTTTACAAATAATTAATATTGTCAGTCAGACCATCTTTTTTGTAATTAATGTATCTTTAGTGTTTTACAAATAGGTATCCAATATATACCAAGAAGGTTATTACCTGCGGCAGTCGTCTCGCCGGCCTGGGCGGCCTCGGCGGCCGCAGTCGCTTCCTCAGCGCCATCGGGTGGTTGATGGTGCGGCTGCTCTCCTGACTCTGCAAGATCTTGCGGTTCTCATTGGCAGCCGACGCTAAACTTGCTGCCTATTAAAACAAAAACACTAGCTATAACAAGGAATAACTGTCAAAATCCCGAATCGCTTTGATCCTCTCTCAGCCGAAAGACGTCCACTGCTGGACAAAGGCCTCCCCCAAGGATTTCCACGTTAATCGGTCCTGCGCTGCCCGCATCCATGCGCGTCCCGCGACCTTCACCAGGTCGTCGGTCCACCGAGTGGGAGGCCTGCCAACACTACGTTTTCCGGTTCATGGTCGCCACTCGAGAACTTTTCTGCCCCAACGGCTATCTGTTCTACGAGCTATGTGCCCCGCCCACTGCCACTTAAGTTTGGCGATTCTGCGGGTTATGCCGGTTACTTTAGTTCTCCTACGGCTTTGATCAAGAATATTAAATCTAGTAATGATATTTTTGTATAAATCTTTCCTAAAAACCATATAAGTCAGCAAAGAAAAGCAAAACAAAGTATCGTATCTTTCTATGATTATGACGTTAGTTCTTCAACATATTGTCTTTGACAAAAACCCTTCTCCATAAAAATGTTCCCTTGTTATTTTCCTTGAACGATACCCTACGTGACCTAAACTGAACTCGTAACCTTTCGGTATTGTATGAGCGTTTAATAACCTTGTAAAGGTACAAGGTTTCAAGTAGTATATACCTACTATAGCATTTACAGAAACATTCCAATCAATTGTAATAGCCTATTTAACAATAAAATCGACCATTGAAATCTCGTATTGTTTTTTTATTACATTGGTTGCTCATTATTATTAATTTTACTTACATAGGAAATATTAAATTATTTAGGTAATTCAGAAAAAATATTTCTTATTTGTAATATTCTGATTGCAAATCGTTGCATAAAGCAGGTTCACGAATTACAGAAACAATCCTAAGCAAGATGGGTTGAATGCAAGTTTGGATGAATAAGTAACATATGGGTTGTGTTACATGTTCTAAAAATGTCGAGTTCGATGTCAACCACTTTTCTTCTTGTCCTTCGTGTCGATCTACCTAATTTACCTATTAACTTTGACCAGTAATAGCCAAAGCAACACTTACTGATGTCGAAAATGCATCTATCTTCTAGAAAAAAGTAACTTTGATGATATTTATAAATAATATACTTAAATATAAAGAACCTCATATAAAATAGTAGATTTTACAACAAGTGCACAAAACGAATCATTTTTATCCGAGACTTTTAGCAGCCCGAGCCGAAGGCGAGGGCTGATAGTAATGTCGAGGATAAAAATCGTTTTGTGGACGAGTTATAAACTCTGCTTTTCACTTCGATTGCGAGGAAATAAATCAAAATGAAGAAATTAATAAACGCACGAAAAAACAAAAGAGCTGTTTCCCGCCGCTTTATTTTTTTAATCCTACGACATTGATAGGCTTGGGCTGCAGACCTATACAGCCTACTATTAAATAATTTTTGTAATAATATTTTTCTTAAATTAATTAAATAACCTACCGTACTTGAATTTAAATTTTAATATCTTTTATGTCTTAAAAACACATAAGGCAAATAAATTAAAAGTAAATATTATAAAATAACAAATTCTGTCTATGAACTTTTTATCGTGTTTAGCTGTATGGCTCATTTTCTTTGCCTTAATATAGATACATTTATGAGTAGATACGTTAATGCCCTTGTGCACAAAATTCGATTTTGTGCAGCCTATATCCTGCACAAATAAGCACTTTCAGAGCATGAGAAGTGAAAATAATATTTGTCTTCTTCAAACTATGTGACATTTTATAAATTCCCAAGACATCATCTATCTTTATCAATTCTCATCATTTATACACGAAATAAAAGTTTACGTTCTGAAAATAAAGTGGAAGAAAAATAGATTCTCCAAGTCATGAATAATAGTGAAGCTCTGGGAAATACTTGTATGTTTCTCTAGAACTTACATTCAACCGCAGATATCGGTATAACTATAAAATAAAGTGATCCTATATGAGTGATATGAGTTCCTTTTTTACTATTTGAGGTTACATGTGTTACACGTGGGGTTTTTCAGGCAGCAGCAGCAACTTAATCAAAGACACTTTGTGACCAACACACTTGTATTTTCAATAAATCAGAATTTATCCGGACAGCGTACGACTTATTTCAGTTTTATACAGATACCGCCCTTCTAACTTTTTCTAACTAACGGTTTCGTAATTTAACGATAAATGCATGAATGGAACGAACGAATGAGTTTTCAGAACAATCGAATGTATGAACAGTTATTGTTTAGCAACAATGTTTAGCAATATGTTGTCATAAGTCAACTAAATGTTAATTAATTTATTGTAACGAAATTAACAACAAATATAATCATAAATTATTCTATTAAAATGTAATCAATGTGCTATATTATTACTACTGGCTATAATATTTCCAAAACGTGGTTTATATTTACCTATTAATTTATTATTATTATCCGGTCCCTGCAGAGGTAGTGCTGGAAGTAGTCGGTAACACATGCTTTCATATTTTTAAGATTCCGTACGTAAGTACGAAACACGTTTTTATTTTTACTTTAAATAACGAGAAGAATTTGTATTGTACGATATGTAGACTTTCATCTAAGCTACTTACTTTATTATGCAATAAAGTTTGAATTTTACATTGAAAGGTGATAACAAAAATAGCTAACTGAATTTTCCACTGGTAGCTGCTACAAGCGATGTAATAGTCTGATAAAGTCTGCTATTACTCAAGTCAAGTTATCATGGCAATCACTTGGACGTGTGTGGTAGCCCTACAATTTGCGAGACAGCGACTACCACTAGCTGGTTCCCTGGGCTTGGCAGCCACGCCCCAAGAAAGCACGCACTGAGTCGATGACCCCAGGGGAATTATACACCTATATAGTCTGTACCCATACTAAAGTTTAGACGTCGAAGCAGTTTGAACGTAGCGTGTATCGCATTCGATAATCTGTGGTAAATGCACCTATCGAACGTGAATATCTAGCTGAAATCACTGAGCAGTTTGTAGCAATTTGTAAACTGTTTCTAGAAAATTAGTTTCCCACTTTCCTCATACTTATATTCTTAGCTTCTTTGTCGATATTCCATTAAAGCGCTTTCGAGTAATACAATATTAGGATGGATAAGTTTAAACAAAATATTTGGTTCGAATTTTGTTATTTTCATACTTGATGCTAATTTTGAGGAGAGTAAAATTAATCCTATCCTAATTAATATTATAAATGCGAAAGTGAGTTTGTTTATTTGTTTATTAACCTTTCACGCTTTATCTTCTGAACCAATCTTCCTGAAATTTCGCAAACACGTAGTTAGAAGTACTGAGAAGGACATAGGGTATCTTAAATCTCGGGAAAAAGCACTGTTCCCGTGGGAATTCACACGGGCGAAGCCGCTAGCAAAAGCTAGTTCATAATGAAAGATTAAATAGAGTGTTGTCAAATTACCTGTATGCTATAGAGAGCGCTGTCGTAGAGCACATGGAAGGTGAGGAAGAGCGACAGCAAGGTGACGGAGAGGAGGGCCGCGGCGAGCTTGGGCCGCGACACTCCCACCACCAGCACGCAGTCCGCCAGCTCGCCCTGTGCCGGCCGGAACGACGACCGCGGCAACCATCTACAATGAGTGAGATGTGAGGACAGTGAGAAGGAGAGGAGGGTCGCGGCGAGCTTGGGCCGCGACATTCCCACCACCAGCACGCAGTCCGCCAGCTCGCCCTGTGCCGGCCGGAACGACGAGCGCGGCAACCATCTACAATGAGTGAGATGTGAGGACAGTGAGAAGGAGAGGAGGGTCGCGGCGAGCTTGGGCCGCGACATTCCCACCACCAGCACGCAGTCCGCCAGCTCGCCCTGTGCCGGCCGGAACGACGAGCGCGGCAACCATCTACAATGAGTGAGATGTGAGGACAGTGAGAAGGAGAGGAGGGTCGCGGCGAGCTTGGGCCGCGACATTCCCATCACCAGCACGCAGTCCGCCAGCTCGCCCTGTGCCGGCCGGAACGACGAGCGCGGCAACCATCTACAATGAGTGAGATGTGAGGACAGTGAGAAGGAGAGGAGGGTCGCGGCGAGCTTGGGCCGCGACACTCCCACCACCAGCACGCAGTCCGCCAGCTCGCCCTGTGCCGGCCGGAACGACGAGCGCGGCAACCATCTATAATGAGTGAGATGTGAGGACAGTGTGGAGGAGAGGAGCGCCGCGGCGAGTTTGGGCCGCGACACTCCCACCACCAGCACGCAGTCCGCCAGCTCGCCCTGTGCCGGCCGGAACGACGAGCGCGGCAACCATCTATAATGAGTGAGATGTGAGGACAGTGTGGAGGAGAGGAGCGCCGCGGCGAGTTTGGGCCGCGACACTCCCACCACCAGCACGCAGTCCGCCAGCTCGCCCTGTGCCGGCCGGAACGACGAGCGCGGCAACCATCTATAATGAGTGAGATGTGAGGACAGTGTGGAGGAGAGGAGCGCCGCGGCGAGTTTGGGCCGCGACACTCCCACCACCAGCACGCAGTCCGCCAGCTCGCCCTGTGCCTGCCGGAACGACGAGCGCGGCAACCATCTATAATGAGTGAGATGTGAGGACAGTGTGGAGGAGAGGAGCGCCGCGGCGAGTTTGGGCCGCGACACTCCCACCACCAGCACGCAGTCCGCCAGCTCGCCCTGTGCCGGCCGGAACGACGAGCGCGGCAACCATCTATAATGAGTGAGATGTGAGGACAGTGAGGAGGAGAGGAGGACCGCGGCGAGTTTGGGCCGCGACACAGTGCGAGCTGGCGGACTGCGTGCTGGTGCTCCCACCACCAGCACGCAGTCCGCCAGCTGCGTGCTGGTGGTGGGAGCACCAGCACGCAGTCCGCCAGCTCACACTGTGCCGGTCGGAACGACGAGTGCGGCAACCATCTACAATGAGTGAGGTGTGAGGACTGTTAGGAGAGTAGTCACACACACCTTTGACTCTATCTGACTTCAGTACTGTCATTTTCCAGTGACCAAAAACATCGTGAGGAAATCTGCCCACTTGTTGACTGTTCCAACTCTAGTTCAGCTGCTGCTAGATGACGGCAGTCGATAACCCATGTCAGATACCTTTAGGCGAATTGGAGAAATATGACACCAAAGTCATTTCTAACGCAGAATGAAAGAACAGGCGTTCGTAACCAAAAGTAACTGTGAGCGAGCTATATATGAATTAAATGATAGCTTATGAATTTAAAAAATGGATGTCTAAGGTTTTGAAAGTACTAACAGAATGTCGAGCGGCAGGGACTGCGAGCAGCTCCTGTAGGTCGCCTCCTGACGGTGGTGCTTGATGGGCGGCGTCTGACTCATCTGCTCCCGCGACGCCATGCGGCCATTGACACTACTCCACTAAATCATCGTAGTAATGAGCGGCCATTGGTTATCCTCTAGATCATCGTAGAAAGACTCGTATCGCCTAACGGTTGCACATCACAGACATCGCTTCTATGTACGATTTTGGGAGTTTAATTCTCATTTTGTAGTTTGTCTTTAATGCACCTGGAACAAGCCGTTTTATTGATAAAAATAGGTCATGCCCCGCAGCTTCAGTCATTGCTTAATTAAATCATGAAGCCCTAAACTTCCTTTATAATAAGAATAAAAAATTAAACATTTCAACTCCAAATATTTTATATAGCTTTATACTTACAGCATTTACGTAAGAAATATATAACAACAATAAATGAATGTACTTTATAAATACATAGGTACATACCTTATTATATATACATACCATTTGTAAGAATTTGTGTACGGCGTTCCCATACCTGTAACAAAAAAAGGCGTTAATAATTAATTAATCATATACCTCTAAAGACGATTTATCGTTGATATTATCTTTAATTAGTCATTATTATAGTTGAAGAGTGTACAGTACAATCGATTAGATTAAATTAATGGCCACAAACTATGGTTTTATTCTTGAAGTAAATAACCATTGTCTACATTCTGTAAGTAATAGTGATCATAAACTCAGATTTTTTTTATTATGCCAGAAGAAAAAATCTCAGTCTGCGCGAAGTTTTCATATTGAAACAGGTATTCCTAGTTTTAATATCTTTTTTATTCCCGATCAATCTTGGTCTTCAACTTCAAACCAACTCGCAGGCGGACTCTACTGCGTTTTCCTCAATTATACATTATTGATGAGATGTTATGATAACCTGCTTCGGATGGTTATTGAGCGGAAAATGGTGAATTAAGGCTCCTGCTTGATATTAATAATTAATTTCTAATCTCGATAAGCTTAATAACAAGGTATATGGCGAGACTACTCAAATGTTATGACACGTCTCGGTGGAATGCGTACACGTGTGTAGCTAAATAGGCTTTGCTCATATTCTGTACCAGAACGGTAAAATAAGTTTGAAATTGTTTTTTGAATATTCATGAGTTATAAAAAAAATATCTCTTAAATTATTCATGTCTCTGAGCAGTGAAATTAATACTTAATTAAAATTGATAAGAGTGAATAATAGAGTTTTCCGTCAAATGTTCCGTTTAAATAAACCTCTCAGGGATTAACCAGTAAATTATGATCTACACTTAAGTCCAGTCTAGTCCAATCGTGATCGTCATCTCTTTGACAAAATGACCATAAAAATGTAACCTCAATAGAATTTCACGGTTTCGTAGACATCAAATTAATTAAGAGCGGTTTACTCGTTTCGTAGCAGTAGTATGGCGTAACTGTGTAGCAATCACGTAGCATTGACTACGAGTATGTTCTCTAGTGAAAGTCGACACTTCGTAGAATTTCTACGACAACTGCTACGCCATTTCGATATAGGTACGCTGTTACTCCGAAATGCTCTTCTTATTCTCTTTTACTTTAAGAGTAAAAAATTAAATCAAAATCAAATTAATATTCTATTCTAAAATATCTATAAAATGACTTTATTGAGATAACATTTTCAAAGAAACTAAAAAGTAAAATTAACTTACTAAAAATAAACTAAAACTAACTTCATAACTTCATGGGATAAGTCCGCCGTTGCCATTTTTTGGATTTGTAATTTGTATCTATTGTATTTATAATAATTTGTGCAATAAAGTTATTACAAACAAACAAACAAAAAATAAAAATAACTCCTAATTAATTAAAACTATAAGTAAAAGTATCTAAAATAAGACCTTCATATGCACTTCATCTTTACTCCTAATTCCTTTTTTCCTAAAAACGGATAGATAAAGCAAATAGAAAAAAAAAATACCCCATAAAAATAAGCTAGCGAAATAGTAGATTTTACAACAAGTGCACAAAACGAATCATTTTTATCCGAGACTTTTAGCAGCCCGAGCCGAAGGCGAGGGCTGATAGTAATGTCGAGGATAAAAATCGTTTTGTGGACGAGTTATAAACTCTGCTTTTCACTTCGATTGCGAGGAAATAAATCAAAATGAAGAAATTAATAAACGCACGAAAAAACAAAAGAGCTGTTTCCCGCCGCTTTATTTTTTTAATCCTACGACATTGATAGGCTTGGGCTGCAGACCTATACAGCCTACTATTAAATAATTTTTGTAATAATATTTTTCTTAAATTAATTAAATAACCTACCGTACTTGAATTTAAATTTTAATATCTTTTATGTTTTAAAAAACACATAAGGCAAATAAATTAAAAGTAAATATTATAAAATAACAAATTCTGTCTATGAACTTTTTATCGTGTTTAGCTGTATGGCTCATTTTCTTTGCCTTAATATAGATACATTTATGAGTAGATACGTTAATGCCCTTGTGCACAAAATTCGATTTTGTGCAGCCTATATCCTGCACAAATAAGCACTTTCAGAGCATGAGAAGTGAAAAAGTTATTGGTTTATAGCTATTAAAACGTCTAAAGTTTTTTAATAAACCTGCGCACTATGACTATAAAGAACTTGGATATTAAAGGATAACTCGATATTCCTTGGGCCTGACTACAAAAAAATCTCGACGCTCGAATTTCACTACTAACAAGAAACATTCACGTGCCGTTTTTACGACATTTTACGGTTGTTTGGTAAAATAAGTTTACCCATGCCTTTGTACCAGCTCCGTATTTAGGACCGCAAAGCACGGACTTAACAATTGGTTTATTGTTGGAAAGAGATCAAGATATATTTGCTGCCGTATATCGCCTTAGTGCTAGCCAGTTTTACTAAAGCTTGCTGTTTTTTTTCATTGAGAGTACTATTCTGAACCTTTTTTGATTTAGTATCTGTATTTACTGTAGATTTATGAAACATCACATTTGTTTTCATCGTATGCCTTTATTATATTTAGATACCTGTGCTCTTTATAGCTTCGACATTGAATAAAAATTCAACCACACAAATTGGAACTCGGTCTTGAAGATTTATATAGATATTTCACAGACATTACTAGTTACCACATCTGTTTGTAAAATTTTTGTCTACCTAGTCTCCTACAGGCATAACAAAACAGTTGCTAAGTAATCAAACAGTCTAGACTAAAATATAAAAGTTTTAAAATTTAAAGGTCGACTGTTAGATAATGCTTCTGCATTAAGTCCACCTATTGTGCCATACATTGTGTTTGTACAATAAAGGTTAAATAAATAAATAAATAAATAAACAATCCAATACACGATAGCAGGTACGTAAATTCACTTGAGGCATCTACAGAGGTATAAATGTTTGTAAACTAAATTTTTGTTACCAGGCAAAGGAAAAATATCCACATAGAAAAGACGACGGGCGGAGCGGATGCCGCAACGTAATACAAACTCACCTGCACATATATTATGTACTATGTTACTTCAAACTGCGGCATTCATATTTAATTCAGAATATACAGTGATTTCAAACAATTTTGCTATTACTGTAAATGTATGAAGTACCTATCTGATCTGTCAGTTCTAATCTGACAGTTCCTAAAAACGGTTTTATTAAATTTTACATTGTTTGTATTGTAACAAACGTATCTAAATTGTAACGACTATATATAACTAAACAACATACGCAATGTCTCTGTGTTAATATAAAATGTGTATATAATAGGAAGGGGTTATTTCAAGACAAAATTTGAAATATACCGTTATTACACCTGTCTTCATTCATTACTCATTCGCTTCAAATGTCCCACTACCGGCCCATTAGCCGGTGATTAATGGGAACCTACCTTGTTAATAGAATTTCACTTCCCCTTCCCGACACCAAGGCCTTCTGTCCAAATTAAACATTGGAATTTGCATTCCGCTGTAAAAACAAACTTACTTGTACCACATAAAGTGGTTTTTACGACTGCGCATAAAAACGTTTCTGTTTAAATTAGCTCTCGTTTAGAATAGAGACTTTTCAAGCTTGATGTACCCCTACATATATAAAGACTACCTCGTTGAACACAAAAGTCATTACAATTCTAACCTTCAAACGTAATTGTGTCCCAAAAGGACTTCAATAATAACGAGATCTACTTTAAAGTTCAAAGAAATATTCATTATCTTCGAGTTACCTTTAAACATCGGAAAACGTAAGTACCTATAGGGTCTTGAAATTGGAGGAAAGTCAAACGAAATTGGATTTACCAAAGCTTCTTTGAATCGTAAACAGTTTTTTCATCTTAAACAAATAAAAATATCTCAGGAAGATATTGGTGAGGTATGTCGGAAAGAGAGATCATCATTTTGTCAGGTAAATAGTAATTATCGGTATGGAGACATTGCTGCAATACTATTGTTAACCCAGAGTTTGTGATGTACTAAACTATTGATTGTCCCCAAAAGTACCTAATTTTGCACCTTCGTAATCTAGAAGAATGTGTTTTAAGATGATTTTTTAAAAACGACACTTGTTATATTCAGCTATTTGCACGTTCCATTTGGAACATAGCCTTGAAAGCTATAAAAAGTGCAATAACTAAATGAGTTAACCGGTATACTGCAGTTGAAACTCATGAAGCGTGCACAGAAGATTTTGATATTGTGGCTGAGGGTGAGAGGTGAAGGCCAGGTCAAGGCTAGAATGCACTGCCCGTATTAATATAGCACGTGGGACCGCCAATCGCGTCGTCGTATAGCTATTTCCACGCAAGGCCGCCCGCCTCTCAAATTATATTATCAGGTAGCCTTCGCCTTTCCAACACTGTATTTCTAGATGATCAAATAATTTATGTTAGAGAGTTTTCTTACCCGGTTCGTTGTGAGAAAAGGAGTTGCCAACACACCCTTTATCAACAAAAGAGAAATAAACAATCTAAAATTTCTGAAAATAAATCTTTAG
Organism: Ephestia elutella; assembly: GCA_018467065.1. Classification (NCBI taxonomy): domain Eukaryota; kingdom Metazoa; phylum Arthropoda; class Insecta; order Lepidoptera; family Pyralidae; genus Ephestia; species Ephestia elutella. The sequence continues at coordinate 7,415,873 of CM031573.1, read as the reverse complement.
GTCCAATTTTCCGTCCCCAAAAACCAAGATTTTAAAATTTCAATATTTCTGGTTTGATTGCAATCTTAATACCTATACTATTTTAACTTGTTAAATATTTTTTTTTTGTATGGATTGTAAATTTGGGATTTACTATAACTTAACTTCTTTAGGTATATCCAATTTAACCAATTAGTATGCGCTAACAGGTTGTATGTAAGTACTAACCGACATGACTACTCGATGTAAGTACAAGCGCGCTATCAGCAGCGGAATTAGCTGAATACCGTAACCTTTAATTGACTTTTACACGTAAAGCGATTATATCACTTTTTAAGTGTTACTAAAAATAAAGTTTTGAAAACTAGTCCCAAATACGATATTGTACCCTACACTGAAAATATAGTCACGATTTCTTTTGCTGTTCATAAAATAGTCCCTGAGCCCGTCCATGAATTACCTACGTGACATGACACCATGATGAAATGCATGGCAACAGATCAGAAAAGTTCCGGTGACCAAGGCTGCAAAAAAAAATTTCACGATAATTGGCCGGGTGACTGAGAAAATCCTCCACTTCCGGTCAAAATTTTAAGAGTATATTTACCTCATATGACACCACTACGAGACACGTGGCAACATGTAGCCCTTCAACCATAGAGGAGGGCTACCTAAGTCTGCCAGTTCTGATATGGCCGGAAGTGCTTGGCAGCAGGCGCCAAAGTTGGCCCCTGGAAACGTTTTCCTACGTCATATGACACCTCGACAAAAATGACTTCAAACGCTTTGAAATAATAGTGTTCTTATGAATAAATAAGTTTGCCAAGCCAATTTTGGCCGGAAGTCCTTCAAAAATGTTTTTTAACTGCTTGGTATAAGTGAACGAAACAAGCTAAATGCGCATAATTTAACACATTTTGATCGTTAAACAAGGATTATCATCCCAGTAGTCGTAGTAGGTATATACATAACTAACTTTTGCCCGCGAATTCATCCGCGTGAACTTCAAATAACACTGAAAAAAGGTCCCCACGGAATCTTTGAGTGTGAAAATACTATCCTAGGTATTACAGCCATAAAGCAACATGCACTCATGTACTCCGCCGGGTCCATCATCCTACTAATATTATAAATGCGATAGTTAGGATGTAAGTTTTTTTGTTTTATGATAGATGTAATTTTATTTTCAACACAGTTGTATTGTTCAGAAGGTAAGTGAGTAAGTGCTAAGCCCCATTACAATTATAGTTATGATAGAAAAGTAAACAACCATCTATATTTTCAAATGACAAAATTTATTATTAAACATTAGCTTTTCTCTCATCAAATTTTTAACATCGCTTTTGCGATGCTGATGAAAGCAGCGATGATTTTATCTATTCTTTTGTCCCCAGTCCAGCATAAAAGATTTGTTTATTGCAAGTGAAGGAGTTTCGAAAATGTAGTACCTACAACTGTGTACTTAAAAATTTTAAATACGAAATTAGTGTTTTACTATTATATTGAAATTTCTCATTCACTTGATTCCTCATCATCATCCGACGAAGTAAATACATCACTGTTTTTTTCATCCTCACTTGCTATGACAATGTCATCAATATGCTGAGGTGTTGGATCCCCTTCGAACCAATGAGATTCATACTTACCCTGTGCATTAACGACCCAACCATAATCTGTTGGCCGCATATTACCCACACAGTCTTTCTCTGTTGCTTGTTGCCACATTGATGCAACGTGGATGCAACAAAGGCAGTTCTTAATATTTTTTGTTGAAGTATGTTAAAACATGGTGGCAAAGTGTTTGAGCTGTAACTTTTAATTTTAGGTACTTATTTTTTATATAAATAAATCCAAATTACTTAACCTTGACCGCGCTGGTACGTTGGTTAGTGGCAATCACATACCGAAATTTAAGTACATACGTACATTTTATTTTCATTTTCATTAATTTAGTAGAAAAAAAAAATTGTATTTGAAAAAGAAACGTTTATTTAAAAAAACAATATTTCTATTCATATATTTCAATTTCAGCGCGGTCAAGATTATGTAATTTGAAAAAAAAAAACTAAAAAAATAAATAAATTAGGTTTTCACTTGATTGGTTGGCTTGTTAAAGATAAATTAAAAATGATAATGTTATTTCTGAGGAAAAAGTAATTAACGCATCTATACCCCAAGGAAGTGTAGTTGGATGTCTCTTATTCTTAATCTACATAAATGACCTCCCTAATATGGTAGACGACACTGTGTTTTATTTGCGGACGACATTTCACTTCTTACTTCCTGCCAAAACAAAACAGGTATACACAATAAACTAAACTCTTTACTTACCAAAACATCAGCGTGGATGACGCAACACAATTTAGAAATAAACTTTAAAAAAACAAAACTAATGTGCTTCCACCCCCACCAAAAAAAGCCTTTAGATTTAAATTTCACGTTTAACGGAACTAAAATAGAATGCGTTAACCAATTTAACCTTCTCGGTATATCCATAGATAGCCACATTAGCTGGAAAACACACATAAAAAACTTAAAGTCAAAATTATCAAGTTTCGCATATGCACTTCGTGAAGTAAAAAAAACAACTGACCTCAACACAGCGTTGAGCACGTATTATGCCTACGCGTATGCCTGGCTATCCTACGGTACAATAATGTGGGGCAATAGTGCAGTTGCTCCCAACTTATTAACCATGCAAAAGAAATTAATTCGAATACTAGTAAATATCAAAGAAACAGCAAGCTGCAAACCACATTTCAAAAACTTAAATATACTTACCATCCCCAGCTTTTATATTTTCGAGATTTGTAGATTCGTCCGTAGGTATCCAGAATTATACACAAGACGGGGAGATGTAAATTCCTAATATACTATACGACATAAAAATATGTTGTTGCTACCAATTAGCCACTTAAAATTAAATTCTAATAGTACATACATAATGTCAATTAAAATCTACAATAAACTACCTAAACAAATAAAGGAAGAAGAGAAGATAATGATAAACAATTCTACAGAAAATTTAAAAAAATCCTAATTGATAAAGCTTATTATAATATATGACTATTTAAATGACGAATTCTAAATTTTAATGATACCTAATATTACTATTAAATTAATACTTAATAAGACCTATATTTATTTTATTACAAATAATCATTACTTACATGAAATTAAGATTTACATATATGTTGTTAATAATAAAATGAGATGATGCGACCTCCTCTTTTCTACCCAAGTTGCTATGCCCGACAGGGTCCATAAATGTACTTTTATTTATATATGTCACCATGTCAACCTTATGGATGCAATAAAATATTGAGTATTGAGCACTTCCGGCCATTTCAGAACTGGCAGACTTAGCTAGCTCTCCTCTATGGTTGAAGGGCTAATCGCAAAATATGCAAAAATTCGCAACATTTACGGTAATATCTCTTGATTGCGTTATTTATTATCTATATTATAGAACGTATAATTTTGTTTTTTTTTTTTTGCCGAAAGAGACTGTGGACCGGTGTATTCGATATTAATTTCAACTTGATACTTTTAAGCGTTTCTGAGAAAAAAGTTTGACAGACATACGGACAACAAAGTGATCTTATAAAGGCCCCTTTTTGCCTTTTGAGGTACGGAACCCTTAAAATTACACGGACTCGATTTGAAGTCGGTGCCTTGAAGATTATGTATTTTTAAGTTAGGCATTTTGTACATAGATATAGGATTTTAACTTTGGTAATTTTGTTTAAGCTTGGCACCCACTTTAACTTAAGCACTTTAACACAAACACATTGTTCTCACTTGAATTAAATCTGATTAATTTGATATTCACGATTAATGAAGTGGGTTAAAATTTTTGGAATAAAAATTACTTCACTGTTTTTATATATACCTAAATAAAATAGGATACTATTTTCTCATTTAAAGATTCCGTAAAGACCATTTTCAGTCTTATTTAAAGTCCACGCGGACGAATTCGCGGGCACAAGTTAGTTCTATATATACCTACCACGACTACTGGGCTGATAATCCTTGTTAAACGATCATAATTTGACAAATTATGCGCATTTAGCTTGTTTCGTTCACTTATACCAAGCAGTTAAAAAAACATTTTTGAAGGACTTCCGGCCAAAATTGGCTTGGCAGACTTATTTATTCATAAGAACACTATTATTTCAAAGCGTTTGAAGTCATTTTTGTCGAGGTGTCATATGACGTAGGAAAACGTTTCCAGGGGCCAACTTTGGCGCCTGCTGCCAAGCACTTCCGGCCATATCAGAACTGGCAGACTTAGGTAGCCCTCCTCTATGGTTGAAGGGCTACATGTTGCCACGTGTCTCGTAGTGGTGTCATATGAGGTAAATATACCCTTAAAATTTTGACCGGAAGTGGAGGATTTTCTCAGTCACCCGGCCAATTTTCGTGAAATGTTTTTTTGCAGCCTTGGTCACCGGAACTTTTCTGATCTGTTGCCATGCATTTCATCGTGGTGTCATGTCACGTAGGTAATTCATGGACGGGCTCAGGGACTAAAATGACTTTTATGAACAGCAAAAGAAATCGTGAATCGTTTATTACTTCAATTATTTACCATCGAATAAAGATTTTTTCGTTGCAAACAAGCTTTAGCGTAACGTTTCATTACTTATAAAAAATTTAGGTAGGCAGGCAGTACATAAGTTTGTATTTTTTAGATCTATTTTCCTATCTTAAGCCCGAACAATTTTCTCAACCAAAATAATATTATGAAATACGACATATTTTTGCCAACCAACTTGCCAACCCATTTATTTACGATTGATATATGATATCACGTTGTTTGTTATTACGATGTAATAGGTCCGAGGTATAATTTAGCAATCTAGATTCAACTGTAATATTCTCCTGGGTTATTTATTGGTGGCTCGGTACGATAACATATACAGGGGACATTTTCCTTGCCATTACTCGTTCTATTTGTTTGTTGTAGCAAAAATATTATTGGTAAAAATATTTTTCTTGAAATGAAATATGTTTATTGAATGCTTAAAATTTCTTCACTTTAAATTGCTCCATTACTTACATAATTATATATTTTCAAATTTTGAGTTGTTTTAATGTAAATAAAATATCCCACCAAAAACATTCTGTAAAAAACTAGCCAAGTCTCGATGAAGAAACTAGACAAAGTCGTTCCAAGTCTAAGGTTCCTTACTGCGATTTCTTTATTATTATATTTAATGTTGTGTGACTTGGCCGTTGAAGGGTACACAAGGGTACAAAAGCAGGTGCTCCATGACACCATTGTACTAATCTGTCGCCAGAACCGCTACCCATTGACGATGGAAAATTGACACTTGTAAAACGTTGATTCAATAACCAGTCAATTGTAGGCTTGATAAAGCCACTAATCTATAAAGAATGTTCAACGGCCAAGTCACACAACATTAAATATAATAATAAAGAAATCGCAGTAAGGAACCTTAGACTTGGAACGACTTTGTCTAGTTTCTTCATCGAGACTTGGCTAGTTTTTTACAGAATGTTTTTGGTGGGATTTCACTTCTTTTTGTAGAAACGTGGACATATTGATTTATTTTATTAAATTTTCTTATTTGATACAGTTTTTTTTCTTTTTAGGAGTAGTTTTATTATTATTACAAATCTTTCTTTTCTTTTTTTCCGGTTCTGATTCTTGTACAATAGCAACAGTTTTTCGTATTGCCCATTCGCGTTCATTATTTAATCTTTTAGACGGTTTAGACCGTTTAATTTATGTAAGATCGGCGCGGTATTTACGCCTAAGCCGGTTGTATTCGGTGATCGCTGAAGCTTGAGCTTTTATACTCTTGAAGTCAACATTTATGAAATTAACCATACCATACCCATGAAGATTGGTTACTAGAATTTTAGACCATAGAGCTAGCAAAAAAATATTTAATTGATTTTTTTTCCTATGTCTATGTTCTAGAAATTTATTCCACAGAATATTGTAAAGAATATGTAACTGAAAATTAGCTCGAATCCAAGAAAAAAATAAGAACTTCATCGAAGTTTTATTTTTCCCATGCAATAATACAGCCAGTGTTCTAAAAACCAGAGACAAAATAAATTAAAAAAAAATGGTGATTGTCTGTCATTCTTGGCGTATCACGAGCAGGGTTTCCAACTTGTGGCTTACCCCAAACAAAAGTAAATAATATTTTTTTGTTAATTTGATATGTTTAAAGTGATTTTTTTATTTGACACTTGATCAGTGTTATCAAATTAAGGGTCAAAATATACTTGATGAGTATTTTTTTATTGATTCCTCAGCACTTTGGCAATATAAATAGATATAACAATATCATTTAAACCACCATAATCATTACCAATTTTCGACATAATTGGGGCCTCATGCAAGTTGATAACCTTATTTTCGTCATCAAGCATTAGGAGGCATAATATTTTAAATTTTTCATACTGAACTTAGGGTAATTAACTCTTTAAAGCAAAATGAAAACAGACAACGAAAAATTTGTCTTTTATGTAAAATCGAAATACAACTTGGTACAATATCCCGATGAATATGTACGGTTATAACGTATTATAGAGGTAACGCGTATGGCAAATACTTGGCATTATAACGTATTATAGAGATAACGCGTATGGCAAATACTTGGCATTTTCTGGCCAGAGATCATCTCCAAGCGTGAGCTCTGGGAAATGTGCAACGCTATAGATTGGCCACACGCTTCGAAGAGACCCATATACTAGGCAAGCTTTCGAGTGGATACCACAGGACAAGAGAAAAGTTGGTCAACTCAAGCAAACCTGGCGGCGGCGTACCGTTGCAGCGGAAAGGCAGTCGTTCTCACCTGGTCGGAAACAAAGTGCATTACCCAGGACAGAATCCGATGGAGAAGCACTAAAACTAATACTTAGATGGAGAAGCACTAAAAATAAAAATGTAATTATTATGGTAGTAATAAAACTAATAAAATGTAATTACTCTTTTATTGTGATTAAGCAGAAGGGGAGGTATTCGCCCAGCAGTGGGACGCTATAGGCTAGATTAAATAAGAAGATGTGTCCCTCTACGCTGGTTTTTGCAATGACAGTCGATATCTTTTATGTAGCAATAGAAGGGGGCGTACCATATCTCTAATAGAGATATGGTAATCTCTAATACAGCTGAGACCAGCTGAGGGTTCTTCATGAGATATTTCAGACCTTCGATTTTTGACATCAAGTGAAGCAGCCCACCAAGTTGAATATTTTTTGTAAAGGCGGTATGTCGATCTCCAATAGTTTGGTTGAGCTCTTGTGATTTCTAATCAGGGTCACCAGGTACTCCAGATCTTCGATTATCCTAGTTTTTATAGTTTTCCCTTTATGTGGCCATTAAAACCTAACTCTGTACTAAATTTCAGTTCTCTGAGTTTATGGGAAGTACTAGTTCTATTTTGATGATCATGAGTGAGTGAGTGAGTGTCGAAAATGCGAAACTTTGCTTTCACTTAACTTCGGAACCAAATGACCTACAGACTTGATATTTTTGATTTTAAGTATGTGATTATAGCTTACTGGATGACAAAAATTTCTTCGTTCTGGTCTTATCCAGAGGTTCTCAAATAGGGGCCTGAAAATGCGGCGAAATGGTTCCAGTAAAGGATGGTACGGCAGTGTTTGCTTCGCGCTCGACTTGGCGGGGGCACTGCCGTGCCCCCTGATTTATAATTTGTACACTTGCTAACTGTTACTGTTTATAATTTCTAAATTAATAAGTACTATGCTTGACGAAAAAAGAGATAGGTACTTAAATATTAAGTAACACTGCGTTAATTTTTTTTTTTAATTTTTAGTACCCTTAAAGCTACCGGGTTTTTTTGATAGACCCCTTATCAAGTAAGATTTCAGAGAAAAATTGTGTCATTGATCTATCAAAAAAACCTAGTAGCTTTGGTACCACCACCAAAATCGTGTAACGCAGTGAATTAATGTAAGATTTAAATATAATTTTAATCAATTTGGCATTAATTGTCTCTCAATAAAAGCCAGAATATTCGGACAGTGTAGTTAACGTTAGCTAATTAAAGAATGGAATTGGCTCTGGGTTTTTATACGGTCAATCATAAAACGGCCTTTAAAGCGAAACATAAAACGTATACTTGCCGAGAGTTTTATGTGAGTCAGATATTTTATTTTCAAATTAAATTTGTTCGCAGTACGCCGATTTCTCCTTTCATTTTACGAACACGATTTTCAGTAATATTAAGATACTGAATAATTTAGTCAGTGGCTTTACCTATGAAAGTATGTATACCATTTCAAATGCTAAAGTTCTGGTGTATATACAAAATTTACCAACAAAAGAAACACTATATTGTATTTTAATGAAAAGCTTACTTACTTACTTCGATGGCTCGACGACCCAAAGAGGATCTTGGCCTCCGATACTAGAAGCTTCCATTCCTTCCTGTTCTGCGCAGAACAGCGCAGAATGAAATGCTTAGGTTTAACCAAATCCATTTTTTTAAATTAAAGTATTTTTTAAATCAATTATTTTCAAAAATTGCAATATTTACTAGTTGTATCTTAAACATAATCAATCTGTCTCAAAATTAGTAAATTTACTAAATTGCAGTAATATTTCCTGTTAGTTCACTATTTAAAATAAATAATAATAATAATTCCTTATTTTCAGACTATCAAAATCCATACATATGTTAGTAAAATAAATATTCGAGAATATATTCTACGTACTGCTAAAACTAAAACACATTACCCACACGACTCTCTCTACTTACATAGAAGTACGATTATTAAAATATTTACATAATACATTTTATTTTCCACTTCTTTTTACTGCAGAGTGATTAAATTAAATTTTATTACGTGACTGAGTTTACTACGAAGTTCATAAAATTAAACCAGTGAAATTCAGTCCAGATTGATTGGTTGTAATTAAAAAATACTCTTTCTTTATGAAAAAAAATATAGCAGTCTTAATCATAAAAGTAATAAAAAGGAAGAAAAAGAACATCATAAATTACAGTCCATCTTAACATAACGTATTTTCTTTTAATAAAGAAATAGTAAGGACTTGGGAGCTAGCCAGCCGAATACTTTTGTAAAATGGAGCTGAAAACTTTCATTTCCACGTTGGTTTTTATGCAATTCTACAAGGAAAATAAACCGGCTTGTTTTCATTACTGCCACTGTTACATTTTGCGAATAAATACCGCAAACCGTGGCGTGCAATACTTGTAATTTAGTCTGAGGCCAAGAGCTGGCGTTTTGCATGTCCTTGCACTGACATTTCGTGATATATGCAAAACTACAATAAAAACATGTTTATAAAATGTCGTATTGAAGTGAAAAAATACTTTCTTGGAAGTTGATTTGTGCTTATACTTCCTATATTACGATTTTCAGGGCTTCGTACCTCAAAAGACAAAAACGGAACCCTTATAAGATGTCTAAGATCTGTCTGTCTGTCAAACTTTTTTTTATCAGGAACGCTTAAAGGTATCAAATTGAAATGAATATCGAATACTCGGATCCACGGTCTCTTTCAGCAAAAATAATATCAAAATCACACGTCGACGCTATCAAGAGATATTGCGGTAAATGGTGCGAATTTTTGCATATTTTGCGATTTCAGGTAGCAATCAAAACCTATGGAGTACTTCCCGTTGACCTTAAATTATGAAATTTGGGAAAAAGCAAGGTCTAACAGTACTTATACAGGAATAAATCTGAAAATTGTAAATATATTGTTGGAAGTCTGAAAAAAAGTGTTACAAACTTATTTTTGCGCTGGTTTCAGTATGAATCTAAGGGATCGAACTGCAAAGTTAAGTTTGTTTTTGAAACTAGTTGGTCTTTTAGTTAGAGCTATAATGTGAGATGCTTTGCCTGTACTAAACCCTCGGTGCGCGAGTTTGACTCGCACTTGGCCGGTTTTTCTTTGTTTTATCAATATTATAGATCTGTCTGGGTGGTTTGATTTGTCCCTATATATAAATATTGTTATATTCTTCCTAATCTTAATTATTTAATGTGCGGAGGCTATCTAAATATAAACCTACCAGACGAATAAAATTTATGAGGTTTCTTTATTAGATCATACATACTAATTACATATTAATACTGTCTTATTACAAATGACATAGTTTATCAAATAACAAATGATACACAACGACAAATCACAAGTTAGAATCAAGGTTAACTATGAAATCAGTAATAATTTGTGCGGCACTTCACTCTTGTCGCTTGAGGATCCGAGGCATTGTCATGGAAAGCCTGTATTCAGTCGAGTGGGAACCCAAAGGTCGCCCTCCATGTATCTCTTTGAGGACCGAGACACCTTTGTATTACAAAAATAGGGACGCTGCCTTTTCCTTCGCCTTCGAATTTGTCGAGTAGTTTTAGGATAAGTATCTATTTGAATCCCCTTGTCGTCTTTTGTATAGCCGTTTAAATATTTGGTTTTGAAATTGACATTAGGTGTGTTATAATTTTGTTTTACATCGAGATATTATGTACTAACGCACAGTTGTATTTCGATGTTTGTTAACAGTTTGTTTTGCGGTAATTAAATTTATTAGTAACAAACAAGCTGTAAATAATAATACATTGGAATTTGGTCAGCTTTACAGTTTATGCGATGATTTGACGAAAACTCTTTCGTTACCTAATTTACGAAGCCTATACCAGTCTGTTATCTTATCTCTTTTCCATTGTGTATTATTATTTAATACCGAGTTTTTTTATATTCAGATTTTTTATCCAGTTATAAATAGTCGGCATAGTTATAAATACCGGGCATTGTATATTCTAACATATATATCTCTTTATCGTCATAAAGTCATATATGGTCATGGTGATCTTTATATAAAAGTAGAATAATTCGAGAAATCGATCATATTTTAGGCTTATCTATGAGATGATGTCGAAACCCTTGCACATCTTATCAAAATCCGGCAAATGGTGCATGAAATAAAATAAAGGTACTTCCTATCTTCATCACATAACTTGCCATGATAGCCCCCATAACCGTAAAAGTAAGGTTTAACCACAGAGTCGTGAAGCACTTGGTATAATTATGAATTTCAAGCTTCGCCCCGAGGCTCCGCTACTTTGGGAAAAACGGGATAAAAATCCAAACATCCAAATTTTCGCTTTTATGATTGAAATAGTAGTAGTAGGATAGTAGGACCAGCTGTTGATAAATAAATGATAGATCAACTCTTTATTGCACCATTTACAAAAAAATACAAAAGTTGTCCGCAGATCCAGTGGAAATACAGGGTTGCATAATTATAAAATTGTTATTTCTACAGGTATCTACCTATATCCAGCTCTATTTAAATTTGAAAGAATGTAATAAAATTCTGACAAATTAGTAACCTACTAACTAAAGTTTCAGGTTAATAAATAAATACCAAAGTTTCTTCGAATTTTCCATCACAATTTCTGGAAAATTACGTAACAAAGACTTTCAATATACGAATACTTACGTATAGGATATTCTTTCTATAACATGTACTATCGGTTTTCAGATCATTCTGATTGTCAGCTCACCTCGAGCGTACCGGTTTGCAGAAATTCAGAAAGCGAGGTGGATTCAGAGCTATGTATTCAGAATTCCTGATCTGAAAACAGATTGGAACCGCAAATGTTCGGCCACTTTAGAAACATTTCTAAACATTTTATAAACGTTCGAATTTCCGGTGGGTTTGAAACGAGTGTATTTTTGATGTATTCTTCGATGGATAATAAGTACTTTGTACAACTTATTACTTCCATGGACTCGACTTTCATAATTTGACGTGTCAGAAAATCGCCCATTGTCTGAAGCTCTGTCTACTCATTCTTTATGGAAAAATCGTGAATGTACTTTATGTACTCATATTACTGCAAAGCTAAAGAATATATTAAGGATAGTGGTAGATAAAGCCACGAAGGGCCATGGCCCGCGAGGCTTGTTCCTATTAACATAAAATACGGAAGTCATAAACTGAGCCCTCACGAAATTCGGCTTGCGACCCCGTCGATACGAGGGCAAATATGAAAATAAACGGTGTGCTCTTATTACAACTAAAGGGCGTTGTTTTCTCTGAGGAAAAATAATTGCAAATTGTTAGGCGAGATTTATTAAATGAGATGATTTGAATTCACTTCTAAAACCAACTCCTTAAAAGGTTACTTAAGGTACTAAACACAGATTTAATACCTATGTGTCTAGTACCAAAACGGTGTAACGGTTACTAAGTTTTTTGTCAAAGTAAAGTTGACACTGTTTCTTGTAAATCAGACTCGCCATGGAGAAAAGCAAACTTTTTGAGACCCCATAGCTAAGATTTTCTGTAACTGAATGGATATAAAGAAATTAGTAACATATATATGTATATGTTATTATCCACTATCCCACAGTCCAAAAGTTCAAAAGGGAGACAAGCGACACGTGACTTATCTTATGAAATCTTTAAAGATTTTTTCATTACGACCATTATTTAAGCTACTGTTAGGTTGAAGTAGCTATCTTTGCTAAAAGTATAGTTACTTAGAAGTAAGTATGTTAAATAGCTGAACTGAGTTGAACACAACAAATATTGTTTGATATTGTGAAAGCCAACCCCCTGATTCGCTCGCATCGAGGTGTCATTCATCACGAGTGTGTATTGACTATTCAATGTAAGGGCTTGTTCACCGAGCCAGTGGTGTCACACGATTTCCTCAAATTCAACCGCATTGTAGCTGGCAAACAATATGAGCCGTTTATGTATTGAATTTCTACTGTATACGGTATACTAATGTACGGGAACATAGGTTTAAAAGTTATATTTTAAGCTATTTGAATTACTTAGAAGAAAAGAAAGACTTTTATATAGAGTAGTAGTAGTAGAGTTTCTTTCGGCATTTCTTCTCAGCAGTGGTCGTTCCGAAATGCTAGTAGTTTGTAGCTTTGAGACATAATATATTATGATTAAATAATTAGTTATCGACGTGAAAAAGAGCCCTCTTTGAAGGCCAAGTTTCAATAAAAAAATTTGACTTTGACTTTGAGTAAATTCAGCTACGTACGTCAAATAAGTGTTGTGTAAAAAGATGCAATAAAAATCTGTAGATTTTGCTCCTGCCTGATATTGAAGTTACGAGTATGTTAAAATATTAAGAGTATTTGGTTGTATATTAATAGAAAAATATTTTAGTAATCAAGTTAGGTAAATTTGTAAGAAATAAATTAACTTATTTCATATCTAAAGATGTACGAGAATCTAGCCCGCTATAGGCTTTCTAATAAATCACCTTTTAAATCACTCAGTGAGTAAAAAACAACATTATGTCCATGAAATTCGGATGCAGTCTCCTGAATGTCAAGCACAGAAAACGTATTTTTTTTTTAAAGTTGATGTCAAGTTACCCTGCATGGATCTCTAGGCTGCGGTAAAAGCGGTAATTTTTTACAGAAATTGGGTAATAAAAATATACTCTAGAAGTCCTTTTAAAACGTCATTCTAATGTCGCAATAGAAAAAAGTCGCTCTATGTCGCAGGTTCGCTGCACGATTCTTAACGTGACATTTTCGCAAACACGCGAAGCAAACATGTAAGTATTGTACACACTTAAGTGGTTTTCGATGACAACAGCGAGAGAAGTGACGCCATGAGATGTATAATCGGCTTTTCTTCCAACGGTTCGGAAAGGAAATACGTTTTTTATCCGGCTGTTTGTAATATGTTTTTGGAGATGGAACTTTAATGCCTCGAGCGACTCTGAGAAATGTTTTTATGTCTAGAGCAGGGAAATTGGACAAATTGAATTTTGAATTTCGCTTCAATGTGTAGTATGAACCAAAAAAAAACAAGATTTTTACTGGAACGAGCGATGTAATAAGCATTTACGTGAACCGTAGGTAATTTTGACGGAAAAGCTGCAAGTGTATAGTTTGATAAAGATTATAATAGTTACCTAGTTAAAATAGTATTTGAAGATCTAACTTAAATAATTAGATATTTTTGAAAATCGTTGTTTAACTAAACCAAATTTAATATAATAAACATAATTTAACTGACAAAGTTAACTGCGCTCTTCTAGCAATCTGACCCTTACAACCCCTTCGCACCATACTGGTTTCTTCTCCAACTATCCTTTGCTTAATAATAGTTTTTATTTTAAACTAAAACCAAAAACGAATGGAATCAAAACCTAAAATGAATTTCAATGTATCAGATAACAGAAACCCTAGTAATTACGAAAAATAATACTGAACTTTCAAAGCAAATCGATAGAGGCATTTGAACCCGAAGTGTTATTTTTCCATTAATTCAAAATGCGATCACAATGTTGGAAGGTTCATTCCCTTAAGGGTTTCGGTCGACATGGCAGTTAAAACGATCTTGAGAAGGTCGTTTAATTTCTATAACGCTTTTTAAAAATGTAATTGATTAGTTTCACTTAAAACCATTTTCTTTCTGTTTTAAAAACTTAATTAGATATACAGGGTTATTTTGAATTAACTAGAATCCTTCCTAGAGGTGAAAGTACTCATAAATATGAACAGCTTTTTGTATGGGACCGACTCTGAAATCTTTAAAAAAAATTTAGCTGTTCCATACATTTTGCAATACCTACTGGCACACTTAAAATTTATCTGCCTGCTAGCCAGTAACTTTGAAACTAACGCTGACTTTGATTTAGATTTCTTTTTGACTTTAAATTTCTAAACTAGGTCACGAATGAAGATTTGATAGAAGCCCGCGGTAGCGAGTAGGCTGTAAATCAACTCGGCTATAAAGAATTCACGACAATTTCCTATTGCACAGCTGAACAAATCTACATTCGATGGAACTCTGCTCGAATCAGAATTTAAAGTAGTTTTAAATATTAACTTACTATAGAAGAAAATTTTCAATATCACTAATGATAATAAAACACCGGGATAATGCAAGTACTAAATGCGCGCGCAGTCTTTGGTTGTAACAAACTAAAACCAATTATTCAGTATTATCCTAATGTTATTTCAAAGTTAAGTTTGCAGTTGTATTTGCACACAATTTGTAGTTACATACAAACAATGTTGGTAACTTTAGTTGATAGACTTATCCGGAGTACTAATGTTAAGATAGATACTATTTTAACTGTAAAATATTTATAAAATATTTGTTTATTCATTTATTTAGAACAAACCCAGTTAATCAGATAGGATTACATGTCTTCTTACCACAAAATCTGTTCCTATCCTCAACGATTTAGCTACTTAATTCCTTCCACCTAATTAGGTACATCTTATATATCTTGTCTTGTGCAATGTCAAGCGTCTCTTTTTCTTTATGTTTTATTTTGTTTAATATTGTTTTTATTTTTAATAGAAAAAAGCCTAGAAAATTACTTAGTAATAAAACCAGGAGGTTAAGTGCGTTCATCTAGTTACAAAGATATTACTGAGAGAGCTTTACAGGATCCTCCCCCTCTATTCGCTAACATTGTGAATGCCGGATTGCAATTTTGCATCTTAAGAGGGTACTATTAGTTTACTCTATGCTCTGGCCACAGTAGCCATATATGATAGCCTATAATAGCAGCTATATGGTTTTAGAGTTCTACTTATTGTAATGTCAGTTTTCATATACCTACGACATATTGCAATAACTTATTACTTGGTTATTCGAGCCTTTATAGAGTGACTAGTTCTGTCAAAAGGGCCATAAAAGTGTCAAATGTATGTTTGACTTGACACTAGCACTTCTATCATAAACAACTTTAAAGTAATATTTTAAGTACAGTGAATTAAGTTTTATATTAAATTAATCCTTGGGGGAGACCTTTGTCCAGCAGTGGACGTCTTTCGGCTGAGAGAGAGAGAGAATTAAGTTCAGAACCTTGACCCTGTTCCGAGGTCTGTATCTTACGTCATAGCGTCGTATTTAAAGCTGTCTATGTAGGGTGTTTTTTAAATCATTGGCATCCTTTCTACTGGTGAAAGTACTCTTGAACATGAGCAACTTTTTGTATGGGACCGACTCAATCCGATGGAAAAAAAAATTTGCTGTTCCATACATTTCGGGTGAGTAGGTATTGGAAAATAGTATGGAACAGCAGATTTTTATTGATTACTTTCACCAGTAGAAAGGATGCCAATGATTTAAAAAACACCCTGTATAGGTCTGTATCTCATATAACATTCACCTGAAATAGTGGAGTACAATACGATTTTGGTCAAAGAATTTAACAAAGAAATTTTGTATAATGAAAAGCAGTCTGTTGTTTTATTTAGATATATATTTTATAAAGTAACTACTAAACATTCGACACCCTCTTTCTCTTATTTTGGTTTTTTAAAATGTGTGTATTTTACTAACATACTTATAAGTTTTCATTGCTACTAACTAAAGTATGGACTCGCAGTCTGAAATAAATATTTATTTATTTATTAAACCCCACCAAGCCCAAAATCCTTCTTCATGGATAAAGCTCATGTCGGCCGGCATAAATATTATATAAAAATGCATAGTCATGTTTTATGATTAAAGTCATATGAAGGTATTGTGGATTGCGTTGTCCTAAGATGTTTACATCTTCCTGCTCTTCCCAGTTTAGGTCGATATGACATCTTTATTGTGGCATCAGAATAAAAAAAATCCTGGATTATCACAATTAGTTTCCTTATTCTTGTTTTATGCACTATATAGGATGGGTTCTTATATATTAAGTTTTTGGTATAGCGTTCAAGGAATAAACTCTAAATATAATATAAAATAATTGAGTCACACAAAGTCGCGTTTAATGAAATAAATAGAGAGTGACTTTGAAACTTTAGCTTGAAAATTAATAGTATACATTAGTAAGGTTTCGGCCACTTTCAAATAAATAACTTGATGAAGAGTTTCCATTTGGTGTTTTATCAAATGGTAACATCAGAAAGTGAGGGACTGGTCCTCTTTTGATGAAACTATGCCGATAACTACCGCGAGGTCAGGCGATAGCGATCGACATAAATGTGACGTTTCTTAGGTTTCCTGAGTTCCAAGTGAAAAGGTACCGCAGGACTTTATTCCTTGAGGTATTGTTCTTTCCACAATATGTTTTTGAAAGTTTTTTCTTGGACGTCAATACGTTACAATACCTTTTTTACATTTTTACAAACTTATTATGTGCATTATTATTATACGATATTGCTATGTAATATTTATTTTAACTCTATATTATTCGCTTAGGTTTACCAGATCTATTATTTTATATGAATTGGAATAAGTTTCAAAAGCTTAATTGGGTGAGTGGCGCAATAATTTCTATTGCGCCTTCATTAGTATTCAGCTAGCATTACCACCCTAATTTTGATCCTGCTCTCCTTTGTCATAAAAATTCATTACGGA
Organism: Ephestia elutella; assembly: GCA_018467065.1. Classification (NCBI taxonomy): domain Eukaryota; kingdom Metazoa; phylum Arthropoda; class Insecta; order Lepidoptera; family Pyralidae; genus Ephestia; species Ephestia elutella. The sequence goes on along the minus strand of CM031573.1, from coordinate 7,398,552 downwards.
ATTAAGGACTGCTGTACGCGATATTATAGTAGGTAGAAAAGCAGGATATTGTATTGTGTATCATTATATAGTCATAGAAAAAATAAAATAGTTGTTAAAACTTGTTTGAGTTTATTTAGTTGAATTTAGTTTTTTGTTACGGAGTTTTTTAAAATAAATAGTTGTGTTATATTGAAATGTATTCCAAATTAAAATAGGCCTATAAAATAAACTGTAAAAAGTTCGCAATACATTAACAGGTTCATGCATCGTTGAAACAGACGAAATAGCTGGAACGAGTCATTAGTTCCCGAGCTGTGCATGTAGTCCACGGAAATATGAATAAGAGTGGAAGTGTTACTTGATAAAATTAGTAAGTGAACCGTAGTCGCCAAACTCACACATTTAAGTTATAAATCATACACTACACTACAGATGAACAATGAGCTTTATTGGTCATTTTTATTTTATCAAAGTGTATTAAGTCAATGCGACTATATCGGACAAACAAGTACCTTAAGTCTTCGACATATGGCTTAATTTGTACTGTACAAGAACGTACATAAGACGTTTTAAAGTCCAACGTCACGGAAATATGAATAAGAGTGGAAGTGTTAAGTAGGCGTGGCGCAGTCGCCACAAGTAAGCAATGCATTGCTAACAAACACGGCTCGTCATTCTAGTTGTGTTCTGACTTCGCGCTGAGTAGTTTGTTCGTGACATTGAATTCTCGTCGAAATTCCCTCGTCAAAATGCCATTTTGTTCTATTTTAGAGTGCAAAAATAACAGTAGCAAAATTAATCTTAAAAATGGAGGTGTTTCGTACCACAGGTGAGTAATATTTCGTTTGTTTTCTTTAAAATAAAAGTTCAATAATGATAATAAAAACTTTAAAATATTATTTGTTAAAAGTTACCTTAATGTCATTTATATAAGGTCGATTTTGTCATTAACGCGTGCTCCTCTGTTCTTCCCGAAACGTCGATGCTACTCGATTAGTGATGTACCTAGTAAGGTAATGTTTTGGATTTTATCGATATATTTTGTTTACATTGTATGAAATATTATTTTTAAGGTTTCCCAAAGATCCTGATTTTAAAGAAAATGGATAGATGCAACTGGCAGAGTTGTTTGGATGACAACTAATTTAGTACTATATGTTCCGAGCATTTCGAGGAAAATAATTTCTTGATTTCGACACACTTTTTTTTATAACAAAATATTACGTTAATTTTTGATTAAAATAATAACACTATAAATCCGCGAAACAATATAGAAGAAAGAAAATCTATTTTATTATTCTGAGTTTGTATGAAAATTTGATCTATCGATATCGATATTGTGTTGCAATAATCAATCCGCTACTGCACTAATCGAGTAGCACTAGGAATACTTTCATTTGACGCTAATTTAAACCCTATTCTCTTTGATTTATGGGTCATAGTTGCTCAAAAGTTTTGAAACGCCATCTATTGTCGAGTGGCGGAATTTTTTCTTCAGTCGACGTTGGACTTTAAAACGTCTTATGTACGTTCTTGTACAGTACAAATTAAGCCATATGTCGAAGACTTAAGGTACTTGTTTGTCCGATATAGTCGCATTGACTTAATACACTTTGATAAAATAAAAATGACCAATAAAGCTCATTGTTCATCTGTAGTGTAGTGTATGATTTATAACTTAAATGTGTGAGTTTGGCGACTACGGTTCACTTACTAATTTTATCAAGTAACACTTCCACTCTTATTCATATTTCCGTGTCCAACGTCGACTGAAGAAAAAATTCCGCCACTCGACAATAGATGGCGTTTCAAAACTTTTGAGCAACTATGACCCATAAATCAAAGAGAATAGGGTTTAAATTAGCGTCAAATGAAAGTATTCCTAGTGCTACTCGATTAGTGCAGTAGCGGATTGATTATTGCAACACAATATCGATATCGATAGATCAAATTTTCATACAAACTCAGAATAATAAAATAGATTTTCTTTCTTCTATATTGTTTCGCGGATTTATAGTGTTATTATTTTAATCAAAAATTAACGTAATATTTTGTTATAAAAAAAAAGTGTGTCGAAATCAAGAAATTATTTTCCTCGAAATGCTCGGAACATATAGTACTAAATTAGTTGTCATCCAAACAACTCTGCCAGTTGCATCTATCCATTTTTCTTTAAAATCAGGATCTTTGGGAAACCTTAAAAATAATATTTCATACAATGTAAACAAAATATATCGATAAAATCCAAAACATTACCTTACTAGGTACATCACTAATCGAGTAGCATCGACGTTTCGGGAAGAACAGAGGAGCACGCGTTAATGACAAAATCGACCTTATATAAATGACATTAAGGTAACTTTTAACAAATAATATTTTAAAGTTTTTATTATCATTATTGAACTTTTATTTTAAAGAAAACAAACGAAATATTACTCACCTGTGGTACGAAACACCTCCATTTTTAAGATTAATTTTGCTACTGTTATTTTTGCACTCTAAAATAGAACAAAATGGCATTTTGACGAGGGAATTTCGACGAGAATTCAATGTCACGAACAAACTACTCAGCGCGAAGTCAGAACACAACTAGAATGACGAGCCGTGTTTGTTAGCAATGCATTGCTTACTTGTGGCGACTGCGCCACGCCTACTTAACACTTCCACTCTTATTCATATTTCCGTGATGTAGTCCGATCAACGAAGCTTTTGTAACCCGAATAATTCTCCCGCCTATGAAACTTGGCACATGGTGAAAATAGGTAATACAGATTATAGATATATAATAATCTAATAATTTTTATTACGAGAAGTTAGGTATTTTTACCTAAACATGAAAATCGTTTATAGCTCTCTGTGAAAAATTCCTCAGACTGAAATTCTTTCTGTATACGTACCTATGTACTACTTAGAATATGTTTATAAAAGTATCTAATTTTTTTTTCGATTTCAATGATACCCAAAATTTAACTTTTAACATTTTGCTCTATAACTTCTACTGAAAAATTGCTCTGCTAGTTTTTATTTTTTAATACGCTTTTGTTTACATAAATAAATAGCTTTAATAAGTTATCTTACAGATTTTTCTTTACAGTATTATAATTATTATTTTTCCGTAATTACGTTGTGTGAATAATTGCTCAGGCAAATTAATTACGTTTCTTAGTTAGGGGTCGCTCTATTATAATAGATTTTTCAATAATCTAATTAAAATTCAACTAAATAGCAAGTTTTTAAAATATCAATTTGTTAATGCCGAGTATTCACCGTGCCGCTTAGCAGTACGGGCGCGCGGGAGTGCAGAGGGGTGCGGGGCGCTCGCGCAGAAAAGCGCGGTGCCCCAGACCGGCCGCGCAGGCGCGAACCGACTAGAAAACGAAGCAGTTGTGTGTGTTTGCGTATACCGTGTACTTTGTACCGACTTGTACGAGACTGGACGTTTGCCTCAATTGTATTTACAAAAGTGACATTTGCATCAATAACATTTTGCGAAAGAGACCTTTTGTAAATGTGACCTTTTGCGAAAGTTTTCTTTTGCGAAAGTGATCTTTTGCGAAAGTGACGTTTTGTGCGAACTGCGAATGTGACCTTTCGCAAAAGTTACTTTATACGAAATTGACCATTAGCAAAAGTAACATTTAGCAAAAGTGACCGTTTGCGAAAGTTACCATGCGAAAGTGACATTTTGTGAAAATGATTTTTTGCGAAGATGTCTTTTTGCAAAGTGACTTTTTGCATTACCTGTTAATAAAAAATAAATATGCACTTATTTATTGTATTTATAAAATAGGCCCAGGCGCAAAATGTCTCTTTCGCAAAATGTTCTCTAGTCCTATAATGTCTCTTTCACAGAATGCATCTTTCTCAGAATCGCTAACACACCTAATAACAATAAGCAGGGGATGGAAGTTAGTATGAAACTTTGTCATTTTGAAAGTGAAAATGAAATTTTAGATTCATGTTTCTGTTGCAAAAGGTCACTTCTACATAAGATAACTATCACAACACGTTTACAAAAGTTACCTTATGCGAAAGTGACCTTTTACGACATAAACATAAGCAATGACCTTTTGCGAGAGTGATCTTTTTCAAAAGTAACCATATGCGAAAGTGAAGTTTTGCGAATGTGACCTTTTGCAGAAAGTGACATTTTGTAAAAGTGCGCCTTTTGCGCAAGTAACTTTGTGCAAAAATTACATTTTGCGAATGTGGACCTTTTGAAATCAAAACCTCCAAAAATGGCAAAATAAAAATCGAATCGGAGAATGTTCGTCAGTGTGACAGGCATATTGTAATGTTAATACCTACATGGTTAATACGCACAATCGAATCTTCAAATGTTACGTTACAGGTTAATATTCGCAGTGTGGGACCAACTTAACAATCTTCTATTTATCTAAGCGAAACTCACGCGGGCGAAGTCACAGGTAAAAGCTAGTAATCCTATAAAGTCAATTCCAGCTTTTTAGGGAACGTTCCCAGAAACAAGGGAATGTTCCCCATACGTCGGGAATATTCCCCGGAAATTTGGAAATATGCTCGGGAACGTTCCCGAAAAGTAGGGAATATTGAAGATTTTTGAAAAAAAATTGTAATTATTATCTAAGGATATGTATTTAGATTATTTTATTATATTAGAAGTGATAAAAACCGCAATTATACCTAAATTTTAATTGCAATATTCCCCAATATTTCCATTTTTGGGGAACGTTCCGGGAACGTTCCCTTCGTTTCCGGGAATATTCCTTCGTTCCCGGGAACGGCACATCACTAGTTTTATTTCGAAATATACCTACCTACTTCCTTGTTACAATGGCATAAGGTAATGAAAAACTCGCTACGGACATGCGCTAAACTTTTGTTACAATTTCAACCTTACAAGAGTAAGGCCCCACGTTGGGCGCCAATGGAGCGTGAGCCCCATATAATAATAAAAGTAATCTTCAGGGTCGTTGTAATAAATTTATTGGTAAACATAAGACCTAAAACAAATATAAATAACGGTTAGAAAAAGATAATAAACACACTTCACTATAAATTTAGAATCACTTCCAAAAGAACCAATAAAACTTAATAATACATACCCGATAAGGGTCTATGTTGATTTATATAATATTAAATATATTTAAGATATATTATTTATCTTTATAATATTAGACGATAAATGATTTACATAAACTGAGTCAAGAATGATATCAAAATGTAGAATCGAATGTGTATGAATACAATTTAAAATTTATGACAGGTGAAATAAGTATGTATGTGCCAGCGCACGCATAAATGGATCAAAGAGGATGAACGCGTCGCCGCGTTACAGTATTAAGAACGTTTCGCTGACTTTAGGCCGCGAACTGTATTTCGTCTGCCGTTTAGTAATTCCTTAAAAGTATATTATCGTTCGAAAATTTGTTAGATTATTGATAAATCTGTTTTAATATATAATCAAATGACCAATAGATATATAAGAATGGACGGAGTAATTTTTCACATGTCGTAATTAAGCAAAATTAAAAAAATATATGTTTCAAAATGAAAAACTTTTAGATAACTGAGAAAAGCTATGCATTTGAACATATAAAAGCATATTGAAAAATAAAAACCAGCAGAGCAATTTTTCAGTAGAAGTTATAATGCAAAAAGTTAAAAGTTAAATTTGGGGTATCTTGGAAGTAGAAAAAATATTAGATTCTTCTATACATATACATATTCTAAGTAGTACATAGGTACGTATAGAGAAAGAATTTCAGTCTGAGGAATTTTTCACAGAGAGCTATAAACGATTTTTATGTTTAGGTAAAAATACCTAACTTCTCGTAATAAAAGTTATTAGATTATTGTATATCTATAATCAGTTTAACCTATTTTTACTATGTGCTAAGTTTCATAGACAGAGGAATTATTCGGAAGTCTCCATACAACGAAACTCCTCGTTGATCGGACTAATGCAGGCATATTGTTTGCGAGTGAGTGCACGTGGTTAGCTCGTCACACATCTGCTAGAGGACTGCACTAACAACTAGCCGAGTGCTAGCACTCTCCACTCACTTAAATCATTAATAAACGGGCCTCTATTCAGCCACGCTATGCTGACTACAATAACGGAATTTTCAATGAAACGAAAACACAACTCCTCATCAAAACACTCTTGCCTTTCGTCAATTTTACGAAATTTTTAACTATTCTTCTCGTTGGAGTCCTTTTCGTTGTTCACCAGGGTCGTATTTTGTTTTTTTTAATTATTTCTTCACATCTTCTTCATAATTGTGCACACATAACACAAAATATAAAGAATAATAGTGAACGTATCGTAAATTCGAATCTTTTTCATACAGTAGGTGTGAATGATTGAGAAATTACAAAATAACAGAATAGAGATATAACATTATAGATAGAGTTTTGAACGTAAAATAATCGTTAAGGTATTCCAATAACTTTTTTAAATCTGTATAGTTTCCTAAAGGTGAATCAAATAAAGAAGTCTCTTACAATCTTCCATCTTCATTGCGAACTATTGAAAAATTTATTCGTAAAACTTATCTTTTTACTTGAGAAGTTTTAGTTTGCTTTGCGCTTCAGAAAGTTTAAATCAAGATTATAAAGTTGGACTGCGATTCCGGGCGTTGCTCGAATGCCCGCGATAACGCATTCCCTTTGCAGAGCTGACCCTCTTCGGAATTTTGCAAATTATTTTATCCTATATCGAGTGCTGTGGCAATGTTGATTCCATCTTTCCAAGGAGTGAGGTCTTTGCAATTAAAAGGTGTTTCTTTCCCTCATCAAATATATTTCGTAATTAATATAAGGGGCAGTACGAAAAGAGAAAGAAGGTGCTTTGAATTTATTTAAGCAAATAATAAATAAAATAAAAGTAAAATTAACAAATACGACTGCCAAATGGAAAAAACATTATAAATTGGCTAAAATAACATATTTTTTTAGAAAACTGTCTACTCTGCTAGCAAATAAATTTGAATTAGAGCTATGGATTTACAAATTTTGCAGCAGCAATATATCACTGTACAGTGATGGTAGAAATTCAAATTTATGGCTGGGCCATCCCAATTACAATGGGACGTGAAAAATTCAACCTGTATAAGAGAAGTGCTTGTAATTTGTGAGGCGTCGGCAATGCCCGAATAATTCAATATTCACAAAGGGCGAAACAAACTTCAGAGTTCTTAATGGGGGTGGAAGCGTTAAAGATTGAGAACAACTGGCCTCGCAGCGGTACACGCGGACAATACAGCGATATTTTACTTATACAGTGAAATCTTGTCTATTTGTTTTGAAACTAATATTACTACATAAGTTGTACAGATAGGTACATTTTACTTTATGATTCTTGAATATTTATTGAGTAAACTATATTTTATTTTTATGTACAGTGGGCCACATGGACACCACGAGTATACCACTTTTTATAGTAGATCGTATTTCAGGTGGTATACTTTTCTATGTGACCCACTGTACGTCGACGACGCTTCAAACCTGCTTCAACTTCCAAGAAATTCGTAAACAATCTTTCTTATCGAGTGTGTTATTACTAACACTGGTGTTAGATTTTATTTAAGTCGCCTAAAGGAATCTAAGACGACTTTTACGACTACGCCATCTAGTAGCAGTAGCCGTATACACACTAGTGAACTAAACAGTCAGCCAATGTGCAGGTTTCCTCACGATGTTTTCCTTCACCGGAAGCAGGTGGTGGTCTATGAGAAAACTACCATACATGAGTCAGATTAGTCTACAAACTCATGTGACACAGGTAGGATTTGAACCCGGGTCCTATCAGACCTCAGGCGGGTGTCATTACCACTTGGCCACCACCGCTTTATCGTAAACTATAATTTTTTAAGTAAAAATAGCACCCATATCTGGTATAATACATCAATTAAGTAAAATAACAAATGTAATTACATACACACTTACAAACATGGGCGTCAAATCGATATCTCTGAAAGAAGGTATAAATATCAACGGAAATAAATTAAAGTTCATGTCATAAAGTACCGTTATGAACAGTTTAATTAAATAGAGCGAAGCAACCCTTTATTTCATTAACCCCCTCTCTTGATTAATGCACTGGCCACGTCCAAGGCCGGGGGGGAGGTGCACCACATTTGTCACAGGTACATCATACCGTGCTCTGTGATATAATTTCGCTGGCAACACTAATGGTTTATTCTCATTAACGTCAGAGAGTATAGGGTTTTATTATCGGTATTTTGGTCGTATTTAGTGTATGATGTCGTCTGTTTAGTGTACGTTTAATGTATACAGGGTAAAAATATTGGGAAAATTTCTACTGGTAAAAGTTTTTTTACCAGTAGAAATTTTAATTTTTTTTGTATGGATAATGGAATCGACTCAAAAAAAAATCTGTAGTTCCATACATTTTTGATATTGTAAAAAATAGCATGCAACAGCATTGTTTTGAGATTTCAGAGCCGGTCTCATACAAAAGTAGAAATTTTGCCAATGATTTTGAATTCACCCTTTAGGTATGATGTGTACCGGATACGCTCCCTATACCTCTATATACGCAAGCACAAACTTACCATGTTGTTTGATAGAACTGTCAAAAACTTGTCTGAGGTCACGACTAACTTGCGTGATGCGTGATGCTAATATGTTTCTGTTTGCAATGTTGGAGCTATCAACTGTCAAAGAAGCTTTCCTATATAGCTATTTTGTATTAGAGGTTACGTTTTATTCATTTTCGGACTACGGAATAAGGAGTAGAGATATATTTGAATTTTCGTAAATATTTTGTCATCACTATCATAATATTCCTTAGGTACTATGTCCTATCATCTGGGGTCGCTGCAATATGTCTTATTTTGTCATAAGCCTCCATAAGTTTCCTGTAATAGCGTTAATCAGTAACTGAAAAATATTTTTTTAACATCATTCTCAATGGCTCAATCAAAAACAGGTAGACTAAGAAATTTCAGTTAAGAAATTTTAAATGGAACCGGCGCCGACGCTCTGAAAGACATCTTGCGTATGGTTTAGATTTTGTAAGTGTAAGAACTGGGTTTTTTTCTTTCAAACATTTCTATAGGGTTTGACGACGAACAGCGTACGAGTATTGCAAATGTTTTATGCATCAACTAGCTTTTGCCCGCGGCTTCGGCCGCGTGAATTTCCCATGGGAACAGTGCTTTTTTCCCGGGATGAAAGGTACCCTATATCCTTCTTTGTACTTCGAACTATGTGTATGCGAAATTTCAGGAAGATTGGTTCAGTAGATAAAGCGTGAAGAGGTAACAAACAAACTAATAAATAAACAAACAAACTCACTTTCGCAATTATAATATTAGTTAGGATTGTATATGGTATAGTAATGCTGTTAAATATAAATTCGCACGTACGCTTTGCTCCCACGTACCCGTCAGTCGCTGTATAGAGTATTGTGTCAACTTTCAGTTTACATTAAAAGTGTATAAATTGGATACAACGTTAGGCCAATGTCGTCATGAAAAAATATTTTCTTATTTTAGATCTAATTCACCAGCCACAAAGGGACTGGAGTAGATTACAGATTACAGTAGAATCTCATATGAATGTAATGAGCGAATTGCATGCCGCCATTAATACACTCCGGCAGATTAATTTGCCACGTGAAACTAAATAATAATTCAATAATTTCATGCTAAATGCTCAAATTCAATAATTTCATTATCACGCTTCATAATCCCGGTTTTTCAATGCTTTCCGACACTCTATACATTTAAGAAATTATTTCTTAATTCTATTGATGGACTCTTGTGGATGAAAAATATTAAAATAAAACAAATCCTGAAGAAAATAATCTTATCCCATCCTTACTTCCTTATTAATATTATAAATGCGATAGTGAGTGTTTGTTTGTATGTTGGGTACCTTTCGTCCCGGGAAAAAGCACTGTTACCATAGGAAATTCACGCGGGCGAAGCCGCGGGCAAAATTGAATAGCCAACAGGTTAAACTCGGTAATAGTGTAATGAAGTCTTGAGTTTTAAATAATTCAAGACTTCGATTACCATCGTCTTGAATTGGTAATAAAATACTCAAAAATAATAGGATGTTGTCCATTTAACTAAAATATATTTATAACAATAAAATAATATAATAGCAATGAAAAGCCCGTATCCCTTACCATATAATCGATAAATGTCAGTTATTCCCTAAAAGATCTTAAAAAGTAAAAAAAGAGATAAATAACGCTAGAGTATGACACTAATTGCTACGGTTACTACGAGCTACTACGAGATGCTACGAGCCGCTACACCGTAGCCTCGTAGACCTCACTGCATTTTTATTTGACTAACATCCAACATTGAACTTTTATGTAAAAAAATCAGCGCCAATAACCTTTATTAGGTACCTTAATTTTAATTTCAGCGTTCACGTTACTTATTTCATAATTTATTACCAGATTACAATCTTTTATCGAGATTGAACGTAACAATATGTTTACTTTATACGCGACCTTATATGCTACGAGCTAAGGCCTCGCTACGACCCTTCAGGTTTTCTGTAAGATTACAAAATTTTTCATATTCATAAAACTTACCTCCGAACAGCCGCCTCAAGAACTGCAAGCCAGCATTGACACTCACATGACACAACAAATCGTCTTGTAAGTTCTTTCACCAGCGTATAGTTTGCTCGAACACTTTAAGTAAATACGCAAGTTAAGTTTATTTGTTGTGTAGAGGTTAGTCAACGATATGGAGAGCGATTTGTTATTAGAAAATTGGCGGGTGTGCGAGTTGCGTGGCTTGACACGTGTGGCTCCTGCGGAGGGCGGCTGTCGACTGAGCCGGCGGCGCGCGCTCCGCCCGCCGGTCGATATACGCGGCAGAATAAACACGCCGTACGGAGAGTAGCGGTGTTGCCAGCCGCGCGTCCTACACCCCGGTGTTGCCATCTCCAATGTTTGCCGCGGTTTGTATCTCCAGCAAAGCCTCCACTCGGGAATTCTTATGCGAATCGCTCCCCGACTCACAAATAGGCGTCGTTATGAAATATGATAGAGCATTTTCTGAGTCCGCGATGCTTTTAAAAATGTTACCGATGGATAAAGAATGTTGTGGCTGAAAATTGGCGTTGATGTGAAATATTTATTCTACTCAGCTTTCTGCTCTCAGCCAATAGAGGGGCATATATAATTCACATGTAACCTTCACTTATCTTTACGTTTGAGACGGAACAATTTCCATAATAGAACCATCTATAGTCAGATAGGACCGTTCTGCAGTTTTGTCATCGAACTACCTCGACTACTGTTGTTATCTCATGAGATACCCTAATGAAGTTTACGTAAGTGTTTACTATCTTGAAACTTTCTTCAAAATATCCAATAGTTTCATGAATAAGTTAGTATTTTTATTTTTCAAAAAACTCTCGGACAAAAATAAAGTGTATGACGATTTAGTTTCTCTTGTGAAGATTAAAAAGCCATTAATACCTTGGCTCAAATTCTACTCGCTGCTTTTGACGTAAATTAAAAATTCACAACAAATTGTTATGGCTCACATCATATTATTTACGCACGAGAATGTCCTTTTCTACGTAAAACGAATGGGTAATAAATTGAATATGTGGTGGTTGTAGCAATTATCCAACTATTGAATAGATATTATAGCATTATTAAAATATCAAATTGTATTTGTTTATCGTATATGTACGATATTAAACCTGCAATGTTGGATAATATGCGAGTTTTTCTTTAGTCACAACTCTCTACATCCTAATCCTATCCAATCTTTAACTAATATTATAAAAAAGTGAGTTTGTTTGTTACCTCTTCACGCTTCATCTACTGAACCAATCTTTTTGAAATTTCGCATACACATAGTTAGAAATACTCAGAAAGACATAGGGTACTTTTCATCACGGGAAAAATCACTGTTCCCGTGGGAATTTACGCGGGCGAAACCGCGGGCAAGATGTTAATATTATTGTCACTAATAATAGTGGTAGATCAAAAACAATGATCCTATATGTTTCCTATCTCTATACTAGTTGTGTACAAAAATTAATAAATGTATAAATAACGATTTTGCAAAATATCCGTTAAAAAATAGTGAAGTGTATATAATAAAAATGCATATTCACGCCAAAGAAAACAGAACATTTGACTACGTATCGTGGAGCCGGGGTGTACCGTACCCGTACGTACATATTCATGTATTCAGATTCAGTTTGATAAGTAAATAAAAGCGGCGAGCTGTTAACTACTCGATATAGTCGGTCTATACCACAATACCACTTTGTTTCAATGGGGAGTTATGTGGTTTGAATATTCATGAGAGTGGCTGAAAGATTTTGCTGAAGTAAGATTGGATACAGACATTGAATTCTAATAATTAATTAATATATAGGTTAAGTTACATAGTACCTTAGCATTATACATTCGAAACTTTTTAAGCCTTTGTATCCTTCTATCTTTAATCTTTAATTTTTGACTACTACCACAGAATTAATATAAGTACTTACTATACTACCGTATAAACGTGCATATAAGTAGTTAACTGTAAAAAAATATTCGCTCTTTTATTTCAGCATAAATTTGTCGTTTTGACCTCCGTGGCCCAACGGTCATCACGCCGGACTGCCACACCGGAGGTCCCGGTCCGGTTCGATCCCCGGTCGGATCAAGATGGAAAATGATCTTTTTCAAATTGGCCCGTGTCTTTCCCACTGCGCCACGGAGGCCGTCATATAGTGACAAAAGTCGAATTTGGCATTTGTTGTCAACGGAAGAGACAAAACTAGAGCGTTGGATGTTACAAGGAGTATTTAAAAACTCTGTGGATAGAAACAAACATGAATGAGTGAATGAAAAAAGTCAAACAGTGGATTAGATAATTTTACGGTGAATAGCTTTTCAGAAACCCAAAGTTGTTTAGCAGATTGTTAATTATGAAACTCTGTTACCAAATTCAATACTTGACATGCTTTTCGGAAACCGGGCGTTAGTATCCCATAACACAAGTCTCGAAGAACTTACTTTGGGGCTAATTCAATCTGTGTGATTTGTCCGTGTATATTTATTTATGTCCTAAAAGCATGTTAAACTAAACAAGTTTCTATCTGAGCCTAATGACTAAAGCCAACCATTAAGGCACATTTTGTTGTAAACCTGTAACTGAAGTTCGGGACTAATGAGTATTCTGAAACTATAACCTTACCTCCAAGTGCACTATAACTGAGTGATAATGTGAATAATGCACGAGTTTGTATAAATTGCAGTAGGAGTTTAATGAATTGCGATGTGGCTGGAAATAATACTCTTTCGACGGGTAATATCAGCTACACTACACGTAAATGCTTGTACACTTATATTCAACCTGTTTCGTATCTTATTTAAACTAAATGTATATGTATTTTTTAAATTGTTGATATTTAAATGAAAATTTCTTGATGTGATCGATTTGAAAGCATTTTTATATTTAAGCCTTTGTTAGAAAAAGACCCAAATAAGGCTCTTTTATAAATAGAGCTTTTACAAGCCACGTATACTGGCTGAGAAGCAATACTGAGAAATCTTGCAAAACTCCAAATAATCTCACTTAGAGTGCTCTATGATCACAACTCGTAAAAGACGCGTATTCTGTTCATGTAAATACATCGGTCTTTACGACGATGTGATAAGGTCTAAAATTGTGTAAGTACATATCAGTGCTTGTAACTGTACGTAACGTCTCTCGCATGAAATTAAATTTGAACGGTGGTTCCTATTTCACAAATACAATTCGTGAGAAAGGTGTCCTTGTTTTTTTGCCCTTGTTTTTTTACTCGAGATTAATATTTGATTAACAAGAAGGTTTATCTGCTGCTTCATTTTATTTTCTTTTACTCATCTAAAGATATACTTGGCACTGATACAAGGAATATTGCAATCCTTTTTAGGGTTCCGTAGTCCGACAAGGAACCCTTATAAGATCGTTCAGTCCGTCCGTCCTAGTCTGTCACAGCAGAATATCTTCAACGTTTATGGACTGATTTGCATGTAACTTGGTTCGAGAATACTTCACATATAGATCTCATTTTTAAAAATACAAAAAATTCAAATTACCCCTTTTTAAGGGTACCTCCCCATATATGTAAAGGGGGTGAATTATTTTTTTGAGTGCACCCCCTTGTGTGAGGTATCTAGGACTATGAAAATAAGGTAGGGTTTCCATACAACTCTTTTTTATCAGCTTTACCATTTGCGAGATATAGCCCGCCAAAGTCGTTTACACGGTGTCCCCCCCCCTGTAATTTCTAAAGTCTTGGACCTATAAACTTCAAATCACTCACGTAAAGAAACAGGCGCGGAAACTATTATTTAAAATTATTTCGGGTATCCTGTGTTTTTTTATAATTTCAAAAGTATTCATCTTTTAAAATTATAAATAAAATAAAAATATATACTTTTGTCCAAAAGAACGCAAGAAATGCAAAACAGCGCGGTGCCAAAAATGACTACGGAATCCTACTTTATGCGTGGTCCGACACGCACTTGGCCGGATTTTTTGATTTTTGTGCACTCAAGATGGAGTTATACCATCCATACTAATATTATAAATGCGAAAGTTTGGATGTGAGTTTGTGAATTTGTGAGTTTGTGAGTTTGTGAGGATGTTTGTTACTCAATCACGCAAAATCTACTGGACGGATTTCGATGAAATTTGGTACAGAGGTAGATAATGACCTGGAATAGCATATAGGCTACTTTTTATCCCGGGAAAAAGCACTGTTCCCGTGGGAAATTCACGCGGGTGAAGCCGCGGGCAAAAGCTAGTAGTAAATATATTATATAGAATATAGACGTTTGATATGGTGAAAAAATTACATGCGAGAATCCGCGATCATCTTTATACGACCTTGCTCTTCCAACTGAACCAACGCAATTACATCCTGCACATCAAAAAGTGGATTTGGGTTCAAGTCCTGGTCGCATGGAATTTTTTCACCAATCTAACTTCTATAAAATAAGAGTACTTTAATATTGCAATCGTTGATTTCCACAAATAGAAGACACAAACATCTTTTTACTGTTAGGAATTTCTGATAAATTAATGTGCTAACTCTTGGGAGATTACAATAACAAATCGGCTTACTAAATTCATACGTCGATATTCCCGCATCCATTGGGAAATGTTTATAATTGACCTAGTTATAAAATAGGGCGGAATATCCTCTTAATGGTATAAGTATTCATTTACATTTGAGCCAGTATAAACACGGCTTTATAGTAAAGATAAATTACAATTGAGGAAACACGATAGCGAGAAATTAAATAATTGTTCTGTGCATAACAAAGAAAAGACATTTATAATGAAATAGTTTTCTTATGTTATCAGTCGTATTTCTCTTTTAAATAAAAAGTCGGTAGTTATAAAGTCAATTAAGTCATAAACTAAAGATCCGATTGCAATTCGCACGGAGTCTTTTTTCATTAAAACTTTATCAAGATTGTGAATTGTAATAAAATTAAAACTAGTCCGATTTAATGATATCGTTCTTTTTAACTAGTTCGTTACTGTTATTACAGTTAATGCAGCAAAGTTGAGGCTTAATGTGGCGATGTGATATCGGTATTATGAAATCCATGTGAAGTTAGAAGCGAATTCAGAAAATTACCACGAGGCTGGTATACCTTCGCCCACGAAGCATTAATGGCTTTATAATGAAAGGTCCCAATGGATATATGATAGATACGAGCAGTATATAACGTCTTAAACTTACAATTGTTAAGGAAATTGTGTTTAACTAATTTTAAAATTAGTTTAGTTTGAATTAAATTTAAGGTTTATTGTTTGCAACAAAGTAAAATAATTTGTTTTCTAAATTAGGAGAGCCCATTAATTAGTCTTTATTTCTATGTTTAAATTAATTCTTATTTAAAAGTTTCTTAACCCCAATCAATCACTGGTGCTCAATAATTCAACGCCAAAAGTTCAGTAATAGATACTTAAAAGTAAGTAAAAGCCTTAAGTATTGGTTGTTTGATTTTGGTTTCAATATTTATCAGTCGATAATAACATATTGTGAGCAAGGTTTTTTTAATTACATAATTGATTGACCTTATTTCAGTTCAATTAATTAGATACTAATGAGATATTAGATAGAATGTATTTTTGTCTTATGCCATCGATTTTCTTTGAATTATACCTTAATTATAAAATATGTTAAATACTGCCTTTTCTTTTATCTTTAAAGGTAAACTGGTGGTAATTAAGTAATGTCTCATCATGTTCACACGTGTTTGAAATAGGTAGATATAGGTGTGATGGCATTTAGTGTAAATGTCATGTTAGCACCTGCATTAGTCGGATAATAGCCCCTTTGTTTGTGTAGTCCGGTGCTTTTTGTCAAGCAAACACTGCGTGGGCTGAAATCAACCACGGTCCGGCAGACAATGGACTTTTTTAAAATATCTAGTTTCGGTGCCAGACAGATCTTATAGGTTTAACCGCAAAATAAATATATTAAAGGACCATAGAAAAGGCACAGAAACTTATTTTGCCGCCACCGCTGCCTGAGATAAGAGGCATATAGAACTATGAAGTTCCTTAGCTCACACATATCGAATCGAATTAGCTTCGAATTTGAATTTAGATGTACGCTGTAAACGTACGATTATTTTTAGTGAGCATCACAGCGATATTCATTGTCATATAAAATACAGTAAAGCCACGTCTATTATTTTATTATAATTTGTGTGGGTTTAATACGAAAAACTTGCCTTCGCGACTTGATACCTCAGCTAGAATAAAATAGAGATAATTTAAGTTCCCAAAGTTGCTCGCTCTTGATCAGCTTCGCGTTATGAGGTGTGCAGTGCAATAAAAAAAGATAAAAGCACTACTTCTGAAGGCTAGCATGCGTCAATAGTGTAGTCAGCCACCGGGTGTTTCCAGTATGCAATTGCGGGTGCAGCATGCCAGCTGAATGAGGATTATTGTTTTGCACTCACCCGTTGGCGCTATTAGTGAGTGAGGTCTGTTTAGATAGTCCAAACTGTCATCAATTGTCATATTCAAATCACAGTATTATATATTATATACCATCTGACAAACTTAACTCTCCAGTGAGTGGAAACACCATAACCCTCATTATTTACACATTTTTAGCATGGAAAAAGTCCAACTTAGGCTGGACCGGAGCCCATCTTTTGCGTGGGCGGTTGTCGATGTGTAATCGCGGTGACAGCATCAAATTGGGACTAATTGCCTTAATTGATTTGATGTACAACGCCAACAACGCTTAGTTGATAAGCGGCTAACAAAACACCGTACCTGTAACACTGATATGACTATGTACGCTGTTTAATATACCTATTTTCCTTGACAGCAACAAACACAAGTGCGCACATTTATATTTGTCACTAGTAGATATTTAACTAATCACAGGGCAAGTGAACCTCAAACATTTGAGGGGACGAAAGGGCACAGGATGCGAATTTGAGGGGGCCACCAATGGAGGCTTTGAGCAAAATTATAATAAACCGGGCTTAAATTGATTAAGAAAATCTTACATTATGTTTTTGTATTAAATAAGCTAGTTATTAAATTATAAAAGTAGGTACTACTTACTTAATAAATCTACCTTTAAGTTGTTGTTAAGTAAACTCCCACGATTTTCCTTAACGACCCTAATAAGTACATTTCATATTTTTGTAGATATGATTAATGTTACCTGTATCTTGGGAAGGTGAAAATAACGAATAGGGTGGGTAAATAACTTTCCAATAAAGTTGGTAGGAAATAGTTATCGATTTACTTTATAAGGGAGAAAAACATAACTTACTAATCGAGTTCTATGAAGGTCAATAAAGGTTAGAGGAAAACAATGTCAGAAGTTCATAAAAATATTATCGTTTTATTTATAAGGTTCAGATAATTTTAATTTTAGAAGCATTTTTTACCAGCTGGCAATAGTGTTTATAGGTCTTCAATATTTCAACTTTTTTCTAAGCATGTTCATATGAATGTTGATCCTGACATGATCTTACGCGTACTTTCGGAGATCATTGCTTTATATTTTATTATTGTTGGCTTTTTCTTAAAAATTAAAATCGAACCTAGTTGTAATAAATCGCAATCTCGCCCATTACTTTTTAATATTTTTCTAAAAAATACTTAAGTACTACCATACTTTAATTAATAGTCAATATCGGGTTTGCATCTGAAAAAATGTACCGCAGAGCAAACTAGTTTAATGAAAAATGTGAAAACATGACATTCTTCCATTCTTCATATTACATTTATTTGTAGGTGTATGAAAACTAAGCCATTGTTAGCGTGGAGCCTGCCCCATTACCAGATCACGTGCCAGCTGCCTATAGACCCCGGATGCCAAGGTCGACGAAGGACTGGTACACGTCGTCGGCTTGCTCTAATTTGGAGACACGCATTTAGAATTCTCCAACTTTACATATTTTGTATATCTAGTGGGAATTTAGCTTGAAATAAGTAAGTATTTCCATTTTTCATATAGTGGTGTTTTATGGTATATTTACCCGAAAATAAAGAAATAGGACTCATTGTTAACTAACAGGAAATAAGTGGTAATGACACCCGCCTGAGGCTGAGGTCGGATAGGACCCGGGTTCAAATCTTACCTGAGTCACATCAGTTTGTAACTTTGTAGACCAATCTGACTCATGTATGGTTGTTTTCTCATAGACCACCACTTGCTTCCGGTGAAGGAAAACATCGTGAGGAAACCTGCACATTGGCTGACTGTTTAGTTTACTAGTGTGTATACGCCTACTGCCACTAGATGGCGGTAGCCATAAAAGTCATGTCAGATGCCTTTAGGCGACTTGAATAAAATCTGACACCAGTGTTAATAATAACACACTCGATAAGAAGAAGAAGAGTTAGTTAACTTAAATTATGTTGCAGACAGACATATAATCTAGATATGAGTCGTTCATAATCTACAATTCTAAAAAGTAAAGCATACAGAGTTGCATTATCATAAAAATGAAAACAGACAATACAAGCAAAAGTCCGCAAAATCGTTTCATAATCATAAATATTTTATCGCATTTGTATTGCGGTAACGTCGATATGCCATTAAATATATTATTTGGTATCAACCAAATAATATATTTAATGGCATATCGACTTGCCTGAAACCATACTAAACCTAGACAGAAAGAGTTGCAGGTTAGAGTTAGTCTAAATTTGTCAATGCTTCTGCCATTAATACTCATTAGGATATGATACTATAAATAAGTCTATGGATAGGTAGACATTTAAAAATTCAATCTAATTTAATCGAATCTTAATTCGATTTGAATTTTCAATTACGTATTGTTGTATTCCCATGTTTTTTCGAGTGTGTCAGTGCGACAGACAGTCTCTAAAAGACGCCTCAGACATATAGCATTTTTAGTTGGTTTATTATTACATTTTTTGCAGGGGCAATTTCTTCTTGTCCCAGCACTTCTATAATGCATGTTTAATTAATAACACAACTAGTCTAGTCATCACCAAAACTGTCAGCTTGAACATTGAATTACAAAATAGTCATGGCCATTAAATTGGATGTTTAAAACTTTAATGTATAGCCATCTTATAGGCAACCTTGCCCGAACGACCTAGTCGAGGCCTCATCACCGATGCATAAGTTCTGTGAATGCAATCGTCGCGTGATCGATAGTTCTATTTTCAAAGGCGTATCCTTGGCTGGTTGAAGCGATGTAACTTACATAATTAAATACTGGTAAGTTCCATCGATAAATTGCTTACAGCGTAAAATACAATGGAAATAAGTAGCATAGAAGTGTTCAAATCACGTATAACATGACCATGTACCGGTAGGATTTAGGAATTATGGCTTATTTATTTATTTATTTAAACTTTATTGTACACACATACAAAAGTACAGTACAAAAGGTGGAAGGTGGTGGTGGCTTCTGTGTCAAAAGCAAAAAGCTCATATTTTTTGATATTTTTTTTTAGATTTGTATATTACTTTTATTTTATTCAAACTGTCGATGCTTGATATACTGGATTTTGTAAGAATAAAGAAAAAAAAATAATATCTGCCATTTTACACATACCTATGAAATATTTAAATATTTACAATGACTGGAAATTGTAGCCATATAAATAAAGCTTTAATATGTAAAACGGGCCACGTAAAAGGGGACAGATTACCAAGAACAGGTTAATGTAGGTAACGACATCAATCAAATTGAAGGACAAAACCAGTGAGTTCTAAGAAATAGTTATAAAAGTGTTTATTACGTATTCCCCTTTAAGCCAATCTTGTACATGGCGTGGGTGGTTAGATTGACATGTGCGCCGATGAATCGACTATCAAAAATTCAGAATAGAATAAACTTAAGTAGGAGTACCTAACAGCTAACACCAACACCAACTTCTAATAACTATTATAGATGACTTCTAATAATAACTATTCTTGTGGATTTTCAACTTTCAGAAATAATTTACGAAAACTACTGTTCAAGCCACCTAACTATATCTCAATTTTTTGGTTTTATTACCTTTTTATTATTTGCATAACTATAGGTATATATTTTTTATTACACGACTGACCTAAAAATTAGTGTTATGTTTTCAGGGTTCATGTATGTTTGTATAAGTTTCTTTATTTCGCCATAAGTTCTGAACGGATTAACAGATTTTGATGTGAGAGGTATTTTTAGATTCATTGCATTCCTCCGAGTGCCATAGGCTATGTGAGTTGTCAGTCGTGTTTTTATTTTTTAATAATCAGCTTGTTTTTATTTTTTACATTGTTGGTTAAAGCTGAAAACCAGAGTTGTGGCTTATGCTGCAACATAAAGCTGAGTCGTAACCTTTTCAGCAGTGTTCTAATTGCTAAGATTAGTATAAGAATAATTGTATGTGTTTTTATTCTTTGTGCCGAATAAAGAATTTTCTTTCTTTCTTTCTTTACCACTTGTTCGTCACCGTTATACTTAAATAAGTCAATTATACCTTAGTTAACTGTAATATAAAAACGGTAATGGTTCTTAATGTAATTTCAACGAAATATAAGAATGATAACACTGAGAACTGCGACTTTTCGACCTTGACGTTTTCCGATTTTGACTTTTTCCGACTTTGACATTTTCCAACCTTGACATTTTCCGACTTTGAAGTTTGACATTAAACGATGAATCGTAATTTTCACGACGAATAACAGATATTAAAATTACAACCATCCAACAATCTACATTCAATATGTTATGCAAATGGACCACTAATTTGAACCGAAGTCATCTGTTCACAGATAAAACACTGAAATAACCGCGCCGGATTGGCCATTTTGTCGCAAAGTTAATTTCCCTCGCAACTGCAATTAATGCAGTTTGTAAACGATTTATTGGCTCCGATTGTAACAGAATCGCGGCTGACGGCTGTCGATTGCATACATTAGCTCGGATAAAAGTTCATTTTATTGCTCTAGATGTGACATTTGATCAATGAAAGGAAATAAATTGGGTTCAGTTTCTTTAGTTTTTCTGTTTCAGAATAATTATGATGTGTCCAAACAGATTAATAATAAGTGTAAAGTTTTTGACGACATTTTAATAGTAAGCACATTTTAAAAAACCTTAGCGACCTGCATCGATGAAGGTTTTTTTGGTCCACAGAATTCACACAAAAAGAAAAAAAAAACAGGAAGGAATGTAAAAAATAAAGACGTGTAAATTTCAAGTGTGTCATCAACATCAATATGTAATGTGATATCCACATTACTTCAACGGCGAATTTCCATTCCAGCTAACCAACCTTGAAAATTACGAGATACCGGATACTTTCAGTAAAATTATATTTCCATGTACGATACCAGCTTCCTTTTATCTGAATTATTCATAGAGGAGATCCGCACTAAAATGGCAATCTGTAGCGTTGCTCATAAAACGGGGCTGTTGTTGCGGACTGTGTAAAGTATCGTGCACTATTATAAGATATCATTCAAGTTATCGTGCGGTTTTATCGCGCAATGTTTGTTATATTGATGCATAATGTTGTTAAATATTACATGTTCTACGTAGAAAGGAGACATTTATTGGTACATATAGTCGCTTCTTGCCTGTACTATAGTTAGGGTTGTCAGTAGTATAGTACAGTTAACTGTACCACCGAAAAAATATGCCTTTGCTTGAACTGTGCCACGGAATTAATAACTTTTCTCACAGTAATTGACTTAAATATTAATAATATTGGTAGTCTCTAAAATGAGATTACCCGGTTCATTGACTACTATATTATTTTAGTAGGTATCTACTTGATAAAATAAATGGAATTGAGAAAAGAGCCGCAACTATGGCAGAGCTAAAGCACTTACTTTCTACCTCTATGTTAGAATTTATTACATTAATAAATTCTAACTTAATACTAACTACTAATAAATTAAAAATATTTAATAAATTAAAACTTATGTGTATAGGTACCTACTATAGCACAAAACCATTCATACCCATGTATTTTTGAAAAAGAAGCGAAGAAAAATCTACCTTTTCTATATATCTACGAATCAAGCGTAATCATGTGCACATAATCAATCATAACAATTTACCTATGTCATTCCAAATTTCTTTGCGTAGCGTAGTCAAATATCGGAATGCTGTTACAAACAACATGAAACAATAATGACGGACGGGCCGTTATTTACGAGATATCATCTTTCCTCGATTCCTTGATGTGAAGCCCTCGCCTTTGACAGGCGTCGCGGGCGATCTTGTTCGGAACTCGAGAGCGCTCCAATGTGACCCAAATATTATAAAATAATGGAAGCACAGATAGACGACTTTGTGGTGTATCTCTCTGCAGTCAATAGTAAAACTTAAAAAACTGTCTTTAAGGGTCAGAAAGCGTGAATAAGAAAGTTAGATTTCACCCCCGACCCCCCTGTAAACTACAAGGGCGCCCCTCAGAGGAACTAAATAGTAAAATTTAGCTCCATCTATCTAATAATCTCTAAACCATTTAACAAACTGTTTTTTTATTTCAACCTTGTTCAACAAATTTGTTCTTGAAATACTTATTTAAAAATGAAAATCAAGAAAACTCAAATTAATGAATGCAAAATTAAGGAAAAGTAGATATACAAAAAATGTGTTTTATTCAGTGTTTATGTAAACCCACTTACGTAGTAAGTAATACATGTATAGTACGTTGAAACGGTTGAAATATGTAATGTAACATTTCGACAGTGATGTCATATTAGCGTTTGGCCAAACGGTTAAGTTGATGAAGTTAGATTAGGAGAGTGCTAGGTTCAAATCCTTGCTGTTATTTGGGAATTCGGTTTTCTTTTTTTAAACATAATTTTATGGTGAAAGTGATTTTGTTTTTTTGTTAGGTACCTCTTTACGTTTTATGTACCTACTGAACCAATCTTCCTGAAATTTCAAATACACATACCTAGTTAGAAGGACGGAGAAGGACATACCTTTAGCCCGATCAAAACGAGAAAGACTTCAAATCTCCTCCGTGATTTTTTTTTGATTTTTTAAATTCTAATACATTATTTTATATTTTATTTTACATACAACATTTAATTATTATACCGACTACGTCGGCACGTGGGAGATATATAAGAAGAAAAAATATAAACACAGTCTGTCAAGAAAGTCGTGTCGTGGGTAAAAAGTGAACAAACATTATCCAATACATAAACGGTACAAATTAGAAAAAGAGGCGCCCTCTTGTCTGTCGGCTTTCTTATCGCAGTATAATTTTATTAGAACTTCAGAGAAAAATTCGCAGTTTCGATTCCCAGTACAATTTTTTTTACTTTGTTTTTTATTTTTTATTTGGTAATTATTTTTATTAATAATATTGTTGACCATTAATGAGTGTATTAAAAATGCATTTATTCAAGAATAAGCAAGTCTGATTTTCGTGATTCACGTCGCAAAGCAGCATCGTGCTGTTTTGACGACTTTTTGAGAGCGCCATCTAGTTCTTGATTTGTATAACAACCCCCATGTTAATATATTTTACGTAAGTAAATTTGCGGAGCAATTTGACATGCGTCTGCCTTGTCTAAATGCCACCGGCAGTCTGAGGACAGAGAGGTAAGACGAGTTGCCATATGAACGACAAGGATGGTATGATGTTTCCATTAAAAATTGCGATGGACGTAGGTGAATAATGTTATAATTTAAGATTGTGTAGAAATAAATAACTTGTTTTAATAAATTCTTTAATTAAAAATTCAGTAATCATATGAACTACATTAATGTGAAATATTTTTTTAAATATCATCGTACTACAGAGTTTTTTGGTAATTTAGGGAAAATGTTTAGGATTATTTTTTATCGAGCAAACTTAGTCAAATCATGTTTTCGGTTCTTGCACTGTGTTGCTAATTTCCTAATCTATTATTAGCAAAAATTTCAGAACTGTACAGTAAGTGCAAGCGAAGTAATTTGGTAGGCAAAACGCGAAATTCTGCTTGTAATACACCCAACATTGTGAAATAACAAAATGATTAAACAGATTAATACAAGAATCAAAAATATGATTGTATGAATAGGCTTAACTTACTACTAACTGCGACAACGTCGGGCCGAGCATGAACATTTCAAAGAGATTCAAATATCAAAATAGTTGGGTAATTTGAAAGAAGAAGACACCTCTTTTCTTTTACATGAGCTCCACCGACAAGAGACCATTGTCCAATTTTTTGTACATAAAATTGTGTTAGATCCTAGTGAAAGAACACTTGCAATTTTTTTTATTATGATAACATTATTATGACAAATAACTGTAATAGAGTTTGCGGCGATTAACGCAATATTTTGTGTAAAAGTTTATATATACTCGCTCCTTAATTTGTGATGAGTTATAAGATTTTCTTTTATCCTCCTTTTGACAGGTAACTTTACAGCAAGAGGGCTTTATCCTATATTTTACAAGTCGATATGTTTGAAATATCTCGCTTTTGGCATTTGCAGGTCCTAATCACTCTCTCAAGAGGGATTTCTTGTCTTGTCTTACCATAAGTTATGGTTGATGTATTTACGTACGGTGAAATGTTACTTTGTTTTCCTTATCTTTTACCAGCCAACCGTCCGGGGTCTAAATATATTTGACTATCATGCACGAGTTCGTATCTATGGTATATTCCCGTGAGTGGAAAAAATGTAAGTACATTGTGGATTTATTTCCAATTCGGTTGGGATATTGAGCCGCCTTTGTGAGATGAAAGATGATCTCTTCAAAAGGACGAAGATCCCCAAATGGGCATTGCATCTATTATTAAACAATTGTTATCTAAAAAGCCGAAGCTGAAAGACACTCAACACGTTTTGTGGCTACAGGTGTCGAGTTCTATATACACTGTCTTTTACAGAACAGAGAGTATTATTAATACGGTCATGAGAAGTATTTCTTTTTCATATTTTAATGCCTGGCCTGGCTTGCCTTGTCAAAGCCTAAAGTGAATGACACCATCGATAAAATATTAACAAGTTATAGATGGCTATTCACGTACATTGAATCTGTACCTCACCAAATTTGTATTATACCTAGATGGCGCCACTGAGAAGTACATTATCTCGGTTTTCATGAAAATTCCGTGTGTCGCTGCAGTCGTAGTTCGAATACCATGCGAGTTAGTTTATATTGAGAGGCAATAGATGGCACCCATCTCTACAACTACAGTAGGTACCTACCTATGGCAATAGATGGCACCACTATCTCTACAA
This sequence comes from Ephestia elutella, assembly GCA_018467065.1. NCBI lineage: Eukaryota > Metazoa > Arthropoda > Insecta > Lepidoptera > Pyralidae > Ephestia > Ephestia elutella. The sequence goes on along the minus strand of CM031573.1, from coordinate 7,372,883 downwards.
CTACAGTAGGTCTACCTATACGAATAATAATCGAAGCACAGATTACTTAAATTTAACTAAGTACTTTGTGATCGAAGTCTACACACACGCAACGACTATAAAATTATTTATTTATATGTAGGTAGGTACAAGATCACATTTAGCCTGGGCTGAATCCTTTGATAGAGCGATATAGTTGTATTGCGATTTATAAATGAAAAAAGAAAAGAGTGGCGTGTTTTATCCTTATCACAAATTGCCTCACAGATTGCATACTCTTACCCCCGGTCGCTCAGTGGCAAAACTGGCAAATCTACGCTAGGTACTTTGTATAGTCTGACATTAGGGCTCATGCAGCGTGCCGGCGATATCGCGCGACTTCGGTTGCTCCGACTCGCGGCGACTCGATTGACAGTATATAACTAAACTAGCGGCCCGCCCCGGCTTCGCTCGGGTTGTCAATATATTTGTTTTTGGGGTTCCGTACCTCAAAGGCAAAAACGGAATCCTTATAAGATCACTTTGTTGTCCGTCTGTCTGTCAAACTTTTTTTTCTCAGGAACGCTTAAAAGTATCAAATTGAATACTCGGATCCACGGTCACTTTGAGCAAAAAAATAATCAAAATTATACGTCAACGCGATCAGAAGTTATTGCATATTTTGTGATTTCAGACAGCAATAAAAACCTATGGGGTTCCCGTTGACCTATAAGTATGAAATTTGTCAAAAAGCAAAGTTTAACAGTACTTATACAGGAATAAATCTGAAAGTTGTAAATATGTTGAAGGAAGTTAAAAAAAAAGTTTTACAAACTTATTTTTGCGCTCGATGCAGTATGAATCCTAGGGAGCGAACTGCGAAGTTAAGTTTGTTTTGCGTGAACCCTAGGTGCGCGAGTTTGAATCGCACTTGGCCGGTTTTTAGGGTTCCGTACCTCAAAAGTAAAAAAACGGAACCCTTATAAGATCACTTTTTTGCCCGTCTGTCCGTCTGTCTGTCAAAGGTAGGTACCTAAACTCCTTTTATTCTTACCAGTCCTATCATGTAAACAATCTTACCATATCGTTTTATGATTTTACAACAATATAAATTAAAATAGACTTTTTAGGAAATTACTTTCGTGGTTAATAAATGTTTTACATTAGAATGTTTAGGTTTGAACAAATATTTGATTTATTTTCAACAAAATTTAACAAAAAGTACTGTGAAGATTGTTTACATGATAGGACTGGTAAGAATAAATGGAGTTTACCTATACTGCGCCTTGAGTCTTCGCTAGGTGGTTTCGCGGCGCGTTGTCGATTGTCGTTCTTTAGATAACTCGTAGTATTTCGGAAACTATTGATCCAAATTACATGCAGTAAAAGGCCAATGTTAAATATATTAAGTACTTGTGACGACAGACTTGTTTTATTTGATAAAGATTAATAAATTGTGGTTAATATCACCAGTTAAAAAACACCTAACGATTTTAATTATTTTTAAAACATAAAAGTAGTTACTGTGGCTGAAATATAAAAGCTAGATATATGCTATCGCGGACTTTTTTGTAGACCTATTATAGATACATAATTATTCCATATATGATTTTGATACATCTCTTAGGGATTGGACAGCGTTTTCGATGAAAGCTGCCGGGCGGCTAATTTTTTCCGACTATATTATTATCGTCATATTTCAACTAATATACACAAAACCTAAATAAATTATACACTAAAACCTTCCTCATGAATCACCCTATTTATTAGTGAAAACCGCATGAAAATCCGTTTAGTAGTTTTTGAGTTAATTAATTTATATTGTTGTAAAATCAAAAAATGACATGGTAAGATTGTTTACATAATAGGTCATTTATGAATAAACGGACTTTACTTGTTCGTTGCTGGCTCTCATAGTACGCATACCTACGCAAGTTTCGAGTTCACAGTAGGTACCTTGTTAATAATAAAAATATTACGTAACTGAGAGTTACGTAAAGTTGGACTTCGATTAATATTTTTATCATTTATCATTATCATCCAATTTGATGGGTGAAAACAGTTTATTATAAAACTATTTATTATTTTAGAATAATAAGTATACCATGTTCTTTTCAGTACTCCTAACTATGTGTTTACGAAATTTTATGTAGATTGGTCCATAAAGCGTGAAGAGGTAATAAACAATATCATTTCCACATTTATACTGTTAGTTAGGATGACGTCTTCTACCTAATCTGAGAAGAGACAATTTTTTTCCAATGACAAATACCGAATCATATATTCTTGACGAAAATTAAAATAATATGTTACTAGCTTTTGCCCGTGTCTTCGCCCGCGTGAATTTCCTACATGAACAGTGCATGTCCCGGGATGAAAGGAAAAAATAAAATTTATACCATGTGGTAGGTAATTTAATGCAGATTAATTTTGTCATTGACAGTTTTCATCTTGATCCAACAGTTTTTGTTCAAAACGGAGAAAACCGTGCAATGACAAGGGGGGAAGGGGGAAATTGGTCTGACACCGGGCAAAATCGTGCTCAGCAGGGTCGAATTAGTATATAAATATCCGGTGTCAAACTGTTACATTCCATGCCGTTCAAAGTCGTAATTTTCGAAAATTCTTTTAGTCTATATAACGCGTGGCCTTGAGCGAGTGATGGACGCCTGGCAGTGGTTGCTTGGCAACCAACGGAGCCGTACCTCGCCCGTCGCCCCGCTTTCCCCGCCGTCAATAACTTATTAAATGTTGAGATTTTGAATGAAATCAGCGGGATTTTTAATTTGTTGAATATAAAAGCCGAGTTCGACACACGACATGAGTAGGTTGAGTTTGTAGGTCTACTAACTTTTGTTATACGAGTATAATAAATACAGATAATCATTTTTCAAATAAAATTTTATTTGAATCACTAGCTGTTACCCGCGGCTTCGCCCGCGTGAGTTTCACTTACCTAGATGAAAAATCTTTTTGTATTCCAAACTGTAGTAACCTAAACTACAGTACTCAAAATTTCAGCCATTTGGTTATCCCGTGTCCCGTGGGAATATATTAGGTATTCGTAGTACAATCGCGGTGTAAAAATGAATCAAAAGTGATATTTCATTCAATAAACGATCTTCGTCTGCTCGTTATCTACAATTTTCAGTGTAGGTACCACTACTCCCACCCCGAGTCCCTATTTGTCCTATCCCGTATCCTGTCTATTTACACGTCAGCAGAGAATGCTCATGTTGAACGACTTTTGCTAAGGCGCCATTTCCATATATGTAATAGATTAGCTGGTCTCTTGGAATTCTTCATCAGATGATCCTGATCTTAGATTTTTAAACGTCAACAGAAAATGCTCGTCAGATTGATAAACTTTTGCAAAGGTACCATTTCCATATTTCTTATAGTTTAGCTGTTCTGTTAAGGTTCTTCATCAGGTGTTCCAGTTTTCAAAATCAGTTATAGCCTATATGTTGCCCAGGCTTAATAGCTATACAACAAAAAATGTTTCATTCAAATCCGTCCAGTAGTTTTTGCGTGAAACGCGTACATACATACAGACAGATTTTTGCTTTCTATTATTCTTTTTAGGTGTCCCTCTATTCATTTCAGTCAAAAATACTAAATGTACAGACAAAATATTTTTACTGTTTTATTATATGTATGTATAGATTATTCGAATAAAAATTTTATTCGTGAAAATTATCCGCGGATTATTGATTTGTAGAAATAACAAACATAAATGAAGAAGAAGATGATGGTGAAGAGTCCACCAATAAACTAGGTACCTACTTAGGCAACATTTTTTTTACTTTAATTTTTTAAACATATGTTGATTTATTTTGATTTTCATTTTTAAATAGGTGTTTCAAGTTTGTAGTAACATTTGACATTGCATGAAATGAAATATAGATAAGAATTGCGCCATCTATTGAATGTATGTGGTACTACTTTGTGGTAACACGAAGTTTGCTTTGATGATTATAATTTTTACGACAAATTGACAAGATTGATACTGGTAGCGACATCTAGTTAGTCAAGAAAAATAGTTATGTAAGGCACACTTTGATGTATGAAGAATATGCATCTATACTTTAGTAATATTTTATCGATGATGACACTTACCTATCAGGCTCGCTGTACTAGTCAAACTTTAAACTTTTGCTCAAGTGGAATATTTCTAAAACTACAACAGTTGTGTAGCGACAACCTGTTATCTCTGATATCAGAAAAATGAGAGGTTACCATTATAAAACACATGGAGAAAATATTAATATACTAGCTTTCGCCCGCGGCTTCGCCCGCGTGAGTTTCCCACGGGAATAGTGCCTTTTCCCGGAATGAAAGGTACCCTATGTCTTTCTCCGTACTTCTAGCTATGTGTATGCGAAATTTCAGAAAGATTGGTTCAGTAGATAAAGCGTGAAAAGGTAACAAACAAACAAACAAACTCACTTTCGCATTTATAATATTAGTTAGGATTAGGATTGAAGTACATAAATAACAACAAACAAGTAATGTTATTTCCTTTTAATTAATGATAGAGACCGTGACTTGTCAAAAATATGTCTCATCATTGTACATGTCGTGTCCATAAAGTTGCCTGGGGTCGTCAGGGAACATTTCAGTGGAAACATGGCGTAGTAGTTTCCTGAAATTTATCAATTGTGTTAGTTGTTTTACCGAGAATTTCTAATTTGGTACAGGATTTACTTATAATTCCTCCTACATGACATTTTATACTTAAATGCTATGATAATTAAATAAAACTAAAATAAATATTTTTTTTTATATTATCGAAATTTTACTATATTCTGTACTAGCTGTCGCCCGCGGCTTCGCCCGCGTGAGTTTCGCTTAGGTGAAAAATTTATCTTGGAGCTTTTCATCAGATGTTCCAGATCTTCAATTTTTATACGTCAGCAGAAAATGCTCATCAGGTTGAACGACTTTTACTAAGGCGCCATTTCCATATATGTTATAGTGTAACTGGTCTCTTACAGTTCTTCATCAGATGTTCCAGATCTTCAATTTTTATACGTCATCAGAAAATGCTCATCAGGTTGAACTACTTTTGTTAAGGCACCATTTCCATATTTCTTATAGTTTAGCTGTTCTGTTAAGGTTCTTCATCAGGTGTTCCAGTTTTCAAAATAAATTATAGCCTAAATGTTGCCCAGGCTTAATAGCTATACAACAAAAAAAGTTTCATTCAAATCGGTTCAGTACTTTCGGAGATTAGCGTGGTCATACATACAGACAGACAGACAGACAAGAAATTCCAAAAAAAATTTTTTGCGTTCTATTATTGTTTTTAAGTGTCCCTCTATCCATTTCAGTCAAAAATACTAAATGTACAGACAAAATATTTTTACTGTTTTATTATATGTATAGATATTGTCCTGGTGTGCCATTGTTGTGTTGTGTATAAAAAATCTTTGAGTGGACTATATCTAAATTGTAATGTATAGTTGCCTGCCTATTAAAATAAATGGTGACTATATTCTCTAAAATTATTATTCCACGATTCAGCTCCTCCAAACAGCTTCTAAATAAGGTACTCACAACCTCAACCAACCAAAGCAAATATATCAACAATATTCCCAGCATAAGTTCAGCCAAGATTAGCGAATTGGATTCAGCAGAGAATATTCCAGTGGCAAATATAAACAGTTTTAACAAGGAAACTCTTTGCATAAATCACGGGTATGCACACTGGAAGTTGCTTCATTAATTGCTGACAGAAATACAACAGTTTTACCTACTGGGAGCTTCGCAAATAATTTCGTAGTTAGTGGCTATGTTGTTAATTTTAATTCATAGTATTCTGTATTTATATACATAGTTGTTACGATTGCATAAAACTTTTCTTTTTATAACAATGACATGCGCGGCATATCATAACAATGTTTGACATTTGGATAGCTGTCTGCTACAGTAACTTCTTCCTTGCTGGCACAACTCATATATTATATCATCGAGATATCACCTATGTACTAACAGCAGTATTTCGATGATATTATTGTTTTAGTTTCGTTGTCTGCCCATAAATCTATTCCTCATTACGGATCAAAGTGATAAACATACCACGTTCCATATAAAGATAACATAATGTAGGTTAATCTACTGTTAATTCTATATCAAAATCATAACACAGCTTAGGCTAATTGAGTAAGTGAAATGTAACGTCCTTTGAAGAGATGAGTCTCATACGGGTAGACTATGGCAACCGGAACGGCATCAGTCACACCGTGTCGAACCGAACCGTACATTATCACAGATTGTGTGTAGTTTACTCGACTACAGCGAAGATGACTGTAGACTACTTAACTACGATCTAGGTATGAAATAATACTCTGAGATAATGACGACTTGCATAATTACATAGTACCTAGGTATAAATACTTGCATTATGTCTTCTTTTTGTGCCGTGTTCTTCTCTTATCCATTTAAATAATAAATAAATATATACGGATCCATTACACAGATTGAGCTATCCTGCATCTTTAATATATTGTCGGGTCGACAGATGGCTGCCTGGTAGATATCATTTCCGGTACGACAATGAATTTAGACAGGTAAGTATATTATCTATATCTATACATATAATCTATATCTACATATAATAAAATAGTAAAAATATTTTGTCTGTACATTTAGTATTTTTGACTGAAATGGACAGAGGGACACTCAAAAAGAATAATAGAAAGCTAAAATATTTTTTTGGAATTTCTTATCTGTCTGTCTGTCTGTCTGTCTGTATGTATGTACGCGTTTCACGCAAAAACTACTGGACGGATTTGAATGAAACTTTTTTTGTTGTATAGCTATTGAGCCTGGGCAACATATAGACTATAATTAATTATGAAAACTGGAACACCTGATGAAGAACCTCAACAGAACAGCTAAACTATAACATATATGGAAATGGCGCCTTAGCAAAAGTCGTTTAACCTGATGAGCATTTTCTGCTGACGTATAAAAATTTAAGATTATGGAACATCTGATGAAAAACTCCAAGAGACCAGCTACTATATAAAATAAATGGAAATGGGGCCTTAGCAAAAGTCGTTCAACCTGATGAGCATTTTTTACTGACGTATAAATAAACAGGACATGCGATAGGACTAAGAGGGACTCGGGGTGGGAGTGGTTATCGCAGAGGAGACTCTTAAATAATAAATCTCGGGTCGTTGATAAAAATTTTTATTGGTAAACATAAGACCTAAAACAAATATAAATAACGGTTAGAAAAGATAACACACACTATAAATTTAAAACCACTTCCGAAACAAAACTTATTAATGCATACCCGATAAGGGTCTATAGTTTAATAATATTTAAAAACAGTATTATTTTAGCTTCACAATAAAAGTAACTTATATCGGTAGATACTAGGCCCAGACTGACAACCAAAATGCAGAATCGAATATGAATGAATACAGTTTAAATTTTATGACAGGTGAAATAAGTATGTATGTGCCAGCGCACGTATAATAAGATCCAAAAAGGATGAACGCGTAGCCGCGTTATATGGTGGTACACGGGAAATTGTAGATAACGAGCAGACGAAGATCGTTTATTGAATAAAATATCACTTTTGATTCATTTTAACACCGCGACTGTACATACTACGAGTACATAATATATTCCCGCGGGACAAGGGATAACCAAATGGCTGAAATTTTGAGTACTAGAGTTTAGATTACTACAGTTTGGAACACAAAAAGATTTTTCATCTAAGCGAAACTCACGCGGGCGAAGCCGCGGGCAACAGCTAGTTTTAAATATTACTTCTATCTATTTTATTTATCTTATCTATCGACTAGTAAAAAGGTTAAAATTAAATGTATACTTAACAGTTTACTTTCACACATTCAGTGTTTAATGACGGATTTCACAAAAACACAACATTTTCACTAATGGCAAAAGCTCGAACCGCTCAAAAATTGAAGCATGTTCGTCGTGCATATTGTGTTCGCATTTGATTCGGCTTCGGTGTGATAGGGTGTGATGTTGATTCATCGGAACGAGCCCCCGGTGCCTCGTTCGCCGCAGCCGCTGCGAGACCAATCCTGCGCCATTCACACAGTTACCCACTTTATATACTAAATAAGTAATTCGGTGACAAAACAGATACTATATGTAATGCAGTATTTACTTGGCTTCCTATTTATATATCAGCGTAATGGCATAATTAAATTGGCCTGATGTGATTTTAGTATCGTATTTTCCGAGAAATCCGTCCACTTCACCTAATACGTCTGGACGGTGGATCACGTCACTCACAAAATAAACTCATTATTTATTAAAACATATTTCATATACTTAGTACCTAAATAAAATAAAATTAAAGCATAAACTTAATTAATTTTATTAGGGCCTAGAATGTCCAAAATAACTGTTCAATACAAAGTCCCATCAAAAATAAGTGTTCTTTGTTCTGAAACCGACGAAATGTTTCGTACTTATATGTCTACAATTTAGCTGTTTGTCGTTAGAGGGACTTGGGATTTTAATGAATAAAGTTTTATTAACTTGTTAACGCCTGCCTACAAATTTGTCCATTCCTGGTGAATTCCAACAGAGATTTTATATATTTACGTTCATGTTACGACGAACTTGGAATCAGTTGACTGAACTGATTGCTTGTGATGTAACAATTTTTGTTAAAATAATATCCTCGACAACTGCTGAACAAACGTAGTGTTTAGTGTGAAATATTTCGCTTTACCTAATCATAAAATTTGTAAATATAATTTTGAAATGTTCCAAGTTTTGGGGATGTCACGGTGATTGTTACACAATGTTTCTAAACTTAAATGAATATCAACCCAGTTGTTTTCTTGTTGGGAAACAATGGTTAATTTAAGTTTTGTCGGTACCCAAATTGTTGGGTCGATCAATCACCATGTTCATGATGGTATTCTTAATGTCAGGTGGTTTCAATTTTTTAGTTTTCTATTAACACATGCGTTAACAATTAAGATATGTTTGTTGAAAATTATTTCTATTGTCCAAGTGCAATGACCCCTTTCTAATATCAGAGTTGATACCAAAGAGCTACAAAGTTGATCACGATAATCCAACTTTCTAATTAGCCCCCGTCAAAGAGGCTGACGTGTACGGTCTACAAATAAGGCTTTGCGCCTCAGTATTTGGCGCACGTGCGTTTGCAGTTTGTACTAGTTCAGTTTCAAACTTTTAATAAGGGTGCCCACACAATACACAGTTCGTGGTAGCTTATTAATCATTTTAAAGCAGTAAAATTCTCCATATGTTTTTTCATATATAGTTATTATATTTTGAGGCATTTGCAGAGCTGTTTTTGAAAAAAAACTTTGTAGAATATAAATGCAAAACAAAGTTGTTTGTTGTTTTAACAAATCTTATGCTATTCAAACGACACATCATTAAATTCTTCATTGGTTTATAAGTTTATGCAAAATTTTAATCGAATACCTTTTGAAAAGATAAGTGAGATATTAGGAGCACACATAACCGGCGAGCTTGTATGAGGAGAGTAAAGGAAGCGAGAGAGATCTGTAAAGATCGTAGCAAGTGAAAATAGCTAGTCTCTGCCACGGGAAAAAGGCGTGATAATGTATATATGTTCAATCGGATAGATAGTTTTGTCGTCCTGATCAACCTGCCAAGGATAGATATAAAGACATGTTACCTACCTTTCACTAGAAAAAGTATTCTTCCAAGGTATAACTTAAACGAAATCGCATTCAAAAGCTAGTGCATAAATTATGCTGTAAGATGAATTATCCAAAAACTTATTACGAAAACCCGCGGCGTAGGTAACCATCCGTCACCGCCGCGCACCGCTGCTGCACCAAACTCGCTGAGCTAACCCCTGTCCTGCGTGGGCTTCAAATGCGACAAATGCAGCGCGATGCGACGCCGGCCGTTCTTTTCACGCTATAATAGTAAGTAATATGACACGCAACAACAACGCCGCCAACACAAGACACAATAGTATGTACGTCCATGCATTTGACACCCATTTATCCATAGCGCGGGGCACCCCGCCGCCGCCGCCGGCACGCTGTTTTGATGCATTTGTAGCATTCTGCCGTCAACATAGGACGCCGGGTAAGAGCGTCTCTTAAACTTCCGAACCGCACTTCACTGCAATTTCACACCGCAAGTGTATTTACTACACAAACTTTTCAATTCACCGCACTCTTACACAGTTTAAAAATGTATATTTTAAAAGACTCAAAGAAGTGCATATGTTGTGAAGTTGTGATGCCATTTCTTCAGGTAAGTAGGTACCTACTTGCACAAGTAGCAGTGATAAAAAAATTGGTGGCACCTTCGATTGTGTTATTTCTCCAATAAGGCAATAAATGAAAAATAGAGTAGTTACATACAGTATTGCATGTTGTATATTTTCATTGCATTGCCACCTTGAACCAAATAAAAAGAAAAAACCTTGTTACAATTGTGGCCTGTGAATCGTGGAAATATTACCCTTGCCATCTACTTTTTTAAATCAGAACAATAGGACAGGGTCACGCAAGGTCAACTACTAAATAACACGGAATATTCTACAAACGTTGTTATTATAACCCTAGGTATATTACTTTCTTGGTAGGCGGGCGGCAATTCAGAAGGAGCGAGTGTCACAAAACACCAAGTCTACAGATAACAAGTTCTATTTTCGAAAGTCTCAAACAATATAGATTCTGATATTATTGAGACATTCAAACACACATATTTGAATATATACTTATTTAGACGATTGAAACTCGAGGTCTCTACACGACGATATGGTGACGTAGAAACATCATAATGATAAAAAACTTGCATAAAAATGACTACGATAAATCTATTATTGTACTTTTTTCTCATGTTCGAATCTTTATTTTAGAGCGTTGTTTATCATCACACAGACTTAAGTATCTATACCATAATAATAAGGTAAGTAGTGCTAAAATAATTATCGACCAATATTATCCTTGTTCCTATTAGGACTCTATCTATTCGCCCTTTAGAGCGAATAAATAGAGGCATTTAACGATCCTTGTAACGGTCCTTAGAAGGATCGTTAAATGCCTTAATTCTTCTTTTTCAAATTGTACATTTACTACAGTACACAGGCAGCAGCAAATATTCATATAGAGTGAGCGTACATACAAGAAGAAGCACTAAGCTTTCTCTCTGTGAGACTTCGTGATAGAAGCGAGGTGTCGGCGAAGTGAATTCAATTTTAATGAGAGCGCACTGCGCCTCGTGCACATTGGCAAGCGCATGTAATTGCATTAAATATACAAGGACCAATACCGTTTGCAGGATCAGCTATGGACCCTAATGTGCCTATTTAGCCGGATTGGCACAGTCGTAACGGTGGGTTAATGGTATAATGGCGCGTTGCGTTTACATTTGATAACAATTTATAGGTGGTACTTTCAAAAATATTTTTTACAATAATTTTTCCGTCATTTTGAGCCTGCAATAATAAAATGCTTGCTTTAGATAGACATCTAATATAAATTGGTAACCTGACACTAAATTGGTTAGTATTAATGATTAAATAATGGCATTGAACAATTGTTCTTTAAAATAGGTAGGTATTTACACATAAATTTGGATAAAGCTACTAACAATATTATTCGCAAGAAAAGGTTAATAGTATCAGGATTCATATTATACCTAATATATCAAATATATTTTGTGACGTGACAAGCAAATATCTATAAAAACATGTGTCCATTAGGTGACGAATTAGATTAACGTAGATACCCAACATAAGCTTACTTAAGATATTCTTAGAAACGGAGTTCCATTAAGGTATTAAAACGGCTAAAGTTATTGCGAATATTTACTATATTATTATATATTGCTGAAATATATTCATACTAACTAGATTTTTGGCAAATGTACCTAACAATTTCGCGACTTGGCCCCATTGCGCGTCTCGCGGCGCCCGAGATTTGAAATATGAGTTTAATTTTGTCTCTTGTGACTGTAATTTCACGTACACTGAGATCTGGAAGAAAATCTGATGCCTTGAAGCTCTCTTTAATAAATTGCTATTTCTGGTACATTTTAAGACGGTTAAAATGTATCCTCCTCCGAGAAGTTTCGAAGAATTAGGTAGTCAAGTAGATATATGTATTGATATAACAAAGTATATTGCTTTACCTGGACCAAGATACTTTTTATTTCCTAGTGTTGTACTCTACCTAGTTAACAAGAGTGTAGATAGGTTAATTGTTGTTGAAAAATGGGTATTTAAAAGTAACGTTGTTATATTTATTTGTTAGAACCAAAGATTTTCTTTGGTTAAAAGGCACAGGTCTTTAGTGTCGGTGCAAAGTATTTTGGCCCGCATATTCTACTTTTATATGACCTACCCGGTACCTATATGCCTGTAAAGTATAATTTTAGTGATGAAGTCATAATTTTTGGCAACATTGTATATTTATAGACATAATACTTTACATAATTAAAATCGAACCATACATAGGTATTCACATGTTTTCGTCATTACTAATTACAATATTACATGCATAATAAAAATTAAATTAATAACCAATACATACAATTAATCAATTGCCCTATTAACTTGGTACATAATTAACCTTTTATCTATTTCAACCTAAATACTGCAAGATTTGCAAATTCACGACGACGTTACCATTGTGTGCCAGCCAACCTTGGGAGAGATGGGTATTTTGGTACTTTGACCGACCCGCGTCAATCGGCGCCTGCTACCAACTCTAGTCTAGACACTGCTATTCTGACATTATGTACAGTGGAAATCGACACGAAAAGCTCTAAACTAATACAATTTACAAGGCCTGATTCGAGGAAGTAACTGAACTTAACTGTACCTACCAGCAATAACATGGAAACTAAATAACTCACGACAGAATATCGTATTAATGCACTTTTTCATTTTCGAATATTACTTTTCTAAAGTGTTTGTTTTGATATTCGAACATTCCTTCCGACCTAAGTTTCTATCCACTGAGGCGCTTTGGGTCACACTTTGATACCCGACGAAAACGCCTTGAAGCGATTGGGGCTCGAATCCGGGCCTCAGCTGATAACGACACTAGTGATGGAAAAAGTGTTATTCATTCAGTAAGAGTTCGTTAGAGTCGAGATCTGTTAATCGAAATAGTTTCTATATGGACAGCCCTATTGCCGAGGAGCAAAAAAATTATGGTCATAGAAAAAAAAAAGGGCCTCATAGTGCCGTGAACTTTTGAACAAGTGGTGTTTTTATGTGTGTTTTCTCCTGCTAAATTAACAATAAAGTAAGTGTTTTCTGAATAATAATTTATTAGAAACTTATTACGTAGGCATCGTTTATAGATTCTTTTAACTTTGTTAAAGCAAATCTGTTCAAAATAAGGAATATTTATTTTTCAAAATTTTTCGTGCCCCAGACATGATCAGTAAATGTGATTATTAAGTATGTAAAATTATTTCTACGATAAAAACTACGTGTCAACTACATTTAGATATGTTATAGAAATCAATTAAAGCATTTATAGATCACTGTTTATTTCAGGAAATAAAAGAAAACTTATTAATTCTGTATTCAGATGAAATAATGATGATCTATACCGCTGCGGGCTACGAATTGTTGCCCCAAATCGGCCATTAAAAATGTAAAGGTGTGTTGACTTGGGTTGTTTGTTTACATTTCATAATTCGGCGATGCTTAATTAATGGTGTTTGATTGACTTACAACTAAGTTAAAAAAAACACTTGAGTTTCGAGTGTAGTAATTTGAGGTGATGGAAAACTTGGAATTTCTATATTAGCCTCTATTCAGCTTTTATTAAAACTTATTTTCTATTGTCATAATTAAGTGATCAAAGGTTCGTTATCGCACTTTTTAGGGTAGGTTTCCTTAAATATCTTTAAAATTATAATTGTTTTTTCTTTACCTACGTTAAGCTTTTTAGTACCTAGTAGTTTGTTTTTGCGTGTGACTTGTAGTTAAAGGTATTTTTCTCCCGATTAGGATAAAAAAAAACTTTAGACGGAACCCTCGATTTGTAAATTCGACTCACTCTTCAAAACACTTGTAGGATTTTATTATTAGCATCCTAAATTGTAACTTATTATACATATCTATCTTTGAATGCAGTTCGAATTTCAAACTTCGCGGGGGGAGCGCGGCTATTAGGTAAGTATCTAAAAAGTTTGCCGCCGTGAAACAACCTTTATCGTTTGGCTTTTGAAGCGCTCCGGACCCGAATCCGTGCCCCATTCGCTGTGATTTATGTGTACTTTGCAAGTTCATTTTGACGAGGTTTCTTTTGTTATTTGGAATAGTGCAATAATTCAATGTGTTCACAATTTAATGTAGTTTCTTGTGTGTTATTAATCTTTCTGTACAATAATCTCATAGTGTTAAGATATGAATATTTGTGAATAGTGACGTAACGAGACGGTTGGAGTCTTCAATTACTTTTAAAAAGGTTTTTACAAATTTTCTTTTCACTTTACATAATGATATTATTATGTAAAGTCAAAGAATATATTGTTTTCCACGTTTATTGTCAATATTTTGCAAAACAAGTGAGTAGTTTACACGAAATCTAGGTTTATATATAGGTTGCGCGCTGCCATGTTGGGTTGGAAACTAGAAATTGATAGCTAGAATTCTATGAAGATATTTAAGTTATTTCTTTTACAGGACAGATATTTTTTTTAACATTAACTGATTACGTAGTTTATGTGCTGTCTAAAATCATATGAAACCTACCATTTTTATTGTTTATATTGGAAAATATAAAACATTTAATGCAAGTGAATAAAATATTTACAAAATTGAAATTGAAACTTAAATAACTTGGATCTAAAACGTGATATTCATTTAACAATGCATCTTCATCTATCGCCTAACTAATATATTTTATGATACTAGTTTTATAATTTTAATTAATTGCCTCTATTTTTTGTACTGACTCTAAAAGTGCAAAACCATAGCGCGCTATTTGCGGTTGGTTATTCCTGCCGATCAGCAGCGCTTTAGAGCCCGGTCATCGCGCGGCGGCAGCGCCTGAGTGGCTATGGAGGTATTTTATTAAATAATTTCTTGAATTTTAAAATATGTGAGATGAAATTATATTTTTTTATTTAGTTTAGGATAATAGTAGGTATAGGTTGGCCAAATAGGGTGTAAGGTTACTTTTCGTTCAAATCATCACCGATCTATGTAAATTTGGTATCAGTGTATTCAGAAAAATGTACTGAACACAAATATTTAAGATGACAAGCACCAAAGTGGTGGGGGTAGTTGCTGTGACGTCTAGAAGTCCACCATACAAAAAAAAAAAAATTCTTATAAACGTGCCGTGTGGGGTATCAAACGAAAGGGCTTTGTGACTAGATTACAAATATACTTATAACACACTATCACATTTTCACTGCTTCGTCTAACAAATTATTTGAAAACTACAAAAAATTTCACAATTCAGAAACTACTGAATGGATTGTTCCAAAAATACTTACCTGTGACCCTGAATATTCTCTTTACAATGTCCAAGAAAAAATAACCAGATATATCAAAAAAAAAAAAAAAAAGTTTATAACGATTTCAATTTTCCTGATTTTAACTTCGACAAATAAATTCCCTATAGATTCATTTTTTCTTTTAACATTCCATGTGGGGTGTCAAATGAAAGGGATTTTTAAGTAGATTACAAATATATAACACAGTATGATATTTTCACTACTTGGTCTAACAAATTATGAGAAAATGTCCAATTCGATGACAATTCGCTGACCTACTACTTATAAAGGATAAAGTAGAAAATTGTTAGCAATAAAAAGTATATTTTATATTGCTAACAATTTTCTACTTTAGCTAGCCAGTAACTTAGTTAGACCTAAGTACTTATTAATAACTTCGATTCGGCCACTTGAAATTTTATGTGAATTTATTATATAAAAAGTTCAAAGTAAGTTAACAAGCATTGGGTTAACAGCAACTTATGAAAAATCGACTACTTGTACCTTTGGAAAAATGATGAGTCCACGTTGTCACGTAGTGCTGCAGTGTTAATATTGCATCTCTGAGGACACCTGGCCAGCGAGGTACCTACATACGTGACCGGAATGATGTGGCTAAAACACCGGCCGTAGTATGGAGTTACTACCCCGAAGATGTATGTGCTAGGAGCGTAATAGCACAGAATAAGGTAATAGCTACTTTTGCTTTTTTACACGACCGCGGCCAAAAAGGAGAGTGTTTCACTGGTTTCACCTGTATTTAGGTAAGTAGTAGTCTCTATTTACCATCGGGACAACTAAAGTTTTTTTTTTTCGTGTGTACAACATTAAGCATCATTTAAGCCGCGGCAAGTGCACTGCTGGGTATAGGCCACCCGAAAGAATTGGAAGCAGCGTGCATCCAGCTTCTCTGCAACCTTGCTCAGGTCATTCATTGACCGAGCGAGCGAAGCAAGCGAGAGCTATTATTCAAGTTGGGGCGAAAACACGTTGTTTGTATGTATATATGTTTGTTCCGCGATAACTCTCGAACCATTGAATTACTAAATTTTGATGATATTAAGAATACGTGTAGCAACTATCCACAGATTTTTTAAGTTCGATGCGCAAAAAAATCGGTTCTGCCGATTATGATATACGAATTTTTATTATTTACGCGAGGTCTATAAGTTCGCGGCGGACCACTAGTTATTTTATTTCTATACTAGTTAATTGTGTCTTGCATCGAATCCCATCCTAACGTACCTATAAGAAAATAGTAATAAACTTACCGTTTAAGTACCCTTATCTACTTATATTTAATACTAGCTTGTGCCTATAATTAACTATTGTTAATATCTCAGTTTCTAAGTGACGTAGATGAACGTTTCAAAATGAAACCTACCTCATAATTTTTTTTCTTAAATATCTCTTAACGACAAACACAGTTATTGTGTTGATTTATCCAGGTTACCCTAACCACCAGAGTGCTCCAGACCCACTGCACATCTAAATTCACAATAAACTTCATTTTATTTTCTAATTTCAAAACCCAGTTCTCTAAAATAAAAGTTGAAATTCTCCAAGTCTTTCAAGAAACGTGTAAATTCAATACTTTAACATTTTCTACAGTCATAATCCGTTGGAATATCGAGCGCACGGACATTTTACGTGAGGTCGCATCCTCGACTAGTTTAAATAGGTCAAGGCATTTGATCCCGCAATCCTGGCTCTGAATAAAAGTGGAAACTCTGGACACAAAACAAGGATAATACAGAAGAGTAAAATGCTCGAGTTATCTTCTTTGTGTGTGTGTGTGTTAAATGTAAATGCATAAAAACGGTGTCAGAGTTGTTTCAACCCGAGTTAAATGCCTGAGTAAATTACAATACTTAGCTAAATATTACTTTAGGTTACACTTTAGAACTTACATCTTTCTGACAAAAAAAAATCGAAATGGTTTATCGGTCCAAAAAGATTCTGACTGTAAGGACCTGGGGGGTTAAAACGGCCACTTTGATGAATCGGAAGATGATCCATTTCTCATCTTCTAAATATTTAAAAATGAACCTTATAATATTACATATAAGGTTAATATTTATAAAATGAAAAATGGATCATATTCCAATTCATCAAAGTGGCCGTTTTAACCCCCCTGTAATACATAGTACAATAAAGACCATACGAGTAGTAAGAAGAGCTGCGGGGGGCGCGCGCTTTATACTTTAAAATGATAAAGACAGTCGAACCAATATGACCTCACATCGTATTGAGGTAAAATAAACAAAACACCATCAGTCGTAGACAAACATGGAAGGAACATAGACATTTTATCACAGACCACCTACTAGGTGGTCTGTGCATTTTATACTCAAGCCATGTTCCGACTCTTAACAATTTATTGCGGACTCATTTCGACCAGAGATTGCTAACTAAGAGGTAAACATGGTTTGCCACCGGTGTTTGTGTTAACAGGAAATAGGTAACGGAGAAATAAGTATATTGTTTCTCCGTATTTCTTTTTGTCTTTATATACGAAGATGTTTTTACAGCTCTAGCAAAAGGATGTCGTCGTTGTTAGTATTGCATAATATGACTAATTTTACAATTAATTTACTCGGCTCACTACTCATATTTATTAGGTATACCTACCTATACCTATTTATTAATAAACGTTTATTCAAACTTTCCTTTTTTATTTAAAAACTATTCAATTAGGTAGGTACCTAGGTAGGTATATTCAGTTTCATTTCAGACTTACCAAAGTTAAGAAAGCTAATTATTCCAAGCAATCTCATGAATTTCATGTATGAAGAAGTTGTGAGGTAAATGATAAACACACATAAGTATGTACATACCTAACTCTCCTTTTAGATTCGACGTAGTCGTGTAATAAGGCCTGTATTTGACGTGTCCGCGGCTAGTAGGAATGGGTTGTCATTAAATGACTGTTTAGAGAAGGGGAGCAATTTAATAGAACAGATACCAAAGTTATTAATAAATTGGTTCTATGATTATTCTATTATTTCTTTTATTTTTATTGGTTTTATTTATTATTGGTTTTATTATTCGTTTGGTATCTATGGACTGCGGTGATTGCTTACCATCAGGCAACCCGCATGCTCGTTTGCCTACTATTCTATAAAAAAAAATAAAAAATATAAGTGACGAACATTTTGTCAAACTCCTCTCTAACTCTATGTTAGTAAGTAATAAGCCAGAAAATAAATACAATTTTCATTTCTCATACTCGGAAAGAAGTGTATAATTGTTCCCAGTATCGGGTTCTTCCCTCACGCGAGTTTCATTTGTATGAAACATTCTCTCCCATTGTAGGTACCCTAGGGAGGGAATGAATTTTAAAAATAGAACATGATAAATTCCTTTAGGTAGGAATCGGCTACTGTCATGAATTTAGAAAAAAAAGATTGTTTATGGATAAGTTCTTGGTTCTACATTGGTGATTGTCTAATCAGCCATTGCGAATTAAAAAAAATCCTAGAACGTGGAAGCGGTTGGGAAGCGGTGACGATGACTCGTTCAAGGCCGCCTGGTGATTCCATGTTCAAAATTTAAAAAAGATACGGATATTTACTTATCGAAATCCAAAATCTCGGTTTTATTTTCAATAGACTTAATTTTATAGTGCTTTTTGTTTACTTTCCTTATATTCGAAATGAAAAGTAGAGTGCTTATTACGGGTGAATGACATCATGAATGATATTGATGTCATCCGACCCTAGTAAAGCAATCTACTATTCCACTGCATCTAACAAGTATCTACATTCACCACTCTTCACTCTAATCCTGTAAACCTGACGGTATGAAAAGCTCAAAATTAGCTGAATATTGAATTGCATTAGCGCTGCAACCGATCTAAATGGAGGGCTGGGTAAAGCCACAACTCAGAATTTCCAGAAGCGAACATTTTGTACAGTAAACCACTAACTACGCGGAAAATTCTCTCCTTTACCGTCCCCGGCACTTACACGGTGTAGTCCTGTTGTCACCTCCTCCTTTTCCTGTTCTTTAGAGCCATTTCGCAAAGTGACCTTGGCAAAGTGCATCGCTCGCACAATACTTATAACATTTTTTAAAGATTTCCACATCTTTAACACGGACATTCTTTCCGAAATTTAATGAGTAATACAGCATAATCTCATATAAATTCTATACATATAATAAGACAGTAAAAACATTTTGTTTTTTTACACGACTGACCAAAAAAGGAGTGTTATGTTTTCAGGGTTCATGTATGTATGTATGTATGTAATTTCTTTATTCCACCATAAGTCCTGAACGGCTTAACATATTATGATGTGAGAGGTATTTTTAGATTCCTTGCATTAGCCTGAAAGACATAGGCTATGTGAGTTGTCAGTCGTGTTTTTTATATTTTAATAATTAGCTTGTTGACTGAAATGGATAGAGGGATACTTAAAAAGAATAATTGAATGCAAAAAAAAAATTGATGAATTTTTTGTCTGTCTGTCTGTCTCACAACATTCAAAAATTAATTATCTACTGGTTACAAAGAGTATAATATCACAAGTCAGTTTATCGAGAGCAAGCCAGTGGGGCCAATGGGAACACCACTTCCACTACCACCGGCTTCCGGCGTCCGTCGTGCACTTTGTACGGTTTTACCAACATAAAAGTTCTAATAACCGTATTCAAATTTATACAATGGCTTGCAATTACGAAAATAGGCCGAAACCGAAACACAGCATGTATTGAAAATGTGATATGCAAGGAAATATTGACCGTCAATGGCTTCAATAGGTTGGTCTGTTGTACAAACAAATTGAAACAAAAAATAAGTCTTATCTTCTTAATTAACTTAGCCATGATAGTAGTCAACCTCAGAACAAATACATTTTAAAATCATTGCCCTCTGTGCAAACACAGTTCGGATTAAAACTTTGATTAAAACCAGAGAAACTGCAGTTGCACTAGAATAGCTTAGTTTAAATTCATAGTTATCGTCAATATCGCGCAAATTCTGCTCCCTTGCTCTGGCCACTTAACCTTCATGAATAATTCAAGATAAATACACAACCAACTTCTATACACAGTGGAAAATGACCCCTGTAAAGGAAGCAGCTATTGGAATAACGAGCAAATTGAATCGGGTTTGCTGGTAGATCAATAAATCATTTTGTTTCATATTAGGCAAAATATCTTGGAAAGTTTGACAATTTAGCTGGTACTTACATACATACTTAAGAGTTAGAATTTAAATCTGTTTGTTTTTCATCACATCACGTTCCTAAACTATGGGCTGATTGTGGCGTTTCGGAAGATTGTCAAGGTCTTGCCATTTTGATATGTAATCATCACGGCCTGGTCGATGGTGAAGGGATAGTTCAGCATCGTACGGATCCAAAGGGAACATAGGTTTTGGGTAAAATGGGGGCAATGTATAGAACTCTGATCCGTATGGACGAATTTCTCTAGCTATGCGACTGTTGTGGCCAGATTGTGCGTCTTCTATGTCGCTTGGAGTAGAATGGCTTGCTTCGTCATCTTTTGCACTTTTCAAGTCCGAACTGCGGGAATTTCTTGTTTTCAAATTCACAGAATCGATGACTTTGGGTAAGAAAGGATTTTCGATTGTTTCGTAGAGTACGACTGATCACAGGTTCTTTTGGAGCAACGCGAATTTGGCGCTCAAATTTCCAGCAGGCGGATTCTGTGACGAGGAACACCCCCAAAACAAGTAGATACTAACCGCAACATCTTGTTGCTTATTTGTTTGTAAGTATACACAAGTGCACGAGCATCGAAATATTATGTACTAACGCACTGCACGAGTATTTATACTTGAAAATGTAGATACGTATGGGGAAAATGTGATGGCTTGCTTGACATTCGGAAATACCTAACACAATATGATGCACATGCATATTGAGACACTTGTTTTATGCCGGGTATTTTTTATTTTCCGGTAACACGTCCGTAAGGTTTTTACCAATATGACCGTTACAGCCCTTACATCATAAATATTTGAAGCATGCCACACAATAGCAGATTTAGGCGGGGGGGGGGGAGGGGGGGGGGATGGCACGGGGGTACGTGCCCCAGACTGCTTTTTTGTGTACATACTGTGGAGGGAGATTCCATGACAGTGCTTATCAAATTAAGAAATAACAGAAATGTGCCACCCCCCGACTGTTTTTTGTGTACCTACTGTGGAGAGAAATTTCTATAGATAATAGATATAATTTCTAGCTTATATATATTATACCTATTATAAATGCAAAATATTAGATGTTTGTGAGTCTTGAAATTGTGAGGATGTTTGTTACTCAATCACGCAAAATCTACTGGACGGATTTTGATGAAATTTGGTATACGGGTAGAAAAATACATAAATACGGGAATAGCACATAGGCCGAAATTCCCATGAAGCCTCGGGGCATGGCTAGTATCAAAAAAAGAAATAACATAATTTCTTCTGGTTCTGGTTCTTCTGCAGTGGCGTAGTGAGAGCAAGTCTTTAGGATTCGTTTCAAGGCAGGCGGCAACAGCATCAGGACGCATGTCGATATGTTGCACCCCCCCCCAACATGCATAGTCCGCCACGGTCATTGTGCCCCCCCTAGAAAAAATCCTGATCCGCCGTTGATGCCACAAGATGCCGTGAAGGATATTACAAAAAAATTTAAAACATATTGTAGTCTTCTTCTTCTTGTCGAGTGTGTTATTACTAACACTGGTGTCAGATTTTATTATATTTATTTTAATTTTACATTTTATTGTAGTCAAAGCTCTGTTTCACAACATTGAATGAACAAGATAAACATACCTATGTATTTTAACTAAAATAAGTTTATAAGGCGTGAACAAGAGGGATAATCTTTTAAACTAAATAAAAAAACAGTTTCAGACATAACATTTTATTTAGGTAAGTACCTATGTAATGTAAATGTTGACAATCAATCTAGATGTAGTTTTTTAAGACAAAACTTTGCGCAAGAAATACTAACAATACATACAAAGCATAGACAGACATGGCATATTTTGATAACTTAAATAAATGTCATTCACAGAAATTGGAATGATGTAAGCCGAATAGAAGTGGCGTATACATTTTGTCATCGCCGACAGACATAAGCCGAATAGGACATTTAATCTAATCGAAATTTCGTTCGAATTTGATTTTTCACTTACGTATTGTAGCGTCAGAGCGACAGATATTTTCAACAGCAGATGACAGAAGTGCCATCATCAATCTCAATCAATTGTTCTGAAGAGAAATCAGGAGTAAAATATACTTCTCGGTGGGAAGATTTATTTCTGAGAAATTGTCTATAGACGAACTAAAAACATAAATTGACCGCACATACGTTTTACCGAATTATTTTTTTCACTGTTACCTATAAATCGTCTATTTTTTTTCTTTAAGTAGGTATATGGTAAAGAGATAAAATAAATATTAATTTGTGATTTTGTGTAGCATGCTATAAATCTTAATATCATAGTAATAAAGTCACACTACGAATATTTGGCGACAATTTTGAGCACCGTTAAAAATAAATAGTAATTTCCACATATTTATAGGAGTATTTGAAGAGGGGCAACATTATTAAATATTTTATTTTATCAATAAATAACTTTCCAATATTGAAGATGTAATTTGAAGAATGAATAACAATTAACCGATATTAAGTTTTTTCGAATAAGGTATTCTAAAATAGATTTTTTATAATTTGGTATGAGCATATATATTCATGTAAGTAATTTTGAATAACAGCGATATATTTGTATCTTATTACCAGATATGCAGAGAACGTGAAACAAGGATTGCGAATAACGATTTAGTTCACTTATCGATAACGAATAAATATTTTTTCTAATCTACAGACACCCTGAAACTTTGGTCGATAAGTAAAGAATTTGAAAAAAAGAAATGAGTATTCCGTTATATCAACTTATGTACAAAGTACCTATATTATTTTAAAACACATATACTCAACGACAACAAATGAAATTAGATAATACAACTGTGCAGAACAGCTACGCTCTGCTGCCAGAAAATGTGGCAGAGAGAATCCGGACAAACGAAGCGGCGGGAAGAATTCTGTACCGGAACTTCACCGGGAAAAAACCACCGGTAAAAATAAGTACCGGGAAAAAATCTCCACGCGGCACCACGTTTGCCCGACTAAAACCTAACTAACTTAACGCAGTCTGCTACCACCGTAGCTTATGAAGGGAGCTACAGGGCCCTATATAATAACCTAACCTATAAATTAATTACAATGGAAAACCACTTACCAAGCTAAATCTTCTTTCTCTTCGGATCCAAACTTGAGTGTCTTCGGGAAGGGGGAATTCCTAATCACCCTACCTAACCCATGAGATCTCAATTCCCCAGAACAAATAAATAGATTTCTTCCCGAAATCGGCTCGGCAACAGATAGATGTGAGCGAGCAGCCACGCGTCACATCCCACAGGAGAAAGTCACAATGACGGGTACACAAACACAAAGTTCAATAGTTATTTAACAAACAGGAAATTCACAAATACAACTCAAGCTAATTAGCAATCAAAGAACGCGGGACCTCTCGCGTATTAAAAATCAAACCGATATCGCATGGGACCATGGCGACCGTCCACGACCCATCTGCACGCGAGCAATGTGAGAACCCCAAAACGCCTGGCGGCGATAACAGGAAACGCCTGCGTTTAGTTTTACCCAATATATTACAAACATCCCCCCGTCCCGGTCTGAGAAGCAGACCGCTAGCTTACTCTACGGGAAGGCGGGCGAGAGAGGTCACACCTCTCCTTAAAATCGAACCGTCGACCAACACCTCAGCCACACGCGGAGTGCCATCTCCGCCAAGAATCAAACGTAATATGCGAGCTCGTCGCCAAAGCAATGAGGGCAAATTTGCCTCTTTTAACAATACTAAATCACCCTCCCTGGGAGGCTCAGTCCTGTCTGTCCACTTCACTCTTTGCTGCAGCAAATGCAAATATTCAAGCGACCAGCGACGCCAAAAGTCCTGGCTCATTTGCTGCAACATTTGAAAACGCGACAACCGATATACGCGTTCATCCTTCCACGGGTATTCGGGCAGGGCATTCAACGGCCCTCCCACCAAAAAATGACCAGGGGTGAGAGCTTCCAAGTCATTTGGATCTGGAGATAGCGGACAGAGAGGACGAGAGTTGAGGACCGCCTCAACTTTACAAAACACTGTGGCCAGCTCTTCAAAAGTTAGAGCCGTTTCTCCGATAATGCGGCGGAGGTGGGTCTTTGCGGATTTCACAGCCGCTTCAAAAATCCCTCCCCAATGGGGGCAACTTGGGGGACTAAACTTCCAGGTTATTCCCCTTTGGGCAGCAATTTGACTTAAACTAGTACAATTTTTATCAATAAACACAGAAACATCCTTAAGATAATTTACAGTTCCTTTATAGTTTGTGCCATTGTCAGACCTAATAAGGGAAGGTAGACCTCGACGCGAAACAAAGCGATCCAACGCGGCGACGAAGGCCTCCGTAGTCAGAGCCGATACCACCTCCAAATGGACAGCCTTGGTGGCCAAACAAACAAATACACACAAATAGCCCTTCACAATACGGGCATTACGAAAGGGAGAAGCCTTGATCGAAAAGGGACCGGCAAAATCGGTTCCAACGCCGTCAAACGGTCTCGAAGGTCGGATTCGATCAGCGGGCAAATCACCCATCTGTGGTTGCATCGTGGATGCCTTCAACCTATAACATGCAATACATCGAAACAG
The DNA here is from genome assembly GCA_018467065.1 of Ephestia elutella. Classification (NCBI taxonomy): domain Eukaryota; kingdom Metazoa; phylum Arthropoda; class Insecta; order Lepidoptera; family Pyralidae; genus Ephestia; species Ephestia elutella. Next base: position 7,347,704 of record CM031573.1, on the reverse strand, counting down.
GACACTACGGATTGCTCTTCGGGCAGACAAAATCCAAAACTCGCGTTGCAAAATAGCCAACAAAGCATTGCACCCAGCATGGGCGTTACGAATGTGTCGATCAGACACCAAAAGCTGCACCAAGGGTCCGCCCTTGGGCAACAACAGAGGATGGCGAGTCTCATATGGAAGATCCGCCTTCCGGAGCCTGCCTCCAACCCGAAGAAGCCCATCCGAGTCGATGTACGGGTTCAAACGAGCGACCGCGCCCTTCAACTTAGCGCGTCCGTCGCGCAAGATACGAAGCTCTGACTCAAACCGTCCGGTCTGCACGACACGGACCCAATGCAACAATGCGCTCCGGCGCTCTTCTGCACCTGCAATCGGCTCCAACCGCTTTGCCTGTGGGTTTCTACAATTATGTATGAAACGCTTAATCCAACTGGTAACACCCAGAAGCTTATCCAAGCTGCTATACCGAGCAAGTAGCCAATCCGGCTCCGACGTCGTCTCAGCGACTACAGCATGTACACGGAGCCCAGTCAAACTCAAAGAAGTAACATCTGTCTGACAGACAGGCCAAGAAGTTTCTGATCCCATCAGCCACTCTGGACCCCACCAGAGCGGGTGTGACACCAATTCTGGTGCCGTACAACCTCGGGAAGCACAGTCCGCTGGGTTAAGCTCTCCCGGCACATGTCTCCATGTTATATCAATTCCGATATTCTGGATTTGGGAAACCCGATTTCCCACAAAAACCTCCAAGGTATGTGGGGCCGCGCGCAACCATGCAAGCGCGACTCTGGCTATCCGACCAGGCGAAGATGTCCCGTATCTCGACCGTGGCCGCCAGCTCACATGCAACGTGATGCAACAATTTAGAGAGAAGGTGAGCTCCACTCAACTCAAGCTTGGGAATAGTCAGCCTAGTCCTGATGGGGGCGACCTTGCTCTTCCCTAACAAAAGCGAGACATTGACCCGGCCATCGGCGTCAACTGTCCGCATATAGACTGACGCGGCGTAGCCTCGCTCCGACGCGTCACAAAAGCCATGCAGGCTGGCTCGATATTTCCCGGGGGCAATATTCGACGAGGCAAGGCAATCCGATTGACTTCCTTAATCGATGAAAACAACTCGAGCCAATCATCCAATGGAGGACCAAACAGCGGCTCGTCCCACGAGACGCCCAAAGTCCAAAGTCTCTGAAGAAGACACTTTGCAGAGAATATCACTGGACTGATCCAACCGCTTGGATCAAACATACGGGCTATTACGGACAACACCGTTCTCTTAGTCCAGACCTTTGGTATTTCCAAGTCCACTTGGAATGTAAAAATATCGGTTAGCGGCTGGTACTGCATGCCCAGCACCGCTATCCTGTTGGGATCATCCACATCCTCAAACAGGTGAGGGTTCTGTTGGTGATCCTCCGGGATCCCTTCTAGAACTTTAGGCTCATTGGACAACCACTTACGTAGCTCGTAGCCACCCGTTTTCAATATTTCAATCAATTCATCCCGCAGTAGGAGGGCCTCCTCAATACTTTGGGCTCCGGTGCACACGTCATCTACATACAAGTCACGTGACAGCACGGAAGCCCCACGGGGAAAGCGGATCCGTTCCCGCTCTGCCAATTCAAGCAATGATCTGATGGCGATATAGGGACTAGATTTCAAACCATACGTGTTTGTGTTGAGTTCATACACCGTCACAGGATCCTCAGGGCGCTCACGCCAGAGTATCAACTGGAATCGCCTGTCCTCAGGATGTATGACTGTCTGGCGGAACATCATCCGGATGTCCGCACCAAAAACCACTTGATGTCTTCTAAAGTTCAAGATGATGTCAATTATGTCCCTATGCAATTTGGGACCCGAATGCAAACACAGATTCAACGAAACCCTGTTCGAAGTGGGTGCGGACTCATCGAAGACGGTCCTCAATTTGCCTGTTGAGGCCTTCACCACCGCGTGGTGGGGCAAAAAATAATGCTCAGTTGAGCTCCAATCAACTCGAGCCGGAGACATGTGACCCAAATCCTCGTACTCGCGCATAAATTCAATATATTTATCGCGAAGTACGTGGTCACGCTGCATACGTCGCTCCATGGACAGCAGTCGTTTCTCCGCAAGCGCCCTACTTTGCCCTAGGCTAGGACGAGAGGCAACAAAGGGTAACCTAGTTACAAACCGACCGGAGGGCAACCTCTCCGTGGTCGATCGAAAAAGGGCTTCGCACTCAGCGTGTTCCGGATCCATCCTGGAACTCATAGGTGGCTCCTCCACCTCCCAAAACCTTTGCATGGTCTTGGCCAAGGACGCAGATGCGACAACCGGTGGCTCCTCCGCGGTGCCATTATCAAACACAGGGCCCATCAGGGCAAAACCAAAAATCGTAGACACTGCCATCAGTGAAGACGAACCCAGAGCCTTCTGTGTACCCAACAAAATCCAACCCAATACGTCCGAGCCCAGGAGCAAGTCCACTGGGCCGGGATGAAAGACAAAGGGGTCGGCCAAATCCAGACCCGAAACCAAAGACAACACACCCGGCGGTATGTCTGTCGAGGGGTGCCAACCCGCAATGGTATCCATTACCATAGCCGAAGTCGTGATCCTCATTGTGGAGGACTTCAGCGAAGAAAAGGTGACAAGTGTCTGGCCCGTCAGACACTTCACTTGTATGCCACCAACTCCAAGAAGTGGCACAGGCGAGTCTTCCACGACTAAACCTAACTGGCGTGCCACTCGAGTGGTAACCAAACTGCTTTGAGCCCCTGAGTCCAACAGAGCTCTCAAATTAATGGCTTCCCCCACGACCCCATACGCGGACCACCGCGGTAGGGAGCAGAACCGTCCGCGGCTCTGTCCCAGCAAGGGAGCAAGCCAGTTACGGGCTCCCCACTCCTCTCCAAACCAGGGCGCGCCACTGACCCGGATAATATGGCGGGCGAGTGCACATCCCCATCTGAGGGGGCCTGAACGTAGGCCCTTGGAACCCTCATATGGTACGGCGGGTGGTACTCCAACAGGGTACCGTGCAGCGGCGGAGAAAACCGCTGCGGCTGCATGTGTTGGGTATTGGTAACCCGCGTGGGGGGAAGTTCCGGTACAGAATTCTTCACGTCCGATCTAGGGCTCTCTGCTACCAGAAAATGTGCAGAACAGCTACGCTCTGCTGCCAGAAAATGTGGCATACTGGACATGACCTTGGGGCGCGTGGTCCCGGTTCACCGGAAAAACCACCGGTAAAATAAGTACCGGAAAAATCTCTCACGCGGCACCACGTTTGCCCGACTAAACCTAACTAACTTAACGCAGTCTGCTACCACCGTAGCTTATGAAGGGAGCTACAGGGCCCTATATAATAACCTAACCTATAAATTAATTACAATGGAAAACCACTTACCAAGCTAAATCTTCTTTCTCTTCGGATCCAAACTTGAGTGTCTTCGGGAAGGGGGAATTCCTAATCACCCTACCTAACCCATGAGATCTCAATTCCCCAGAACAAATAAATAGATTTCTTCCCGAAATCGGCTCGGCAACAGATAGATGTGAGCGAGCAGCCACGCGTCACATCCCACAGGAGAAAGTCACAATGACGGGTACACAAACACAAAGTTCAATAGTTATTTAACAAACAGGAAATTCACAAATACAACTCAAGCTAATTAGCAATCAAAGAACGCGGGACCTCTCGCGTATTAAAAATCAAACCGATATCGCATGGGACCATGGCGACCGTCCACGACCCATCTGCACGCGAGCAATGTGAGAACCCCAAAACGCCTGGCGGCGATAACAGGAAACGCCTGCGTTTAGTTTTACCCAATATATTACAAACAACAACCAAAAAACCATCAACAAATCAACAAAAGTCGTAGCATACAAGAAACAAAAATTAAATTGTTTTAAAAATTAAGTGCTATTTAAAATAAACTCACTCTTAATAGTATTTTGATAATTATGTGATATAATTTTAAACAGTTCATTAAATGTATGAAAAAACATATAAGTAAACTTGACGTTAAAGAGTTAAATGTAAATTCAATGATTGTAACCTACTTACGTAATTAATGACTAAGTTTGACTAAATACATTTTGTGAGATTAGTAAGTCGACTTGCAAAAATATTACCTCTGTGTATTAGTAAGTACATAATTTGTGTAACATGATTATCATAATAATTTAGGCTCAGATTTAACATAATTAAATATATTAGATTACTTCCCATATACGTCCATGTTAAGTGTGAGCCTCATTTTGAAGTAAATTAATTGATTAACACAAAATATAGGTAATAATTGTTTTTTCTCCTCGGAATGTCTACTAAAAGAATCTGTTTAGGCCGAATACATACATACTTTCGAATATATTAATACTACGTGAGGTTTTAATGGTATTCATGCATAATGGCTATGGCTATATGAATGGCCACTGTCTCATTTAAAGCATGTATAATTGACGATTTAGGTATACGGATAGTAACTAAAACGATGTGTTATGAGCATAGAAATAAGAATAATACAAATTATTCCTATTTCAGTGGTTATGAGCGATGTAACAATATCTTTGGTGTAGGAGACATGGCACTAACGTAATAAAATTCAAAATATAGGTGTTTTTAAAAAGAATAATAAGGTATAGGTACGTCAGAAGTAAAGGTGATGGCCGATTAGCAATCGATATTTAAATTACAACTTAGAAAAATAATAGCGTAATAAATGCATATTTCAATGAGATTGTGCGAATATGTTGTTCTTTCTACCAATATACGAAGCGCATGGAAGAAATTTAAAACTTATAGGATAAAGTATACGTTTTAATCAAACAGACACACTTTTGAACAGATATTTTCTTTCTAAATATCTATAAGTAATTAATTGTATCCGTCTACAGAACCGGATAATCCGGATATCCATTACATAACCCGAATCTTTACGAACACACACACATAATACCGAACATAGTACGCGAGGCAATGTCGGTGAAAACACAGCCAATTTGAAGCATCGAACTTACATTCAAGGGCTTCTTTAAAGCCCTTACGATCCACTCACCAGAATAGTTTTAATAATTTTAGTTTAAAATACATGAAATAGGACGCCAATAATATGCGCCCTAACAAGTTTGATCTTAAATTTCATTACGAGACTCGAGCGAGACTTTATAAGATTTTTATCACTATCTTCATGACACAAAGATTCTTTGATGAGAAAATAGCTGCCAATGCCTTAAAATGCTCATCACATTTTTTTATGAACTCACCAGATCTAAGTTGAGTTCGTTGAGCTAGTGTACCCCATAGTACAAGAAAACTTAGTTTGGGGCTAACTCAATTTGTGTCAATTTGTCCGTGTTCTATTAATAAGTACTACAGTGAACCCAGTTTTACAAAGCATATTAACTGACTGTTAACAGATGCTGTCTTCGCCATCAAGGTCGCCAAAGTTTATTGTTTACGCCCACTAGTTGGCGCCAGTAGGCGACGGCACAATACTGTCATTTGAATGTGACATTGACAGCGTTGCATCTGACAGATGTCTGCTCACTCATAAGTTGACATCTAGTGGAACATGTTTTTTTTTTTTCCCCATTTAATACCAGGCCAGTGCCTTCACATTTTAAGCCTTGAAGTACTGTGGGAACTCGTTAGAGACGGCTCTAACGAGGGTTTGGTCGTCGCGGCTGACTTCTCCCTCCTCACAAAAGATGCGAGCGAAGCAACGAAGGAGATCCTGTCGCCGATGCAGATGTGCGCCGTAGTCCGTATTCCGGATGATGCCTTGTAGGATCTTGAGGTATTGGATGCGGCGCTGAATAAAGTATAGATTAAATTAAAATTGTGTGTTCAGATGCAGAGAAACCTGACCCCCTGAGATATGTTTCTCTACACGAGACGTCTTTTCTTTCTCAACTAAGGTCTTCTCACACTTACAAACTAAATATTCTTCATTATATTCTCATACACATATTACTCGTATTATTTAGTGTATACAGTCGGGGGCAGATAAAACTGACCCTCCGGTTCGGTGAGTTAAGGAGGGAAACGAGTGTGTGGGAGTACTACTTATTTCAAAAGATATTTCTTCCAGTGTACCCATAAGTGTAGGTACATGGTAGGTACAATTACATAGTATCAGATGAGAATCAGTCTCAACAGCTGGTTTTAATCAAATATAAGTATACAGGTTCTTATCTGAATACATGTCACCTGGAATAAATATAGGCTACTTTTTAGCTAGGTTCAGAGCCCTAAGGGTAGACAAATCCTAATCCTAACTACATACATAGAATCACGTCTTCATCCCTTACGGGGTAGACAGAGCCAAGAGTCGTGTGACTCGAAGGCCACGCTTAGTTAAATAGTGGGCTCTCTGATGGAATGGAGATCCTTGAATGAATCCTAACTATAATATTAGAAATGGGAAAGTGAGATTGTTTGTATTTGTTACCTCTTCACGCTTTGTCTACTGAACCAATCTACCTGAAATTTCGCATACCCATAGTTAGAAGTACTGAGAAGAACATAGGGTACCTTTAATCCCGAGGAAAAGAAAAGTTTCCGTGAGAAATTCACTCGAGCGAAGCCGCGGGAAAGAGCTAGTAAATTACACGAATATTACCGAATCGCCAGGAGACAAGTCGGCCAGCTGCCTCACAATGATATCGATGGCCACGTTGACGTCGTTGGTGTAGAAGTGGTGTGCGGTGCGCTTGCGCGCGAACAGGTCCGTGGCCAGCTTCAGCACCGCGTGCGCCGGCGCCGGCTCGTGGTCGAAGATGTGCACCGGGTCCTCTGGGAGTAACGAGTCATAAGTACAGTCTTTTCTTATCGTGAGTGGCTTTTTATTTTAATTTTATTTATTTAGTAAGTACACATAACAAATTGCAATCATAAAAAAGAAACATTTTACAAGAAAGTCCAGGGTTATGAACTAAACTACAATTTAAAAAATTGAATGCTTTAAGACTTGTGTACACTACACAAGCCTTAAAGCATTCAACCAACGGGAAAGGCCACCACAGGCATCCCCCTCTGCCAAATTTCATATGATCTGCTCATACTGTTTGTGATTGTGTACGCACACAGTTTTCTAAACTGATGGTCGGCATTATCTTTGTGTGCGTATATAAATTATGTTGTATAACATGGCGCATTGCGTTAGTGAGCGCGTTTTCCCCTCCACCGAAAGTGGCAGACTTATTTGCATAGACAGTTACACTCACACCGTCTCCCGTTGGTTGAATGCTTTAAGACATAAGCAGATTATGTAATAATGCGAGCATTAAAAGAAGTGACAAGCAAATATTGGGTTAAGTATATATAGATGACGCTGCTGGTATCATATCTTTCTCAAGTCGCCTAAGGGCATCTAAAATGACTAGAAAACTACCTATATCTAGCGGTAGTTGTATACACACTTGTACCACAGTTTAATAAGACATACAGTTGTTCATCGGCCTTGATGATGACGGTAACGCCGCCAGCGTGATCCAACACAGCAGTGTCAGGGTTGTCACAAAATTACATGTACTTTTTTTTATAAAATAGAGGAGATAGGTGTGAGTGGTGAAATGTATTTTGAATTTTTATTGATTGTGATTTTTTTTTTAATCTAAAATGGCCGATATTTTTTTATGTAAATAAATACATCTAATAGGCGTGGCTAGACAGTAAAATCGACTCGAAGGCCGCGGCAGAAAATAGCGTGACCGTCGTGCCATGATGCTAAGATGTTATACATCTGCCTGGCATCCCGTGAAGAGCAAATTTTCGGTATGAGGTTTAGAAAAATAATATTTTTGGATCCAAGATGGCGGACAATTTTTATTTTATTTTACAATATGGTTATTATTAGTATTAGTTTTATAGGTTTTTGAGCACGCTGATTAAGAAAATAACATTTATTTTGAGAACCAAGATGACGGACAATTAATTTTCTGGCACTTTTATTTCTGACATACAAACGCTCGGTTCAAAATGTAAATTGAAAACACAAATTTCCTTCAAAATCGTTCTAATCAAATCTGTCCAAATGTTCGCAAGTTCGGCGCTGTAAGTTGTCAAAAGTAAATAAAAACTCATACGACTGTTAATGGGGTCTTGTTTTGTAGGTTAATACATCAAGATTGATTAGTGCATACATCACTTTGTTCTAAAATCGGCGGTTTCCCTATAACGGCGAATATAAGGCGAATACATGGCGAAAATACACACAAAATTAAAAAAAACACCTCGAAATTTGGGTAGATGTTACTCCAAAACTATGAGACCTATAAAAATAAAATTTACAGCATGTGATAGGTAATTTAATGCAGATTAAATTTGTCCATCTAATTGGTTTTTAATATACTTACATTTTGAACCGCGTATGTATGTCAAAAACAAAAGTGCTAGAAAAAAAATCTTGCATCTCAAAGCAATCTTGGATCTCAAAATAAATGTTATTTTCGTCATCACCGTCCCCAAAAACTAAAAAACGACACCCATATGATATATTTACAAAATAAATTGTCTACCATCATGGAACTCAAAAAAACGATACCCATATTGTAAAAAAAAAAATTAAAAAATGTCGGCCATCTTGGATCAAAAAATAAAAAGTAAAAAAGTAGGTGTATCTAGTCGGTTCCGAGTCGGGTGGAAGATATGAGTATGTCATCTAAATAGCTATGTTGGATTGGAGGGACTCTGCCACAGAGCATTTATAGTAGAGCTGTTCATAAGCTAGTAGACCTGTCCCCAGTCGACAAACTTGAGGCTTCTAACTATTGGCCACCAGACGTCACTATTGTCGCATTCGCGGAGTTCACTTCACAGTGTCAACACGTATTACACGTGCCGAATAAGTGTCGAAGTTACGCGAAATTTCAGAGATTGTGCTTATTAACAATGAAGTGCTGTATTGTGGGGTGTAAAAGTAACACGCAGAAGAAGGAATCACGCGATAAAAGTATATCTTTTCACTCGTAAGTATTTTTACGTAATTTTCCAAATGTGTAGTTCATTAATTACGCCATCTATCGTTGAAAAGCAGAACTTTTTAGCCTGCTTTTGTAATATAATGTTGCCAGATGGTGAAACATTTACCATTAATTAGGGAAAATTTAAAATTAGTTTTCATAAAGTACCTATATCAGCACAGCATGACGATTCCATTGAAGAAATGGTGAGATTTCTCGAGGTTGTGCCTATTTACATATAAATAAAATAAACATAGATAACCTATTATTTAATTTCAGCTTTCCCTCGGATGTACAGTTTCATTTGTAGTAGTAGTACTTAGGTATATAAAACGCCCCGTTTGTATGAAGTGTGTGCGCAGAGAATCCGGGCAAACGAAATGGCGGGAGGGTTCGGTACCGAAAAAAAATTACCGGGTAAAAAAAAATACCGGTAAAAACCTCGACCCGGCACTACGTCTGTCCGACTAACCTAACCTAACCTATACGCAGTCTGCTACCACTATAGCTTATAAAGGGAGCTATAGAGCCCTATGTACTAATAACTAAGTAACTAAATTTATTATGAAACTCACCAAGTTGACTTCTTAATCCAAGTTGGGGTGTCTTCGGAGGAGGTGGTGTTCCCTAAATCACCCAACCTACCCCATGAGATCTCAATCCCCAGACAAAATACCTGATCCGTCTAGCAGTTCCACTCGGCAACAGGTTTCGGCGTCTCCAGGCAGCCACAGGTCACGTCGTTCGCAACAAACAGTCCAAGTAAAAGGTTTCACAAACACAAACGTTCCATAGTTATTTAACAAAAGGGAAACTCACAATTATAATTCAAACTAACCAACAATCAACATGGTTTTAGACAAAGGGACGCGGGACCTCTCCGCGTATTAAACCAAACCGATATAGCACAGGACAATATGGCGTGCCTAGCACGAGTTATTTCATGCGGCGCGGCCTCCCCGCGCGCTGTCCAAACAATACTGATTTCAAAATGGTCGCTCGCGATTCACGCCGTCGCGTCGGCGCGATGCTACTAATATGCAACTACCGCACGCGCTAGAATATTACGGCGGCGAACGGACAAAACAACATAGATTTTATTACAAACATCCCCCCGTCCCGGTCTGAGAAGCAGACCGCTAGCTTACTCTACGGGAAGGCGGGCGAGAGAGGTCACAGCTCTCCTTAAAATCGAACCGTCGACCAACACCTCAGCCACACGCGGAGTGCCATCTCCGCCAAGAATCAAACGTAATATGCGAGCTCGTCGCCAAAGCAATGAGGGCAAATTTGCCTCTTTTAACAATATTAAATCACCCTCCCTGGGAGGCTCAGTCCTGTCTGTCCACTTAACTCTTTGCTGCAGCAAATGCAAATATTCAAGCGACCAGCGACGCCAAAAGTCCTGGCTCATTTGCTGCAACATTTGAAAACGCGACAACCGATATACGCGTTCGTCCTTCCACGGGTATTCGGGCAGGGCATTCAAAGGCCCTCCCACCAAAAAATGACCAGGGGTGAGAGCTTCCAAGTCATTTGGATCTGGAGATAGCGGACAGAGAGGACGAGAGTTGAGGACCGCCTCAACTTTACAAAACACTGTGGCCAGCTCTTCAAAAGTTAGAGCCGTTTCTCCGATAATGCGGCGGAGGTGGGTCTTTGCGGATTTCACAGCCGCTTCAAAATCCCTCCCCAATGGGGGCAACTTGGGGACTAAACTTCCAGGTTATTCCCCTTTGGGCAGCAATTTGACTTAAACTAGTACAATTTTTATCAATAAACACAGAAACATCCTTAAGATAATTTACAGTTCCCTTATAGTTTGTGCCATTATCAGACCTAATAAGGGAAGGTAGACCTCGACGCGAAACAAAGCGATCCAACGCGGCGACGAAGGCCTCCGTAGTCAGAGCCGATACCACCTCCAAATGGACAGCCTTGGTGGCCAAACAAACAAATACACACAAATAGCCCTTCACAATACGGGCATTACGAAAGGGAGAAGCCTTGATCGAAAAGGGACCGGCAAAATCGGTTCCAACGCCGTCAAACGGCCTCGAAGGTCGGATTCGATCAGCGGGCAAATCACCCATCTGTGGTTGCATCGTGGATGCCTTCAACCTATAACATGCAATACATCGAAACAGGACACTACGGATTGCTCTTCGGGCAGACAAAATCCAAAACTCGCGTTGCAAAATAGCCAACAAAGCATTGCACCCAGCATGGGCGTTACGAATGTGTCGATCAGACACCAAAAGCTGCACCAAGGGTCCGCCCTTGGGCAACAACAGAGGATGGCGAGTCTCATATGGAAGATCCGCCTTCCGGAGCCTGCCTCCAACCCGAAGAAGCCCATCCGAGTCGATGTACGGGTTCAAACGAGCGACCGCGCCCTTCAACTTAGCGCGTCCGTTGCGCAAAATCTGAAGCTCTGACTCAAACCGTCCGGTCTGCACGACACGGACCCAATGCAACAATGCGCTCCGGCGCTCTTCTGCACCTGCAATCGGCTCCAACCGCTTTGCCTGTGGGTTTCTACAATTATGTATGAAACGCTTAATCCAACTGGTAACACCCAGAAGCTTATCCAAGCTGCTATACCGAGCAAGTAGCCAATCCGGCTCCGACGTCGTCTCAGCGACTACAGCATGTACACGGAGCCCAGTCAAACTCAAAGAAGTAACATCTGTCTGACAGACAGGCCAAGAAGTTTCTGATCCCATCAGCCACTCTGGACCCCACCAGAGCGGGTGTGACACCAATTCTGGTGCCGTACAACCTCGGGAAGCACAGTCCGCTGGGTTAAGCTCTCCCGGCACATGTCTCCATGTTATATCAATTCCGATATTCTGGATTTGGGAAACCCGATTTCCCACAAAAACCTCCAAGGTATGTGGGGCCGCGCGCAACCATGCAAGCGCGACCTGGCTATCCGACCAGGCGAAGATGTCCCGTATCTCGACCGTGGCCGCCAGCTCACATGCAACGTGATGCAACAATTTAGAGAGAAGGTGAGCTCCACTCAACTCAAGCTTGGGAATAGTCAGCCTAGTCCTGATGGGGGCGACCTTGCTCTTCCCTAACAAAAGCGAGACATTGACCCGGCCATCGGCGTCAACTGTCCGCATATAGACTGACGCGGCGCAGCTCCTCGCTCCGACGCGTCACAAAAGCCATGCAGGCTGGCTCGATATTTCCCGGTGGCAATATTCGACGAGGCAAGGCAATCCGATTGACTTCCTTAATCGATGAAAACAACTCGAGCCAATCATCCAATGGAGAGACCAAACAGCGGCTCGTCCCACGAGACGCCCAAAGTCCAAAGTCTCTGAAGAAGACACTTCGCAGAGAATATCACTGGACTGATCCAACCGCTTGGATCAAACATACGGGCTATTACGGACAACACCGTTCTCTTAGTCCAGACCTTTTGGTATTTCCAAGTCCACTTGGAATGTAAAAATATCGGTTAGCGGCTGGTACTGCATGCCCAGCACCGCTATCCTGTTGGGATCATCCACATCCTCAAACAGGTGAGGGTTCTGTTGGTGATCCTCCGGGATCCCTTCTAGAACTTTAGGCTCATTAGACAACCACTTACGTAGCTCGTAGCCACCTGTCTTCAATATTTCAATCAATTCATCCCGCAGTAGGAGGGCCTCCTCAATACTTTGGGCTCCGGTGCACACGTCATCGACATACAAGTCACGTGACAGCACGGAAGCCCCACGGGGAAAGCGGATCCGTTCCCGCTCTGCCAATTCAAGCAATGATCTGATGGCGATATAGGGACTAGATTTCAAACCATACGTGTTTGTGTTGAGTTCATACACCGTCACAGGATCCTCAGGGCGCTCACGCCAGAGTATCAACTGGAATCGCCTGTCCTCAGGATGTATGACTGTCTGGCGGAACATCATCCGGATGTCCGTGCACCAAAAAACCACTTGATGTCTTCTAAAGTTCAAGATGATGTCAATTATGTCTCCTATGCAATTTGGGACCTGAATGCAAACATAGATTCAACGAAACTCCGTTCGAAGTGGGTGCGGACCCATCAAAGACAGTCCGCAACTTGCCCGTTGAGGCCTTCACCACCGCGTGGTGGGGCAAAAAATAATGCTCAGTTGAGCTCCAATCAACTCGAGCCGGAGACATGTGACCCAAATCCTCGTACTCGCGCATAAATTCAATATATTTATCGCGAAGTACGTGGTCACGCTGCATACGTCGCTCCATGGACAGCAGTCGTTTCTCCGCAAGCGCCCTACTTTGCCCTAGGCTAGGACGAGAGGCAACAAAGGGTAACCTAGTTACAAACCGACCGGAGGGCAACCTCTCCGTGGTCGATCGAAAAAGGGCTTCGCACTCAGCGTGTTCCGGATCCATCCTGGAACTCATAGGTGGCTCCTCCACCTCCCAAAACCTTTGCATGGTCTTGGCCAAGGACGCAGATGCGACGACCGGTGGCTCCTCCACGGTGCTATTATCAAACACAGGGCCCATCAGGGCGAAACCAAAGATAGTAGACACTGCCATCAGTGAAGACGAACCCAGAGCCTTCTGTGTACCCAACAAAATCCAACCCAATACGTCCGAGCCCAGGAGCAAGTCCACTGGGCCGGGATGAAAGACAAAGGGGTCGGCCAAATCCAGACCCGAAACCAAAGACAACACACCCGGCGGTATGTCTGTCGAGGGGTGCCAACCCGCAATGGTATCCATTACCATAGCCGAAGTCGTGATCCTCATTGTGGAGGACTTCAGCGAAGAAAAGGTGACAAGTGTCTGGCCCGTCAGACACTTCACTTGTATGCCACCAACTCCAAGAAGTGGCACAGGCGAGTCTTCCACGACTAAACCTAACTGGTGTGCCACTCGAGTGGTAACCAAACTGCTTTGAGCCCCTGAGTCCAACAGAGCTCTCAAATTAATGGCTTCTCCCCCACGACCCCATACGCGGACCACCGCGGTAGGGAGCAGAACCGTCCGCGGCTCTGTCCCAGCAAGGGAGCAAGCTAGTTACGGGCTCCCCACTCTCTCCAAACCAGGGGCGCGCCACTGACCCGGATAATATGGCGGGCGAGTGCACATCCCCATCTGAGGGGGCATAACCCGCGGCCCGGCCATACATATGGTACGGCGGGTGGTACTCCAGCCGTGGGTACTCGTGCAGCGGCGGAGAAACCGCTGCGGCTGCATGTGTTGGGTATTGGTAACCCGCGTGGAGGGGGTGTCCCCACTCTCACGTCCGATCTAGGGCCCCCGCCCATGGGGGCCCTATCCGGGGCCTGGCCAGCCACATACTGGCCATGACCTTGGGGCGCGTGGTCCCGGTCCGCCAAGACCCGCGCAGGTACGCGACCCCCTCCCGAGGGGGGGTGCGACGAGCGAAGCCGCGTCCTCCGTCCGGTGGTGGAGGGCTTCGCGCAGGAGCGCCCCCGCCCATAGGGGACCCCTGCCTCAACATCCGGGGGCCATCCCCGTTCCGGTTCATGCAGAGCATCACGTGGTGCAGCCCACGGCATGCACTGCATGGTATGGCCCTGGGACAGTCACGTGCATAGTGACTGCCCAAACAGTAAAAGCAAAGTTCATGCCGCTTTGCCATGCGGCGCCGATCTTGTACTGGCAGTCTCTGCCAGTCCCTGCATTGCAGCAGGCTGTGGCCCATCCGACCACATTGCAGGCAGTCCGCGTCCCTCGCGACTGCTGCCGTGTGTGCAACCCGCGCACCAGCTCCACGCGGTGGCGGTTGTCTTCCCTGTTGGGGCTTCCCTCGCCATGAGGGTTCCAAGGGCCTGCGTTCTGGCGCTCTGGATGGCGCTGAGTCCGTCATGGTATTCTCAGCCGCCCGTGCCTCAAACTCCAAAAACTTCACCAAGTCAGTGAATGTTGGTAGGGTGGTGCTATCCCGTTCCGCATTCTCGCGCTCAAATCGCGAGCGGATGTCATTGGGTAATTTGCCCAATACAATGTGCACCAGCAAAAAGGACCATTGGTCCACCGGCAGCCCCAGTGTGCGGAGCGCGTTACAGGCCACTGTAACGGGCGTGAGCAACTGCAGGCGCAACTGTGCCCTGTTGGCCACCTTGGGCAGGGCCATCAACTGTGCGGCGTGCGCATCCGCTAACAAACGTAAGTTTTGGTAGCGGGGAGTTCAATAACTCCCAAACCGTATCGTACTGGTCGTCCTCCACCCGGAGGTGCTGGATGAGCGACCGCGCTTCATCCTCCAGAGTGGAGAGGAGGTAGGCCATCTTCTGGGCCTTCGACAAATCCTGTCGTGCTACGACCAGGGACTCAAACATATTTTTATATGCCACCCACTCCTCCATCCTACCCCCAAAGTGGGACAGCTGAAGGGTGGGGAGCCGACCAGTAACCGCTGGTCCTTCCTGTCTAACAGGTGTGCGAGGGGCTGGTCCGCCAGCCTGTCTCGCCCTTATTGCGGTCGCCGCCTCCGCGATATCATCGTGCAGACTCAGGATCTGGTCCATGTCCGCCATGTGACCTGCGTAGACCTCCGGGGCAAGTTCGGCTTCGGTAAGCACCACCATGGCCGCTTCCGCGCTAATCAATCGTGAGTGGAGGTGATCCGCTCTTAGCAGTATGGCGCCCTCCCTGTCCTTCCGGGACAGGAGTCCTCCGGCCGTCACAAACCATCTCAATTCGTTGGCGAGTATCGCCCTAGCATTGGAGACCTTCGCCATCGCGTCAAGTCACAAACAAAAAAAATAACAAAAGGTAAATAAAAAACAACAAAATCAAACAACTACACGAAGAACCGCGGTAGGTATGAGAATGGCACAAACCCGGAACGCACGGTACAAACCGCAAACAAATACAAAAAAGGTTACAAATATTCTTATACAAACAAACTAAGAAAAATCTAATAATTTTTACAAACAATTAATTATTTTTTACAAACGAACAAATAGAGGGTAGATAAACTACGCTCTGCTACCAGAAAATGTGCGCAGAGAATCCGGGCAAACGAAATGGCGGGAGGGTTCGGTACCGAAAAAAAATTACCGGGTAAAAAAAAATACCGGTAAAAACCTCGACCCGGCACTACGTCTGTCCGATTAACCTAACCTAACCTATACGCAGTCTGCTACCACTATAGCTTATAAAGGGAGCTATAGAGCCCTATGTACTAATAACTAAGTAACTAAATTTATTATGAAACTCACCAAGTTGACTTCTTAATCCAAGTTGGGGTGTCTTCGGAGGAGGTGGTGTTCCCTAAATCACCCAACCTACCCCATGAGATCTCAATCCCCAGACAAAATACCTGATCCGTCTAGCAGTTCCACTCGGCAACAGGTTTCGGCGTCTCCAGGCAGCCACAGGTCACGTCGTTCGCAACAAACAGTCCAAGTAAAAGGTTTCACAAACACAAACGTTCCATAGTTATTTAACAAAAGGGAAACTCACAATTATAATTCAAACTAACCAACAATCAACATGGTTTTAGACAAAGGGACGCGGGACCTCTCCGCGTATTAAACCAAACCGATATAGCACAGGACAATATGGCGTGCCTAGCACGAGTTATTTCATGCGGCGCGGCCTCCCCGCGCGCTGTCCAAACAATACTGATTTCAAAATGGTCGCTCGCGATTCACGCCGTCGCGTCGGCGCGATGCTACTAATATGCAACTACCGCACGCGCTAGAATATTACGGCGGCGAACGGACAAAACAACATAGATTTTATTGCAAACAAAGTGTCCTCCTTTTAATATTACTTAACTCTTTGGATTTGTTTGTTCCATTTCACAAAGTTTTGTGTTATTTGATGTTAACAAATTATTTGGGTACCTTCATTTTTAAATATGAATTTAATACCAATAAATATAAATCTACACACTCCGTTTTTTACTCAATCTATGATAGTCAAGGCTCCGACATACCAAACGGAGCCTTTAAAAAGAAATAAATTGAGTATGTAATGATAGGTCACCACAATTTATGTGCATTTAAAATTACATACACCCATGCACATACATACATACCTTATATTACATTAGTACATTATAGTACCGTCCCGCTCTTTGTTTGTTTCATTTTTTACTACTAAAGACTTGGCCTATTCCTTTGATTAGAAATAAGTTCGTAAACACAATTATTTTTAAATTAGTTGTCGTAAATAAAATAAAAAACGCAAATATCAAAAAAAATCTCCTACTGTAATCAGTATTATCATATGAAAGATTTTTTTGATTTGCCGCGTTTTCTTAGGTCCCGCTTTCATTTTCCACACACTACCTGATTACACGATATTAATTAAATCTATCCTGCAAAATAAAATACAAATTATCCAATCAAGAACTACGCGTATTTTTTTTAGCAGTGACTAGCTTTTGCCGCGCAGCTACGCTCGCGTGAATTTGCCTTCCTCTCTTTAGTCTTACTTCCTCATGACTGATGGTCGTGGCCAATATATGGAATGAAACACATACAACGACTATCTTGACAATTTTAATGGAGTGGTTTGCCATTGCCTTCTCCATTTCACACACAAGCTGATAATCATCAACTAGAGTGCAGGTTTCCTCACGATGTTTTCTTACACCGGAAGAAAGTAGTGGTCGATGGAAACTAACATAGGTACATGAGTCAGATTGGTATACAAACTCGGCACGGGCAGGATTTGAACCCGGGCGCCCTACCACTCGGCCACCACCGCTTCATTTCCCTTCCAGTGCTATCTAAAACTTCTTGTCTCACTTCTAAAATGACGAAGTTTCATATATATAGGTGCCTTTAGGTGTACAATTTTCAGAATCCAAGTACACATTAATTATTATTTTCAATCTATGTTTTTTAACCGACTTCCTTTTAAATTTTGTAATGTATAAAAAATTTAAACTCAGATATCAGCTCAAGATATCTGAAAAATTTGATGCAATATTCCAAGAATTAAACGCGGGCATTAAAACAAACATACGCGCATATACATTGCAACTGAAATAAAAGATTT
Organism: Ephestia elutella; assembly: GCA_018467065.1. Taxonomy (NCBI): domain Eukaryota; kingdom Metazoa; phylum Arthropoda; class Insecta; order Lepidoptera; family Pyralidae; genus Ephestia; species Ephestia elutella. Next base: position 7,329,764 of record CM031573.1, on the reverse strand, counting down.
TTGCCGTGTCGCCACGCTAAGAAGAAGATAAAAATACGAGAGTGAAGAAATAAATCCTACTAATATTATAAATTCGTAATATTATAAATTCGAAAGTATGAATGTGAATTTGTGACTTTGTGACTTTGTGAGTTTGTGAATCTGTGAGTTTGTGAGGATGTTTGTTACAATCACGTATAATCTACTGGACGGATTTCGATGAAATTTGGTATACGGGTAAAAAAATACCGGAAATAGCACATAGGGTACTTTTTATCGCGAAATTCTCACGGGAGCGAAACCCCGGGACGCAGCTAGTAAATTATAAAAATACATTAAAACTAATTAAATAATTGTCTTATGATCTGTAATTTCGATTTTTCATTTTATTTTAAGATTAAAAATTCGTGGTTTAAGTAACAATTGTGTTTTCAGTAACAAGCTGTAAATGTTTTTTAAATTATAAGTAATGTATAGAGTTCATTAAAAAATGGTAAATTTTCAATATCTGGCAACATTTAAAATGAAGGTGCGGTGCGGATCCAGCCACAAAAAAATATTGGTCACAGGTGGGGCACAACAACCAAAAATTACTAGATATAAAAACTATGTTTCTTTTGCGCAAAAAAACGTAAAAAAAAAAATCGAATGCCCCGATCTTATGTTTATCTAGGAAAGCTAGCCCGGCTTATCTTTTCTGTGCCATTGAGACAAGTACGCAGAAAACGTTCCTTTCATTATATTATTGTAATTTTAAGATTGGACGGTTATAAAAGTGACAAAACATTATGATTTGAAATGTTTGCAGTGTGACCACTTTTAGTAGATTTCTACTTTTTTGGTAGATTTGAGGCAAATGGAACGATATTTTAGTAGTAATTTCAGTAGAAAGTCGGTATAGTTTAGTAGATTCGGTAGAAAATCGATAAATTAGAACATTCTTAATAATAGTAATGCAAAATGCAAGTATTCAGGCCAAAAAAATAAAAAGGCAACACTATATCACTACGAAGTCTTGTCCATATCCAAGGGATTTACCGTAACTTATTATTGAATACGGTGCTATTCCGGTCGGAATCCGGATTCAGAGCCCGGATTCGGGGATCCGCATGCATGTTTTTCATACAAAATGTTTAAATTTGAATTTGAAACAGGGCTTAGTAGATTTTGGTAGATTTTAGCAACATTTTTGGTAGATTGTGTGATGAAAAAGTGGTCACGCTGAATGTTTGTGAAAATAATTTTCAAAGTCATCCAGTCCAATTTGTGGGCATGCCCATCCCAGCCCATCATGCCCGCAGAGCTGAATCCGCGCCTGTCAGTAAAGCCATCTAGTGAGTAATAGCAGAACTCAAAACAGTTTGCGAAAGCTGATAAAACAGGTCGCGAAAATAATTCTGCTGCTCGCTAATAGGTGGCTATACAGTTTGTTAAAATAAGATAAAATAAGTCGTACGTCAATGCTTTAGAGTTCATTTTAAATAAAAAACAACAAAATCAAACAACTACACGAAGAACCGCGGTAGGTATGAGAATGGCACAAACCCGGAACGCACGGTACAAACCGCAAACAAATACAAAAAAGGTTACAAATATTCTTATACAAACAAACTAAGAAAAATCTAATAATTTTTACAAACAATTAATTATTTTTTACAAACGAACAAATAGAGGGTAGATAAACTACGCTCTGCTACCAGAAAATGTGCGCAGAGAATCCGGGCAAACGAAATGGCGGGAGGGTTCGGTACCGAAAAAAAATTACCGGGTAAAAAAAAATACCGGTAAAAACCTCGACCCGGCACTACGTCTGTCCGATTAACCTAACCTAACCTATACGCAGTCTGCTACCACTATAGCTTATAAAGGGAGCTATAGAGCCCTATGTACTAATAACTAAGTAACTAAATTTATTATGAAACTCACCAAGTTGACTTCTTAATCCAAGTTGGGGTGTCTTCGGAGGAGGTGGTGTTCCCTAAATCACCCAACCTACCCCATGAGATCTCAATCCCCAGACAAAATACCTGATCCGTCTAGCAGTTCCACTCGGCAACAGGTTTCGGCGTCTCCAGGCAGCCACAGGTCACGTCGTTCGCAACAAACAGTCCAAGTAAAAGGTTTCACAAACACAAACGTTCCATAGTTATTTAACAAAAGGGAAACTCACAATTATAATTCAAACTAACCAACAATCAACATGGTTTTAGACAAAGGGACGCGGGACCTCTCCGCGTATTAAACCAAACCGATATAGCACAGGACAATATGGCGTGCCTAGCACGAGTTATTTCATGCGGCGCGGCCTCCCCGCGCGCTGTCCAAACAATACTGATTTCAAAATGGTCGCTCGCGATTCACGCCGTCGCGTCGGCGCGATGCTACTAATATGCAACTACCGCACGCGCTAGAATATTACGGCGGCGAACGGACAAAACAACATAGATTTTATTGCAAACAAAGTGTCCTCCTTTTAATATTACTTAACTCTTTGGATTTGTTTGTTCCATTTCACAAAGTTTTGTGTTATTTGATGTTAACAAATTATTTGGGTACCTTCATTTTTAAATATGAATTTAATACCAATAAATATAAATCTACACACTCCGTTTTTTACTCAATCTATGATAGTCAAGGCTCCGACATACCAAACGGAGCCTTTAAAAAGAAATAAATTGAGTATGTAATGATAGGTCACCACAATTTATGTGCATTTAAAATTACATACACCCATGCACATACATACATACCTTATATTACATTAGTACATTATAGTACCGTCCCGCTCTTTGTTTGTTTCATTTTTTACTACTAAAGACTTGGCCTATTCCTTTGATTAGAAATAAGTTCGTAAACACAATTATTTTTAAATTAGTTGTCGTAAATAAAATAAAAAACGCAAATATCAAAAAAAAAATCTCCTACTGTAATCAGTATTATCATATGAAGATTTTTTTGATTTGCCGCGTTTTCTTAGGTCCCGCTTTCATTTTCCACACACTACCTGATTACACGATATTAATTAAATCTATCCTGCAAAATAAAATACAAATTATCCAATCAAGAACTACGCGTATTTTTTTTAGCAGTGACTAGCTTTTGCCCGCGGCTACGCTCGCGTGAATTTGCCTTCCTCTCTTTAGTCTTATTTCCTCATGACTGATGGTCGTGGCCAATATATGGAATGAAACACATACAACGACTATCTTGACAATTTTAATGGAGTGGTTTGCCATTGCCTTCTCCATTTCACACACAAGCTGATAATCATCAACTAGAGTGCAGGTTTCCTCACGATGTTTTCTTACACCGGAAGAAAGTAGTGGTCGATGGAAACTAACATAGGTACATGAGTCAGATTGGTATACAAACTCGGCACGGGCAGGATTTGAACCCGGGCGCCCTACCACTCGGCCACCACCGCTTCATTTCCCTTCCAGTGCTATCTAAAACTTCTTGTCTCACTTCTAAAATGACGAAGTTTCATATATAGGTGCCTTTAGGTGTACAATTTTCAGAATCCAAGTACACATTAATTATTATTTTCAATCTATGTTTTTTAACCGACTTCCTTTTAAATTTTGTAATGTATAAAAAAACTCAGATATCAGCTCAAGATATCTGAAAAATTTGATGCAATATTCCAAGAATTAAACGCGGGCATTAAAACAAACATACGCGCATATACATTGCAACTGAAATAAAAGATTTTTGCCGTGTCGCCACGCTAAGAAGAAGATAAAAATACGAGAGTGAAGAAATAAATCCTACTAATATTATAAATTCGTAATATTATAAATTCGAAAGTATGAATGTGAATTTGTGACTTTGTGACTTTGTGAGTTTGTGAATCTGTGAGTTTGTGAGGATGTTTGTTACAATCACGTATAATCTACTGGACGGATTTCGATGAAATTTGGTATACGGGTAGAAAAATACCGGAAATAGCACATAGGGTACTTTTTATCGCGAAATTCTCACGGGAGCGAAACCCCGGGACGCAGCTAGTAAATTATAAAAATACATTAAAACTAATTAAATAATTGTCTTATGATCTGTAATTTCGATTTTTCATTTTATTTTAAGATTAAAAATTCGTGGTTTAAGTAACAATTGTGTTTTCAGTAACAAGCTGTAAATGTTTTTTAAATTATAAGTAATGTATAGAGTTCATTAAAAAATGGTAAATTTTCAATATCTGGCAACATTTAAAATGAAGGTGCGGTGCGGATCCAGCCACAAAAAAATATTGGTCACAGGTGGGGCACAACAACCAAAAATTACTAGATATAAAAACTATGTTTCTTTTGCGCAAAAAAACGTAAAAAAAAAAATCGAATGCCCCGATCTTATGTTTATCTAGGAAAGCTAGCCCGGCTTATCTTTTCTGTGCCATTGAGACAAGTACGCAGAAAACGTTCCTTTCATTATATTATTGTAATTTTTAAGATTGGACGGTTATAAAAGTGACAAAACATTATGATTTGAAATGTTTGCAGTGTGACCACTTTTAGTAGATTTCTACTTTTTGGTAGATTTGAGGCAAATGGAACGATATTTTAGTAGTAATTTCAGTAGAAAGTCGGTATAGTTTAGTAGATTCGGTAGAAAATCGATAAATTACAACATTCTTAATAATAGTAATGCAAAATGCAAGTATTCAGGCCAAAAAAATAAAAAGGCAACACTATATCACTACGAAGTCTTGTCCATATCCAAGGGATTTACCGTAACTTATTATTGAATACGGTGCTATTCCGGTCGGAATCCGGATTCAAGAGCCCGGATTCGGGGATCCGCATGCATGTTTTTCATACAAAATGTTTAAAAGTTGAATTTGAAACAGGGCTTAGTAGATTTTGGTAGATTTTAGCAACATTTTTGGTAGATTGTGTGATGAAAAAGTGGTCACGCTGAATGTTTGTGAAAATAATTTTCAAAGTCATCCAGTCCAATTTGTGGGCATGCCCATCCCAGCCCATCATGCCCGCAGAGCTGAATCCGCGCCTGTCAGTAAAGCCATCTAGTGAGTAATAGCAGAACTCAAAACAGTTTGCGAAAGCTGATAAAACAGGTCGCGAAAATAATTCTGCTGCTCGCTAATAGGTGGCTATACAGTTTGTTAAAATAAGATAAAATAAGTCGTACGTCAATGCTTTAGAGTTCATTTTTGAAGTCTTGTCTACTCTAAGTATACGTCCCCCGCTCCCCTCCCAATGCGGACACTGTCTTTCATTTGTAAAATGCCTATGGGCGCCTCCTCCCCTTCCCTCCTCCCTGGACTCTGCCTAATCGGTGTCGCTCCACAAAGTTTTTTCAAAACATACAACCCTTGAATTAGTACCGCACTGCCATACTAAATCGAAAATTAAATTAGTATGGCCGTGCGGTACGCCCCCCTCCGTCCCCCGCCCCCGCACCCCCCACGATTGCTCCGCGTAGAGGCCCTCGATGACCGACTGTATGAACCATAAAGGTAGGCTGTGCTAGTAGACTAAACAGCTATTGTGCAGATTGTATTATAAGCTAGCAGCAAGATGAGGAACAAACGGATAACCTTCTCGATTGAAGAGTAGGAATATCTTCTAGCAGAAGGTCTCAGCATTGTCCCTGGACTCCAGAGCATTGAGTTGCAAATTATCAGCAGGGGTTTCAAACTGCAGTTTGTAAGCCAGAAGCAAGGTAATTAATATGGATTACCTTCTCGATTGAGCAGTAACAATATCTTCTCGCAGAAGGTCTTAGCATTGTCCCTGGTCTCCAGAGCGTTGAGTAGCAAGTTATCAGCAGGGGTTTCAAACTGCAGGTTGTAAGCCAATAGCAAGGTTAAAAACAGGTCCGGGATCTGCTCGTCCACGTCTGTTTCTGGCGGATCCTCTATCAGCTCCAGCAGGAACTGAGCGAACTCCACGCCGAGTTGTTCTGAAATCAGTCGTATTATTATAAGTCGAGAGCACATATTATATACTAGCTGTACCATACAGCTGCTGTGAATTTCGGGAGTCGCGCAATTCTCTCGGAATATTCACTTGTAAGGCTATTAATTAACGGGCTATTCTTATAGAATATTCACCAAAGTGAGTGACCGGCAGTTTGTCACTCATAGACAACACCATAGAGAGCAGAAGGGCGGAGTGAGACAAGCGACTTACTGCACGATGATTGTCAAGCATGTCTCGCGCTAAACAAGCAATTTTTTTAGAATATTTACCATAGTGGGTAATCGGCAGTTTGTCGCCCATAGACAACACCATAGAGAGCAGAAGCGCGAAGTGAGATAAGCGACTCACTGAGCGAGGATTGTCACGCATATCTCGTGCTAAACAAACAATTTCTTTAGAATACTCACCAAAGTGCGTAATCGGCAGTTTGTCGCCCTTAGACAACACCATCGAGAGCAGAAACACGGAGTGACACAAGCGACTCACTGCACGATGATTGTCGCGCATGTCTCGCGCTAAACAAGCTATTTCTTTAGAATACTCACCAAAGCGGGTAATCGGCAGTTTATCGCCCTTAGACAACACCATCGAGAGCAGAAACACGGAGTGACACAAGCGACTCACTGCACGATGATTGTCGCGCATGTCTCGCGCTAAACAAGCTATTTCTTTAGAATACTCACCAAAGTGGGTAATTGGCAGTTTGTCGCCCATAGACAATCTGTGGCGTCATATTGGTCGTCATAAATTTGACCCGCCGAGTCGGCACGCTAAGAAGAACACCATAGAGAGAAGAAGCGCGGAGTGAGCCAAACAGCTGACTCCGCGGGGTTTGTCACGCATATCTCTGGCTATCTCTACTTGTAATTCTACTATATTCCCAAGCAACTTCTATAGAATACTTACCAAAGTTTGTAATCGGCAGTTTATCGCCCATAGAGAGGAGCAGCGCAGAGTGAGATAAGCGGCTCACTACGCGAGAGTGTCACGCAGTTGTAAGGGTAACAATATTAACGAGCTACCTATTTCTATGGAATACCTACCAAAGTGAGTGATCGGCAGTTTGTCGCCCATAGACAACACCATAGAGAGCAGAAGCGCAGAGTGAGATAAGCGGCTCACTGCTCGAGGATTGTTACGAATGTCTCGCGATAAACAAACTATTTCTTTAGAATACTCCCCAAAGTGTGTGATCGGCAGTTTGTCGCCCATAGACAACACCATAGAGAGCAGAAGCGCAGAGTGAGACAAGCAACTCACTGCGCGAGAATTGTCACGAATGTCTCGCGCTAAACAAGCTATTTCTTTAGAATACTCACCAAAGCGGGTAATCGGCAGTTTATCGCCCTTAGACAACACCATCGAGAGCAGAAACACGGAGTGACACAAGCGACTCACTGCACGATGATTGTCGCGCATGTCTCGCGCTAAACAAGCTATTTCTTTAGAATACTCACCAAAGTGGGTAATTGGCAGTTTGTCGCCCATAGACAATCTGTGGCGTCATATTGGTCGTCATAAATTTGACCCGCCGAGTCGGCACGCTAAGAAGAACACCATAGAGAGAAGAAGCGCGGAGTGAGCCAAACAGCTGACTCCGCGGGGTTTGTCACGCATATCTCTGGCTATCTCTACTTGTAATTCTACTATATTCCCAAGCAACTTCTATAGAATACTCACCAAAGTTTGTAATCGGCAGTTTATCGCCCATAGAGAGGAGCAGCGCAGAGTGAGATAAGCGGCTCACTACGCGGGAGTGTCACGCAGTTGTAGAGGTAACAATATTAACGAGCTACCTATTTCTATGGAATACCTACCAAAGTGGGTAATCGGCAATTTGTCGCCCATAGACAACACCATAGAGAGCAGAAGCGCAGAGTGAGACAAGCGACTCACTGCTCGAGGGTTGTCGCGCATATCCCTTGCTATCTCGGCTGGCAGCGCCGATAGCGCTAGCGTGGCGAGTGCTGTACGCTCCAGACCACACATCACGCCGAATGCCTGTTATATATCATTGTCGTTTATACGTAGCTCAATAGGAAATCAAAATCAAAAATTCTTTATTACATTAGAAATTAGGCCTTCAAAGAAGGCAGTTCTTTCAAGTCGATTACTAACTATATAATCGTGGTGTATTATAAGTATCAAAGCCAAAGCTAAAAACTACTAGCGGAACGACAACTGCTGAGAAAAAATGCCGAAAGAAACTCATGAAATAGTCTTGGTCGCCCAACATGCCAAAGGGGCTTTTTTAGGGTTCCGTAGGCTAGGCCGACTAGGAACTCTTATAAAATCGTTCAGTCCGTCCGTCCTAGTCTGTCACAGCAGAATATCTTCTACGTTTATGGACTGATTTGTATGTAACTTGGTTCGAGGATACTTCACATATAGATCTCATTTTTAAAAATACAAAAAATTACCCCTTTTTAAGGGTACCTCCCCATACATGTAAAGGGGTGAATTATTTTTTTGAGTGCACCCCCTTGTGTGGGGTATCGTTGAAAAGGACTATGAAAATAAGGTAGGGTTTCCATACAACACTTTTTTATCAGCTTTACCATTTGCGAGATATAGACCGCCAAAGTCGTTTACACAGTGTCCGGGGGGGACACTGTGTAATTTCTAAATTCTTGGACCTATAAACTTCAAATCACTCACGTAAAGAAACAGGCGCGGAAACTCTTATTTAAAATTGTTTCGGGTATCCTGTGATGAATACTTTGAAATTATAAATAAAATAAAAATATATATTTTTTTCTTGAAAGAAATGCAAAACAGCGCGGTGCCAAAAATGACTACGGAACCCTACTTTATGCGTGGTCCGACACGCACTTGGCCAGTTTTTGTATATGAAAAGAGTTTTAATACCTGCAATAGAAGCTGTCTCAAAGGCCATCTAGTTTCCATCTGGTAATATTGCACGAGAGTGGTCACGTAAACGTATTTGTGGCTGCTGAGCACGTGTTGCGATATATTTACATCAGCATTTGACTGTAAAAAACAACATGAAACATGTAAGTATTATATTTCCATAGTAGTAAACAAAACTCCATTTGTGCTTAAAAAATTATACCAATTTTATTAATCCTAACAAATACTATAAATGCAAAGTGAGTTTGTTTGTTACCTCTTCACGCTTTATGTACCGAACCAATCTTCCTGAAATTTCGCGTACACTTAGTTAGAAGTACTAAGAAGGACATAAGGTACCTTTCATCCTGGGAAAAAGCACTGTTCCCGTGAGAAATTCACGCGGGCGAAGCCATGGGCAAAAGCTAGTTTGAGATAAATAGTTTGATTTACCATGACTGAGATAAGTTCAAGCAGCTGTGTCTGTATATCATGCGCATCGTCATGCAATGCCCAGCCCCTTTGCTGAGCATCGTTGGCCGCTTTAGACAGCGCATTCAATGCTGTCATCATCCTAAGGGCGTCCGGTGCAGCGTCGATTGCGTTTTTGGGGCACGTGATGTTGCTGTTCGCTTCTCGGAGAAGAGCGTCGATTATTGACCTTGCTGCTCCACCCGGCAGGAATTCCTGAATAATATATAATTTTTTTGTAATATTTTTTAATTCATCAATCCACGCGCTTTTTAAATAAATAAATATATGCAGACAAATCACACAGATTAAGATTAAGTTAGCCCCAAAGTAAGTTCGAGACTTGTGTACTTGTTGTTGTTTGTGAGTGTGTGGATACTAACTCAACGATACAATATTTTTATAACAAATATTTAAATAGATAAAAATTCAAGACCCAGGTCAATCTGGAAAATATAACCATTAGGCCACGGAGGTCGTCTAAATTGAATGAGAAGACATTAAAGGACTGGCTGCACTGACTCCACATAGATAAGAAGAATGTCTACCATATAAACTCGATGGGATAGTAAAACCAGACATTTCTGTATTTATTTATACATTAACAGTTGCCCAAGGCTTGCAGTGAGCTAAAATAATATGAACCTGAAGTAAGACAGTTGATATGAGCAAAATATTTGCATATCCTAACAGAACCGAATGAACAGAAGAGTTGTTTGATTTGCTCTTTGTAAAGTTAGTGACAATTAAAAAGCTCTATGTATGCATACCCTTAATGATATGAGGACAGTCTCAACAGCTACTTTAGACATTTCATGGCTAAGTTGTGTCTCCTTCCGCACCGCCTGAACTATCTCGTAGATTGCATTTGGCTTGATACTCTCACTACTGTCTTGGCTATCGTCCTGGTTGTCTGTATCAGATGACAGTTGGTTTGAGGATGATTTTGCTACTGCTTTCTTCTTTGCTCCTTCATTATCTACAAAATCAAAAGTCCTTTTAAAATTTAACTATTTCAGAATAGACTTTTTACTATTTTTTTGAACAAAATTACAAGTAATAAAACTGCTTCCCATATCATTTATTGGGTGACATTGTTTAATTGATGATTTATTCTTATCATTAACACTGAAATAGTCAAGTATGCTTCTTTGTCTGAGCTTATTTGTTTTTTGTTTCACCCATTAAGTATACATTCAATATTACATATCCAAGAATCATTCTTAGCAAGCTGCTTTGATCACAGTATTCTTAGGAGAATCTATGTTACTAAATAATTTGCATTTTACAACTTTACAAAACAAAACCTTTACCTTTAGAAATGCTATTATTCTGAGATTTGGGTGGTGACTGTGAAGATTCTCTTTCCTCAGACATTTGCTGCTGAGACACAACAGGCCTCAAGTCAAATGACGGTGACACTCCATTGGGTGGTGTGGTGTCATCCAGCCGTGGTGGAGGCTTGGGAGCCTGCGGCTTTTTACTTTGTGGCTTCATAGTCATTTGAATAAGTTTCTTCTTTTCAATTAATCTGGCTAATAATTCTTGTTTTTGTGTCGAAACAGCACTACTTTCATTTAAGTTCTTGATGCAATCATTGAGAAAAGCCAAAAAGAAGTCTGGTTCTGCCTGTAAAAAACAGTTAACCCAGTTAATCAGAAATGATTCAAGCAGAAGTATGGAAACATGTTGAAACATTATGTTCAATTTAATACCTTAGTAACTACTACCAACAGTAACAGTAACTACTACCAACAGCAACAGGTAACTACTTTTTTGTAAAATAGTTAGGTACTTGGTATAAAATTGTAAAACATCTTAAGTATTACTTACTTACATTCTTACATACACTTTTTCTTCTTTTTTTTTCTTTAAAAATGCTGATTTGTCTACTGGCTGTGACAATAATATGAACAGTATTGGAATGATGCAGTGTACACCAATTATCCCATTGAGAGACCTTCATCCATTAAATTTAGAGGTCATGCAATAATTGTGTCATGTCTATAGCTTACCTTGACTGAAGCAACATAATTGGAGGGGACAAACCCAACTTGACCCTTCCTGTTAACAACATGCCACCAATTTCTTTGCTTTGTATTATTTTGTTGAAGAAAAAAAAATTCTCCTTCACAGAAACTTAAAGTTTTCGCTAAAGTAGCCTCAAAATCATAGAGTGCTTTAAGCATCTCATAGTCATCTATAAAACAAACAAATATGGGTAATAAATTATATTTACAGCATTATTTATTTACAAATGAGGGGGCAATCACAGTAACTACTGAATGTAATAAAAAATCTTTAAATTAGAGATGGACTTTCGCAGTTAAATAAAAGTAAGTCACAATTTAAATATATGCAAAGCCGGGGATAATTTTGTAAAGAGAAGGTGAAAATTAAATAACGAACCAAAACCATTTTGACCATCGCCCATCTTTGAGTCTAGTAGTATTTGAATCCCTCGAACACTGGATAAAATAAGGAAATTATGTTGATCACTTGAGTGATTTCATAGCCAAGACACTATTATGAATATAAATTCTTTTCAGTGTACATACCTCTACTAATTCACAAAACAAAAAATAGGCTAAATCAATTTTTTCAGGATTTTTTTTTAACAAAATAGTGATGTGGAACTCATACAAGAGTCACCTCAAATGTCCCATACAAATTGACAGAATGTCCCATCACTTTAAAAATTTAAATTGTCATACATCAATAATGAGGCATGAATGAAATACAAAACGACAAAATGTCCCAGTTCTTCAAAAATATAGTGTTGATACAAAATTCTATGTCGCGCGCGCACTGTAGACTCTATGCTAAGGGCTTGGGCTATGGATGGATTTGAGTTTGAGATGAGATAGACACGGACCGTCACTAGCTATAAATACAACAATATTAATTCTGCATCTGGGCAATACACGTTGATGAATATGAAACGTAAATCAAGGAAATAAGACCATTGTTAGCTTGACACCTGTGTCGCGTCTCGCTTCATAACATTGCGTGCGAGTGTGAGCGCGAGCAAGCGAGACAAGCATAGACGCCTCAAAGGAGTAAGTGGGATAATTGAGAAATGTTTTAAATTTTGCGGTTCGGTTGCTGTTTTGTTTAAATTTGAATTTTGAACTGAATTACGGCGACGACGCGACCAGACGACGGACGAAAAATTCTATGAAATTGTACCTATTATATTGCGCTGTGTTGTTTTGTTTGTCAAAAGTGTTGTGGTGTGGTTAACAACGAACGAAGTAACAAACAAGGTACGTTACATTTGGTTTGAAGTTTTCTTTAAATAAGTTTTGGGTGCTTTGGTTTTGGTAATCTAACTAACATTTTAGGCTACCTATACTCCTTCCAAATTAGGAAAACAACAACATGTTTGCAACCAAACCCTTTATATTTCAAAACTACTTTTTGATGAAATGCTTTTAAAAAAATTGTATTTGTCTTTATTCTGAATTAACGTATTAATGATATGCAAAGCTTATCTATAGTTATGTTTACAAACATTTTCTCGTAAGATGGAGTAAGTATAGGTTTTATACATATATTTAACCTAAGCCTAGGTGACAATACAATGATGAACGAATTGATTTAATTCAGCAATAGCAAGCTTAAACTAACAATTTTAAGAATAGGGTAAATGCGCCAGTTTACCGACCAGTGCTAGTGCCTATCAGATTACTACCATTTTATAGAAATAAACACTGTTTACTGTTTTTACTCCATTATATTTATATAATGGTTTTGAAAAAATCTAGAAGTATCTGTATCTGACTTGCAAAATTACCCTATAACTGTGTTTTAAAATACTTGATGTTTTTTTTTAATGATTTTCTATTGTACTGCTTCTATTCTATTTGGTTTCAAGAATGTGTGTAAATAATGGTGTTGGTGTGCTAAGCTACATGCATGTTTTTCTTTTCTCTTATAGCATGGCGGATTCTGCTGAAAAAAGAACATCAAAGGCCTGGCTATATTTCACAGATTTGAAAAACAATAAGGCCAAATGTAATTTTTGCTCTAAAGTCATGTCATATAAAGGCGGTGGCCCATATAACTTAACTCGTCACACTAAAACACAGCACCCAGGAGTTTTGCATGCTGTTTCCTCACCACCTCCAGATGAAACTTCACCCGCACCCTCAGCAGTTGGATCAACCTTGGAAAACGTAAATACAGAAAATAATGATGATTCCAGAACAACTAACCTGTCCACTGCTGGAACCACTAGTAACAATAACAACATAAGAAATATCAACCAAAAATTGACGAACTATTTTAAACCTCTTTCTTCAAAAAAGACAGAGCAAATAAACAAATATCTAATAGAAGTTATTTCGAAAAACTACTTACCATTCCACATAGTAGAAAGCCAACCATTTAAAGATTTTATTAAAGAACTCAATCCTCATTATGCTTTACCATGTCGCAAAACAATATCAAATGCTCTATTACCTAATTATTATAGAATTGAAAAAGAAAAAGTGAAAAAACTATTAGAAGAAACAGACTACGTAGCAGTAACAACAGATGGTTGGACTTCAAAACCAAATGAAAGCTATATAGCACTTAGCGTTCACTTTATAAATAAAAATACGGAATTGCAATCATGTATGTTGGAATGCCATAAATATGATGACCGTCATACAGCAGAAAATTTAAAAAAAGAACTTTTAAGAATGTGTGCCAATTGGGAAATTACAGAGAAAGTAGTAGCTGTAACCAGTGATAACGCAGCAAACATAAAGGCAGCAATAAGACTATTAAAGTGGAGACAAATACCATGTTTTGCGCATACACTTAATCTTGTTGTGCAGTCAGCTCTTAAAGAAATAAAAGAAACACAAACAAAAGTAAAAGCTATTGTCGAATTTTTTAAACGGAGTCCTCTTGCAACGCAGCGACTCAAAGCAATGCAGAAACAACTGGGCGATAAAGAAGTGAAATTGAAACAAGACGTAGTGACTCGTTGGAATTCGACCTATACAATGTTTTTAAGTATTATAGAAGCAAAAAATAGCGTAATGTCTCTTATTGCCATCGAATATCCAGATTTAGATGGTATAAATAATGGCGACTTAGAGATATTGACAAGTGCTTGCGAATTATTGTCATTTTTCAAAGACGTCACCGAAGTGATGAGTTCTGAGAAAAAAGTGACAATTTCGCAAGTAATATTAATATCTAATGCCTTGAAAAAAGAGTGCTGTAAGTTTCTGCAAAGAGAAGGGCTCCCAGATTCTGTAAAAAAAATGGCACAGATTTTGTTTGATGAATTATCTGCAAGATTTTATAACATCGAAGACAACAATATATTTGCCGAGAGCACTCTTTTAGATCCAAGATTTAAAAAACATGGCTTTGTTAATGACTCTTCGTATGTGCGCGCATGTTCAAATCTAAAACAAATAGTTGCTCATGTCACTCTTGAAAATGATGCAGAAAAGGAAGAACAGCCACAGCCACCACCCCAAAAGAGAATGCGTAGTATCTGGGACGATTTTGACGACCAAGTTAGTGAAATCATTCAAAATAGTAATCCTACAGCAGCAGGTATAATCGAAGTGGACAAATACCTTCAAGAGCCCCTTCTGCCAAGGAACAAAGACCCGTTCAAGTGGTGGCATGAAAAAAAAGAATTTTACCCGAAACTATACAAAATAGTAAAAAAGCGTATGTGCATCAGTGCTACTTCTGTACCCTCCGAGCGAATATTTTCGAAGTCTGGGCAGATTATTACTGAACGGAGGAATAGGCTAAGCGGAAAAAATGTTGACATGTTATTATTTTTAAACAATAATATGTAATTTAAAAATAATAATAAAATTTTGATATAATTTTTAATACTATGATAAGTTTTAAACTAAAATAATTTAGCTTTTTTTCTGTAGCTCATATTTTTATTTCATGTCAGCGATGTCATCATTATTTTACCCCTTTTAAATTACTTTTACCATTTTATTCTTGTTTTAATTCACTTATTTTTCAGTTAATTCATAGATACCTTACACATGGGTTTGTATTTATATCGCATAGGTACCTCAATTCATATAGTGTCTCATTAATATGACGTTACCAATTGGGACATTGTGACACCTCAAATGAGGTGGTACAATGTCCCAATTGTAGTAATATCACAGTATACCTCAACTCGTACAATGTCTCATCGATATGACATTGTCTCACCTCATTTGAGTTAGTACAATGTACCAACTCGTAATATAATATGAGCTACTCATACAAACTCATCGAAAACGTGTGTCCTACCCAACTCTATAACAAAACAAATCAATATGACATGACAATTTGACACATGACAGATTGTTGTTGTCTTGCTTGACATTGACTTATGTACGTAAGTACTTATTACTTCCATGGTCTTCACTGTGTGAACAAAATAGTTCCAGACATGGAAGTAATAAGTACTTTGTACAACTTACTTCCATGGTTCCAGATGAGTTCATAGATGGCGCTTAAGTGAAATGGCGCGCGCGTCTGAAATCGCAAAATATGCGATTGCAACATTTTCGCTAATATCTCATGATCGCTTTGACGTATAATTTTGATTAGATATTATTTTGCTGAGAGAAATGCTGGATCCAAGTATTCGATATTAATTTCAACTTGATACCTTTAAGCGTTCCTGAGAAAAAAAGTTTGACAGACAGACGGACAGACAGACAGACGGACAACAAAGTGACCTTATAAGGGTTCCGTTTTTACCTTTTGAGGTACGGAACCCTAAAAATCACCTAACAGTTTGACAGTTGCACAAATCACAATATTGATACTTTTTAGATGTTTTTTTTTACTAAGTTTTATTTTTAAAAAATGTCAATCCCGTGAATTTTTGCTTTTTGTATGGAACTTTTTCTCTCGCCTTTTACTTAAGCGCCATCTATGAAGTCATCTGGAACTATTTTTTTTTATTTGGGTCTCGGAAAATGCTCCACACACTGTTTCAGACTGATCTATCAGAGTGATAAACCTTGGATAAACCTAACGTGCTAAGTTCTTATTTTTTCCATGCGTGCTGTGGACGTACCATAGAGCAACACGGACTTGCGCACTCGCGGCGAAGTTTCTGCAATCAACTATGAGATTTCTATGCGGAGATTGGTAATATATAAGGGATTTGCGGATAAATAAGGAGATTTGCCTAATCACTTTTTAAAAGTTGAAGGTCGTTTTCTGTAGGTACCTAAGGTACATAACTAACATTTTTGTAATATCATTGATGGCAGACCTTTTTCCATTCATTTTTTTAATTTTCAAATTCATTCTAATAGGTATATAAAAAATTCGGCTTCAGCAAAAAAAATCATACACCTAGCATTTGTTTTAAAACGGTAGTTGAAGTCGAAGCATGGAATTAATAAAAACTTGAAATGAAAAATATACTTAGGTACATACATACTTACAATCTCAGCTTTAACATTGGTGTTGGCCACAAATTGAGTATACTTAAAATTTATCTTACAAAATTAAAAAACAGCTAGGTAAGTATTGAAAACCTTCGAACAACAATGACCTCGGAAAGTCTGTGTTGCTCTATGAATAAAAACCATAGAAGTAAGATATAGAAAACAGATTTACTAGAATATAAGGAATTGCATTTTAGAATCTGAGGCACAGACATGAGCAGAAGCCTTCAGGCTATTTACCTCCAGGAATTGATTGATCTTGCAACCCTATCGATTATTATCGAGAGGAGCGCAAGTAAGACGTGACATCTACTCATCTATAAATCCTATACCTACCTACTTAGGTGCCAAGCGTACCAGGCCAAAATATCTCGTTAAAAAGTAGTTAGGTACCTACCTACTCAGAATAAACTGGGCTTCACAACTCATGTATTTACCTATGCTTTTTGTCTGCGTTCGTCTTGGCAAGGGGACTTGGTCTGTAGGTACGTATGAATTTACGAGGACAAGTTGGGAAGCAGTAGCGTAACTATAGGTACCCTTGGGCCCCCAAGCGGCAAATTCCTGACTCGACGCCAAAAAAAGCTCATCAACCTGTGCCCAATTATTTGATGCGGTTTTTGGTGGTTTCGTCCCAACTGTAGTCTTCTTCATCGGTCATCGGCCTACCCTTGGGATTGTAGTGGGGTGCCCCTGTAATTTTGCCACCCTATATATACGCCACTGTTGGGAGGAGAAACTCAAGTAAAACACATGTTTATTAATACAAGTATTTAATGTACCATTATGAATGCCGTATAAATATTTCAAAAGTTAAAACAGTGATAAAATTCATATTAACCAATATAACTGCAGTCAACATAACTAGAAATTATGTTTCATTGACACTAATCGCAAACCTTTCAAAGTAACCACTAACTTGAAATCGCAAAGACCATCTGTACGAATGCAACTTAGCAAAAATTAAACTATCAAACATTACATTAATAAGCAGGTACCGTATTCAATCTGGGTGCACTTCCAAAATATAGCAAATCGGCATAATTATTCTTGGGGATATAGTTCTTTACTCAGACTAAAAACTAAAGACGCCATGCGGTCAAGTGAACAAAAGATACTGTACCATTACATTTATGTATTCTAGGGCAACAAGCTGTCATAGCGCCCGATCTAATTAAATAAAGTTGAATATAAGTAGGTACTTCCTAATAAACATTGCATCAAAAATCGCTGCAGTGGTACAACCCGGGAATCTATAATAATATAAAAAAGTTGGCCCCCATTTCGTCAAAGGGATCCACAAAAACTGGAATATTTAAAATTTGTAAATACTTTTTCGCAAAAAACATAGCAAATCCTGTATTCTGATACAAAAGGACCTACTTATGAATGCAGTCTTACGGATTGTATATTTTCAAAAATAACACTTGAAAATCATCGAATGCTTTCTTGGAATGCAATTTACAAATTGATTTTTCATATCTTCATTCACTACACAAGGAAAAAGGTATTTAGGTAACCCTCTTACAAAAAACACCTTGAGCATTATCCTATAAGTATTGATAAACATGCTACACGTATTTTATGTACCTACCTATGTATATAATAATACACAGTAATAATTGATTACAATAAACATTATGACGACTTTACACCGAATTTGGCAACTTGGATGAACACTTGTCTCATTCAAAATGAGTATTACGCAAATGCATATCTACTTCCATGTCCTCATTCAAATATTTTTTGCAGAAAGTGGTAGAAGAATGGCACTTGCACATTCATTAAGATAACAATTACTTTTAAGATGTAATTGGTGTGAACGTCATCGGATTTAACCGAGAATAAAGCTACCCACATATTTTTTCACACGACTGTACTGTACAAGTACCATCAAAATAAAAGTACAGAGACGAATTTTTTTACGTTGAAAATTAAACTATCGCTTCCAAATTTAATTATGTACTTAAAGTATCAATTTATTAGAGAAACAATAAATTCATTTTATTGCCAGCGGACTCGCTAAGATGTCTGATGTCGCTAATGTTTCGCATTCCTTACACTGATCAATAAATATTTAATAGTAGGTATTAGCTACGACTCCATCACATTCTACATCTATCGAACACTCGCACATTACATTAATTAGAATAAAAATTATATACAATTTATCCCTAAACATCTTAAAAACTATCCTATTTTTATATAGATACCAAAATTCGATATCTAAACGTGTATGTATGGCCGCTGATCGTTTTTGAATGACGATTTGGAAAGGAAGAATGGATCTATTCATCCAATTTTATTTTGTCTCCGACCACTTTCAAAAAGATGTACCTATTTGCATAGATCTTATTTAACTTACACGGTGAATTACTGATCTAAAACTATTTCTACCTAATTTACCACAGAACAGCGAGCATAATGGACTTGAAATGGAAATGAATGTCTACTGCGACGAATATTTTATATTATTTCATCATTTATATCTTAAAAATTGTACCTTCATCTCCAATTCAATCAGCTTCAGTTATTTGCGCTCTACTCGCTTACATTATAGCGTAAAATGGTTTTGGAAATAATTGCAAGTAAATCTACATTTTAATATCAGTCGAATCAATTTTGACTAATGGCCGCTCTCAAAAACCTAATCTAATAGGTTGATGAAACAAAGAGAAAGACGGATATAACTCACAAAATGTCTATAAACGCTGCGTGTTCTTCAACACAATCAAATTAGAACAACGCACAACCTCGAGAACAATAATAAACTTGTCGAATAAAATTCGTAAAACTAAAGTTAACAAATTGAGCTAATCCATTTAATTTTGCTACAATTGGAACTCCAAAGTGGGGCTTTCATGAAATTGTTGTGTCTTTTATTTTCTTACACGAAATTACTTTACAAAGGAAGATGGAAGATATTCGAGTTTATGCTTATGTTATAATACGCACATAGTCATGGTGTTCTCACGATTGATCAAGCATAAAATCGAACGTACACTTGTTAAAAATGTAGAAAAATTGGATACAAAACGCTGTTAAATCAAAAGTTTTATTCACAAATTATTTTTCATTAGATCCCCTGTAGTACCATTTTTGATAGACTGCATATGCATAATCTCCCAGAGCGGGTTAAGTAGACTAAGTAAGGGGTCATCAAAGATGACGAAATCTGTTCATACTAAATCAATCCTCTTTCGCCTAAAATTCCAACAATTACCAGAATTTTGTATCCAAATGACGTGTTATTGCTATGGCGCAGTCAGTGGGATCGCAGTGCGTTTAGCTCGGGTGCTGGGCAGCGACCTTGCGGATGCGGTAGCCTCCGGTGCCGCGCACGGTGTACAGCACAACGATGACCACTGCCACCACTGACATCCCGATGGCGTTGGTCACGATGGACTCTTCGTCGAGTTTCTCGTACTTCTCTTTCCTGCACACCGCATGCCCCAAGGTTAGTATGGCATTAAAAGCAAACAGGGTATATAGGATAGTTTTCAAAGTTTGGATTATAACATTTTGCAGCCGAAATGGCGATCCTCCGAATTAATTAACTTTAAAACATTACTCCGTACAAATCTAAAGACGGAGATTCACAGTCAAAAGTTCACTTCTCGCAATTGCATTATAAAAAAAAGTTTTAAAAAATAATCGAGAATCATTAATTTCTGTGATCTGTGAACTGTTATTTTAAAGGGAAATGTTTACACTGTTAATAGATTAATGAAGTAATAAATTCAGTGCATTAGATAGGTAGTAAAATCATGCAAAGTACCAATGTGCAAACGTGCAAAATAATACATGTCTAGAAAAAGATATAGGGTACAGATATAGGACTTATAATAAAACATAACGTTTAATTTAAGTAATTAATAATAGATAAAAATACTATACTAATAAAGTAAGATTTATACATGTGACATATTATATACCTACCTAGATATTATACCTATCTAAATTATATTTAAATTAAACCACACAGGAGTAGCAGTAGTTACAAGCATGCTATACAAAAGAAAAGTTAAATAAAAGTACATTTACTATATAAATATTTTATTTTTAATTTCAACAAAATTATAGCGATCGGTTTTTGTTATACGTAATAAGATAATACTCCTAGATGTTTAATATAAAATTACAGTAAAATACAATCTTAAAACAAAAAATATATTTTAAGCCTATTTAAAAGCCTATACTGGTCTGATACAGACCATGAATTAAAAGAATATAGCCTCTTTGATGAGGGTTATTGTATTAAAAACATGCGGCTTTGTACAGACAATTATGATATTCACTTTAATTCAGTCTATCATTAACAATCATAATAACTATGGCTTGCAGTTAATTTAATTCCTAAGTTTATAAACAGGAAGGCATTATTCTCAGATCTCTGATAAATTCACATATTTTGTATTTAGGTACCTACTGAAATTTATCAATTTTACGTATTCGTATATTTACCGGTTAAGTTTACAATGCCTAAACCTATAAAAAATCATTTTGTTATTAGCCAGAAAAATTAAATTTTACTTACATATTGTAAAAACTGATTACTAAAAAGAAATTTTAAACCTGCGTTTTTTGGAAATCACATAAATAATAAAATCTAAAATCTAAGTACCTACAATTAGTTAAAGTAGGTAGTCATCAAAACTTTTTCTTTAAATTCAAATGTGTAAAACCGCGTCTTTTGTACATTAATTGCTTGAAAACATTGTGATTAGGCCAAAATACCTATTTACTATTGGTCCTTTCTTAAACAACAACTTTACAATGGCTACTTAGCACATAAATATTTAGAGATCGACAGAAGCTCTCATGTGTTCTCGTGTCTGCTTGCGGAACTCGTCCCTGGAGAGGATGTACATGACCACAGCCAGAATGGCGATGATGACGACTCCTATGGTGTTGATGATCACCGCCTCGTCCACCAGCGTGCTGTACCTCTCCGCGCTGTGGATACATACACATTCAAGCAAACAAAAGCTACACGGTTTCGTGCGTGCTGACGTGCGACATTCGAAATGTGATTGGAGAAATTGGCAATTTTATACTTTTATAACACATGGTATCGATGAGAGAGAATAATCAGTATAAGATCATTGGATCGTCGTGTAAAAATGTATTTTAACTATCGACCTGAACATATTTTGACCCGATCAAAGAAGAGATAAACTTCTATATCAGGAATTCAATAGCGGTGTAAGAGCAAGAAGCAAAGAAATTTACAAAAATATTGTAGAGTCATGATATAGCTATGTATAACTTTCTCCTTATCAAATAAATACTATAAGTCATTCGTTATTTCCTCTATTGTCACACTAGCTGACAACAATAGCATTGGTTTGACATTATTTTCATTCTTTTGGAATCAGTTAATTTGATCGAGTTTAACGAACGTATAAAACGTGTATCAAGAAAGCATAACATTATAGAAATTACCGTAAAATCTCCAATCACATCACATGAAAATAAAACAATATTTAAAACAACTACGGAGACCATGACTACGCAAAAATCGCAATTCATACCCGATGTGGAAGATTGCCTTCTCAGTGAGTCCGGTGAGGCAAGCAGCAGCGCCAAGAACGAAGGTCAGGATACCGAAAGCGGCATGGACAGGCACCAAAGAGGCGCGGAAACCAGCGGTGCCCTTACTGCAGATCATCAACAGTAGGAAACTGAAGAAGCCGACTGCGTACTGAAAAAAACATTTTGAAGACTTTGATGAGTACAAATTATGTGGTCAGTGGTGGTCGACTGACCAAAAATTTTCTTAAGACTGGTTAATAATCTGACTTCCAAAACTCATTTCCTCATCATCATCAGAAGAAGTTATAAGTTTTTATCTAATTCATACATATTATATACCTATGAATATATCGTTATGCGTGTTGTATTCGGATAGGGAATACGAGACACTGCGCATACCATAAAATCGCAGACTATGATGCATTTACCCTTGGCACGTCATGGCATTGGCATTGTTAGACATGCCATTAATATCATAAAAAATCCGGAACCATAAATTATTATGGGGAAAGGACGTGCCTATACTGCTAAAGTTAAAGGGACAACCACCATGAATTCCAACACGTCAAAATGAGGGAAAACGAATTTATTGTGTGCAACATCTCAAACCTTGACTGCGGTTTTATTCGGGGTGTTGCAATTATTATTGGAGAAAATTATCGAAATAATTTTCTCTTATTACTTATGTCAATGGGAATTAAACTTAGATTCATGACAAGCATGGTGAACATGATACTGGATTATTTTAGATTTGGTATCTAACAAAATTCTAAGAAGGGTTATTGTTACACAAGACTTCATCAATCTTTACAAGTAATTGTATAGATCTATACCTGAATTCCAAACAGTCCCATAGCCACAAGGCCAATCCAGCTGTGGAGCGAGTAGAAGTTGTTGATGCCAGTCTTGTTGTGGTAGTCGAACACGGCGAGGAACCCAATGACGATGCATGGGAATGCCAGTGCGTGGAAGATGGCGTGGAGGAGCTTCACGTAGATGCGTCTGAAGCACCGGCAGATGCGATACAGCAGCACAGCTGGAAAATTTAATAGGAGGAAGTCAGAATTGTCAAATTTTAAAAACAATATGATGAGTGTAGTGCAACTCTCTCTTGAAAATAAAATGAGAATTTTTAAATATGTATACTATCTTTGCAATCAAATCACAACAGAATAAAGAAATTGAAATTGTGTAATGAAATTCCCGTATAACTAATTAACTAATTAATGGAGCACATCTTTTTAGAGAAAATTGTTTTAATTCAAAAAATACCTACCTATTTGCGTAGACAAATCTATTTATTTTAGTAACACGTTAGTGATGAGAGTCTAATTTAATTACTTTAACAGAAAACAAGAGAAGTCGACTTACAGAATCCACTGAAGGTGATAAACCCAGCGACCATGAGCGTCGGATGCAGGTTGAACTGCTTCTCCGGCGCGCCGTCGGCCCAGGCGTAGCCGTCATGGTAGTAGAACACCCAGAAGATGGTCAGCGCCGATACCCCAATGAGGAGGATCGTCGCGAGAGTGATCACCAGGGCATACTCGCACCACTGGCATGCTCCTCGAGACTGGTCGTCCGACTCGTAAGACCGAGTGCGCTGGCTGCAAAGGAAATTAAGATGTTTCATGACCTAGTTTAAAAAATCATGATGTCTAGTTATGTGTGAAAATGAATGTGGAAAATCTTGGTGACGTACATTACCAAGATTGTGTGTGTGAGATAAACCTGACCCCCCCTCCTCCCTATCTCACTGAATCCTATCTCAGGATCAGGTTTCCCTGCATCATCAGTACGTAACTAAATGACAAATTTTTGTGACAAGATGATTTAGCAATGCGTTCATTACAAAATATGCTGTAAGGCTGTAGTACCTACAAATAGTCAAAGTTCAACGTGTCAGCATAAGTCATATTGTATTAACAAGAAAAAGTGAAGAGACCTGCGTTCCTGCGTTTTTGACTTTACAGCATTACATACACATCACATCGTTATTTGTGATCGGAGCATGTAAAACAGATCATAAATTTAATGGTAGATCGTCTCTGAGATACAGATTAAGTAGGTAGTTACGTGATGACGTGGATGATTGGGTCGACATTTTATTTTAGCTATAGCAATAAGTACTTGTGCTAAAGAAGAACGGATACGAAACCTGCTAAATTGTTTAAATTGTCTAACAATTTAGCAGCACGAAGGCTCTAACTAATGACTACTCGTTTGGCTCAGCCTGTCTCTCGCCAGTATTCAGAGTTACTTTTGTCTTTAAGATCGAACCACAATGTGTTTGTAGTGCAACATGTGTTAGTAGCGCAAAACATTGCGAATTTTCATTTTAAACTCATAAAAGTTGTGTTGGACAGTTTTTCCTAATCATGAAGCGTGCCTTCGACATCATAATATTCTGTGAGATGTCCTAGTAGGTATAGGTATATAACTAACCGAGTACATGTAAGGGGTGTCGGGTAGCGTGGGATCATTGAGTCATCCGGCCGGTACAGGAGGAAGTCACCGGTAGAATGGAGCTGTAGATTAATTTGCAGATATTCCATATTGTACCTTTTTCAAAGTTAAAGAAGCACTTAATAAAAAATATATTATTTCACTTAATAAAATATAATATTTTTGTCATAGATTTAGAAGGTTTATGCGCGCGACCTGTTTATGTAAGTATGATTTTTCCAATCATCATGATTAATTTCTAGACAGTGGCCTGTGATGATGCCATAAAATAGATATGAGTTTTGGATTGCCAATGGTACAAGAATATGTACTTAAGATTATGATGTATGTCAATTGTACACCTGAGGTGAAAGTTATATTCGCCGACGCATCAGCCATCAGCTACCTGCCTTATAGACGACAAAATTTGAAAAGTCATGAAAATCCCAACAAATATAATAAAAAAAAGTATATGTATGGCATTGATAAAATACTTAAGTGCATTTGTCTTGAACAAACACATCATTTTAATGCCGAACTCTGATGTACAGATTACGTCGGAAGATGCTTAATGATGAGTTTAAATAATCTAAATAAGTAAGTTTAAATGTTACCTGTAGATTTTAAGCAAATAATAAAACTGTTGCATTACTTGTAATAATCGCAATGTTTTAACTATAGATTTTAGGCAAATGTTAAAACTGTTGCATTACTTGCACTGTACAAGAAACTTGGAGTGCATTCCAGACAAATTGGCACGTATGCAAGACGCCTGCAATTTGAACGGACACTGGCCGAAATGACCGGCTCGTGATAGGTCAGCCTAGAAAGTGGATGCAACGCCTCTCTACGTGTACTTTGTATATAAATTCATCAAGTATTACTATATCTTAAAGTATGAGAAGTGCAATAACTAACATAGGTATGTGCCTATGCCTACTTACCTTAATTTCCTCCAAAATAACAATTTGGTGTCCCAAGACAATAGCTCGACTATTCTTAAGAAAGTAATATTCTTTAGTTGCTTTCTACTTAATTGCATAAACAAAAGTACTTATTTCGAAGTTTGTAACTATATATTGTCTTTTTTTCTCACAGATAGATTGGTTTTAACTGCTGGATCGCAGGTTTTTAGAGTTTTTTACCAGTGGCACATATACTAGTAGATTTTTGATCTTCACATAAAACTAGTTTTTGATTTTGACTAGCTTTTGCCCGCGGCTTCGCCCGCGTATATTTCCCACGGGAACAGTGCTTTTTCGGGATAAAAAGTAGCCTATGTGCTATTCCAGGTCATTATCTACCTCTGTACCAAATTTCAAATCCGTCAGTAGATTTTGCGTGATTGAGTAACAAACATCCTCACAAACTCACAAATTCACAAACTCATCAAACTTTCGCATTTATAATATTAGTATGGATTTGAAGTGACAATGAAATCTTACTACCACCTACGAGTATGATCTTAAGTCGTCTTCAAAGCCGATAAACGCATTAAATTAAAAGGAAATGGGCAATGAGCCACCAGCTAGAGATAGATATAGGTAGTCGTTAGAGATAACTGGATGAAGTAGTCTCCAACAAGATCTGTGACCGCTAAAAGGCGTAACTGCAGCTATTGAAATCGGAACTGAGATCATATAAGCACTATTTCAATTTCAATAGGTACCTACAACGTGAGTTTGAGTTTTTCCTCCCTTTTCAGGGAAAAGAGCCTAGTAAAGTGTCATAGACAGTTTTCACTTTGTAATCTTTTTAAATGGGTACTTTTTAAAAGTAACGAACTTTGCGCTTTGACACTTACAAAATCTCTATATGTACAAAGTATACAAAACCTTTCACTTTCTTTTCAAGAATACTTTGTCAAACCAACTAGGTATAGGTGCTTGCTTAGGTACTTTCTCCGTATGATGTGCCCTAGCCCTTTCAGAACAGACCGTACTAAGCGTGCGTTCACATTAAAAAAATATTTTGGCGCGGTTTTCCATTTTGCAGCGCCGACACGGTGTCTGTCGATCGTTCGTGCGTTTGTATAGGTACATAGTGGAAGGGCAGTTGCGAGGCAACGGGTTATTAGAGTCCAGTAGAAACGTGTTCCAAAATGGAAGTAATGTTTGTGGACGACACCGGTAGGCGTAAGTATTTATTTTTTGGTTTAAAATTAATTAATACGTACTTTTTTTAGTTTAAATAGTTAATTAAAATGTTAAACTACAGTAATATGATATTATTTCTTTCGATGAATGAAATTTGAAATCACAATGAGTCCACAAAGTTAGAACGCACGATCGTGCGTTGTCGTTTCAAACTGTACTGATGAAACTGAATATTCATACAAGTAGTGTTTGTTTCTTTTTACACAGGACGTGCCACTAGACGATAATTCTATTTGAATAATTGCCTGGCGATGAATGTCAGTCAGACCTGCACATCTCAGATGAAGGGTCTCTCGTCTGCAAGATGAGGATATACCTGTGCAGGTTTCCCCTGACGATGATGATAGTGATCCTGAATTCTATATGCTGTTAAATCAGCTATATCGTGTGCGACAGGAACAGGTTTATCTACCATCTAACCTACCACCGACTGCAGCTAGCTCGAGCAACCGTGGGCGCCAGGAACAGCTAAGCCTACCACCAACCGCCGCTAGGATGAGCAACCTGACTACAACTGGTACAACTGGCACTTTGGAGAGCCATTGACTTCACTGTAAAGTATAATAATGATGATCCTTAGATCATGATTAGCAATAGAAAATTGACTGTGACATAAAATGAAATTAAATCTAAAGACTTGCTTTGATTCAGGGTGGATTTAGACTCGCCCCTGAATTACTCTAGCTTCGCTTTCAATAAAACGATGGTAGATCAGGAATCTTCACCATCTGTCGAGATACCTGGGTGTTCCCAGCTGCTACACTACTGTGCTGCTGGGTAAGCTGGCAGCAGCCTGGCTCCGTCTTTTCCCGTATTCGACGATATTGCAAGGGATAGGAAATGCAGGCTGGAAAGTTGCCGTTCAACAAAAGTTTGTACGTTGCACAAGATGCGTGTAGTCTACCAGTGTAACATCATCATAGAATTTAAGAGCGAGGCTGTTGTCGGTGGAGTTCTTGCATCTTTCTTTATCTTTCTCCTTCCATTGCCAACTCTTTCACTTTTGTAGATGCCATGTCGCGAACTTTTTCCTTTATTTGCCTCATTACCCTACCTTGGTCGTCCTGGACACCTTCTTCCTTTATCTTGCCCCTATGATGTTTCTTAAGAATTCATCGTGTTAGATTAAGTGACCTATCATTTTCCTTTTCTATTTCAATACTTTTGAGAATGCTTCTCTTTTCTCGTATTCTATTTGGGACTTCTTCATTACTCATATTTTCAGTCCAGCTAACCATTTCCAATCTACGCCAACATCTCATCTCAAATGCTTCCAACTTTTTATCATAAGAGACCAAAATGGTTTCTTAGCGTATCATAAACACATGTTGTGTTTAAAAATGTATAACAATGTTAATTATGTCATATTCTATGCCAAAAGTATTTGGAAGTTGAGGACTGATTCCTGTGGTCATTAGTCTTGAATAACGTTGATTCTGAGTATTTCTGAGTCATAAATATTAATTTCAAAGGTTTGTAATACTATTTATTTATAAGAAGACAATAAATATATGTTTTAGTGTCAACAATATTCTTATTTACCGCCATTTCTTAGTTATGCACGATCGTGCGTTCCTACAGTAAAACCGGGAACGCACGTTCGTGCGAAATTGCAGAGAAAGGTATGGGGGGGAGATTTTTTTTTCTTTATTTTTTCTGAGGAACCCTAGCCCCTAGCGACTTTGTATTAGTCAATAAATATGTCAAAATTTAGAAAAAAAATTATCGTTCTGAAAGGGCTAGCGTATATGACATTCATATAACTGCATCAGCTGTATGTTATAATTGGTAACGATTTTTTGGATTTATTCATGACATTAAATTCTTTACCTTAAATTCAATTTAATTCTCATTAAATTCTTTAAATGGTGCAATAAAGTGTTGATCTATCTATCTATCTACCTACCTTTAGTCAGGGAATACACTTGCCTAGTGCTTTGAAAGTGCTCTATAAAACAACTTTTCTCGTACAAAAAGCGGTGAGTCGTGTTTGGTCTAGCGAGACTCATAGTAATTCGTGCGATGTGCCGGAGAAGAGAAATGTAGTAATGCAGGGTCCACAGAGGGGGAGAAGGGCGAAGGGCGCGGGAGGGACGGACGGTCAACGACCTCTCCGACCATGGTACTCCTGGCCTACATGGGACGACTAGCGCACGATGATCGCTATAACATGTCTGGTAGAAACATCAACGGATGTAAATAATGAGACGTTTGAAAAAAATAAGGTCCAAGTTATATGTAAACACTCAATTATAGTAAAAAACATAACTCTATGCAGACTTGGTACTACAGTAACTATGTAGACTAGACAGACATCCTCGTAGGTGATGTGAATTTGAAAAATTTCTAACACAAAAAATGCGCTGATAACATAAAGTTCTAAGCCATATCTTTTGGCAACTTGATTTCATAATCCCAAATGTTTGCAGCATTACGCAACAATCTTCAAAAGAACCGTTAAATTAACTACATTCATTAGGGAACTTCTGAGAAGTTCGCCTCTTAGTCTCGAGTGTCCCTATCCAGTCGTAATTATTGTTTCCAGCTACAGAACATCCCATATTTCCTAACAAACGTAAACATTTGAGCCTTGTGCGAAAGATCTTAAGGATCACATCCGTTCGCATAAAAGAAATAAAATGAAGATAATCTTTACCAATTACATGTAATTGGAACAAACTGGCAGAAAAGGTACAAGTGGAAAGAAACTATTCTCAGATAACAGAGAAAGGGCTTACTGGGAAACAAGGTTCTTAATTCCTCAGGAAGACCAATATCAAAATTTGATAAGGTTTAATATCGTGAAAGGTTTTCCTAGGAACTGCTTATCTTCCACAATACACCCATTACAAAATATTTATTGAAACAATCCATTATTCTAACAATGCTTTGAGCTCAGATCTTTATCGTTATTATATAACAAACTGGCGAGATAATACAGATTGCAAAGTGGACAAGAAACTATTCTCAGATAACATTAAAAAATGGTGTCTTTAGACTTATAGTTGACCTACTTTCGGTTGTAACATTGATTCCTCAGTGCTTTACAGTCACCAAAGTTATCAAACAATTTGATAAAGGTTTAATTTATCGTGAAAGGTTTTCCATACCGAACTGCTTGATTCTTCGCTTGTCAGTGAAACACCCATATACAAAATACTTTATTGAAACAATCCATTATTCTGAACAGATGCTTTGAGCTCAGATCTTTATCGTTATTAAACATATAAGAATATTGCTTGAAATCGAGATAACAGTCACATGAATGACTTGACAAAATAACAAAAAATGGGTAAATTATCAATTGTAAAAAATGGTGTCTTTAGACTTATAGCTTTTGACCTACTTTCATTGTTATTTTATAACATTAGTCTAGTGTGATTACAGTCAGCTGTAAAGTTATAAACAATTTCAGAGCTTTTGCATTTCATCATACTTACGACGAAGATTCCCATTGTGAAAAGTCAATTAGAAATGCCAGTTTGATGAACATATAATGAAATGGTTGAAATGAGATGGTAAATGGATCACGTCACATGAATGACTTGACAAAATGCACTTTTAAAAAGATCGTATGAAGGTGCAATTTTTTTTATTATCAATTGACAAAAAGTGTGTCACTTACAAGTACAAGCTATGATAGAGGCAGCGCAAGAAATAGCTTTTGGTAGATACCTACCAATATTGTCTCCAAAGACATCACTTTGTATCATTAGTTGTCTGTGATTAGTTGTCTATGTGGACGAATATACATTGATGTCGATGTCATTAGAGCTCCGACCCTATCTCATCATACTTACGACGTAGATTCCCATTTGCTCAATCACTTGATCCAAATAATTATGCCATTTTGATGACACCCATGAACATGAAATTGTTGCAAATGTAACGAAATTAACATGAAAATCCCATTTCTGTATCATTAAGTATGGGCTACAAACAGAGTCTGCACTTGTCTTCAGGTGAATGCGTGTGTTTTGTTTTACTACTACTTGTTTTTTTAGTTAGTGTGACGTCATAAAATTACGCCTCCAAATCTGGTGACATGAGCTGTGAGAAGCCATTGCGGTCAGCGTGCCTCACCAGAGACTCATCCGTAAGTAAGTAGATACTGCAGTTTCTTCAAACGACATCCGTGTCTAAACATATCGGTTACGTTTTGTGAATTAAAAACTATCTCTGTTAGTGACGAATATACATTACCAATCTGATGTCATGTCAGCAATCAGTAAAAACCAGATTAAACCTTAAAATTTTATAATTAAACTGTACTGTATAGTCTTTGTAACTCATTCGGACATAGGGTAGAAGACAAATACCATAGTGTTCACAAATTTTCGACACAATCTCATGAAGCATTTCAAACTTGTTAGCAAAGATTACATAAGGAACATATGAAATATCGTAACATCCGCAAATGTCTGTATCTATTAAGTATTACGTTACAACGCAGTGTCTGCCCCACGTTGTCGCCAATTCAGCGGTGAATGCGTGTGTTTAATAATAAATCTCTAAGGTAGTCGTGTGTGACTGACCACGTCTCTGGTGACATGGCTGTGGTGGTTTCGGCCATTGCGGTAAACAGTGTGACCTAAAACACCAGAGATCATCCGTTAGAAAAGATAACACACTTCACTATAAATGTTCGAACGACGTCCGTGTCTAAAGAACCAATCGGTTACGTTTTGTGAAGAAAAGGATGCAATGTTGTTTTAGTGATATATCATTAGATATCTGTGTGTATCTTTACAATATCAGAAACCAGTGATTAAACCTTAAATTTTATTTCTGTACTGTCAGTACATGAACGCATACTCGGACATAGAAGACATTGAAGGTGTAAGAATACATGTGTTAAAATTTATGACAGGTGAAATAAGTATGTAAGCTTTACCTAGCGAACTTTAACTGGGAAAGATTCCAAACGGATAAATATGAAATATCGTAAAATCTTTCGCAAATGTCTAAAAATAGCGTAAACTGTATGCCGTTCGCTATTACATTCAGTTCCACCAAATATTATTAAATGCTTGATTTGTTTACATACTGGTTCGATTAATTAATCACCATTTAGATATTAAGGCGAGAATTTCTAGTTTTACTGCATAGCAAACAAGCAGTTATGAAAACAGGCGTGCCGATAATTTTTTGTAATCTTTTTGCATTGATAAATTTAGGGCAGATAGGCTATCTGTACTTGACACTCGTGTAGAGTTTAATTAACGAAGCAATTTCCCCTACCAACTCATGGTATTTTCAGCCATTTTGTACCTGTCATTATTTTTTATTACTATAAACCTTATTGAACTATTTCATATTAATTTATTTTTCAATTTTTTACTGTATGTATACTTACATAAAAATATCTATAAGTAGTTTTACAGCATACTGTATAGAGACCTATTTAGATATTAGCCAGGTATTTCTACTTTCTTAAGTAGATGTAGGGTACATACTTAATTTACCACGCTTAAATTGTTGATAGTAGAAAGTTATTTAATGTATAATGTTAGGTATAAGTGATATAACGTTTATTATAAACGTGGTCACACTTCAATTACTGTGGCCAAAATGTAAATCTTTAATGATATGGTTTCTAGACTGTGTGTCTTTTAAAGCCATTTAGCACTTTCTACGATTTTTTGCTTCGTAAATATTCAAGTCTGCAGATATGTAGCTAATGTGTTTTTCATTGGCGGGTTTTGGAAAGCTGGTGATCGTTTGAAAATGTCGTCGGCGCAGTCGCCTTTTGAAGGTAGAAAGCTGGCTGGTCTTCCACTGTGAAGATATGAAGATATCACTAATTGCAACTGGAAAAATTAGATCCTGACTAGATGTGACGTTGAAAGTACGCGAGCGCATGCTACAACAACCATTTGTTTTAGATCAATTCATATTGAGATAACAACATACCATAGTCACGGTGTAAAAAGGAATAAAAGTATAAAGTACAATTTCTTTTCTTTTAAATTTTTGAATGTCATTTGGGTATGTACTTTGTAGAATTCTATTTTAAAATGTAAGAAAAAATCAACCTTATAGTACTCCTAGAATATATAGTCGTATGCCAAAGACCATTAGACAAGCATTACGTCGACAAAATAATTAAGCATTTTCCTTCAAACATAAAGCTTCATATAAAAATAATCCTAGAGAATGAATCCCTTTGTTCACACGGCCAGAGTTGCACGAGTAAAAAACTAGGTACTCACAAAAGCGTTATTAATGAGGAAGTGCTCCAGAAAGAGTACTCCACAATTATGATTACGCAACGGCTACCGTTTCTTGTGCGTAGATGAACGCTTTGCCAACGCCGTGTAATCCCCCTTCATATTTCGGTTCATACGCAATGGATGGCGAAAGCCAGTTTTAATTAACTTATTGTCATTGTTGGATAAAGATGCATGTGCAATGAAAATATACTTTGTTAAGAAAAAGAAGTAACTAGGTTATTGAGATTATAAATTTCGCCGCTCCTTTTCCTATAAAGAAGAGAATAGGATCTTTTCGACGAGCGTCTTTCACCAACGAAGATCCTTTGACTTCTACTTTTAATATTTCCTCAACTTCTTAAGTACTTCTACGATTTCATCCAGTTTCCTTGTACGATCACCTTTCACTTTTATTCGAACCGTCTCTATTACTTTTATAGTTCCATACTAGCTTGTACAAAATTTCCCAACAGTGCCACAGACAAAACCTATCGGAACAAGTGTCGGAGTCAGCGCATATCAGACAATAACAATATTAATTGCAGATCACACGCGAGGGCGGCAACCGTTAAATTGATGCTGTAACGGGGCATGCACACCATCACGTCACATGCATGCAACATTTTTATGGTAAGAAAACTAGATCATGAAATTAATTTGCTCCAAAAATAAGTGACGCTATGACGACGAAAAATTTAATGAATTTAGCAGCAAATATTATGTAATTTTTTTCCTGATTATGATAAGACGTTACCTCTATTTATGGATTAGTAATAAATATTTATACTTAACGTATACACCTGTACTTAAATTTAAATATATATTTTTTTCATAAGTTACAGTGTATACGCTCCCTATCCACAAAGCTCTTACTCATCCCATCGCTCCGCTGGCCAAGTAAAGACACATTGCATTACATTCATTTACAAACGATGTAAATGCATATTAAATTGTCGCCGTTGCATTTTGAAACATCCCTTTACGACTTAGCATTTAGCATTGCTCAATTGCAATATTTTTTGCTTCCAATTCCGTAACATTGTGAATGACTTTAATTATTGTTTAGTGGTTAGAAACAGAGGATATCCTATCTTGTAGAAGGTGAACCTTCAGGCTATTTTCAGTCAGCGTTTTTTCGTGTTTAATTTAACTTGTTGTTATTTATTAGTATTGATAACTATATTTTTTTTAAACCCACACAGAAATGATATAAATGCATCCATCGTGTTCCCGCATAATGATGACCGTGAGAATTTTTTTTACGTTTTATCGTTCACGATCACGACTGCCTGAGGTCAAAATTATTAGTTGTAAGGTTGATACTTTGACTTTATGAAACATATAGATTTTAATGATCAAAGGATTGATAAACTATTCGTGAATTTACTAGGTAAATGCCACAGTTGTCAAAATTACAATAAACATGACTTATCATAAAAACAAATATTGAAAAAAATCGTAGCTTTGTTACTTTTTTTAGTAATTACACTAATGTTTCTTTATTTTTAACTAAATTATTAATTATAACTAGAATATCTTCGTCTCACGTTAGTTTTTATGATATCTTTTATTTTTGTTTGTAAGAGAAACTAAAAAGGGCAATTCAAAAGAGTCCCCCTGTACTCAGAGTGGCTTGATTTTTTAACCATATCAATGAATAATCAAAGATCAAAGCATATTTATAAGTATTATAGGGCAAGCAAGCCATCAGTTTCCGTCAGAGGTTGCGCTTACGCCCAATAAATTATAAAAAGTGGCTCACTCACCTCGCAGCATGCTAACGGTACAGAGGACAGCATAGATTTCACTATCAGTTTTTGTGGCCACTACAGCAGAGCCTATAGGGATAAAACCTTATTACTAGTTATAAACTGTAACTGATAAGGTTAGAAGTAACAGACTCACTTGGTTTGGACACGTGATGAGGAGAGAAGAGGAACATTTACTTAGAAGAGCTGTGTCAATGAAAGTAGATGGATATAGGAGGAGAGGAAGGCCTAAAAAGAGATGGATGGATTGTGTTAGGTAGGATATCAAGGTATGGGAGTGGATATAAATTAATTGCTAAGGATAGAAAATTGTGGAGAGAAAGTATATTTGGCGCCGACCTCAAATAAGGTAAGGCAGATAATGATACTAGTTATAAACATAGTAATAGGATATTATCCTGGAGGTGTTTAATGACTACGTCGTTTAAACGCGTTGGTCTTTTAAAATAATAAATAAGTTTTCCTTGTATCTGACCAAAATTTATAGATACAAAGGATATTTAACATTACATAAACTTTATTATATATCCCAAATGTTTATTTTATCAACAATTCCCATTTCCTTAAAAGGTTTATCAACAATCTATGAATTGCAAATTGAAATTTCCCATATGATTTGAAACTGCATTTATAAATAACTTCGTCAAAATGAAGTATCGATATGCAACTGTATCAATCAACAATAACATTCCAAGTATTCTAAAAGCTGAACATATGTCTCATATCATCGTATATCGAATTACAACCGCTTGTGGTGATGGGATTATCAATTTACATATAGGTACATACAATTCAAAATTGCATGTACGGTATGTGCCAATTAACCTGTCAGCATTTATTGACGACTGGTATTGATTGGCAACCAAGATCATCAATGTTATGCTTGCGATTTTTTATGGATTCTGGTAGATACTGAATGCGGTGCTTGGCGTTCGAGTTTTCATCATTATCATCCAAGTAGCCAACAAATAGCATTTCATATAGATGGATAAGGAGGAACTCACCACACCGGCCCAAAGAAGATTGGTGAGTTTTAAAGACTGGAAATACAGCCAGGACCTTTAACCAGCGGAAAAGTTCGAAATAATAAACTTTTTCGTCACCGCACCGTTATCCCGTAACCGCACGCACGCAATCGCACGCTGATAAATAGAATAATTAAATTTGACCTCATTTAATTTTGACTAATTTAACTGTAAATAATTAAAATTAAAATTATTTCATCAAAATAATTTTAATTTTAAAGACATCGTTTTATAATATTTAATTTTGAATTTTATTTAATTTTGCTACAGCCACACTGGGTACATGTTTAACTGCACATATTTTTGTCATCTTTATACTCATGTTTTGCAAATAAATGAATTATGAAATTTACTGAATCTCCATTCCATTAGAGAGCCCACTATTCAGCTAAGCGTGGCTTTCGAGTCTCACGACTTTTGGCTCTGTCTACCTCGAAAGGGATAAAGACGTGATTCTATGTATGTATGTATGTACTTAACCGTCAATTTTTTTTATTATTTTATTTTGACAATAAAAAATAATTAAAGTTATTATAAATCATTTTTGTATTATGTGATATGATTCGGCAATTTATGAACTTTATAAGTGTCATTGCAAAAATATTTATCAATGATCTATAATATATATGTATATATGTAATTTTTACGATGATCTATAACATTATAATACTTTAAACGGTAAAAGGTTTCTAATTCTAACATACCGCTCTCTAACGGTAATCATTAGCAAGTAAACGAAAATTCACCGACACACATAAAGCGTGTGGGTACTGTTTTCCGAACAGAGTCAATAAATTCACGCACGAACGGCTATGTACTCACTATGCCTACTATTAAAATCATCATGTATCTAGAGATATCTATTTCATTCATTCAGGATTTCAATTTGACCGATAGCATTCTGATAGATAAATGTTTTTTTTATGATTTGTAGAGTTTATCTGCTAGATTTTCTATCTATATGCAAAAGAGGACGCTGGATGACTGATTAACATATCGACGTTGAGCCAAAACCACTGAACGTAGAGTAGAAACTGGATTTGTTTAAAATAAACCTTTTTAAAAATATAAAGGTTAAATAGCATCAGTGAGTGAAATTCCACCTAATGGGTGAAATGAGAATAAAAAATAACGCGGGCGAAACTGAAGACAAAAGCTAGTCTAACATATACATTATGAATGGACATCGCGATTTTGAAGAATATCAGGGGGGCACGGACAGTGCTCCCCTGCCAAGTCGAGCGCGAAGCAAACACTGCCGTACTCATCTATCTTTACAGGAACCATTTCGCCGCATTTTTCAGGCTCCCTATTTGAGAACCTCTGGATAAGACCAGAACAAAGAAATTTTCGTCATCAGTAAGCTATAATCACATACTTAAAATCCAAAATTTCAAGTCTGTAGGTCATTTAATTCCGAAGTTAAGCTTTAAAGCAACAGTTTCGCATTTTCGACACTCACTTTCCATGATCATCAAAATAGAACTAGTACTTCCCATAAACTCCAGAGAGCTGAAATTTGGTACAGAAGTTAGGTTTTAATGGTCACATAAAGGGGAAAACTATAAAAACTAGGGATAATCGAAGATCTGGAGTACACTGGTGACTCTAATTAGAAAACACAAAGAGCCCAATCAAAACTATTAGAAATCGACATACCGCCTTTTACAAAAAAATATTCAACTTGGTGGGCCGTACTTCATTTGATGTCAAAAATCGAAGGTCTGAAGTATCTCATGAAGAACCCTCAGCTGGTCTCAGCTGTATTAGAAGAGATTACCATATCTCTATGGCAACGCCCCCTTCTATTGCTACATTAAAAAAAATCGACTGTCATTGCAAAAGTCCAGCGTAGAGGGACACATCTTCTGTATTTAATCTGGCCTACCTAGCGTCCCACTTTTGAGCGAATGTCTCCCCTTCTGCTTAATCATAATAAAGAGTAATTACATTTTTATTAGGTTTATTACTACCATAATAATTACATTTTTTATTTTTAGTGCTTCTTCATCTAAGTATTAGTTTTAGTGCTTCTCCATCGGATTCTGTCCTGGGCGATATGCACTTTGCTTCCGACCAGGAGAAGGAACGACTGCCTTTCCGCTTGCTGTACTGCTGGAGCACGCCATACCGCCAGGTTTGCTTGGGTCGACCAACTTTCTTCTTGTCCTGTGGTATCCACTCGAGAGCTTGCCTAGTATATGGGTCTCTTCGAAGCGTGTGGCCGATCTATAGCGTTGCACATTTCCCACAGAGCTCATGCTTGGAGATGATCTCTGGCCAGAAAATGCCAAGTATTTGCCATACTCGTTTACCTCTATAATACGTTATAACCGTACATATTCATCGGGATATCGTACCAAGTTGTATTTCGATTGTACTTAAAAGACAAATTTTTCGTTGTTGTCTGCTACAATAGACAGAATAAAGCAGTAGAGCAACTCCATACAAATGGCCCGATTTGACGCACGCTCTCAGACAAGCGCGTTTACACGGCCGCTAAGTGGTCATCGGTACCAGAAGACGCGCAGTGGAGTACGTCCACGCACGACACGATTTGCGCCGCTCAGTCTGGTCGCGGACGCGGATCAGAGACGCCTCTCGCGCTGTGTCTGCTCGTTGTTAGGTACCTTACGTTTCATTCGTGACGTAGTTAAATAGCGCTCTGTATTATTACATATTACTTACAGTTAATTATTATAATGGACGCGTCACGATCACCTTTTATCATGTATTGCATGTTTACGGATGCCTTCATTCAACTGTTATTACAGCCTCTAACTATGTCATTTTTTAAACTTTCTTGCTGATGCTGAAAGGTAAAATAATACCACCAATCACTTTTTAGTAGTTTGTTACTTTTTTTATATGAGTAGTTTGCCTAATAAGCATATAAAATGGAAAACACTTATACCAAGTTTGGACTTTTTACCGCCTATTCCTTATGCTCACTCGGGGGGCATAAGCGTTGTTATGGAACTGCAAAGTGTTTAGTGGGATGTGCTGTTTTTGCCATACATAAAATAAGTAGGTACCCTACCACATGTAACTTATATAAAGTTGCAGGATTTCTATCAAACAAATCATTTAAAACTTCCCGCAACAGACGAAAATATTTTCTGTATCGAATTTGTAATGTACTTTATTAATAAATAAACAATACTCTATGAACATAATTTTATTGAGATTTTTTTCCTAGAACCAAAACCACCTACACACATACTATACAAACTACACACGCCTGCTTTTTGCGTTTTGTAGCGCCAACCCTAGCGCTCCGCCTAGCCGTAGGTATATAAACTTCAAAAGGACACGACTCAGTTTGCTCTACTGCTTTTACTTTCTGCGTCTATTGTGTTGTCTGTTTTCATTCTGCTTTTAAGAGCGTTGCCCGCTTCTTCAAAAAATTACCCCTAAGTTCAGTATGAAAAATTGAAAATATTGTGCCTCCTAATGCTTGATGACGAAAAATAAGGTTATCAACTTGCATGCATGAGGCCCCAATTATGTCCGAAAATTGGTAACAATGATTATGGTGGTTTAAAATGATATTGTTACATTTAAATTGTCAAAGTTCTGAGGAATGAATAAAAAAATACTCATCAAGTATATTTAAAACTTAATAATAATTTAGGGGCTAAAACCCTCAATTTGATAACACTGATCAAGTGTCAAATAAAAAAATCCCTACATATTAAATTAACAAACAGAAAATATTATTTACTTTTGTTTGGGGTAAGCCACAAGTTGGAAACCCTGCTCGTGATAGGCCAATAATGACAGACAATAACCATTTTTTTTTAAATTTATTTGGTCTCTGGTTTTAAAACACTGGCTGTATTATTGTGCATGGGAAAAATAAAACTTCGATGAAGTCTTATTTTTTTCAATCGAGCTAATTTTCTCAGTTATTCTTTTACAATATTCCATGGAAGTAATAAAGTCACTTTGTACAATAAAGTACTAACTACTTCCATACAATATCTGTGGAATAAATTTCTAGAACATAGATATAAGAAAAAAAAAAATCAATTAAACATTTTTTTTTGCTAGCTCTATGGTCTAAAAATTCTAGTAACCAATCTTCATGGGTATGGTATGCTTCATCCATCTGAAATACAACTACTACGTATAGTACATAATATCTCGATGAGTTCATCTCATAAATGTTGACTTCAAGAGAGCATAAAAGCTCAAGCTTCAGCGATCACCGAATACAACCGGCTTGAAGGCGTAAAATACCGCGCCGATCTTACAGAAATTAAACGGTCTAAACCATCTAAAAAGATTAAATAATGAACGCGAATGGGCAATACAAAAAACTGTTGCTTACTGTACAAGAATCAGAACCGGAAAAAAGAAAAGAAAAGATTTGTAATAATAATAAAACCTACTCCTAAAAAAAGGAAAAAAACTGTGTCAAATAAGAAAATTTAATAAAATAAATCAATATGTCCACGTTTCTACAAAAAGAAGTGAAATCCCACCAAAAACATTCTGTAAAAAACTAGCCAAGTCTCGATGGAGCTGTTTGTTTGTCTCTAAAAAGTAATGAAATCTAGACAAAGTCGTTCCAAGTCTAAGGTTCCTTACTGCGATTTCTTTATTATTATATTTAATGTTGTGTGACTTGGCCGTTTGAACACATTCTTTATACATTAGTGGCTTTATCAAACCTAAGCAATTGACTGGTTATTGAATCAACGTTTTCCAAGTGGCAATTTTCCATCGTCAATGGGTAGCGGTTCTGGCGACAGATTAAGTGTAACTGAGTGTGTCATATGGACCACCTGAGTTTTGTACTCCTTGTGTACCCTTCAACGGCCAGAGTCACACAACATTAAATATAATTAATAAAGAAATCGCAGTAAGGAACCTTAGACTTGGAACGACTTTGTCTAGATTTCATTACTTTTTAGAGACAAACAAACAAGCTCCATCAGAGACTTGGCTAGTTTTTTACAGAATGTTTTTGGTGGGATCAGTTTATCGTGAAACAGGATAGACTTTAGATTTCTAAATGGTAATGTTTTATCGTAACAATTTTCGATTTCAAACTCTATTTGTCATAAATTGGACATTATTTAGAGAACTATATGGCAACGTGATGGCAACAGAGATAGTAGATTGAATATTCTCTAAAAACGAACATGCGAGTATCTTTGCAAATAGCCTTCTTTGTATTCTCTAATGCGCGCGACACACTCGCAGCAAAGACATTTTCACGGCTCTCCACACGTGTACGTATGCGAAGGGAATTCTTCTGACACCATAACGAATTGCTGTCCCACTTTGACGATGGCAAGAAGTAAAGGCTTTCTTGAGTGCCAATAAATCGATTTGACAGTTGGGGTGGCAAGGAAACGGAGAAAACATGTCTCGAGTAATCGGATTGTGATAGATCTTGATGCGAATGGACTGGTTACTATTATTTCAGTATGGCGGAAGTCACTCCGGTTGGTAATATTGTAATGTAGGTATATGATGTACAATGTTTATGCTATCATCGCTTCAAACCAATACCTATTGGTTTGAAGCCATAACCATTACCATACCGATATTATTATATGAATATCTGATTTCTCTTCATGATTGCCAGTGAAATTTTCCTATTTATGTTGACTTCCAATTTTAGTTTATCGCAAGGTAAAACAGCCTATGAAATGTACTTGTAACAAATGTTTTGTCCCCAAATTAAGCATCATTAATTCCAATGTGCGTATTTACCCAGTTCAGAAGGTACTACTCCGGAAGCCGATCATTGTTAATCATCTAATTCAATGTAATCAACAAAGACTGGAATCCAAGGTTAAAATTCTCAATACTTTGGTTTTAGATGTTAGCAACTGTCCTGTTAAGTAATCAATCAAAAATAATCAGAATACATAAAGATGCCATGGTTAAGATAAGGTGTTGAATAACAGTAAGTTAAGACCAAGGATCCTGATAACCGATTTTTTTGGTGACAAAGATTCTTTATCTCAGCCTCAACCGCGTGATATAAAAAATCCCAAAAGTACTTGTTTGTTTACTGTTCTGATTTATATACGATAACTGTACGTCGTCACCTCCAAAAGGAGCAACCACAAATGACCGAGTTTGGAGTCTGATTACACAATCAAATAGAATAGTTAATACCCATAAAGGTACTGCCTCTTGCCTCTAGCTACCTTTACATGTATTGAGTAGGTACGTTAATTAGTAGGGAAAATATTGACATTAACAAAAGTTTAGGCTAGTAGAAATTATAAAAGCATATACCATTAAAATAAATGTTTCAACCATATTAGTTTAAACTCAAAAGAAACGATCCGCTTCATAGTTTTCGAAGTTTCGATGGATATCAATATGATACTTAAATCTTGTGCCAAAAATTATCTAACATGTTTAAACATTTTTAAGATCAAACGCATGTATTTTATTTGTAACCAGTTGTTGTATATACAACCATAACGTAATCTCTACGTTATTCGCTACTGTTGCGGTCTGCAGATGACGGATAAGATCGCATCAGCAGCACGCAGTCCGCATGCAAATATCTTTGTGGATGCGCATAAATCACCGATTCGCGCCAGATGTCCTGATTGCCACATTGCGCAGGGAAATTGGTTTCCCGATACACTTGCAATCTGTGAGGAGGTCGCATTGCATTACCCAATTACCCAATTACCTATAAAAGCCTGAGAGTTAATGGCTTACTGACGTCGTGTGAGTAGTCATTCATTTACTTTATAGGCTAATTTCACCAAATATATGAGTGAAGCTAATAAAAAAGCAGCCCCAAGACAATCAATTAACTGAGAAAGGCACCTCAGGGATCATATATCTTCAAAGTTTTGTTTAGTTTTTGCTGTAATCTTTCAAATCTTTA
The DNA here is from genome assembly GCA_018467065.1 of Ephestia elutella. Classification (NCBI taxonomy): domain Eukaryota; kingdom Metazoa; phylum Arthropoda; class Insecta; order Lepidoptera; family Pyralidae; genus Ephestia; species Ephestia elutella. Next base: position 7,287,076 of record CM031573.1, on the reverse strand, counting down.
CTATTATCCTCATTACTGTAAATCGAATTGAAATGTTTAAAAAATATATATGGACGACTTATAGAATGAATTTCACCCGTCTTTGATTCAATGTTTAAAAAAAAATTGTTTTAGTTGTTAGAATTTATTATTAGCTTTATTGTGTCTAAAGTAATTTTGCTGCACATGGTACACACGTTACAACATAGCCGCACTTGCAACATTGAATCTAAGCATTGTTTGCGGTTATTGGCTTGTGGGCGTCTCACAACGAACTTCTTCAAGCTACATGTGTGAAGATAAAGTATTCCTTATCTCTACCACTTTAGGAAGATGATTGTACTCTTGCACCCCGCATCCTCCTAACAAACAATAGTATAATGTGATATCGTGGTCTTGGTCCGCTCACTCTACATAATAAGATAAAATATTTATGCAATTCTAAATCGAATCTTTTTTTTACACGCTGGTAGGTAATATCGTAATAAATGGCAAAATATGAATGACTTACTTATACTTACTATCTATATCCATTCATATTCAAGTAAAAAAAGATAGTTTTATTCAAAGAGCTAGGTAGATTTTACTTGATCTGAGTACTGGAAGTATCACGGGTGTGTCTTACGTAAGGCCTTAGGACATCTCAAAATTTCTTCTGATGTTACAGTTCTCAAAACTCTTCATAAACTTCAACAAATGACAGTCAATGAAATTCAATCCCAATATACATAATCAACAGCTTAGTGAATGATATAACGTAAAGCATAATGAACGGTGTGAAGTAATGCATCGTGATTATCGATGATTGTTCGCGTCATTAGAAAACAAATGCCAATCAAGTTCATTACTATTGCAAAAACAAGTGTTTAATTATTGAATACTTTCCTATAAATGACACATTCAATCAACGCATTTTACCATATAAAATTGTACATTTGAAGCATTCAACGGAAGTATTTTTTTAAATATTAATTTATGCCATTTTTAATAATAAGCTTAATAACTGTTGCGTGAAAACGGTTTTGACATCATCATCAGCACCTCAAAACAAAATTACTCATTTATAATGATTATCTATAATATATAATAATATATACCTATCTAAATTATATCTCTCAGTACAACTGAGAGATATAATTTAGATAAATTAGAAGTAGAAGTAATAGAAAACTTTCAGATAATAAATTTAATCTTACAAACAACGTATGTACTAGGAAGGAATAATTTAGATCAATTGAAATCGAAATTAAACGAATCAAATACAAGTCAACTTTTGTTTAATGGTTTCATAACTGATTAGAAATGTCGGAAACACAATATTTAGAGTGAAACAGGCCGTAAGCTGAACGGTTAGTTACATAACGCGAATTAACCATCGGAAAAAAATAACCATTAGGATGTCGGAAAACTAGAAGAAAAATACTTTTTAGAATTAAATCTAGTACAAAAAAAAAATATTAATAAATGTGATGACATCCTATATACTCAAAATGAAAGCTTTATGATCGATGTCAGAAAATCTGTGTTGGACTTAGTCATCCACTAAGTATATAAAGATTTTCCCAATATCAACTTTTTAGGTATTGGTGATAGCAAGAGAAGTGGCCTTCATCCTTGCAAGAAAATAAATGCACTGTTAAAAAATTTGAGTAAGTAATTGCCATACTTTAGGGCGTTGGCGTTTCTACCTATATATATCTGTAATAACACTTATAATCATTGCGTAATAAAGATGAAAGCTTTATGATCGATGTCAGAAAATCTGTGTTGGACTTTGTCATCCACTGTATATAAAGATTTTCCCAATATCAACTTTTAAGATATTTGTGATAGCAAGAGAAGTGGCCTTCATGCTTGCAAGAAAATAAATGCACTGTTAAAAAATTTACGAGTAATTGCCATACTTTAGGGCGTTTGCGTTTCTAATGGGCAAATAAAAATAATCTTGGCTCTTTTTATAGCAAGTGTTAATGCAAACTCCTGATTTGAACTCTGTGGGAGAGATCGAGATGGAGATCTGCATCAATATTATACAACTACATTAGAACAACTTGTACGTACGAACAGTTATAATCGAAAGTCGCTTTGCGTTGCAGCTATTAATATAATAACAATTATACTAATGCAAGAATTGACTTTGCTGGTTTCCGTGAATCCATGAACGCGACCTTATGTTGGTTCCCCAAGTATACTGGAGGCTATTGAAAAGTGAAACTCGGGGGTTTATGATACAGCAATCATTGCGTAATTACGAAGGCACAGGCCGTAGCAAGCCGTCACCATGGCAACGCTCTGTTAAAGCTCTTGAAAGTGAAACTCGGGAACGACGACCTACCTTATGGAACTACTCACAGAAATTGAGAACTACTAAAGGTTCTGAAGGTACAATTTCAAAATCTTCACAAAATCGATACTTCCTCTCTGACTTCATGACTTGGTTTAGTTGGTTGATCTAGAAGTACTATCCCATAATAAAGACCTCGTTGAAACTTTCTCCTCAACTCTATGGAGGATATGACTCTTGTTAAATTTGCCTACCCACTTGCTTGTTTGCCAAGTTTCATAACGATCAAATCTTCATAGGAGTCAAGTATCGTCGAAGTTTGATGCTCAAGTTCAAGTTGTCTTTAGGTATTTATATAAAAAACTTACGCTTGAGCATCAAAGTAATCAATACCTTAACTACCTGCTTTAATAACACAGATGTATTAAAATAATATGGTTGAAATTGTAATTATGCAACTCATACGACAGCTGAATAGAAAACAGAAAGTGGGTACGAGATTTTTGACATAGCAAGTATCTATATGATCCACGTTGTTCGAGTAGTTATGATACCGCTAACTCATGCTTTTTTCTAATTTACAAGATATTGCATTTTGGGACTTATTTTGAATGATCATATTATGATAAGATTGTTATTTTAGTGTTTCTTTAGATACTAAAATTTAAATTGTCATCATATTATATAGTAAGAAAAATCCTATTTCTCCAATACATGAATGATGAAGTAGAGAAATACCTTGAATATGTAAACATCCAAAGCAAACACACCACAATCATGCCGTGATGTAGCAGAATCACCCTGTGAAATATTCTCCCTCGGGCCTTCTTACACTGTATTATTCATGGAACCTAAAGTCATGCAATTTAGATAAGCCACGGCGGCCTTTGATACCCACAAGAAATTTAATTTGCACTTTTAACTATGCGAAGAGAAATATACGTAGAGAATGGAAACCTTAAGTCATGAAAATGTATCAGTATAAATCGTTACATTGAACAGTTATTATTTTTAGCTGATGAGTGCTATCCGTCGCAGCGGTACGAGTACTACGGGTAAGCTGGGGAAATTCGACTAAACAATCAAGATTGAGAAAGTTAGTCCTCACATGTGGAGCCCTGGCCATTGTCGCAGTATCTGCCTACATAGCTCTAAACTGTAAACAAACTGTGCTACCAAGCATATGTGTAGGGCTTGTAAGGATCTCATGTCTGCATTGCAAGCCGATTGCGGGATGAATGCAATCAATGTCGTTAGCACAGGACATGCCCAGTTGTCGGCTCCGAGGATCAAGGGTCAGTCATAATTGAATTTGTCATGAAGTATGACTGTAGGCATATTCAATACTCTTACATAGATAGTTTAATTCATACGAGGAAATAATGAGTGGTCGAAATATTTGTTAATTAGATCTGCTTTTGGTTTAGAAAAATCACAAACATCTCAACAGATAAATATGTATCAGCTGCCATGGCAAGTTCGAGGATTCTCTCAATTAGTAATAGATTACGGCTTAATCAAAATTAGTATTGACTCAATAGACCTTGAAAATTTTGAAAAAAAGCTAATAGATATAAACTTAGGTAGATGTATTATTTTAGATGTTATTACGCGAGATAACCAAGTTTACTTTGATCAATAGAATAACGTTGATGGAACAGAAAGTTCTTTTGAAATGTTATACAAGGAAGTAACAGTCTTAACTTTTACAACTTCGTGGCGTCTGTGCCTTAACGTCCAACTTCAGAATTTAAATTCACATTGAGAAACTCGCGAAGAGTGAACTTTTACTAATGGCCAACGTTCGGTCCAGAATGAGTTTTTATGTTTTAACCGATAAAGTTCTAGGCCGCTCAGGTTTCAATAAACTATTAGTTTCGTGTAATTTATCTACATTGTAATTCATTGTATTTGTCTTTATTATATTATCTATTTTAAAGGGTTTAAAATATTTTTATTTACAAATTAATGCTTTCGTTGATACCTATTATATGATATTTGAAGAAAAAGAGAGCTAACTTCTTCCTATAGAGCCGCTATTTTAATTTCAACAGACGAAAAAAATTACAGAGATGGTTCGTCTCTAATAATTGCATAGGACAATCGTATAATGTAGTAGGATAGTTATAATGAAAAAATATACCTATTTTATTTTTTGCGAATTACACAAATCAAAAATATTAACCCACTGTATGTACTTAATAACAACTTGACCATCTCGATATATTTATTTCTTTCAATTTCAATGATTTATGAGATCTAAAAGTTCACAGATCGCATATAAGTATATAACATGGCGTATGTTTCAATTGGTTAAACAATTTAACACGCCGGCAATTGGATGAGCCTTGAATAGCACCAACATGTTCGTGATAAATACATTATTTTGGTATGTATCAACTCAGTTTGTTCCATTTTCCGGAAAAATTTCACAGCTTAGGATTTGCATATTTTAGAGCCCACGATCCCACAATACTAATACGTAATTGTGGATTAAATGAGGGCTGGGTTACGAAGAGGCATGTAGGAGCATATATAACTCAGGATCGTTAGTGTGAGCCCGTGAGTGATTTGAGCTAAACCGGGTTAGAGTTTTTAATATTAAACTTTATCCAATCAGAGATCAGATGTTTAGATATTTCAATATCTGCCGTAAAAAATAGATTTTTCGCAAGATAAACATTTATATCTTGTAGATAGAAGTATAAATTATGTTATCTACAATAAACTTTACATAAACTACCTTTTAAGGAGTGGGCGCGAACCTCAAATGATTTACAGTTACTGCGTATTTACGGCAGCGTGCGTGTGCGTCTGCAAACATTGCATAAACGCGGGAACCATCGCCGGCGATTGTGGCTGCGGCCTTTGCCCTTTTTGCTATGAATTGCCCAATTTCCTAGGCACATTTTCATATTTAGCTAGACTGTAACCATGTTTTTGTTACACTATTGTCTTGAGTACAAATTACGACTCTGGTAAAGGTCGCTGAAGAAATGTGTGTGCCAAAAATCCCGGTTAACGATTTATTTGTCTTGATACAGCTGTAGTGATCACGATAAATGTTATAAAAAAAGTAATGTAAACAACACACTTCTATTTCAAACTGGAAGACAAAAATTTACTGTTCCAAGAATGCAAATAAATGCAACTACTGAAATAACTGGACATGGTAAAATTTATTTATTCCGTGGTACAAATAAGTGTACTACCGATGGTCCAGTCAACTGGACAATCCCAACTGTACTACGGGCAAGAAGCGAAATAAATACCATGCAAATATTTTCCAAATAAAAGCTAAATACACAAGGTCCATCGCTAGCTGTTGCAGGCTGCATTCTCCAGCACTGAACCACCTTGAGTGGGACGCGATTGTCTGCGATTCTCGGATGCCAGCCAAATGATAAACATAATCGATGCTATTGGTATTGTCCGAGTGGACAGTGACATTCCATTATTTCCAGTTTTAAGGCCCATTTAGACAGTGCAAATTTCTTGCCTGTTGCATACAATTAAGTTGAAGCAATAATTTACTCGCATGGTCTAAACATCAATAGCTTGCAATTATTGATAGTTAATTGTTGCACTGCAATTATTGCATGCAATTATTGCTCTTGTACGTACAAGAAACTTGCACCGTCTAAATGGGCCTTTATTCATAAAGCTACCACTAAGTATTTGTCTATTCGTAATTGAAGGTTATAAAAAACGAATAATTTATATTTTCTGTAGTGTTGGAAGAAAATATTATAAAATAAATGTTTGCACATGTAAATGTTAATAAGTAGCATTTAATGAATTCAAAATTCATAAGACCAGTTTGCTACAACATAGGTGATCCATGTTTGTCTAACTTAACAATTCAGCCAGACCCTTCCCTTTATTACACACAAAGGGCTAACCAAAAGAGGGTTAAAACAACAGAGGAGTACGTTTGACGTGTAAAAGGTTGTGCAAATGTGTCCCATTTTATCCCAACTATGTCCCGCCCCACTATTATAATCTCACTCAAAATTCGTTTTAACATCACAAGTTATTTGTCCTATATTTGGTAATATGAGGCCTGAACACTTGCTAGAAGTGCGAAAATTAATTTTAAAATAACCAAAAATTATGTATACCATTTATATCTTAGTTATTGAATTATCTTAGTTGTTGCAGATATTTCTTTATTGTCTAATTTAGTTTGAAACGTTACCCCGTCATCGTGGGTATGTCTGGTCGTAAGTAATGTTCATGAATAAATTTCACGCTTACTGAAAGAGAGCACTGACATTGAACTAATAGTACAGTTTTTATATAAGTAAGAATATTTTATTATAGGTAACGTTATTTCTAAATTTTGTATATTTTTTGAAGTTTCAGTATATTTCTTGAATAGGCTTTGTTTATTTAGAACTGCATCTTAGTTAGTGTATATGTAGAGTCTAGTATGAAAAGTTTTTAGAGTAAGCAGGCTAAAATGACACGAAATTATCACTTATTAAATCACTATTCACATCGAAAACTAGTGCAAAACATGAACATAATACATTTCTGGCACACTTCCCCGTCAATATATTTAGAAACAAATTCGTTTTACAATTCGTGCTTCCATAACACTGCGTGAAGCTATGGTGCTGTGCTCGCGTTTTGACAGTTAAATAACACGTTGCTGTTCCGTTTTGTACCAATAACCCGACGTTGCAAAACGTCTGTTACAAATCTTGGATTTTCTCAGTACTGCTGGCTAAAGAAATTGGAGCGCCAGTTCTCAAGCGAAATATTGTACAAATGTTGAATGGAGATATACAAGTTATTGTACGCTATGATAAAATATGCAATGCTAAATCATAATTGGAAATTACGTTAACTGTATGAGTCATACACTTGCTAGCACACACGTAAAAAATATTGTAGGTATCCTTTTAATCTACCTTTAATAACCAAATGCATCAATGTTTTCAATAATTTGGTACTTTAATTTGCATTGTCAAAGTTTGATTCTAAATAAGAAGATAAATGGCGACATTCAAATCGATCTAATTTGCTCAATGGACCAATCACTGTAATGCAGATAGCAATTGGTGTAAGTAGGGCAGTGTAATAACGTCTCAACCAGTTTGGCGAAATAGTCGCCTTTCGCGAAAATTTCACGAGTGGCTCTTTGAGAACTCATTGTTTATTCTTTGAAGGCGATTCCTAAGTTTATGAAGCTCTTATATTGTTTTTATAAAGTACACATAACGTTGTAATTATTAATATCACGCATAGTAATAATTCATTACTTCTAACAATGCAGTTAATTTAGTTAAGGTAATCAAAAACTTCCTTACAATTTGTTTCTTTTAATCAATGATGCGGATATGGGCAGTATAATTATTGGTTCATAAGAAAATCCTTTCGGTTTTATCTTCCTACATTAGCTCATGCGCTGTTTTAGCGTAATTTAATCTGCATACCAATTACTGGTGCACTATATAATGTTGCTGGTGGAACAGGCTCGCGAATAGCCGACAAGGGGCCTTTTACTTGCCCATTGGCTCAATCCGCTCAGTCAGACCCTATTCCGCATTCCTGAGGTACAACATTGAGAAAATATATAAAGGTAGCATATGTATACTAATATAGTACAGTTAAAGAGTTTTAATTTGTTTAAAAGCGCTAATTGATGGAACTAATAGTTGGGTGGAATGATCTCTACAGGGTTCAGCCGATTTCATCTGACAATCACATTTCCATTATGACAAAAAACAAAATTATGAATGATGTTTCTATATGCGATTGTGCTTAAATCACTATTGACCGAATGTGTCATTTTTAATTAGAAAATCTCGGACCTACTAGTCCCGCTAATTTTTTACATACCTACTACATATGAATTGTGGAATTTTGAAATGTATTTGACTCTGCGAAAGACAATAGCGTGTTCACCATTTGATCTAAATTTGGGATATTACACAATTTTGCCCTTTCCGTGCACAAAGAAATAAATGAACACGAAAACAATAACAATACAACCAAGCTTTAAAGTAGAACTATTTCGCAACCATAGATATTATCACTATTTTTGACCGATACTTAGTCGTATTGCAAATAGGAATTACCTTTAAAAGGTTTCGATTGAAAGCAAGAGATAGCAATAGATTAAGAAATATTAAATCAACAACAATTAGTTACATTGTCTACGCATAACATTACAGAGATTATATGTAGATCAGAAGATAATCATAGATAACTAGGTAACTACAGATATCATGTAAAATAAGTCTGATCGATGCAAAATTTACAGCAATTTAATATTTATGAAATAATTATTTCCAGCGTCATGATTCAAAATAATAGTGCAATTAATCTAGAAAAACTAGATTGATTTGAGAATTATGCACAAAATTATGCATTTATGAAGTTCCTGGAAATCGTAATAGGGAGTGTTGTGTGCAGGATACTGAGTTACCTAATTAAATGCGTTAATCAGGATACGATTATTTAACAGTGAGGAAGAGATATCGTCACTTAAGAGATCTATTCTAATATATGTATTGTTTAAAATATACTAGGTAATTTGTTAATCATCTCAATTCCTGCTGCACGTCAAAGTTCAATTAACGTACAAACATCTGCACGTCTAACACTGCATGGACCTTTATGTGGCGGTAATAGAGGAAAATTTGCTATAAAATTGGGTAGATTGAAGTGCTATTGACTGTACCGTGTGTATAAATATCCATTAGACAACTAGACCGGAGTCCTGAATAGCAACATGACAATTAAGGTCATTTTGTATCAGAACTATTTATATATAATGTGTAAAACGACGCATATAACAAGTGTTAACAAGCCTTTCTACTAACATTAGGAACAAGAGATCGTAAACTTGATACTTTATGTACAATAAATGGATTAGTACCTGCTACTGTTAGAACCATTACTCATTCTGAGCTACTTTTGTTATTTCTTATTCGAAAGAGTGATATTGATTTTGTGTCGCTGTAAAGATTTTGTATTCGATGAAAAAATAACCGCAAACCAATCGAGATTTGGTTGAACGCGTATACTTAGCCTTATAAGCTTGTGACGCATGCATGGATGACTTACCTGAAAAAAAATGTTTCAATAAATAAACAATTGGGTAAAATTATAGTAAATTAGTGACAAAAATGTAATACTTTTAGGCCCAAACGAGTAATGAACTTCTGAGTCCACTATATTGGCACAAAAGACGATAACTTTTCCTTCCAATTTATAGATAAGAAAATTTATTTAATAATGAGGAATTCTTATTTTATGATGAATTTTCACATATGTGAAATTTGATCAGTTCGCAACAATCCAATGTTTTGAGCACCCGGCGACAATTTCCGCCAAACAAAGCTCCCTTTGCAAAACATGCCATAGAATGTCTAAGCAGTTTCATCAACACTGGATATAACAGCTGTTACATTTTGTACATTTTATATTCACTCTATGTATCATTACCTTGCCGCTCTGATTCTCAAACTATGTAGAAATTCTGAATAATTCGACTTGGTTAGATATTTTTAACTTATTGTACCTACTTAGGTAGGTCCTTTAAAAAGTATGACCTGCCATAAGTTATTTTCCAGTGTGTGTTACTTGCATATTTGCTAGTAACTCTTTCAACAAGAAAAAATATGTATTTAAGTACAGCAATTAAGATAACAGTTTAAAAATATTTATGTCTTATAAATACAATGCACACTGACACTGATAAACTTTTGAGTAAAAACTTCTTAATTATAATAAGTGAAATAATATTACAAAATAAAAAGCTTTTAATATTGTACCTAAATCAGGTTTAAAATACCTGTTAGTTATTGCATAATTATGTAATTTGCCGAGAAAACCAGCACCCTAAAAAAATATAGTTACTGATCGAAGCGTTTTTTGACACACGCATGTAAGAAATTCCATTGTTTTAAACACCGATTTAGAATACGAACATTACCAACTCGTTGACTTTCTAGTCATTGTTTCAAAGGGAAATAAAGACGATCAGAATACGTGAACTCATGCGTAGTTTGATCACGTTTGACATGTTGGGCATTAGGTCATCAGCCTTACATGTTATTTCTACTGGGTGCTGCCAAAAGTTCAAAATTTTCTTTACTGCACCGTTACATTACACCTTTTTTTTCACTTTAAAACCAAAAACAGCGGCAGTTCCTGCTGAAATAACAAAGTTTGGCTACCAAAGCTAGGGTACGTACACTCTCTGTTTGACCTGATACCGTTGACGCATGGCGGTGGCACAACACTCAGAACACAGGCAGCGAGATCACTGAGACATGGGTTATTCACATAACCGCACTGGACGCAAAGTGCACAGGAGTGCCATGAACGCTGTAGGATGCGCGCTACGCGACTGGCTTTAGAAAATGACTAATTGCCTTGTAAAAGTGTTAAACTGTCGGTTAATTACAAGCTAGGATGTAATTAAGCATTTGCGGTGTACGTGTATCAGTTATTCGGCTGCGCGCGCGACTGAGGCGCGCTGGCGCACACCTCCCGCCTCAGGCTTGCAATCAATTTATGCAAATTGTCCAGACGGAACGTCCAATTGACTATTAAAATATACCAGGAATCATCCCGATCAGGCGTCATGGTCGTGGTCAGAGAAATGATCGAGAGATTCGACAGATTGTGATTCTTGGTATTCGGTTTTATATTCAACCTTTATTTTAACATGTTTATAAATAAACATTATTTCTTAGAAACTCATCGTAAGGTATCGATTTTACGGTAAGAAGAGAAGTATAAATTAGAAAGAAATAATTTGATTTTGGAGGTATATCTTTTCTTACCTATATACACATACACACACGTGTACACAAACTGTTAAATAAAGTAAATATATTTTAGTATCTTCAGTGTAGAAAATAATAAACGAGGTTAATAACAGTAAACTTATCAAAATTCAGCTAGAGATATAAAATGTTCAAGCTTTTATGAATTTAAAGGATTTTTAGGTTGAACCGGTCATTTCAAAGCTTTCCTACATGAAAATTCATTATATACAAAATAGTAACTCATTATTAACACGTAAATAAGTAGTACAGATAAAAACATATTGTCGAAAACTAATCGTAAATAAGCAGAATAGAAACCACTAATTAACATTGCAATGTAACTGCTTAAATTTAATTTGGCAACAGTTCTGCATCATTGATTTTTAATGCACCTACATTGCCGTATACAGGTATAAATATTCCACCAAATCCGATACTTAAAAAACGCGAAGGAACGTAAGTAAACCTGTATTTAGGAATTTATGTGGACGCCCGGCAAAGTTAACTTCAATACCTATATAGAATAAAACAAAGTTGCTTTATGCGTCTGTATCCATATTTTCTTCTCTCATGAAATGTTTTCGCATTCTTTCAATAATTAGCCACAATTTTTCGCTACACATTCTAAAGCATCTACCTCAGCAGGTGACTAACGCAATAATGGGAGTAGGTAAACATTTTGTGGATCTTTCCGCGATAAATCATAATGAAGATGACACTTCATCTAAAATTAACAATGTATCGCTTGAATTTACATTTAATCAGGTTAACAACTCGGTCACTCCCATTGATACTAAACATTGAGAAATCTTAGTAAAAGTTACTTGAACCATAGAGTCAGTAACTAAGGATGAAAAATCAAAGCTTTTAGTTGGTACAGAGCTATGCAAAAATTCTGAACAACTCATTAGCACAATTATTGAAAATATCTAATCTAAATCGTCAAGCAGTACAGGCGAGAGGCAGCATAAATTAGTTTCTCATTCAAAGGGCATTACACAAATATTCAAATGAATTTCCTGCCGCTGACAATGCAAACATGCCTAAACAAGGTCGCGTGATAATTGATACGTTTATTGTATCAACAGTGACGGAGATAACTATACAAACAAGTAAACACTGGCTCACCGCAACATAGAATAAAAACAAAATAGAAACGAAACGACCGCAGAGAGAAAGGTGACAACGAAAGCGTTTTTGAACGCTCTCCAGAGACCTCGGGAGCATCGTCACGCGATATTCTTATACCTTTGTCACGATTCTCCAAAGATATTTTACGCGAAGACGTACAAATTGTAAGGTGAAATAATACATTAGAAATTGGTACTTTCAAAAGCATACATCTATGTATGAAAGCTAAAACGTGAGATACAATACAATGTAGCATATCTTTATAAGTAGCAGAAACATTAGCGTCATTCCTGTCATATATTTCCACATTTGCAAAAGCTACACTCGTAGTCATTAGTCTTAGTTTTACTTGCAAGATATGTCCTTAACCTTAACGATATCAGTGAGGTCATTGGCTTCTGCAAATGCATAGAAATAATACACCAAGCTTGCACATGTACGACTGGATACAAGATATGGGACTGACTGAAATGGCGAGTTAATAGATCCATCGCATGCGTCGCTTCTATTAGTAAATGGTTGTTGGGAGTATTTTGTAGCTTTGACTTAGTTCAGGCAATGATTGCAGCGCAACGAATGACAGACAGTAGATATGAAAAATTCCTTCAGTTGCGAAAAATTTAAAGTAGGTAACAATCCGGACAGTTGCAAGATCAACATCCGACGTTGCATATCTTCAGTAGATATGTGTAAGTATATAGATTTAAAAGCACATACCCATACATCTTTCTGATCCCGTCGGATGATGTACTTTATATCCGGCATGCTATTTACAATTGGCAGATATTTCACGACACGCAATCAAATAATTATGACTTGTCTACATTGTGGACAAAGCTATAAATCGCCTCTGGTCTTTTTGTTGTTGATACCATGGAATACAGTTGTAGTAATGGAGTGATCCATTTGTGACAACATATAAACTCCCAGGTTCGTAATTTTAAAACACAGAGTATAAATGAAAAAACACCAATACTATTTATTTATGCAAAAAAAGCTTAATTGAAATTCTACTTGAAAACCAGGATATCAAGTTACGTGTTGGGTAGAAAACCTCATAGCCAGGACTAGACATTGCAAATTTGATTTGCATATTGGAATACTTAATGAAAAGATCTCTAACATGACTTGTAACTTTATAAAAGAACAAGTTTATAAACTAATAGATTACAGATTTTTTATTTCAAAGTTTTAATTAGTATACAGAATCTACCCAAAGGAGGATATTTTCATTAATATGGAAATTCGTTGCTACATCCTTCCATTTGCTGAAAACTTTGCGACACAAGCCCCAGGACTACAAGATTTGAATATGGAATATCGCAATATTCTCCCGGCAGTCGTTCCAGTTTTATTTTCCCGAGACAAGTCGCTTTGTCCTGTAATTGCATGGCTTTCCTCCAGAGGACGCGGAACAAAAGATTTGATGGATCATCTTTTTTGGTTTTAAACTCATTGTTGGCGGTTATGGCAATGTATTTCGAGATTCTCCCTTGTTTATTGCTTGCTAAACTGATATCGACGCCTGTTTCAGAATCGGTAATAGTAGCATGGAGTAAGTTAGATATGGCCATTCAAAGGATACAAAAATGCAAAAAAAATTGAAAAAGTGACAAATGTAAACAATCACAGATTCCTTTTATGTACCCATCTACAGATTTAATAATGGAACTTCGGACGCTGAGGTAATATTTTGGAGGGGTTTGGAGTTAGTGAAAGTTTTTCCTATAGATGTCTATGCATATGTAAGATATATTTTATATTTACATTATTAAATCTGAAGTTCAGAGTTCAGACCCGCTGTACCACCGACCAAGGGTGTGACCTTATTCATGTTTATAAAACATCTATCCTGGGTGTTATCAACTGTAATCCGTTCAGTCTATTATAGTTTCCAGCGTCTCATCTTTATTATGTAACGGTATTAGCCTAAATTTTCCATTTAATAATTTTGCAAGAGTTCCAACTATTGCTAGAGCAGGTGCAAGTGTTCCAATCTTCCAATCCTACACTTAACTATATAAATCGTATGTAGGTGTTGCGGATAAATATTTATAAGAGGATACAATAGGTTAGGCCAAGGTCTGGTGTAGCAGATGTCTGTCTTAATATATTTAAGTGGTTGGTCGGGGACTGACTTGAGATCCAGGGTCATTGAAAAAAAGGATTGAAGGGAAGACAGGCTTTAGATTCGACTTATAATAAGTGAGCCTTTCTTTTCTTTTATCTTATAAAAACAACATTTTATCATCTATTTTATTCCTTTATTCATACCTAATTAACTACATAATTTCAAGTAAGAATCTAAAACTAAATTGAAAAATAAACTAAAACTAAGAAAAAGAAATTACAAGTTGTTAAGCCCTTATTACACAATTGAGGGCTTTGCAAGTTAGAAACACTATTTATGGATGGTGTAATTACAACAAAAAGTTTTATTTTTCCTTCAATGTCTGCTTCCGTCAAATCCATTAAAGCTTTTCGTAGGGTCGATAATAGATGTGTGATATTATCGGCGTGCGTGATAATTTGTAACTAACGGAAATCACGACGATTATCAATATAATCGTCGTGATGGTATTACTTTATCGATCAATATCGATAAAGTAATACCATACCTATAACAAGTATAACAAGAGAAAGATGGTACATCATACATCTTTTTAATTAATAGACAGTTAATCAAATATAAATCAACTAGTTATTTTTGTATTGTTTCAAGTTTAAGGACACAGGTACAATATATATTATTACAGTATAAGGTGAATCAAAGGTATTGAACTTATACATAGGTGTAATAAATAGCATATGTAACACTTTTTCCTTCGCATTTATTGTATTACTATCCTTTAATATAAATTCAGTCAGAAAAAAATATAAAAATAGAATAATTATTAGATTCCGACAGTCTATAGATATAGTGTAATGATATCAAAAGAGAGCATTAAATTGGCTATGATGTTCTGTGGTTAGTTGGATTATTGGATATAACTTTATGCTCTATTTTATAACGTTCATTAAACTCAGTTCCTGGCATCGACAGGCGGCCAGATGTTGAAGTAACAGGTTTGCATTGAGGGTGGTCAAGTACCTCAAAGCTTGGGGAAAGCGTAAAGTCAGTAAGCTTTCTTTCTCGGCAAACTTAATGCTATTTCGCATCTTTCTATTGTTCACATGTAGATAAAATAGTCTAATATTATTTGTGCAAAAGCCAATTTTTAACAACCTATTTACCTATTTTTTATGAATACTTACATAGATATTTCGTATTCTTATTATTATTTGTGCCTGTAATTATGATGCTAGAACCACAAGGTCCTAATTTCTTGGTAAATTTTCTAAATTGACAACCGCACAACAAACAGGCCTGTATAGAAAGGAATTTTGAACGAGTGCTTACTGTCCGTAAAGTTACCCCTTGTAATACCCCTCAATAGAGCCTACCGCCTGATAACAGGAAATTTTCTCGTTATCTCGTTTCTTTGATGGCGTCCATTGTGCCCGAAATTCTTCAAAACCACTTCAAGTATCTCAATATTTAAGCTCCACTTCAAATAAAAGTATTAAAGATATTTTATCTTTCGCAAAAGGGGTAATATAATTTCTCGAATTGGATTGTACAATTTTTTTTATAAATATTTTAAATGAAGGTTAACTTAGTAATTTCATTAACCCGTTTTTATCTACGTATAATTTTCCGTGGGAAAAAAGGACATAACTATATTCATATCACATATTTTCCATGAAGAGAAAAATGGAAATTTTATCGCGTCGGCATCTCTTCCATTTTTAACGACATGTTGTTACTCATGTATGCACCCCATATTCTCACACCCTTCACATAAAACACCTTTACTTACTGATACAAATCACATATCATATATCGACTATTACATGCAAGGTCAGTGACATCAACAGCTCGACAATCGATTGAATAAATATTTTTCCAAACTCGACCACCAATTCACTTCCTGGAAGATGATTGATATAAACAAAACAATCATTAATGTTGTATATTTATAAGTCAATCAGAAAATTTTCTTTGGACGTTAGTTTTCGTTTCAAATAAGTTCAAACCGCTGAAGATTTCAAATATTGATATCGATATAAATATCAATCCTGAATTGTATAAGTACCTAAAATTATATCTTATCATGGGTGAATAATTCAGGCACTTTTATGTTCCTTACCATACTTTTGTAATAAAACTGTACTTTACTTATATTGTTCCACAAGTTAAAAATACTTATGACAACCGACGGACTTAACATTAAGCATTGTCAACCTGTTTCTGCGACATTGCTCCATCTTTGTATGAAGTTATAAACGAAATAACCTCACGTCCTGGGTTTTATATGGTTTCAGCAATAAATCAGCACTGGATTGAGGATCTCCAACCACTCAGTCAGCGCCTGATTTGGAGCAAGTAATGAGGAGAAGCGACGGTTTGCATTTTTATGGCGCGGGTTGCTTTTGTTGGCTATTTATTGGATGTTTATATGGGAGTGAGGGAATGTAAGGACATCAAAGTAACGAGCGTCTACAGTTACTTGTTATTTACCTCCTTTTTATAGACAGTACCATAACTAATATTACTTTTTTATTCAAAAATTATGTAGCAATATTATATGAAACGGAAATCATACCAAAGTATGACGCGTCATTGCTAGTCGCATCGCTTTGACTCTGTGCTGATGTGAGTTGAGCCTTATCTTCATCATCATCAAACCTTGCCATTTCCCATAACATTATCAAGAGTTGAGCCTTATCTTGAAGTAATAAAAATGTTCTTGCCTCTCACTGTAACTTTTACATTTTAACAAGCTTTTTATAATTTTCTTATGCATTTATGGAGCGTATAATAAATATAAAGTATTGAAATCGCTCAAATGTCGTAACTCAAGCCTGTAAGATCGTCATGCACGTCTCTACACCCGCCACGTCCTTATACCAATGGAGAAAAAGCCTATTGGCAACCGCGGCTTTCAACTCAAGCCATCAAAGTATTATCGCGAACGTTAAGAAAGTTGAATTTATTTTATTCGTATACTTTGTTACCTACTAAAAGTTCATGTGGTACGATCGGTAGGACCACGTGGTCTAAAAAAATGATAGTTTCAATACCTAGTCCGATTAGTTAATAGGACCAACCGGAAAATAAAGTTCATATGGTCCAATTGGTAGGACAAAGGCAGTAGTACCACGTGACCAGAGCGACATAATGTATTTTCTCTTCACTTATCATGAAAGAAAATAAAAGAAATAAAAATCAAAAAAAGAAATGGAAAGAGCCACATTCAAAACGAAACGATTTAGATTTTTGTGCTCTTAGTTGTCGAACATTATCTACAATTGAAAAGTCTCTACTGTTATGACTCTACTATTTTTTTTATTTTTTTATTTAAAACGATATTCCACAAAATTACAAAAAAAATATGTACAAATGGTGGACATAACGAAAATATGGTATTCTCTACCAGTCAACCATTTGACCAAACAGAGAGTAGTCAAGTTGGTGCAATATCACGATTTTTAATAATGGTGTAAAAGACAAAGAAAATTGTTTGTAATAGATTGGGTAAAACTAAACGCAGGCGTTTCGCATTGCTGCCGCCAGAGGGCGTTCGGGGTTTTCACACTGCTAGCGTGGAATGCATCGTGTAGTCCGCCATTGCATTGTCCAGGGCGATATCGGTTTGATTTTAATACGCGGAGCGGTCTCGCGTCTTTTGCTTGTTGTTTAGTTTGAGTGATAATTGTGAATTTCCTGTTTGTTAAATAACTATTTAATTTGTGTTTGTGAAAAACTCTGTTATTGTGACTTTTTCTTGTGAGAGGTGAAACGTGGCTGGCTGTTCACATCTGGCTGTTCCCGAGTGAAACTACGGGAAGAAATCTATTTAGTTGTCCTGGGGAATTGAGATCTCAAGGGTTGAAGGTAGGGTGATTAGAAATTCCCCCTTCCTTTCGAAGACACTCAAGTTTGGATCCGAAGAGAAAGAAGATTTAATTTGGTAAGTGTTCAATTGTAGTTAATTTATAGGATTAGGCTATCATATAGGGCCCTGCAAGCTCTCCTTTCATAAGCTACGCTTGTGGTAGCAGACTGCGTATAGCTTAAGTTAGATTCTAGTCGGACAAGCGTGGTGTCGCGTGGAGATTTTTTCCCGGTACTTAATTTTACCGGTAGATTTTTTCTCCCGGTAAAGTTCCGGTACAGAATTCTTCCCGCCGCTTCGTTTGTCCGGATTCTCTCTGCTAATATTTTTCTGGCAGCAGCAGCGCTGAGATTGCTCTGCACATTTTCTGGTAGCAGAGCGTAGTTTATCTACCCTCTATTTGTTCGTGTGTAAAAAATATAATTAATTGTTTGTAAAAATTATTAGATTTTTCTTAGTTTGTTTGTATAAGAATATTTGTAACCTTTTTTGTATTTGTTTGCGGTTTGTACCGTGCGTTCCGGGTTTGTGCCATTCTCATACCTACCGCGGTTCTTCGTGAAGTTGCTTGATTTTGTTGTTTTTTATTTACCTTTTGTTATTTTTTGTTTGTGACTTGACGCGATGGCGAAGGCCTCCAATGCTAGGGCGACACTCGCCAACGAATTGAGATGGTTTGTGACGGCCGGAGGACTCCTGTCCCGGAAGGACAGGGAGGGCGCCATACTGCTAAGAGCGGATCACCTCCACTCACGATTGTTTAGCGCGGAAGCGGCCATGGCGGCGCTTACCGAAGCCGATCTTACCCCGGAGGCCTACGCAGGTCACATGGCGGACATGGACCAGATCCTGAGTCTGCACGATGATATCGCGGAGGCGGTGACCTGGCACAGGGCGAGACAGGCTGGCGGACCAGCCCCCTCGCACACCTCGTTAGACAGAAGGACCAGCGGTTACTGGTCGGCTCCCCACCCTTCAGCTGTCCCACTTTGGGGGTAGGATGGAGGAGTGGGTAGCATATAAAAATATGTTTGAGTCCCTGGTCGTAGCACGACAGGATTTGTCGAAGGCCCAGAAGATGGCCTACCTCCTCTCCACTCTTGAGGATGAAGCGCGGTCGCTCATCCAGCACCTCCGGGTGGAGGCCGACCAGTACGATACGGCTTGGGAGTTATTGAACTCCCGCTACCAAAACTTACGTTTGTTAGCGGATGCGCACGCCGCACAGTTGATGGCCCTGCCCAAGGTGGCCAACAGGGCACAGTTGCGCCTGCAGTTGCTCACGCCCGTTACAGTGGCCTGTAACGCGCTCCGCACACTGGGGCTGCCGGTGGACCAATGGTCTTTTTTGTTGGTGCACATTGTATTGGGCAAATTACCCAATGACATCCGCTCGCGGTTTGAGCGCGAGAATGCGGAGCGGGACAGCACCACCCTACCAACATTCACTGACTTGGTGAAGTTTTTCGAGTTTGAGGCACGGGCCGCTGAGAATACCATGACGGACTCAGCGCCATCCAGAGCGCCTGAACGTAGGCCCTTGGAACCCTCATGGCGAGGGAGGCCCCAACAGGGACGGCAACCGCCACCGCGTGGAGCTGGTGCGCGGGTTGCACACACGGCAGCAGTCGCGAGGGACGCGGACTGCCTGCAATGTGGCCGGATGGGCCACAGCCTGCTGCAATGCAGGGACTGGCAGAGACTGCCAGTACAAGATAGGCGCCGCATGGCAAAGCGGCATGAACTATGCTTTTATTGTTTGGGCGGTCACTATGCACGTGACTGTCCCAGTGCCATACCATGCAGTGCATGCCGTGGGCGGCACCACGCGATGCTTTGCATGAACCGCAACGGGGATGGCACCCGGATGTTGAGGCAGGGGTCCCCTATGGGCGGGGGCGCTCCTGCGCGAAGCCCTCCACCACCGGACGGAGGACGCGGCTTCGCTCGTCGCACCCCCCCTCGGGAGGGGGGTCGCGTACCTGCGCGGGTCTTGGCGGACCGGGACCACGCGCCCCGAGGTCATGGCCAGTATGTGGCTGGCCAGGCCCCGGATGGGGCCCCCATGGGCGGGGGCCCTAGATCGGACGTGAGAGTGGGGACACCCCCCTCCACGCGGGTTACCACTACCCACTACATGCAGCCGCAGCGGTTTTCTCCGCCGCTGTACGAGTACCCACGGCTGGAGTACCACCCGCCGTACCATAGGTATGGCCGGGCCGCGGGTTATGCCCCCCCTCAGATGGGGATGTGCACTCGCCCGCCATATTATCCGGGTCAGTGGCGCGCCCCTGGTTTGGAGAGAGTGGGGAGCCCGTAACTAGCTTGCTCCCTTGCTGGGACAGAGCCGCGGACGGTTCTGCTCCCTACCGCGGTGGTCCGCGCATGGGGTCGTAGGGGGGAAGCCATTAATTTGAGAGCTCTGTTGGACTCAGGGGAGGGCTCCAAAGCAGTTTGGTCCCACCACTCGAGTGGCACGCCAGATTAGGTTTAGTCGTGGAAGACTCGCCTGTGCCACTTCTTGGAGTTGGTCTTGGGTAGATACAAGTGAAGTGTGTCTGACGGGCCAGACACTTGTCACCTTTTCTTCGCTGAAGTCCTCCACAATGAGGATCACGACTTCGGCTATGGTAATGGATACCATTGCGGGTTGGCACCCCTCGACAGACTTACCGCCGGGTGTGTTGTCTTTGGTTTCGGGTCTGGATTTGGCCGACCCCTTTGTCTTTCATCCCGGCCCAGTGGACTTGCTCCTGGGCTCGGACGTATTGGGCTGGATTTTGTTGGGTACACAGAAGGCTCTGGGTTCGTCTTCACTGATGGCAGTGTCTCACGATTTTTGGTTTTGCCCTGATGGGCTCCTGTGTAGCTTGATAATGGCACCGCGGGAGGAGCCACCGGTTGTCGCATCTGCGTCCTTGGGCCAAGACCATGCAAAGGTTTTGGGAGGTGGAGGAGCCACCTATGAGTTCCAGGATGGATCCGGAACACGCTGAGTGCGAAGCCCTTTTTCGATCAACCACGGAGAGGTTGCCCTCCGGTCGGTTTGTAACTAGGTTACCCTTTGTTGCCTCTCGTCCTAGCCTAGGGCAAAAATTAGGGCGCTATGCGGAAGGAAACGAGCTGCTGTCCATGGAGCGACGCATGCAGCGGCTTGACCACGTACTTCTGCTGAGATAAATATATTGAATTTATGCGCGAGTACGAGGATTTGGGTCACATGTCTCCGGCTCGAGTTGATTGGAGCTCAACTGAGCATTATTTTTTGCCCCACCACGCGGTGGTGAAGGCCTCAACAGGCACATTGAGGACTGTCTTTGATGGGTCCGCACCCACTTCGAACGGGGTTTCGTTGAATCTGTGTGTTTGCATTCCGGGTCCCAAATTGCATAGGGACATAATTGACATCATCTTGAACTTTAGAAGACATCAAGTGGTTTTGGGTGCGGACATCCGGATGATGTTCCGCCAGACAGTCATACATCCTGAGGACAGGCGATTCCAGTTGATACTCTGGCGTGAGCGCCCTGAGGGATCCTGGTGACGGTGTATGAACTCAACACAAACACGTATGGTTTGAAATCTAGTCCCTATATCGCCATCAGATCATTGCTTGAATTGGCAGAGCGGGAACGGATCCGCTTTCCCCGTGGGGCTTCCGTGCTGTCACGTGACTTGTATGTTGATGACGTGTGCACCGGAGCCCAAAGTATTGAGGAGGCCCTCCTACTGCGGGATGAATTGATTGAAATATTGAAGACAGGTGGCTACGAGCTACGTAAGTGGTTGTCTAATGAGCCTAAAGTTCTAGAAGGGATCCCGGAGGATCACCAACAGAACCCTCACCTGTTTGATGATGTGGATGATCCCAACAGGATAGCGGTGCTGGGCATGCAGTACCAGCCGCTAACCGATATTTTTACATTCCAAGTGGACTTGGAAATACCAAAGGTCTGGACTAAGAGAACGGTGTTGTCCGTAATAGCCCGTATGTTTGATCCAAGCGGTTGGATCAGTCCAGTGATATTCTCTGCGAAGTGTCTTCTTCAGAGACTTTGGACTTTGGGCGTCTCGTGGGACGAGCCGCTGTTTGGCTCTCCATTGGATGATTGGCTCGAGTTGTTTTCATCGATTAAGGAAGTCAATCGGATTGCCTTGCCTCGTCGAATATTGCCCCGGGAAATATCGAGCCAGCCTGCATGGCTTTTGTGACGCGTCGGAGCGAGGCTACGCCGCGTCAGTCTATATGCGGACAGTTGACGCCGATGGCCGGGTCAATGTCTCGCTTTTGTTAGGGAAGAGCAAGGTCGCCCCCATCAGGACTAGGCTGACTATTCCCAAGCTTGAGTTGAGTGGAGCTCACCTTCTTTCTAAATTGTTGCATCACGTTGCATGTGAGCTGGCGGCCACGGTCGAGATACGAGACATCTTCGCCTGGTCGGATAGCCAGGTCGCGCTTGCATGGTTGCGCGCGGCCCCACATACCTTGGAGGTTTTTGTTGGAAACAGGGTTTCCCAAATCCAGAATATCGGAATTGATATAACATGGAGACATGTGCCGGGAGAGCTTAACCCAGCGGACTGTGCTTCCCGAGGTTGTACGGCACCAGAATTGGTGTCACACCCGCTCTGGTGGGGTCCAGAGTGGCTGATGGGATCAGAAACATCTTGGCCTGTCTGTCAGACAGATGTTACTTCTTTGAGTTTGACTGGGCTTCGTGTACATGCTGTAGTCGCTGAGACGACGTCGGAGCCGGATTGGCTACTTGCTCGGTATAGCAGTTTGGATAAGCTTCTGGGTGTTACCAGTTGGATTAAGCGTTTCATACATAATTGTAGAAACCCACAGGCAAAGCGGTTGGAGCCGATTGCAGGTGCAGAAGAGCGCCGGAGCGCATTGTTGCATTGGGTCCGTGTCGTGCATACCGGACGGTTTGAGTCAAAGCTTCGTATTTTGCGCGACGGACGCGCTAAGTTGAAGGGCGCGGTCGCTCGTTTGAACCCGTACATCGACTCGGATGGGCTTCTTCGGGTTGGAGGCAGGCTCCGGAAGGCGGATCTTCCATATGAGACTCGCCATCCTCTGTTGTTAGCTCCAAGGGCGGACCGCCGGGTGCAGCTTTTGGTGTCTGATCGACACATTTCGTAACGCCCATGCTGGGTGCAATGCTTTGTTGGCTATTTTGCAACGCGAGTTTTGGATTTTGACATCTGCCCGAAGAGCAATCCGTAGTGTCCTGTTTCGATGCTTATTGTATGTTGGTAGGTTGGAAGGCATCCACGGATGCAACCACAGATGGGTGATTTGCCCGCTGATCGAATCCGACCTTCGAGACCGTTTGACGGCGTTGGAACCGATTTTTCCGGTCCCTTTTCGATCAAGGCTTCTCCCTTTCGTAATGCCCGTATTGTGAAGGGCTATTTGTGTGTATTTGTTTGTTTGGCCACCAAGGCTGTCCATTTGGAGGTGGTATCGGCTCTGACTACGGAGGCCTTCGTCGCCGCGTTGGATCGCTTTGTTTCGCGTCGAGGTCTACCTTCACTTATTAGGTCTGACAATGGCACAAACTATAAAGGAACTGTAAATTATCTTAAGGATGTTTCTGTGTTTATTGATAAAAATTGTACTAGTTTAAGTCAAATTGTGCTGCCCAAAGGGGAATAACCTGGAGAGTTTAGTCCCCCAAAGTTGCTCCCCATTGGGGAGAGGATTTTTGAAGCGGCTGTGAAATCCGCAAAAAGACCCACCTCCGCCGCATTATCGGAGAAACGGCTCTAACTTTTGAAGAGCTGGCCACAGTGTTTTGTAAAGTTGAGGCGGTCCCTCAACTCTCGTCCTCTCTGTCCGCTATCTCCAGATCCAAATGACTTGGAAGCTCTCACCCCTGGTCATTTTTTGGTGGGAGGAGCCGTTGAATGCCCTGCCCGAATACCCGTGGAAGGATGAACGCGTATATCGGTTGTCGCGTTTTCCAAATGTTTGCAGCAAATGAAGCCAGGACTTTTGGCGTCGCTGGTCAGCTTGAATATTTGCATTTGCTGCAGCAAAGAGTGAAGTGGACAGACAGGGACTGGAGCCTCCCAGGGAGGGTGATTTAGTATTGTTAACAAAAGAGGCAAATTTGCCCCCTGACATTGCTTTGGCGACGAGCTCGCATATTTTCTCACGTTTTGATTCTTGGCGGAGATGGCACTCCGCGCTGTGGCTGAGGTGTTGGTCGACGGTTCGATTTTAAGGAGAGGTGTGACCTCTCTCGCCCGCCTTCCTGCAGAATCAGCTTCAGCGGTCTGCTTCTGCCAGACCGGGACGGGGGGATGTTTGTAATATATTGCAAAACTAAACGCAGGCGTTTCGCATTGCTGCCGCCAGAGGGCGTTTCGGGGTTTTCACACTGCTAGCGTGTGGAATGCATCGTTGTAGTCCGCCATTGCATTGTCCCGGGCGATATCGGTTTGATTTTAATACGCGGAGCGGTCTCGCGTCTTGTGCTTGTTGTTGAGTTTGAGTGATAATTGTGAATTTCCTGTTTGTTAAATAACTATTGAATTTGTGTTTGTGAAAAACTCTGTTATTGTGACTTTTTCTTGTGAGAGGTGAAACGTGGCTGGCTGTTCACATCTGGCTGTTCCCGAGTGAAACTACGGGAAGAAATCTATTTATTTGTCCTGGGGAATTGAGATCTCAAGGGTTAGGTAGGGTGATTAGGAATTCCCCCTTCCCGAAGACACTCAAGTTTGGATCCGAAGAGAAAGAAGATTTAATTTGGTAAGTGTTCAATTGTAGTTAATTTATAGGTTAGCTTATCATATAGGGCCCTGTAGCTCCCTTCATATAAGCTACGGTGGTAGCAGACTGCATGTATAGCTTAAGTTAGATTCTAGTCGGACAAGCGTGGTGTCGCGTGGAGATTTTTCCGGTACTTAATTTTACCGGTAGATTTTCCAGCCCGTAAAGTTCCGGTACAGAATTCTTTCCCGCCGCTTCGTTTGTCCGGATTCTCTCTGCCACATTTTCTGGCAGCAGAGCGTAGTTGCTCTGCACAAAAATAAAAGAGCCTCTTTGAAATATACTTACTGCATTAGTAATAAAGAACAGTTAGTTAACTATCGTTTATTAGTGTTTTCTATAAATAAAAATAAAAAGGAACTTTGAAAGGCAAAAAGGAAGTTATAAAGTGTAATATGTTTTAGTTACAGTTGCGTGATACAAGATTTAAACCGTAACAAATCAAATAAGTTTTTCTTAAAATTGAGGTACCATTAAATTAGGTATTCACTGTTATGCCATAATATGCAAAGATAAAAATTTACATTACAATACGCAAATGATCTTGAAACTGTCAAAATATTCGAGTTTTGTGTGCTAAGATACATTTCATGGCACCAATATAGAGAAATTCGTTTGCACCTCTAAATACAGAAACACTACGTCATGAAATTTATACAAAAAAGCGACGCGTTCGTCAAAAAACATTTTAAAATTCAGTTTTCCGGCACAATGTCTAGTATTTATACATAACATGATAAGACAAGGTTATTCTATGCCCTTTAGAAGAAAATTACACACTTTAGTACAAAGTAAAATGTATATAAAAAATATATTAGTAGCGAAGATGGAACAGAACTAGTGTACCCATTTATATTCAAAACCTTGAAGGAAGTTAAAATTTTTGCAAAATTTCCACAATTTTCAAAATGTTTATTTTTAAATATTGTTCTAACTTTTTTTGTAATATAGGACGGCAAACGAGCAATCGGGTCACATTATCATTGTAAGTAAGTGGTTAGGTGATCACAGCACAGCTGCCATAGACAACTTCAGTGAAAAGTTATCTCTCGTTTTTATTTTTTTTATTGGTCTAGGTTTTTTTTATTGGTAGTTTTTTTTACTTACACGATAATTTTTTTGTGCATTTTTAAATTAGTGACTGACTGCATAAATTAATGTTGTAGACATTGTAGTTGGCAACAGTCCACGTTCATGCGCCTTCACAGACAAACAGTCACAAACAACGACAATTTGTACCCATTTCCTGAGCGCTCCCCGGCTGCGACCCACTCTGCGATTATTGGGCTTAATAAAATAACACTGGCATGACAGGAGACAGAATGCCCGTATGAGATATTCACTTGAATCGATATTAGAATGTATGTGGGTATGGGACAAAGGATTTTATAATAAAGCGTATATTATTTTTTTTACACGTTTTTTTTATCTGTATGTAACAGTCTGTATGTATACGTACATTAAAAAATAAAAGCTTAAAAGACATGTGAGATTTTTGACTGACTCATGGCTAATCACACTAAACTAACCAACAGCTATAGTCAATTTAGTTGATAAGATGTAGCAATGTTAGTAGATAAGTTGGCATACATTATTAGGTAGATGCAAATGTAAATGTGTTTCGTAAAATGTCAATTAGAATAGGTTATTATGACAATAAACTTACTCTAATAATTAATATATAACAATAGACATAATTTGAATTTTATGATAGCTGTCATACAATTCGTACGATATTTCACAAAATACGTTATACGCGCATATAATTTTGCAACTTTATAAGTTACGAAAAGCAATATAGGTTAGGTACCTAAATGACAATCAACAGATATTTCACATAGGCTGTAGAAATTGTTAACAAAATCGAGGCACGCACTACAGAATAGATGATAACAAATGATGGTATGAAGAACCATATTTGTAAATAAGACCGTCACTACGAATTATTTGTACATTTCTGCCTATAGCCAAAACTCTCGCAGTCAAAGGTTTTTATTTAAACAGGCTTAAAAATTAAAAATAGCACTTTTAAATCGTCATGTTCTTGTTTTTTAGTTAGTTGACGTCATAAAATTACTTAAAGCTAAGGTAAGTTAAGGTAAGCTAAAGCAGTGACTGTTTGAAATAATTTTGATTAAGGACCGGAGGGCAAGGCTGTTATTTTTGCCGATATATCAATAGATCTGGATGATCTAATAGACCTAGTTCAGGCACAGATGCAAATATTAATTTTTTAAAATTTAAATTGTAACTTTTTTGGTCAATAAAGTTTATTTTATTTATCTAGATTACCTTACGAAGATTTAGTTAGGCTCCAAGTTAAAAGACAGCTCAATTTTTTGGGCAATTCAGAAATTTGGCAAATTAAATTCTGTAAAACGCTTTTTTTTTTTGCTAGCCATTTATGTCCCACTGCTGGGCAACCTCTCCTAATTCCCTCCACTCATCTCTGGCCTTCGTTTTTTCCTTCCAGTTCTTATCCAATCCCTTCAAATCATCGGACCATCTTGTTCTTGGTCTCCCTCTCCTCTGGAAAACACTATTTTATTCAAATTTCTGTACTGACAAAGGACACGCGGTACAAGCCATGAAGGGATCCTAACAAGATGAAGTACCTACTTTCTAAGAACTTCAGTTTATTGAGTGTCACGTTCGCTCAGTAAATCAGCGTCAATTCGCCAGCGTAGAGCGTTCATTTGATTCAATCTCCTCACAGAGGCTGACGACGCGTGGGTGTAGAATCAAGTATCCTGAACTACTCTGTAGAAACAACTCGATTTTCTTCTAAAACGTTTAATAGATATACCTACGAAGTTTGTTATTAGTTGTAAAAATAAATAATTAAAGATAAGTTAATAAAATGTAGAGCGGACTCTACATTTAGCAGTTACTTAAATATGAGAAAACTCACTTTATAAGCTTATCTTGCCCCATAACTATGATAATCTAAAAAATATCAATACTTATATAAAAACAAATAGTATCTTAATATCAAATTTATAATTAAGCAAGTAAATTTTTCATTTGCAAAAATAAATATTGTTAAATTGGTAAATATTTTGGCGTTCATTTTATTAGTGCCAATTGTAAGCTGTCCAAATAATCGTCAGCTTACTGTACAAAAAGACAGATAAGACCAGGATAGCAGAAAAACCCAGGAGTATCCAACTCCCATACTCGGCGAAGCAGCCACGTAATAACGTAACCTTACACAAGTAAACAGAGGGGCATGAATTACGAGTTTCCTGCGTCCAGGTCGTTACGACTCCCATTGGCTGCCACCCTAGTAATTATCGTGTCTGACACATACTGGTAAATTGATGTACCTTGCTTTCTAATAATCAAGAAAATGTACTGTTAGGCCGGCTATAGAAGACTCTATCTACTTAATAGAATCTAATGAGGCTTCTTTTAAATTGTCAATTTAAAAAGTTGTTACTACTTTGTATGTTTCCTGAGAAAACATTATTTTAACTTTCAAAAGTATTAAAAATCTAAATAGATTTTTTTATATCTAAACACAATATGTTATATTTCAGACATATTAAATTATATTATACCTGATTGTTGAAATAATAATAAATATCTATGTATTATCATAACTAATGACAATAAGTTTAAAAGTTAAAAACTTTGTAAAAATCATCTAAATACCACAAGTATAAATTATTAAAAAATGTCCCAACTGCACAAATTACGTAGGCACTAAGTTAAATTATATAGTTATTGTTACAAATTAGTATAATTAAAATAAACATACGTTTGACTCTTTCCTCGTGCCATTTTCTTCCAAGTAATGTAAACACAAAAAATAAATAATCACTGGCCGGAACAGTTCAAATTATTTTTGTAAAAATCACAAAACCACAAAAACACTGGTCGTTCGTAAAATAAAAAGTTCGAAACTTAAAAAATATTTGGCGGCAATCAGTCACATGAGCGCGGTTCTTGTGAGGTCCGTGTTACCACTCTCCGAGATCTCAACTCGATCCGGACGCGCCAAACGCCCTACTTCGGCCAACCAGTTGATCAAGAAAGACAGAGATAAAAAATCAACTTCAACTCTATGTAGAAAGAGATAGCAAAATAACTCATTACTTACAAAACTATTGTCTTTACAAATTTCCTGAAATTTGATTAAAAGTCCATTTCGGGGGACCATCATTTTTATGGAAATGGAATAGGTATGCATTTAGTCTTTAGGACCTCGAAATATATTTATTTAAAACAATGGCGCTTGGCGATTGTAACGCCATCTATCGTTACGTGCTTGCTTTATGAATCAGGTACATTCATATTGTAAGCAGACAGGCATGCTATTTCACAGTGCTATTCGAAATACTCGATAACGCAATAGATGCCAGTAGCATACTATAGTTATATCCAATTTAAAAAATAATAGACACACATACTAATCAAAACATTCCAGTACTTGGCCCTGTAGAGCACATGCTATAGTTACTCGGGTACCTACACATGACAATGACAATACTTAATATGTTTCACAGATAGCGTGTGTTTCCTCGATTAGACACAACTAGATAGGAGTATTTAAAAGGTTGTTTAAATAATATATTACACCCATTTTATATTTTAAAAAATTAAAATGTAATCATACACGTAAAATGGTCGGGAGACAGCACTATGTTTTATTACGCGAAAAACAAAAATTCTCTCATGTTCTCATCTAACATCTATATAGAGGTATATACAATGTCAATTCAATTGATGGATTTGCTAAGCTAGTCGTGAATTCTTTTGTTAAATTAATTCATAGGGGCTGGGGTGAAGGAAAGAAGAAATACAGTATTTAACTACGGTGAATTTCTTACAGCTGACATTATGATTATAAGTAATAAAAATATAGTATTGGCAGAAAATATTTGTACTTAGTTGAGACTTATCCTTAGTTCGTCCCTGCAAAATTCTGCCATTTCTGTTCATTCACGGAAATTAGTAAATTCATAATAACTATTAATAAATGAACCTATGTAATTGACATTACGTGAATAGTTATAAAGTTTAGTTCCAAATAGGATTTCATCATGCAATTACACACGTACCTATTTTCACATATATTTTAAAAATAATAGTAAAATCTGCACTTACACTTTCAGCTTCTTCCCTTCCGCCTGTGAGATGGTGACTGGAGGCGGCGGGAGGTCATCCATCGGGACCTCCTCATTTGGAGGGGAGGGAGGAGACTTGTCAAACTCGGCTATCGGGGCTAACTCCGGCATCGGTGACACCGAATTACTGTCCATAGCCGACAACTTTATGGGAGACACTTTGGCTATTTTGGCGGCTGGCTGGCACCCCCGGGTGTACCGGAGGATCTGACCACTGGAGAGGTGCGAACCCACTCGAGCACACACTGGTCACTTCACGACTGTTCTCACAGTATTCCACAGCACAAAGCTTCAGTTCACAAATTGGCGATTAAATTTCCACGCGTCTCAGCACGAACTTGAAACCTGTGAAAAGTTATCGAGTTAGTTATGTAATTTGTATTTCTGACAAAATAAATTTCATTCATTAATATATAAAGTGCCTGTTCCAATATTTTTATAAGATTGAGTACAATACCGTTTATCATCATCAATCAGTTTTGACAAAATAATTTTAGATAAGTAGGTACTTATTACTACCAAGTTGCAAACGAAAATATAGGTATGTTTAAAATATTCACTGAAAGTATTTGTTGATGCTTTTATGTTTATTACAAAGTCTTTGACCGAACACGCGCTGCAGAAAGGAATAAAATTGACGTGTGCATTCAATATATCAATTTCGTAGTCCTCATATTTTGAAATATGAAGCGCTAAAGAAAATTAAATAAAGGCATTTGAGCGTTGCGAAACGAATTTCTCTCCGAAGGCCAATTTTCTCGGAGAACATTTTTCATTCGGAATAGTCAGATATTCAGTAATTTTGTATGCTTAGGTACCTACTAGGTATTTCTGTTACATGCTATATGGAGTAATTTTTATTGTTGTATAGGTACTTACGTATAACTTAAGGATTTGCTTATACTTTTACACAACTGACCAAAAAAGGAGTGTTATGTTTTCGGGTATGTATGTATGTTTGTATATATGTAAGTTTCTTTATTTCGCCATAGGTCCTGAACGGCTTAACAGATTTTGGTGTGAGAGGTATTTTTACATTCCTTGCATTCCTCCGAGTGACATAGGCTATATGATTTGTCAGTCGTGTTTTTCATTTTTTATTAATTAGCTTGTTTATAATGTTCATATTGCAAGTGAAAAAATATCAAATCCTTTAAAAAATTTAGGTCGAAGCAGGAGTTAAATTTTCAATACAGGAACGAAACTCAATTATTAAAAAATTAAATTTTATGCGCAATTAAGAAAACAAAACAGTGTAGTGCACGACATAAAGTAATAATTATGATAGATAACTGGGAATACCTATAAATGGTTTAAAATATATACAAATACATGCCAGTACGGCACACACGGAAGGACACAACGTCCTGCACCCTACCTATTATTACTGGACATTTGCCTGACTTTGACTCGGAAGGGACGGACAGACAGACCAACATGTGATGTTCCATTCGTTTTGTTTCTGAACTATAAACAGCGCTGACCACAAGTTGAAAGGACGAAAATAGAATAGATTAGATATAGGATGTTGATGTTACCGCTAAGAGATGCTTAGATATGAAGATCTGTCGAGCGTTATTATGAAAGTGAAGGGATACTTTCATAGTTTTGAATAATAAGAAAATTATAAACATCAATATTTTTATTTGTATATTTTCCTTGCGGCTTCAGCTTTCGCCCGCGGCTTGCCACACGAATTTCCACGAACATGATGCTTTTCCCGGGATGAAAAGGTACCTATGTCCTTCTCCGTACTTCCAGCTATGTGTATGTGAAACAGGGAAGATTGGTTAAGTAGATAAAGCGTGAAGAGGTAACAAACAAACCAACAAACAAACAAACTCACTTTCACATTTATAATATTAGTTATAATTACAAGTCCTATAATGAAAATGCTTTATTGTCGATGCTCTGATGCGCGTTATTTTTAGGCATTATAAAGGGATGTATTTTTTTCGACACATACAAGGTGCCAAGTGTTTAAAACAGTGTTTCCAAGCTATAATTAGTCACACGCCTTAATGAGTGTGTTTAATACGCTGAAAATAATGGTGAAAGCATTTTTGTTTTAGAATAAAAAAAATATATCAGCAATTAGAGTACCTACTTCAGACACTATAGAGTTTAGCAATTATCATAAATACTTCACGAAGAAATATACTTATATTTGTACAAAGGTATTATTAAGATATTAAGTATTTAGGTAGTTACATTGAAATATTCTGAATCTCTTGCATGTATAATGATAAATATTTTGCTATGTATTCTGCTAATACTAAATTTGGGCGGACTTTGATGATAACTGGATCCACATTTTCTAATAATGTTCCTTATGTTCCTATATCATATGTTACAACTGTATCAAACAAAATATTACAACTACAAAAATATAAATTCTTTCTGCTCTATAAAGTTATGACGTATTTAAAACAATAAATAGTATAATTACCTTTAGGTGAGATTCCCGCCAAAAACTAGACAATCTAGACAAGTACTTTCTGCTCGTGGGAAGAGGCGCTGACTCCAGATCGGACGTTTTAATTGTTTTGTTGGTTTGAGTAGGGAAATTTAAATCCGTTATCATATCTAGAGAAGCTATGCTATAGTAAATTAGTAACTGGCTATATTAGCTTGTTTGTTAACTCTTTATTGCACATACACACAGAAAGAAAATACAAAACATAGTAGGAAACAAAAAAAAAAAAGAGAGGCATACAATGGCGGACTTATCCCAAAAAGGGATTTCTTCCAGACAACCAAGTGTTTGAAAGGAATATATTGAATGAAACAGAGAATTCTAGAAGGGTACAAGGCACAAGGGTTGTAGCGTAAGGCAAAAATTAGAAAAAGAATAGAAGAACATAGGAGAGAGAGGTTAGACTACATATCAGATATACAGGGTGTTTTTTAAATCATTGGCATCCTTTCTACTGGTGAAAGTACTCACTTGAACATGACAGCACTTTTTATAAACATATGTGAAAAGATTTAAAAAACATCCTGTATAGGACACTATATTAGACGGTTTTTACTTGTAATAAACCTTAATCCCCTTTGCTAGAAGTCTGTTCCTTGGGTCGGTCGGTCGAAATGAAAACTAATGATAGTAGAGTACACACTGCTGTAGCTGCAAGATTTTAGTAGAATTTATTGTTGTCCTACGTAAGTGATATTTGCACATATACAGGATGTTTTTTAAATCATTGGCATCCTTTCTACTGGTGAAAGTACTCATGAACATGAGCAACTTTTTGTATGAGACCGACTCAATCCGATGGAAAAAAAAATCAGCTGTTCCATACATTTCGGGTGAGTAGGTATTGGAAAATAGTATGGAACAGCAGATTTTTTTTTCCATCGGATTGAGTCGGTCCCATACAAAAAGTTGCTCATGTTCATGAGTACTTTCACCAGTAGAAAGGATGCCAATGATTTAAAAAACACCCTGTATACACAAAATGTTGTAAATTAATTCAATATTTTTGCTTAGAGCCTATGCAGGTACTCACTAGATTTTGCGTAGGTATATAACAATTGTGCTCAGTAGTCAGCAATCGGCTTAAGATGTGGAGAGATTACCCGTTAGGTAAATAAAAAGACTTTAGTAGATTACTTCGCTGAACTCAGGACGTGAAAAAGAACGAATGAAGAAACGTATTTTTCAGTTGCGCAGAAAAATAACGTCTGCCGCGGGAGTCGTAGGGGGCGTGAGATAATGCTGAGTGCACACGAGCGTGCAGAGTGTCTCGAGGAGTGCCGCAAATGAGGGCACAGTCCTCCACAGCCACCACCTAACGATGGTTTATTTACTTACTTCATAAAACTATTCCAAAATTAAATCTTTTTCGCATTTCATTTCATTTGCAAATAATATCTCTGGTTTGTTCTGGGCTGCCAGTATTTGGTTTGCAACGATTTTGTATTACTTTCTCCCATAAACTTAGGATATTATAAGTCTATGCTTTCTCCATAAAACTGTTTATCTATTTCTATTTTATTCACAAATAATTGTCTTGGCTGCCAGTAATTTAGGTTTGAAATTCGGGTTCCTACTGTTTTAAAGGTACAATACAAAGACAAAACTTTCACCACCACCGGTATTCGGAGTTTGCTCGTTAGTCAATCTTTTAACTAACATGTATTTGACTGTTATATTACACACAACAATATACGTCAAGTGTACAAGTATACCTTGTATAATATTGTAAGCACGCCAAGACAAGGAAGACAATAGATGGTATGGTACTCGGCAATGGAACATGCATCAGCTATTGAATGGATAAATAAACCCCATCAACCCTCTAGATAAAAGATTACTTTTAATTTGATACTATTAATGGATTATTATAATTACTGATATTATTAGATTACTTATTCTTATTTTATTAACTTTTGTAAAAATATTTTTGTTTTTCGTTTTATTTGAATCGAAGTAAAGCGTGCTGTACCAAGCACCGCCGACACTGCCCGACTGATGGCAAAGAACAACATTCATTCGAACTTCTACGAATTAACTTATCTATCAATAATGGCCGTCCTAGTAAGAAAACTAGGTGTTAGAAACATAACGTTAACGCCAATAATAATAGTCAAGGTTCGACTGATGACTGAATAAAAATAAACCTCTTCAATGCCACCCGGAACGATGAACTGAACTAATAACCCGCAGAAAGGAGGCTATTCTCAAAATTGGTAGAAAAGAAATCAAGTGAATTATGACGTGACTTTTATAGGTTACAATGATAATGAATTCATTATAATTTCATAGTATCATCGAAATTACATTCATAAAAAAATGTTGGAGGAGATACGCGGAGATATTTTGCCTTAATTAGAATTACGTTATGTAGGTATGATATTTAGGTTTCAGAAAAAAATACCGAATTAGTAGACAAAAATAATACAAAGTATTGGAAGCAGTGTAGAGCAATGGCATAAAATATAATTGAAATAAAAAACATCAAAAAAATTATGATGCTATAATTAAAAAATCAGAAACTACATAAAATGATAATAGACCTTTCTAGAAGGCCACAATAATGAACTCTACGAACGACATTAATGACGATATTCGGGGCAAGTGACAATAATGTCTACCGCTTGCTTTATACGGAAAATTTATTATTTCAGCGCGCTCCCCAAGGTCCCGGGGAATTACTCAACAAGCAAATAAAACTCATTTCAGTAACATCGCATAATATCCTGCCATTCATTCATCAAAGTCAATAATTCCGCGATTTTTAGACTTACATAATTCAAACGCTTGCGTTGCAATCCGTCATCCTGGTCTTCTCTTATAGCTGTTCCCGTTCCCGGGCGTGACTCCACAGGATTAGGGTGGCTTATGATGAAGAGAATAAGAGAAATTATCGGTCGGGAAGGTGTGCGAGGAAGCGAGCGGTGGAATTGGCCTCAAATCAGACCGCGGAAGATCTCCTACGCTAGCTGAGGCTGAGATCCACAACTCCACCTAGGTGCTTTGCTTTATTTATTTATTTAGAAAGCACTAGATACTATTTTAATTGTTGCAGTTACACCATGATTATGGATAGCACTGATCAGTATTGGTTCACTTTAGAATTCGAATCTATATTTCGAATCAGAATGCTAGTCATTGTCATGTCAAAATTCGTATTTTGTCACATTTCCATTCCGGTAAAAGTATTATTACAGACAAAATTTGCTACAATAATGATGGAAAACGTGTTCAATAGAAAAACTTATGATAGAGTGACTCCCAACAGACCGGCGGGGCCGCTACTTAATTAAAATGCTACTTACTTTGTGCTATCCGTCCCATTTAAAAAACATACCGGGACAGTTGAAATATTTTTTCAAAACGGCTGATTACAAAGAAACTTTCCAGGGCCAGGCCGCCGGAGTCCAACGGCCCTGTTACCGCCGACGACGTTGGGCGTCACTCTTATGACTTCCAACATGCCGGTAATAAAACAGTTGGAAAAATATTTTGTCTGTACATTTTGTATTTTTGACTGAAATGGATAGAGGGACACTTAAAAAGAGATAATAACTAGATAGCTAAGTCAAATTTTTTTGGAATTTCTTTGTCAAAGAAGGCTCTGTTTGTCTGTACGTATAACGCAGTTTCACGCAAAATACTACTGGACGGATTTGAATGAAACTTTAGCATTTTGTAACGATGCTATTAAGCTTTATTAAGTCTGGGCAGCACCGAAAATAGGCTATACATTGATTTTGATGTTTAAGGGTGGAACACTTGATGAAGAACCATAGACAAATATGAACATGAAACTATAAGAAATTGTATGGAAATAAGGTACCTTTACGCAATAATGTTTCTGCATTAAAAGTTTATCCTATTCTGCCAGCATTAAGGTTAAATAAATAAAATGGCTGTTATTTGGTTGACGTATAATTCTGAATCATGAAGATCAGAAATAGGATGTAAAGAACTCCTATTTTGTCTCTTGGAGTTCTTCATGATAGGAGTGTAGCTGGTCAGCTACACACTTTATCAATAACAAAAACCTGATGGTTACATACAATGGTTCTAGGCAAAAGTCGTTCAAATCAGATGACATTTTTTCTGCTGAACTACAGTGTTGGAAAACATGCCGGGGCCGTTGAAAGATTTTTTTCATCTAACGGCTAACACTCACCGCGGGTGAAGCATTTTTCCAGCGTACAACCGGAACGAGGCCATAAGACCGTTGGAAGTCAGCTCACTCTTAAGGTTAAATAAAACCTCGATTGGACGAATACGGATCTATTTAGTTACTGGCAAAAATATCAAAACAAGTTGCTCTAAAGCCAATTTTCATGAAAAATGAATTCAATGGCTTTTAAAGGAAATACTTTGTAAACTTTTTGGATCAACTTGGCTGAATTCCAACCGACGATAAACATGATAAGCAATATGCAATAAACAAGATTACTCTAATACGCTGTTGTTGTGAAGTTTGAATGCACTTTCTTTTTATCGCCTTCCTGAGTTAGTACGAGTACTTAGTTGCAGTCGTAATCGTAATTAAACAAGTACACATGTTACACTTTTATGTCTTCCCACAATATTCGACTAGTGCATAAACTAGGGAAGTATATATTTTTTTATAATTAAATATGGGTTTGCTCTTGACCGCAATCTTGCCCGAGGACAGAGATGAGGTCTACGATGTAGCGAGCTTACCCAGAAGCAGCCTATTCACTCTGGTTTTGAAGAGAGTCAGGTTGTACGT
Source organism: Ephestia elutella (assembly GCA_018467065.1). Lineage (NCBI taxonomy): Eukaryota > Metazoa > Arthropoda > Insecta > Lepidoptera > Pyralidae > Ephestia > Ephestia elutella. The sequence goes on along the minus strand of CM031573.1, from coordinate 7,249,821 downwards.
GCTCGGGAACACAGACGCAGGCAGGGAGTTCCAATGCTTCGCTGTGCGCATTAGGAATGATGATGAAAAGCGCTTAAGTATATGACAGTTGTTACGAATTATATCTACTGTATCTTGCATTCACCACTTAAAATGCTAGTGCATCGTTGATTCAAACTCTCTTATACATAATGAACAAATCTCTGTATTGATATTTCCTCCTTTCTTCATTGTGATCATGAACGACTGTTAACGTTAAATGGATAATAAATATTGGAACCTTAATGGGTTCCAGTTTAATATCTACTTTCTTCTGTAATCAATCAAATTAAACCGTAATACAACATCATAAACCCACAGGATTGTTGCGTAACTTTATAGCTTTACTAGCTTTCGCCCGCGTGAATTCCCCACAATTTCCCACGGGAACCGTGCCTTTTCCCGAGATGAAAGGTGCCCTATGTCCTTCTCCGTACTTTTAACTATGTGTATGCGAAATTTCAGGAAGATTGGTTCAGTAGATAAAGCGTGAAGAGGTAACAAACAAACTCACTTTCACATTTATAATATTAGGTGGTTGAGCATGAATATAATTTGCGATGGAAATCGAAGCATCAGCCGTCCTTTCTATTCCAATAGCGAGGACACCACGGTTCCTTCAATACTTGTCTATAGAAAAAATGAAATACAGTTAGCAAAAAATGTTATGGTTATGAAGGTTTAAAATATTTCTATTTAAAATATGTATATATATATATATATATATACAGCATACAAAATAAAGATTATGATATTTCCTACACACAAATGCTTAACTAATCAACTACTTTAATGTGTGTGTAATGTAGCGATATTATTTTCCAACCACACTAATAATTGGAACAGTATCGTCTGATTAATTAGTAATTTTTAATGTGCGTCAAAAATATCACCGTAAAGCTCACTGTAAACAAAAGTGACCTGAAATCTGGGCGTCCTCGCGGTGACACAAAAATGTTTCCTACGGAAGTGACATTAAGTTCGTTAATGACGCAGGACCACTCCTGTGGACCTGTCATGGCATGACACTGTCACTTAGAGGCGACACCCAGGACTGTCGCGGAATGAAAACGACACGTCATTTCACTAATTAATAGCGGAATTCATTTAATTACCGACTCGTTAACTTTCCATTAACGTTTGGGGGTGTTCGTTTTGGTAGTACATATTTCAAAAATATACATAAAATGTTACTTCTGTTTATTATAGTAATTGGGGAAAACAGTTTGTCTACATTTAGAGGCTTTGACCTGATATAAATTTGTCAGCTTTGGAATTTAGGAACAAAAGTATCATTTATCCCATAAAAGTAGAAAGCGCACCCACTGTGCAGCCGTTTCTACTTCTATAATTTATCCGAACAAAAATCCTGTACAATTGATTGATTCTGACTACACATTAATGAAATTAAACTTACAGAATCAATTTTACTGAAATTCGATTTATTCTTTTTTTGATCACGAGCTATAACTTTTACTGTACTGGAGTATCTTTTGTCATCTCATCAATAAAGGTTATAAAGACTATAAAGCCTTTGAGGAACTTGGCAAGATACGCTTAACCTGAAAATGGCCCGGCAAAGGAGTCCCCAAGTACCCACTTGATTACATCCCACTGTAAGCATACAAGCAGCTCTTAGGCCACCGTTAAGCCCAATACGTGCCACGCGAAAATACACCTTACAATACAACGCTTATTAATTTTGCTATAACAATTTCGCGTGTTTAATGGTTTGAGATAATCGACTCTGTGACTTGCTGCGTTCGCTTTCAAGCTTATTTCACAATGCATTAATTTTACTAATAGTAATGATGCGTCCAATGGTGTGTGAGTAATATGAAAATTAAAAAAAGGTTAAGTAATATTCAATTATTAAGTAGATATCACTGTTTAAGTGATTATGTAAGCACCTAACAGTGATATATCTCGTAGATGTGACTGACACCATTCGCGGTCGAAACATAGCGTAAATAACTAAAATGTAAGTAATTTATATTTATTAAAAAGATTCTGCCATATTTATTTTTGGATTTTATGTCCTGCTCGCATGGAATTTTTTTTCACTATATCTAATTTCTATATGAGAGTATTCTGCCATATTCGGTCAGCCATTACGGTCGGCTAAATAAATCCCTCGTTTCCGACTGATTAAGCTAAAATTAACTCCATAAAGCTAAGCTAAGGGTATACATACATACAGGGTTATGTAATATACCTTTAGGCGGCTTGAAAAAATGGAAAAATTATTTTCAGAAACATAAAATAAAAACTTTTTACAGAGTCTCAATAAATAGTATTATAAATTCAGAATATATACATTCGCGCAATGCAACATTATGACACACTTACCCTGCACATCCCAGACAACATAGTGCAATATCAAGTTAATTTCAACGGCCCACTTTCGCACAAAGCACAGCCGCTACAAAAGGCTGTATAATAGCTGAATAAAGCCTATAATGAAACAGCCTCATTCAACAGCCTTGGGCGCTACGAAACCTCGTAGCAGGTCTACGAGCGCCGAATCTCGAGTTATATTTAGTGAGTCTGTAGAAAATTGAATAAGTAAAACAGCTTATTTCAAATCGAATAATTCGAAATATTCCTGCCGGTATTATATGGGTATATTAGGAAATAATCTAGCACTCGCTGAAATTACTCACTTTGATAAATCTCACGTAAGATTAGCGGGGGTGGGAGGTGGTCGAGCCAAATCCACCTGCTATCTCACCACGAGCAAATGAGAGGGAGGCGAAACATATACCTCACGTAAATAATCGGCGTACCCTTTAAATGAAGTAAACATTGCCTCAACATGTTCAATCTGCAAGTACCTAAATAATAAGTGATCACGGTGATTCAATAGTATTCCTAATACAACCACTTCGTTACACTTTCTGCACGGCATGTACTGGTACAAAACATCGTTCAGATAATGATGGCGTCTGCGACTGACAGAAACAAAAGAACGACGTAAACACTACCGCGAACACAGGAAATATCCGCGCTGGAAAGCAGTCATGTTTGTGGGAACAAAGATAGCTCGATGACAGCCTATCGATTTTTTTACTAAATAAGGTAAGATACCAGTCGCGCCCCGGGGCTTCACTCCAGTAGGAGTTTCGGGATAAAAAGTACCCAATGCTATTCCCGGTATTGCTCTACTAGTGTACCTTTCATCAATAGCCTTTGCGTGAATTAATACTCACATCCAGAATTTCGCATTTGAAGGATATATGGTATGGGTGATCAGGGGTTGTAAACAAACAAGTTTACACTCGAAAAACGCGTTTTCCGAGAAATGAGATCTGGATGATAAGATGAATTTTTAACTTCAAAGCACGCAGCCAAGGGAACTTCAAGCCTACTTGGAATTTCAAGTTGAAATATACTCGTATTTATCTTAAAACCTAGATGACGCTCTAGATAGATGCAGCCACTCTCGTATTTTTAGGGTTCCGTCGTACCTCAAAAGGCAAAAACGGAACCCTTATAAGATCACTTTGTTGTCCGTCTGTCCATCTGTCTGTCAAACTTTTTTTTCTCAGGAACGCTTAAAGGTACCAAGTTGAAATTCATATCGAATACTCGGATCCACTGTCTCTTTCAGCAAAAAAATAATCAAAGTTATACGTCAATGTGATCAAGAGATATAACCGTAAATGTTACGAATTTTCGCATATTTTGCGATATCAGGCAGCAATGAAAACCTTGGGGTACTTCCCGTTGTCCTAAAATTATGAAATTTGGCAAAAAGCATAACAGTACTTACCTATACAGGAATAAATCTGAAAATTGTAAATATGTTGTTGGAAGTCTAAAAAATGGTGTTACAAACTTATTTTTGCGCTGGATTCAGTATGAATCTTAGGGATCGAACTGCAAAGATAAGTTTGTTTTTTAAACTAGTTGGTCTTTAAGTTAAGGCTACAATGTGAGATGCTTTACGTGATACGGAACCCTCGGTGCGCGAGTTTGACTCGCACTTGGCCGGTTTTATTTACGGTTTAGATTTGTTTAACAGTACATAAAGACGGACAATTCATAGATACACTAAGTATAGAGGTATGTAACAACGTATGAGATTAAATGGAATGGGCACCATCGCAGTCACTCAAGACCATTTGCAATATGAACAATGTTTCCGTTGTTTGCGATCACTAATGTGGGGAGCTCGGCGTGAGAAATAAACGACTACCTATATACTGTATGTAGCAGGTGTTTATCTAATTTATAGGGAAACTTAACGCTAATGCATCGATACATCCTAAAGAAAATAGGCACCTAATAAACTCAAAGACAGAGACAAACCAAAAAGAGAACTTAAATTAATCAAATTGTTTTATTTTTCATATACTTGGTGTCTCCAATTTTAACTCTGAGCTAATATCGTCGTACCAGAGAAGCTACAAAAAAGCCGTACGAAAATCTATAAAATAAGGAATATCAATCCACACCTATACACCATTCAATTCAAGCAAATTTTCTAAAATAACGTACTTCCTTTGAACGCTAACGGATATGGTATAAAATAAAATAAATTGAAAGAGCGTTGGATCAGATCCAATTTAGATACAAATATTTTATAGATAGGTATCGTACAAATACACGATGAAATTCAATAGAAGCTGCATATCGTAGCAGTACTACTTCAGAATGCAAAGATTGAAACAACATGGAATATCAATTGAAAGAAAAATACCTATAACAGAAATTCGCATATAAATCAAACCTTCATTTCAAGAACAGACTTTTGCAGTCTCTATCCAGAGATTTATATCAAATTTTATAAAACCTGCAAAGTACCTACTAACATTGTAACATTTCGCATATTAAGATATATTTACCAAAAAAAAAACAAATGCAACCGCAAATTAAAACACTTAGTTTAAACAGACAACAGAAAGTAAGCAAAATCTTTTTCAATTGGCAAATTGTATTCTAAAGGCGTACTTTGAGAAAGTATTACGTGGTGGGAATAATTAGTAAGGTATTTTATTTATTTTCAATGTTGATCTCAGCGCTGGCCTGTATCTAAGACCCAAATCTCATGTGGGAAAGTAACCGAACTCAAACAAAACATTGTACTTATGACTGAATTCAAAGAATCGAACTTTCATTGGAACTGTCGTGAAATTATTTACTTATATGGTATGTTTTTTCTAATAATGATTTCTTAATACCTATAAGTAGATAGATACGTACGTAGATATGTACTGTATAGTCCATAGGAGAGGATAAATCTATAGCCGAAGGACAAAATTATTGGAAAAGAACTATTATCTCGGCTTAGTCACTTAAGTTTTTGTTTGTTTCGCCATAAAAAAGTTTTATGACTTTATCACTGTACGACGAAGTATTTGGATTGGAGATAACTTCATACTTGGTACTAAGTTTTGTACATCGTAATATGTTTTGGATCGAACAAGTTGATCAACTGGCGATCAACTCAGTGCCTTGCGTTTTTTAACTCAAACGCGAAATTTTGGTTGATGAAATTTAGGGCACAGGTATAGAAACATCGGTGTTGAATGACACTTAGTATTAACAATAGGTAGGCTAGTTTTCACCCCAAAATTCCTACGGAATTCTGGGGTCAAGTTAATTATGTTTTTGAAGATTGTAAATTTATTCAAATACAACTATCACAAAATGTTCTACCCAAATATAGAGATAAGTAGGTACATCTATCAAAGACCAAACAAAAAGAAAAATATTTACATTCTCATCAATCCGTATTTATCCACAACTGCGTGATTCAGAACACAAACATGTAGCATGTGGCTGCGAATAAAAGCGAGCAAAGCAAACTTATAGTGCCAAAGTGCCAATCACGAATTACGACCCTTTTCGGGAGAAGTGATATCCCTAACTAAACCTTGGAAGCGCCGGGAAGCGGCTAATTGGGTTACCCACACCAGAGCACCCGCGCCTAGGGTCACCAAGCAAATCTCATTCACACTTACTAGAAGTAGATACCTATATCCTAACTAATCCTAACTAATATTATAAATGCGAAAGTGAGTTAGTTTATTTGTTTGATAATGTTTGTTGGTTTGTTTGTTACCTCTTCACGCTTTATCTATTGAACCAACCTTCTTGAAATATGGCATACACATAGCTGGAAGTACGGAGAAGGACATAGGGTACCTTTCATCCCGGGAAAAGCACTGTTCCCGTGGGAAATTCACGCGCGCGAAGCCGCGGGCGAAAGCTAGTTAACCATCTATTAGCTAACTAGCTTTACAAACAAACAAACAAACAAACAAACCAACAAACAAACAAACTCACTTTCGCTTTTATAATATTAGTTAGGATTACTTAGTCAATCCGTCCTCTTTTGCAACACACCTATCTCTTATTAGGTACTAAGTGTACCTGTAACATTTCTAAAGGCGTGTTTTATGGACTCCTGAAACATGGGAGAATATTCTCAGGGCATTTTAGAATTAAACATAAGACTTGACATGAACCGTCTCCGCGTCGTCTTTTACAAATCAAATTAACCTCTTGTATTTTTATTATTTTATTTACAAGGTTCAACTGTAGTAAAAATTACAAATAAAACTAGAATAAAAATAAATACTTATTCTAAAAACGGCCTCCGTGGCAATGTGCCGAGTAGGCTGGCGGCATTACCTCGCTGTATTGCAATGCAGAGGCGTTGTGCGAAGCCACAGCATTTCGATCACAGGTGGCTTCGACCAGACCTCTTATTAGGCGTTTTCTGAACTCCTGCACATTACTATTTCCAAACAAGTATCTATATTCTAGCATGTTCAGAAATAACCCTATTAAGCTCTACATAACAGAACAAAAGTGTATACCTAAGAATGAAATGTTTATTCAGAAGTTATGGATTAAGTTACTTTATTTTACTTCACTGCTCCAAAGATGTGTGAGAATTTCACCGTAGTGTAGATTTACTTAAAATATAAATGTTTACATTCATTAAGATAACAAAGAATATACTCGTACCAATCTTAAGAGATTGAAATTATTGAAATTTCGACGCGAATTCACTATCAATTCAAAGTCTGTTATGGATATTATGCTGCTAATATTAAGTAGAGTTAGGCAGATTAAAGTCAACAATAAATGTATAGAATAGATGACTATGGTCATATAGATGGATGGATATGGTCATGTATTTATGTCGAAACGGTTATCCTTTTATCATCCATCCCTAGAACAAGCTCATAACGGTCCAGGTAAATCTATTTCTGGGAAGCTTGTTTATAAAGGTCATGATGATGATATGAACATTAAGGTTACTTAGGTAGGTTACGTAGGAATTCTCCCTCCATCCCCCTCGAATTTCATTTCAAATTAATCTCAGATTGAAGAAATACCATGTTAACTCACATTGACACATGTGCGCACTTTGTTAATGTAATCTGTGCAATATTTGACTTAAATACCGGCTTCCTTGATTTTATTCTTATTTTATTTTAGAGGTCGAGGAGCATAATCATCAGTGCATGTTTTGAGTCGAGAATTCGAGATACCTATATTTTATCATGATATTTTATTATATTTTTGATAATGATCAAAACATATATGTCAACATTGACCCTAACAAGTCTATTTTGGATAACACAGCCTTAAATAAAGAGCAAAATTATGTCAGTTCAAAAAAAATACATACAACACCTAGTTGACAATCTAGGCGCCTCGAATGATTCACAAGTTGATATAGACGTAATTAATTTAATGTAAGTGCAGTGCTGTACAAACTTGCACTTTCAAATCGTTTGATACTCGCTTGCAACTAAATGCCCGTGGCCTAACCAGTTATTATTTTATGCTCCATTACTTTCTGTTACGTTGGTGGTAAAAACGCATAACAACATACATAGTTGACAAGTGTGGCAATGGCCTGACAGGCCTGGACTCCCGAGGAGTACTTATGTTATTTAATAAATACCTAGCAGGTACCTATTTTATCTGTGCTAACATAAATCATCCGTATAAAGGACAATGCAACCAATTGGCACAAAAAATGAAACTCGTTGTGCATAATTGAGACCGATGCCAAACGCTAGTCCTAATTTTTCATAACAACTTTTACTATGGGCCTAAACAAATCTACCCTGGGGAAAAAAAAATACAGGGTAACAAAGTTTTAAAAAAATGTGGATTTATTGTCTTTTATACAAAGTAACAAAATAGTCATGGGTCTCCCCGTGCGCGTAGACTCCTTTTTCTTAGGTATCATTTAGATCGAGATATTTGAAAATAATTAAATTAACACAATATTGACAATGCATCGCAATCCAGTTCTTGTCAGAGCCAAAGAAAAAATTCACTACCCAGACTTGAGTTCTTCTAACGTCCAAGTGAAGCATCTAACGTCCAAGTGAAGTCGAAACACAGGAAGTAAGTCAAATCCAAAGTACCTAAGACAACCTAAGACGATACATTTTCAAATGGTTATCCATAAACGATAATTGGTAAGAATCATCGCATCAAATCACGCAAATTTTTAGCTCAATCGGAAACAGATAAAATTATTCTACTAAAATTAGTTTTGGTTAAAGAAAGACAAAATCTATACATATAATAAAACAGTAAAAATATTTTGTCTGTACATTTAGTATTTTTGACTGAAATGGATTGAGAGACACTTAAAAAGAATAATAGAAAGCAAAACATTTTTTTTGGAATTTCTTGTCTGTCTGTCTGTCTGTCTGTCTGTATGTACGCGTTTCACGCAAAAACTACTAGACGGATTTGAATGAAACTTTTTTTGTTGTATAGCTATTAAGCCTGGGCAACATATAGGCTATAATTTATTTTGAGAACTGGAACACCTGATGAAGAACCTTAACAGAACAGCTAAACTATAAGAAATATGGAAATGGTGCCTTAACAAAAGTCGTTCAACCTGATGAGCATTTTCTGATGACGTATAAAAATTGAAGATCTGGAACATCTGATGAAGAACTGCAAGAGACCAGCTACACTATAACATATATGGAAATGGCGCCTTATTAAAAGTCGTTCAACCTGATGAGCATTTTCTGCTGACGTATAAAAATTGAAGATCTGGAACATCTGATGAAAAGCTCCAAGAGATTTTCATCTAAAAGCGAAACTCACGCGGGCGAAGCCGCGGGCGACAGCTAGTTAAGTAATATAATCTAACGGGGATGTACCGCGCTAACGATGTAGGTACTTGTAAATATATGTACCTATGTAGGGTATAAGACAATGGCGGGAAAGTTAGTGAAAATGATTTTTCATCCTGACATTAAGGAAAACTTGGGAGATAAAGGCGCCCTGTACTCTGGTTTCGATCAGGGTGTGGCATTATAAGAATGATGTATAAGAAAGACGGAAATATTAATTAAATTGAGAAAATATTTACACTGAAACGCTGGAGTTTTCTTACAGATGAAATTGCGCGCGTCAATGATCGCGACTCGCTTCCTGTTTTGTGAAATATCTCAGTTCAAGTGCGGACAACCTCGGCAAAATTATTATGATTTGATAGAAAACGTATGCCGTTAAAATACAAGCCGGTAATTATAGTTTTGGTTAAATTATTTGACCAAGCGTGTCTTGGTGGCGATATGGTCGCGGTTAATGAAGTACCAATGGCACTCTATTTCTGTAGGTAGTGATAACTCAGGTATTTTATTAGACATGCATGACAGTGAGTGCAAATTGACAGATTTTCATGAAATGTATCTATGCAATAAGTTGTTAAAATAAGTTCAGAAAAGAGCTAAATCAAACAGATATCTAGCATTCGCCGCAAACACTATGGTCCGAGCAAACTCCAAATTAATTGTAGAAACATCAAGCTATACTCATGATTGTATGGTATACCGACGCAGACGATGATTTTTTTGTGAAATAAACTTTACAAATCACATGATCGTAAATCTCAATATTTTAGTTGATTTTATTTTGATTTGTGAATGTGTCATTATATTATGATGAAACCAGAAAGGATAGTTCAAATTTGAAACGCAGGTCCGGCCGTTGATACGCGTCGGATGCATAGAACATGGCGAGCGGATGCTGCGCGGTACAGCCTCCCACGGGCGTAGTACCGAACAAAGCGGCCCGCCCTGCGCGCTTCCTCCGCCCGGGCGGAAAACTCTTTCGCACCACTATTTAATGTATGGAACAGGCACTAGAATTGAGATTTTTAAATTGGAACAGGCACTTTAGTGATGGGAAATAGGTTTTATCGACGTACAGTTGAGGCGTAGAAGCGACGAGCGTGAGTCCGACGTGTGGCGTCGGTAGCGCGGTCCGCGGGATACTGCCGTGGCAGCTTCCAGTTCCAGCGCGCGCGGGGCTGCGCGGGCCTCCGTTTTCATTAACGGAGTACGCTCGTAGCTACGATCGCCGCCCCGGACCGCGAAGCTTCAGTTCAGCCCTACGAGATTCTCTGAAACGATCGAGCGGCGTACGGCTCCCAATTGTATCAATGAGAGCCCCCAGGGTTTTCTTTTGTTTTGGAATATACTGGATTTACCCAACTTTACATATGAATCGTCAACACTATTTTAGCGTTTAGATACATTAGAATTAGGTATATATTATTTTTATTTAATATAAAAAAACATATTTGTTTTGACGATTCATAAGTCTAATAAATATAGTCACTTACTACTCGACTACATAGCGATTCGCGTCCCAATCACAATAGGTATAGAAATATGTTCATTTTTAATATATCCCTACTACCCTTTATCTGTTAACCAATTTTACTTAGCCTGTCCTGAAAGCTTTTAAAAGCTCTTAAAAATATTAAGTAATAGGGCACTTGCTCTTAGCTTTTCACAAGTATTATGAATAAAATCTCATGACGTCGGATTTCTTACATATGTATGTAAAGAATATCAAGACAGGTGATGAGTTGTCTTTCGTAGGTACTCTATATTATGTACTTACGTACAGAGTACATTGCTGCCTAGGTTTATTGAACTATCTAATAAAAAACCTATAAGTACTTCATTATTTACTAATTAATGCTTGATTGATATATTTTTTTTTACTAAAGTTGGGTTTGCTCTTGACCACAATCTTGTCCAAGAACAGAGATGAGGTCTACGATGTAGCGAGCTTACCCAGAAGCAGCCTATTCACTAATTTAATCATTTATCAATCATTTATTAATTTCGTCATTATACTTTTGAAAGTAACTTTCTGCATAGATTGATATATAGTTTTGGTAGACGGGACATTTTGAAAGTACATAAATAATTAAAAATTATGCTCTGTTTGTCCGTGTGTCCGTAACTCATGTAGAGGTAAATGTGTATTTTATGCTTCGAATAAATGTTTTTCTATTTCTTATTTTAGATCTGCTATCCTGATTCCAGACCGCAAAGAAAGCGGCTTATAACAATCTTACTATGAAAATAACATTATATACTTAGTAGAGGTCCTATTGACATAATTATACGATAGGTACGTATGCTCTGCACGTCTGGAGAAACTTGGAACCGTTATATTGTTTTTTTTTCATATTATTGTGTTATATATAATAACTAGCTGTTGCCCGCGGCTTCGCCCGCGTGAGTTTCGCTTAGATAAAAAGTTTCGGATCTTCGATTTTTATACGTCTACAGAAAATGCTCATCAGGTTGAACGACTTTTGTTAAGGCACCATTCCCATATTTCTTATGGTTTAGCTGTTCTGTTATTGTTCTTCATCAGGTGTTCCAGTTTTCAAAATCAATTATAGCCTATATGTTGCCCAGGCTTAATAGCTATACAACAAAAAAAGTTTCATTCAAATCCGTCCAGTAGTTTTTGCGTGAAACGCGTACATACATACAGACAGACAGACAAGAAATTTAAAAAAAATTTTTTTGCTTTCTATTGTTCTTTTTAAGTGTCCCTCTATCCATTTTAGTCAAAAATACTAAATGTACAGACAAAATATTTTTACTGTTTTATTATATGTATAGATATAATTAATATTTCATATAATTTTAGCTCTTTTAAATAGAAAAAAAATATCCACCCTTTGAAAGCATTGATTTTAAGAGCCCGCACTAGGCCAATGACAACTAAGATTTGCCCCCGCTACCTGCTACCCAGTTCGGTGGCACGCATCCAATCCGCGTTCTAAATAAATGCTCGCGGGGTCGCGGGCGGCGCGGCGGCTCAGAGGCGGATGGTTAAAGCATGCGGGCAATTATACGTATTATTTTTTAAAAAGCTTTATAAAAAGATATTTAAAAAAGTAAGTAACATAATCCCTGCCTTATCTATAGAGTACTTTATACAAAAATTTTCAATCTTTATTTTAATGTATTGCTTGAATAATAGCAGTTTAAAGTGTTAATTATAGGTGATTTGGAGGCAACTTCGCAATTTTTTTCTATCAAGAAAATTTTATGCAATCGTGTTTTTGAGTAACATAATCCCTCGTGCTAGTCCTGAAGTTTGCTATATCTTAATTTTACATTCAGTTTTACATTAATGTAGATATTACAGACAATCATGTGAAGCAATCTGGCCTAGTACGGGCCCTTAAATAATATAAAAAAAGAAACATTAAAAAAAACATCAAAATCAGACCTGTATCTGAGGACTTTCTAGGAAAAACTCATTAACGTTGACGCCGCGCGGTAATTCACATTTTTAGGTCTTATAGGATCACTCGTGCGTCTGTCTGTCTGTCCGTCCGTCTACTGGACCAAATCAGATGAAATTTGATAGGATGGCGTCATCCTGTGACCTAAATACAGATGTGCAAAGTAAATAAATGTATTTTTTTTAAATAAGGGTAATTTTCGGGGGACATATTAGAAATTAAAGAAATGTTTTGCAAACCTTACTGTGTTATATATCAAATGAAAGGGCTCGTTATGAGGATCTCGAATATAGTTTTGTTGTTATTGTGAAATAGTTTTGGAAAACCTATGAATTGGCATTGTACGGAACCCTCTCCACGCGAGTTAAACTCGCACTTGGCCGGTTTTTTCAAATGGAAGTTCTACATGTACTTATATTTTAGGATAGACAATAAAGACATGTTTACTGCCATAATCATTTTCAAGAGATGAAATAAATAATCCGAATTTTGTGATGCTATACATGACAAGTTCTGTAGGTAGCACAAATATAATTAAGACTAAATAAATACCCGTTAAATTTTAAAATATTAATTTATTTTACATCTTACGCAACAATAACATAATGAAGTATAAATCAATTAAAATCATTTTTTAAATTTCTTACCCTTGTTCTGAACAGGTTTTTTCTGTTGTTTTAAGGCTCCCTTTTCTTTGAGATTTCCTATTTTCTTTTTTTGCTTCTTCATTTTATTTTTTAACTTCCTCGCAGCTACTGCTTCTAAATTTTCAGGAATTTTAGTTTCACTTTGACTGACAATGTTCACAACGCCTTCCCCAGATGATTTGTTTATGTTTTTATTTTTATTTTTCTTACTTTGACTGGGACTTGTTGTGTTATTTGAAGCCAATTTCACACTACTTTCTACTGGTTTTGTGTTGACTTGTGCAGGAGTAACAACTCCAGTGGTACTTTTATTTTTTTGTTTATTTTTGTTCTTCTTTCCCATTTTCTCTGGACTGTTATTTTCATTATTACTTTGACTTGCTATTTCATTATTTTTACTATTTGCTGCCACTTTGTTGTTCTTCTTTTTTTGTTTGTTCTTTTTACCTTTGTTTGGTAATGGTGATTGAACAGCGTGCTGTGGAGTACTAAAACAAAAAGTGGTAATTAAAATATCAAATATTATTATGCTTTAAGGAGAAAAATCTATGCACAAAAATACCAAATTTATTTCTATATCGGCTAAGCCAGTTTACTCTGTAGTTGCAACACCTGCTTATTGCATTGCTACTTGCCACTGCCTCTCTCCCCTTTCAATGTTGAACGATTAATTTCTCCTCTCTCCCATTTACACATTCCACTCTAACACACAACACTATAACATAACATATTCCCTGATAAATGATGCCGTAAGCCGTTTTAATTGCAACCTCAGAGAAAGGCCCATCGCGTTCATGAACATGATATTGTAGCTTTTTTTTTTCTGTGGTTTTTATCTACAATCAGCGATGTATGATTCTTTAGACAGATGTTTTGTAAGATAGCCAATATGTCGAGTGTGTCCTCGATCGAGGACCTCTAGTGTCCTCTATCCATTTATTTATTTCTTATTTTTATTCTATATTTATATTGTAGCTTAGTACCTTTTCTGTCCTGTCTGTTCCGACTTATTTTTCTTTTTCTGTGGACCAGAGTCATTAGTTACAGCTGATCTTTTTGCAGCACTATTTTTCTTTTCAGCAGCTTTTGGTGCTTGCTCATCAGCTGAGTCAGCATCACCATTCTGCTTGGCTTCTGGGACTGTTTTACTTTCTTCTTCTTCATCATCTTCATCTTTAACAGGTTCAGGCTATAATTTAAAAAAAGCAATTATGTTACTGTAACAGAATGAGAATATTACTGGTTTTAATGAATTATTGAATACAGGCAAGACAGGGGATGATAATCCATTAGGATGGGTCATAATATGTGAATTTTCGCGAAAAGGTGGTTAATTATCTGTTAAACAAATGATTTGTATCGCAAAACAATACCAAATATGTTGGACTGTAGTGTACTATTGGAGACTATCATTTTTTACAAGAAAAAGTAAAAGTACCTACTGTAGACTAATATTTACGACGAAAAATATTATAAAACTTTTGCAATTTTTTCACGAATGCAAAACCGATATATAAAATATTTACTTACTATAACATTAGAGAATTTCTTTAGTTTCGCCACGAAGAATCCATCCATGTTATGAGTATGAGGGTAAAATCTTCTAGTCAGTTTCAATGATGGGTGGAACCTATGATGTCTGTATTTGACAAATCCCTCAGTCCCAAAATCAAGGCCAGTTGGAACCAATTTAACATTCCTACGTTTCAAGGCATAGTTCACCACCCATTCATTTTCTTCAGGTAATATTGAACAAGTGGAGTATACAATATATCCTCCAGTGCTTGACTTAGCATTACAACAATCTATGGCTGCTAACAGCAGCTGTCTCTGAAGATTGAAACACCTCTGTATATCTTTCTGGTCTTTAGTAGTTTTCACACTTGGATCTTTGGCAATTACTCCAGTGCCTGTACAAGGAGCATCCAATAGCACTCTATCAAAACCTTTGATTACATTAGGGAATTCGCGACCGTCATAATTACAGATCACAGCGTTCACTACTCCCAGTCTGTGAAAATTACCAACTACAGCCTTTGTCCTATCTTTATTTGCATCATTAGCAAACAATGCTCCTGTATTTTTCATAATAGCAGCAATATGAGATGCTTTACCTCCCGGCGCAGCACACATATCCAGTATTCTTTCATTTTCTTGTGGAGCCAGCGCCATAACTGGCAGGTAACTTGATGCACCTTGAAGAATGTAATGACCAGCCAAATATTCAGGTGTAGCTCCAATAGGTACTGTAGAACTGTATACTACAAGTCCTACTTTACTCCATTTACCCACTGGGTCAAGATTAACACCTCTATTGATCAAAGCTTGAGCTAAATCTCTCCTTCTAGTTTTGAGACTGTTTGTTCTGATAGTAACAGGCCTAGCAATCTCACTAGCTTCTAGAAACTCAACCAATTCTTGAACAGGAAATATTTGCATCAGCACTTCCATCAAGAACTCATTGTAACTGTAATATGTGCATAGGTCCTTTAGCAACAAATCTGTATATTCACACCGGGACCGACCCTCCTGTTTCAAGCGACTGAAATCTGTTAGCACTGAAACTACATCCTTGATTCTCTGATGTACTTCCTGTAAGCTGGTTGGATTTTCTAATTCTTCTTCTGTTGGAAATGCGAAGACATCCTGCTTCGATATATTCAATTGCATCTCTTCATCTGCCAATTTCTTGTCCAATTTCTGTTTCTTTTTGAGTTTTATATTAGCTTTCTCAATGGGAAGCATGTCATTGTCTTCATCGTCATCATCACCACTCTGGGTTTCTTCATCTGAGTCAGAGTTGTACTCTAGTTTTCCAGAAGTTTCTGTGCCTTCATCTTCTGATGCCGCTTCATTGTCATTATCTGAATCTTGAAAGAGATCATCCAATGTACCAACCTAAATTAAAAAAAGAAATGATTTTAAATGAAAATGGCATGAAAAAAAGAAAGATTATGCCCAATAGTGGATTATGAATTACTGAATGATAAAAATAGTATAATAGGACAGGCATTACAAGATACTATTTTCACTAAATAAATTTCATATCATCTTTGCACTGAAGAATAGAACAAACTAAAAAAATTATGTTCATGGCATGTTTTATATAAGGATATAAATTCTAAAAGAAATGGTATCCATTAATAAAATATACCTACCTAGTGAGAAATAAAGAAATAGGTAAATACCCTCACTAATAGGTATAACAAACTTAACAATCAAACTTATATTTATGTTTAATAGGCTACTAGCTTTCGCCCGCGGCTTCGCTCGCGTGAATTTCCCATGGGAACAGTACTTTTTCCCGGGATGAAAGGTACCCTATGTCCTTCTCTGTACTTCCAGCTATGTGTATGCGAAATTTTAGGAAGATTGGTTCAGTAGATAAAGCGTGAAGAGGTAACAAACAAACCAACAAACAAACTCACTTTCGCATTTATAATATTAGTTAGGATAAACAAAACATGTTCTCTATCAACAATGAAGTTAAATTAAACACACCTTATATTTCTCGCCAGGCCTTGTCTTTTCAGTTTCTTCTTCACTGCCCTCATCAGTTTCTTCTGAACCCTCATCATGTCCACTATCACTGTCCTCGTCTTCTGGTACCTTACCCTGTTTGCCTTTCACTTGTTTTGGCTTCAACCATTCCTTGTTATCATCAGTAAATCCTGTAAATATTTTAAATTTAAGAATATTATAAGCAGAACTCTATCGCTTAATAAACTATATCTTCAAGTTAGGCACTTGAAAGCTATAATACCTATTGTGCTACTACTACAGAAAAGCTTAACTCCCTAATGTAAGGTTTAGGTCATTATTATAAGAAAAATTAGGTTATACATTTCTGAGGAATAAAATTAATTATGCCACTGCAGTTCAAAGAAATACTAATAAACAGTATCATACCTGGTACATTTTCGTCATTTGAATCGTCTACATCAGAGTCCTCCTCAACTTGTGTCTCAGTCTGTTTGGCCACATTTTTCTTTGCCTGCTTGAGGGCCTTCCTCTTCTCAGCTATTTCTGTCTTCTTCTTCACCCTCCTGGCTGCACGTTGCTTTTGTCTATGGCTAAGCTTCTTTGGCTCATCTTCGTCTTCTACTGTAAAGTTGTTTCATAATGAGAATATTGAAACTAAAATACATCTAAACACCAAAACCAAATGCGGCAACGTGTTTGTACTTACATAGTTCCTTGCGAAAAACAGGATCTCCTTGTTTCCTAGCTTTTCTACCTGGCCCTTTTTTTACCTTTTTAGTTTCATCGAATTTCGCTTTACGTCCCATGTTCTTATTTTAATGGTATTTCCTTAAGAAATTAAATAAAACGAATACCACACCACACACGCATAGCACAAACCTTTGACAAGCCCGACAACGACAAACCTCAACTCTCAACCACACGTGTTTGTCACAAAAAGACATTGACAGTGACGTTTTAATACAGTAACGATCCTAGACTATGTATTGAATCATTCCTTATACCCCAGTTACACGTACCGAGTAAACGGGCGAGACAGTAAATCGCCGAGTGAATTCCTAGTACTCGGTGCGTCTGAACACTACGCCGAGTGCGCCGCCGAGCGTTTCGCCGAGCAAATGGGCGAAACAGTAGCTCGGACCCTGTTCTACTTACTAGGCCGAGTGAACGGCGAGTGACCTCCTCCCGCTTCTCAGCACTGTCTCGTGCGCTCACTCGGCGCGTGTAAACGGACTGTCTCGCCACTCGCCACTCGGTCATGCCCGTCATAACGCCACTGCCGCGCAGTATTTCACGTCCGCACTGTAGCCTCGCCCGATAAAACTGCACTGTCTCGCCTAAATGCTAGATGCGTGTACAGCTACTCGCTTATCTCACTGTCTCGGCCGAGTAGCGTTCACTCGGCGATTTACTGTCTCGCCAATTTACTCAGTACGTGTAACTGAGCCTTTATACCCCAGTTACACGTACAGTGCGACATAAAAGAGTAGAAATTAATTATTCGAGAACTAAAATGGTTCATTACCTGGCCAAACACAAAAAAAGTATCTCGACTGTCAAACTGTCATAACTTTTGTGTTTTATGTTGCTTATTAGTTTTCATAGGGATAATTTCGACTTCTTCGTCGTGTTATCATGAATAAAGTTATTCATGGAAGTGCCCGTAAAATAATTTATAATGTTTTCAAACGGTGCATGGCTGAATTTCAAGCTGGAGAGCTTTTGTCAAATTTGGATGATGTTTACAACCGTACAGCTGATTTTACTGGTAAATGTTGTAGCAAAACTTCAAAATGAACCATTACAATGTATAAACAACTAACATATCAGTAATTAATAGCAAATTATAATAGTATCCATTTATTTTTTTTATTTTTTAAGGTTATATTTTACGTAAACAAAAACAATTATATTTATAGCGCGACTACTACATCTTGGCGCTTAAAAATAGTATTAGCATGAAAAATGATAGAAATATTACTTTCTTTGTTTTAGGTTATTCAGAAAGCACAGTTCGTCGAATAGCCATGCACGGTTTAGAAAGTGGCAGGAAATTCTCAACACCGGCTAAACATAGGAAGGGTCGTCCCTCAATTATATTGGATGATTTTGATCTGTGTGCAATTCGTCAAAAAATTCAATTTTTTTATACCGTCAAAAAGGAAGTTCCAACTATTAAAAAATTATTAACTCAATTGAAAGACGATATTGGGTATAATGGGAGTCGCGAACATTTGCGCAGACTTTTAAGAAAGATCGGCTTTCGGTACCAGAAATGCAAGACAAACAGACAAGCTTTGTTGGAAAAACCTATTATTGCACACAAAAGGGAACAATATTTAAAGATCATTATGGACAATAGAAATTTGCCTGAAGAGCTCCAGAAAGACATTATTTATTTAGATGAAAGCTATATTCACTCCAGCTACAAGCTTAAAAAATGCTGGCAATCTATTGAAACTGAAGGTGTTACTACAGATATTTCGAAGGGTAAGCGATGGATTATAGTACATGCTGGAAACGAAAAAGGTTTTGTGCCTAATGCACTTGTTGTCTTTAGCAGTGTGAACAAACAGGAAGATTACCATTCCGAAATGAACCAAAGTAATTTCACTAAATGGGTTACAGAAAAGCTCATCCCAAATATTGCCGAACCCTCAATTATTGTGATGGACAATGCTCCCTACCACTCTGTGGTAAAAAATAAAGCACCAATATCATCTAACAAGGTTGATGAAATTAGGTCTTGGCTAGTAGAAAACAATGTGCCTTTTGACCCTAACTTGCGGAAACCTTCTCTACTCGCACTGGTAAAGAAACATAAACCCGAACCAATATATGAAATAGACGAGATTTTGGGTCAATATGATCATACCGTTGTACGGTTGCCACCTTACCACTGCGATCTAAATCCAATCGAACTGATTTGGGCTCTAGCAAAGAGGAAGGTCACAGAACAGAATGTTGGTGCAAAGGATATAAAGCAGTTAACTTTAGAAGCTTTTAATAACATTACAGCACAGGAATGGAAAAACTGTTGTGACCATGTAAAAAAATTGAAAAAGAATATTATGATCGTGGAAGTACATTGTATACAGACATAGACAAGTTGGTTATTCAGGTTGGTCCGGATAGTACTGATGACGATTCTTTTTCAGAAATGAATGATGAAGAAATAGAGGTGGTTAATACAAGCTTAGGTGGTAGTACATCACAGCAATCAAGTGATATCATGGACGGGGTAGAATATTTGGATTTTGAATTGCTTGATTAATTTAATAATTATAAAATAAACAAAATGCTATAATTTCCTATTTTTTCACCGAGTAAACGGGCGAGACAGTAAATCGCCGAGTGAAATCCTAGTACTCGGTGCGTCTGAACACTACGCCGAGTGCTCCGCCGAGCGTTTCGCCGAGCAAATGGGCGAGACAGTAGCTCGGACCCTGTTCTACTTACTAGGCCGAGTGAACGGCGAGTGACCTCCTCCCGCCACTCGCCGCTCGGTCATGTTCGTCATAACGCCACTGCCGCGCATTTTTTCACGTCCGCACTGTAGCCTCGCTCGATAATACTGCGCTGTCTCTCCTAAATGCTAGATGCGTGTAAACAGCTACTCGCTTATCTCACGCCGCGGCGTGAGATAAGCGAGTAGCTGTTTACACGCATGCTGGGTCACTGTCTCGGCCGAGTAGCGTTCACTCGGCGATTTACTGTCTCGCCATCTGTATAGACCTAGCCTATAATTCGCAAATCGTGACACGTCGGTGCATCGCGTGGTGCATCTTTTGACAGTTAAATTCGATAGTCATGCATGAGACATGTAAACTTTTCAATCATTAATCATGCTGTTTTTTTTAAGTATTTAATTTCGATTATAATGAAATAGAAGATTATTATATAGGCCTATTTGCATTTTTATTTTGTAATATAAACTTTTTACATTACTTTAAATTATTCACATGTAACAAATGAACTTCATATTTAAATGAATCTATTGATTATGATATATTTATGTGCGAGATAGATGTATTAGTGATTGGCACAGCCGACACTGTGCCAATCACTAATACATCTATCTTGTCATTTGTTTCTATCTTGTCTATGAATTTTCTGCTCACGCAGAAAACAATAGGACTTGGCCTTAGGACTTGGCCGTTATTAGTCCTCTAGTAGTAACGGAAAAATCTTTGAAGCTCTATGGTAACGATCAATAAATGACATCTCAGACGAAGGAAAAAAGAATAGGCATGGCATACCAACAAAAAATCGTGCATCGCATACCTAAAGCCGGCACCAACAAAGGATTTGGCACAAAGATGGCGGCCTGCGCGTACTAATAATAGTGACTAAACATTGTGACCGGCCGCATAACTGTTTGTATATAGCTTGTTATGCCCCGGGTCTATTCATGGATTGGATGACATTTTATAACACAGTTTTTTTAGGGTTCCGTATTATAGGCACGGAACCCTGTAAAATAATCAAAATACCCTTTCGCAAAAAGTTAGCAAAACTATTTTTTTAAGGGTCATTTTACTAAACTGAGGTACATTTTGCGAGCTAAGCTAGGCTTATTTTGTGGCAAAAAAATTTGCGAAAGCGTTATATTGCGAAAGGGTCATTATGCGAAGGAGACATTTCGTGGCATTATGGACTGTTAATTTGGGTTCAAAAGGGGTAGGGGCAAGGGGAGAGGAAACACTACCCCTCAGTACCACTGCCCCCCGCGGAACTTCACGACTGTTACTGAAATATGGACTTGATATTCTTCTCTTTTTTGTGTCGCCGAGTAAATTCCTGTGCCCTGTGCCCGTTTCTTTCCTTGCAAATTTCCGAAAATTCTCAGTTCTCGGGTTTTTAGAAAAAAATTCCATTCTTTTCCGAGAATATTTCCGTGTTTCAAAAAAACTTTCCGTTGTTCCTTTGAAATTTTCTGGAACGACACAACCTGACACAAACACAACCGGACGGTACAACCAAACCGCGATCCGAATCACCCAAGCTAAGCCCTTCTTGAATGGGTTCTTTTGCACCGCTCTGCCTGCTGTGTTTGAAGCGGTGCGAATGGCCGGAATGGCCCAATCACAGATATAAGAACATAGCCCAATCTATTCCATAACTGGCTAAGGCATGGAAGTACTAAGTACTTTCAGAGATGTGAAAAATAGTTTAGTAAAAGTATTTAAATGCAAAATGCAAAATACGTATTTTCAAAATAAGTTTTAAAAATAAAATAGGTACCTTGTTAAGCATAAGCACTTATTTTTATTTAACTGATTTTAAAACTAGTATTTGTTTAAAGAGTTCATCTTTCATGTTCTGCCTATGGGGCCTAATAATCATTCCACCAAAAGAAAATAGTCGTTCAACAGGGGCAAAACTCGGTAAGCAGGTATCATATTTAAGGAACAGTTTTTTACATTTGTATTCCTTTTCAAGGATTCTAAGGTATTGTCTTCATCTTTTAAATATTGTAGTGTTTCCAGATCTATTGTAGTAGTATTATCATTATCACTAGCTGCTGAAGAATCAGAGTCTTCAAGAAACATATAATAAGATTCTGTCCTTTCCTTTTTTTTATCAGAGTTTAATGTTGGACTTGGGAACTCTTGTCGTCATCTTGTTTTAAAAAAGAAAAAAAAAAGTGAGAAAGCTCACTTCTGAAACAAATACTTCTACTTTGGCATTTGGCACCTATTTCGTTTTGAAAAAGGGATAAGATACTGATGCTATTATGCCATCTTTTGCAATTATTGGCTCTTCTAATTTATAATATCTCTCAAAACGCCTATTAAGACTTTCTTTAATAACCTGAGGCTCGCACGGGCCCCAATGTAAGCATTTTTGTTCTAGTTGACAATGATAACACTACGATCACGATCAGTGCGTTCATAAATAAGGTACCTAACCTACCTAATCTTGGATTTAAGAATTAAAAAAAGAAAAATGAATTAAAAATGTAACAAAACTATTTTGTATTTTTTAAATACTAAGTATTTATATAAAGTATTTCATATAAAATACAAAATACACTTAGAAAGAAAGTATTTTAAATATAAAATAAAAATAGGTATTTTGCATTTTGTATTTGCATTTCAAATAAATGTATTTTAAATAATTCACATCTCTGATACTTTGTACGAAGTACTTATTACTTCCATGGGCTGAGGTAACGAAGGCATTTCCCCTGAGCGCTTTCTATGCAAACAAGTCTGCCACTTTTGGTGGGGGGAAAACGTAACATACGCACTAGCGCAATGCGTCGTGTTTGACAACATAATTTATACACAAAGATGCCAACCATCATCGTTCGGTCCGTTCGTTACGCCCTCATTCGGCCACGCTCTCGGCCGCGACGCTCACGAATTTTAAAATTTGTTTATCCTCGACGCTCTCGGCCACGACGCAACGGCCGGACCCAAAACTACGCACACAATTAGTATGAGCCAGGCCTTTGATTCTACAAATTACAAACGTTGATGTCGAGCCTCCGTCAGGCGTCCGTCACTCGCTCAAGGCCACGCGTTATATGCCTACCGGCTTCGCATATCGGAGACGATTCAACCGACAGTGAATTGCCTTGCCGCACGTCACATTTACCGCGCTGACTATAAAAAAATATATAATTTTAAATCTTTTGTTTTTTTTTTCGAATTCACCTCCGCTTTGCTCCTGTTTCCCTTTTCATTACTTATTAAAATTATTTACGCAGTTTCGAATATTTTCACAATGAAGTTTAATAATCGGGAATTCAGGGAGGGAAAATAATGCATCTATCATTTTATTAAACTGAAACATAATTGATCAACGAATGAAAAATAATTGTTTTTCATAAACATTCGTTTTTTACCAAAATCATCATAGGCAAAACCCTGGCGCATTCGCTCGATGACGCGGATCGCGCGGTGTGCAAAACTATCTCAATCTCTTTGTGCGTACTTATGGCACTTATGGTACATTTCTTCTCGCTGCAAACAGCTGGTATTATTATTAGAATTTTGTAGGCTATTATAGCGTAGGTATTTTCGCTTTAGTATTGATTGGAGTGATGTATCTGTTACGAAATAATTATTTAGTAATCTGTGCCTCAGTTGTGTCTCAAAAGCCAAAGAAATCGTAATAAAACATAGAAGTCTTACAGAGATGTTGTCACTTTATTTCAATTTCTTTGGCTCTTGAGATTGAGACACGACATCTACGTTAGTAATGAGAGATTTTCCGAGACCCAAATAAAAAAAAAATAGTTCCAGATGACTTCATAGATGGCGCTTAAGCAAAGGCGAGAGAAAAAGTTTCATACAAAAAGAGCAAAAATTCACGGGATTGGCATTTAAAAAAAATTAAACTTAGTGAAAAAAACATCTAAAAAGTATCAATATTGTGATTTGTGCAACTGTCAAAGTATTAGGTGATTTTTTTCTACCTCTGGTTGACAAGAAAAGCGCACCATAAAGGTTTAGCCAATATTACGACTCGGCTTTCATAAAACGCTATCTGTTGAGAATTTTTTATACTGATTTTTTTTTCTTAATTTAGCTGTCAGAAAATCGCTCATTAGTAGGAAGAATCGGCCCCCAGATCATATGAAAGGCAGAGGCGGATGCCTGTGGTGGCCTCTCCTGTTGATTAAATGCTCTAAGGTATATACATATAGGTACCGAAGTTCTCATCTTTTCCATTCATTTCAACGCAATTTCAACAAGAACAAAACGTGAACAAAACAAAACGAGTTTGAGTTTATTGACGTTTCTGACGTCTTGTCTTGAAATGATAGAAGAATGACTTTTTGTTTGGTTGAATTTGCAAAAAGCAAACGAAATGGTTTCAGGTGGTGGAGTGACTGCTAATTTTAGTGCGAATTTATTTAAAATATTTGATTTTGTAGTAATGTAAAGTACATAAATAAATTCTTAGTAGAGAAAATGAATTGTTTACATTAAAAATATAAAGCAAAAGTGAACAGACAAAATGAATCTGACAAAAAAATATTCTGCTATTCCAAGAATTATTTTTTCATCGGGAAGGTAATTAATTTTACGAATGGTTCTTTGATAGCAATAGTTATTTATGTTTTTTAATCCATGCTTGACATTATCATTTCTATATTAGAACTATAAGTGCGCCTTGACATCACCTCTTCCTGCAGTTTTCAGGGTCATTACGTAAATAGAAAAGGAAACAGTCATGATCATTGCCACGGCTTTGATCAACAGAAGCGCACTTTCATCAGCATTCCAAGGCCATCCCGAACAAGAAAATACTCTGGCAGACAGCTGGTAGGGTAAGTCATCTGACATTAACTATACCAAGATATGATATTCATCTTAAGTATTAGGTGAATTATTGTACACAAACTAGTTAGATTGTACCTAAATAGAAAGTTAAGAATAAAAATACACAGTACACACACATTAGCATAATTGCTAATAAAAATTGTAATTGTTAATTGATTTGGAAATAATTTGAAGCAACAGCTCTTTTGTATGGTAGGTACTTATAAGCTCAAAGATATTCACTATGATGATCTAGTAACTGGTAAGTAAGATTTGAACCAGAGGAAATGTATGGTCTCTGCCTGCATGCCCCACAAGAAACAGGCATGATAATATGTAACTCATGTTGCATTTTTAAACTATTTCAAGACCATCTGAAAAATTGTTCTTTTCATTGCAGATACACTATGGATCAAATGTTTGAAGTAGTCTCTGATGTTGGAAGTTATTATCAGTTTGTTCCATGGTGTAAAAAATCTCTAGTGTTCAAGAAGACATCTGGCTTTCTGCAAGCTGATTTAGTTGTTGGATTCCCACCTATTAATGAAAGCTACACTTCAAATGTTACTTTAATCAAGCCTCATTTAGTGCGAGCAGAGTGTGTGGATGGCAAACTGTTTGATCACATGCTAACTTTATGGAGATTCAGCCCTGGATTGAAGAGAGAACAACAGTCGTGTGTAGTTGATTTCCAAATTACCTTCCAATTTAAGTCTGTGTTCCATTCTCATTTGTCAAATTTATTTTTTGACCAAGTTGCTAGGCAAATGGAGAATGCATTCATAAAAGAAGTAGGGAGACGAAATGGACCTGCAACTGTTGAACCCCGGAACCTTCTTGTTAGTACAAATTCAAATCGCACTCTTAAAACTTGACACCCAAGATATTACAGGATTGTGTAATGAATGTATTTTATTTATTTTTTATTGTGATTGTGATATAAAAATGTATAGTGTGAATAACTACCTATATAAAATATTTTGTTTCCAGAAATATGGATGTATTGTGTTAAAATATGATAATAGAAATAAAAAATAATGTTACAAAAAGAAATTTAATTTACATTTGCCCACACTGAGATATTGTTACTGGTATTTTTGGTTTATTATTAGGTCCTGTTGGCACATTTTCTATTTTCCTCATTACTAATAATCCATCAATAACTCTTCCAAACACAACATGCTTATTATCTAAGAAATTACACTTTGCACACGTTATAAAGAACTGGCATCCGTTTGTGTCTTTGCCGCTGTTTGCCATTGAAAGCAAGCCTGGTGAGTCATGTTTTAATGAAAAGTTTTCATCAGCAAAAGTGCTACCACCATAAATACTCATAACTCCTGTACCATCACCCTGAAAAACAACATTATGTTAACCCAAGACAGGATATTTGATATGACTGTTCCTAATGTAATAATAGAATATTCTACTTTGTTTACATATATTTTCTTCAAGTAAGCAGGTCTTATTGCAGTAAAGAAATGATCAACAATCTGTCAATGCTTATTGAACTGTTTTTAAATCATCCTATCCTTTTCCTTATGATGCATATAACAAGCTATTAAATTAAGATAATTCTAGCTCCCTTGATTTTGTAGCTAATCATCCAGCTTTTTTTCAGAGAACACAATGTTTAAAGCACACCAGAAATTTATAATTTAATTAAAAAACTTAACTCTCATTTACAATAATCTTAACTCTCATAATTAAAATACATCTAAATCACAACTATGTATATTTATATACAGGACTTAGCTTGGACCTTTTATATATATATATTGCAGCTAATATTTCATGTGTGTGATGCTGCGGTTAGGGTCACAAACAGACTGATGTTTTATGTGATATGTTCACATAAAACATCAGTCTGTCTGAGATGTCTGATGAGATCATAGGAGTCAATTACCAACACTTATTTCAGTTATCCCATCCTCACACATCCACTCTGCCTGTCTCTTATTAGATTTAATAGTCTGTGCTAAGTCCTGATGAAACTAAGCATAAAACAACTTACATTAACAAAATCTCCTCCTTGTATCATGAAATCTTTGATGACTCTGTGGAATGTGGCTCCTTTATACCCCAAAGGAACACCATCTCTTCTATACTCTCCAGTACAAAATTCTCTGAAGTTTTCACTTGTCTTTGGAACAACATCAGCAAACAATTCGAAAATCATTCGTCCTATTTCCTAAAACATTTCATTTTCAAAATGTACATTTGTGCTACTTGTGGTCTTATGTTCTGGATTTAAAAGAATATTCCTTACCGTGGTTCCTACAGTAATATCAAAGAACACCACCGGATTATTCGGATTTCTGAGTTGCGATTGAATCTGATTCCAAGTCGGCATTTTTTAAGTTAGGTAAAATACTTAGGACAAAAACAAGTCTGCTTTGTGCAAACAAAAATAAACTTATTTTGAAAATTGTAGTTACCCAAGAAAAGCCGCTTATAATGATAAATAGGTATATGTAACCGAAACAATTTAATGAATCAAACACAAGTCAAGTCAACGTTTGGTAAACATAACCTCAACTCCATCAGTCACTTTCACATTGACAAAATGTCAATATGACAAATGACAAAAGAAGACGCCGCAATCCAGAGAGTTGACAAAATCTCCTAAAGCTGGCCATTGACGATCAGTTTTCGCGTAAAACTAGACGTAAAACTGTGGCGTCACTCCATTTGATCGTGAGTGTCAAATCATCATTCCAGAGTTTTAACTGACGACGCGCCACGGAAATTTTCCGTGACTACCATAAATCCAACGGCGCATCGCGCCAAACTGCCCGTGAGTGTGTAATCGTCATTCCAAATGTCGTCAGTTCGCTCGCATCGCCCGCCCGCGGTGATTGAGCGTGTTTCTGAAATTATGACTCCTAGACGCTGTGGAGATATTGCAGTTGGAAATTTTAATTCTTCGTAACTCATTCCCGATGCTAATTAACGAAGAGTGGTAGTCAATCTCTCATGAGGGCTAATAGCTTCTCTCATATTAGTATCCTGTTTAGCAATATAGCAATATATTGTGGAGTTATTTGTTTCAAAAGCTTGAAATATGTCGTTTCGTCCATCCTTAAATTATTTTGCCCAGTCATTTGGTTCTAGCGATAACTCAATTAACAAATTGACGTGATTGAATTGATTCCTTTTTTACACGACTGACCAAAAAAGGAGTGTTATGTTTTCAGGGTTCATGTATGTATGTAAGTTTCTTTATTTCTCCATAAGTCCTGAACGGGTTAACAGATTTTGATGTGAGATATTTTTAGATTTCTTGCATCCCTCCGAGTGCCATAGGCTATGTGAGTCAGTGTGACCGTTTTAAAATTTTACAAAATACCAAAAAATTGTCCGGTCAATACTAAAAAATACTAAAAAGCAAAATTCAAATAGGTATACCAAAATTGTACTAACATTTTTTTCAGAAATATGCTACGCAAAATACTCATTTCAATAACAAATCCGAATAAACGTTTTAATTTTATTTTATTTTTTAATAATTAGCTTGTTTAAGCCCATAATAGGTCACCCCTTCAGCCCGGCCGATCGAAAACTGAAGAGCCGGCGTGACGCCAGTGAGTGGGGAATTCTAGTCGGCCTAAAACCATTTGGAGTGATGCCACAGTTTTACGTCTAGTTTTACGCGAAAAACTGATCGTCAATGGCCAGCTTAATATAGAGTGATATGATATCGCCGCGCCAAACACACCGCGCGGTCCGCGCGGAATTATTCCGCAGTGAGAACAGGCCCATAATCACGAAAAATAAACAGATGATGAGACGATTTGATTGACAATTTGTTTGACATTGACAAACAAACAAAATAACCTGATTTGGCTTGTAGAAAGAAATAATCTGCAGACTCTGCAGTAGAAAGAAAAATTACCGAAAAATGGAAGAAAACTGTACTTTAAAGGACTATTACAAAGTTTTACAATGTGACAGATGTGCTACTGCTGACGAGATCAAGAAAAGTTATCAGCGTCTAGCCTTAACCCTCCACCCAGACAAAACTAATGGAGATGTATCTGAAAAGGAATTTCTGTTGATTCAGAAGGCTTGGTCTGTTTTGAGAAATCCGGAAAGCCGTAAGCAGTACGACGCGGAACTATCATGTCAAGAACATAGTGAGTTGCTTCTATATGATACAATACCCTTGGTAAATATGGTGCGTACTGCAGATTCCGATGTTTATACTTACAGATGTAGATGTGGTGGCAATTATTTTTTTGAAATTCATGAATTTATGCCATCACAAGTAGTTCTTGATTGTGATGCATGTTCACTTTCAATATTAGTAAATATTTAGTTATGTACCTTATAAGTATTTTGTTAAGTAGAAATTGTAATATATATATATTATGATTCCAAAAAGTATTTTGATAGTACTATAACCATAACTCAATATTTCATAATACAAGTAAAGATAATAAAGTTAACCAAATGCCACAAAACCTATATTCCAAAGTACTTTAAATGAGAAGAGACATTCAGGCTCTTTCCTATGGTTATTCATTTTCATTAAAATTTATGAACATTGTTCTTGTCAGTGGTATTTTCCTATGGTCATTGTGCAATAATTATAGCTATGTAATTGAATATGTAATCATTGGAATTAAATTTATAAAAAGTTCAATTAAATTTTCAATATGGGTGTTTTCAGATGTGAAAAATCAACCCAGTTCTAGTCTCGAATCTCATACCTGGGAAAGTTTGTTATCTCCATATTTTGAGTTCATCCTTTTCGCCTAACTGAATGGTTATTTACGAATGGTGAACTTAATGCCATATGGCATTCTCTACCAGTGAACCAATACATATGAATGGTAACTAGGTCAAAATGTCATCTTTGCACCTCTGACAGCCATACTGTAACTTAGAAAGAAGCAAATGGCAGAAGGACCAAAGTAAATAGATTGTTTCTACTATTTTGTCAGCTTTTTGCTTTTGTTAAAAAAATGCAATAAAGTTATTCCAAACAAACAAATGATTTTGGTTAAAATATTTTAAATCTGAACAAGGCTCAGCCAGGAAATTTATATTATTTTACACGTCTAAAGGTTTTGTTGTATAGTTACATCTGTATTGTTTGTTATGTTATTAAGTAGGTAATGCAATAACTACATAAGTAGGTATTTTAATATCAATGATATTAAAAATAACAATGGCAGCAAAACCTGTTTCAGTGTCTTGGTAATTCACAGGTTAAGTGACAAATTAACTTATGAAATCAGATCAATATTACTTTATTTAATTTATTTAGATTTTTCTCAGATTTGATAACTGAATTTAAAAGTCAAATAACTTTTTGGAATTCCTGTTATGTTATTGCAATAAAAAAAATATTATAGTTTTTTATAAACATGTGCATTTTTGTCATTTTGGTACAAATTAAAATATTTTGTCTTTTCAACATAAAATTGTTCATTGATGTTAACAATATTATTAAAAAGTTTGAATTTAAAGTTACCAATCATATTTTATTTATTTTATGAAATCATTTTCATAATTCTGTAACATTATGTGGTAAAGCTAAGAAAAGCATTCTCTCTCTCTCTCAGCCGAAAAGACGTCCACTGTTGGACAAAGGCCTCCCCCAAGGATTTCCATACCGACCGTTCCATAAGAAAAGCATTACAGAAACATTATTTAATCATTAATTAAAGCATTTATTTTTTAAGGATCCTACTTTTATATGACTAAGATAATTTTATTGATTGCATTTAGTTACCCCAAGTTTAATGTCAGGCAAGGATCAACAAAAAAAAACTAATTTTTAATAATACAATTTATTTTGTAGTTAGACCTACCTAGTGTACATAAATATAATATATTATCGCCAAGGTAAATATTGCGGTTAAACTCATACTAATGAATGACTACATTATAAACTAAGATAACATAATTTTGTACAATTGTAAATAATTATAAGGAAATGTTATATTAGGGCGATATTTTTACAATGTCAAAGCAATAAATTAATATAGGCACTAGCAGATTTTCGTAATTTCGAGAAACTTATGACTGTACAACCATTTGTTGTTAATTTCAATTTTTAAAGATCTAGGCTATCACATAATGCAAGTCATAAGAATTATATTTTTATTTTAATAATTTTATTTTTTCGTAAATACTTTATTGGCAAGATATTAAAAATACATCCATAAATTCATTTTGTAAATTCTATACATAGAGAGTGAAGAGATAGAGAGATAATAAAATAATGCTTGGTTAAGGAAATGCTAAGCAATTTGCCATACTCAAACCATTGAAACTGGCTACATCCATTTCGTTGACACCTCGTGCTATGTTCTTGAAACATAGCAGGGTAGCAATCATTATTAGGCTTAAAAACCTCGCAACACGTGCATTCATGACATTGAGATTACATTTTTATAGATTACCAATTAAAATATTGTTGTCAAAACTAACTTAACTAATAAATGGCATACACAAAATATATACAGATTGTGCGCACTTTGTACTTTATAATTAAAATTCACATTAATATTCGATATAGGTCCTAATACGGTCACATTCCATACACACTCTAGAACACATGTACGTCCGTTCACCGACCATCAGCACAGTCTCACTTTATTGACACATCTGTCCATGAAATTCTTCTTTCGCTTGGTTTGCGTGGCAGCATCTAAGGGTGCAGACAGGGAAAGATGCGTGTGCGCTTTTTCGTCCGCCTCTAATATGCCTTCGCAGCTGCGGCACCTACGTGAAGACTTTTCTAATTCCCCAGCGTCTAGATTGTCACTACTTTCGGATAGTCTCTCCGGCAAGCTATACAGTGATTTTTCAGGGGACGCCGTTTTGGATGTGCTACTATTAGACAATTGATCGCAACTCTGTGAAGTTGCAGGTAAAGCTTTTTCTAGGGATGATTGGCGGTTTCGTCGTGGCCTGCAAAACAAAAAGAAGTTAAAGCATATTAATTTCTAATTTTCTGTTAAAAGTTTTAAAAGTCATATTTTTGGTGACGACATAGAGTCTTGGAGAATCGCTTTCAAAATGTTAAGTGGCTCTAATTTGCCTTTGAAATACAAAACTTCAGGTCAGATCAATGTTTTAAAGAATTATCAAAGTGAATCAAGTGAACATTTTAGTAAGGTACCTAATAGGCGGCAGTGTGTGTATGGATGGTTCTAGTCAATCTGCCTTGTCGCTCCCCCGGCTTTCGCAAGAGGTCATTCGCTGGTAGTTGGGCGGGCCGCGGCCTATGGCAGCAGTACTCGGCGTCTGCACCTCGCTGCGACCTCGGAATGCTCCGTCCAGCCTTTGCTGGGCTAGATTCGATTTCCCACGAAGAAAACTGGGAGAAACGGGAACTTATTATTTACTGGCAAATAAGTAATACTTTTCGTTAGAATTTTGTGCTGTAAATATCTCTCGGGATATCTGTAGCTGTAGCTCCGCTTGCGCTTTTTTGTTTCCTTTTTATTTTCTCAAGGTGATCAAGTTAGTAAGGACCGGTCGTTGTGGAAATCCTTGGGGGAGGCCTTTGTCCAGCAGTGGACGTCTTTCGGCTAAGAGAAGAAGATCAAGTTAGCAGTCAAACTTAAAGGTCAATGTAATTATAAAAGGAAATACCTTTCTAGTTTCTCCACACAAGCATCTTGGTAATCGTGAATCCACCGCACCCCATTAAAGTGACACACAGCCCTCATGTCTTCTGGAAGTTCCTCCGCGTTCGGCCAGTCGAAGTTGTCGATGATTGGGACGATATTGCACTGCGACTGCAACGCTGCCACGATTTCCTGCAAAAATAATATAATGAAAATAAGTATTTTGGCTTCTCACTCAAACTGCCATCGCTATTCAGACATAGACACGATGATTATAGATGAAATAGAATTGGGATTCAGAGAAAGCTGATCGTTATTTTATGGAATTTCTTCTTGTTATTAAGAGTTGTGCGTTTGTCAGTGGAGTATATACACTACCACCGAGTCTAGGAATTTCAATCATGTAATTAATTAATTTATGGTCTATTACGTAAAGATATAAAATATTACACTCACCCTATGAACCCAGTCTTTCTGTTCGTTATCATTTATGCACCTATCCAGAGCATTGGGCGTCAAGACTAGCAGGAAGTGCTTCGCTTG
Organism: Ephestia elutella; assembly: GCA_018467065.1. Classification (NCBI taxonomy): domain Eukaryota; kingdom Metazoa; phylum Arthropoda; class Insecta; order Lepidoptera; family Pyralidae; genus Ephestia; species Ephestia elutella. The sequence goes on along the minus strand of CM031573.1, from coordinate 7,216,703 downwards.
TCGTATGCTCTGCAGCAGATTGTTATCGAATTTGCCGGCCTCTAGCCTCTCCACGTCTATGAACACGGTAAATCCTCGCAGCTGAAGGTGGACCTTCAGCAAACTGGCCAATTGAGACCCATTCGATCTTCGGTAGCTAACGAATACGTCTAAATTCTTCTCCATGATTTCTTCTCCTTTACTTGGTAGAGAACTTTCATATGCTGCAACAGATATTTCAGTTTGATATATTACGACAGACAAGACGATATTCCCTTCACGATTCGAAGTTTTACACATGTTCCAAATATAACTTATTTATTTATAGACGTAATTAATCACGTCGTTACCAACGACGATACTGATGAAATGGGTTAATGTGACAGGATGTTATAATCATAACTCAAAAATAAAGGTTTTTTTCGTTAATCTTAGGTTGATTATGCGTAACTATAGGTATACGAAACAAATCAGTATTAATAAATAAAAAAATAAATAAAAAAGGGTACCTAAGCTAGTTTTGAATTTTTTAAACACTGGATACATGGATAAAGCTAATGAAGTAATTTACTGGAGTCAAACATTTTTTAATACATTAACAACCATTATCGTTTAAAGCTATCTAATTGCAGTTACTAATGGGTGTTAGCAGCGAGTTCCGCAAGTGCGAAAACGCCGATTTAATTTCAACAAACGCATGCATATGTTTCAAATGGTGAAAATTACCTCTGATTGCGTTCAGAATCCTCAATCGATGTATGCTGTTTCCAATGCGACACTCGTTCTCGAGTTGCTCGTCGCTCAGTCCCCTGATAGACTCCTTGTCTACGCCAGCGTTCAGCATGGCGTACGTGTATATTGTGTACTCTGGACCAATGGTTTGCAGGAAGTCGTTCAGGCTGCCTGTGTCTCGGGAAGTGTAGTCAGCCATCTTCTTCAACTGTTGGAGTTCTCGAGTGAATCTGAAATTATAATGTGCTTCGTTGAAATATGCTTTCAAGTTTTTGTTGAAAGTAATTAATTCAATTTGGAGAAAAAAGTCTTTTGAACTAATTATATTGTTTAATGCAATATACCTTTTTCGTTTGATTCCGTTTTGTAACCCAATGTCCTCCTTCAGATTCTGTTCTGTAATTTGGAGTAATAAGTCTCCATCAACTCTGCTCTCATAAAAATTATTCGCATATTCTACAAATCCTATTTGTTTTACCCACTCCCTAACATCTTCTATAGACCAAAGAGGAACTTGTTGCGACAGCTTATGCGGTACTTCTTCGCCGATCAGTCTTAAAGCTTGAGCTGCATATTTCGATGCTACTGCATTTGGACAGCTTGCTACTTTCTTCAGTGATTCTATTGCTCCTATATCTTTAAATATTTCTGTATTTCCTTGCTGCTTCTTTATTCCCGCTTCCATGCAAAAATGGAAAGCCGCTAAATTCCTCGCCTCTTCTCTTTTTGAACTCAAAACTGGTACCAGTCTTTGTAACCAATTTTTACTTTGACCATGGGCATGTGCTAAGTTTGACTTTGCAAAATCAGATGGATTGTGCGTTGTAACGAAAGGTTCAACCAATTCTAGTGTACCGGATTTCAAAACAGCAGCTTCTATTTCTTTGTTAGCAACTAAAACTGCAATTGCCAAACAGGCGTAATACTTGATGTTATCGTCATTATGAAAAGCTAGTGGAAATAGCCACATTGGTACTTTTCGTTTGATCATAGCTTCCTGATTTTCTGCACCGCCATACAGCGAGAGATTAGCAAGCGCGGTAGCACAATGCCTCAGTGTTTCGACGTCATTTTTTCTGCACTCAAACAAAACTGCATCCAATCCTCCCAAGTTTATCACATCACTGCATGTACTTTCACTGTGTTTAAATAAGTGTTCCAATATGCCGGTGCCTATCCTTGAATGCTCAACTGAATTCGAATTTCTCGTACAAACGCAGGCAACGTTGACGACCTTTTCAAGACCGTTGTCTACTACATGAGCTCTGTTTTCCGTCGTAAGGCACTGTTCAAGTAGTTTCGCTGATGAAAATTGAAGTTTTGGATTACCGGATTCTAGACAATTTGCCATTAATATATCAAGTCCTCCAGATGCTCGTAAAGTATTGCAAATCGATAATCCGAGTTCATGTCCATGAGTTGGTACCGCCCATGCTCTCCTCAACATCTCATTCAGTTTGTCAAAATGTGCGGAGGCGTTTCTCATGTCTATTTGATTTTTCTTCCAAGATGTTATAAATGCATTCATTCTCGTGTTGTATTTCTGTATAGCCTGCTCAACATCCACTGGGTTAGAATTTGCATTTAATTTTTCTAAGTCTTCAAAGGTCAGGTTAGTCAAATCTTCGTCACCAGGTTTGATGGTTCCATTTAACAACTGACTCATCTGAAACGTAAAAAAAAAATATATAACAACTTTTAGACTTGCTGATAACATATCAAGGTCAAATTTGAATTTCGTGTGCGAACAAAGTCGATACATAATAGGTGATGGTTAGCATGTTTTGTTTTGCAAAATAGTCTATTCCGCCTGTTCAGTAAAGGTCATTTACTGATGTACATACGTATTTGCAGTTAAAGCGTAATATTTTAGCTAAAATAAATACTGACCTGGGTAGAGAGTGATGATTTCGTGGACATATTTTTGCTAGAGATCGTCATATTTGAATGAGCAATACTAGAGTGTTCCTTGTGGCTGTACATGCCGCTTGATGTCACTGTCTGCCGCGCCTGGGCTGTGGCCATAGCCTTCTTTTCAGCACTGAAGGCTTCCGTCTGAAGTCGAGAACTGGAAGCTGACATGTTGTTTGCTTCTTGAGCTGTCACCTCTCCCGATTTGAGCGATCGCTGCTCCTGATAGCGGAAAATACCAAAAGTTGAAGGTTATTATTTAACAAAACACTACAACACAACTCCAATGCGGCCACTTAATTATATTTTATCAACACTCTCATACGCGCGATTATTAACACATTCACGCCAATAGGTATCTGCGCTCCAGTAAACAGATTACTAGCAACTTAGGCACAAGATGAACTCCTTATCACTAAAGTCACTTTTGATTCATTAGGCAAATATTTGAAAGATAATTACAGCCGCAACGATACGCAGTTTAAGCTTTGGACGTCGTTTCGAAGACATGGTACTAATGAATACGCGGCCGGCACTCGTCTCGAAATAAAAACAATTTTATATAATAAAAAGTGGCCCTACTGTCGTATTGGATGTAGTCCAATACCGCGAAAAGTGTGCTTTTATTGATTTTTTTATTGTATGCTGTTGTTCCTTTAATTGAACGCTGAAAATCTTATTGTTGGAAATAAATCTCACCAAAGGATTTTGAGAGTGCGAAGCAAAGCGCGACAGGACTCCTCGGTGGACCGGCCACGGGGCCGACCCCCCGCCCGCAGACATTCCGAATCTATATTTAAAACGACTATTCGTGTATTAGTGCGCGCACGCGCACAAATTGACTTCCGCATGTACTCGCGCGCACGACGGTCAGGCACTGACTGAGAGGAGCGGCAGAAGCGCCGATAAGCACACAGATAAATGAGCTCACCGCCCCCGGAGATCCTCCACGTCGCAGCAGCCTGCTCGCAAAAGCGGCTATGCGGGCTGCCATAATTTTTTCTCCAGCCTCATTCGCTTAGTGCGTGTCTTCAACCATCCTACATTTTGGTTGTTGTCGTGGCGAGGAGTCGCGTTGTACTGTCGCGCTGTACGCGATTTGGAAATGCCGTGGTTGAGGCGCCGTCCTAGGATATCGATCGGTCTGAGTCGTGCGAGGTCGCGTCCTTCGGCGCGCCTTTCTGGCCCCGACGACGACGACATTACTATCACACGTGCGAATCCAAAATCTTTCTCTACTTCAAGTTCTCAGTCGGAAAATATTGTGATTGTAAACATGATTCACAGCTATACTGATTTAATTTACGTATTAATTAATATACGTTTATCTAAGCTAAATATATAGTATTTTGTACACTTACTTGAAGATAAGCAGCTTTCTGTTCGGCAGTAAGTCCTTCAGCTTGCAAAATCCTCCGCGATGCGCCAGCCGCGCTGTGCTCAGCATATTGCAGGTCACCGTGTTGCAGCTTTCGCATATTTGCGCTATTCGCTGCTGATTTAGAAGCACTGTATCCATCAGCTACGACTCTCGTCGAACTAGCTGATGTTACACGGGCGGTACTGTACTTCAGTTCATTGGCTGAGCTGGCGCCGATGGCAGCCGAGCTAGCTGATAATAGCGATGGCTTTTCAGTGATAGGCGGCGGCGTGTCGGACTCTGGGAAAGTCACTAGAGGCCCATCGCCTGAGAGCTCTGATATATCACCCATGTCGCTCATATCGGTGATTTCGGTGAGATCGCCGATACTGGGCAAATGTCGGTCCCCAAGTCATCTTGGTCTACAATGTTTTCCATTGAACTCCGCAGTCTGAAATATTAATTGAGTTCTTAATGCACTAGTAGCACAAAAAATATTATAAGGCGAAAGTTACACAAGAGTATTATGAATCGATTAATTTTAAAACAATTCTTTTGAGCAAATCGCGCGGAAACCGTCCTGTTACTTTTGTTTGTCGGCGTGGTACTGAAAACACTGACAGAATTTGCGGGTGGGATTTGGCCGATGGCCAAGGTTGCTCAGGTGAGCAGCTCTGACCCGCTAGCTAATGGAAGAAGAAACTTGTATTCATAATAGATAATCATTGGCATTTATTGCCTTGACCAGCTGCTGTACGCTATTGCTATTTTAGTGTCCTAGTTACCATATTAAATTGGCATGTCAAAACTTACCGTGTTCCAACTGAATTAAAGTTCCTAGCAGCTGAACTGCTCAAGTTCTTCATTTCGGATATTGAGCTCTTCAGCTCTGTGAGATCTGATTTCATTGAGTTAGCCTTCATTTCTGACGTCAAATGCTGCAGTCGATGGGAACCCTGTACTCTTTGGCTGCTTGTAGCACTGCTTGACGTCGTACTCGACACCATCTGTAATATAAATAATAATAGGTACTTGTAATGAATTGGATATTTAAAGCTGGAGCACTTATCATTATGGGGATAATGTGTGAACGAAAAACTCAACTTTTTCACTCAAAAATCACTTTAAATGCTTATCATATAAATAAGCAGAATTATGAGGTGAATGTATTCTGATAACACACATCTTCGTTGTGCGGAATCGTTATCGAGACTAGGACGTGGAGTAGTGGAGTTCAGTGCCAATGCTAGAGTTTGTTAGAGCAGGCGTCACGCGTCTTGGCGCACCTACGGACAAAGTAAATAAAGCCAGGGCTAAGACAAAATAGAAATACCAAAATATCAGGGCTTTTTTAAATTTAGGTGTCAGGTAATGAGTTCGTATAATTACTCTTACTCAACTATCGACGGCCGGGAACAACAATTTGGACATATTTAGATCCAGCTACGAAGAAGCGATCCGCCATCGCCATAACCCGTTTAATTATTGTACAAAAGGTGGTTAATGCAGTTTGCAAATGACAAATAACTTCTACCAATTTTGCTGTTATATATAAAAAGGAAAATATGTTAAAAATTCAACATTTTATAACATCCCTCTTTTTTTCGGGGTTAATAATTTCAGACACACGAATCAATTAATCTATCAATAAAGAATCTGTGTAGAAGCATTCACTCAAACTTTGGCATAGTGCATCGTGTTTGAACACCTAATCGAGTGATTCATGGCATGTAGGCGGGATGCATCAAATTATGCCCTTGAACCCGTGGCCAAAACGTTGCAGTTAGCTAACGAAATACACATTATCTTCGGTAGTCTGTGAATTTATGCGTGGGAGATCCAGTATCCATTCAAGTAGGTTGCGCTTAACTGCGGAGTGTCGCGTCAAAGCATAATAAATTCCACATGCCAAGTAAATCAAATTGTAAAGTGGCGGTAACTGCTGCAATATCCTTACGTAATGTTACTCGTATTATACAAAAGGAAACTGTTCCTGGGATCTTACAGTTAATCGAGTTCGAGTACTAGCCTGTTTTAGGGATTTAGACGTTTAAAACTAATAGATATTATTTACTCATTACGATTGATACTGGTATTGTTACCCTTTAGTTTACTGATTTTAATAAAGCTTTCATAGATTAATCATAGGTCTTCCCGGCATAGATTAACCACAGGTCTGCGCGCGTAGACCTTCTAACCAACTTTTTATAATTTGTCATAGAAATTAAGTTTTTTAACTCAAATATCTTTGAATCAATAATATTTTTTTAACCTTTGTTTATTTCTATAATTTCATGTCCAGGTTAATTTCCATATACCGGCTATTCCAGATTAATATTATGTCCCCTGTTCTCGACTTTGTTTCTGGCACCTTTCCAGAATGGCATCCCGCTGGCTTGCGTCCTAACACGCGATTTAATTACTTCACGATATCTGATCGTACACGGCCTGCTTTTTTATATAGCCTCGCTGGTTTATTTTGATAAAGACAAATGGCTTGTTGACGCTCCAGATTCTGAAAGATTTATGTAATAACTTCACATAGTTTGAATGCGTCGTGATGGCTAAAACATTTGCAAGATTAATACTGTTGGATGGTGATCATTGCAATTTTAGAATATCTATATCGAAGTATTATGAACTTACGTAATGATTCAACATTCGCATTAGTCATTGTTTTTCTGGCTTTTTTCCTGTTTATGGTCAGTTCTGTAATTTCATTTCTCATTTTGGCTTCAAGTCTCCGTTCGTTTTAATAAATTTATAGATTCATTTTCTCTTTCTGTCAGTATATACCTATTGCCACAAAAATGTTTGTCCAACGAGCACAAAATGTGTGTAATTAATTGAATAACTGTTTGTGATACACGGCATGCATATGCATAGTCTAGTCCTAAACCACGGCCACCAAGTAAGTAACAAATCCATCCTTACATTTCGGCCTCGATTTTATACTTCATTCTTCTAACAATAGACGAACGCAGCTAAAGTCCCACAAGCTCGCCGGCCTAACATTATAAATGTTATTTATTTTCCCCGTAACTCGCGTTGGGCGAATTCAAAACAAACTAGCCATTTTATGAACCGAACAAGGCCAATGCTAAAATATCCTCGGCCTAAATATAAGCGAATGTAGGTATTACCTACTTATACTTACCTCGACCACAAATTTTTTTGTTAATCCAGTTATACGGTTTCCGTTAAAGTTGTGCTTAGATAGTTATATAGTCAACCCTTTGGATCTTGAATAAAGATCTCTAATAAAAGCCATTGCTGACTTATACTCATGAAATTATGTTATTGACAAAATATAGAACCATCAGCATCTTTATCATCAGAAATTGGATAATAAAAATTATCGCGAAATTTATTATGATCCAAAAGTGACTTAGAGGTCGGTAATTAATTAAAATTACCTGCTGACTTGAGGAACTGGTAACTTGCGTATTCAGACTCTGGTTCTGACGGGAGACAAGGCCACCTTTCTTCAGATTCTCCATGACATAAGCCATTTCCTTGGTGCTCCCGTTGTGTGTCAGACTGTGGCTGCCATCGTGTGAAAATGCGTCTGGTATCTGTAACAACACGAGAAGCACATTATTTACAGTTTTTATTAGTGTTGTTTCTTTTAAACACAGTTGCATTTTAGTATTATGTTTGTCTAATTCGCTTATTGTATTGTATCCTTATTGTGTATCCTTAATTTTATCATATTTAATTTATATTATGTTTACCTTGGAATATGATTGATTGCATATGTCTTGATCTTGTAATAGTTAATTTCCATGAAAACATAAATCAATGTTATGATGGTCATTCTGATATCAAGTCGGCGACATCTAACAGAGATCAGTGGTTAATCTTTATAGTACATCAACGTAAACAAATAACTTGCATACAGTGTAAGTAAGGGTTCGAAGGTCGGTTCATATCTCTATGTGCGAAATGCGAGTATTGTAAATATAGATGAACTATAGCCTGCTGTTACTTGTTGCTCTACTGTGGGTTACTAACATCGTTGTAACTTTATTATAAGAATGAATCTCTACATTTTTTAATTGAGCTGTTAAATTAGTTATTGCATATTTTGGGATTTGACAATAGCGAAGCTTTTATATCTGATATGGACTCTCCCTATAAAGTTTGATCTCTACTTACCAATTACGCATATAAACTTAGCGTAAAATCGTAAAATGTGTTTAGTTAGGTATATGTGATTGATTTATTCACGTCATCATTTCCTGTTCAGTGAAAGAAGGAATGGGGACACTACAATGTTCCCATTCCTTCTTCCACAATTTGCTAATCACTAAGTATAAAATGGGTGTATAATTTATCATTTTGAGAAATACTAAAAATGTAATTACCTAGTTGCAGATCTGTCCATTTTATAAAGTAATAACTGCGTTACTTAATAGTTATGTTGAAGTCGTAAGGTAACTCTGCTATTTAATTAAAATCTACTATGTGTTATCACAGTTAACCAATCAACTGCATTATAGTGTAATATCCATTAACTTTTATCATCATTTATTGGGTTTCTGAGAATAGAGCTATGCTTTGAATTCAGCGCAAGGACAATTAGGTGAACTTATTGAACCCGTCGAATAGGGTCAAAGGAATCATTGATATAACGTCGTCTATCGATAGTATTGATGGTAAGTGAGTCATCGGAGAGTCCAGTGTGCTGATCAATCATTCTGGACACGCGGGTATGTGTCAAATGTGGAATCCAATACGCATACTAATAAAAAGGACTACACCACACATCCGTGCATCCGTAGTATTTATTAGGCTCGTTATTTTATTTACAAGGAGTTTTTCAGTATTGATATTTAAGTGTTTGAATTAAATCACATCAAAAGTATTGACTCTACATAAGTAACGAAAAAATTGCGTAGGAGATTTGGACCATAGGTGAAGTTGATCATTAGTAGAGTCAACTCTTCAATACAAAAACACGCCAACGCTTGCATGATATTATGTCAATCATCATCAAAATATGTATATTCTGTTAAATGTCGGTGAATATTAAAAACATCGTCTTACGACACGTGTGTTAGAATTATTAGGTGTATAAAATGCGAAATTGCGTAAACTGAATTGTTTTCTTCATTAAAATATGCTAAAAATGAATGGGTTTATATAAATAACTCATAAACACAAGTTATATAACGTAAAGCGTCATCTTTGATTATAAAACTGTGACACGTATCGTTGGAGCTAATCAAGATGTCTGTTGATTGGTTGCGGGTATCACGTTGCGATGATTAACCTGATGTAGAACAGTTTAAAGACGGCGTCGGATGACGCGCGCTGACGCAGCCGGTGCTGATGTCATGGCCACGCCGGCCGGCACGAGGCGTCATCGTAACACCTTTTTGGTATTTGTAAAAATCGTGTACAAACCACTAAAGTCAAGAATTCAAAGATCATAACTTCATAATGATCGATTGTTAAGTCTAGATAAATCCGGGGAAGAAGGTAGCCAGTGACTAAGAAACGCTCGAGAATAATATCTAGTTTTAGTCCCGCACTTCCTAGATTCCTCTTCTGAAGAGAATATCTGATAAAAATAAACTTTGTGTTTTCTGCAAATAAAAAAACAAGCAGGCTCTTGTTTAAGCATGATAGACATTACGAATATATAACAATAGAATAAGTATTGTTAAAAAATTGTAAAATTAGCTAAGATTTACGTAGATTTTGCATCATATTTAGTCACACCATTTGTTTGTGGCGGTTACGTATCATTACTTCATTGATAAGCAAGCAATTTATCCAGAGGCGATGACTAATAAAGCCGATACAAAAAAGCAGATCCACCTATAACAGGGTCAACTGTAGCGTCGTGTGACTGTGAGTCACGATAGTGAAGTGTCATGTCGTCACGTTTTCGCGGATAAACATAACCAATGAGCATCTTTCATGAAACATGTCCCACATGATTATAGTATACGTCACAGGATACGCTATAAGCTCTTTATTGAACAAGAGAGCAGCGCGATAATAAGTGTTGACGCGTGTTGATATGATATGTTATCATTGTCGTAGTTACCAAATGTTTATCACATGTGAATTACTCTCACAGAAGTGTAATAAAAGCCAAAAGTGTTATGGTAAATTAAAAACAACGACATACTACGATCGGAAGTTGCATAATAATAATTACACATTTCAATACAGAATTGAATAAAATCTTCCCCAAAGGCTAAATCAAGAACAAGGCCATGAAATTTAAGCTTGTTTAAAATGTACTCTATGCTTGAAACAGGCTTGGCAATAGAGGCATTATAACGCTATGCGCTATAAAGCCGACACAATCACACTGATTTTGATTAAAGCAAGATATTTAATAGAAATCGGTGTGCAAATAAGTGTAACATATCAAGTCAATGTACACAAATAAGTCTATTAAAACATGGGATTTTTCGTATATTATTGATCGATATTTTCCGACAGATATAATTTGCAATTTTTTTTTTAAATTAAAATTTATACGTCTTGGTAGGAATTCTTTTAGTTAATTTCCAAATGGAAACTGCACATTATTACAAACTACCATTTATCCTGCACTTAAACATAATTTATCTGACAATGATTTTACCTATTGACAGCATTGCTACATAGTAACCGTTAAATAATTTTGTAGTTTTTCCTTAATATGAATGGATATTTAGTTTATAACTTAAACAATGCATAGGAGACATGTGTGCAAGAGTGCTTTGATACATTAGATCCAACAATAGATATTCTTCACGTGCCTACTCTATGTTGTTCGGAGAACAGCTTTCACGATTAACTATTCATTGTACATTTTAAAACTGAATTAATTTTCTCCGTGGAACCCCTCGACTGATTTTGAACCTTAACGTGTTTCATATGGAAACAATATTCAATAGCTTTGTTGTGGAAGCATTTAAGTTTAATGTTCCTAAGTTACCTAGATGCACCGCAATGCACCTCGACGTTTTATGGCAAAGACATGTTGCGAGCAGAAATTTCATTCTAGTAGGAATTATTTAACGCTTTGTATTATAATTGTGATAATAGTAGATTTAAAATATTAAATATCCTTACTGAACCACTTTAATAAAAACGTGATGTTTTTCATTGGCATTATTACTAAAAATACAATGAAGATACGAAAATACAAAGACATTGTTGTATTTCAATCGTTTGGCATAGAAACAGAACTATCAGCACGTTTAAGATAAGCTTATCCGAAACAACTTTTCTTTTTTTTCTTGTTTTAGTGGTCTTTAGAGACCTGTTAGGATTTTATAAATGGAACCAGATCGTTAAATGTCATGTTTGTAATAAGGATAGGTATGCAGAATCTGCACGGTCGTACAATAGTGCCAGGTTTTGCAGTATACGAGTAGAATATAATGGCTTTACCTTGTGTGGCGCCAGTAACTAGCATTGATCAAAAGTCTCTTTGACACGCAGATTCACATATTGGAACTTCCAATGCAAGATAAAAGTGGCCGTTATCAACTGGGAGCACTGTCGATCACTTATCGTCATCACAGTCGTGGTGCCGCGTGCGTGCAAAGAGGCAGGCAGAAGCAGCACGTGTCTCCGTATCGGAGTACGCGGCGTGACTGAGTTCCGTTCCGAATACCGGCACCGGCAAGCGGCCGAGCCAATGCAAAGTTTAACTGGCGAGTGGCGACCACAACCACAATGGGCTAATTAGAATGGCGAGGGGGGAAAGGGCGCGGGGCCTCCACCCACGGACCTTCGCATCCGCTTCATGGACAACTGTGATGGTGATGAGATACTCTGATCTTATCAATGTCCTCCAATTTATTGACAAGATCGATCAATATTTTAATCCGCTGAGATTTGCTCGAACCGGTTACTGTATTTGTGACTTCGTTTTTAGAGTCCTTGCTTAGTATTGTTCAAATAATTGGCTTTAGATAAAAGCAAGTCACTTAATAGTTATTGAAGTTCATAACATTTTCAAAGTTTCAATTATAAGATTAAATCTAACGCGAGAAATGCTTTGTATATATGTAGTTTTAAGTTACGGATTTTATAATTATTTAAAACTTTATTGCAAACTTAACTATGGTATTTTAAACCATTTAATTATTAGACCAAAGATCTCGAACATTGATGTCTAAATTGTTGTCCAAAATTTGACAAAAGATGACATGTGTATAAGCAGATTGAGGATTAGTCTACTAAAACTCTATCTTTAAAAAAATATTAGACTAGTTTGGCCGCACAGTTTCTGTCCTGCTGAGTCAACGACCCTTCAATGTCAGCGAGGCTCTACATCAATCAGCATCGAAATATAATTAAATAATTAAAGCTATTTTGTATAGTTAGATGATGAGGATAATGAATTTAAATCTATAACTACGTAACAAACAAAATCTAAATCTATAAAAGGAGTTTCTGGTCATCATTATAGTGAAGTGGTCACTCCAGGTATGATAATTTAGCAATTACGTTAGACTATTTATTTACAGACACCCACATTCAGTACATAACAGACCCAGAGAACAGATCTGCTTTAATATCAAGTCTAAATTATTCATTGCAAAATTACAATATGTGTCTTGAATATTTATGACACTAACTAGATGTGGTTTTTATTTAATATCATTCTTTAGCATTTTCTTGAAATCAACATGATTATTATTTATGAAACTTCAGAACATACGTTTCTTTGAATTAAAACTGTAAACCATGAAGATCAATAATTTCTTGAAAGTCGTAAATGAGATGCGTGAGTCACAGTTCCAGCACAAATCAAAATGTATAGCGAATGGACGATTAGTCTCGAAAAGCAGGACAAAAATGATTACTAAATTCATGAGTAACTGGATTATTCATCTTGTATACCCTAAGATTGATGTTTTAGGTATAACATTTTCTCCTGTGAGAAAGTATTATATTTCTCGCTGAAAATCAACAAAGACTCATTAAAAATTGCAACGGGATATCGTTGTCCCTGAATATAGGTAACATACCAATTTATGAGCATATCAGAATATGACAGACCGGAGTGCAAAAAATGGTATGGTTACCTCAAAAATGATCTTTCTTGATAACAATAATTCCTACAGCCCTCGACCGGCTCTCTTGTGGCAATATCGGGATCTGTCTTCTATCGTCTCGTTACACGAAAATAATTTTAGCAAGAATAAAACTAACAAGTTCATTAAAACAGGGAATATAAATTAATTTAATTCATAATTTCTGTATTATTTAAAACTGCATAAGCACATCTGGTGGCAGGCACTGGTAACCGAACGTCGAGTTCTAAATCAAGAATAATTTAATTTTACTACAGCCAGACGAGCCAAAAATGAACAACGACGGATGCCCGTAACTAACACCAATGTCTAATATTATTACGACTATTCGCATTTCAAAGGAGACTTTTTAGTTTTTCAAATCAGACTTTAGTTATTTTTTTATAAGTATGTAGTAGAGTCGAGATTGAATAACAAACAACTATCCATACATCTAAACTAACTTTTATCCGTGGTTTCGCCCTCGTGAATTGTACACCAAAACGTCCACAACCACAACCTTCCTCGGGAATCCGTCAAGTAGTTTGTGAGTTTATCGCGAAAAGACAGACGTCGAGGGAGAACTGTGTTGTAGTGACAATGAACTAAGTATTTGATGTTTAATAAAACTATACACTGAAACCTAAAGGGATATAAACATGTTATAAACAATGACTGTGTTGTGTGTATATTGAGTCATAATCACTGTCGGTAGAATTCTGCTTAAACTGTAGTAATTTCATGGAGATATGACTAACACTGATCGTTTTCATTTCATTCATAACTAGATGACTTCGGTCTAGTGACCAAGAGCCACGTAACGTGGAAAATTGTGTCATTACTAAATAATAGATAAGTAATTACTTCATTGTATTGTCCAATATAGCATTATCAGGACTTCAGGAGTGTTCCAGTAATCTAATCTGCGAAATGTATTGTTTCCGGAGACGAATTCTTTAGATTGTTCTTAGTCTGTTTCTCCTTTTCGTGTGTTATTGACAACACTATCAGATATTTTTTGCAAGTCACCTTAAATGTCCTGTATCTGTAAATCTAATGGCATACGTGCGTAGTACAACACTGAAAAAACCTTTAACATAAATATAATACTTACATATCACATAGAAATTCTGACATTCTAATAAAATCCTTTGGATGTTACTTTCTAATCAGATGCAAAAATCTATTTATATTAAGGAGGTCTGTTATTTTAATTATCATTACGATAATACTTAAAATAGCAGTTAACATGAGTCATAACAAAGGTGCACTTATGCCTCCTAGATGAAAGACCGATCGAGGCTGACTCACTGCTAATTCACGTGGCCGCGTTGCCTTATCACCGTGTAGACGTTACCTGCGCCTGCGCTTGTGGATTACACCCGGTGAATCATCACATCCTGGTACATTTGTACCGCTTTCACGACATTCATTCATTGCATTCGAAAGCTTTTTCGCTGAACCTTTGTCACGCCAAGCATTAAAGTAGCTTATGAATATGTGATTTGTTTATGTCACAAAATATATAATTATAATTGTTTATGTTTACATTTTTTATAATAATGCATTTCTTATCTTCCTATTTGTGTAGCATCAAGATAACATGTATTTATATCCTTATTTTGAACCTCAGTCTGAATTCCTTTGATTATTGCATTCCAATGTTGATAAACTATCTTTATTTATATTTAATGAGTCATACAAAACTATGTCGACGATAGAGCGATTTCTAAAAAATGTTAAGTATGAGCTCACTCATACTAAATTTTTTTGGACAACTATTGTGTTCATAATTCTTATTTGCCGTTGATATCACGTTTTATTTTGTAATGTAGTTAGATTTTATAATTTTAGGTTTTTCATTCTAAGCTAGGCTAGGTTCTAGCATAGATACTTCAAATAACACGAAATCACAAATAACTTGCAAAAATACCTGTAGAATCGATTTCGAAAAGCATTACCAAAAGTTTTTTTAGTTTAGTAGCAGTTACTAATTTAATGATAACCATGATTTAGAAAATTAGACTCAAGAGCAAAAGCTCTATCTTAGTGCAAACTAAAACGTGCCAAAATATTAAATCACATGAGCGTGTGTATGGCATGAAGTCCGTGACATTAAAATTCTAGGTCGACGTCCGTAAATCATGCGATCATGAAAGTATAAAGTATTTGCAGATAGGCCAATTTTATTTTATCAATGTCAAGATACGAAATCTATAGTCAAAGTATGTTAGAGAATGAAATTATAAACAAAAATTACGCAAGTATGCTGAAATAATGAAATAAGGAAAATACTACAAGCATACTTGTAAACCTCTGTTCCAAGAGGTTTATTTGTCAAAAAACTGTCAGGATTAAAGACTTCCGTCTTCCATTGGGATTATGTGATACACATAAAATATTTCCGTTCTGCAATGACACACTCAAATAAGTATTTGAGTAGATCTTGTCCTACTTTTGAGGATTCCGTTCGGTGATGTTGAAAAGATTATATGGCTCTAATCAAGATTCCGATGTCTTATATGGGAGGATCTTTCTAGGTGTTTTCCAAAGCCAATGAGAATCTAACGTTTGTCACGAGAGTAAATCCCACGTTTCCTTGTTTATTCTGTTGCTTGTATTCATAATCCGCGATACCTTCAGCAAACAGATAACCGTGTTGACAAGTTCATCCATGGTTGATGTGCCAAGCCAGATCCAACAGACTTATTAGCGTTTCGCCAACAAGACATCTAATAAACGATATACATGGTACATATTATAAACGATTTTGCTACAACAATAAACTTTTTTGTGACCGCGAAGTAGAAGAAGTTACTTTCAACGAGTATTAAGTTGCATCTTGTGTGTATTTACATCTTCTTTACTTAACTCGTCTAGACTAACTTCCACTTTTAAGTATTTAATTACCTCCCTTATGCTCGGTTTAGGCCCATGGTGTATACCCGATTTTTTCAAAAGAGGAGAAAAATCTATAAACGCATAATCGTATTTGTTTAAAAATTAAATTCCATTGAATGGGTTAGTAATACGACAGGGTAGGTACCTACTTAAGACTAGTGTTAAGACAAAGAAGATTAAATTTTTCATTTACCAGAGCAGGTCTTGAGCTAACATGTACCTGGTTCCGATGCCCCAAGATGGGGCAGCAATAGCAACTCCCTATGCCTGCCAGGAGGCTGTTGAAGCTATCCCGCATGCGGTGCCACACCGAAGATAGTCGCTTGCGCATGATAGTTTGAAAGCTCTCTATGCAAGTTTCAGCAAACACTGCCGACGCGCTGCAATACCGAGGCAACCCCATCAGCATCCTGAACCTGTTATTGTATTGGGCCACGCAGGGCTCCAAGTGTCTTCTGCGTGTACTCTACCCACAGACTGCAGGTGTAAAAAAATTGGCAGAATGATCTGTAGAGTGTTTGTTTGGCTCATAGAGTTATTTATCCTGGGCTTTGACTTCAACATTACACCGGAAAATCAACGGGCAAGCTTATTTACTCCCATATATATATATTTGGTTACAGGCCCTATTGTAATTAGTTGTAAGACCAAAGTAAAGGTTTTCGTGTCGAGGATGTAACATATAAAAAACATCCACCAGACAGAGAGACACGTTATCATGAATGTATGAAATGAGTGACTTCCAACGGCCCCGGCGGTCCTGCCCCGGTGACGGGGCCGTTGGAAAAAAAATTTCCAACGGCCCCGGCGGGCGCGGATTTTGCGTTGACGGGGCCGTTGGAAAAAAAAAATTACCAACGGCCCCGGTGTGTTTTTTAAATGGGACCGATAGCATAAAAAATTTATTGCATACGCTCCGGTAGTGTTTAAAGGGGGGAAATTGTGTATTATTTTGTAGATTTTAAATATATAATGATATTAAAAAAAGAGTTTGTATGTATTATTAAGGTCGACTGTTAGATAATGCTTCTGCATTAAGTCCACCTATTGTGCCATACATTGCGTTTGTACAATAAAGGTTAAATAAATAAAATAAATATTATTGTTATCTTAATACTTGTACTATTATGTATTCTGTGCCATGATATAAAACAAACATCATGTATTTTATTATCTTATATATATGTATATGATTGTTGATACCTAGTTGATATTTATTTTTTATCAACAATAAAAACTGATTGTTACATACAAACTCCTTTTTAAATTTTATTTCATATTTAAGGTCTACAAAATAATACACAGTTTCCCCCCCTTTAAACACTACCGGAGCGTATGCTATAAATTTTTATGCTATCCGTCCCATTTAAAAACGCCGGGGCCGTTGATAATTTTTTTCCAACGGCCCCGTCAACGCAAATCAGGCCCGCCGGGCCTGTTGGAATTTTTTCCCAACGGCCCCGTCACCGGGGCCGGCCCGCCGGGGCCGTTGGAAGTCACTCGATGAAAGAATGAAATGACATTGATATTATGATTTTCAAGAAAACGACGCGCACATACAATTCTATTGATTTCAGCAATGTTAATTTTAAATCCGTTATTGAATGAGTAACCAAGTTCTAGGGACATGAATGAGAATAGCAATATTCAGGAAAACCCGTCCTGTATTTGCATAGTGACTACAGAACAAAGACAAGTGCGCCGGACAAGAACAAGTGTTTAGTAAGATTACTGACCAACTGTAACATGGATATTTGGGAAAAAGATAACTTTGATTGAATATCCTACAAACTGACGATATTCACACATACACCTCTTTACAGTTTGATTAACTCAATTCAAAATAACAATTTTCAGTCGCATTTTCTCTAACTAACAATTCATCAACAGCAAATTTATTCGTTAAAAACTTAATAGATTTATTGGATTTTGTTACTTTAGTCTTCAATTTTTCTATTTCTTTAGCGACAATAGACTTGCCCACAGAACGTTCACAAGTTCTAAGTAGTTTGATTGCAGTTACGATATAGAGATAAGAAGATACCCGCCGGCGTGGTACTGGGGCCACAGTTGTGCCACGGGAACTTCTTTTTTACCCGTGACACTACCGGTAGTGTCGTGGTAAAATAAAATTTCCCATGACACTACCGATAGTGCCAAGTAGTAGTGCCTAGGGTAAGAAATGGAATGAAAGTAGTGACTTTTTCCAGTTCCTATTAAACTAAGTTATTAAAACCGTAGGAGCAGGACAATGAGCCGCAAATAACAGTCCAAGCCCACGTATTCCAAGAATCCGCTCCTTGCTTGATAATCTTACTTTCCGTATGCACGTATTTGTCCGATATATCTGAAAACAAAGTTCTTTTGTGTGGCCGAGTGTTTGAACAGTGACGAGCAGCGGACTATGGCTTTATCATGTAATTAGGTATGGTGTAGGTGGGCTTTGTTTTATTTCTATGCAATTAATATCAACCTACATATTTTAAAGGTAATTAACTCCATTCTTGTGTAGGATGATTCACCTTATCTAAAATACCCGCTAAAATGAATTCTAAAACTTACCTACTAGATATCCAATAACTAGAGAGTGAACTTGAAATTCTTTATAAGTTTAAAAAAGCACTATAAAGCGAACACTGTCTTGTAACCGATGTTGAAGAAGAATGTCGCCGACATGATAATATATGTAGTCTGTTTGGAGCAAAATTGAATAAAAGCTATTAAGATCTTAATAGGTATTAGTTACTGTTAGTATCAGTAGTTTTAAACCTTTGTTAAATCAGAGAATCTGCTCCAGTGGGCATGGAAATTAAGAAAATAGATATTTTACTTTTGTAAATATGTACCTAATAATAAGGTTACCCGCCACCAAAAGAATGCAAAGCGTAACATACCCATCTTTTACTCTTGGTGGTCTTTTCCGGCGAAAGCAGGGACTCTTCGGAACGTACCTGGAAATCACAAATTGATCTTACAATATTTGTTAGGTGCATGATTGAAGTGGAATTTTCTTTGTTGATTTAAATGGACTTCAAACACTTAACTCTACATAATCGACAATGCTGTTAAAATCAAACTAATTTTCTTTAAAAATATTTCTTGGGTAGCAAAAGTAATATTAATTTTAGAATGATTCAGAAAATCATCTGAATCCATGACACATAGTTCGTTTACCCGACAGCGAGCAATTGTTACGTGTCATTTCTAGTTACCCATTACTACATCATTTATAAACAATAACACTATTTGGATCAAATTAAATCATAAAAGAAGGAAAATTATAGAAAACTGCAGATTATTTCAACTATCATGCGACAGCAGGAAAATTTAAGTACAAAACAATAAATATGTATAATAATTTTTCTCTATTTTACGCTCTTTATATGAGTATTCCAGATAGTTATATTAGCAAATGTTTATTTTAGCATGGATTTCTTTAACTTAGTTTTGTTTTATTTGCAATTTCCTGTTTTGTATCTCGGTTCAACGATTGATTTAAAATCCTTGGTTGTACTATACATGAATATGCATGTCTTTAAGATAAGCGTATGTAATGTGTGTACGTAGGTACCAAGATAATTAGTACTAATTGTAGTTGCTTGAGTGAAGCCATCTGTCGATATTACTTTGTGACTGTTTTAGCCGATCTGTAATTTTGTTAGGTATTAATATAATATAGTTACGGTAACAATTATGTTACCTATGTGTTTAGGTTTGTACCATCGGACATGGGTTTGTTTATATTAAGTTTTCCTGAAACTGACATCTAGGTATATGTAATCCCACCAAAAACATTTCCATGTTAAAATGTTGCCAGACGAGAACATATGGCGCGCACTGTCAAAAAGTAATAACTTTTTGACATGTGATGTCAATGTTACACACAAATTTCATGTAGAGCCAAGCTTCTAACTCAACACGCCCTTTTTTACACGTGGAAAATATGCGACTTGCAAAGATCAGATATCAGAATATTCAAATCGATTTATCTAAATATGAATAAGAGCTATTTATAATTTAAATCAATGTATGTTCAGTTCAATTAAGTTTTAGTTACACTTATTTAGTTGTTAAATTAGTGTAACTTTTCCGTTTTCACTTCTTATGCCCATAAAATTAGTTTTTATCCCGTTTATACCTTTTACACTGGTTTCAATAGTCACAGACACTAGACGTAAAAAAACTGTTAATTTTTTATAGAATATATTATTATATATGTTATTTATTTTTTATACTGTTATTTTTAATCTGTGTAGACTTTTAATAAGTTATTATGAGTGTAGAAATGAATGAAAAATATAATTGAGTACTTATTATGGTATGTATTGCGACCATAGATAAGTAAGATGTGTAAAAAGTATATAGACGGGTAGGATATAATTTTTTCTTGGTATATTTAGTTCGCAATTTACATAAAATAAAATCAAATAAAGAAGCAATCATTCGTATTGGTCATTCGCCTACCAAGTGTAACAAAGATCTTAAATATATAATCACAATAAGCTTTACGTCACATTCTACAGGTATTGAAAAAAACTAATAATACACCATCACCATCAAAAGATGATTCTATCAATACTTTCATACAATTTTATTACTAGCTATACGTATACGATATTTTTTTGTGTTCATCGCAGATCCCAAACATCATTTAAATTAGACGTGATATCCTCAAGGAGCTATATATCTGACCAGTAAAATTTAAATGAAGATGCAGACACATCCCTAATCACGAATTGGAGAGCATTAAATCATTAAATAGCGCTTAGCGTCATATAAATACGAGCGATTTGATTGAGCAGACAGTGTGTAGGCAGCACTCAGAGTAACTGAATGAAATGAGAGTGGAGAGCCGACTGTGGGCGGCCGGAAGCAACTCTGTAGACTTCCTACTTAGCAGTGCAGCGGAAACGCTATTTTTGGTGCCCGCGACTTCCTCTGAGGAAAGTCTGGATTGAATACTGTCCACTTATCCTGTTTTTGCTCGGCTATCGCTTTTAAAATGTGACAGAGTAGCGTATAACCTAAAGATGTTAAATCTTGTAGACTTGGCCCATACTTTGCAGTCATAAATATTTTCAATATTTTAATACTGTTTTCTATAGGTCTGTCTGTTTTCATTACCTGTTTAAATTTTATCGTTGTACATTTTCTAACAGATATATCTCAATATAAACTAATTACTTATAGCTATCTAGCTAAGTAACTTACAAGCCATTTAATCAATATTGTACCTACCATGTACCTACCTATATGGAATAAATTAGAGTAATTATTTTGTTGCATTTATAGTTCGATTTATGGTATCCGAGTCCACTTCAATAGACAGGGAAGTTGACGAGTAATTTTGTAGCTATAATAGAACTAGTGAGTTCCATGTTCGTATAAAATATGGAAATATACGGTTACAGGAAATCCTGAAACCATCGATATGAATTGGCGGAAATCGCGTACAGTTGGGAGCTCTCGTATTAGTTTATTTATATGCTCTTCTTGAGTTCTCCATTCCGACAAGTTCTTTATTGTCATGAAATACAAATAACTCAATCACTATTGAAGGGTTTCTTTCTTGATTATCTTATCTTTAGCTACTAAATACAAACTTATGCACTTCCATCTAAGATTAATCCATTTTGTCCACAAATAAAATTAACTTGCTCAAATGTGAATCATTGGACAGGGAGGTAACATATAAAAGCACCAAAGATTTGATTGGCTGCAAGAAAAAATTCCCATGGCACGCTTAAAGAGGAGTGGTGCATTCCTGTCGCATTCCCGGGCACGGCATGCCGCGGCATCCCCATTGTATCCTGGATGACAAGCCACTCTGGAATGCGCTCGCCATCAATGGAACCACCGGTTGTACGAGTAGTTTTAAACTGTCGCTTTCTTGAAAGCTTTTTGTCATTTTGTGATATTTGGTCTCCTGATAGAAAGATATGATAGTTAACCTTGAGTAATTCTTCAAAATCAACCAATGACATAATTCCCAATTTACAACCAGAGTAGATTCTGATTTAGATTATATTTATAAGATTAGACTACGGTATTATGATATAATCGGACGCAAACAAGTCTTTTTCTTTTTACCGACCTAAACTATTTTATCAAAATATTCTTTACTTCTGCATTTTATTTTTAAATATGAACACTTGATTATCTTTTAGTAGGAGGGAAAATTTAAGGAAGTTAGTTGATCAATAGACACCAGTCTACAATAGACGCCGTAGCTAGCCAGGCTACTTAGAATGGCTTAGGCGGAGTATTATTTTATAATGCTGCCTAAACTCCAGAGTTCGCGTTGGGTTTACTTTAAATAGAGCTAGTATACACGTTTATCAGGTCTGACCAGCAAATTTTAAATGTATAGATGCAGACCACCTCGAGCCACATTTGACTTGTCTAATGAATATTACGACCCCGGCCGGTCACTTTCCCATTGAGTTTGAGCGAATTTAGAGTGAGTGCTGTTAGTTAAGCAATTTATTAATTTAGAACCGATTCGTCTAAATTGTCACCGATGTAGGCGTCGGCGTCTATTGATATTATCTCTTGTTGACAAGAACGGAGGAAATCAGATAAAGTGTTCTTAGAATTCAGTGCAAAATAAAATTGACATATCGTATATCGTAAAGATATTCTAATGATGAGGATTTTTTTTGCCAATCCTACCTTGAATATGTTTTTTTTATTCTAAATGGAATCATCATACCTGTTTCATTTCTGCTAGCAGGTGTTTACCATAGAGTATGTCAAAATAAAAAATATAAAATGGACATAGAGGACGGACTACATTTAAACGTTGACTATATGTTATCATTATCATTGTCAAGCAATCTGAGACGGACCATTTATTATGAGGTTCTTGGTAAACAATGTAACAATTACACTTGTTGGTCATGATGCATCTGATGTAAGCTTTTACAACGGCAGTCATTAGTGGAATATTAACTACGTCCTTTGATTTATATCGTTACTAACCGTGACCTATATAAAGTGAGCAATCAATTACATTTTATGCCACAAATGGTTACTGCAGCTATGCAACCATAGCGGCGCGGCGGTCGGAACGTCTTGTCTTATCAGACCCAGCGGCGGTATCAAAGAAACACTTAATACAAGCAAAATAACAACTTGTTACTGAGTCGATAAAGTGCAAATCGTCCGGTTTTTAGATTACGCAGTCCAGATGTGGGAACGGCTTTACCCTTTAACCTAAGCGAGTCTCAGACAATCGTCCTTATTGCTACCACATTATGGCCAATGTAGAGACTTTCGTCGTTTGTAGGTCAAAGATATTGCAAAGGACCTTGTGTAACACAATTTCATGTGAACAAGGATGTAGCATGTAGTTTGAGAGGGCTCCTAGGTATAACTTTCAATACTTAATTAGGTCCTTACTGGTAAAATTCGAAGTTCTGCAAAAATCTTAGGATCAATCAAACTTAGCTTATTCAAACTATAAATGTTACTTTAGACTTATTTATCTGTTTCCTTTTTTCGGTTCATCAATTAATTTAAGATATTTTGCTAAAAACTCTTTGTATCCTTTTGCCGTATTGGCAAGTTTTAATAATGCACACCGGACTTCATCAGTCATTTCTGCTAAACTTAGGTTACATGCCACTTTGTGCAATTAATATTCTTATAAACTATTAATTTCATTGTAATTTGTGGCAAAAATAAGTACGTATAATATTTTATTTGTAATTTATTATTTAAGCGCGCTGCTGGCTGATGCTTCCTGTCGGGGCGTCAGCAGCGTGGAAAAACCAGATAACACGCTTCTATGACTTTGTGTCTCGCCGTTTTCGTAATTACAAAAATTAATACTAGCTGCATCCTCATCGTTTACAATTTCTACTAGCATTCGTCCATTAATAATATTAAAACATATTTCAGTAAATAAATCATCTTTTCCTTCAGTCAATTTAACTCTTAAAGTTAAGTATATAAGCATATTTACTAAGCATTTGTCTAAAATATTCTCAATATTCATAAATATACTCCAGTAGCAGTCGTAACCAAATAAACAACATGTGTTGCTATACAAACACATCGAACATGTTATTATCTTACCTTCTTTGGGAAGAACATTTTCGGTTTTCCCGAGTACGTGGAATACGAGGCCATGTTGTCGACTTTCGAAACAACCATAATTTGATTAAAGACGACTTATTCCACCACAATCAAACAGCAGTACCAAGAACAAAAAGGCAAGGCAGATGTATATTTTTCCTTGTTTTCTCGAATTTTCGACTATCACGTGCGCTGTGAGAGTATGATCTGATAGTAACGCTTTGTGATTACGTTCGCATACTAATCTACACAGATCGCAACGAAAGTTTTTGTTCGTATTGTAGGTACTTCGTCGCAATAAACTTTTAATCCTTGGACGCGTTGCGTCCACGTCACAACACCGTCCTCGCCGCGGTGAAGCCAATACACTATCCTATTTATTAAAATAGGTACTTATACACAATAATTTATTTGTGGTAAATATCATTCGAATCACTCATGAAACACCGAAGTCACATTTTAACCTCGCTGCTACACTCAGCGAGAAACACGACGCGAACCTCGCGGTGTTCCTTTTCAAACTGAATTTTCGTCACTACAACTGTTGCTTTTATCAATTCAAGCTGGCCCTCCCCCCGCAGACATTTCGGTCTCTTTTCCTCCTATTATTTCGTGTGTTCGTGGAAAGTGATAGCCTATTCATGTCTCACTCACACATGTGTTTGTAATGTGTTGTGTATATGCTAGGAGCAGACGTTACGTAGTTATTAGTGGTAGAGCCTGTTGTTGATAGAACATGAAATGAGCCTGAGTCTAGATAGAACTGTATGACGTGACGAAGATGGTGATTATGGCATTAATTGATAAAGCCTCTAGCATTTTGAAGAAATAACATGAACGAATTATAAGTAACACCTAGTACCGATTCTGCCTATTAGTAACACTTATCAGTGAGTAGGTACCGTTGGCGCCGGAACCCTCATTGGTGACACATAAATCGTTTTAAATGTGACAAACTTTTCTTTTGCACCAAAAATAATGCAGACAAAGAAGGAACTTCACTCCATATGCAAAATTGACATAATATCGTTATGTGGTGATTAAGAGTGTTTATCAAGGTTTTAAAAGAGCGGGAAACGAAATACGTTTAAAATAAATTGAATATGTCTGTTCATCAGAATATGAATTTAACTTTTTAAATCTCTAATGAGTAGTATGCTCATAATTTAGACCACGATTGGTCATCCGTATGACGATTAACTTCAGAGATGTGTTTATTTTTGGTTAGATCCGACTTTGAAGTAGTCACTGGCGCCTGTTTGGAAATAGATGGGGAGGTGAGGGTGACACAACGGCAGACATAGCCTGTCACTCTGTCTCTGCAGGCGCCACACCATGCATAAATAACTATAAATTAGAAATTAACAGAACGAAAAGAGAGTTTGATAAACCTTCGCCCGCTATATCAATGACGATCCGCATCAAAAACACAAATACATACATATTAAATTATAACGTGACAATGATAGTAAGGGCATAAGATAAAAAGACTACAATCCTATCTTATCAAATATCCTAAATTCATTACAATTTATATCATATGTGATGTGAAAGACACATCTTTTTTCGATTTAAAGTAAGAGAAACATTGACTCTACATTCTCTTTTCATTGTCCATTCGGATTTTCTGATTTCTCAAAGGGTTTTTTTAAATAACTTTGATGTTTACTTAGCTGTCTTATATAATATAAGTAACAAAAATATAAACTACATAGAGTAATAGGACCTTATGGACCTAAAGGCTCAAAAGGTTTACACAGGGTTTACATAAAAGGAATATATAGAATAAATAAATCGCGAAAGAAGTCGAATGTCTGTTACTACTCGTAGCTTTTTTGAGGTGTTTTAATGTTATTTAATTCCAAGACAATACTTTGAACAGTTTATTTGGGAAGTTATTATTATAAAAGTACGTCCATTCGTGTGACGTAGGTAGTCATTTCAATAGTTGTGGTGTTTAATTAGCTGTGGCATCGTTTAACGCAAGTTATAAAAATATAACAGAATACTTAATTAAAAATGGTTTTGAATGGTCGAAATTTACAACATTTTGTCGAATTACCAACATTTGTGTTGCGTCTGCCGTCATACTACACCGGAGCTACGTAAATTAAAAAAAAATAAGTAATTAGTAGTAATAAGTACCTTCTACTTCACTTCTACAGTCTTCTAAGTAGGTACTTCTAATTTTAGACAACGTCATTCTAAAGTTATATACTACAATAACTTTACATTTATGAAAGCAAACTTCGCGTTAGGCTGTCTTTACCATGATAGTGATTCAATATAGTTAAACATAATTACCTCCTGCCGCGGAAACTTAGTCGAATATCGGATGCACATCGATTTTCCTTTGATACAACAAACCACTGTTTTCTTCAACTTCATACTCACAAAAGCACACACGAATTTAATTTCGTACGTGTCTTCTAACACGTAAAAGTTGCACATCGGACACGACTGCATCAAATAATACTCGACGATGTATTGCAAAGTATTCTAAAAAGATCTAAGCAAGCAAAAATCGGAATCAGCGAGATTCGAACGACCGACTTTTTTCGCGTGTGCGCACTTTTGTCTCGGCCATTATGCAATGAAACTGGTGCATCGTGTGTTTTATCTTGTTTACGTGAAACTGCTACTATTTCAGCATTAAAATAATATAGTTTCCATCATAAAGTTTTCCTAGATTTCATAGATTTAGGATCTGTCTCTCCCGTGAAGATATAAAACGTGAAAAGGAAAAATACAATATAATATATAGGTATATGTGTGTTATTTCTTATCAATGTCCGGGAACTTATCGTTTATTAACATAGTAACTTTATCTACTTTTTTACTTAAACTTGCCATCTTTGGCAAGCTGTAATTTTACCATACGATACTTCTGTAGCAATCTAGGTATTTATTGATGCATGTACGCCTGAAATTAGAAATTTTCATCAAAATGCTCATATCAATATTTTCACAATTTTGCAAAACCGAAAAGTTAAGTTGCTACAATAATAAAATTTATTAAATTGTAGAAAAATTTCATCCATATCTTTCTTTCATAATTTCTTATAAATCCTCAATAATAGGTAATTGGTAATATGCGGGAACCATATCAATAACACTAACTTGGCTATAGTCTATTGTCCTTTGTATTTTTCCTAAGGCCCGAGGTTCAGCGCGGTCAATGCACTGCAGGCGCAGAATACCGATTCGCTTTTATGTGAGTAGGTGTGTGCATTTTGACACCAATAAAATGCACTCACGGCTACAAAACAGTTTTGAAATATCCGACGTGTACATTGATTGATTTCTCGGAAAATTCGTTGATAACTAGATTAACATCTTGCATTGACGTATGTTACGTTTTGCTTAGCATTGCAATTTCATGTTTTTTTCTAGTACTTACGTCTCGTTTTAGAATGTGCAAATCGGATACAGTCCTAACATTAGGGTTAGCTAGATTTTTTCTAGTGCCTGCTACGTCTTCTTCTAGAATGTGCGAGTCAGCTAGATTTTTTCTAGTACCTTAGTCTCCTTCTAGAATGTGCAAGTAACATTCAGTCTCAGCATTAGGGCTAAGATTAGTATGATTTAGAGTTTCTGAGTCTAGGAGATGGATAAGAATAAGAAGAAGGATGGATAACGGATGGATGGATGAAGAAGAAGAAGATGGATAAGTTTTATCCGCGACGCATCTAAATATTGTAACTTTGGCCGATTACTTTTCATAACAAATGCGTGATTTTTTTCTTTCCATTACTTGAATGAACCTAAAAGAAAAATGGGAACAATTCTGAAGTGAATTATAATTATAGCGGGATAACACATACAGATGCTGCTCCCGTTGAAGTAATATTTCTACCTAACTAATCGAATTTGGATCAAAAGACGTAGGTAAGTACTGTAGGTTTGATATTTCAACCTCTGGCCAGTTCGGCATTCGATTAATAATTTAGTATTATAATAAGAAGTTTGAAAGAAATTCGGAATACAATTTGTTATTATATGAAATATTAAATAAAAGTTGTTTGGTCCCTAAATACAGTTTAATTAACGACAAAACCCCCAGTCGTTACAGTACCTTAATTTATTAAATATTCACTTTCATCATCACGAGTATTGGCTATGCTACGGTAATTTAATGCATTAAATTTACTATTCACAGTGTTTGGTGCACCTTTCGAAGAGAATTTTCTATTAGGTCAAGCATTTACACGCTAATCAGGAACACCCGTGCCTGCTCGCCCATGGTTACAACTTGTTTATACTAAATGTCACGTATACCCAGATGCTAAATCAGTCATGTATCATTTGTCAATGAAAATAATGAAACTAACAAAAGTTTTTGCAGCAGCAGAAATCTTAGGTTTCGTTATAAAACAAATAGGTAGGTACTCTACAGCTATCGATATATATACATCAACTAACAAACTCTGTCTGCAATTTTCTAAGGTTTTTCAGGACTTGTTACTATTACAATCCATAATATTGATTTGATTTCCTATTATCAAGAGTGTTTGATCAAAGACGTATCGTATGGTAATGTGTCTTATGCGCAGAATCCTCAAAAAAGCGATGATATATTAATTTTTTTGTCAGCCTAAATTTTCAAATTACACGAGTCTGCTTTTGTTACAAGAATATACGTCTATCATGTCGAAATAGGTATACCTAAATTGCTTTGTTAAGTTGGAAGGTTTGAAATTCTATACTTACCTATTTACTTATTTCACATGTCGTTTAGACGCGTGGGAAGTCTTAAAAATGGCGCCTTGAGGGAAACTATAGACTTTGTTTTGTTTATAATTATTTTAATATTGTTATTTCTTTTGTCCTAGAACTAGCACGATGTGAGGTTGTTATTCAAACATGCAAAATGGCTGGTTTTGATTAAATTTAGTACAAGGGTAGAAAAAATCCGATAATATCTACTACATAGAGTACTTTTATCCCAAATTTCCCACACAAGCGAAGCCCGGGATCAGTTCGTAATTTTATAAATGCGCAAGTTTGAATAAGTAAATGGAAAGATATTTGTTTCTCAGTCATGCCTCAACTACGTGGTGAATTTTGATGAAAATTGGCACACATTAAAAAATAAAAGATAGGTAGGTAGGTACATACTTTTTATTCTAAAATTTCCAGGAGAACGTAGCTCCGAGGAAAATCATCAAAAACCTTTCTAGTAAGTACGTATATCCCAGAATAATAGTACATTGTGATATGAGTGCGGTAAGTTGAAAATTATAGCCGAGGCGATATTGCTACTTACAAGAAAGGCAGAGGCTGTAATTTTCAAAGCGCACGTATGTCATACGACGTTTTATAACATATTTGCGAGGAAATATTTAAATAAAACTCGGAAAACGACAATACCAAAGAAAAAGCGCGCGGTATAATTTTACTTGTTCACAAATTAGCGATGCACGCGCATCAGCGCTTTTTTTTAAGGCAAATGCACAAAAAACAGCCAGTATTACTAATAAAGTAAATTAATATTTTTGTGTTTTGTTACAGATAAATGGTTGTAATTTATTGTCAAAATTAATTTATAGAATTAAATTTTTATTTATTTTATCTCCTAAAGTTAATTTTATTCATAAAAAGTTGACCACTTTTCTGACATAAAAACTATGCTAAGATTTAAAAAAGTATCGTTCGTTTTTAGACGGAGCGTGCGTTTTACTTTACAATAACGCACAAGTGCGTAATGAGATACAATACAATATTGAAATAGGTGAAATAAATGACACTTTACGAGCAAATATGTTATAAAATAATATATAAATTTTATAAAATATTTTTTTTATTAAAACATAAAATTATTAAGTGATTGTAATATGTTTAGAGCTTAGTTTTACATTTTATCTTGAACAGATAAAGTAATTGTTTACCAAAAGAAATATAATACGAGCCACGTGACTCTTACCTTTTCATCGATAGTTAGTGTGCATCGCAACAATAGCGAACACTGCTGAAAATTATCTCGCACGAGCTCAGAGTTCACCACCTCAGCAATAAATGTGGGTATGCTACAATAAAGGTACCTACTGTTTACTGCCTTTTTTATTTTGAAAAGATTAGAAATATAACTTAGATACTATTATAAATAGTATTGGTACTGTAGTCAAACTTAACAGTATAATAGATGTCATTGAAATCTATATCTATATTGTCAAGATTCATTGCAATACCATAATTATTTTCTGATTAAATCTTTGTTATAGCGGCTCTGCTTTATTACAAAAAAAGATATTCTAAAATTAGCGAACATAAGCAAAATGTAAAAAAGATTACTAAATGTGTCTCTCCATTAAATTCCAATCTAAAGATACCTAAGTATATAGGTTGTCTATTTCGCCAGTAATTATTTGTAACAAAGCTTAATCACATAAATTATATAAAAAATCGTAAAACAACAACGACAGTCGCTGAGTTTTTACCGTTGCAGGTGTGTGCAGTGTCGAATTTCCTATTGGGTCTTTATAAAACTGTGCAGATATCTGACACCTTATTGGAAATAATAGTTTCTGAATTTGATACAAGAGAGAACTTAAAATACAACTTTTTCGAGATCGTTTTATAGAATAGTAAGGAGTTGAAGATCCGTATCTATTATAAAGGAGCGCTTTAAAAAAGTGCATAAATTATGTATCTGGGCAGCTAATTGATTGTAAATGGCCAGGAGGCAATTCTGGGGTCTACGATATAATATCAATTTCGACATTTATCGAAAAAACATGGCGGATATCGATAAATATCGAAATTGCGTATTCTCGTGATTTCAAATGTGACATTTATCCAGCGTCAGCCCTCGATACGCATCGAGTGGTCGAGCGTGGCCGAAAACCATATCGTGTGTGATATTTGTTGCTTCAAAGCTATTGAATAACATAATATTCGTACTTTACAAGACGCTTTGTATTTTTCTTCAGCTATGGTTTAGTAAAATATGAATGCTGACGATTTTGTATTTAATTTTATTGGAAATCGTTGTTTATTTACATAAAATTATTTTATTGAAGCCTAACATAGAGGTTTGGATAGATACATACTTTGCTTTTTTCTGCCTCGAGTACCATACCTTATTTGTTTCTCGATTCAATTTCGTAAAGAAACAATATCATACATAAGAATATAATTGATACTCCGATAACAAATATCACATAACCTCACACACACAATAAACTAACAATGACAAGTATCCTCGCGTTCCGTTCTCTCCATCAACTCTAAAATATTTTATTTTCTTTGCATTTTATAAATTTGCATTGGAGCTTATTAAGTTACATAAAATAAAGTATTATAACTATTTTTACATAAATTCACTATTAAAACATTGGTTTTATATAAAATATTTAATGAAACAAGTAAAACATAAATTTCTTGATTGTAGTTAAGTATAATCGAGAAAAAGGAACGTGTTTTCAATTAGAGAAGCCCTAGTTTTCGATATAATATCGAGTTTTATGTCGAATAGGTTCGAGAATACCATTTTGGAGGATTTTGTGATAATTTTGTTCGATAAAAGAAGTTTGATATATTATCAAATTCGATAAAATATCGCAAACGCGAGAATTGGCCTCCAGTTTTGAAAATTAACAGTTATACTAGTAGATATATGTTGTCTACGCTATTATATGATAATAATAATATATTATGCACTGTACAATGAAAGAGCAACATTGCAATATCTTCTCATCATTGTTTACTATTTAGGACGACCGATAACGATACATAAACTATTACGATGTATCAGTTGTCAAAATATTTTTATTCTATGAAAGGTTGCCCAATCATAACAGGACTGAGTTAGACAATGATACTAGGCTAGCCTTATTAGTAAATGTGTTGAGATCTAACCATAACAATACTAGCGGTTACACGGGTAATGATCAACGCCCGCAGTGTTTTATAACAGACGTAACAATATTTATTACTATGATTTAGTTAGGTATACTATGGATTAAGAATAAGAACACGAATATAGCTAAATATTAAAGAACAAATAAAATAGTTAAATTCACACACTAGCTAGCCTCATAGTAGTTATGTGTAATTTATTTTAGGAAGTTGAATCCTACTTAGAAGAAGGCGGTCCCTATTATACATACACTGACTGATCATATTGGTTATAAAATTGATTAAGATTTATTGAATTAAGAAATACTATTCGCCGAAATAATTTTCCGAGCTTTCCTTGAAGATTGATATTTTATTTTCAGATTTCAAATGACTCTAGAAAAAACAAAGTCGCATTGAAGCAAATTGAAAATAGTAGCGGTAGACACTCCTCTAATGGGAGCCAAGACGCAAAAAAACATACTAGGATATCCATAGGATTATAGTTACTATAATATTTCTCTGAGATAGCCACGGATGCAAAGTGCATGGAGGGAGATTTGCGAATATAAGTATAGAAAATATTCGAACCACATATTGTTCGGCAAGGTCCGTGGATCCATTCCACAACAGGACATCCCAATAGAGACGACATAAAGTTATTTGTTTAAGTTTACTGCCTGCCCACGTGCTGACATTACAATATTATGGTCTTATTGCACCTCGCTCATTGGTCACTTCCACGACGAGCTCTTACTATCAAACTACGAAAGATTTTTCTAGACTACTCGATTACGGTTTTTTTTATTCTCATTCTCTTTATTGCATTCATTTGTGGTTTTGCTCATATCATGTACCTTGACTATTGGAGTAGCATATTTGATAAGACTAATTTCGTCATGATTCTAAATCATTTATCATTTTAATTTGTGATATTACTCGTACCTAAACCTTCAACGACGAAGATTTCGCATGAGTCTGCGTCGACTTATTCGAAGTTCAAATAATTAGTTTCGTTAATCAAACTGTAAACATTTTTTTTTGTAATAGCTATTTAATTTACGAAATAAAATACATAGGTTAAAAGTGTTCTTTTTTTTATAACATAGGGTGGCAAACGAGCAAGCGGGTCACCTGATGGTAAGCGATCACCGCTGCCCATGGACAACTGCAACACCAGGGGTATTACAGGAGTGTTGCCGGCCTTTCAAGAAGACGTAGACGTTTTTTGAAGGTTCCAATGTCGTATCGGTTCGGAAACACCGCCGCAGGCAGGAAGTTGATTCCACAGTTTGGTCGTATGAGGCAAAAAGTGTCTTTTAAAACGTACGATGGTTGACATCCAGTCATCCAGATGGTACGGATGAAACGTTCATCAAAACGAAGGCAAATACTTAGAGGCCTAGCTACCTGTAATGGTATACAATAAGTAAATCGAAGAGGATTTTAGTAGGACTCTGCTACACGATACTACAGGCACAAATCTAGCATTTACAGTTATGTTCTTGAAACTAATTTACTTGATACTAACACGATGATGGTTATACGGCTAAATAAATGTTAGCATTTTAAAGTTTATTGCAATCAAAATTACTGTTACTAATTTCTTATTATGATGCTTTATGAATAATATGAATATACCTAAGTAAAATGTTATTAATATTACACCTCTTATATTGAAGCAGGTAGCAGGAACTTTAGGAAAGGAGATTATTTTTTTTATATGAGATAATGCATTTAAAAATGTTACAGTCACTGTCCACTTCCGGATAATTTTGATAAGAAGCGATCGTAAACTGCGACTCATACACAAAATTTATAGGTACTTCTTTGAAAACTCTAGTTTATGAATGAAGGCGTAATTCAGCGTAATTGATATCAGATCGTGAATGAAATTCTGCAATATAATGAATCAGGTGCGATATGACATCACTTACACAGGTACTTACTTAGATTTTTTAAAGTTTTCCTTGTGTTGTGTTATTAAAAATCTCATAGAGTACCTATTATGTAATGCGACGATAAAACATAGCATCGAATTGTCAATGAATTTGGGAATGTGGATTCTTCGTTCGTTGACAGTCTTATTTTTGGCAATTCAAATTTAATGCGTATACTTATTATATAAACTTGTACGATCTGGTAGATTTGTATATCAATGCAGAGATGAAACCACTGAGTGTAGAAATTTGAAATTTTGTAGAGATGTTCCTTATTTAGCACATTTATTTAGTAAGTGAGCACTGTGGAAGGAGACTTGGAAATTCCACACCTCCCTTAGGTGTCTCATTACTCCTTGTGACGGGTTATAAACTAAATACACGCGGGCAAAGTCAAGGTTAATGTTAGTCTCATGTTTGCATGGGTGAAGAAAATACAGATAGGGATCATTGGCATCATCAGTAGGCCCTGATAGTTTATTAATAAAAAATGATTCAGCTTTTCCGAATTTCAACGAAAAAGAAAGACGGATATCTAATCAAAAGTGGAAATATCCTATTTTCATTTTTGTTTGTATAAATAATGTTATCCATCGAATTCTAACAAAATACTCACTATCGCTGATTCATATTGATAATGATAAAATGTGGTTAACAAACTAGTTTCATTTACTTATCTTTCTATTTATTTATAAAGATTACGTGATGTATTTTGCAATACCTACGTATATAAGTGACACGTATTTTCTAAAAATACGTTAACATCGTACCTTGTTTTATTAAATAGGTCAGTCCATCATCAGTCCTAGCAATTTGCTCTCTTTATTTGTACCTCGGTGCCTATATTGTTAATTGTTACCTAATAGAATTTGTATCGTTTCAAATAATCAGATTTTTACCTAATAAGCCTACTTTGTGCCAAAAGCCTCCCCTTGCGTCACAATAAAAAATAAGAAGTTTAAAACCATAATGCTTAAAACTTAAACTTACGTTACGAATGCAACGAAACTCGGGTTGCCAGGCCTCCGGATAAAGCCGGACATAGGTAGGCTTTTTGATTGCGTGTCCGGACAAAATAAACGGTGTCCGGCCTGTCCGGCTTTTGTTAGGCTTTTTACATTTCGCAAACGAGCGAGCACTGAGCGTGGCCGAGCGCATGCGACGAGAGTCGACTGTCATGTCGGTCGTTCACGCAGGCTGAATTGCCGTACCTATTATTACAGAGACAAAATCCTCAATAATGTAGGGTGTCCGGCCTTTCTACCCAAATGTCCGGCCTAACTGCCTGGTCTGTCCGGCTATTGAGTTTGGCGACCTGGCAACCCTAAACGAAACAAAAAGGTGCGACAGAGAATACGGGTGTTTAGTCTGTGTTATTGCTTATACTCAGATTCAGATGTATAAAAGTAGGAAGCCAGCCCTTTTGACTTCTATGCTCAGATGTTTTCTCGTGAATCAGGAACTACAAAATCATGATGTAATTCTTAAAACTTACTGTTTTATACACTTCTTCCACTTACCTGAAAATAAAGGAAATGTATTATAAATCTTATACAAATTCGCACAATTCTATCTCTGATTCATGTCCTGTTAACCTGCCTTTTTGTTTACATTCTTAGTAATAGCGTAATAGTTTCGTATAAGTAGTTATATAACAAAAATAAACCTTATGGACGAGGTAGTTAGGAGCTGCTGACGAATTTGCCAACAATATAGATAAAATCAGTTAGATTATTTAACATCCGTCATGTTACGCGGATTATTACAATATATCTTTATCTATTGATGACAATGTTGGTTATAAATTTGATACATCATAATTCTAATTACGTACACCAGATACATTACATACGGAATTTAAAAATAACTAATATAATAAATAATATTAAACTAGTGTGTTTGTTTTGTTCTGACGTAAGTCATATTACCTACAGATTTTAGCAGAAGATGAAAACGAGCGAAGCTTTGGGATAAGACCACATATTAATTCTATAAATCTTTTAAATAAGAACCTGACACGTGAAAAGAGACGCGAAGATTTAAAGACATCTCTTCAAAAGTTTAAATAACTCTAAAATATACCTATAATAATGAATGCCTCTGTTTTTGCGACTCGAAGCCATCAGAGCTAATGATTACTTTGTTAATTTATGACTTCGCTTTATATCCACGAAACACGAATAAAGCTTTAAAGTACATAGCGCGTATTTTATCTACAATCTAAAGAGACAAAACAATTTGTATTCCACATAGTTTGCTTTAGAATATTTTCTTTTAAGAGCCTGTTTTAACGTAGCTGTAAAAAGGAACTCTCTCTCTCTCAGCCTACAGACGTCCACTGCTGGACAAAGGCCTCCCCCAAGGATTTCCACAACGAACGGTCCTGCGCTGCCCGCATCAATGCGCATCCCGAGACCTTCACCAGGTCGTCGGTCCACCGAGTGGGAGGCCTGTTAACACTACGTTTTCCGGGTCGAAAAAGGAACTAAGTAGGTACAAAAAGTTATATTACTTAAGTTACAAACAAATTAAAGTTACTACATACTTGTGGCATCTAAATATGCTTTATTATTCCTAACTGCGCAATGCACAAATGAACGGACACATTTGACATTTATTTATTTACAGAAGTCGAAAACGTTGTCCAAATTATTTATTTTTATAATGTCATTAGTCTTCGATGTTCTCGATTGTGAATAGGCAGTTATTTAAAAGGCTTTTGACTACGTTCAAGTTATAACTTAACGAGGATTTTATAACGTTGATTTTGATCAAACGTTGTGTAAGAGGTCGGAGCTTCGTCGGAAGATGATTTCAAGTTTTTTTAAATCAAAGACGCTATAAGATTATTTGTGATTCTAGGTCAAGGACAAAAAGCTGTTGAAAGCTATTTGATGATTTATTATCTTGATTGAATTTGCTCGAAATAGTTGTGAGTTTTCAAAGAGGTAAGCAATCAGTTTTATTCAAATCATGGGGTGGTTTGCAATTTTTCGTTGAATGCCTAAGTGAAAAATACTCTGGCTATACTGTTCACAATTGTTCGGACCAGTTCAGACGTTTAGAAGCGTTATGTAGCCACATAAATTATATTGTTTCTGGTTTCTATATTTATTTCGGAAGAGCTATGAAAGACGCCTTTGTTCAGAGGCCGACCAGCAATTGGGTTATATTTTGTAACGTTATGAGTATTTTTATAACGCGAGCGCCCTAGTTACGGAAATAAACTGCATATTTTCTTGTAGATTTTAATTGAACTAATTTGTGTAGGTACGAGTATTTTTCTAAGGAGCCTTAGCAGTCTTAGCACTACTGAAATGGACGTAGTCATACCGTAAAATAAAAGCGCAAAATAGTCATCTATGTATAATCATGTACAATTTACTTTATTGTACATTTTACTTAATTGTACATTTTTTGATAATGTTATTTCACTTGCCATGGCCGAATGGTCATGGCTAAAAGAAAAATTATTTCTATATTTTTCGTTCGTTCTATATTATTTTATAGAAAGATAATTCTTTCTTTGATTATTCCATCTGTTACAACAGGAGCAGGGCAGGGTAAAACCACCATATTGTGGATGGGAGTCGTAACTCTGAACTCTGAACAATAAATATGTTGCTATTATTTAAATTTATATTTGACATGTTTGCTTATATACAAATTTCTTTTTCCCCTTAGAGGTGAATTTTATAAAGTATAAAGTAAGTATAAAGGAAACAAATCATGGGTAATGTGCTAACGGCGACAGGCAGGCGCCACACCGCGCCCCACAAATGTTTCATTGTTTTGTTCACACTTTGTATAAAATTATACCTACTGGGGTATTTACAATATTACTTTTTTAAAGATTTAATACCAACAATGCATTTAAGGAATACTAAGTACATTTTGCCCGATTTTTGGTTTTCAAGGAATTTTAGATGAATTTGTATGATTTCAAATCCTGTAGGTACCTAATCTAAATTTTCTACAGAATACCTATAACCAACGTCCTCAATTCTTGTGTTGTCTCTATTTTGATACTCTGTAATACAGTAAAATCACGAGAGTTGCTACTTTGCTTAAAATGCAAAAAAATCGATTTCAGCGTTGAGTCAACGCCGTTGACTACTAAAATCTTGCATAAAATATAAACAAAATAATATCCCTAAACTGAACATATTTTGAAATTATTCAGGTAAATTGACACTAAATTTAAGGATATAAATAGCTAGGTAGATATTATATGTGTACTACATTAAGTTATTTCAAATTAAGCCCGCTTTGTCCAAGTTTGTAGAGCTACCTATACAAATATTTATTTTTGTTGAATGTAGAATGCTGCGAATTTTACAACTTCAGTGCTAAGGTGATAAAATAAATGTGTCTATCACGACTAGAGATGGGCATTTACCCGATAAATTTCCGAGACTCGGAAATTTATCCATTTATATCCATTTTTTCCCAGGAATTTTTAATTTATACCAGGTAAAAATTAAAATCAATTAAAATTTTTGTAATTACGATTTTTTATAATATATCGTTAAGATTTATTATAAAATAAAGTGTTTAAGCACATATTCAGTTTTTAAATTAAGTACTGGTAAAAAAAAATAAGTACTGTGTAAAGTTTCACGCAAAAACTCCTGCACGGATTTGAATGAAACTTTTTTTGTTGTCTGGGCAACATATAGGCTATAATTGATTTTGAAAACAGGAACACCTGATGAAGAACCTTAACAGAACAGCAAAAGTTTATCATTCTGACGAGCATTTTCTGTTGACGTATAGAAATCGAAGATCAGAATCATCTAATGAAGAATTCCAAGAGACCAGCTACTACACTATTATATATATTGAAATGGCGCCTTAGCAAAAGTCATTCAACCTGATGAGCATTTTCTACTGACGTATAAATAGACAGGAAACAGGATAGAACAAAGAGGGACTCGGGGTGGGAGTTGTGGTACACGGAAAATTGTAGATAACGAGCAGACGAAGATCGTTTATTGAATGAAGTATCACTTTTGATTAATTTTAACACCGCGACTGTAATACGAGTACTTAATATATTCCCGAGGGACACGGGATAACCAAATGGCTGAAATTTTGAGTACTGGAGTTTAGGTTACTACAGTTAGGAACACATAAAGATTTTTCATCTAAGCGAAACTCACGCGGGCGAAGCTGCGGGCAACAGCTAGAATCAGTAATATAAATTTAATTTGAAATTAAAATGCAGCAAACTTAGTTACTAACTCTCTCAAAAACACGTGTGCATAAAATTTTCTCGATAGAAAAATATTGCGAAGTTACCTCCAAATCCTAATCCTAACTAATATTATAAATGCGAAAGTGAGTTTGTTTGTTACCTCTTCTCGCTTTACTACTCAACCAATCTTCTTGTTACACATACACATAGTTAGAAGTACTGAGAAGGACATAGGATACTTTTCATCCCAGGAAAAAGCACTGTGCCCGTGGGAAATTCACGCGGGCGAAGCCGCGGGCAAAAGTTAATCTATAATACAATTGAAGATGTTTTGATTTTTTTGTTAATTCTACTTGAAACAGCCATATACTAAATATGCATCATTATTTTCAAAATATTATTTGAATACGATTTTAAATCTGTTGTTTTTGTTTTTTTAATATTTGAACCGAAAATAACTAGTTATTTGTCTTCCTTTTAATCAAAACATACCTAATATTTATACTTTATTTATTATTCTAACAGTATTAAAGTAAATAAGGATATTTTCCTTTCATTTTAATTTCTACCCGGCATAAATTAAAAATATCGGGTATAAATGGGTATAAATTAATTTTTACCCATTCTACCCATTCTTTCCCATTTTTACCTTCCCGAAATTTATCCAAGCGCCCAAAAAAATCGATGACGTAATTTATGGACGGCCCCTTTGCCAAATGCCGGAATTCTATTAAACGGCTAGGCGATCATCGAATCGTAAGGCCCGCCTTACACGAATGTCAGCCAACTTAATTACACTCTCTCTCTCTCTGTCAGAGGAAAGACGTCCACTGCTGGACAAAGGCCTCCCCCAAGGATTTCCATAACGACCGGATGCGGGCAGCGCAGGACCGGTCGTTATGGAACTTAATTACTAACTCTCTCAAAAACACGCTTGCATAAAATTTTCTCGATAGAAAAATATTGCGAAGTTACCTCCAAATCCTAACTAATATTATAAATGTGAAAGTGAGTTTGTTTGTTATCTCTTCACGCTTTATCTACTCAACCAATCTTCCTATTTCACATACACATAGTTAGAAGTACTGAGAAGGCCATAGGATACTTTTCATCCCGGGAAAAAGCACTGTTCCCGAAGGAAATTCACGCGGGCGAAGCTGCGGGCAAAAGTTAGTCTATAATACAACTGAAGATGTTTTGATTTTTTTGTTAATTCTACTTTAAACAGCCATATACTAAAAATGCATCATTATTTTCAAAATATTATTTTAATACATATGATTTTAAATCTGTTGTTTATGTTTTTTTAATATTTGAACCGAAAACAACTAGTTATTTCTCTTCCTTATAATTAAAACACACCTAATATTTATACTTTAATTATTATTTTATCAGTATTAAAGAAAATAAGGATAATTTACTTTCATTTTAATTTCTTCCCGGTATAAATAAAAAATATCGGGTATAAATGGGTATAAATTAATTTTTACCAATTCTACCCATTCTTTCCCATTTTTACCTTCCGGAAATTTATCCAAGCGCCCATCTCTAATCACGACAGACCTAATCGTTAATCTCGTATCGTGTGCAGCCTTTATAGACATGACAAAACTGAATAAATCTAAATAGTTTGCGTGACAAGGCTGCGTTTTGCGCTCTATAGTTACCACCTTTGACTTCCATGAAAAGTGGATAACATCAAAATAGCAGCTACTTTCTGTTATACACATAAATTTATTAAGTTGATTTGACTTTATTTTTGTCCGTGATAAACTCAAAAACCGTCACTTAATGAAATTTTTCACACTGTTAAATTGGTGCGATTTCATTTATTTGTTAAGAAAGGAAAGTTTGTATTTCGAAATTCCCTCGTCAGCGAAGCCTCAAGGTACAGCCAGTATACCTCTATAATAATTCCCTTGTAGTGCTTGTAAAAGTCTGAAAAGCGCCTGATAAAAAAGCTACCCAACGCGCAGTGCACACACATTGCCCTAACGTATCGTAAAGGAGTAGGTACAAAGGTACAACAAACTAATATGAATACCTAGTCATAATAATACCACAGCAATATAACGTTTCGGTGAAATTAGATATAAATATATAGAGAAAATTTGGAGTTTCCTGAAACAATGTGTCCAGCAGGTGCTCGATTGAATCGTTAACAAGAGGACAAGAGGTGTTAATGTTTCAAATATTGATATTATCATTATTATTTTATGATTGATGATTTTGTTAATATGTACCTACATATCTATTGTCATCTATAATGATATAAAAGTGGTCACGAAACACGCGAATGGACACGCATGTAGCCAAACTATCGCCCGCCCACCAGCAGGAACTGTGAAGGCGGATATTTCACTGGAGGGAAATTGAAGAAATATGACACTGCTTTTGTACCATGTCAGTGCCTGATAGCTAGGGCAATGATCTCCGTAATATTTGCCTACATTACTTTACGAGTTTTAAATAAGTAAGTATCTATTTCTTCGCTTCCAGCAAAGTAATTTTATATGGCATTTTTTCAGCAGAGGTTTTTCGATAAATTAATCTTTGCTTTTATATGACTTGATTATGTGGATCTTTAACTAGGTACTGGGTAAGTATTTTATGTTTATTTTATTTTGTATATGAAGGTTGAAGATTTTCTTAATTTAAGGTTAGTGTGTATACTTTTGCCATATTATTTTTAACAACTGATGCAAGTCATATTTTGCCTAACTGGTATTTTGGTTAGTCTAATTTTGGTTGATTGACAAGATTGATAGTGCGGTGCACGAAATTATTATATAGGTAGACAACTTTTTTATTTAAGTTAATTAATACATTGATACACCAAGCAAACAGCACATATAGAAGTAGAGTAATGAAGTGTAAGGAAAAAGTACCGGACTAATTCATCAAAACCTCAATTAGTTCAAAATCAAATTAATCAATCACACGAGATTAAAAACAACCTGCTTTATGATTGGAAGAATTTTGACGAAATTAATATCGGAGCGAAAGACTTGTGATATTTATGGCAAGAAGCTTAAAGTCCATTTATTCATAATTGTCCTACTACGTAAACAATCTTACAATGTCTTTTTATGATTTTACAACAATATAAATTAAAATAGACTTTTTAAGAAATCACTTTCGTGGTTAATTAATGTTTTACTTTAGAATATTTAGGTTTGAACTAATATTTGATTTATTTTTAACAAAATTCAAAAAAAGTACTGTGAAGATTGTTTACATAATAGGACAATTATGAATAAATGGACTTTACGTGATAAGTCACCACTACAACTATGAAAACTAAACACACTTAGCTCTAGAGCTCATTTAGATACGACCCACAAACCGTAATTTCCTTATGAATTGGGCAATTTTGGCTTCCTGTACAAATACAGTGTGATCTCTGGATTCAAACATATCCTCACTACTTAATCTACACTAAACTGGACGCTAAAATTCAATTTACAGGTCAGTAAATAAAGGTACTTTATGCAAATATCTAGGTTAAAAGTTACGTCATTTAACACACATTGCATCTTTCTACCCTCTCTATAAATCTCCTCCTTATTATAATATCCTCCTTATTCAATTCAATTTACTTTATTGTATCTATGGTATTACAGATAGGTCACATAATAATTATAGTAAGTACATCATGGAACCCTGGTAGGGCACTACAATTTGATTCTTAAAAACTTATTAATTAATTAAATTACAAATACTTAATAAATAAAAATGTCAAATTAAATTAAATAAATATTATAAATCAGCTAGACTTTTTTCTTAATTTGAGATTTTTCTCAACCATCTTTATTTTTACATCGGTTGAAACCACGGCAACAGCAAGATTTCTTACGAATCGAATTTGATACGGTTCATTATTTGTCTGTCGGTTTCAACTGAGCGAGGCATTGTCCTTCACCTCATTTCATTCGTCACCATCATCACCATCATCAATCACAGCCGTACTCGGCGGAAATAACACGAAACGCTTTATTTCGTCATTGTACCCGGTAATTGAAGATTACTAGACTCTTCAATCTGAGACGTCGAAAATGAATAGGGTTCTCTACATAAAAAAAACGTATTTTCCTAACCTAAAAAGTATTTTTGTCAACACAAATTGAATTTAAATAGGCCTATTAATTCAAGAAATCACTAAGTCAAACAAAAGTGTTTTGATTTTGTAATGAAATCGCTCAAAATGTGAAAAAGTAAAATATTATAGTGATGCATATTGCAATACTTTGCCGCGTGTGTAAAACCTAAATTGTTAAAGCAACTGACAATTGATATATTACATTCTATACATTACTAATGTAGCTAAAATGCAACTAAGTCCTTTTTAACACAGCCTTTAGTTCGGCAGATTTTAACATTTTTACAACGTCATAAAGATCGTGTGTGGCCATTTAATGT
The DNA here is from genome assembly GCA_018467065.1 of Ephestia elutella. Lineage (NCBI taxonomy): Eukaryota > Metazoa > Arthropoda > Insecta > Lepidoptera > Pyralidae > Ephestia > Ephestia elutella. Next base: position 7,173,314 of record CM031573.1, on the reverse strand, counting down.
GTTATTAAGAAACTACACGAGCATTGCCTATTCACAATTAACAATCATTCTGAGTAGTTAATGGATTGACATAAATGTTTATTTACGTTCGACCTCGGTTCCATTAGGTGCAGAGACAACCCTGTTAACACTAGACCACACGCTGGTTGGCGGTGAAAAGTCAACTGGTTAATTGAGTGTTGAGTGCTGGACATTAAAGTATCATATTATTGTTAGTCTTTTTCTATATCCTAACTAATATTATAAATGCGAAAGTGAGTTTGTTTGTTTATTTATTTGTTTGTTTGTTACCTCTTCACGCTCTAACTACTGAACTGAACCGATCTCTTTGAAATTTCGCATACACATAGTCAAAAGTACAGAAAATGACATAGGATACTTTTCATCCCAGGAAAAAGCACTTTTCCCGTAGGAAATTCACACGGGCGAAGCCGCGGGCAAAAGCTAGTAAAAAAATAAAAACTTCATTGCACATGAAACTAATGTTTAGAGTTATTTATTCTGTATATTGCAACAATAAAGCTTAATATTGCAGGGAGCTAGTAATTTAACAAGCTTTTACTAATTTTAAAACTAAATTAGACTTTCAATTTTGCAGAACAGTTCTTCAAAGAAAGGATTTTGGATATTGATTTACAAAATTCACGCGGGCTATGCAAAGAGTAAATGTAATTTATAAATATCGAAGCATATTATGTTAAAATTTAAGGGCATACCCAATAAGGATTTTCCGAAAACATATTACCTATCTTAAAACGTCAAGTGTGAACCAAAGGTTGATAGTACTGAAGCAGGAAAAATATCGCGTCAAGAGAAAAATACTAAACTAAAAATACTAAATAAAATAAATAAGACTAGATAACAAAAATAATACATAATCCTGTTTTTTTTCCTTTATCGTCGAAAATCACCGTAATTTAAGCGTAGATAACAGTACCATTTTTTTAAAGAAATAAAAAAAAGAATACAATTATTTAAAACGATAGCCGCTTATTTTCAAAATATATTTAGTGTTTTATCATAATTAAAAGAAAACCTCTAAAATAATTACCCTAAGCGCCTAACGAAAACTCGCTAGCAAAAACACAAATTATAGAAAATTCGAAAAATAACCTTATTGTGTCTGCTTTAAGGCAGAGCTTACGTACCGCCCATCACCCCCTCTAGCATTGGGTATCGCCTTAACTAACAACGTTTAGTCGGTGTTACGAAATACCACGGAAATATAAATAAGAGTTATTTTTCCATGCGAAATACCCACAGGAGCACAGAACTCGGCCAGAACTAGTAGTATGTTATATTTATACCCGGAATTCAGGTTAGTTGTAATTTTCCTGTAGTGCAATGAAGATATGCTCACATCACATTTGGCCTGTCGCCATGTATTATATTCGGCAAAATAAAGTTTAACACAGGCTAACTCAGTCACTGTTGTATACTTATTGCAAAATAAACATTGATGGCAAATTAACTATAACGCTTACCTACCCGTGGCAAATTTACGTATATATTTAAATCGAGATGGCAAATTTACTTTCAATGTGTAGAGATTTCAATTTGATAGCAAATCTTCGCGATGGTAAACTTACAGTTACCCGTAATTTTTACACGACTGACCAAAAAAGGAGTGTTATGTTTTCAGGGTTCATGTATGTATATAAGTATGTATGTATGTATGTAAGTTTCTTTATTCCACCTTAAGTCCTGAACGGCTTAACAGATTTTGATGTGAGAGATATTTTTAGATTCCTTGCATTCCTCCGAGTGACATAGGCTATATGACGTCATCATAAAAACAAAATGGCGGATTATACATGCGATAAATAGCAGACCAAAAAAATAAATTTTGATCAATCTTATCGAGTGGGGTATCAAATAGGGGACCGGACAACTTTTTTTTGATGCTTCTTTGAAATACCTCACATTAATAGAATCATCCGTATAAGAATCACATCCATAACCAAAGTATTTTCCAAGACATAGCCAAAAACAATTCACATTTTCAAGCGATTTTTGGACGATACCAAAACGCCCCTAACTAAACGTACATTCATGTGACGTCACGCGTAGAAAATGGACTTTCCCTAAAAGTTTGAACTCGAATAAATTAGCTCTGGAGAATAAACTCGTGCTGAAAAGTCGCAAAATGGGTTTAATTATGTGTATTCTATCATAAAATTACATATTTTTAACAATTCTCATACCTAGGCCGGTCCCCTATTGAAGGGCTATAAAACGCGATTTAAAAAATGTAAATAACTTATGTTTGTATGTACTTTTTGAGTAAAAAATTGTCAGTCGTGTTTTTTATTTTTGATAATTAGCTTGTTATATTCTCTTTCATCTGAGCGCTTTTCCGGATGCATCCTCAAAGTACGCGTCGGAGCCCAGGGCACAGAATTAATATAAGTACTACTATAAGCCCAGGGTCAGCTTTCCTACTTTTTTTCTCCACTTCGCACGGTCTTCGTTTTACTATTAAGTATTTTTTATTAATAATTAAGTATTAAATCCCATCTAGGGTTCTGTGAGAATCGTAAAACAAGATAATTATTAAAAATAAAAAACACGACTGACAAATCACATGACCTATGTCACTCGGGGGAATGCAAAGAATCTAAATATACCCCTCACATCAAAATCTGTTAATCCGTTCAGGACTTATGGTGGAATAAAGAAACTTACATACATACATGAACCCTGAAAACATAACACTCCTTTTTTGGTCAGTCGTGTAAAAAAACAGGCCATCTAAACTATTGGAGTAGTTGGTCATATTAGGATAATCAATTTCCTAATTATGAGGCCCCTAGACATAGCTTTAACATATAATGACATATAATAATTTTTAAATTCAGGACTTTATTTGAACTTGAAATTTTAATACCCTCACTTTCGAGCATAACTACATACATATACTTATTGCTACACATATATACACACATGTACATGCTTAACCACAAATGTGTGTGTAAAGTGACATTTTTGGAGGTAAAATGGTTAACTTACATTTCTTGGCATTTTTATTGTGTGATGTTAATAACTATAAAGATTGAGGATAGACCACAAAACCACAATAAAGCTCTGACAATTATGCCAATATTGCCAATACATCTATTGGCAAAACTACTAAGATACACAAACAATATGAAGAACGAACTATTGTAAAGTTGTAAATAAATATACTACTGAACTGCTGTCAGACGTCAAAATAAATTAACCTAGTTGTAAAACTGAAAATTTATCTGCTGTTGGTAAGATGTGTGATGGTAATGTGCTTTAAAATTTAGTAGACAGTAAGTAAGTAGATATTAGCAAGGAGTCCTCGGGGTTTTCTATTGGTATGAATGATTTCTGTGATAAGTACCTATTAAATACAGGTACTTATCCAATAAAAACAAACTTAATTCACGTGATTTTTATGGAATACAGTTGTTGATTTTGTTAGGGCTTTTTAGTGATTTTGAACAACCACACGGTAAAATTCTTATTTTTATTTATTGAGACATCCATTTGTGTGTAGTCGTTTTTAGACTAGAGAGACGTAGGTATTGGAACCAATTTATATTTGCCAGGTGTCTGGCTTCGAACACCATTGTCCGGTTGTTAAGGTGAAAATCTCAAATTTAATATCATTTCTTATCCTCCAAAGTGAACGTATGAACGTATCTCCGACTTACATTCGATTCATGACTCATGACATTATCTAGTCTATTAAAGTATTCATTCATTTGATCCCTCCCTCTCGCAATTTAGTTATTTCAAACTAACAAAGCTAAAATTTTAAATTAAATAAAACACCGTGATCAAGTCGTGAAGTCCTAATAATAATATGTGCTCTATCCACCGAAATTTTTATCGAGACGTAGGTACTACAAAACCTATCTCAGCTTTAATAAATCCAGACAATGAATGGGGCCGGCCTAATTTTTGAATGATTCTATTTGTGGCGTATGAGTAGTAAATGGGTAAAACAATTAATAACAAGGCCATACATTGTTCCAAATTAGATGTGGATGTGGAAGTAGGTATGTAGAAGGTAATAAGCATGGAGATAGACATTTATGGAAAGAAGAGCTTTGTGCTGAAATGTAACGAAGATGATAATTACCTTATATAAATAAATACCTACGTATGATTTTTGAGCGCAGCATAGTTGGTGTCAAACTTGTCGATCAAGTAAGAAACTCTATGACGAAAATCGTCGATGTGGCAAAAAAGGCAGCTAGGCTAAAGTGGGACTGGGCGAGTCACGTCTGTCGCATGCACCCGGAGAGATGGACTCAAATTTTAACAAACTGGGTTCCAACAGATGGAAAGAGAAAAAGAGGAAGGCCAAAGACGAGATGGGCGGACGACCTGAGAGCGTTCGACAGAGAATGGAAAGAAAAGACCAAAGATGCCCAGCAGTGGGATACATATCTCTCTCTCAGCCGAAAGACGTCCACTGCTGGATAAAGGCCTCCTCCAAGGATTTACCTGCGCTACCCGCATCCATGCGTATCATAGCTAGTAAAAAGAAAAAATGATTTTTATTGCACTGCTGCAAATTCGTCATAAGGCGGTAAATACCAACATTCGGAGAAATACAAATAAAGAATGATTATTCTGTTTCATGATCACCTTGACTAATGAAGCTGTTTATCTTAGTGGACGCACTTATCTATGGAAATATAAGACGGGTTTGAAACATTCCTTTTATCACGATATGTAGAGGCTGAAATGCCCCATTAAATAATAATGATGCCCATAGAAAGTCCTATATCTATGTCCTATATGTATGTATATGTCTATCCTGTTGCTGATTATCATAGGATCTATCAACCCCCACCAACATAAAATAACTATTAGTAGATAATTGTCTTATGTAAAAATCAAAGAAACTGTAACTTAGGTGTATAAATGCTTGTGTAGTGAGTCAGAGATCAAATAAAAAAATCGGGTCAAGTCCACCTCTGATGTTTATCGTTGTTTTTTATTCCCATTGGAACACGTCTGAAGAGGAATTCGTAGAATGCAGACAGTTTACATAATATCATGAAGGTGAAAGATGAATTCCATGCTTTGATTCAGTTAGTTATCGCCATTGCCTTTATAATAAAGGAATTTCTCTTGAAGTTCCACGAAATAAATAGTTTTCACCTAACGCGAACCTTTTACGAAGTGAGTAATTTTTGCCTTAATCACTAAAAACTTAATTTAAATTTGCTGATACGTAAAAAAATGTACTGAGTTAATATATGTTACAATCATTCATTTTTAGTGTAGGTACAACCTATGTACGTGTTATCTCAATACAGAAGCGTGCTGCTTCTTGCTGGCAGTAAACAGCAAACCATCCAACAGATAAAAATTGCGTCATACCTAATAGCAAAAGAGTTTATATAGATAGTATTTGCTAATAGTCTTTGCGTCAATAAATACAAACATGTTTGAATTATACTCCAGTTGAAATTTTGAACACACTAATCTGTACTGTAACGGATTTGAAAACGTTTTTTTATAGCTACTTTCTTGAAGATGAAGTTATCTATATTATACCTAAATAAAGGTTCCGTAGCTAGTTAATTTAAAAAAAACTCTGTTTAATAGATTTTTGTAACTAAATTCTTGCAAATCACTTGACAAAAACAAAAAATACATTTTTATTTTGCGTATTAACAACACAATCACGACTGGCTTAAGGCGTGGTTGGTTAGCCATAGACTCTGTACACATGAAATAAGATTTATAGAGTTCTTATGATGATGACGTCATGCGCCATTGACCTGCCGAGCCTCGTCTAGGAGGAAGATATACCATTGAATTAATTTAAGTGGAGACGATGCTGCAATTGAATATTTAAAAATATTATTGACAGTCATTTTTCGAAACGACACTAGTTGTGGCTAAATTGATTCGATAAGAAGAAATTAGAGTACACTATCAATCACCACATTGGATCGAATACTTATTGAAAGCATTCGCCGTTAATAAGCGTTGCTACAGACGATTTAGACAATAGGAACAATGCACAAACCACTTACCACGTAGGCAGGCTTCTAGCACGATTCCTCACGAATAGTTCTTCCTTTAGACACCTGGCCGGCCAGCCACACACGATTATAAAGTTCCAAAAAAAAAACTGTTGAGCACTTGAAGTTTTATTAAAAATAATTGAGTAAAAGGGCTGTAATGTTTGGTGCGCGCGCGCCTTCGCTTTCACGTACAGACACGGAGAGGTTTTTACTGGTTCAGCCACCAGCCTTCTGCCACCAGCCTATGGCGTTGATCTCTCAGACACCGGTAGGATCTGCGCATGCGCCAGCGGAAGTCCGGGCGCCCCATTGGCTAAATAGAACTGCAGCACAGCGAATTGTGATGATTGATAAGTGCATCGGTAAGGCGCGCGAAATTCAAATTGAAAGGTAAACAAGATTTGCGTTGAAAACGGAACATTCCGCCCACCAAAATACCAATAGGATTTTCCCAGAGTAAGAATAAGAAACGGTAATTAACGATAAATATGTTTAAGTTATTATTCTAAACTTAAAAGCTAACAAATGATAAGTTGAAACGATTATACGGAGGGTAGAGGACATAGCTTGACCAAAGGTCTCTTAAGCGAGTGATCCCTGGCTGTTCTAACGGTTGCGACTCGAACTACCCCATCAGGGCCAGGATGCAAGGAAACAACTCGTCCTAATGCCCATTGAAGAGGAGGCCGATTGTCCTCTTTTATAAGTACGATTGAGTTTACAATTAACGGTGTTGAGTCCGTGGTCCATTTTGCTCGCTGAGTTAACCCATGTAAATATTCATTTTTCCAGCGTTTCCAAAATTGTTGTTGAAAAGATTGGATAAGTTGCCATCGAGTTAGTCGATTGATTTTTACGTCCTTGTAGTCGGAGTCAGGAACTGCTGTAAGAGGTTCCAGCGTTAAAAAATGACCGGGCGTAAGAACGTTCAAATCGTTGGGATCCGAGCTCAATGGACACAAAGGCCGCGAATTTAAAATTGATTCGATCTGAGCGAAGAGTGTGGTAAGCTCTTCAAACGTTAAGACCTGATCGCCAACAATACGGTACAAATGACTCTTTGCGGCTTTGATTTGGATTTCCCACACCCTCCAAAGTGGGGAGCAGAAGGTACGTTACGTTTAAAATCTATTTTTTCCGCATGAGAGGCTTGTTCGATACATGACGCTAGTTGTGAACTTGCACCAACGAAATTCGTACCGCAGTCAGAGTGAATAACATTGCAGCGGCCGCGACGAGAAACGAAGCGACGCAATGCCGCGATGAAGCCGTCAGTCGATAAAGTAGAAACCACCTCAAGGTGCACTGCTTTTGTGCTCAAGCATACGAATAAACACAAGTACGCTTTATCGATTTTAGCACCACGATGAAGCCCGAGCTTAATTCGAAAAGGCCCTCCTAGATCGACACCTACGACAGAGAAGGGTTTTGCCTGATTGACACGAAAGGCCGGAAGGTCGCTCATAAAGGGTTGCAAAGGTTTCGGTTTAAGACGGTAGCATCTTATGCATCTTGAAAGATGATGACGTACAGCATGCTTTGCCGCAAGTATCCAAAACTGTTGTAAAATCAGATAGTTGGTTGTGTTCAAACCGGGATGAAAATTGTTTCGATGAATAGATTCGATTACAGCTGATGTAAGAACACTCTTTTTGGGCAATAATGCGGGATACTTATGTTCGAAGTCAAGATCGGAGCGCGATAGGCGCCCGCCTACTCTGAGTATACCCTGCTCGTCCAAAAACGGGTTTAGTTTACGAAAACTGCGAGGTAACTGTATCTTTGATTGTAATTTGGATATGACATCCAAAAAACAACGATGTTGGAAATGTTTGACGATAATTAGTAACGCACGATGACGCTCAGCGTCCGTTACGAAAAGATTATCTGATCGCGGAACAGTGTTACGCATGTTATTACAAAACCTGCGAACGTAAGCGATAATGCGACAGATTTTATCTAAAGAAGAATATTTTTCGAATAGCCGATCAATTATAGACGTGTGATTAACGCTTTCGATTTGATCCGAAACGAGAACCGTGGTGCGACGCTGCTCAGAGAGCACCGCATTGTCATCGTTTGAACGATTTTTCGATGTATCGATTGGCCACTCAGACTGTGGTTGAGACAACCATTCTGGGCCCGCCCACCATAGGGCAGTGTTTAGCAAATCGTGAGGCAATTGCCCACGCGAACAAACATCTGCAGGATTTGTGACAGATGGTACGTGCCTCCAGCACTCGGTCGGTACGATATCTTGAATGTGACTTACGCGGTTTGCAACGAATGTCACCCAGCGAGAAGAAGGAGCTCGCAACCAGGATAAGGTAACGGTGGAATCACACCACAGATAAGTGTCATGGACAGGAATCCGCAGCGTGTCCTTGACAAATTTGATAAGGTCTGTAAGCAAAACTGCACCACACAGCTCTAAGCGAGGTAACGATTGACGTTTTAAAAGGAGCTACACGAGCCTTTGCACATACGAGAAAGACGCGAACGGGGCCGTCAGACTCGATAACACGCAGGTATATAACGGCGCCATATGCTGCTTCGGAGCTGTCACAAAATCCATGCAGTTGATATGATTGAGCGCTATCGGTAGCGTATTTACGTGGAATTTTAAGATTCCTAACTTGAGGAAGCTGTTCAGAGAACTTTTCCCATTGAGAGATAATTTCCGGTGGGGGCTTATCATCCCATGAAAGACCTAGAATCCAAAGCTTTTGAATAAGACATTTGGCATGAATTGTCAAAGGAGATAGAAAACCCAGAGGATCGAAAATTCTAGCAACCTCACTCAAAATCGTTCGCTTGGTGCACGGTTGATTAGATGGATTAACGGTAAAGACGAACGAATCCGAAGCAGGCTCCCACTTAAGGCCCAGAACCTTGATAGTTGTGTCTTCAGTTTCGGTAAAAGTGATTGCTTCTGAAAGACACGCCTCCGCGGGAAGATCGCTAAGTAGCTCGGGTCGGTTACTCACCCATTTTCGGAGCTCAAACGAGCCAAGACCGAAAAGAGCGATGAGTTGAGTTTTGATTTCTCTGGCGTCCTTCAGCGATGAGCTTCCGGATATGACGTCATCAACGTATATGTCGGAAGTTAAAACGGTTTTGGCCTTTGGGTACTTGTGACCCTCATCGTTGGCCAGTTGCTGAATAGAGCGGCACGCCAGGAATGGAGCGGAAGACACTCCGTACGTTACGGTATTTAATACGTACTCTTGAAGAGGCTCATCCGGGTGAGCTCGCCAGAGAATACGTTGATAATCACGATGTTGAGGAGCTAGGTTGATTTGACGGTACATTTGGCGCACGTCTGCCATGAAGACAATTGCGTGCTCACGGAAATGAAGAAGGATCTCTACGATATTTGATTGTAGCTTCGGTCCCGTCAGCAGCGAGTCGTTTAGCGATTTGGAAGTTGCATCTTTAGCCGAGGCGTCGAATACAACGCGAAGCTTCGTTGTAGCGCTGTCGGGACGTAGCACACAATGGTGCGGTATATAATACTTGCCTTGACCCATTTGCTTGGCAGGTACTAGAGTCATGTGACCACTGTCGATATAGTCAGTCATGAACTCCACGTATTGTTGGTTTAAATTGTGATCGCGATACAGACGCCTTTCAATGGCATGAAAGCGTCGTAAGGCTATCTCTCGAGAACCTTCAAAGACTGGCTCCTCGTCGTCCTTGAAGGGGAGACAAACTACATATCTACCTGTCTCGTCACGGTAGTGATTACTGAGAAAACTATTTTCACAGCGTTGCTCTTCTGGGGTCAATCGGAAAGATTGTGGAACGTTATCGATTTCCCAGAAACGTTGAACAATTTTGTTTAAACTATCGTCTACGGTAGAAGGGGCTACTCCTAGTAGACTGGACGATGCGAGTCTGGACTTCCCAAGAAGAAGCCAGCCGAAGACTGAGTTGAAAGCTCGCGGTTGAGAGGCGTTACCCTTCAGACGTTGTTCGAGAAGTGACTCAGCAAAGACGTCGGCACCTAACAAGACGTCGATCGGACCGGGGATGTCAAAACCAGGATCAGCTAGCGGTAGTGTTTTGACCTCCTCCCATCCTTTCGTATTTAGCCTTGCTATCGGTTGATCTCCGCAAATGCTCGGTATGACGAGCATTCCCAGACGAAACTTTACGTTACAGTTGGTGCCAATGTCGCATGTAACAAAGCCACTGACTGAGGCAGGGCTGCCCCCTAACCCATAAACGTTGATATTACCAGTTATAGGTTTTAGATTTAATCGTTGAGCGGCGTGAGCCGTGAGAAAATTGTTTTGACTGCCGGTGTCAAATAACGCGCGAAATGTATGAAATTCACCAGAAGCATCACGAATCTGGACGAGAGCTGTTGCCAGTAACACGGTTGTGGTTACGGTTGGATCAGACTGAGTTAACGAATCCTTAGCCACTAAGGTCGCCGAGCTTGCCGCCGGCTCCTTATGTAGCAAAGTGTGGTGTTTACGTCTACATTGTCGACATGAAAACATTGATGTGCACTCTCGCACTGAATGGGATGCGTTAAGACAATTGTAGCACCATTTCTTTTCAGTGGCCACAGCCATGCGCTCATCTATTGATTTTGCCAAAAAATCACTACAGGCCGAGATGTGATGTTCATTACGACAGTAGGCACATTTACGAATCGGAGTGCTCGAATTATGAGCAGGTTTCGCTTGTTGTTTATCACCAACATTTTTATGAGTAGTGACGGTGGGAGCGACAAGCGAATGCGTGACGTTATGTCGCTTGAACTTCTGTGAAGTTCCCGGTGTGTCCTTTGAAACGTTAGCGGTTTTATTGGTAACATTCGAAAAGTGCGTGTCGCGAATTAATGCTTCACCTTTAGAGTGTAAGAATGCCCTTAAATGGTTATACTGTGGAAGCTCAATATCGGTATGTTTTTCCTCAAACTCGCGTCTTAATTTGGTATCGAGTTTGGCCAGAACATTATAACAAAGAACAAAATCCCATTTATCGGTAGGTAATTTTAAAGTTTTTAAAATTGTTAAGTTCTCATCGATCGTGTCTAAGGCGCGTCGAAAATCTTGAGCGTTCGAAGTCTTTAAACTAACGTCCAAGATATCACGCCAGCACGTAAACGCTAATTCGCGTTTATCTTCATAACGGGACTTGAGAGCCTCGTACGCACTTAAATAATGTTCACTTGCAACAGGAAAAGTTCTAATGAACGATAAAGCATCACCACTTAAAACTGACACGAGATAGTGAAATTTCTCAATATTACATAAGGAGGTAGAATCATGTATCAACGCGTTATAAGTTGCAATGAACTCAGGCCATTCCTTGATAGCACCGGAAAAAGTTGGCAACGAAATTTTTGGTAACCGCATATTTCCACTGTGCGAACCGGTCAATGAATTATGTTTCGAAGTGTCAGCTTGTTGAGATGAACGTTGTTCAAATTTTCGTTGAATTGCCAACACTTGAAAATACAATTCGTCAAATCGATCCTGAACTTCATCGTCCTCCTCATCGGCATCATCCTTAAGAAGGTCCAAAATAATAAAATGGGAGTCATGAAAACTATCAGCAATCGTTTTTATTTCATGACAATATGAAAGAAATAACCCTACTTGTGATTCATCGGTATTGGCTAAGGTACCTACTTCCAAAGCCTTCGTTAAGCGATTATATGCTATAGTTCGTTTACGTCGCAAACTGGGCAAATTATTAATAGTGTACGTATTTTCGATACCCTTTTTAATAGTAGGTTTAGATTTACGCCTTGATAGTAAAGACATAATTAATATCAAAACAATAAAAACTGATAGCAACAAATATTCGGATTCGATAAAAAGTTTAGTTGCGAACGTCTTCAGCGAGACCGCGTTCACAAGAATCGACGAGAATCACTGGGGCGGTATTACACGACAACAGGTAATATTGTCACCTCGGTCACCTGAGTTTTAAATTGAAATAAATTAAATTGATAAGGATGAATTAAATGAGCGTTAGGAACACTAAAAACGGTTTGCGATATTCGTTAATGTACGGTAAATAAAAAAAATAAAAATCAGTTTTTTTGTAAAAACAAAAAACTATGATTTTTAACCTAAAACGGTAATAATGAAAATGTGAACGCACCAAAATTCGTTGAAAATATGATACGATAAACGATACAACGTCACGATAAAAAATATTTCGTAATTTGAAACGAAATAACTTTTCGATAAATAAATATCAAGAGGAAACGTTGAACGGTTGGAAAAAGTAGTCGAGTTATAACGAACTATCAACATAAAATTATGAGAAGGTGGATTTGCAATATTGTATTATTGCGAACGGTAAAACGGTAGATAATTTTATGCTAATAAGTATAAAACGACAAAAGAATTTATTTTCAACAAATATTCTAGAAACTGATGGAAGCCATCTTAAATCGAAAATCGGTAGGTAAGGTACTCAACAAAACAAAATGGAACAAAGACTTGTTTTCCGATTAGTAATTGAAACAAAATGTTATGTTTATTCGTTTTAGCTGTACTAGTAAGTATAATAAGCGTGGAATACGGTAAATGAAGTAGCAATTACTAAATCGAATTGGTATTTGGCGGCAGACTGAAGGTAGGTATCCAAAGTTCCCGGGTTTCGGCACCAAAAAATGTGGCTAAATTGATTCGATAAGAAGAAATTAGAGTACACTATCAATCACCACATTGGATCGAATACTTATTGAAAGCATTCGCCGTTAATAAGCGTTGCTACAGACGATTTAGACAATAGGAACAATGCACAAACCACTTACCACGTAGGCAGGCTTCTAGCACGATTCCTCACGAATAGTTCTTCCTTTAGACACCTGGCCGGCCAGCCACACACGATTATAAAGTTCCAAAAAAAAAAAACTGTTGAGCACTTGAAGTTTTATTAAAAATAATTGAGTAAAAGGGCTGTAATGTTTGGTGCGCGCGCGCCTTCGCTTTCACGTACAGACACGGAGAGGTTTTTACTGGTTCAGCCACCAGCCTTCTGCCACCAGCCTATGGCGTTGATCTCTCAGACACCGGTAGGATCTGCGCATGCGCCAGCGGAAGTCCGGGCGCCCCATTGGCTAAATAGAACTGCAGCACAGCGAATTGTGATGATTGATAAGTGCATCGGTAAGGCGCGCGAAATTCAAATTGAAAGGTAAACAAGATTTGCGTTGAAAACGGAACACTAGTCATCATAACTAGAAACAGTTAAGCAAGAAAAGCTTCTAATCGACGATAATATCAATAATAATTAATTAAGTTAACCTTAAAAGGCAAAAACTGAACCCTCATAGGATCACTGTAGGTGTAGGTACATAAGTATTATCCGCTTGTCTGTCTGTCAAGACAAGACCCTTATATCTTAGAGTGCTGCACTAAATTATTTATCATTATTTACAAAAAAGAAAAAAGAGCAATGTTTTACAACTCTAAACACTAATGAATACTTTTTCGTTTTGTACTTTTTCATGAGCAAACCTAAGTATTTTTAAAGCCTGAAAATTAAATAAATAGAGAGTTTGAAGTAAAGAATCCTAACTAATAGGTATAAATGCAAAAGTAAGTTTGTTTGTTTGTTACCTTTTCACGCTATGTCTACAGAACCAATCTTCCTAAAATTTCGCATACACATAGTTTGAAGTACTGAGAAGACATATGGTACCTTTCATCCCGGGGAAAAGCACTGTTCCCGTGGGAATTTCACACGGGCGAAGTCATGGGCAAAAGCTAGTGATGAAGCACTCTATTAAAATTATTCTGATCCAAAACATACACAGTCCAAAGAATTTCACACGTAGGTACGCGTAACGGCTTGTTGTGATGTGGTGTGACTACAATAATGATAATTTTGGTGCTGTGATGTCATTTGTGAATGCTAGTCACAAGTGTCACATCGCAGTAATGAGGATATAATATTCGCGTGGAATCTGATAGGTATCGAATGAATCCTAAAAATAGTTTAACTAATTTTCATTGACGCTCTACTCTTTTGTTATTTCTCTACAACAGATCAAGTAATACTTAATTTTTTTTCAATGCTTGGCTTATTTAGGTAGCAATAAATGTATTCATCTAGACCTCCCGAAAGTTTATAAATTTCTTTTAAAGGTTGTGGTTATGATTAGTGATGAGCCTTTCTTGAAATTGTCAAAGAACAAGCGAAAACTTTCTTGGAAATTTCTCGGAAATATTCTTGAGAACGGAAAGTTTTCCTAAAAAATTAAAAGAAATTTTTGAGGACAGGCACATCTCAACGCTAGATGATGCAGCTGATAGAGTTAAAAATGGACGCCAATCCATGTAGAGTTTGCTCTACAACCATAAGTAAAAAGGTTTAGCTAGAAAATTAAAGATATAATACATTGTCAACACACAAAGTAACGTCAGAAGAAGAATCACAGATAGATGTAAAGTAAATTTAAAAATAAATTTTGTGTAATCTGCACTCGGGATAGGAATAGTCCTTAGAACAACTGAGTTAAAAAGGTGCCATTCAGCATTACATAGTCTAGAATTAATAAATGAAATAAATTAAAAGTAGATTACCGTGTTCTTAGAAACTTTTAAAGAATATGTACCTAAGTAGACACATTTCCATATGGCGGTATAAACAAAAATACATAAGACTAAACCATCTTAACACGTTCGTATCCGAGATTTAGCAGCTACTTATCCAAGGCTACGTGTTGTACTAACCGAAAAGTCAAATACCCTTGAGTGCTAAGTGTTACTGGCGCGTTTTTGTGCCAGAATCGATATTTCTAAACATTTGTTCGTGTGATCACCTAAAACGATCAAACCTATGATTCGATTTGTTGATCTTATAATCACATTGCATAACGCGTTTGGGAAGATCCTTGATGATACTAAAATTTAAAAAAAATTAAGTGTTTTCAAAAAAATGTATGTTTAATGAGTACAAATGTATAATGTAAAATCACTAAACAAATGGTGTTAAGATGGTTTTTTGTAAAAGTTTCTTTCTGATAAGGCGAAAAACTTGACTCCAAAGTCATTGCAATTACATAATATCTAAGTACCTATATAAATATCTACACATATCAATATGTTTTTATTTAATGTATATAAATCGATTAGACATTCTTTGACTTGCTCGATTGCGTCAGTATTTGATGAAATTCGATGATTTTAACTCTTAAATTAGCATTGAAAATTAGTCATAAGTATTATAATGTGAAATGTTATCAGACTAAACGTGTTCAGAAATTCGTTGTTACTCCTCTTGCCAATTATTTACCCCAGAATATAATTAAATTAGTTGAACTGTTTGAACTATATTTTTATCGCGATTCAATAATCAGAATCCTACAAATATTATCATATAACTAGCCGCGCCCTGGGGCTTCGCTCCCGTGGGAATTTCGGGACAAAAGTACCCTATGTTCTATTCCCGGTATTTTTCTACCCGTATACCAAATTTCATCTAAATCCGTCCAGTAGATTTTGCGTGATTGAGTAACAAACATCTCCACAAATTCACATCCAAACTTTCGCATTTATAACTTACTAGCTTTCGCCCGCGGCTACGCTCGCGTGAATTTCCCACGGGAACAGTGCTTTTTCCCGGGATTAAAGGTACCCTATGTCCTTCTCCGTACTTCCAGCTATGTGTATGCGAAATTTCAGGAAGATTGGTTCAGTAGATAAAGCGTGAAGAGGTAACAAACAAACAAACCAACAAACAAACTCACTTTCGCATTTATAATATTAGTTAGGACTAGCTTTTGCCAGCGGCTTCGCCCGCGTGAATTTCCCACGGAAACAGTGTTTTTTCCCGGGATGAAAGGTACCCTATGTTCTTCTCCGTACTTCTAACTATGTGTATGCAAAATTTGAGGAAGATTGGTTTAGTAGATAAAGCGTGAAGAGGTAACAAACAAACAAACAATCTCACTTTCGCATTTATAATATTAGTTAGGATTAGGATTAGTAGGATAATATGAAAGTTTGTGACAAGAGTTGAATGTTTGTTTGGTTGTTTGTTACTCTAGATGAAATTTGGCACATGAGCAGAACAAAACCTGGAATTACTCATCCCGATATTCCCAAAGGGGCGGTGCCCCGGGGTGCATCTGAACTATTATATTTCCTGAAACCGTTCGTTTACCGACACCAAAAAAAATGGAATGAAATGCCAATTTTTTATATCACTTCGGTAATCCCATTTGCTCTCATTTGTTTCGTGATATCTTTTATCTCTCTAATTAAATTCGGGAAGGTCGTTCATTTCCAGCCAATCAATAACATACAAAACGATTAAGTTTGCTATACATGCCTCTAAACAGGAATGTAGATTAGTAAGCTTATCTGTTTAATTTATTTTGAAAATTGTAAGCAGCAAATAAAGGATAGGATGTAAATAAAGTTTGCTAGTTACAACTCTACTTATACGATTGCTATATGATAAAAGAATAATAACAAGCTTATTATTTAAAAATAAAAAACACGACTGACAACTTACATAGCCTATGTCACTCGGAGGAATGCAAGGAATCTAACAATACCTCTCACATCAAAATCTGTTAAGCCGTTCAGGACTTACGGTGGAATAAATAAACTTACATACATACTTACATACATGAACCCTGAAAACATAACACTCCTTTTTTGGTCAGTCGTGTAAAAAATAGTGTTTTGTGGTTTGTACCAATGATTTAAATCGTTTGTACTATGTCTTTGTAAATACTTATCGGTAATTATCATTTGGAAAGATTCTTATGATGATTTTCATAAGTGTACTCGTAGTTACCTAAATTTGGAAAATATGAACATACTAGATAAGTGTAAAGGTAGGTACTTAAAATTGTAATGGGTTACTTTTGAAAAAACATATTTTAAAAGTCACAAAAGGTTACCTAGTGGCTTCGTTCCGAAGAAGGCTAACACCTGCTTATTATATCAAACCCGTATCCCTTTTGAAGACTGACTTTGAAACGACTTACTACTTGATTAATGGCATACTTGGACTTCGGACATGCTCCGCCGATGAAATATTTTAAAAACTGCACTTCATGGAATTACAGATTATTCAGAACGTATGTTTGGAGTTTTTTTAATATTATTTTTACCATTTTTAGGATCAGAAATCTTCTGGTGGCGTAAATATTTAATTAATTTAAAATATCGTGAAAATTTAAGACAATAAGTATTTTAATTCATAATATTTTGACAATAAATAATCTATTGTCTGATGGTGTTGATGCTCTCATAAACTACTTTACTGACAATGGAAAAGTGTAACATTTTGCTTATTCTTGACCACAATCTTGTCCGAGGACAGAGATGAGGTCTACGATGTAGCGAGCTTACCCAGAAGCAGCCTATTCACTCTGGTTTTGAAGAGAGTCAGGTTGTATGTGCTCGGAAACACAGACGCAGGCAGGGAGTTCCACTGCTTCGCTGTACGCATTAGGAATGATGACGAAAAGCGCTTGGTGCGTGCTGGGTAATAGATGATAGCTCGCAGTGCGTCCGGTTGTCAGATGAAGAAAGAGGAAGGTGGTATGAGCTCATGCAGCTCGTAAGCACACTCACCGAAGTACAATCGGTAGAAAACCGACAAGCAGGCTGTGGAGCTTAGATTTCGTTAATTTTTCATCACTAATTAATCTCCTGGCTCTGCGTTCCACCAAATCCAAAGTGGCCAGTTGGTACTTCGCCGAGCCGTCCCAAAGGTAACTGCAGTACTCCATAAAAGAACGGACTTGAGCTTTATAAAATGTAAGAAAGAAGCTGTCCAGGTGTGAAGTAGCGCTTAACCCTATTGAGAATGCCCAGCTTTTTGGCAGCTGTTTGGTCTTTGTATTCGATGGTGGTGCCGAAGTGGAGATTTTTAGTCAACTCCATGCCAATTTCAAGCTTGCCGGTTATAGGACCCGATGTACCCGAAAATTAGAAGCCAGGATGAAGGGGCTTCTGTGAATAGACATGCCTGTGTCTTGGAAGTGTTAATAGTGACCAGATTACTCTCCCGGCCCCTACTGGGATACGTAGTCTAGCGTCTGGTCAGTTCACTCAACCATGGCCTATCTCTCCAGTTTTAACTGATATAGTAGATATATAGTATGTAGATAGTAAATACGTCAAAAACGGTACCAATATACAATATAAATAAAAAGGTACCAATTGACCGACCTACTATTGACAACACCGATATGTTAATTAAATTATTATGTCATCATCGCTTTGTTTACCTTTGCCTTGTAAGCAAAATGTTTACGTTTATGCTAATCATTCTAAACATGGATAACATGAATGTTCGTCTTTTTGTCGATTTGTTAGATGGCTATTAAATAGTCTTTGAAAAGTTGAATAGTTTCTAATCAAATTTGGATAAGAAATTATTAGATTCAATTTTTTACTAAGCGATACCATTAATATTTTTGTATAAATGGGAGGGATATAATAATAATAAGATAAAATAATTTATTTGTTTCGATAGTATCACAAAAACTAAAAAATAAAGTCATCATGATGCGAAAATCTGTTACCTACCATTTATTTAAACCACGACGCAAACTAGTGGTTTTTACCCATGCACGACGCGACATTATTTTACTATGTAAGTATACCTATTTCTTAAAGATAATATTCAGAAAACCTTAGTTAATCAGATAGAAATCATTGTGATGTGTTGTTAATAACACGCATAAGTATCCGTATTAAAATCATAATGACTATTTCTCACATTAGATAGTAATCGTAAAATTTTCCATTTGACATTTTATTAAATAGGTAGGTACACGGTTTAAGATTTTTTGGGGAAAACGTTCAATTATATCTGCTGCATTTGTTTATAATTTAATTTTGAATTATTCTCCGTCTTAACGTTTTATCTGGGTTGAGAATGGGGCGCGAAACGGGAGTTATTTCTGGCAATTCCTGGACTGGCTCCAACAGCGAAAATCAGAATCACTTTCCACAGTGAGTCAATGACACATGAGTAAGTCCTGCAAATCACACACAACCCACTATTCCTTATAACAAATGTAAATAAACATAATTTTCATTCTACGAAAGTTAAAATTGTGACTTTGATTCACGGAAAAACGTAGATTACTCATGATATTTCGAAGGGTTCTGAGCTGAAAACAAGAGATAATCGAGAAAACATGGGTCATGAAAATTCAATATAATTAATGAACCAACATTAAATAAATAAAATAAATAAATATATACGGACAAATCACACAAATTGAGTTAGCCCCAAAGCTATATTAATTCTGTGCCCAAAGTAAGTTCGAGACTTGTGTATGGGATACTAACTCAACGATACTATATTTTTATAACAAATACATATATGAATAAACATCCAAGACCCGGGCCAATCTGAAAAAGATCATTTTCCATCATGACCCAACCGGGGATCGAACCGGAACCTCCGGTGTGGCAGTCCGGCGTGATGACCGTTGGGCCACGGAGGTCGTCATTGTAAGTTCATATCGAAGTTAATCCACTTATGCATTTATACAAATAATGAGACTATTTTAAAATTGAAGTTTATGTTAAGTACAAACAATTGAGTAAACATGTCTAAGTACTAGTTTAAATTTTAGTTACACATTTATTATGTTCTATGTATCGACACACTTTAGTTCAGTTAAGAATCTAGATTTTTCAACAGCACAATAACCAGTTTATTCTATTAACTTATTGACTGTACTGCATCTATGTGTGTGTTATTGGTACAGTCCACACTCCAAGGTATTGTGCGATTACCACAATGTTATGCGCAAGAAGACGCGACAGGTTATTCGCATTCGCATATAAATAACATATTCTACTGGTTTTACCAGAGTCACGCCATTTTCGTCTTTGTCTCTTTAGTTAGAAAAAAAAGTTTTTTTTTCGTCGTCAATCAAAAACAAATAGCAAATCAGAAATGCCAAATTTCTCAGAATTACTAAGGATATGGAGATGAGGTCACAGAGTCTGAAGCTCAATGACTTCTATAGTTTGGCAGCAATTAAAGTGCTAGACAGCTGCTGGGAATACATATTAATTAGTATTTACTATTATGATTGGTTATATATATTCTTTTAGAATACGAATGGCAAGCATTACATAGGTACCGGTAATGATGAAAGAAGTACTAAATAAATCTTTAGGAGTAAGTGTCCGCCACTGACCACTTGTATTCATTTCATGGCCATTCATAATTTCCTCTTTACTTGGTTCACAAGATAGTTGCGTGTCTTGAAACTGATACGTAAATAACTGATAAAGATTTTTCCAAACAAACAAATTCTTTATCGGCACATTTTAAGGGCAAAATTACAGATGAAGAAATTACATTTATGTAGGTACTTATTAGTAATATAACTCTAAGTCGAATCTAACTTTCTTGAGCTCAAAATTTAACAATATCGTATAAAGCTGACTTTAGGGTTACTTTAAGTTAGCGTCGTAGTTAAATTTAATTTATTAATGCTATTGCAAGGATAAATTAAATGTATTTAAGAAGGCAATACCATTAAGTTTTCCAACGGTAATATAAATTTAAGGAATATTAATGAACCATTAGGTCATCGCGGAACCAAACATCTACTTGACCAATGAGATAAGAACAATTTTAATAATCATGCGGATTCAATCATAATGATATTCATCAAGTCTACTAGATTGAGATCTAGTAACTATCATCCCCGAATTTTTTACAATACACGGCGCACAAATTCAATTTCTCAAACCACTGTAAATTGGAATCCAACTTTTTAATATTTTTTATCAAAATGACTACTACTTTTACTATTACTACTTACTATTGTTATTACTATTCAAGACGTTTGTGAAGAAGTGATCATTACGTACAGTACATTGTTGTTTTGGGGTTTGGATCGAATGACACCACGAAGGATTGGTACCACGGTGTAAATGGTATAAGGACTTTTTTAATTGTTCATGCAACAAAGGTTTATGTTTTGTATATGTTGTTTTGTATGTTTTGCATATTGCCTATATTGCACACTTTATAATATCGTGAGAAATTATGCTGAGCGATTTATGATCACTATTATCAGGTTTTATAAGCTATAAAATATCTGCAATATCATTTTACAGTCGCGTTTAGATCATATCATGATTCGTAAAATACGTATTACAAAAATAAAAAATAAAACCGTCTCAAATTTTAATGGATACTAATGGAGATAATGATAAAATTGAATTCCATAGTCTAACCGTCAATTACTCTTCTATAAATGTAGAGCATTTTCTATTAACCACTTCACAAATTTTATTTATATTATACTAGGTATGTGGTCCATTTTTAGTAGAGACTTAAGATAAAACGTATACGAACAGATATCGCAGGAGTTATTGAGAATACAATATTAGCTGATGTTAAACAGAGCTACTA
This sequence comes from Ephestia elutella, assembly GCA_018467065.1. Lineage (NCBI taxonomy): Eukaryota > Metazoa > Arthropoda > Insecta > Lepidoptera > Pyralidae > Ephestia > Ephestia elutella. The sequence goes on along the minus strand of CM031573.1, from coordinate 7,151,904 downwards.
CGTCCCTGAGCGGGGAATTTGTTGCAGCGATAAAGGGATTAAAAGATCATGGCTCGCACTTATAAAATTATTTTAATGTTTCCTAGAAGTACCTGAGTAAAGAATCGCTCCCTCGCAGCGGCCATAGACTCTGTCCTCGGTCCAATCCCATCCGTGCAGTCCAGATCACCCTCTTGAGGTTGAGGTGGTGTATCGCCCTGCGGTGGAGTCTGCGGGGAATCGCCAGCACTGGGAGTTGCTTCAGCTGACGAAGCCTGCGTCTGCGCCTCCGTCGGCGCAGCACGCTCAGAGCCGTCCTCAGCCACGGTTACCACTTTCTGAACACTGCCGTTTTTCTTCCCACCACTACCCCCGCTATTTTTCTTCGAAATCCCCTTGGCTTTTTTCTTTTTGGCCTTATCCTTGGGCTTGTTCGGCAGCTTGCCCTCGAAGAAGCGTCCGCTGGCGCAACACTGCACATTACCCATGTCGGTGCACGCGCATGTCGCGGAACACTCGGTCGGCGGGAGTCGGCTCGGTCGGTCGGTCGTTCGAGGCGCGTCGCCGGCGGCGCCGGATCGCGGAATGAGATCGTCGCAAGAGTCCCCGGCGTCGCGGAGACGCCCACCCGCCCCAGTATTTTTGACACAACTTCAGAATCGCACTGACCGCCGATTACGCGGATAGCATCCGCGAAGGATCGCACCCGAAAGCCGAACCGCGTGCCGGCCGCGCTGGCGTCATCGCGCCCTGCCCCCCGCGCCACGGCAAGGTCAAGGCATGCTCATTGTTCCTGCTGATGTGATGGCTAGACGCGCATCGCTCCACTCGGATGGCGGGCAACTAGACGAGAGCGGGTGGCACCAGCAACGAGTGGAGTGCCGCACGCGACGCCGCCGGTATCGATCACGCGATGTTTACGTTCAGCTACCACGGGAACCGCGGTTGCCCTCGTCACGCTCCGTACACCCCCTCGATCTGCGTCTAATTAAGCACGTTACAATATTTTGGAATCGACCGCAGCGACCGGGCGTTTAATGAGAAATGGAGGTGTTAGCGCGGCGTGAAATATTAATTTGTTGTTATCGCGACCGCCGTACGAAGCACGTGCATTGGCGCGCAGCTAGAGTAGTAAATAAAACACTACTAGTTCGTAAACGGCAGTCGACTGATTGCCTAGGAAAACAAACCATGTACCTATTTAATATTGTATTTGTTATTATTAGGAACGAATACCTATTGTACTAACTTTTGTAAACAAAACATCATGGATCTCATGCTCTATCATGCTACTAGCGCGGCTCTAGCAGAGTACCTACTTATTATAAATTTTAGTATAGGTATACTGTGGCTTTATGTAACTTGTATATACCTACCTAGGTATAATGTATATTTGCAAAAGCTAATATACACAGAATAAGACATATTTCAACGAATAACTTCTTGAAAATAGTCAAATTAGTCAAGGTCATCTTTGCTCATGAGTAAATTGATAAGTATTTATTTATGAGCAAATTGTCTATATGAGAGTACTCAATTACAAATTTACTAAATAATTACTTACATACATACATAGAATCACGTCTTTATCCCTTACGGGGTAGACAGAGCCAAGAGTCTTGAGACTCGAAGGCCACGCTTAGCTGAATAGTCGGCTCTCTGATGGAATGGAGATTCAGGTATAGTGACAGGTTGCTAGCCCATCGCCGATGAATGGAGGAATCCCCAGTTTAAAGCCCTTTCCCTCGATTGACTTTTACAATCTGCGCGGGAAGAGAAGCAGCTGGCACATTCTATGTTTTTTCTTCGCTCCCAGACCAGCATGGAAGCAATATAATTACTTATTATTTACTTATTAATTATAAATTTCACTTCATTTATTTTTCTCGTCAGCTTTGGTATACAAATGGTCATAAATCCACGGTCGTGAGGCTGGTCCACCAAAATACATCTGAAATGTGGGCCGCCATAGCGGGACCGGTGGTGCCGTGGCGCAATCGTCTCCCGGCGAAACTGGGACAGATTTTAATTTCTTTGATGATACTCCATTACTACGTTACACCACTCTTAGTTTAGCTGCTGACTCTTAGTTTAATTATAGTATGCTATTAATTTATTTTAGTATGACGACAATTTATTTTATATTCATTTTCACTTAAGTATCAAAAATAACTAAGTAGGTATGTCCTGCATTCATATCTCTCACCTACCTATCTTCTATGTTCATTAATAAACATGTGGTCATTACTTGCTTCTTCACTACTACAGTGAATCAGGAATTACTACTTGTTAGATAAATGTAATGAAGATGGTCATCTTCGTGCTCCATAATCCGATCAACATGTCATTGTCATAAAAATTATTTAATTTTCATAGGCATTCTAATTTATCTTCAATCAGAACTAAATTGGAATATGGGGTAAATTCATATCGCAAGATTTGTTCATAATAGGCAGTCACAAATCGGGTGAAACTAATGCTGGACTGGATTGTACCAAAAGTTAGTGTAAAAGTGTCAAAGTTAACAGTAATAGATAGATATATATTATAAAGTTAGAAAGACATTTTTTTCTACGTCAATGGGTGCAACGCATATTTTGCATCGGTACTTTGCCTTGAATTAACCTGGTGCAAGTGCAACCATAAAGTTAGAAAGACATTTTTGGCTACGTCTATGGGCGCAACTCATATTTTGCACCGGTACTTGAGCTGGATTTTCGGTTCAGTTGAAGCAGTTGAAGTTACTGTCAAAGTAAGATGGTGCAATCCAGCCCAAGTAATCTTGTAAACACCAGCCGGCCATCTTGTCACCAGCGGCAAAGATATTTTTAGTATTGAATTTAAATGCAGATTTGCACATTGTGTGTGTCGTACGTATGTAGAATGTAGAGCATGTAGAGTGTAGTTTATGCTAGTGAAGGAGAGTAAGTCGACCGAGGTTACCCAGTTATGTAACTAGTTCGCTAACAAGAAGTAATACTAGAATTATGATAAAAGAAATTGTAACTACCTATGTCTATCCAAGAGATAATTATAAGGAAAATATAAATGTAAGGGTTGTAAAGTCCTTACACTGATGATAGATGGTGCAAGGGTTGTAAATCCTTGCACGAGATGACAATGATAGAAATGATAAAGGTTAATTGGTGATGGAAACAACCGTATTGAGACAATTGATATATTGCACTAATTTTTGCTACTAAAATGCACAGTGGCGAAAGTGCCACGTACTATAAGCGCACAGTATAGTATGCTAGGGCTAAATAACTAATGAACGGTGTTCCGTACAATACATTTTCGGAGAAGTTTTTTTCGGTGAAGACATGAGTTTAGCTGAGAATGAGACAAACATATAGATGCGCAGAAAAAGTATATTCGAATTAGTATCAGCTGCATCTCGAGTTTTCGTACCCGTGAATTTTGTAAAAAAAAACATGTTATCTATGGGCTATTTCAGGGCTATCTTTGTAAGTAAAACATTTCATTGATATCCGTAGATTTTGCTTAATGTTCGCAGTAATTTTATATATTTGTTCCTATTACGAACTTAAAAATATCTTTAAGATATTTTAACAAAAGATAACATTTATTGTTTTGTACCGTAGAAACTGCAGACAACAAAGAGAAATGCGTCATACTACGCTGTACATTATTTAAAAAAATCACTTCTAATATATCTGAATGGAAGAAAAAGTATTATGAAAAGTTTTTTTAATTGCACGACATTGCTGCGTGCGTTCGGTCGACGAGGAAAGTTATTTCAGGAGTTAGCGCTTTATTCGCACTGAAATGCCTATTGAGGTTACTCAGGCTGATAAAAATAGATCCATTAGTATTGCTCCAGTTAACTATACCTAGGAAGATGATGTTTCTCACACTTTTGAACAGGAAGTGTCCATTTATTTGTAATGGCTTGCAGGCGCTCAGTTTTAAAATAACCGAATACAAATTGACCGAAAAAACCAGCTCACAACGCGTTATGGTCACTGTAAAACATCCACATCACGAAATTCGTGTTTTGGCTCTTTTATCGTGGACTAGCTTTTGCCCGCAGGTTCGCTGCCCGCGTGAATTTCCTACGGGAACAGTGCTTTTTCCCGAGAGGAAAGGTACCCTATGTCCTTCTCAGTACTTCTAACTACGTGTATGCGAAATTTCAGGAAGATTGGTTCAGGAGATAAGGCGTAAAGAGATAACAAACAAACATACAAACAAACTCACTTTTGCATGTACGAGTATAATATTAGTTAGGATTACGATGGACTGCAGGCGCTCAGTTAAAAAATTAAATAAAATTACGCTCATATTGACCGAAAACAGCTCACAATGCGTTATAGTTACTGTAACCTCATCGGAAAATTCGTGTTTGGCTCATTTTTTTTTCTACGTAGATAAAACGAGTATTTATTTATATATTTTGTTGATAGGCAATTTAAAAGTGCTATTTTAGGCCAATTTAATAAAAAATAATTTCATTTCAATATAAAACACTCACCGTGTCGGCATCACTCTCCTCGGTAGCAAGCGCTATGTCCCGCTCGAGGTGTTGCTCAGCGTTGTCCAGTTCCCTGTCCAGCTCAGCAGCCTCCAGCTCGAAAGGGGGGGAGGATTGCAGCTCCTCCATGCCGTGCTCACAGTCCGGGTCCAAGAACTGGTGACGCGCTGACATCTTCAGAACTAAAGGCCTGAGGTTCGGCCGGGATCCTGTAAATTGAAAATAAATTATAATACATTTGTTCTCTGTACTAATAGTAGTAATAATAATTCTACTAAATGCGAAAGTTTGAATGTGAGTTTGTGAGGATGTTTGTTATTCAATCACACAAAATATACTGGACAGATTTCAATGAAATTTAGTACACGGGTAGAAAAATACCGGGAAGAGCACATAGTGTACTTGTTATCCCGAAATTCCCATTGGAGCAAAGGCCAGGGGCGCGGTTAGTTGAAGATAAATTATAATAATGCACCTTTGCTCTTTGTACTTATAGTAACTATGTATAAAAGTAATTACATGATCTGAATGGCATGCTAATAAAAATTAAACTGATACAAGAATTCAGTTATTACTTACTAGATAACAATAACGGATTTCTATGTGTATCTATATCGATCTCTGAACTATAAAATGAATATGTTGTGTTGTGATAAGTTTCACAAATATTTATCGTGAGCTCAACTCAACGTAGATCGGATCGGGCTGCCGACATATATATGGGATATAATGAGGCTTATGTGGCTACATAAGCCTAATTTTAATCCTAACATTTCAACATTAGCATAATCTCGTAAATACTTTGCAATGGCAATAAATGGTTGCAATACTAGTGGGTCTGACCTCCTCACCAACACAGCCTCCACTCAATTTCAGACTGAGGATTGAATTATAATAGTTTCAATTTTGAATTGAATTTAAATTAGTCACGTATAATAAATTAATATGTTAAAGAGCAGCGGTTCATAACATCTTTAATTAAACATTCGTGACTAAGATAATTAATAAAACATAAATCTTTATATTACATAAAATCTGCAACGAAATGACGATGAAATATTAATTAAAATCATTTAGCTAATTACATAATGAAGGTACCTTTATCGTCTTTCATTTTCTTCATGGCATCCCTGGCACCTTGCAAAGTCGAAGTGGTCGATGATAACGGACGGAACGTAATTCTCTGCAGCCCACTGCCGGGCAACAGAGATGTCGTCACCTTCCTGGGTTCCTCGGGGCTCTTGAACGAACCCAACATGTTATCATCGTGGTCAGCGTCAATATCAATAAAGCATTCTTCAAAATGCTCGAAGTTCTCGAGATCCGAGTCCAACTCTGTTCTAGAACCGTGAGTTTTTGGTCTGTAGAATGAGTCTGAGTTACGTCTATAATCTTGTTTCGGCTCGGGGGAAGAGAAACTTCTCAAGACGTAGGTTTTAAGAGGGTTTGTGGGAGAGACGTCCGGATCATGCGGTGCCGGTGAAGAGTAACTTCTTGGGAGGAGACTCTTGGTATTCTTCCGCTGTTGGTGCTGGCTGGTCCTCATCGCTATCAGACTCTTCCCTCGACCAGCGCCCGGGCTTGGGCTCGGACAAGGCTCTTTACGTCGCATTGTCCACGTGTGTTCTTCCAAGACTTCCCTGATTAACTGAGAACTCCCTTCGAAATAACACTTTACGAAACATTAGCCGGTGCCGTATGCGTATCGGGATTGTATCGATTTACAGTATCACTTAACAAGGACGGCTGATATATCATATGGTAAGCAACGGTGAACACGACTGTATGCTAACCATTCGATCACATACAGCGATTTAATACGATTAGATGGATGCTGGTTCGCCCACATGTTGATCGACGATAACGCTTCATATTTTGCAATGACTCACGGGACCATTAGCCTAAATAATAGCCTTGGGCCTATGAAATTATTCTTATCGAAATAAATAATTGTATGTAAATTAACATTAACACATGAAGTAAATAATCCAATAAACACTTCCTTGGGCACAAATGCAAGCAAATATCACTTCATTTTATATCACCATAAGTATCACTTTTTTTTTAAGGGGCCGCGTGGTTTTTTAAAGACTTACATGTCACAAATGAGCACTGGCGTGGAGCTTTCGAGCCGAAATGCGAAGAAGCGCGGCGCACTGGCCGACTTTCTCCCGTGAAGCCTTGCCGTTGACTTGCATTAAAAAAATTAAATCTTGCATATCAAATCATTGCCTGTACATACTTACGTAACTTTAGATTTGTTTTAAATTTTCGTTAAAATGATTTCGTTCCTTTGTCCATTTATGTATTTCTGTGCTAAAATATTAGCAATATCAAAAGACTTTAGTGTCTGTCTGTCGTCCGGTAAGCAAAGCATGCAATCTGAATAGGAGTTAGGTCAACAACTTGCCTGAATCAGATTTTTCTTAATTTGCACACATGCGAATACAATTAAATTGTAATGTAAAAAAATATACCTCCTTTTTTGAAAATACTTTTGTAAGTTAAATGTGTAACTTAATAAGTAACAGGGTGCCATAGATTAGAACACGATTTCTTTTAGTCCTCTTGTAGCTTAATTCTAGCCTAGTCTAATAAAAACCTAAAACTATAGAAAAAAGAATTTAACTTAATCTGATGGAACTTTGTCACTCTGACCAACAATTTTATAAATAGCGCCATCTGCTGAGCGTATATGGAACTATTTCAAACCCACAGTTAAGAGCACCGGAGACGAATGAAAATACACGCAGTTATCAATATGTGTTCCGTAGAAACAACTAGATGGCTAATCGTTGTGAAAAATTTAAGTTCAAAGAAATATACTCTTCGATCACATATAAAAAGAAAATCCTCCATTATTTTCCACAGTTTTCTTCCATACCTCAATATTTTTATCTTTTATCTCATCTAATCAATGTCAGACCATAAATCAAGTTCAATTAAGGAAACCAAGTGCCACTATTAGTGACAAAATATTCACATTGGCTTCGTCAACCATGGACTATTTTCAACCGTTTTCTGAAAAGGTAACTTCATGGAAGGTCAACCGCCTAGGGGCCTCGCGATTTATATTTATAATGTTATTACATGGAAGTAATAGTTATTTTATACAACCGTTATTATACCTATAATTAAATTTAAATATTGAGATTGACATTGATTTATTTCAAATAAATGAAAGAAATGTTAGGTTCATTAATAAACAATTATGAAAAATTTACTGTTTAGAAGAAAATAACGCGAAGAGTGCGAAACATATTAAGATATTATGCCATAAATTATTGCAATATGAATCTACTTTAAAAGTGAAGTGAGTGAAGTAATTGTTTGTAGTTTCTGGTATAAGTAGTTTGACTATATACTGGTACATTATAAGTTTATGGCTTTGACCTTTGCACTTTAGCAACTACTCGGTTGACACTTTATTATGGTGACTGATAGTCTGCCAGTTACCTCGCTTCATACATTCTCTTTTATGAATGAATCGTAATGTCCATCCATATTGTTCAAAGGTGTACTCGCGGCGTGACCTATAGCCCGGAATTTTTTGAGATGGTAGCTGGTGGTGGCACCGGTGGTGTAGTGGATGGTAGTCGCGGTTGCGAGTGACGGTGCGCGCACGCATGCTCGGCTTGCGTTGGATAACAGCAGGTTGCACCACCCGGATACGGTGAGCCAGTTTTCACTTTTATACAAGATTTTCGCATTCGCGATTTGCTTGTTTGGTTGTGAAATCATGTGCTAAGGAATGGATTTTTAATGTTTATTTGTCTTTATTTTGTGGTTATTTCGTGTTCATTGTAGACAAACTTGTGGTGCTTGTATTTCAAAAAAATTGTGGTATTTTTTCTTACTCATGTTTCTCAAATTTTTAAGTCGCTAGGACTTATACTTGCTTATTCAGTCCAAATATTTTCATAGTTGTAATTATAACTAGAAAATATATTTGTAGGTAGGTACCGGTATTCTTTGCTGAAATATGAACACAGCAGGTATTTGAGTATTGTGTAGGTTGTGTCGGAAGGAAATAACTGAAATTGCTTATAATTTTTGCAAGTGCTCCTAAAATAAATATCTTTACAGTGAGTATTCATAAAATATACTTAATTTAGTATTTTTCGTTTTCGTACAAACAAACAAACTTTTTTTTTTGGGTAATTCCTATCCTTGCATCGAGTTTGTGCATACATTAGTGATAAGTATACAACAGAGTGCAAGTCTGCACAAATGCGGCGAAGCGTAACCTGCAATTACCATTTGATGCACGCAAAATGCAATTTTTAGTAATGTACAATAGATATCCTTCTGGCAATGTTAAACCAATTAAGATGTCGTAATTATAAGTTTTTTATTGATTAACCATTGTGCCGAAGAATTTAATTTCTCTTTAAATTCACCACAAGGTATTATATAAAATCCAGTACACACCTGTATATGAAATATTTCATATTATAAAAAATTTAAAAATAAGGCTTTGGCTAAACTGGATGGAAATGAAATTTTAAGATAAAATTTCATTTCCATCCAGTTCAGTTCAGTTTTTATGTAATCTTAATTCCTATTTAAATTTAGTTATAAAAGAAAACAATTAGTTTTGTTTCTAAAAAAGTAGTATCTGTATAAAAATACAAATACCGACTAGCTATTATTTATTTATTTAATTTATTTAATTAAAATACATACTGTCACAAAACTTAACTGCTAACAGTGTACAAAAAACAAGTAATTAGGTTTAAAGAGCTAGGTATACAGGGTGTTTGGGTAAACACGTGCATCCTTTCTAGGGGTGAAAGTACTCATGAATATGAACAACTTTTTGTATGGGACCGACTCTGAAATCTCAAAAAAAATCAGCTGTTCCATACATTTTACAATACCTACTCGCCCAAAATGTATGGAACAGCTGATTTTTATATACATGAGTATTTTTATCCCTAGAAAGGATGCAGGTGTTTACCCAAACACCCTGTAGATAATAAAGTCCCAGTATAGGATAGAATAGGCTTCCGGCTTTTAAATGTTTTTTGTGGTCGAAGGCAGTAGGTTTTTAATTTATTATGTTAGATGCAATCGGTGTTGGTGTCTACAATACAACTACTACCTAGGTGTGTACTCTTATAGTTGCTGTGTTTTTCCTTGTTTATTGGTAATCACCATAAATATAGTCATGTCTATCTGAGCATCAGTTGGAATAAATTGTTCAGTAAAGTCACAGCGTCAACCAGCAATGCGTAATAAATCTTGCTTGTTTCTACAATCTATAAAAACTACTAATTATACTTTATCATATCTAAAATTGTGTCAATAGATTTTCTTATGTTTGTAAACTATTAAATATATTATTACTAGCTTTTGCCCGCGGCTTCGCCCGCGTGAATTTCCCACGGGAACAGTGCTTTTTCCCGGGATAAAAAGTAGCCTATATGCTATTCCAGGTCATTATCTACCTCTGTACCAAATTTCATCGAAATCCGTCCAGTAGATTTTGCGTGATTGAGTAACAAACATCCTCACAAACTCACAAATTCACAAACTCACAAAGTCACATCCAAACTTTCGCATTTATAATATTACTAGCTTTTGCCCGCGGCTTCGCCCGCGTGAATTTCCCACGGGAACAGTGCTTTTTCCCGGGATAAAAAGTAGCCTATGTGCTATTCCAGGTCATTATCTACCTCTGTACCAAATTTCATCGAAATCCGTCCAGTAGATTTTGCGTGATTGAGTAACAAACATCCTCACAAACTCACAGACTCACAAACTCACAAATTCACAAACTCACAAACTCACATCCAAACTTTCGCATTTATAATATTAGTATGGATAGTAGTATGGATTATACCTAGAACATTTTGATGAACATTGGTTCGCTCTATTGTATTGTAAGTTTAATTTATTTTCTCGGAAACACAATAATCAATTTATTGTTTGACATTAAGTTATTTTAGAACAATTCTGCATCTTGTAAATCCTGCATTGCATTGTCCTTGCATCTTTTATCTTTTTCTATAAAAAATTACCTATACATAAAACAAATTCGCGTTAGTTATACATACAATATATAACTCAAAAACGACTGAACCAATTTACATGAAATTTAGTACACCAGTAGAGTAAAACCTCAAATAACATATACGGTCATTTCCATCTCAAAATTCCCAGAAATCAGAAATTCTTTATTGAAACTTGGCCTTCAAAGAAAGCACTTTTTCAAGTCGAAAACGAATTATATAACACAAGGCAACAGCATTTTGGTTGCTCAAAAGCTACTTGGTTTTTTTGATAGACCTATATGTCTGGAATATAGGTCCAATTATGAATTTCCCCCATCAGCTCAGATTTAAGAAAAAAATTGTGTCAAAAATTTAAAATTTTGTGTTTCGTTACTAGTTTGGGATAGTATTGTAATTAGTAGTTCTATAATTTTTGACATGGTTTGTAGCTGTAAATATTATAATGTTGTTCAATGTTACACAGCAATTTAATTTTAAATATTACAATTATTCTTTCCCCCCAAAAACTTTTTTGAAAGTAATGATAATTTCTCCATACAAGGACTATAACTGTAAAATGTATGAAGAAATTATCATAACTTTCAAAAAAGTTTTTGGGGGGAAAGAATAATTGTAATATTTAAAATTAAGTGGCTGTGTAACATTGAACAATATTATAATATTTACAGCTACAAACCATGTAAAAATTATAGAACTACTAATTACAATACTATCCCAAACTAGTAGCGAAACACAAAATTTTAAATTTTTGACTCAATTTTTTTCTGAAATCTGAGCTGATGGGGGAAATTCATAATTAGACCTATATTCTACACATTTAGGTCTATCAAAAAAACCTAGTAAAAAAAAAGTCGAAAAATTGTTCTCTTGTGTAATCACTAGCTTTTGCCCGCGGCTTCGCCCGCGTTAATTTCCCACGGGAACAGTGCTTTTTGTCGGGATGAAACTATGTGTATGTGTTTCTGTGTGTATGCGAAATTTCAGTAAGATTGGTTCACACAAGAGAGAAGAGGTAACAAACTCACTTTCGCATTTATAATATTAGTTAGGATTAGGATAGCGTATTATGTCTCAAAGCTACAAACTACTAGCATATACCCACGGGAGAGGATCACCGGGGTGTTTCTAGTTTATGTAAAGAATTACAGTAGTAGTAGTATAATAGTTGAGCTAATACATAAACGATGTTATATCGTGTTGTGTATTACCAGCGAATTTTAGTACATTATTGTGCAAATGCAAATTTTGTAACGTTTTCCAATTTATTACACGCAATTATATTTACGATGTTTTGAGTACTCGTTTATAGCATTGTAAGTTAGTACGGTCTACAGCACAATAATGTACTAAAATTCGCTGGTAATACAGGACCATGTAGAGTAACATTAACAGCGACTGTACTTACAACATCAGCCTAACACGTCAAGTTTTATTGGATACTCGATAAACGAGTCAAGCTAAAACTTAACTAAGTTTTTGGTTTATTCCTTTGTTTAAATTGTAAAATTACGTATAGCTACAGAATTAATATAAGTACTACGTACAGAAAGGAAACTCCCTGCCCCTCCCGAAATATGGCACCCCCCGCGCTTCTCCTCCGTTCTTTTGTGTATTGGGACGCTATGACTATGAAAACGCACACAATGACTTATTACTGACGTGTTCACGGATATACAGTTTCATTTGTAGTAGTAGTAGGTATATTTGACGCCTCGTTTCTATGAAGCGCCCGCCCTATGGTATAGCCTGACCAGGAATATAAAAATCCTCGCCATGTTGCGAAAAGCAATAGAACTAATTTCTTATACTGGCAACTAATTAAAAAACCCATCTGTCATTTCTCCTGTCAAAGTTTGACTTTCAATCAAGGGGGCACATGCCCCCGTGCTCCCACCCTTTAAATCCGCTACTGCTTTCAATAATGTTGCAAATTTGCAATATAAAACGCATAAGTGCTGCCTCTAATTAATTCAGGGTTTTTATATTTCTCGTCATATAAAAAAATCTAGGCATATAAATTTATGAATATAGGAAGACTTCATGGAAGGACTTACACTTATTTGAATAAATAATAGAATATATGATATGGCTAAACGATAAATAAATTCGTCTGATCATATGATCATACAATTGACAATCAATGTACAAATAGAGTTAGCCTAAGTGCACAGGTTACACAGGTCAATACAAAACGTGTTTGTTTAGCAGTCTCACAACTTTCTATGACTTTCTTTGGAATCCCGGCACCTTCCTTGCACGGCTGGCAATACAATCCCTACTATCCTACTTATATTATAAATGCGGAAGTTTGAATGAGAGTTTGTGAATTTGTGAGTTTGTGAGGATGTTTGTTACCCAATCACGCAAATTCTACTGAACGCATTTCGATGTTTGATATATGGGTAGAAAAATACCGGAAATAGCGCATAGGGTCCGTGGGAATTTCAGAATAAAAAGTATATTGATTTATTAATTAAATCATAAAAATGTAGAAATAAATAAAATTTGGTGTAGAAAAATGTAAGGAAATAAATAATTTATGAAATTCCTGCACGGTAAAATTTAATTGAGGGAGGCCTTTGTCCAACAGTGGACGTCTTTTGGCTGAGAGAGAGAGAGAGAGAAAATTTAATTAGGTATGTTTATGTATGAGTAAATACTTAGTTTATGTTTTTTAAATAATAAATTCATTTGAATCTTGTCGATTACTGTTTTAATCTTTGCAGGTAACAATATACTTATTGTTTTGTTCAACTAAACATATACTTAAATAAACCATAAGCAATATAGACATAGACAATAAACTAATCATAGCTTTATGATAGGAAATCGTGAGAAAATCTGCACGTATGCACGTCAAAAAAACTTGTGCGAAACACTCACAGAGGTTGATGAAGCTTGATAATTTGCTATTATTAATTACAAAATGCAATTGCGACATAAGTATGTATGAATAGTGAATATATGAATAGTGGTTCATTAATTAATTTTATGTATCATTTTATTTATAACGATCTCTAGAATACAGAAACGGAAATATTGATTTTACTTTTAATTATGGTAATTAATGTAATTGAAGCTTGATTTTCATTTTCGAATAAATTTTATACGGAAAATAAATAGCTACAAATTCACGTACTTATGTGATGGATTCGATTGAATACACAACACACTTACATAATAGTGTGTGAGTGTATTGCATATGAGATGACGATCGACACTCAATTCCACTTTACTTCACCGTCTAAAGAGCAGTGCAAATTCCCGGTCTTTATTTACGCACAATTTGCCAACATAACCATAGCGTCCTCATGGTGACACAACTTTTGCGTAAGTGTAAGTTAACTAGGGCAGTCTAACAGTGTTAGATAATGATTTTTGGACGACAATTCACAAAACTTCTTTCAAAAGCAAAATGTTCCATTCCCTTGCTATTGTGATCACCGATTGTTAGATCTATAAAATAATTCATCGTGTAGAAACTTGAAAAGGGCAGGCTTAGGTCAAAAACTGGAAGGAGAAGGGAAAACGGCTTGTATAGGAATCATTACACGTTTTTGGACGTACTTTACTTTATTACTTTAGACGGGGAAGTGACAAGATCAAGCTGCCGAAATTTATCTTCATGCCTTTTTTTTAAATCTAAGGACTAATCTGAGATTAATTTGTATTGTAATCTAGGTTTTCATTTCTATCTATGGAGTTGAGGTTGAAATGATCTTTAATTTCTAAATCCCTTACGAAATCAACTACTATTTACTCGTCCTCATTACATGAAGGTTATGAGGAGTTTTCAATAGATGATTGTTACTTCTTCACGGATTTCCTAAACGAATTTCGATAAAACTCGATATATGGGTATAGTGAAACCTCGAATAGCACTAAAGGTACTTTAAAGTAACATAACGCAATATATTGCAAAATTTAGGGATGGTTTGTAACCTCCGACACCTCAGAGCGGGCATCACCAAGTACTTATAGTTCTGCGGTTAAAAGCCATGTACATAATTGCATCTTAGTATTTGCTCGGTGCGTTTACACAACTCTGCAACCGCTGCTGCTGCAATCTTCATTTGAATTTCTGGTTTTAAAGGAATGTGATCAGTATGCCACAGTCAGCCACAGACCAATTTAGCACTTGGTGGTAACGATTTGTGTTTATTCACTGCTATGTTAAAAATACAGACAGGACATTTTGCAGAAATTAATTAGCTATTTTAAGAACAGTCCTAGTTTTTTAGAAGGACAAGGTAAAAATGCGATATACATACTTAATAGATGTAATTATATCTATTGTCACGCAATTGCGTGGAATAAAGGAGTCTACAACCAACCGTGTCATCGTAGCCTAATTCAGTCGTCCATCCTCACACACAGTGCTACCACTTGCATGGTGCTTCTAGTACTTTCAGGTACTAGTTTTGCCCCGTGGGTATTTTGGGATATCTACTAGAAAGCATAGCCATCTTCATGGCTATTATCATACACATTTTTTTAAATTCGATTGGAGGAAATTAACGCGTTCAAACAAGCTACAGCTTTGTTATATTATCATAGTTTGCAAAGAAAGCTTGTTTCGAGCCATTATCATGATCATATCATCTAAAACCTAATGAATATAAACATGTTGAAATTATAAACGAACCATCACTAAACATCGTTCGTGATCCGCGCGGAAATATACATGAAGGAACAACATACTTATCTAAAATGAATATGACACCTATTAAATAGTAAGCAATATATAGGTACGCAATTCATATTACTTAAATTAATATAGCCTATAGCATCATGAATAAGATCAGAACCATATTCATCAGTTGTCCGAAACTGTTTATCATTTGAAATGAAAACTACATTAGGTGTATAAGCTACAGTATTGGCAACAGGAGTGGCCACGGCACCTGAACCACGACTTTCACTTTCGCCATATCCCTAGGTTCTTGCAATTTATATGTACACCAAGTATTACCACTTACAGTCTAATGGATAGTACACAAGCTTCCTTGGAACTCGTTTTGATGTTGATGACTATTTAACTTTACTTACTGACAACTGCAACTTACCCAAATTCGCCACTATTACAAGTCGCATAGAGGTGCATAAGGTTACTTGACACTCTGTGGTCTGTACGCAATACTTACGCAAGATTCTAGGGATGTGTAAAGAGATATTATGCGATAAATAGCTGCACATATTACTATTATTTTTAAGAGGACTTGTGGACATTGGATGGAATTCAAATAAACTTATATTTACTCATTTCGATTGAAGGTTTTTATGAGAACACTTTCCAGAAAATTTAATTGGTATAACCATAATCTTCTGTCAGAAATTCAGATGTTCAGTTAATAGCTTAAAATGTAGAGTTTCGAAATCTTAATGAGTATCGAGTGTACTTCTTTTAATTTTCCATAAGAATATTCTATAGTTATAATAAAGCCACTATAAATCTTCAAGTTTTTGGAAGGATTGCGATGTGTAATTGAACTATTTTTACTTTAAAGATGACGTCACAAGTGAACGAGTGGTACCGAGAGAGGAGCATCCTCCTGACGGGAGCTTCTGGGCTGATGGGGAAGGTGCTGATTGAGAAGCTGCTGTACAGCGTGCCTGACGTGGGCTGCGTGTACGCACTGGTGCGGAGCAAGCGCGGGAAATCGCCCGAGGCACGCATCGAGGACATGTGGAAACTCCCGGTATGCTCGCGCTGCCAGGATATTGGCAATCTGGCAATGACAAGCCTTGATGCTCGAAATTTTATTGTATTATCAACATTCTTCAACGGAACAGCATTTAGCATTTAAATGACTTTAAAAAAATGTTTTTTTTGATAGAGAATTACTCTAAGTTTATTTTTTAGGGCTCCGTACTACAAAAGCCAAAAAAAGGAACCCTTACATAAATCACTTTATTGTCTATCTGTTTTTTTGCTGCCGTTTGGTTGCTGTTTCAAAATATTTTCACAAGAACTAAGAAATAGAAATCATTTATTCATTGTGATTCTTTACGTTCTTTTGTAGGAACATAGATTTTTAAGAGTCTAAATTACCCTCTTTACACTATGAAAATTTCAAATTACAGTTATTTTCTCGAATAAGGGAGGAGAAGCCACACGTTATGAAGAAGCTGGTCCCTGTTACCGGAGATATTATTTACGACAATCTTGGCATTGAGAAACATAACCTGGAGAAAATATACAACGAGGTTAGTGTACTATCATTAAAGAAAGAAGATCTAAATTGATAGAAAAAATCAATTTAGAATTATAATTTCGCACTTTTAGATACAGAGCATCTAAAAGTGCCCAAATATCATTCTAATTTGCAAACATTATCTTCACTCTAGTTTATCTATAACATGGAAAATATTTTTCTTGTTTAGAATTATGTACATAGCCAAGGTACATAACCAAACTATCGTTATTACGAGTGGATATGCAAATTCAAATAGTGAAAAAAGTATTTCCATACGATAAATAATAATGAATGGGACGGAATCCTTGCCATCTTTAAACACTCGCGTTTGGTTATACTTTCTACGTTGTCGTTCATTCCGTCTTCAGTCATCCTATTCTTTCTTTAACTTGAATCAAACATTTAATTCGTGGGCGCGGATGAAGAACCTTGCTAAGGGACGAATTGATTAACTTTGTGAACAAAAATATCTGGTTTTGCAAGTCGTTCAGGGGCATTTTCGATAAACAAGTTGACTTGCTTGCTTGAAGAAACTACTAAATAAACAAGTCAGTAATAAAACCCTTATTAAAGTGTGTAGTTATGTATTTTGTTACAACTTCAGTGGTAGTAATATTAATTTATAAATAACGAATGAAAAAGCTTTGAATGAACTGTGTTAATTTATAATATGTTAATTAATTTTATGATGATGTTAATTTATTGGAATTCAATTTAAGTTCCATAATTCATTAACTTACATCGATTGATTGATTCTACATTTAAAAAATGTATGCATTTTATGTACAGTCAGTGGCACATAAAACTGACCGCCTACCTCACCGAATTCTATTTCCCCTGAGATAGAATTTTAGGTTTATCTGTCCCTGACTACGCGACTGTACATTTACCTATCTGATTTATTTTTAGTCTTCTAAAGGCATGTTTTATGCATCCGAGATGAATTTTAGAGTGAAAACTCGTTAATTAAACAATTTAATATTACAGGTATCGGTGGTATTTCACTTCGCAGCCAGTCTCCGCTTGGAAGCGCCCTTGAAAGAAGGCTTAGAAATGAACACCAGGGGCACACTTCGAGTCCTGGAACTAGCCAAAAACATAAAGAAGCTGGATGCTTTTATACATCTATCCACAGCGTTCTGCTATCCAGACTTTGAAAGGTTAGAAGAGAAGGTAAGCACCAATCTACATAGCTCTCTACACGTTATAATGCAATGTAGATTCATTAGATAAACTCTCAATTATTTACTTCGTACATTCTGCTTCATAATTATTAAAAAGCTGTGCTCTTGCCTGTTGAGTAGGTATTCACCACGTCATTTTATTCTCGGCTTTACATTCTAGGTCTTTATAGACACAACGACGATGCCTGCCTTTCATTTAAGTCGGCTGACTTTTCCTTGACTCTTCCTGGATCTCCCATGAATTTCTTGTTCCTTTCACCCTTACTATTTCACCTATACTTATCTTTTTGTCTTCAGTGCAATAAATCTTTGCTCCCACAGGCACCCAAGCGGCACTAATAATCAATCGCACCAATGTGCAGTTTACTTACTCGCTCGTTTGTTTTGTATAAGCTTAACTTATAGGAAATATTTACATTACCAATTTACAACGTCCCAGGTCCACGACCCTCCGGCAGACCCGCACGAGGTCCTACGAGCGGCAGGCTGGCTCTCCGACCACCAACTGGGCCTCCTGTCTCCGTCCATCTACCAGAAACACCCCAACTCCTACACTTACTCCAAACGGATGGCCGAGGCTCTTGTCAGGGAGTACTACCCTGCGCTACCAGCCGCAGTCATAAGGCCTAGTATTGGTAAGTTATTTGATATTTAACTGTGACTATCTGCTATCTTCGCCCCAGGGGCTCCGTAGAAATGTTGAGATAAGAAGTATCTATATGTGCTATTCTTTGGGAAGAATTCCGTAGGTAGATAGAATAAACTAAGAGTTTACCCTAACCATGAACTGAATTATTCCATCTCATTCATATCATTTTTTAAATTATTAGAATAAGAAGCTGGAAAAACAAATTAGAGCTTTAATTTGTAATGATACACACAAGCAACTTCACCATTCTATACATTCTCTGACCAAAAATACCTGTTGAATTTCAGTTACCCCGTCATATAAGGAGCCGACACCTGGTTGGGTTGACAATCTCAACGGCCCTATAGGGCTCATGGTGGGCGCGGGAAAGGGCGTAATACGATCCATGCACTGCTACGGTCACTACCACGCTGAAGTAATTCCCGTGGATATCGCTATCAACGCCATCATTGTTGCTGCTTGCAAAATTGGATCTACTACTGAAAGGTAAATGACGCTATTTCATATCTAAATCAGAGATTCTAAGAGCCGTAGATAGTAAAGCAGATTGGCTTCTTTGAGACATTTCAAGTTTATATGAATCTTAACAACTACGAGTACCATAGCAGCCATTTCTATTTTGAAGTCATCATTTAAATTCAAGTCACTGCGGTAAGGGTAACAGGTAATGGCGCGTTCTCGCGTTTACGCAGCGACGAGCTACACGTCACGTAGGACACAAAATTATATGAAAACCGTTGAGAATGGTCTCTTGTAACGTCGATATCAGCGTAACGTTGAGGGGAAAGAGCGGCGAGTGCGGAGTGGCTTTGCGGCGTCTCGGATTCTCGACAGATTTTAAGTCAAACTGTTAACAAATTGGTTGCACTCTTTCGTCTTAAAAGAGCTAAAAAGAGATAGACATATTGTCACAACAACTCCACAAAAAATAAATTCACAAAAAAGTTATTACGAGAAGCGGCTTTCTACACAGGAACGCAGACTGTCGCAAACTTAAGGCGCCGCGTTTTGGATTATTTCTGATTTATTTTGGAGCCTTTTTTTAAATCATCTGGAATGCGTGCAAAGTTAAAAATATCGAAAGAAATTAGGTGATATTTGATTTAAACAATAATTACTGGTGGTAATCGCATCAGGCTAATAGTATTCTATTTTTTAATACTTATGGTAATGGCTGAAACGGTGGTGGCCGACTGTTGGGGCGCCCGCCTGTGGATGCAAAATCCCAGGTTGGAATCCTGCCCTGGCTACATGGCTTTGTATACCAATCTGACTCATGTTAGTTTTCATCGACCACCACTTACTTCCGGTGAAGGAAAACATCGTGAGGAAACCTGCACTCTGGTTGATGATAATCAGCTAGTGTGTGAAATGGAGAAGGCAATGGCAAACCACTCCATTAAAATTGCAAAGAGAGTCGTTGTGTGTGTTTCATTCCATATAATGACCACAACCCTCAGTCATGAGGAAATACGACTAAAGAGAGAGATGGTAATGGCTAAGAATCCATAATAATGACGATTAGTGTGTTGCAAAAGGCAATACCAGTTTTAAAAACAAATTAATGTGTTATTTTGTAATCAGTGATATAAACTTCACCTAAATAAATTAATAAACCAAACAATACGATGAAATAAAATATTAGGTAATCATGGATTACATCCCCTTAAGCTAGCAGCAGACGGTGTTAGCCGCTGCGACCTGCGGCCTCCGTTAACTATACCGAGACTTAGGGGTGTAGTAAAACATCGATGTTTATTATTAGTTATATAGAAGCTTTTATTTTATTTTTTGGTAGGTAAAATTTGTTTTTGTAGTAGTTTCAAGGAGTGTATTTCCATCAACCTAGAAACCAATCTAGAAATCTATAAAATATACTTTAAATACTTTACTATACAAAGATAAACGTATACACAACATCTTATAAAAAACCAAAAACATTATTAAAAATGCTACTTTTAACCGACTTCAAAAAAAGGAGGTTCTCAGTTTGACCTGGATTTTTGTATGTATGTTTGTCCGCGATTATCTGGCGTTTGGCTGTACCGATTTTGATGCGGTTTTTAGAAAATCATTTTAATGCAACGCAATAGAATTACATATTTATATATCGACTAGCTTATACCCACGGCTTTGCCCGAGAAAATTGTACATCAAAGCTTTCCTTTATTATGACATGACCCACCCAGTCCATTAGTATAAACCGCATAAACATCTGTTCAGTAGTTTTTGAGTTTATCGCGAGCAGACAGACGGGTTGTCCCTAGTTTGTAAGTACCTGCCAAGAAAGACAAAATATCGATATATCGATGTTTTGTTTTCGTGTTTGCATACATCCCTAAGCGTCGTCTATCAAGGTGCTGCAAGGTGCTGCAAGGTGCCGCCGGTCGCAGCGACCAGCTACACTCGACAGCACCCTGCAGCACTTTGATTAACGCCGCTATAAGTTGAACTGTTGACATATTGGATGTACTCTTTCTTCATATGCACTAAATGCTGTGCTAAAAAGAGACAGATATATCACACACATTATCACTACAACTCAGTGTAGTCGCGTGCTGCAGACTCTTGCGGCTTAAAGGCGGTCTCGTGATAATCGGTGTGCTGTAAACTCTAGCTACAGTCGACGTATTCGCCAGACCCCACTTTCACATGTGTCGTACAAAGTGAGCATTCGTAAAGCCAAGCCGATGCGTCTGGCTCGTATTCTTGTAAAAAATACCTAATACTTAGTATAAAAAACTACAAAAAATAATTAGTCTCGCTAAGATGGTGATTGTAACCAATGTTCACTTTTTAAATAAAACTAATACAAAAATACTTTTTTCAGGCCACCAGAAATCCCGGTCTTCAACTTAACTACAGGAGATGACAGGAACACGACCTGGAAGCAAGTTCTAGACATTGGAAAGGCCACAGTGAGGAAGTACCCTTTTGAAGGCCCCCTTTGGTACCCAGACGGCAACATTCGGCACAACAAATTTATCCATAGCTTGTGTGTCTTCTTCTACCACATCGTGCCAGCATATCTCATTGATTTCTTACTGTTTTTATTCGGACAAAAGAGATTGTAAGTATTTAATTCCTAGCATAACCTGTTCTGGCCTGTGGTGTGGCCCTAGAATAGCACCAACCCATCTCTTCCCGTGGGTGTCGTAAGAGGCGACTAAGGGATCTAAAACACCGGAGGATGGGCAGCAGCATCTTTCCGCGTACTATGACATCACACTGCGATCGCCAACCCGCCTGCCAAGCGTGGCGATTACGGCAAAACCCCCCTATGGTTGTTACACCCATAACACGGCCCCTAGTCCCCGGCGGCCCCGCTATCCCGGACTCTGGTAGCGGTCACGGTAACGGCGGGGCAGGGGGTGCTAAGAATCCCCGGCAGATGCCAGGCTACCAACCCCGACGACCTTTGGCCCTGGCAACTTGTAACACGTGCACACTGCGGACCGACGAGAAGCTCGCTGAACTGGAGGAAGAATTGAGCAGGTTACGATGGGATATTGTAGGATTATGTGAAGTCCGAAGAGAGGGGGAGGACACCATGATCCTCAAGTCCGGAAACCTGCTCTATTTCCGGGAGGGCGACCAACTGTCCCAGGGTGGTGTCGGGTTTATCGTCCACAGGTCCCTCGTCAACAACGTGGTCCAGGTCGAGAGTGTTTCGGCGAGGGTAGCGTACCTTGTACTCAGAATTACCAAACGGTATTCGTTGAAGGTAATACAAGTATACGCACCGCCCTCATATCGCTCCGACGACGAGGTAGAGACTATGTATGAGGATATTTCTAGAGCCATACATAGCTCCCAGGCCCACTATACCGTTGTGATGGGGGACTTTAACGCGAAACTGGGCAAACGAAGCGATGATGAGCTGAGGGTGGGGAATTTTGGATATGGAAGGAGGAATGCACGTGGTCATCTGCTGGCCGGCTTTATGGAGAAGGAGGGCCTCTTTATGATGAACTCCTTCTTCAAAAGCCAAAACAGCGAAAGTGGACATGGTTGCATCCTAATGGCGTTACAAAAAATGAGATTGACTTCATCTTGTCGACAAAGAGGCACATATTCAATGATGTCTCTGTGATCAATGCCGTAAAAACGGGAAGCGATCACCGATTGGTAAGAGGCACATTGAATCTTAGAATAAAACTCGAAAGGTGTCGACTGATGAAGTCTACGCTCCGACCAGCGCCTATCCAGCTCCAAAACCCCGAGAGCTTTCAGCTCGAATTGCAGAATCGCTTCGAATGCCTGGGAGACTGCGAAAATCTGGACGATTATAATGACAGGTTTGTGCAAATTGTCCAAACAGCTGGGTCTAAGGCTTTCAAAACCCGCCGTTCAAAAGGAACCAAAAAGATCTCGGACCTCACCAACAAACTCATGGAAGAAAGACGAAACTTGGTTCTGCAGTCCTCTGACGATGCTGCTCAGTATCGGCGTCTAAACAGACAGATCTCCAAGTCCTTAACTCGTGATTTACGCCAATTCAATACAGACCGTATTGAAGAGGCGATCAAGCGAAATAAGGGCTCAAAAGTGTTTGCAAGGGATCTGTCTGTTGGTCAAAGCCAACTGACCAAGCTGAAGACTGAGGATGGCAGAATCATTTCGTCGAAGCCAGAGCTGTTGGAAGAGGTTGAGAAGTTCTACGGACAATTATACACCAGCGTACGCACACCTGTCAGTAATCTGGCCAAAGATCCAAGAGCCAGATTGACCCGACACTACACCGAAGATATCCCGGACGTCAGCCTTTGCGAGATTAGAATGGCTCTCAAACAGTTAAAAAACAATAAGGCACCGGGTGATGATGGAATCACGGCTGAGCTTCTGAAAGCAGGTGGAACGCCGGTATTAAGAGCTCTTCAGAAGCTATTTGATTCCGTCATACTCGAGGGACAAACGCCTACGGCATGGCACAGAAGTGTGGTGGTACTTTTCTTCAAAAAAGGTGACAAAACCCTATTGAAGAATTATAGGCCTATCTCACTTCTGAGCCATGTCTACAAACTGTTTTCGAGAGTCATTACGAATCGTCTCGCTCGCAGGTTTGACGACTTCCAGCCTCCCGAACAAGCCGGTTTCCGAAAAGGCTTTAGTACCGTAGACCACATACATACGCTGCGGCAGATTATACAGAAGACTGAGGAGTATAATCAGCCATTATGCTTGGCGTTTGTGGACTACGAGAAAGCCTTCGATTCGATCGAGACCTGGGCTGTGCTACAGTCTCTCCAACGGTGCCAAATTGACTATCGATATATCGAAGCGCTGAAGTGTTTGTACGAAAACGCCACCATGTCGGTCCGTCTCCAGGATCAAGGCTCCAAACCTATCCAGTTGCAGCGAGGGGTGAGACAGGGAGACGTGATATCTCCGAAACTGTTCACCGCCGCCCTGGAAGATGTTTTCAAGCTTCTGGACTGGAGCGGACTCGGCATCAATATCAACGGCGAGTACCTCACTCACCTTCGATTCGCTGACGATATCGTAGTCATGGCTGAGACCTTGGAAGACCTAGGCACAATGCTCGATGGCCTCTGTAGAGCCTCTCAACAAGTGGGTCTAAAAATGAACATGGACAAGACGAAAATTATGTTTAATATCCGTGTCGCACCCACTCCTCTGAAGGTTGGAGACTCTACACTCGAAGTTGTTGACAATTATCTATACTTGGGACAAACAGTTCAGTTAGGTAAGTCCAACTTCGAGAAAGAGGTCAACCGTCGAATCCAACTCGGCTGGGCAGCGTTCGGGAAGCTTCGCGATATCTTCTCGTCCAAAATACCGCAGTGTCTCAAGACTAAGGTCTTTGACCAGTGTGTGTTGCCAGTAATGACATACGGAACAGAGACGTGGTCGCTTACTATGGGCCTCATAAGAAGGCTCAAGGTCACCCAAAGGGCGATGGAGCGCGCTATGCTCGGAGTTTCTCTGCGTGATCGAATCAGAAATGAGGAGATCCGTAGGAGAACTAAAGTAACCGACATAGCCCGCAGAATCGCGAAACTTAAGTGGCAGTGGGCGGGGCACATAGCTCGTAGAACAGATAGCCGTTGGGGCAGAAAAGTTCTCGAGTGGCGACCACGAACCGGAAAACGTAGTGTTGGCAGGCCTCCCACTCGGTGGACCGACGACCTGGTGAAGGTCGCGGGATGCGCATGGATGCGGGCAGCGCAGGACCGGTCGTTATGGAAATCCTTGGGGGAGGCCTTTGTCCAGCAGTGGACGTCTTTCGGCTGAGAGAGAGAGAGAGAGATAACCTGTTCCAGTCTATGAAAACACTTGTGATAAAGTCTAAAATTGGATACATAACAATATGTATTTTTTTGTAAAAAATATTGTTGGTAGATTGGTGACCTAATTTTAACACGAAACTGATTTTTTTACTTTTTATTTATATTTATTTATTTTATTTATTTATTTGTTACAAAAACTAACAGCTTAAATATAGACATATGTTTAACTAAGTATATGATTCTTGTGCCAATACCACTTTTTATAGAGGGTGAAGTTGCTTCAGATGCTAATTAACAGAAGTTACTCAATTCTCATAATTTTCAGCATGGTACGCATCCAAAACAGAATCTCAGTTGGTTTAGAGGTGCTACAGTACTTCACGACACGGGAGTGGTGGTTCGACACGCACAACTTCAAGGCTCTAGCACCGACCCTGAACCACGTGGACACGGAAATATTCCCGATGGACTTGAGCATCATAGAGGACGAGCCGTACATAGAATGCTGCATGTTAGGCGGCAAGATGTACTGCTTGAAGGAAAAGCTGGAGAATCTACCCAAAGCGAGATTGCAGAATAATATGTAAGTATTTTTAACCGAGCGAGCGAAACGAGCGAGGGCTATAATTTAAGTTGGGGCGAAAACGATATTGTTTGTATGTATGTATGTATGTAAGTTTGTTCCGCGATAACTCTCGAACCGTTGAATTAATTTCGATGATATTAAGAATACATGTAGCAACTATCCATAGAATTTTTAAGTTCGTTGCGCAACAAAATCGGTTCAGCCGTTTTTGAGATATTTTATAATAATAATCGCGAGGTCTAAGTTCGCGGCGAACTACTAGTTTAATTACAGATCTATATAACTAGTGGTTCGCCGCGTTTATAAAAATATGCTTATATCTCAAAAACGGCTGAACCGATTTTGTTGTGCAACGGACTTAAAAATTCTATGGATAGTTGCTACATGTACTCTTAATATCATCGAAATTAATTCAACGGTTCGAGAGTTATCGCGGAACAAACATACATACTTACATATGTGTTTTCGCCCCAACTTGAATTATAGCCCTCGCTCGCTTCGCTCGCTCGGTCAAATACAAAATACCTCAGAAGTTCAAGTAACTGAACTGAGACTGTGGCTGAGAGACCTAAATAGATTTTACATTAAAACATGTTTCTCCGAGAGAGAACTAAATAAACCTCATTTCTTGTTATCACCAAATAATATCGACGCTTGCCTGTGTGTGTACTGTGTATCGTATTTACCTCCTAGATTTTTTGTTTACCCCATTATAGTAAGTAATACCCCACTAAACTAGTGGGAGTTTTATAAATGCAAAAGTTTGGATGTGTGTACCCCCTGAGATAGGACTCGGTGAGATTCGGCGGGTCAGTTTCTCTGCAGCTAGCCTAAAATAGCACATAGAGTACGTTTCATCCCGAAATTTCCATAAGAGCGGAGAACACTTACATATAATTAATCTTTTTTATTCTCCATTTGATAATAACTCCTGTTGTTTCCAGCCTATTCATCCTGGATCGCATGGTGACAATTTTCTGGTACCTCTTCTTTTTGTACCTTCTGGCGTTGTACTTCCAACCAGTGCGGGAGGTGCTTTCCTACGGAGGTCCTGTCGTCAGATACTTGCCTCTAGTTGGTAAAGCTGTATTTACTGACTAGCTACGACGACCCAGGGCTCATGAATCCCAACTAATGTCATGAAAGCGAAAGTGAGTTTGTTTGTAACCTCTTCACGCTTTATCTACAGAACCAATCTTCCTGAAATTTCGTATACACCCAGTTAGAAGTACTGAGAAGGACATAGGGTACCTTTTATCCCGGGAAGGGCACTGTTTGAGTGAAAATTCACGCGGGCGAAGCCGCGCGCAAAAGCTAGTATCATATACAAATTATTTTGTCCAATCTGACTGATATGATAGTGCGTTTAAATAAAATTATATCAAACAAAAAACCTCTTCAGCTTTATTATGTTAGTAGTATAGATTAACTTTATAAGGGTTTTTGCAAGGGTCAATAGTAAGTACCTAATACCTACCTAGTAAGTATACTGGGTATAGTCACTGGGGTATTTACTGATTCATTTTATAAATAATGCTATAGTTATTAGATATAAGAATACTATAAGTATTTGATAAATAAGAACTTTAGTACATATTTACTGGTTTATTAAAAAGTACTAAACAACATTTACTCAAAGAATTACTCCAGTCCCGCAAAAAATATTTTCAATATAAAACCTGAGTGTGTGAAGTTACATAAAGGGTTTTCAGTGAATTTTGTCAAAACTAAAGGTACACTTAACTTAATTCTCAGAACCAAATAATTATGCGAATATTTTTATTACCAATCATGAACTTACACGCATTGAAAATGATAATGTATTTACAAAATGTTTAGTTGATAGCTGACGCTACGTATGATATAGATATATATGTATGTCGTCTTATGTATGAATATTCTAATATTTTATTAAGAATTAATTATATTATAATTAAGATTATAACATATTGTAAAAATGGTGCTTAATGTATTAAGAAAATAAAGTATTATTCATAATAAAGTTAAAATATTTTATTACTGATCTAAAACCTGCAATATAGGTATAATATAATCAAGATGGTTTAATTAATTCATGTTACTAGTTTTAACGCTCTCAAGAGCAGGTTTTATATGAAAAACGTAAAATTAATTAAAAAAAATATTTTTCACCTGATAAAGGTCCTAAAACAATGACTATATACCCCACTCTTCATATCTTCAATTAGGTACAAGCATATCAAAATTCAGTCTAAAACTTTAGGGTTACAGACTACCTACTTAATAAAAATACGATCTGACAAATGAATCCAGTCTAAAATTAAACAATGAACGAATGAATGATGAATGAATTAGAGTATGAACTCTGAGTCTGAGCCCTCAAAGTTTCGATACCCACCTCATTGTGAGTAGGTATTTATCAAAGTGCCTACACTATAAAAGAAACCATCAGATAATATAACATCGTTGGGTCCCAAGTAGACCTCACAATACAAATTTTAACACAATCGATGGTATAATTATTAATTTCTACTTTCTTTCTTATTGAGTGTATCAGATAACACTGTTGTCAGATTTTTCTCAAGTCGGCCTTCAATCACGGCGTTAACATTACAATTGTTTAACAATAGGCGTCTCTTCGTATTTTTTTTATGAAAGATGGATTTGCTCTTGACTACAACCTTGCCCGAGAACAGAGATGAGGTCTACGGTGTTAGAGCATACCCAAAAGTAGCCTATTCACTCTGGTTTTGAAGAGAGTCAGGTTATATGTGCTCAGTGTGTCGTTGATGGATTAATAGCTTCTATTACCCTAAAATTACGAAATGTCACCAAATCTCTCGTCGAAATCAGTGGTGCTGACGTCATCGTGTTCACAGATGAAGAAGCAGCGGCGGTCGCAGGCGATGTCATTGAGGTGCCCGTTGTAGAACATGGTCCCGCACTGCTCCAGGTTTCCGCCATCAGGTTGGCCTCCACCCCATTTTGAGTAGCCGCTGTTCTCTAGGGGAGTACCTGGAACGAGAATGGAAAATCCTTCACAGTAGATTCAGACCATCATCCTTATTTGAATACTACCATGGGCCCTAGCCTAGTGTTCCCGAGGAAATATCTTATCACGAACTAAACTTACGCTTAAAATGTGTTTATTTAGATACCATCGGTAAGAATGCTTACGTGTTTTCAGGATGCGTAGTATTGAACATATCACCAAACAAAGGTATCAGGGATTCTAACGGCAACATTGACGAATCGGAATATGATCAATTTACCATTTCCTAAATATTTAATAAATAAACCTGTTTGTAATATAATTGCTTGAAGCGAAACGCGGGTGTTTCGCATTGCTGCCGCTACGCGCAGTCGGCGCTCACGTAGCCCACCCGGTCGGGCCCGCGGTCCGCCATTTTGAAACAGGTTTGTGAACCGGCTTTTGCGCCGACGGTTCGAGCCGTCGCTAAATTTTACCCGGTAAATTTTTCGGTACCGAACCCTCCCGCCATTTCGTTTGCCCGGATTCTCTGCGCACATTTTCTGGTAGCAGAGCGTAGTTGTTCTACCCTCTATTTGTTCGTTTGTAAAAAATAATTAATTGTTTTTTTTTATTTTGGTTGTGACTTGACGCGATGGCGAAGGTCTCCCATGCTAAGGCGACACTCGCCAACGAATTGAGATGGTTTGTGACGGCCGGTGGACTCCTGTCCCGGAAGGACAGGGAGGCCGCTATACTGGAAAGAGCGGATCAGTTCCGCTCACGATTGAACAACGCGGAAGCGGCCATGGCGGCGCTTACCGAAGCCGACCTTGCCCCGGAGGTCTACGCAGGTCACGTGGCGGACCTGGACCAGATCCTGAGTCTGCACGATGACATCGTGGAGGCGGCGGCCGCAATAAGGGCGAGACAGGCTGGCGGACCAGCCCCTCGCACACCTGTTAGACAGGAAGGACCAGCGGTTACTGGTCGGCTCCCCACCCTTCAGCTGTCCCACTTTGGGGGTAGGATGGAGGAGTGGGTAGCATATAAAAATATGTTTGAGTCCCTGGTCGTAGCACGACAGGATTTGTCGAAGGCCCAGAAGATGGCCTACCTCCTCTCCACTCTTGAGGGTGAAGCGCGGTCGCTCATCCAGCACCTCCGGGTGGAGGACGACCAGTACGACACGGCTTGGGAGTTATTGAACTCCCGCTACCAAAACTTACGTTTGTTAGCGGATGCGCACGCCGCACAGTTGATGGCCCTGCCCAAGGTGGCCAACAGGGCACAGTTGCGCCTGCAGTTGCTCACGCCCGTTACAGTGGCCTGTAACGCGCTCCGCACACTGGGGCTGCCGGTGGACCAATGGTCCTTTTTGCTGGTGCACATTGTATTGGGCAAATTACCCAATGACATCCGCTCGCGATTTGAGCGCGAGAATGCGGAACGGGATAGCACCACCCTACCAACATTCACTGACTTGGTGAAGTTTTTGGAGTTTGAGGCACGGGCGGCTGAGAATACCATGACGGACTCAGCGCCATCCAGAGCGCCTGAACGCAGGCCCTTGGAACCCTCATGGCGAGGGAAGCCCCAACAGGGAAGACAACCGCCACCGCGTGGAGCTGGTGCGCGGGTTGCACACACGGCAGCAGTCGCGAGGGACGCGGACTGCCTGCAATGTGGTCGGATGGGCCACAGCCTGCTGCAATGCAGGGACTGGCAGAGACTGCCAGTACAAGATCGGCGCCGCATGGCAAAGCGGCATGAACTTTGCTTTTATTGTTTGGGCGGTCACTATGCACGTGACTGTCCCAGGGCCATACCATGCAGTGCATGCCGTGGGCTGCACCACGTGATGCTCTGCATGAACCGGAACGGGGATGGCACCCGGATGTTGAGGCAGGGGTCCCCTATGGGCGGGGGCGCTCCTGCGCGAAGCCCTCCACCTTTGGAAGAAGGACGCGGCTTGCTCGTCGCACCCCTCGGGAGGGGGTCGCGTACCTGCGCGGGTCTTGGCGGACCGGGACCACGCGCCCCAAGGTCGTGGCCAGTATGTGGCTGGCCAGGCCCCGGATAAAGCCCCCATGGGCGGGGGCCCTAGATCGGACGTGAGAGTGGGGACACCCCCCTCCACGCGGGTTACCACTACCCAACACATGCAGCCGCAGCGGTTTTCTCCGCCGCTGCACGAGTACCCACGGCTGGAGTACCACCCGCCGTACTATAGGTATGGCCGGGCCGCGGGTTATGCCCCCCCTCAGATGGGGATGTGCACTCGCCCGCCATATTATCCGGTTCAGTGGCGCGCCCCTGGTTTGGAGAGAGTGGGGAGCCCGTAACTAGCTTGCTCCCTTGCTGGGACAGAGCCGCGGACGGTTCTGCTCCCTACCGCGGTGGTCCGCGTATGGGGTCGTAGGGAAGCCATTAATTTGAGAGCTCTGTTGGACTCAGGGGCTCAAAGCAGTTTGGTTACCACTCGAGTGGCACGCCAGTTAGGTTTAGTCGTGGAGGACTCGCCTGTGCCACTTCTTGGAGTTGGTGGCATACAGGTGAAGTGTCTGACGGGCCAGACACTTGTCACCTTTTCTTCGCGGAAGTCCTCCACAATGAGGATCACGACCTCGGCTATGGTAATGGATACCATTGCGGGTTGGCAGCCCTCGACAGACATACCGCCGGGTGTGTTGTCTTTGGTTTCGGGTCTGGATTTGGCCGACCCCTTTGTTTTTCATCCCGGCCCAGTGGACTTGCTCCTGGGCTCGGACGTATTGGGTTGGATTTTGTTGGGTACCCAGAGAGCTCTGGGTTCGTCTTCACTGATGGCAGTGTCTACTATCTTTGGTTTCGCCCTGATGGGCCCTGTGTTTGATAATAGCACCGTGGAGGAGCCACCGGTCGTCGCATCAGCGTCCTTGGCCAAGACCATGCAAAGGTTTTGGGAGGTGGAGGAGCCACCTATGAGTTCCAGGATGGATCCGGAACACGCTGAGTGCGAAGCCTTCTTTCGATCAACCACGGAGAGGTTGCCCTCCGGTCGGTTTGTAACTAGATTACCATTTGTTGCTACACGTCCTAGCCTAGGGCAAAGTAGGGCGCTTGCGGAGAAACGACTGCTGTCCATGGAGCGACGTATGCAGCGTGACCACGTACTTCGCGATAAATATATTGAATTTATGCGCGAGTACGAGGATTTGGGTCACATGTCTCCGGCTCGAGTTGATTGGAGCTCAACTGAGCATTATTTTTTGCCCCACCACGCGGTGGTGAAGGCCTCAACGGGCAAGTTGCGGACTGTCTCTTTGATGGGTCCGCACCCACTTCGAACGGAGTTTCGTTGAATCTATGTTTGCATTCAGGTCCCAAATTGCATAGGGACATAATTGACATCATCTTGAACTTTAGAAGACATCAAGTGGTTTTTGGCGCGGACATCCGGATGATGTTCCGCCAGATAGTCATACATCCTGAGGACAGGCGATTCCAGTTGATACTCTGGCGTGAGCGCCCTGAGGATCCTGTGACGGTGTATGAACTCAATACAAACACGTATGGTTTGAAATCTAGTCCCTATATCGCCATCAGATCATTGCTTGAATTGGCAGAGCGGGAACGGATCCGCTTTCCCC
The DNA here is from genome assembly GCA_018467065.1 of Ephestia elutella. Classification (NCBI taxonomy): domain Eukaryota; kingdom Metazoa; phylum Arthropoda; class Insecta; order Lepidoptera; family Pyralidae; genus Ephestia; species Ephestia elutella. The sequence continues at coordinate 7,119,964 of CM031573.1, read as the reverse complement.
GTGGGGCTTCCGTGCTGTCACGTGACTTGTATGTCGATGACGTGTGCACCGGAGCCCAAAGTATTGAGGAGGCCCTCCTACTGCGGGATGAATTGATTGAAATATTGAAAACGGGTGGCTACGAGCTACGTAAGTGGTTGTCCAATGAGCCTAGAGTTCTAGGAGGGATCCCGGAGGATCACCAACAGAACCCTCACCTGTTTGAGGATGTAGATGATCCCAACAGGATAGCGGTGCTGGGCATGCAGTACCAGCCGCTAACCGATATTTTTACATTCCAAGTGGACTTGGAAATACCAAAGGTCTGGACTAAGAGAACGGTGTTGTCAGTAATAGCTCGTATGTTTGATCCAAGCGGTTGGATCAGTCCAGTAATATTCTCTGCGAAGTGTCTTCTTCAGAGACTTTGGACTTTGGGCGTCTCGTGGGACGAGCCGCTGTTTGGTCCTCCATTGGATGATTGGCTCGAGTTGTTTTCATCGATTAAGGAAGTCAATCGGATTGCCTTGCCTCGTCGAATATTGCCCCCGGGAAATATCGAGCCAGCCTGCATGGCTTTTGTGACGCGTCGGAGCGAGGCTACGCCGCGTCAGTCTATATGCGGACAGTTGACGCCGATGGCCGGGTCAATGTCTCGCTTTTGTTAGGGAAGAGCAAGGTCGCCCCCATCAGGACTCGGCTGACTATTCCCAAGCTTGAGTTGAGTGGAGCTCACCTTCTCTCTAAATTGTTGCATCACGTTGCCAGTGAGCTGGCGGCCACGGTCGAGATACGAGACATCTTCGCCTGGTCGGATAGCCAGGTCGCGCTTGCATGGTTGCGCGCGGCCCCACATACCTTGGAGGTTTTTGTTGGAAACAGGGTTTCCCAAATTCAAAATATTGGAATTGATATAACATGGAGACATGTGCCGGGAGAGCTTAACCCAGCGGACTGTGCTTCCCGAGGTTGTACGGCACCAGAATTGGTGTCACACCCGCTCTGGTGGGGTCCAGAGTGGCTGATGGGATCAGAAACATCTTGGCCTGTCTGTCAGACAGATGTTACTTCTTTGAGTTTGACTGGGCTTCGTGTACATGCTGTAGTCGCTGAGACGACGTCGGAGCCGGATTGGCTACTTGCTCGGTATAGCAGTTTGGATAAGCTTCTGGGTGTTACCAGTTGGATTAAGCGTTTCATACATAATTGTAGAAACCCACAGGCAAAGCGGTTGGAGCCGATTGCAGGTGCAGAAGAGCGCCGGAGCGCATTGTTGCATTGGGTCCGTGTCGTGCAGACCGGACGGTTTGAGTCAGAGCTTCATATTTTGCGCGACGCACGCGCTAAGTTGAAGGGCGCGGTCGCTCGTTTGAACCCGTACATCGACTCGGATGGGCTTCTTCGGGTTGGAGGCAGGCTCCGGAAGGCGGATCTTCCATATGAGACTCGCCATCCTCTGTTGTTGCCCAAGGGCGGACCCTTGGTGCAGCTTTTGGTGTCTGATCGACACATTCGTAACGCCCATGCTGGGTGCAATGCTTTGTTGGCTATTTTGCAACGAGAATTTTGGATTTTGTCTGCCCGAAGAGCAATCCGTAGCGTTCTGTTTCGATGTATTGCATGTTATAGGTTGAAGGCATCCACGATGCAACCACAGATGGGTGATTTGCCCGCTGATCGAATCCGACCGTCGAGGCCGTTTGACGGCGTTGGAACCGATTTTGCCGGCCCCTTTTCGATCAAGGCTTCTCCCTTTCGTAATGCCCGTATTGTGAAGGGCTATTTGTGTGTATTTGTTTGTTTGGCCACCAAGGCTGTCCATTTGGAGGTGGTATCGGCTCTGACTACGGAGGCCTTCGTCGCCGCGTTGGATCGCTTTGTTTCGCGTCGAGGTCTACCTTCCTTATTAGGTCTGATAATGGCACAAACTATAAGGGAACTGTAAATTATCTTAAGGATGTTTCTGTGTTTATTGATAAAAATTGTACTAGTTTAAGTCAAATTGCTGCCCAAAGGGGAATAACCTGGAAGTTTAGTCCCCCAAGTTGCCCCCATTGGGGAGGGATTTTTGAAGCGGCTGTGAAATCCGCAAAGACCCACCTCCGCCGCATTATCGGAGAAACGGCTCTAACTTTTGAAGAGCTGGCCACAGTGTTTTGTAAAGTTGAGGCGGTCCTCAACTCTCGTCCTCTCTGTCCGCTATCTCCAGATCCAAATGACTTGGAAGCTCTCACCCCTGGTCATTTTTTGGTGGGAGGGCCTTTGAATGCCCTGCCCGAATACCCGTGGAAGGACGAACGCGTATATCGGTTGTCGCGTTTTCAAATGTTGCAGCAAATGAGCCAGGACTTTTGGCGTCGCTGGTCGCTTGAATATTTGCATTTGCTGCAGCAAAGAGTGAAGTGGACAGACAGGACTGAGCCTCCCAGGGAGGGTGATTTAGTATTGTTAAAAGAGGCAAATTTGCCCTCATTGCTTTGGCGACGAGCTCGCATATTACGTTTGATTCTTGGCGGAGATGGCACTCCGCGTGTGGCTGAGGTATTGGTCGACGGTTCGATTTTAAGGAGAGGTGTGACCTCTCTCGCCCGCCTTCCCGTAGAGTAAGCTAGCGGTCTGCTTCTCAGACCGGGACGGGGGGATGTTTGTAATATAATTGCTTGAAGCGAAACGCCGGTGTTTCGCATTGCTGCCGCTACGCGCAGTCGGCGCTCACGTAGCCCACCCGGTCGGGCCCGCGGTCCGCCATTTTGAAACAGGTTTGTGAACCGGCTTTTGCGCCGACGGTTCGAGCCGTCGCGTCAGTCAGTCGTCCATTGTTATTAGTACAGTATCGGTTTGGATAGCGCGCGGGGAGGCCGCGCCGTATGAAATACCTGGTGCTAGGCGCCATTTTTGTCTGAGGCCACATTGGCATAACGGATTATCCATTGTGATGTGTAATTATTAATTAGTTTGGATTGTAATGTTGGATTTCCCTTTTGTTAAATAACTATTGAACGTTTGTGTTTGTGAAAAAACCTGTTATTGTGACTTTTTCTTGTGAGATGCGAAACGTGGCTGGCTGTTCACATCCAGTTGTTCCCGAGTGAACCTTCGGGAAGAAACCTACGTATTTATTCTGGGGAATGAGATCTCGGGGTAGGTTGGGCGCTTAGGGATCGCCCCCCTTCCGAAGACACTCGAAGTTGGATCCGAAGATTAAGAAGATTCAGTTTGGTAAGTGGTTTGTAATTGTAGTTATTAAGTTAGGTTAGTATATAGGGCTCTGTAGCTCCCGTTATAAGCTATGGTGGTAGCAGTCTGCGTATAGGTTAAGTTAGGTTCTAGTCGGACAAACGTAGTGTCGGGTCGAGGTTTTTACCGGTATTTTTTGTTTACCCGGTAAATTTTTCGGTACCGAACCCTCCCGCCATTTCGTTTGCCCGGATTCTCTGCGCACAAACCTTATATCATCACTAATAAGCTTCGAGCAACAAGGACTTCCGCGCGCGGCCCGGAAGAGTCCGTGTTCTTCCGAGCTCTATGCTAATAAGGGACATCATTTATAAGTATGTATTTAGGAAATAGGAAAAATCATCAATGGATCATCAATGTGGTCATTTTAGACCCCAGGTCCGAAAAAAGCTCTCAAATAATACTCCAAAAAATACCTTTAATCGTCCTCCATCCATTCCCATTTCTATTATGGTATCCCAAATGTACGGCTCCTCGGAGGTAGTTCCCAGCCACGTTATCCTTCGGAGCCAGACTGGTTAGTTGCTTCAGGAAGTCCGCTTCGGCTTGACTCTCGATCACAGCCAGGAACGACAGCTCTGAACTGCAAATGGTGTACGCCTCCGTCCAGTTCTTAGGGGAGAGGTGGAATTTATAACACCTGCCGAGTTCCTCATTGTATTTGTAGTCTGAAAAGACAAATGAAAGACTTCGAGAATTTTGAAATTCATTGTCTTAATATAAAGTCTAATAAATTTTAATTTGGTAAAAAAAATAACAAACACGGGAAATTGCTCGATTTTCTCTTTGCTGGCATTGAATTTATGGCATAAACTGCATAGACAATAGTATTATGACACCAGAAAAAATTGCTTTAGACCACAAATAGGCTGAGCAGTTAAAACTTAAAATTATCTACTCACCGGCATAAGGCATTTTGCATGCGTAATTCCATTCAAGGGACGTAAGAGTCTTCTTGCATATGTAAGGGTGCCTCTTCCAGCAGCCTTCGTCGTTCATGGTGCCTTCCTTGGTCAGCACTACGCAGTCTTCTTCGCCACCAGCGTCGTTTGGCTCGCCCGGGCTCCACTTGTTGTACACGTCTAATAAAGACAATCCTGTAAATACCAAGACAATGGGTTTATTATTAGCTAGTTTAAGCTTTATTTTAGTTAGAAAAGAGCTGTGCTGTCGTGTAAACCCGCTAGAGAGGAGCTCAGTGACACAGTGGATCGCGCCTCCTCCAGTGAGGTACTCCTCGAAATAACCTCGAATCACACTCATATAATGCGCGTAGCTCTTCATGCACTTGGATAATGATTTGTTCTACTCAGCTATATAGGAGCTACATAATAAGGAAGATTTCTTTTTTATCGGCAAATACTCGTTTGGGGTCAAAGTTTGTATAATTAATCAAGATATCTCATCTTGCCGTCAATGTAGGAGCTGTTGTAGGATGTGTAAATGTGAATTCCTGAAGAAATAATTAGACCTCGGTTACTCGTATAATAGAGAGCGAGAGAGACATAATTTCTTCAATACAACAAAATTACTATGAATAAAATGATATTTACTTACCGTCAGTAGTTTCAAATACACCTTTAGCTAACAATGAGGATATTCCAATCCACAAGTAGTTATATCCTTGCACTTCCTTCACGTAAGCAAGTACTGCATTCGCTTCCACTTCGTTTTCAGGATAAAAAAATGTAGCGCCCTCCCATTCACATATTTGCTTAGCATCTTGCCAACTTCTTGGAATGCGGTTTGGATTTTGTAAAAATTCTCTACAGATTCTATAAAGTGGTAGTCTTTCCTGAAGAACTTCTTTTCACGTTGACCGTCTAAAATAATTTTGCAATTATAATTATAGATATGTAAGGAAATTACTTAGCTCAAAAATGATAAGGAAAAACAAGTTTATTTACAGAATTGAAGATGTGCACAAGTGTCAATATTTTTAAGTTTAAAGTTAGTAGATAAGTATAACCTACTAGGTAAGTACTTACACGAGCCGTGAAAAACAAATGATGTAAACAATAAATATAACAACCAAGTCATTTTTTAATACAATTGGTGAGCAATATAGTAGATATCTACACTCAACGAAGAATCGCGACTGACTGAAGATCGGTATTAAAATAGCATAATGCAACGTATGAACAGGAAAACACTCCGCAACATAACTGAGCTCTCTTAAATTTGTAAGCGAATATCATTAAAAACGTGTTTGTAAAAAACAAGCTTGTCGTTCCATGCCCAAGAATTTTTACCCACGTTGGAACGGAGATGGTATTGTGCGTTTGAGCGCTTCCAATTCACCCCAAACTATAAATGGGTAACCACCCGGGTTAAAACCCGAGACTGGGTCACCCAGTTATCACCCACTTCAATGTATGAACTGGATGACTGGATTTTAACCCACGCACGCTGTTTGTTATTTTGTAAACATTGGATTTTTAGGAAAACCCATTTAGTTCCTGTAATGTGATCTTCGTTTATATGTGAAAGTTCTTCAATACTTAGGTGTAACCAAGGATGTTATAATTAACATCCTTAATAGCAGGGGTGCTGGAATAACGGAATTAGTACATTTTATTATTTAACGTTCCCATTTATTTCTAAAACGGCTCTGATTCAGATACTTAACGGATCTTAGATAGGTGTTATGCTGTTGACTTAACAAAGAGCGTTGCAAAAATAATCAAAAATTCGTACCTAAAAGATCATGAACATGAACGTCATTAAAAGTTACATTCACATAAATTGTGCTTTTATTTACTTTATTCATCAATAATTGTCGTGAACGATACTTTTATTCACAACTGGGGTTCATGATCTCAACCCTAGTGATTGATAAATCAGTTTATATATTGTCATAATATGTGATAACATTTAATCGAGTAAGTATATATAAATGTTCGTTCGCTGCACTTGGTTGATTACAATAAAATATGGCAAACTTAACGTACTTGTGTTTGTTGATAACGCTGACTTTTTAGTGTGCGTTACCCTGGCAGGAAAGTGTGTCCTGGAGTTAAGTGAATGGAACCAAAACGTTGTGCGTAGTCTAGTGTACATGTGCCGCGAATAAAACTTTTGTGCGTCTTGTAGTTTAGGAAAAAAACGGAAATCTAGGATTCTGCTAGGGTAACGTCGTTCTAGCAGGAAAGTTCTAAACGAATGATCGGAGAGAGAAATATTCTGAGGGGGCAGAGAGCTTAGAGCTGTGCATTGACCTGGGCTGAAAAGATCATTTGTGCGTCTTCAGGTTTTCGGGATATTGCATTTCCTGCTGGAGTAACGTTTTGCAAAATCGTGGATCTCCTAGATTCATCGTATGTGCGCCTGTAAGATAAATATACATGAGTAGCTATTCATTTGTGCCCATCTGTGCCATAATTAGATTTAAGAAAATATTTATAATTTTTAAGTAATCGTGTTGTGTTTGAAATCACGAAAAAATCATAGCGCCTAAATGAAAAGACGTGTAAGCTCGCTGAAAACTGTATTCGATTCTTCTATACACCTATAATAACCACAAAAAGTTTCTGAAGTGCACATGTATTCATTATTGAATAATATTACTAAAAGACAAAATTAGGTGACTTAACTTTGACGTCAACATACAAGAAACCGGCTCAACCCAATAAGTGTGCGTGTGAACCAAAGATTAGTGTGTTCAGTCATATATTATCATGGAAATTTTCAGCTCAAAATGTTAAGGATATAAGTAAATAAACACAAATCCAAAAACATATGAACAACGGCAGATTATCCGGCCAAATTAGAATGACTACAAAAAAGCGACGGTTTCATACATGTCGATAACCTTCTCTATTGAACGTATTATACCTAAGCTGTTCGTACAGTCGCATTCAAACGTTTATTAGCAAATGCCAACCTGTAACTTTATTTGTGGGAATTAGTGGGAATAATTAAAAAATATGTATTGTTGTTAAATAGGGATTTGTATAAAAGTTAAGGTCGTGTTCCGTATTTGTCGAAATAGGTAGATTAGGTACCTACTATAAAAATACAAAATGTGTTTTTTAAATGTGAAAGTTTATTTAGGTACCACTATTATGTAATAGCTACATGGCTATGGCTACTGTAAAAGTTCTTCTTCCATGTCGAGTCGTACAATAGGGTGTCCCGAAAAACTGTTTTTTTAGCTTTGCTTGACTCAAGACGTCTCAAAAGTTGCAAAATCGATCGTAGATTACGAAAAAAATTGTAATAAAAATATATAAATAAATCCTGTGGTCTCTACCAGATCGTCAAAGTTTTGAAAATTACCATTTTAAGGGTGATATTTCGCTTTTTTAAATTTCAGTTTCTGAACTAAATAAAAAAGAATACTTATAGTTTTTTATACTTATGTATAATCAAGACACTACATTTTAATTTTCGTGTAAGAACACGGTACCATCGTCTTCCAATTAGTTAGATAACATCCTTCAAGTTTCGTCGAGTTTCAACTTAAGTTTCTTCACAACAAGACATGAGCTTTCTGACAGTGAGCAATAACTTTTCTATGCCATAATAGTCAGTGCGACTATTAAGTTTAGTGTTACCATGAATTTAGTGGTTTTTAAATAATGAGTCTTAGGCGTAGATAGACTATTTGTGCTTTCTTGGGTCCACACAAAGAACTTGACGATCGCCAACTCTCTACTATGAGAGACGTCATAAAATAAATTTTATTTGTGAAGAACGACCTTCGATCCATCTAATTCAGATGTATTTATAATTGTATCTCAAGACATTAACAATATTTGGACTAAAGTTTCTATGCCAATCATAACGAACGTTCGAGTTATTCAATTGCTAAAATCCTACTTTAAAAAGTACCTCTATTTGAAAAGATATCGCAAAAACAAAAGTATTTTTTTTTTTTTTTAATTGAAATATTATTTTAGTTATTTGAAAAGCATTTGGACCTAGCAGCTTGCAAATGTATTTAATTTGAATATTGAATTTTCAGTTAACAGCTTTGAACATTCGTTACGATTGGAATAGAAACTTTGGTCCAAATATTGTTAATCTCTAGAGATACAAGTATAAATACATCTGAATTAGATAGATTGAGACTCCTCTATACTTAAGATCGTTCTTCACAAATAAAAATATTTTTATGACGTCCCTCATAGTAGGGAGTTGCCGATCGTCAAGTTCTTTGTATGGACCCAAGAAAGCACTTGTAGTCTCTCTACGCCTAAGACTAGTTATTTAAAAACTACAAAACTCGTGTTAACACTGAACTTATAGTCGCAATTGACTAACTATTATTTCATAGAAAGTTATTTAGGCAACGAAGAAAGCTCATGTCTTGTTGTATGAAATTAAGTTGAAACTCGACGAAACTTGAAGGATGTTATCTAACTAATTGGAAGACGATGGTACCGTGTTCTTACACGAAAATTAAAATGTAGTGTCTTGATTATACGTAAATATAAAAAACTATAAGTATTCTTTTTTATTTAGTTCAGAAACTGAAATTTGAAAAAGCGAAATATCACCCTTAAAATGGCAATTTTCAAAACTTTGACGATCTGGTAGAGCCCACAGGATTTATTTATATATCCATACTAATATTATAAATGTGAAAGTTTGGATGTGAGTTTGTGAGGATGTTTGTTACTCAATCACGCAAAATCTACTGGACGGATTTCGATGAAATTTGGTACAGAGGTAGATAATGACCTGGAATAGCACATAGGCTACTTTTTATCCCGGAAAAAATGGTTCCCATAAGCATGGGATACCAATTGTAGTAACGCCATCTATTATTTGACTAAATAGACGTCATGTCAAAATGACGTTACGTCAAAGTAACGTTACGTCAAAGTGACGTTACGTCAAAGTGACGTTACGATAGCCTCCCCACTACTTCCATATAAAACGGGCCGTTGCACCGGCCGGCAGTATGCCGGATACGTCGAGGTGTGCGGACCGCTTATGAGTGCATGGACTAATGGCACTCTGCTCAAACTTCTATATTATGTGTGTGAAGGAACATCAGTGTGTTGGTTGTGATGTACATTGCGTGCAGAGGCGGGGCGCGCAACATAGCCGTATGAGGTACACTACATTTTTTCCATTACATCTAATTTGTCATTAGATGGCGCTTTATGCGCTAATTGAATACTTTGCCTTTAGTTCTTCACGGCCTGCCACGAGATAACACTTTACTGCGGACAAGTACTTTCAATATTTTTGCGCGAAGAATGTTCTTTCGAGTAATATTTTTATAAATGTAATGTTTATAATGTTTATGTATACCATATAGTGAAGCGAAAACTGAGTAGCGCCACAGATTAGTAAGTAGTACTACATATCGGTCACTCACCGCCCCGCACTCATTTCAAATACCGCACCCCCACCCCCGCCCAGCACTTCGCTGTAGATATCACTGACACGGTTTAGGCGCGATTGTTCTAAAAAAGGTCCAATTCGCGGTTGGTCAAATTCGCAGTTGGTCCAATTCGCGGTTGGTCTAAAAATAAACAATGTTTACGAAATTTAAAATTTTTTGAGTGTATAACTTTGTATATTGAGAAGCTAAGATCATATAGTAGTTAGTGGTAGTTAGCTAGGTTATTTTTTTAAGACCGCCCGGAAAGACTTTGAGGGCGGAAACGAAGTTAGGTTCAGGTTATTTTTTTTTTTATTACTGCCCGGAAAGACTTGAAGGCAGAAAATAAGTTAGGTTCAGGTTACTCTTTATGACCACCCGAAAAGACTTGAAGGCAGAAAATAAGTTAGGTTCAGGTTACTCTTTATACCCGGAAAGACTTTGAGGGCGGAAAAGAAGTTAGGTTCAGGTTTTTTTTTTTTACTGCCCGGAAAGACTTGAAGGCAGAAAATAAATTAGGTTCAAGTTACTTTTTATGACCTGTTGGTACGTTTTTTTATTATTTTATATCTTTATCAATATATCTATCTATGCGCGGTCGGTAACGATAAAATTTTCGCGCCATTTTGATTGAAAATCACGACATGCACGCAAGCTGCCTTACTAAATTTCATGCACACATTTATATGCGAGTGTATAAATAGTATTTGTCTATGAATTTGTAATTTTGCCTGTTTGCTATTTTACCTATTTTTCAACTCGCTCCATCGTGAATAAAGTGCTAACTCGAGCTCAAGCAACAGTTTCACAGGGGCGGGATAATAATTAATCCTTAATGCCGCGGGCGAAGCCGCGGGTAACAGCTAGTTTTTATTAATATTTTTTTCGTAATCTACGATCGATTTCGCAACTTTTGAGACGTCACGCGTTAAGCAAAGCTAAAAAATCAGTTTTTCGGGACACCCTATCGTACAATTCTGCACACCGACCGATGTTTCCTTCCTCCGCGCGGCACCCGATGACGTTGAATTAGTTTTCTGTCTACGGATAACAAAAACAATAGAGAGGGAGTGGCTTTGTCTAGCTAGCGTGAAGAAAGTGAGATAACTAGTAAGCAAAATGGTATAAGTGGGACAGAGATAGATATATAATCGTCATTCTATTTTCAATAATGCAATGTATTCTGCTTTTTACTAGAAGTGAGTCATCTTTTCTCTTGGTAAACAGTTTGGTGCGTTGCGTGCATCACGCGTGCATGTTGTATGTTATGACGCTATGGAGTGCTATGGATCCTGTTGCGCAGATGCGTTTGTTTACTAATTAGATGTTGGTTAAAAGTTTATGAAGTTGGAATGGGATAATCTGCAATGGTAAAGTAAATATTTAAGTTACCAATGGTTAGAAAGGAAGGCATTTGGTTTTCAGTACTGAGAAGGACATAAGGTACCTTTCATCCCAGGAAAAAGCACTGTTCCCTGTGTAGTAGTTTGATCTGTGATTTGATGCCATAATATTTACTATTAAAATTACCTATAAGAGAATAAAATAATAATTTCAAATCAAAAACCTCAAAACCTTCTTATTTTATTTTATATGGGCACTACGTGCATGTGCTGTGCATTTTATATCCATACTAGCTTTTGCCCGCGGCTTCTTGCCCGTATGAATTTCCCACGGGAACAGTGTGGTTTTTCCCAGGTATCTTATGCCCTTCTCAGTACTTACATATAACTATGTGTATGCGAAATTTCAGGAAGAATGGTTCAGTAGATAAAGCATGAAGCCGAAGAGGTAACAAACAAACAAGTAAATACACAAAAAAAACTCACTTTCGCATTAATAATATTAGTTAGGATAGGATAGTTAGGATTTTTAATTATTTCCTCAAACATTCCCAGTTGCGAATTGCCGACAGACGTTTGATAGCGACTGTACGGCCAACAGCTTAGGAATAATACGTTCAATAGAGAAGGTCATCGATATGTATGAAACCGTCGCCTTTTTTTGTAGTCATTCTAATTTGGCCGGATAATCTGTCGTTGTTCATATGTTTTTGGATTTGGATTTGTTTACTTATATCCTCAAACATTTTGAACTGAAAATTTCCACGATAATATATGACTGAACACACTAATCTTTGATTCACACGCACACTTATTGGGTTAAGCCGGTTTCTTGTATGTTGACGTCAAAGTTAAGTCACCTAATTTTGTCTTTTAGTAATATTATTCAATAATGAATACATGTGCACTTCAGAAACTTTTTGTGGTTATTATAGGTGTATAGAAGAATCGAATACAGTTTTCAGCTAACTTACACGTCTTTTCATTTAGGCGCTATGATTTTTTTTCGTGATTTCAAACACAACACGATTACTTAAAAATTATAAATATTTTCTTAAATCTAATTATGGCACAGATGGGCACAAATGAATAGCTACTCATGTGTATTTATCTTACAGGCGCACATACGATGGATCTAGGAGATCCACGATTTTGCAAAACGTTACTCCAGCAGGAAATGCAATATCCCGAAAACCTGAAGACCTTGCAAATGATCTTTTCAGCCCAGGTCAATGCACAGCTCTAAGCTCTCTGCCCCCTCAAAATATTTCTCTCTCCGATCATTCGTTTAGAACTTTCCTGCTAGAACGACGTTACCCTAGCAGAATCCTAGATTTCCGTTTTTTTCCTAAACTACAAGACGCACAAAAGTTTTATTCGCGGCACATGTACACTAGACTACGCACAACGTTTTGGTTCCATTCACTTAACTCCAGGAGACACTTTCCTGCCAGGGTAACGCACACGACTTTTTATTATTCATGTAAGTAGTAGAGATATAAAAATATAAAATACTTGTATTGTAAGCTTTTGAATCTTGCACTGCATGAGCTGGGCTATATCTATTGGTAACTATTTCTACAACGTGGCAGAATTTCCAACTTGTTGCAATGAAACCAAGAAGCATTTAGGGTAGCGTATATTGGGTTATGTTAGTCAGAGTCTTATTCGAAGAGGGTGACTGTGGAGAAATGGGTAAGCACAGCGCAGCGTTGCTCAGGTTAAAAAGGAAGGTTAAGGAATAACACACAGGGTAGGTAGGTACTTTTTATCCCAAAATTCCCACAGAAGCGGAGCCACGAGGTGCACTTTGTACATACATAATACTTAATTTTAGGCGGACAGAAAGACCAAAAATTCTTTCGGAAAGACTACCACTTCATAGAGTCGGAGAATAGTTTCTACAAAATCCATGTGCTTCCATTGGCTTGGCTAGAAGCTAAGCAAATGTGTGAATGGGAAGGTGCCACTTTATTTTACCCAGATAATGAGGAAGAGTATACAACAGTCTTATCATACTTAAAGGAAACCCAAGGGTTGAACGAAATTTGGCTTGGTATATCCTCGTTATTAGCAAAAGGAGTTTTTGTTACTATTAATGGTGAGTATTTTTCCTACTTAAATTCACATTCTATAAAAATATATTTTAACAAAAAAAAATAAGCACAAATTGAGTCGAAATTGATAATATTTTTTGTTTTTCTTTCGGGAAATCCCTTGGTTAGATAACCTTTGTGATCTGCATTATCAAATGTGCCTGGGTACTCATTAAATCCATCAAAGTAGGTAGGGTAATTAAGAGTTTATGTATAAAATACCTCAGTTACCAGAGTTCATGTATAAGTAAACACTTTTGAAGTATGATACTTATGTGTATAATGTAAATCATTCATTCATTAGACGTAGCTTATGTAGTGTAGCAATCATTAAATGTTTTTGAAAGATCATTGTTTTCATAGGAACATTAATGATGGAAGTTTACAATAAATGGAACAAGCAGGAACCAAACAATCTGGGTGACGTAGAGGATTGCGTTGTGGCGTGGACTTCGATTGGCGTCATGAATGACGACGGATGTTTTAGGAAAAAGCCGTACATATGCAAAAAAACTCTCTCTTCACTTGAATGGAAATATTCGTGCAATACTCCTTACACGGGTAGGTGTTTTATCAAATAGGTACTAATTGATCGTTTTATAAGTGTGAAATAAATAAAATTCTTATACAAAACTTGATATTTTTAGCGTTACTGGCTATATTTACTTGAACATAACTATTATCCCACGAAATTTTCGATAAAACAGGTGATTGTTAATGAAAATATAATAAACATGTATGTACTTATATGACACTATTTACATGATTCCAGATTACGTATATAACGAAACCCTCGGGAAATGTTACAAATTCCACCATTTCCCTAAAAACTGGACCGAGGCATATACAATATGTAGCTCAGAGCTGTCATATCTAGCCGTCATTGACAATCAAGATGAACTCGACTATATCAACGAGGATTGGGAGAACTTTGTTGCGCAAAACACTAAAATTAAAAACTGTTTTAAGGGAACTGGTTTTGTAGGATACCATAACAGATTTGGCAATGGATGGAGGACTATTAAAGGTAACTTGTTGTTTACTAGCTTTTGCCCGCGGCTTCGTTCGCGTGAATTTTCCCGGGATGAATGGTAGGTACCCTATGTCCTTTTCAGTATATCTAACTATGTGTATGCGAAATTTCAGGAAGATTAGTTTAATAAATAAAACGTGAAGAGGTAACAAACAAACTCACTTTTGCATTTATAATGTAAGTTAGGATTAGCAGTTAGCACGACATAGTTCTTATCAACCTTTGACTTTAAGTAACCAACTTGATTTACTTAATATTTAGGTACCTATGTACTAACCTACCTAGCTATCAGATAGGTTTTGTGGGTAATCTGGTGGCAATCAATGATTCATATTTTATATACTTACAGACGTTTCTATAGAAGGCAATGAACAATTTGATTGGTGGGGCGTCAACCAACCTGATAATGATAATGAGAAATGTGGAGCACTTTTGAATGGCAGGCTTCATGACTTCCCCTGTGAACATCGGTGCTACTTTGTTTGTGAACATGATATTCAGTAATAGCACAGATTATATACCTAATAGGTTCCCTAGTAGTAATAGCTATACGGTCACCAGGTTATAATTGTAACATGTTTAAGTATCAAATAAATTATAATCAATGCTCATTAAATTATTAGTCTTTTTAATTATCTGCCACCAACTTATTTCATAATTGGGGCGATATTTTTAAAATACCGATAATCATAAAACAGAATTTCCATTCTAACACACTGATTTTTTTTACAACATAATTACCATATCTTCTGTGATTTATTATGCATACCTATTTGTTAGTAAATACAATATTTTGTTCAAAGTTGCTGTGAATAGAGATGTCCCTAAATGTAATAGTTGGAAGGTCGTGGTCTTGTCGCCTTGATATCTCTTGAATTGTATTACTTTTCCTAATCAAAATTCAGCTCCAATTTACTATTTTTTTTTCAATTAGTGTGGGACAGTAGTTCAAGCAGACGGTATTCAAATTTGCCTCGAAGCAAGTACCTACCTATTTTTCACAGTTCTGTGTTCCCTAACAAGATACAGTCAATTGCAGACATCCATAACCAAAATACTGTTTACTTTGGGGTTATTTTTTTAAGCATACGTTATATTAATTTGTGTATATTAATTAAAAATGTAATGGAGATTTGCATATGACTGTACAATAAAGTAAATAGTGAGAAGAAATAAAAGACGTAAATATTTTTTATAATTTTATCTTGAGGTGTAAGTTTATTCGCATAACAATGTTTCATACAAATTTCCTCATTTTGTACACACCTTTTCATGGTTTATTTTTGTAGATTTTATAAAAGTTGACTCTCTAAAATTTTAACATATCGTCATGTCTGTTCCCTATATCTAATTCGCTTCACCGCTGCCGTTAAATTGTTTAATAACAGAGGATTTATTAAGGCAAAGAATTAGGAGGAAAGAAAAGTTACTGCAGACTAAAAAGATTAAGAAAATAATATACAAATATTGTGTTTCTACGAACACGGAATGGGCTTACAGCGTAATCAGCCTTCCCATATCGTTCCACGTGGCACAAAAGCGTATGCGAAACTTGGCTTTGACTTTCACCTGCCACCACGAGGCGGCGGCGAGTGCGTAGGATTCTTAAAGTCACTATTATCTAACGGACATTGCACTCTTAGCACTGGTCTCAGCTAACTAGGCGCCACTCCAAGAGGCTACCAGTTACACCTAATAAGAAAATTCGTCACTAAATAACAACTAAATCACTTTAAAATCAATTCAAAATGTACATTATTCTCCTTATCGATGTAAACAAACTAATCTGCTACGAAAAAAATTAGCAAATTTAAATACAAAGATCCACCTAGTCCTCCTATGTAAAATTAATCACTTAAGTAATAGAAAAACACAATAGTGAGAGTGAATGTTGCATTTCCATCGCAACTCACTTGTGATATAGTTATTATGCCTGTCAGTGTACATTCAACGAATGAATAAAAAAGGATATTGCGTTGACACATTAAAACTAAAAATTGACTGTACATTTTATATTTAATATGTAAATATTTGTACATATTGCACTCTGAAGTAACAAAATTATTAAATCTGTCGAAACGAAGAATATATATGCTGGCGATTTCAGTAAATACAAAATTCAATGAAATTAGAAATCATCACAATGTTCGTAGCTCGTACACTATTCTAAGTCCCTACGGCTTACAAAGCTTACGAAACATAAATATGGGAGGTAATTTACAAAAAATATATTCTACCCAAATAATATAAAAATAACAACAGCCATCTGTACTTAGATGAATAAAATTAACCGTACATATGTCAAACATATGACAATAGAATCTAAAGGTATCTATGTACAAATTTAATGGACACAAAGTAGACTCCCAAAATCAAGTCCACCGTTTTTAAAGACTGGACGTGCCACGTTTGGTCACTACAATACTTCTCAGCGCTTCCATGTAAAGTAATACAATTTGAATTCAAAAGGCAATAAAAGACAACAGGTTATAACAGTCGATCATCGTACTCTCCTCGGCCAGTCTTGTCTACGCATATCACCATCTCCTTCCACATGCTGACTCAGTGGGGTGCTCAGTGTGCCGTCTCGCTTTTACATCATTATCCCAATAAGCGATATAAACTTATCATCTTACTAATGTTCCATTATCAGCTAAAGACACAAATTATATTATGGTATCTCATTACTTATTAGTTTCTCATGTGAGATTATTACATACTTAATAAACCTATTACAATTTCGAAATTGAATAATATGTATCAAATACGACCGGCTGTGCACCGACGGGGACCGGAACCTACGAAGCTAATATGAAACTACGCGACAAATGATGTATAATAATTACTTATCGAATGGCAGTTATATTTGTCACAAACCTCCGATGTGACCGTAAGATCGCAGAGGCGACTGCACGGCTTACGACAGCATCTCAGTTATAAGGCATCGTATCATAGCGAGATTCTGAAACGCTCAACTCGAGAACGGACCACCACTTGGCCCGCTATGATCCACGCATCAAGTAAATACGTTATAATGGCAGTGTGTTCGTTATTAATACGCCCCAATCAGCAGGACACCTAAGACACTCCAGTGACGTTTTGTGCATCTTTTTTTCTATTATAGAATTGCCTAATGCTAGAATAAAATTATATAAGTCGAAAAGATGTACTCAAGCGGACTAGCGCGCGGTCCGCGGTGCAAGCGCGATCGTTTCACTCTGAATTTATACGTATATTAAGAAATGCATTTCCAAAAACCCCAAACATACCGATTATGTAAATACATCACACTTAATGGCATGTAAAGAAGACACATTCAACACGCACCAAACAGACACTTAATTAGTTCTTAAACGCGTAAAATGGATGGTGAATAGTTTCGTGTGGTGAGATGTTAAGATGAACAAACATACGCGATATTGGTGTTCTACGTTTTAAGAAAGTTCTCGCAACAGACAACGAAGGCGTAGAGACGGTCACTGTGCAACAGTCCCCAAGAAAAGTGGCTTTCTGTTTTTTATTACAGACATAACAGCGGCTTTGGTTTTTAAGTTCTGTCAATTAAAAAACATTCATTTGTACGGGCTGACCTTTACTACGTATCAGATGAGACACAAATCTAGTGCCAGTCATCGCTAGCGACACTATGATAGTCGATTAGTATTTTTATGAATATAAAATGTTATCTAATAAAGAAGAAGATAAATAACTCAGAGCAAGGACTGAAGATCCTTGCTCTGAGATAAATAATAATAAATTGGATAGGTAGAGCCAGTGCACACTTTTAATAATATACTAAATAATGAATATATAAACATTTAAATATAAAAAACTTCCTTCTTCGACAGGCAGCCAACTGACGGTTTCTCGCTATTTTTGGTTGTCTGACAGAAAGCCACTTGCCCGGGGCAGGCGTCGCCGGCGCCAGCTAGACACGAAGATGGCCGACAAACGGAAAACTAACGTACGAACGTTAACAACGCTTACGGTAATTGAGATCTATTAATTTTATCTTCTATATACTATGTTTTCCACTCATCAACAATGTAGGTACACGACACAGGTAACGCGAAATAAGGCATATCGTATGTGGTTGTTTATAGCTTTACGGCAGTTTTCGTATTTAAATGTTAGAGCTACTATGATTAATTTATATTCGCCGGTCGGAGGCAGATTAGGCTTCGCATTGAATGAAGAGCGTTGCGTGCATGTAGACTATAAGGCTGCCCCCACACGGGTGCGATCAGTGACGCGGTGGCATTTTAACATTTTTTTTTCGCCGCCACCTAGCCCTGTACCGCGTCTTCGTGGATAAGACTTAAATCTTTACATTGTAGTGTCTACTACACCAATATTGTTCCCATAGAGTAAGCTCGGCCAAATACATTGCCATAAATAGTTTCAAACATAATATAATAATTATTAGCTGCCATTTTGTACTTTAAGTAGAGGAGAGTGGCTGGCTTCAAATCAAACATTCAAATAAACTGTACAAGTATGGGAATTTCTTGGGTACCAACTATCTAATATCATATCTACATAACATCTGCCTTGCCACATGCACGCGACGTCTCAATATAAGTAGAAACATGCAAAGTATCATATAATTAAGTAAGTAACGTATTTTGTAACTGGGAAATCGCGCCAAACCTGCCTCCTTATAAGTAACTATATTTTAAAACATGTGACACGTACACAGAGCCTATTTATTTGTAATGCTCCTATTATTTATGCTTATGGAATAAATTGCACACTCACGTAAATTTGGCCTTTCAGCGTGTGATAAAATGATTATTGTTAAGCAGCGTAACTAATCCTTAATTGTAGAGATTACAGGCGTTGAAGTGTAGGGCATTCCAGTGCAAACAGTGTAAAATGCAATGTCAATCAGTTATCTAAGCTGACACCTATGAATGCCTTTGTGAAAGCTACCGACAGTAGTGTTAATTGTAATAAGACACACTTATCTCAGCCTACGTAAGATAATTCAACATGTTATAAATGTAATCACAGCATAAAAAATTATAAATTACTGACGCGGGCACGGGGCAATGGAACATGAATCGGAACTAAATCGACGGGACACTATAACACGTTTGACATAAACTATGTATAAACAACACCGCAGAATATCACGTACATAAGGCTCGCGGCGGCAGCCTGCGAACTCGGATAACGTCGCGGAACGTTACACTGCGTACTCATCACATATATTAATCGAAAAGGTTAATCAACATATCGTTAATTTTGGTAAATAAACATATCAACTTTTCACCCAATAGAAACATCTCATATATTACTTTTTTTCTCTATAACTCTTGTAGTATGTACGTATCTGTAATTTAGGAGGTGTACTTATCGAAGTCTTATAATACAGCCGTATCCGAGTGACCAACAATTTCCAGTCAAAACGAAATAATGGGTCCCTCTGGTCGCGCCAGCCGGAGCGAGGGGGTCGCTGCGGCCGGCGCGCGGGCCGCAAACGATCAACACTAATATATTCTCCAAACGTTCAACAACACATATATTCACTAATCTCGCGCATTCGCCGTCGGTCACCGAATACGTACGAAATCGGGGACAGTCCCAGTCCTTATAAATAGGATGATCACGTCCGACGTTGTGTCCTCGCACTTCACTTAAACTAGCCAGTCTATGAGCGTTCTCTCCCGGGGCCGGCGCCCCCTCACAGGCAGCGCGCGCGCGCGGGCTAGAGCTGGCCCTCCACCAGCGGCATCGTCTGCGCCGTGGACACGTCCGCCACGTCCCAGATCTCCTCCAGGAATGGCGGGAGCTTTCGGTTCTTGAGCTTGAGCGAGATGCACATGTTGGAGTTTTGCATGCCGAGCGTGCGCAGTTCCGTGAGTACGGCCAGGATCTTGCCGAAGACGACGGCGCAGCGCGGTGAGGCGCTGTGTTGGTTGAGGATGTACACGCGCAGTGTGTTCAGGTAGTACCGCTGGATCTCCTCCACCAGCTGCGGCTGCTCCAGCCCGGGCCGGTCTGCAATTGTACAATCGTTTTATCAGTTTGGAAATCTTTTATTGTTAAACAAAGCCTATATACAGTTGGAGTGTTATATTTTTTTTAATTAGCCTGTGTTTACTGCTGGGCAAAGGCTTTCCCTCTAGCTCGCCATTCCTCTCTATCTAGCGTGGATTGCGTGTATATTCAACGCAATATTAAGTATACTGAGCAGAGTTGTATGATAATTAGGCAAAAACAAAATAACAAAAAATTCTATTTCTATCCCTACTTTCCATAATCCTTTGCGTAAGCTAAGTACTACTTCCCTAAGTATTATAAACATTTATTTGTTTTTGTCTATTCAAGCCATTTCAAGAAAATGGCTTGAATAGACAAAAAAATAAATAAATAAAAAATAAATGTTAATCTATAGCCTAGAGGCTATAGATTAACATTTCAAACTGAACAAATTGCGGGCCCGCCAAACAATTACCTGAGAAGATGACAACAGCAGTGAGTAGCGCATAGTGCACATTATCCATGGTCATCGAGTACATGCACCGACAGAAGTGCAGCAGGTCCTCGATGACGTACGCCATGCCAGCCTTGCGGTAGTTGTCGCGAGTGTACGCCTGGTTGTTCGCGAACAGAACGCTGTCCGTCGCCGCGTCGTATCGCCGCGCCACTCGCAACATCATCACCTCGCTTGAGCACGCCTGAACATACAAAATATGATGTAAGTAAACTTATACGTAGGGAGAGAAGTAAGTTTATTATGTAAGTTTCTTGTAATCAGTCAGTAGTGGTGGGAGAATGAATCTCTCTCTGTCTATCAGCGTATAAATAGAAGAAGAATAGAATAACTAGCAAAATATTTTCGCTTAGTGTTGAACTAGAAAGCGCGATTATATTTTGCTTGGCCGTACATGTGCTGTGCCAGTATGAAATGATATTATTACTTCTGTTTTACAAGAATTATATTTTTCTCACATTTACATAGTGAACTGAATGAGGCAGATCGTGCTGGTGAAACAACTTGATCTTTCCCATAGTTTCTGATATCTATGATTGTTCCTTTGTTATTCTACTAATATTATAAATGCGAAAGTTTGGATACTTTGGATGTGAGTTTGTGACTTTGTGAGGATGTTTGTTACTCAATTACGCAAAATCTACTGGACGGATGTCGATAAAATTTAGTACACGATAAAAATACCGGGAATAGCACATAGGGTACTTTTTATCCTGAAATTCCTACGGGAGCGAAGGCCCGGGGCTCGGCCAGTTTACCATAATTTCTAAATGTATTATGTGAAATTTGTCCACCTTTTATTTTATCTAATGTAATCATAATCATCATGGATGGATGGATTGTGTCAGGGAGAGCAGGGGTTCCTACCCATAGGAAGGGAGTAACAAATGAGATGGTAAACGACAGATCAAAATGGAGGACATTATAGTGTGCTGACATAAAAGTGGGAAAAGGTCAAGAAGAAGAAGAATCATAAAGATTATTGTACCAAATATCATCGTTCAGCAACATGTATCAAAACTTCGCTTTTATAATATGTTTTTTGTTTACCTTTAGTAACGTGATCTGATCTGGTTGTGAGATCTTGGAGAAGCCAGGTAGGCCCTTGGCGAACTCCACTATGAGCTGCACAGTTAGGATCGTCATCTCGGTGATCTGACGGAAAGGCATGTCTTCGTCGTCCTCGTCCGTTGGCTGCCACGTCTGCAATGTTACTCATAAATATTTACGGACAAATCACATAGATAAACAAATAAATAAATATATATATGCGGATAAATCGCACAGATTGAGCTAGTCCCAAAGTTGGTTTGAAACTTTGTGGAACTCAATGAAACGATTTTGTATAACAAATACATATTTGTAAAAATAGATAAACATCCAAGACCTAGGTCAATCTGAAAAATATCATTTTCCATCTTGCTTGAGCCGACCGGGGATCGAACCCGGGACCTCCGGTGTCCGGCATAATGACATTATTAGGTCACAGGGTTCGTCAAACAACAGATTGAGCTAGCTAGCCCCAGGTCGAGACTATTCAGGTCAATCTGAATAAGATCATCATCTTAAAGGAAACCTGTTCAATAGCTGGCTGTGTACAGTTTACTAGTGTATACAAGTACTGCCGCTAGATGGCAGTAGCCTTTAGATGAGATGCTTTTAGGGGACTTGAAAAAATCTGACACGTGTGTCTGTTATGTCACTCGTGGCACCAACTCACAAAGGTCGCTTTCAATCAGGCCATTTGCTAAGACACTAATATTTTAAAGATGAAGTGTTTGTAAGGGTTACCCCCTTCTTTCTTCGGAAATACTGAACCGATTTCAAAAATTCTTTCACCAATAGAGAGATGCCAAATAAATTAATAAAAAATAATAAATGATGTCGGTAATATTTGTTATATTTGGACATTTTTAACAAAATATGTAGCATAGATTTTGTTTTTTTTTTTTTCTCACAACGATAATGAGTTAATATCACAGTCTTAAATACTCTTAATATTTAAAAAAAATCTGTTCTATGTTCGAAGAATGCATTTTTATAATGAAAGTAGCAATTGGATGTATAACAAGTTACATAATTAATGTGACATTGACAGATGACAGATGAATTAAAAAGTTTTGAGCAGCGGCCAGAAATGAATTTTCATACAAACTTCTCAGTCTAGGCCAGGAAAGTAATGCATGAGCCAGGAATCACAAACTTCCTGTCAACTTTTTGCTACAATAATGTCGACATTTCCGAGCATTTTTATGAAAATATATTTTTACCTTTTGAGCAGCGGCCAGAAATGAATTTTCATACAAACTTCTCAGTCTAGGCCAGGAAAGTAATGCATGAGCCAGGAATCACAAACTTCCTGTCAACTTTTTACTACAATAATGTCGACATTTCCGAGCATTTTTATGAAAATATATTTTTACCTTTTGAGCAGCGGCCAGAAATGAATTTTCATACAAACTTCTCAGTCTAGGCCAGGAAAGTAATGCATGAGCCAGGAATCACAAACTTCCTGTCAACTATTTACCACAATAATGTCTACATTTCCGAGCATTTTTGAGAAAATATATTTTTACCTGTGTGACCCTCTTGAGATCCTCTTCGGAGGGTTGCTCGTAGCCGTCCTGGTACCACACGAGCCTCGCGATGAGGAACTGCTGGTTGGCGGTCAGGGGGGGGATGTTCTTCAGCCGGTTCTGCTCCATCAGCTTGTCTGACAGGAACCGCGGGACCACTTCGTGCTGCAAACATTCCAGCTTCACGTAGGAAACCGTCGAATTACTATCGCTTCGAGAGTGAAACGATTTTAAGAGGAAGATAGGGTATAAAGATGGTATTGGAGTAAGCTCTTTTTATTTTTTATGTGTGACGTTAAAGGCATTACTATATGCAAAGCAGATTTTCAATTTATCTCGCCCTATTTTGAGAGATGAAGAGAATTCCCTGATCTATCATGGACATAAACACTACATTTTGTCCAAAAAAAAAAAATATTAAAAGGGTTAATTACATACATAGGTACACACATAATACATACGTGAACCGTGAAAACATAACACTTCTTTGGTCAATCGTGTAAAAAGGAGGATATTCAAGATTAGAAAATGGTTAATAGAAGTAGAAAAGGTGTTGGTTAAATAAATAAAAAAAAAACTTACAATCCTTGCGGCCTCTGGTGGCGGTGGATCGCACTGCATGATGGGGGGCATGTGATCGTCAATTGTCGTCGTGCTCACTGGCAATTTGTCTTTTTCCCTCTGTGCTTTCTTCTCTTTCCGCTTTATCGCACACTGGGTCTCTGGCACGACGCACTCTGGCCTCATCCCCACTGCGAGACATTTTTTTAACCGGCATTCCTGGCATTTTCTCCGCATATACATGTCCATTTCGCACGCGTGCCCGAATTTGCATATGTACACCGCATTTTTTGTCACACTCCGCCTGAAGAATCCTGGAATGTTACAACATAATCGTCAAACATAACACATTTCATTATCTTTATAAAGTCCATCACAAAAACAAAGTGACGAAATAAATTTCGCGAACTGTTTGATAAGATAATGTTACGAGCCACAGGCAACAGTATATCTAGTAAACCCACATGAACCTTTATGCCGCGGTAATAGTTGCTAAAATGCTCTGATTTGGAGTAGCTTGTCAATATGTTGTCTTTACATTGATTGCCTGAAAGACATGGGTCATTGACAGCGCCGTGTAAGATTCAGATGTCGGTTTTTTATTGTATCTACACAAAATAAATTAGACAGACAGCTGTATAAATAGCTTAAATTGGACATAATTGTACAAGATTACAAGTCTCTGTTCCAAGTAGGTTCCAAGGATGAATTGAGCTTGTTTTCTGAGTGCGTAAGTATAAAATTATATGTAGAGTGAATGAATCTCGGCTCTTGGAACTGTTGCCCGATAGGAATCGCGGTGAATCAGGAGTGAGAGGGCAGACATGCTGCAGACGTCCATTGTGACGTCCTGATTACATGACTACAATATGCATAGTAGTAACTGCCCCGCACGGCACAATGCGCCAATTCAACGCTGAATTGGCACGTTCGTGGGCGAGCGACGAGTAAGGACTATGGTTGCTGACCTTAGCAATACTAACACAATTATGAAGTCACTGCGTACTACGATCCCTATCGATGTTACATTTACGCACGCGTTTTTCCGTGTTCTTCTAATCTCAAACAAAGACTAGTCGATCTGAGATATAGACAGAAGTATGATTGACATGTAATGTGTGTGAGGTACCTTTGCATCCTTCACACGTTAGTGCATTGTAATGATATCCGGAGGCTCTGTCTCCGCACACGAGACACAGCTCTTCCTGTTGCCGCGGTGCTGGCCCCTTTTTCTGCCGCCTCGCGTCGCCGTCCGTACTGCAGCCATTGACGCTGGATGCCGGTGACAACTCCTCGCGACCTGAAACAAAAGATAAAGGAATTCAATATGCATTGTTCGTGAAATGCAACTGCGCAGTAAATGAGAAGCGAGCCCGGTGGCCGGCGGCACCCAGCGTCTAAAATCGGACGCTATAAAATTTGCATACATTTCATGAACCATTTGTCGAGTTGGCGGACGAGCGAGAATTTTATTTTTCATTTTTATGTTCGGTCTGTTCCTTGAAGAGATGTATTGAATCCGATATACAGGCAAGTGGTTTTCGGCAGTTGCGTGGACATTTCCTGCCCAAACAAAAGGTGGCTAGAGCGATGTCCGCATACTAATGAAGTTCAAAGCGGATTTAATATTCGAGTCGCACGCAGGAGCTGGTGTGGGATGTGCGATGGAAATGTAATAGGCAATTGTCAATCAGAGTTGGAACTCCATAAAAAGTAAAACAAGAATACTAAGGAATGTGTTGGTTGACGAACATAAACATCAATCTGTCGATAATTGGTAGTTTGTATGTCTCCAGCATGTACACTGCATATTGATTGATTTTATTGCAACTTATTACGACAATACTACACTACAAGTTGATCAAACAATGTTGTTGTATGAATGAACATTTTTTTTATAAGCCTATACTGTCCCACTGCTGGGCAAAGGCCTCCCCTCTGGTTCGTTCGTACATTTGAGTAGTTGATCATAATGGTAGGTTCAATGATTTTTATTGGTTAAGAGAAGGGTTCATCTCATTAACTTTATTTACATTTTTATTGAGTCCATTAAGCGTCTCGGCGGGTCGGTGGCCGCGGTACCTGCGCCTGCGTTACGCAACCAACCGAAATAGCTGATGCCAAAAAACTAGTTCCACGTGGGAGCTGAGCCAGGTCGCGCTTCGGTAACTATAAAGCTCTACTCTCACTGTAGTCGAGGTTATCCAAGTCAGACATTTTGTCTTGACTCAATTTTTTTTTAAATACAGTTTTGTCAATATTTTTACTATATTAAGTACCTTGTAATTTTGTTTTTTTTTTGTTAAAAGTTAAGCGTTAAATTAACCATATTCTTCAGATTTGTCATTTAAAAATACGCATAATATGTAAGTTTCGCCCGTCAAAAGAAAGACCATTTGTACCACATGAAAGAGTTTGGAAACTTTGGAAGAGGCCGATTTTAAGTAGAAATATTTTTTTTTGCACCTTTAATAGGTACCTATTTTTTACTATTTATCTCGTCAAAAAAAGAATAATTGAAATGCATTGGAGTAGGTACTCAAATTGGGCAGCGAAATATTTTTATTCCAACCAAAGTGACCTTGTTTACTTTCGCATTGCCAATTCCACTATCAACTATATTTATGCCAAAATAGCTCCCGCCTGCACTTGTAATAAATATATCTGCCTCAATAAAGAGGTCAAGTGCGAGCGTCCATTTATCGTCGAGGTCTTTATAAAATGGAATTTATATCGCTTTGTTGACCGATAAAAAAATACATCTTTATTCGTATAACTACCACATTCCATGCATAACAAAAAAATAAGGATTCCATTAATTTAAACATAACAAGGTGCCTAGTTTGCAATACAAAAAGGTATCAAAATTAATTAATTTGAATGTGAGGTGCAAAAATAACTAAAATACTACCTATAATTAAATTGGCAGTACCAAAATCTTGTATAAAAATTTTGCCTCTTATGTTTGTGTACGAAAGATACTTTTGGAGTTGATGATAAATTAAATAACATTCTTTGGCCTAAAATGATGCAATGGTGGCGCGGTGAAAGTGCCATCAACACAACACTAAACCAGTTTGTCTTTTGAATTCCAATTTGACACTGTTACAAATTTATTGGCAAAAAATTATCAATGTGAATAAAAATGTGTCAGCATAGTTTTAAGATTTAAAAATATTTTATTTACTTATTTAAAAAAAATCCAGACGTAGCAATTTAAATGTTTGCACAGTGGTCTGTAAAATCACGTAAAATTATTAATAATGTCTAAGCTATTTACAATATTGTTTTTCACTTTGCTGATACGTCTACAATTTTAATATCAATCAAAGCATTGTCCGTGAAAAAGAAAGCTAATCAAAAGTTGAATGCACGGATGACCGAGTCAGTGTGTTATGGTATTACGTCTCAGCTGTTCGGTGTGCGCCCGCGCTTGGAAGGTCTAGTTCGTGCCGCTTCGGCGGAGCTCGGGCTGCTTCGGCTGAGCGAGCGAGAGGCGCTCTAGAGCGACAAGTGGGGCGCGAGCGTCGACCGGGGGCAGCGTGCGGCCTTGACTCTTGAAGCCCCCCCTCACTCCCCACCTCGCTACGCTCACCGCGCAGCCACTTTATTTATGATAGCATCAGCTCCAAGCTCGCGATTCTCTACCAACTAATAAGTAACTCGTTTTTCCTCTCACGCGACTTATTTTTTGTTCGGCAGGTTCCATTTAGACGTTGATACTTTTATAGGATATTAACTTTGTTGCTTTTTGCATTTCATGTCAGTAGGTACCTTAGTAAATTTCAGAAAGTCATGCAGCATGTAGTTAGTCATCAAGCGGCATCAATTAAACTTTCACTGTGACCTCAGAAAACAACGCAATCATTTCGCAGGCGGCCGCGTCAGCGTCTAGTGAAAGTTGGCCAAAAGTTGGTATTGCACAAGTCTACATACGCACACGTAATTTTAATTCGGGTGTGGCGAAAGTAGCCGATGCTGTGACGAGTTGGCTGGAACTGTGGACATTAGGACTTCCTACTCCAACGGTGCTCAATATGTTTAGAAAATACTTTAGTTAAAAGCTCGTACAATTCATAGAAACGGATTGGTCGTCCTAATGTTCAGAAGTCAGGACGCATGTATTATTTTTTTACTTTATCTACATGGAGAAATGCATCAGTAGAATTCAAATATTTACATGGTTTCGGGACCTGAAAGTTTGGGAACCGCTGCCATAGGCATTCGTCAGAGCATTACTAATCGCAAAATTGCATTACACCGAACATTCCGTGATTCCGCGCCACACAAGAGCTAGCCAAGATTCTATTATTAATCCTAGGTTAAAACACCAATAATAATATTGCACTTCAGTCAAAAACTATGCACTTGTGGAGCAGCATATCTCTTGTAAAAATATCCTCCCCTACCTACAATACTAACCCTACTTTCAAATAATCTGAAAGTGTGCAGTATTATTTTTCATCTATCACATGCTAGCAGTCAGCATTCACCGTCATAATTTGCAGTGTAAAAACCGCATTGGTGCATTTTAAAATGCACACATGATCAATGCATCGGCTGGGCGGAGACGCACGATGTTACTTTCAATACTTTCTAGCAAGAGATGTGGGCCTCGCAACTGGAGCGATCGGTTTCACCGCCGGGGAAAACGGATTGAAATAGAAATCGCGGGAGAAAATCATTTTCGCGTCACCACCGCTATGCGACGTGGAAACTTCGTAGATGACATATTCGCACGGGAGAGATGAACAAGTTTCTTCTGATAGTAGATTAATAAACAATGATGATTAAAGGAAGATTGGTTAAATTACAAAGTAGTTTTGTAAATTGACGTCTTTGGAGAAAATGCTGGAGTGGATTGTTGTGCCGCTTCTTCTGTATTCGCGCTTTGAAGGCGTTGGTGAACATAAGTAAAATATTGACGTCAATTAGGTACCTAGTTTGTGATAACCCCATAATGTAGCCTATTGGCACAGAATTAATATAAGTACTCTATTGGTTAGATATTACTTAGTATATAAACAAAAGTTACTTTGCAATGCTGGATAAGTAGGTTGGTGTGCCTATTTCGTCATTGTCAGTTATTTAATCAATGATAACAAATTCGCAGTGTTGCTTGAGCTCTATCAACATAATGGAATAATAGTTACAAGTGTTAATAAA
Source organism: Ephestia elutella (assembly GCA_018467065.1). Lineage (NCBI taxonomy): Eukaryota > Metazoa > Arthropoda > Insecta > Lepidoptera > Pyralidae > Ephestia > Ephestia elutella. The sequence goes on along the minus strand of CM031573.1, from coordinate 7,091,137 downwards.
AATATTGTACGTAAATTAGTAAACATTGTAAATTACGACAGAAATAAAAGATAGAAAACGTATTTTCTTACTTGAGTCTTAAGAGAAACTAAAAGAAAATGAGGTACTGAGGTTAAAAGTATCACAAAGATGATGGTTTACTTATAGTTAGTAATTTTATTATAAAAAGGAATAATGTAACAATTGGAATAGCACAACAAGAAACTAAAACAATTAATTTGAGTCCAACTAAACATGTGTTTGGGAGTGCTCTAACTAAATCGGGAGGAAACAGTCTGTTTGGGATGTTCAGGGAGAGGAGGGGCGGACGCACGTGGAAGTGTTTACATCCGTCGCGCAGCATCCGGGCACAGCGCATGCGCTGTTTCATGCAATCATCTCCCATGGATCTGTGTGAGTTTTCAGATTGCCATTTGGGGGAAATCAGTGGTTGATCGGTTTTTCGATACTTTGTGTTTTTGGGTAGTACTTCGTCCTCAGAAACCTTTATCAGCTGTTCTTGCCAGCTTTGTAGCATCTTTAACTTCTCATGTGGTAGCACGGTTGTTGTTCATTCAACCGGCCTATGTAAAGTTCGCATCCATTTGTTTTCAATTAAGTTTGTTTTGTAGTATTTTAGTAAACTTTAATTCAAATACCACCAACCGGGTAGCCCCTCTCAAGTTGGTTGCTGTGAATTTTTACTTTTATTGTCAATCATTTTACAAAAAAATCTTTATGCATACGACTGTGATGTTCATAAAATGGAAAATTCTAGCGCTCCATTCGAATCGAATGTTTACTTATAATATTTTAACCCCAGGCGTTGATAACAAGACAAACAATCATACTTTGAAGATCAGAAGTCATGACTTTCTGTTAACGAAGCTCCAAAAATTCTTGCTTTGTTTCGTCATAGCCGTAAATTAGAAAGTGGTCACCAGTTATCACGTAGCCACGTACGTAATGGATATGCCACAACTCCCCAGTTCTGTTTATTGACAGAGTGCTAGACCTCCTGCGTCCCTCTCTTACATATGCTATAATAGATAAAATCGGATTTTTTGTCTCTTTCCACTCCCCAATTTAGTAAAACGTGCACCCACGCTCCGACGCGCCTTTACGAGTAAACATGGGAATGGGTAAATAGAATAGGGAGGGAGATATAATTAGAATAAATGCATAGTTTCTACAATGCAACGCCGGTCCATGAGGGCTATAATGATAAAAGCAATAACATGTAATTAAATTGTCTAATGAAACAAGAATCAATTTGTGGACAGACTGAGAAAAACATATTATTACAAACAGATTATACAAACGCGCCATTTGTCCTATCTGTGGTCCTATCGATGCCCTTGCCCTGTCTAGCCTATTACGTGACCTCATGACTGCGAGTTCTTGCTCGTGCATTAAGTAATACAACATACAACTCGACATTGACTGACATAATATAAAGCCCAACATTTTTCCTGTAAACGCGGATAAATTATGATAAAAATCCACATGTTCACCATTAACCTCATTACACGAAAATATTACGAAGTGATGTGGGCCAAGGCAGGCTTAGATGACGTAAAATGTATCGTTCGCGGTCGTCATAAGGGCTAATTAAGACTGGCTTACAAATCACCGGCATTTGGGTCAACGACTCTTTGTTCTATGCAAAGTGATAACGGTCATCGCCGCAATCACGTTCTTTTCAACCCAACAGATATCATTAGCTTCAATTAATTTCAAAGAATCGCTATCAAATAAGTATGAACCTATTGAACCAAATCTACCGAATATATGTAATTCTAAATCTAATTTGTTACATGAACTTTCCAATATATAACTAACAGAAGTTACTTACTTATGTACCCTCTTTTCGTAATAATTCCATTACGATGCTTGTTTAAATATTTTAAGGTGACACATAAAATTAGTGGCATTCTATTTACTGTACTAATTAATATACGAGAATACTTTTAATGGCAACAATTAGTCATGGAATAAAATCCGTAATATCTAGGTCATTAACAATTTCCAATAACTGAGCGGTGATGAGGAAAATGTAGTGCAAACTGTTAAGTAGGTCAATCATCTCAGATCAGAAATCGAGACCACAAAACCACACAAAACACTAATAGAACTGACAAATATTTCTCATGTAAACCATCTAAATGTTTCGTTGATAGTTAACTCTATCAGTTTACGACTTCAATGCACCTTCATTCATTTCTCTTATACATATTATTATTTGCATTTACTCGTACTAATACAATAATGCTAAAGAGTTTGTTTCTTGAAATAAAACTATACCAGTCGGATTGGATTGGAAAATATCTTCTAGTAGGTACGATATTTTGGAAGACTACCCGAAAATTCTAAGAGAAACATGTCGTTCTGCATTCCAGGGCGTTTAGACAAAAAAAGGGTCATAATAGAGGCAAAGAGAACTCAAGTATTTATTTTAATGTGCCACCCGGGAACTTTGGGGTCGGTGACCGGGTATCAATATAGATAAGCCGCCGACGAAACCGTTATCGGCCGACAAAGAATGCTTGTTTACAGCGATTTCTATACGAACACTGATTTAGTCAATCATAATTGTTTTTTCTTACTTTATTAAATAACAATGTTTGTATTATTTGTGGCATAAGGTTATCACATCATCGACTTATCAATACCAGGTTGACCATATTTAAATTTTTTATGAAGAGGAAAAAGTTAATCGTGAGAATGTATCATTCATGTCATAAGACGAGCTACCCTACTAAGAGGTTATTTTCAAAGGTAAATTTAAATGCTACGGCAACCTATTAAATTTCCAAAAGTATTTCTGAAAAAACTTCTAATCTTATCGATTCTAATCACTAATGTACAGTACAACGTGTTTTCTTCACATCAACAAGAGCATTAAGAGCTCGCATTCATTTAATCGTTCTCGAACTTTCAAGATACAATATTTTAAAACAAGAATGTATCGCTAAGTAACGTTTAAGTGTAAGTAAGTGTATACAGACAACTGGTCACACCAGCAGGGCCTCTTCGCCTCGTGACCAGATCTCAGTAACGAGCAAAAACTCAACGACATCCGACCGACTCGGTAAAAACCGAATGTATCGGTGCGCGAATTGAAACATGTTGTCTTGTCAACCTAGACAGGATTTTTAAATGTATATCTCTGGCTCATACAATGCAATGTAGAGCCAGGTAAGTATTAAGAGTTTAAGATCCTACACAATTTTTATTGGATGGATCAAAATATTCACTTTAGTGTCTAGAAGTCGCCAAAGGCTCCCAATCTTCCAATCTAAATCAATTCATTACTTAAACACAAGTGCATCAAACCCTATTGGATTCACATTACAGGTTAACTCTACTATCAAAGTAACGTTCTAATTGTGTACAGTAGAGAACCTTTGTAGAGAATCTTCTTTAACTGAATCAACAAGTTAACTTCACGTGAAATGATGATACACAAATACTCTTCTGCAGTGTCATATCTCTTGAACTGTGTCATGGGCTCGCCCACGCTCGGCGGAAGGTCGTCCGCCCTCCGCCGACGGCATTCATTTCATTACTCAATAAAAAACATCTGCATCATGAAATTGAATATGTCAGTCTAAGAGAAAACGAGCGTACAGCAAAATCATTAGCAATATCAAAGCAACGCGGATATAAAAACATCGTTATTGAAATACATTTGCCAATCAGAAATCCATGCGCACTGATTCGGGTCATAAATAATCACATCGAATACCAACAAAACCCCTTTTTAACCCTACACGAATTTTGGTGAAAAGCTCGCACGAGTATGCCGTGGTGGCGGTAATAATAAAATCGGCTCTGTCGGCATGATTGATGACTGGAGGATGACGGAGCGTACTAGACATACGAAACCTTTCCCTGTCCCCCTGTTTCCTCGCCCCTGCCATCCATTCAACGTTAATGCTCACAGCAAAGAACTTGAAGCAATGACGTTAATCACTTCCCAGGCCTGCAATTAAGACAACCCAAAACCGTTACAAATTCCAAAGCTCTCAGTCAAAAAGTTACATCATTGTCTTGTCCACTTCTGTTCGATTCACGCCTTGAAAATTCAATTTACTGTAAAATTTTGTACTCAAAGTGGAATCGAAGACAATCCAATTCAATTTAAGTCTCGACAAAATTCAGTTACTTTCCTACTCCCCAATAAGTTGGAAAATTGTCACGACGAACGTAGAAGATTTAAAATTTAACTCGGCTTAGCTTAGTGACTTCGTAACAGTTTTTGTTTTCCACAGGCGTCTCTGTCGTATTGTATTTTAAAACTATATTTATCCATGTCCACAATTTTCAAAGGTCAGTTAACATTGAATAAGCATTCAATGTTAACTGAGCAAATCATTTACCAGCCATAGGAAATTGCTATACAATGACTAAGGTATTTCTAGCCAAACGCTAACATGAATAATAGCTTCCTTTGCATATTGATTATACTCGTATAGATAGAGACAAACCATGGAAATATCCTTGGACTCGCAATCAATAAACCCAGTGTTCACGGTTCATACACAGAACAGAACCACAAAATAATTATATATTGAAACAATGGATTAATGAGATATTAAAGGAATTGCGCAACCCACATTCTATCGTCCTATGACGAATTGCTACATCAACGCAAACCTACGCTTTGATTCCATGTGGGGAACACGGAAAACAATTATTCAAGGCAAGAACAACGTGTAACAACGACAATTTGTGTAACAAATTGATTTAAGTGTATATCCTTACCAAACTGGGTTCAAAGTAAATAACTCTTATCCAATACATTACTGACTATTGCTAAATTCCGATAATCAAATTCTAGAACAGCTTCCAGACAGCCCTCAAGTCCAATAAGAGCGTTGGTTGGTTGTTGCTACTGAAACAAATACATTGTTGGCGCATTTGCAATGTTTCTGCTAAGTCGGCACTCGGCTGCAGTAGTTAGCGAGAGCAGAACATTCCTCGAGTCGGCCGACCGGTTCCCGGCGACTGTTTATGGCCGCACCAGATATAAATAGACTCACTGCAAACCATCCATCTTAGCAATGCTTTACTTGTATACGTTTTCGATATACTACGACATTTTCTTGAACATGCAGTCCCTATTTTCACTACATGAGATGCATGCATGAATCTAGATTGGCAGACAAATAATCTTGGCCACTCCGCACAGGATATGCAATTTGGCCAGATTCTACCAGTGACATATTGTATCGTTAGGACAATTTATACGGCCTTAGAAGGCTATCTAGACAATAGGCTTGTTAAGAACAGCTTCATGTTGACGGAGCTCTATAAAACAATCTAATCAATGCAGCAGTCAGATATGGAATGACAGATTGTCCTAGGACATAGTATGCAGAAAGCATTGCAGTTAGTTTGAGCAGATCGATATCTACAGACATTATAACTCGCGTGCAAGTTGTTAATTGCTGGTACAACTCAGAAATAATGAAGATAAAATCAGTAAAACATGGCGACTGACTGCTCTCACGAGTAAACACGCTATTTCACTTTCACTCCGCCGAGTAAGTACCAATTAGCGATAAAGCCAAATTAAATGAAACTACATAACTATACTAAGTCGGAGCACTGTTTATTTCAACTGGTCTGATGACCTAATAACTGTGCTGTACATTCTCGACTCTATACCTTACTCTTACAGCAAGAACTTGAACTAATTCTGTAGGATACATTCAAATTGCGTAATGTCAAGTCAAGCACGTGGTGTCAAGAGCAATGACCCCGGAATATATGACACTGATATCTAAAAAGCTGCTATCAACTACCTTTTAAAAGATAAAAACTGGAATACTCGCGCGATAACAATTCCACAGCGCCAACAAACAAAGAACACTTTAGTAATCCATCAATCTATGATGCTTAACCAGCAATCTCGATATGGACTTACTCAATAATCTCTACATTCTGCGATCGTACTTCGCACTGTAGTCACCCACTTAAACCGTGTTGCCAATTTGTTGCATAAACGACCTAGTAATGTCAAAGGGGGTCATTGTCGCTTGCGCGGACGCCGCCGATCCGCGCCGCCAGGTACTAGTGCCTACTCGCCTCTGGTTGCAGGTTAGATAATTATATCGATTGAACCCCGGTCTCCTTCGGCGTGTCTGTGACCCCGATGTAAATAACCTGAGGCGGTTGTACTGTAAACAACTGACGCCGTTTGCGTCAATCGCTTGCACGGCATGGCCACGATGTTGCCTCGCCCAGCCATTGATGTGTTCCTTTTGACTTACGCTTCGTACTATTTTAGGTGCAGATCAAACACAGGGGAAGCGATGGAAAGCTGCATGTAAACAGGGCGTTACACATAATTCCTGGAACAACTGTTTACAGTCAATTCAGGAGGACGCAAGGAATTTATCGGGATCTCTTTAGAATAAAGAGCCTTGAAAGGATAAATGCTATTTTCTTCGGATTCCGATGGAGGTGCCAAGTATTCCCGCAGTTACTTAATCCTATTGTCCCCATTTGTTACAGATGTCCAGATGGCGTGCTTACGACGTAGGTATCAGCAAAATTTACGAATATTTTTGAAACGCTTCGACATAACAAGCCACAATGCGATCGTTAATGTCTACTTCAAGCGCTAAACACATAATTTGTGTTCTGAGACAGGTAATGTTGAACACATCAGCCGTCAATTCAATAAAGTCTGTATCTATTCCACTAATATTAATTTATTTAACAATGCCACTATTAAAGTCTATACTTGCACAGAAATTGTTATTAAAAATAAAAGCAGCAAGTGGAAACTACATACATTCAGTAGTTACACTACTGAGCATGTTTAATCTACAAAGTAAGGTGACCTAAATGATAAGATTATTTTCAATAGCTATGCTACACATGCACACATGCAAGTGTGCAAGCTTGTGTGAATTCAGTGAGTTCGTTCGTACAATGACTTTGTCGACCTTGACTACTGCCTCGTATTTAAAAACACACACACTCTCACCTATTTGCATGTTGTTGGCTTCAGGAATGTATTCGTCATACACGTACATTATTTAAATCTAGCGAATGTAATGCGCCTGAAAGCAGAGGAAGTTAGCTATCTTGAAATTTTATAAATAGTGAGAGCTTCTACGATTGCATCGGTTTATAGCTGCTCCAAATATAAGCTTGTCTGGTCGAATTGATAGAGAACAGTTCAACACACGATAAGGTGAATGCCAACGTGCCTTGCAGCGGTGCACAGCGGAGCAGCCAAGGCCAAACGAACAGAATTATCACAAGTGTGCATATCAGAGTGCACATTAACAACAACACTCACTGGTGCTTGTATAGGTCATACATTGCATTCAAGAATAAATATAATTGTGTAAATGACACTGAATTTTCTTGGTGTCTTATTTCAAAAGATTTTTGTAACTTCTTCTTCTTATTTAAGAGCCGCGCTCTTGTCGGTGATAGATTGATTTTTGTAACGTTATAGTGAAAAATAACTGTAATAATTGATTCATGCTTATACAAACTATTTGAATCGGAGAAGATATTAGAGATTTGGCTTAATTTGATTGCAATGAGGCTATAACTATATTTTCTAAAACCTGTAATTAACAACTATCACGAAGATCAAAGATCTTATGTACCGAACTCGCTAACTACGAGTACCAAGCTACTTATTTACAAGTCGTAATATAAAGAATAAAAACATTGGAGACATGATAATCTGTAAAAACATTTGCTTTGATGTTTTATAATAGTCGGAACATTAAAGTTTTTATTTTTTTAAGTGGATGACGACACCAGATAACATCGCTAGAACAATTTATGTAAATTGTGAAATGTTTTATTTTTTTTACCAATACACAGGCAGGTAGGTACAAGACTTATTTACAAAACCTAAGACAAATTTTTGATATGCAATTTATAACGTATATTCCTTTATATAAAAGCATCACGAGTCAAAACTTCAGTTTCCACAGTTTAGAAACTTAGATTTATAAAGCAAGTTAAAATACATTTTGTTTGTTTGCCAGTCGTCGTCCGCTTGCTTCGTTACGTTAACGCAAACTGGTTTCAAGTTTAATGGGCATTAGAATAATGTTGTTCAAAACAATTACCCAAGTTAAACTGTGAGAAACCTCGTTGCTAGTCGGAATTTTGGAAGCTAAGTAAACGCAAGTCGTTTTAAAGCCATCATACAAGACTGAGCGGGGAAAATAGAATATGAATCATGTAGTATCATAACATTGCATATTTTTATTACACCATGTTATTTCTTATTGGATAACGCTAGACTTATAGCTTAGTGTAGGTTGAGGATGACACAACACAATAAAACGACAGGCCAACGCGGGGGCGTCAACAACTACGGTCTGTACCTGAGATAAATATATAAGTAGAATAGTTACAATAGGTGCTTATAGTTCAAAGTCACGTAAACCTAAGTATGTAATGTAGTTCCGCGATGAAGGCGACTCCATTGATATGCGATACGACAAAGTTACACAATAAGATTGTCGGTGGAATGTGATGTTGCTGACATTAACTTTCGAAGCTTTGAGTTAATACAATTTTATCAATCGTCTGGCTTTAATTTTTATATATATATATATATATTTTTTTACCTTGATTGTAATCTGTTTTGTATGCTATTAAATAAAAAATAAAATAAGAATAAATAAATATTTTCTGTCAGTGAAAATATGAAATTTACCCAATAAGTGATATAAGTAAGAATCAGGATCATTCGCATTTAAAACGAAATAATTAAGAATTTGTTAGTGGCATTTCGTTTTTTGCTGTTAGTTATACAAAAGCCAAATAACATCAGCAATGCTTAAAGTTATTTAAAAATAATTTGGTAGGCAAATTTAATTTTCTTAGTTAGGATCACGTAACAGGTTTGTCTTGCTTCATAACAATAAAACCGGTCAAACGTTGCTTAAAGGATCATCGCCCTACGAGTAACTACCAGACTTTGATTGACAACAAGAAGTGCGAGAGCAATTTAACATAGCGGGTACCTACCACTAAACTAACAATGGCTCAACAGCGAGATTTAGCAAGTCCGTTACGAACAAATTAGATCGATGCCCGTGAGATCTCCCAGTCTTCAACATAACAGTGCCATCTCTGTTCAAACAGATGCTTCTAAACGATAAAAGGAAATATGAAACGGTGTTATTGTACAGTCTATTGGCTGTATTGAATTTAATCGCAATAATCTTTTCAATTCGATTCTGAACAACGATCGATTATTCTTTGGAAAAGAACCATAGATTAAAATAGTAGATATAGTGACCGCGAAGGCGGTTTGCAGGGACGAAAATCTCGTGTTTCAAAATTGTAACTCAGTGATCCCACTGAGATAGTGTACCAGGTTGTTAGAGCATCGTAGGTCGAGGTCGAGATAATAGAAGCAACAAGCGCCTCGGAGCAGCGCGCGCGCAGCCGACCGCGACGGGCGCTCGACCGCACATCCGGCTCCATACTTCTTCCTAGACACTAGCATAATAAGAAAACCATTCAGTATTCTTCTAGCCCTATTTCACTTTTCAAACTAAGTATCTTATATTTTCTTGTGATTTGAGACAATCATTTACTTATCAATATTGATACTAAAACACACTATTTTGCGTTTAATTCATATACATTTCATTCATTATAACTACTATCAAATTATCGTTAAACACGTAACGTATGACGTGCGTCGTCCGTTTTTTTTTAAACATACCTAAGTGTCAACTTGTGTCAATGAACTTTCAAAGGTTAGCTACAACGGAAACATCTTTTGTTTTAGATATGTATTCCTTACAAGCTATTTTAAAAACGAAATTTTCAGTAATATCCGCCTTTTTCGCAAGTTGTGAATAAACGTAATTATTGTGTAGCGAGGGAATATAAATCAATTCTTAATATTAGGGTTGGCAGAATAAATAGGCAGAGCTTTATAAAAACGCGCTTTTAGTGAATGAGGGGTCAGACAGACCATTAGATTATTCAGCCAAGTCAAAGAAAGGGTTGCCAAAAACGCTTTTATTTAATGAAAATTTGACCCTTTTGACTGCGAAGAATCGGCAGCTGCTGGTGTAGAATAGATTAATATTATTCTAACGCTATTGTCGGCTTAGAGGCAAAGCGGGCACTTAATAGTTGCCGGGCTCATCCGATTTGTATGCTAATACATTGCCAAGTCGGACTTACATAAACGGAAACCGCTAACGATCTGAGAACAAGCTCTAGAATCACGATATTATCATTAATTGAGCTCAGTGGTATTATTGTTGTTATATAACGTTTATTAAAATCATAAGATGAAGTCATAAGCTATCTCCGAGCGCACACTGAAGAGGTGAGCGACCTCTTTGATTAAGGAATCATCAATCATGCATGACTCTGCTCTACCCAACGAGGGTATCATATTTCACACGTATTGAAAACGGTATGACGACGCTTACAAACTACACTAATATTCAAACATACTGCTACCTCTACATCTAATGGGACGATTCGGTGTCATTTTGTACACCTCCCTGTCGGATCAAATCACATTACATGTCAGTTATTGTACGTGGGTACCTTTCTACTTAATAGTTAATATACATTTCCTATTTATTTATAGTTCTTAATAAAACCAAATAACTACCTAGGGTATCTGCCTATTGAGTAATAAAAATATGAAAAAAAAATAGATCAGGGTCCAGTAGATACCTAAAAATTTTGAGGGTACAGGTTGCGAATTCCAGGGGACCAGTGGGTACCGTACCAACCTCTAAGAATAGCAAAGGTAGCGCATTTATGAACAAAATTCTTGAATTAAAACTTAATTTTCTTAATAGCACGTTCCAAAATTAACATTAATAGGAAGGTCTGTTATTGTACAAGGTCCATGGCGACGAGGTCTGTAACCCTTTCGCTGCGGCAGTACGAAACGATTATTCAAATCAAGAAACAAATAATTTCCGGCTAAGTGAACCGGCATGAAGTAATTAGTGTTGCGCTAGTACATGATGCCTGGCTTTGCGCCTATTTACAGCGACGTGTCAAAAAACTGGCGTGACCTTGGCGCCCCCGCGCGGACGCGTCGATACATTCACCTCAGGTGGGGCCCGCAAGGTACAATTGTACCCTTTATTTATTCCACCATAATAATATCTAACAAATAGAGCAACACATTCAAGGAAGCCGCAAAACGTCGTGGTGTGTGTCCGAAGCAGAGTCAACGTCAACGGACGCCAGCTCTCAGCCTCAATTTCTGTTATTCATCTTCGTATTTCGCTCTATTAACAACATTCGTTTGCTTCCATGCTAATCTGGGAGCGAAGAAAAAACATAGAATGTGCCAGCTGCTTCTCTTCCCGCGCAGATTGTAAAAGTCAACCGAGGGAAAGGCTTTAAACTAGGCATTCCTCCACTCATAGGCGATGGGCTAGCAACCTGTCACTATACCTGAAACTCCATTCCATCAGAGAGCCCACTATTCAGCTAAGCGTGGCCTTCGAGTCTCACGACTCTTGGCTCTGTCTACCTCGTAAGGGATAAACACGTGATTCTATGTATGTATATCAATATCGTCAATATATACATGAATGTATCAAAAGACCGAATAATAGAAAAGAAAAGCCAAACAAATTACGTTGTTTCTTTAGTCCTCCTACACCTTTTCAAATCATTAGCTAATTTGTTTCGAATGAATGTGAAGTGAACTGAAAATCATTTATCGCTTCTTTCACTCACTGTTATATTTAAATGGTTATTTTAATCAGATACAATTATATTAAAAAAAAAACAGGTTACGTATAGGGAAAGGTTTTTTTATTTATTTGTATTATTACGGTCTACTAAAACATTGATAGATTACATAACGTGCCGCATGGACCAGAACGGAAATATTCCATTATAGAACCTAAAAGTAAAAAGCTATTTATATTGCGGTGAATACATTAACTTATTAAATATATTCATCGAAAGTGTTCAAGAAATTGGTAATAAAAAAATTCTTTGGTTTGGTCTCTAAAAAGGAAACTTACCAAGTTGTTAGGCAAGCACTTAGGTACTTGTTTATTCTATAGAACAATCAACGACGATAATCATAGCAAGCAATTTTCACCTAACCCATATATTTAGTAAACACTGACGTCCAAACCAATTATCACCCCTGTTTACCACAAGGATGCAAGGGAGACTTGTATCACAAGTATCACTATTATAAATATATGTATCAAGTGAGAATCCATGCATAGCCTGTGGGCTATGCATGAATAAATTAGATGTGTGCTCCTTGGATGTGTCCAAGGAGCACACATCTAATTTATCCGAAGGGTAAATGTAAATAAAGAACTGAACAAATATGGGAATGTTTTTTAATTAATACTGCCTCGAATTCAATCATCAATGATTGGATTCCGACTCTTGTATCATAGCCTTGAGGCTATGATGCCAAATGTTACACTTCTTTGTTCAGGGGTGTAAGCATCACTCACATATTTTCCACTTTCTTCTAAGAGCGGCCATGCGGTGAATCCAAGTTTCACACGAGCAAGTAATTGACATGTTTCATATAAGTTTAGATTTAACTTTCTACACATAGTATGATACGCAAATATTTATCGTTAGGAGAAAGCAACGTCCCGTCGTCAATAAAATTATCGTCATTGTAACAGTTTCGATTTGAGCAATTTTATCTTGTTGTTTAAGATACATCTCTCATAAATCACTCTAAATTTTCACCTGTATTCTACAGAATACAGGTGAAGATTTAGAGTTTTGTAAAGGATTTATAAAGTTTGAACTCGTCGACATGGTAGTGTCGCAGATTACTAAATAGTTTGGTAGTGTTCCGAGATAGGTACATAGCCTTATACAGTTTTTGGCGGTAGTAGAATCATCACTTTGTGTGTTTAACAATGTATGCTTTGCTATTTTCGGCGTTTCATGGCCCTTCCTTGTCACATCGGATTTTCTCAATGTCATCGCGTCATTTTTCAAAGTGACAATTGGCTTCACTTATTTGCAAATATTAAAAACGAAGTCTAGAAGGAAGTGCAATAAATAGCATAAACTTCCTTCTAGATTTCGATTCCTTTTGATCTTGTAATGAAACAAAATCATCTGTCTCTAAAACATGAAATCTGTGTAGTGAATAGGTAAAATATAAGCAGAATGTATTTAGGCACAAAAAAATTTGCGCCCCGGGGTTCTGCTCCAAAAAGTATTATACCCATGTAACTATGTACTAAATATTGAAATTCACACAGTAGTTTTGGCGTGAAAGATTAACACACATCCATTCTCACAACTTTCACGTTTATAATATTACTAGGATAATAGTAATTGTGAGCCCGCATGTTTACTGAGTAGGCAGTAGTTATCTGGTGACTTTTAACTAGTCTCTGCTTAGTATTTTATTGGCATTTTGTCCGAATGACGCTCAATGCGGGCTACTTTATTAGGGGTATTAATTTAATTTACGTCATAGTTACTCAGTTTTTAGAAGAATGCTCTCTCCAGTGTTGCCAGATGACTGTCTAGATTTCCCCCCAAAGATTTCAACGAAATCTCCCAAAATGTATGAAGATGATTTAAATTTTCCCCCAAAACCATTTTTTCCTCCCCCCAAAATGATACTATATGTATGAAACGAAGATTTTTAAATCCCCCCATCGATTATAAAAAAAAAAAAACAAAATTGGGGGTAAGACCTCCCGTCTGGCAACACTGGCTCTCTCCCATCTGAGCGCTTTCCCGGTTGCATCCTCAGCGTACACGTCAGAGCCCAGGGTCCGCTTTCCTACTTTATCTTCTCCACTTCGCACGATTTCGGCAGTCTTTAGCAGTACTCTCCTGCCGGATCCGAGAGTCTAATGATAGGTATACGCTCGAAGAGCTTCATGATGTGAAACATGACTTTGACAACATGACTCAGTTTTTAGAATGCGTACTCATCGTTAGAGAATATTAAGAATATCTCCTTATTAGATGTTTGTTATAAATTGCGATAATACGTTTCTTGGCACTGTGCCCTTCGTTTTAGATACGCCACCGACCTGATAAGAAAGCGTAGCTCCTTAGATAAGGATGGCAGGCCAAAACTATTTCTTGCATGAACATAGCAAGCAAAATCCTGATCTCGACTCTTAATTTGTTACCAGTTAGAAAGAAGGCTATAATGGGAAACATGCCGATTTTCAGTATTCCGTAATTTCACCTGATGCAAAATGTAATCTAGCAATTTTGTGTAGGTACTGTAACGTGTGTGATACGCCATGTTACGCACCGCGACAATACCTTGGAAAGCCTGGTGGTGCAGGGCAGAGTGGATGGAGTTAGATCTCGAGGGAAGTCCCTGGTGCGTTGGACCGACCAAATAAAAACTCTCACCAACGCATCTCTAGAAAACGCCCGCCAGCATCAGTTCGAGAGAAATGGAGAGCTGCAGTGCTGCGCGTCTCTAAATAGCATGCCTGACCATGACTGATCTGTCAAGAGCATACGAAGAAGAATTAAAGATTCTATGTGTATCGTATGTATAAAGATTTTGTAGGAAAATAATCTCTACATACGTTTAAGTATTCTCGAATTCTCGAAATCCGTCCAGTTACGCTCAAGATTTCACAGTATTTTTCTCGAAGCATGAGAAGTTGGGCAACTAAGTATATCATGCACACATACGTGCCTTGTCAGCCGATGCGATTTAGCATCGGTGGAGGAAACCGGTCGGACGGGCCTCGACCAACTCGGCTCAAATTGTTTACGCCGCTCCGTGTATCACTGGCAATGGCAAATCGAAACCGTCTCAACTCAAATGAGAGGAAACGATTATTTAACTGACTTAAAAATCTGTTTTAGGATTAGACAGATCGATTTTGCTGTTATGTTAAGGAAATAGTTCGGAGAGAATGCTGCATTAGTTTGTGGCTCTTGCCATCTCTTTCAACTTAGTTGTAGGTAATTAGGTACCTAATTGTATTTTTTTTATAACATCGGCAAATCCGCAAGCGGGTCACCTGATGGTAAGCGATCACCGCTGCCCATGGACATCTGTGACACCAAGGGTATCGCAAGAGTGTTGCCGGCCTTTCAGGAAGACGTCTGCCACAAGCCGTAAGGGGGGAGAAGGATGGGGGGGGAGTTGTTGAGCTGAATTTAGAGTTGTTAAACAAGTTTTGACGAATAATAAAAAATATTGTAGGTATGTATTGTATTATAAATAAAATAATGTAAGTAGGTAGGTACCTAGCTATGTATTTAAGAATTTTTAATTTCTCCTTGCACCATTTGATGGGTTAACTATTTATGAAAGAAATTAAAAAAAAATAAAAAATCCGGCGACTCGGCCCGCGGGTCGAGTGAGCACCGGGTCGAGTCGCCGGGACCCTCTGTTATGAATTTTATTTATTGGTATTATTAATATTGGTGATAACAAAATAATTGTAACTTGTGGTAGCTATGTAGTGGATGGATGAGCACTGACTGGCCTTTGAGCTTTGGAAGACACGTCGTGTCAGTAAAAGCTAACAAGCTAACACTACTACTGCATTACCTAGGTACATAGAGCTTTACATAAAACAAAGACTTTAAAGTTACAGTAAGTACCTACCTAGGTACTTATAGATCCTAAAAACCTGCAACATTATCACACACACATCAACTATGCCGCCGCCGCCGCTGCGGCTATTTACGAACAGACAAGATAAGAATTCTTTAAAGTAACATAAATAGTTTCTGTAGCCAATGTTG
The DNA here is from genome assembly GCA_018467065.1 of Ephestia elutella. Taxonomy (NCBI): domain Eukaryota; kingdom Metazoa; phylum Arthropoda; class Insecta; order Lepidoptera; family Pyralidae; genus Ephestia; species Ephestia elutella. The sequence goes on along the minus strand of CM031573.1, from coordinate 7,075,426 downwards.
GTGGTTTTAGAGGGAGAGGGCACTTAAGCCCCTTACGCCCTTACATACCTATCTGTCCCTTACTTAACGTTAATGCTCGAGAGCTTGTTCAGAGTAAATTTAAAATTTAATCTATAACCAACCATAAGATAGGTAGGTACCTACCTATATATATATATATATATATAAACACTACTTTGGGCCCTTTGTTGATCCAGCAGTGCGCTGAGAACATTATCGACTCCACCTTTAACCCGCAATAACTTGGCTCCTCTTGTTGCTATCTCGCTCGGAATCGAATATATCTCATCTACGGATTGTGACGGACCGATATATTCGTTAATATACCTTTCTACTCCATAAAAAATTTTGCTCGAATTTCGAAAAAAATTTGCTCCGTAACGGTCAATTTTCTCAAACTCAAAATCACTTTGTGACTCCAAGATTTTTTAAAACTTGAAATTTATTGGCTCCGATATATATTCACTGACATATATTTACCAAAATTTCGAAACATTATTAGATCCGTAACGAACGCTTTTTTTTAATTCGTAGGCACATTCTAGCTCCGCGGTTTTAATCAGAACTTTGTACTTTGATGACTCCTTTTTATATTCAACGATATATTGAATTAGTATGGGATTGCTCTTGAAATGCCAACATTTGTTAATCCGGCTGATTTTATATTCGTAAAGATGGTAATTTATAAGATCCACTTCGTACGCTGGGTGAGGGCCGGCTGGTGCGCAGGAGCGGAGAGGGCTGTTTCGTTCCGCGCTACTGTCGGTCGACCGATACAGACCGCTCGGCAGTGTTGCCAACTTAGCAACTTTATATATAGCTAGATCTAGCAATTTTTTTATATTGGTCGCAACAATTTCATGAAACTTGTAGCTAAATTTTTTGGGTACTTTTACTAGCAACTTTTCATTTCATTAACTTTTTTTTTAAATACTCAACCAAAGAAAATACTGAGCAACCCCAACCATGGACATCTTCCTCTTAAACTGAGATAGATATTTCTAATAGCTACTCTCTGTCTTAAAAATATGTTTATTTTTCAACGATACTTACTTATTTTCTTAAAAAAATAAAAATATACCACGACTGTTAGAATTTGTCATTTCATTGTATTCTACATACTGTATCACATAATAATATTACTGTACATATTTATTAATATGATTTAGTGTACCTATGTATATAATAATAGTTTATGTACATTATATTTTTGCACCCTCATAGCATTCTCTGTCTCTGTATGACAAAATGGTATACTGTTAGATCAAAGCTGTTAGATAATGCTTTTGGCATGAAGTTCGCCTATTCTTTTACTTTTTTTTTCAAATAAAGATAAAAAAAAACATTTAGCTACTTCTAGTAGTACGGCTCCTTGTCCTAACAAAAATCGATTTTATGGTCCCATCCGGAAGAAAGCACGAAACTTGGCATGAATGTAGCTTTATGGTCTTTAATATTGATATAGAAACACTTCTAGAAATGAATGTTTCCCCCCCTTTCCCTCCCTTTTATGTCCTAAATCGTGATTTTTCTCATTTTTTATGAAAACGGTAAGAGCTACACAAAACCTGTCAAAAACCAAGTTGTTCTTCATTAAATTATCTATAATAACACCATTGGATGTATGTTGATGGGACTTATAGTTTACAAAATATGCCCATGTTACTAGAACGTTTTTGAAAAATTCTAACTTTTTCTACTATTGCACGGTCATGGTAGAATTTCGTATTTAATTTCATGACTTTCTTTCGACTTCTGGATATACATTGTAGTGGCCCTCATCAAAATGTGACCATCATCAACAAAGTACCTCTTCCTATTGGGACTACTGCCTATTCTGTTTAAACATTATATCGTGTCTGGTATCGTTTTCGTATAAATCAAGCACCAGGCATTCATTTTTGATAATAACTTGGCAGCATTTCATAGAAAAATATCGATACTTTTCCTAAAAAGTGAACAAAAAATTCTTAATTTAATTGTCTGGTCCCAGCACGTTCAAATTGCTTTAAGATATAATAACAAGGGTAAATCTGAGTAAAATAAATTCTGATGGTAAGTACGGATATTCTAGTTTGTAAAAATATATATTTTAAATACCATTTTAGTATAACTTCCATTCGAAAAAAATGCGAAAATATAAAAGCCCGTGCGGCGTTTAAAATTCAAAACGTGCTTCTAGCTAAGTCTATGAGTTTTTCCCAGAAAGTCCTTATAAACAGTTCCAATTTTGATGATAAGTTTCTTTAAATATTTGTTTTAAACAAGTGAAAACAAATTATTTATTTATTGGAACTGTTTCTAAGGACTTTGTAGGCAAAACCAAATTGACGAGATTAAAGTACGTTTTGAATTTTAAGCCGCACAGATTTCAAATTTCTTTTTGGAATGTAAGTTCAACTAAAGTGTTATCTAAAATGTAAATTTTGATGAAGTAGAATATACATACTTACTATTTTACTCAGATTTAGCCATGTTATAAAATCTTGAAGCGCTTTGAATGTGGTTTGAATAATCAATTAAATTAAGAATTATTTTTTGACTTTTTAGCAAAAATATCGATATTTTTGTATGAAATGATGCCAAGTTATTATCAAAAATGAATTCATGATGCTTGATTTATACTAGAACGATACCAGACACGATATAATGTTTCAACAGAATAGGCAGGAGTTCTTCGCTTGTAGCGTAACATATGCCAACACGAATTCTGGGACCACTATGATGTATTTCTGAAGTCGAAAGCTATCCATGATATTAAATACGAAATTCTACCATGACCGTGCAATAGTAGAAAAAGTTCGAATTTTTCAAAAATCGTCCTAGGCATATTTTGTAAACTATAAGCTCTATCAACATACAGCCAATGGCCTTATTAAGAGAATATAATGAAAAACATATTGGTCTTTGACAGTTTTTGCGTAGCTTTTACTGTTTTAATAAATAATGAGAAAAACCACGATTTGAGACATAAAAGGGGGGGAAACATTCATTTCTCGAAGTGTTTCTATATCAATATTAAAATAGATATATGAAAGCTACAATCATGCCAAGTTTCATGCTTTCTTCCAGATGACGTGAAATACGGTTAGCCTAACCTATAGCAACTTTGTTTGGTAAAAAATATTGGCAATCTAGCAACATTTTATTAAATGTCTAGGCTACTTTCTCAACTCACGATCGTTTGTTCCCAATGAGTCATACCAAGATTTGTCACACTGAGACACAACGGGAAAAAAGTATCAGTGTGTAACAGTGTTATATATCGCAACTGATGTTTTTCCAATGTGTGAATTACCGTTGTGTAGCACTGTTACTAAACGAAACTCTGTATTCCATTCAAGTATCAGTACCTAAAACAGCTTTAAAGCATTGTGATAAAATCTGTGGTACCTTATCAGATAAAATTATGATTTTACGTAGAAGATTGCATGATTTATTTCATGTATCCTTTTTTATTAAATCTAAAATAGTAAAATTATGATTTTAAAAAGAATTACATGAATATAGTCATGTGAATTTCTTCGTAAAATCATAATTTTATCTGATTAGGTATTCATACTCTATAGGAATACAGAGTTCCTTTTAGTAACAGTGCTACACAACGGTAATTCAGAGTGTCGATGAGTAACAGTATGACACGTTAGGAAAACTTCAGTTGCAATGTGTAACACTGTTATACATTGATACATTTTATCCCGTTGTGTCTCAGTGTGACAAATCTTGGTATGACTCATCGGGAACAAACGCTCACGGTCATACGAACTAAATTAAATTCTTTATTTTCAATATTGGATGTACAAAATCACTTATTGACGTCAAAAACTTAGTCTACCACCGCCTCCAAAGCACAAGTGTAGGAGAAGCCGCGAAACAAACTACCTACCTACACTGCAGCAGCATTTTCTCCAAAAAAGTACGTCACTTTACAATTTCCATTTACCTACATTAAAGATATGGACGAATATACATTGTCGTATCAAGAATAATTCTTAAATATCATTAGTAATAATTAAATTAATAAAGTTTATTTTAAATGTCAATAATGCCTATATGTTAATGGAGAGCACATTTCATTTCGATAAATTATTATCCATTTCCGAGGCCTGGATACCATGTAGCACAATAGTGCTTGCCAACAAGACAAAACAAATGAGCCTGAAGTTGACGAGTCAAAACTTGCGTGCGCCTAATATTGTGTATTTACTTAGTGAGTCGTCGTCAGAAGCCAATCACAGTTTCCGACAGGAATGATGTGCTTTGATTGGCTCATTTGAATCGGATCAACATGTGGGTGAAAGCGAAAAAGGTGGAATTGTATAAACAATGCGTAATTATTATTATTAGTCGCCCTGACACTTATGGCTCCGACCGGAGCCAGTGTTGCAAAGGAAAACAGCAATGGAATCAGAAAATCAAGCCGGATCAACAAATGAAAAAGGATCAACAAAGTGCTGCTCATATGGCACGATTGAGCCACTAAGTGCCCGTGGGGATATCTATATATATATATATATATATATTTATGTAGGCAGCTAGATCACCCATATAGCTAGGTACAGTCAGTCACTCAGGGAGGTCAGGTTTCTCTGCAGCTGACTATACCTATACCACAAAATTAATATAAGTATTTAGGTACTACGTACGTACGTACACCTAGATAAAAAAAATGGACTTAGATTTTTTTATCAATTAATTTATGAAGTTTAAGTTGGTTTCTTTTTAACAATGTTTAATTAAATGGTTAATACGTTATCTATGTACCTAGGTTTTACCTTTAGTAGTAGGTAAATCACCTATAAAGTAGCTAAGTAGATAGGTACCTAGAGAGGTAGGTAGTTTTCTTTCTACACAAATAATTCTTGATATTCTATTTATATCCTATTCAGACAAGTCAGGCAATCCGTCATCCAGAAGACCGTCTCTTTATGCCTTTCTATTCTACCTACACAGATACCGAATTAGAACACATTTAGATAAACAGTAATGCCTAGTTAGGTTTAGGTAGACAAAAAAATACGTTAATACTAGATAGAAAAAAAAGGTCAATAGATGACTCAGTGTGCCCTACAGACTCCACCTAGATAGATGCTCCAGTTTTCTTTATTTTCAAGTTGAACGAAAATGTAGGTAAACAAAACGATTGTGATTCCTGCGCGCACGGAGACATCGGCTCGCCGCCCGGTCAAGGTATCCGGGCCAAAGGTCGATGACAGCGCGCCTCGCCGATCCAAAGCCGAACGATTTGCTTGCCGCCAAAAAATACGCAATACCTAGGTAGGTAGTCATTTACGCAACTAGTACCTAACAACAAAGTAATAAAGATTCTAATTCTGACCTGATGACATCGATTCATTTTCCGATTTAGGCGTTGTGGGTGGCATTGGCAAAGGCATCGACGGCAGGGGTTGTGTGGGTGGCTGCTGCTGCTGCTGCATCGTGCATGCGTTGCCCAGCAACTGTGCTGTCGCCGTGTTGTAGGTAATACCATCGTCGTAACTCCAGAGTTCCAGCCCGCCGTATTCGGGCGAGGCGAGCGATTCGGGCGACATAACCATAGCCGGCGGCAGACCGAGAGCTGAAGACGACGTCACTTCGGACGAGCTCTCCTCCAGCATTCGCAGCGTCTGGAACCCTCCGTTGTTGGACCAACGGCGTCTCATGTCTACGAGCGCGTCACCCGCACCGATATCCACAATCGCAGAGGGACATCCTCCGACGTAGGCTTTCACTTCACTTTTTCCTCGCACTAAACAATCTAAACGCGACTCTATAGACATGCACCATTCGTCTACGCGGCGTCGAAACTGAAGCGATTCGTTATCCACTGTCTTGATTTTATTGCACTCCAATAAGACTGGAAACTGCCTTGCAAACGCAGGTATAACTTTTCACAACACAATCCACTCAACAGGTTAGAAACACACGAGTCCTATTGCGTCCGATGATGTGGTGAAGAGAGGTTACCGCGACGATCCGTAAAAACAAACACGTTGCGCGCGCGCGACCGTCGTTCTCGGAGTACGTAGAGCGAGCGAGCGAAGCGGCGACGGACGCGGCCGCTCTCACTACTCACTGCCACGGTCGACCGTGACGTCACGCGCCGCGCCCCGCACCTCCCCCTGGGGCCGCCGCGCAGCCGTGGCACAGAAAAGTCGACTACCGACCGACCAACTGATGCCGGCGACAGAATGCAGATTGTTGCGCGCCGAACACCCTCCACTCTTCCTATCAAAACTTTTCTTTGCTTGTTATGTAACTTTTGAACTTGAGAAAGTTAGTACCGAATCCGTATCTAATTAATTTTGAACTTCATTCATTTCCTTCCTTAATAAATAAGGCGAGGTAAATGCTGAAAGATAAATTTAATTCGATACCTATACAAAATAATGTTTGTGTTTTTATAACGAATAAGCTAACCATAGTAGCCTACTGGTATGTAAGCTGATAAGGTACCTACTTAACTTACCATCTTCGTAAAATGTACCTACCTACTGGAAAAAAAGATTTCCTTTGGTAGACTCTACAATTTCTAATTTATTAACCCTCTACCATGACGCAATTTACGCAAGCCATGGTATAGTGCAGACATATATTTTCTTATTAATTAACTAACCTACCTAGTCACGGATCTGAAATTATGAATTTGAACGGTACTACCACAACAAGTAGGATAGGTAGGTAGATACTACTGTAACGCGCGGGATAGGATTCCATTCAGCCGCACCGCAGCCATTCAAATTGTCTTCATTTTATTGATATCAGCAAACAGTGGACAATGAAACAGTCGTAGTAGCATAATAGTGCCTTGATGGAGAAGATGATTTCCCTGTTTCAAGTAGCTGGAAATAAGGAACTGGGGACAGAAGAAATCTTACTTCCTACTATCCTTATAAATGTGAAAGTTTGGATGTGTGCGAGTATCTGAAGTAATTAGAACCGCTAAGCGATTTTCGATAAAGGTACACAGCTAAAACCTGAAATAGCACATAGGCTACTTTATATATTTTCAAAATCCCACGAGAGCAAAGGCCCGGGGCAAAGCTAGTAGACGATAAAATCCTTGATCGTCCGTTTTTACCTAGTTTGTTAGCTCAATCAGTTCGATGTCTGTGACGATGCGTGTGAGTGACACAATGACGCGGTTCGGAAACGTCCTCCAAATCGAAAATAGAACGTCGACCTAAATTCTAAATTGCTGCATTCAGGTTATCTGAGTCTTCAGCAATTTATGAAGGTTGCAGAAAACTGGGTGATTCTGAGCTCGAGCGTTGAAAATGTATTACATTTCATTGCGTAAGTGGGTGACGGTTTGTTAAATTCTGGCTTGAGCAGCGATGTATAGCGAATGTTGGTCCTTCAGTCGTATTTCGACGACTAGATTAGATTAGAAGCAGGAATGACGGTGCGGCCATGATTGCTGGCGAGAGCGCGTCACCTATCACGTGTTCGCATGGAGCGTTGACCCGTGGTGTTTTGGAAATACATCAACAGACAACAGCACAAACTCCAACCGCGCAGATTCCGTCATATACTTACCTACAACCTATAGACACTAACTTTTTATCCACGATCTCAACGGGTAATCTACGGTCATTTTCAATTGCCGCCACGTTAATGAATTTGCCTTTCATCTTGGTTTAACGCTCATTAATCCGCGATTATGTGGGAGTTTAGTGATTTATCTAATTCGTTCAATGTTTTGACTGTTTTCAAAAAACATGGCTAGCGACATAGCTTCATTTATATAATTATACCACATAATTCATATTATTATTTTACCCTTTGGTGTTTTAACGACTCTATATTTCCGCACAATAAAACAACATTTCATTTTGCATTAATTTAAAGAGCGATCAACTGAGTAATGTTCGTTCCTCTGTTTCACAACTCAATTTTTCACTGGGATTCCGTGGTTTTTTACTCAAAAACAAACTATACGTCCTTTCTTACTTTTTTGATATTTGTATAGTAAACATATATAGGTAGAGCCGTAGAGAAAAACATGTGATCAGATCACTAGGTAGGTATCAATTTTAAAATATTTCTAGTGTTAATAAAATATACCTTTTGATCTATCTATCTTTGTATCTATTGTGACTATATTGGCGTCACTTGTCCAATCTATTTTAATTGGGGAATGACAGACAAAATTGAATTGATTCGCCGAAATCATAGCAAAGGCATGAAATAAAGTGATCTCCAGTGTAGCTTGAAATCACAGACCATTTAGTGGTCATTCGGTACAAAACATTTCGTAATGATGATCGTCAAGCTGAGTGATGAAGGTACAGTTGTATACGGAAATGTCGAAGGAAGACGCAGAACTTAATAAACTAATTGGCCATTTCAATATATCTACAGAATTGTTGTTTCTTCTAAAAGAATTAGAGGCATTGAAATGATCTGATAAATGATCTTGAGTAATAATTTTCAAAGCTCAATAAAAGTTCAAAAGATACGTACTCGTACATCACTAACACAAATTATGTTACTTGATATTGTAGAGTGTAGTGGGATAGATTCGAATTTCCAATATGTATACTTTTCTACTAACGGAAGTGACTTTATAACTTCTGTGACGTTTAGTGCAATGTCTTAGCTTTGTCTTGTTGATGTTGTAAACAGTGTTAGACGGTTGTGCTTGACTGTACCAGCAAAGTGTTTGTATTTTGTACAGTCGTGATGTTGGTCAGTCGTGCGTGCAGTAAACTGCTCGATTGGTTCCTGTACCCTCCCCGCAGACCTCTTTCCCGAATTACTTGTTTTATTCAAATCTTATTCGTCATCTTCCGAGTTAACTAATTTATATAATGAAAGGCGAGTAATTTTAGTCGGTGTGTTTGTGGCTTCTTATTGGGAAGATTGGCTGGTGTTTGATTTTAAATATCAAAATGATTATGTTCAGAATACTCCATCGAATGCAAATCTCGGATGTAATTGATCGATCCAGTCAGTTCAGTCTCCAAATTAATGGTTGCTATATTGAATAGATACATATCTAAATAAGCTGCCACTTTTTATTTTTTGGCTTAGTTATTAATTATACCCACCAGTCCATTATATTGTTCTTTTTTGTTTTTATTTAGATTATACATTAATTCGATTTTGAATTTTAATCCCATTCCAATGGTCTTCGTTTTAGAATCTCATTAAATTCAGTTTTTATGCTTCTTAAATCTTATCATGCCACAAAACAGTGAATAAATTAAAGTTCAGCACAAGTTAGCTCAGAATGCAAATATTTATAAATGGCGGATACTACATACCGGCGAATGATTAATGAAACCAAATCTTGGCTTACTGCCATCTACTTTGTTAAGGTTCTCCGCAAATAAATGTAAATGATGAATACTCAAATTTAAAGTTTTCTTTAAATTTGTAATAGTTCTTTGCTTTCGTCGTAGTAAAATTAAAATTATAATTACTCGCCCTTAACCAACTTGATGGTTCTTCTTGACTCTCATAAGGATGCGAATGCTTACCTGAAACAAACACAAAACAGCAATTAGCTACGTTATTAATTTAATTGATGCATACATCTGTAGTGACATGTACTAAATGTCAACATACTTTTCATAGTTCATCAGCCTCTAGACGCATGATTAACTTTGGAAACTTATGCCATTTCATGACCACAAAAAGTGAAGTTATCAAGCGAGATCTGCAAAGGACCAGCATGACGAAGTTTGTCTTTCTCGGTAGAACGCGTTTGAAGTAAACCAACAGCTTTAAGAAGTAGACGATCGGCTCGCATTTTCTTTGACTTTGCAGCATTCAAAACCGGCTGGGTTGGCGTCATGTCGTGTTTTTACTAGCGATGTGCAGGCGCATAAAAAGTGGACGCGGCAGAATGGTCCGCGCAAGCGCAATTAAGACCAAGGTCTCCGGGTTATCAAACCCATGTCGGCGACTTGCGATGCCAGCCGCGCCTCGTTGCTGATTCAAAAAAATGTAGCGAATAATGAAGTCGATGGTATTAAAAGATAATATGGCGGGGTTAACACGACGGCTGCATAGCCTTAACTACCCATGTCCCGGCTGATCGTCGTTGATCATTTAATAAGATGAAGCTGACTTTAACTTAATAAAATACCTACCTATCAAGTTATCTTTCTTAAAACTTCTGAATCCAAAGTAAATAAAAGACGTTTCATTTAATTTTTGGAATGAAGTGAAAGTGCACTTCATTTTCCTCAACTAAATCGAAATTCGATGGACATATTTCGACACACCCTACAGAGAGTAATATTGGTAAACCGCATGGGAAATTCCGACGGGCTTTATTGGGTCAGTGAATGGTTCTGGCCGAGAGCCACGCAGATAGCTGGAGGAAGTCAAGGCTACGACGCATCTACTGCATACGCAATGCTAAACCCTGTTCATTGACTCCATGCACTTGACAGCCACTGATGTCATTCGCACCATTGTGACCTGCCTCAGAACAATAACTAAAGCATAGAAGGAGTCCAAGATCACACTCATATGCTTGTCCTAGTCTTTCATATAAGGCTAAAGCATTGAAGAGAAAGAGATAACTACATTTAGCTATGAATGGCTTGCGTCACCTACATAAACGTCAAATTGAATACCTTTGAGTACCTTTACGATGACGAATTAAAAAGGTGTCTACTGTCAAATGTTACATTTTACCAAAACCTACCACGCAATTTGTTTACGTAATAAATCAGTGCGTGTTTGTTATTAGTCGTCGCCTGTTCGTGTTTTGTTTTACTTAATTTCAGTGAAATTACGCAGTGTTATTGTAATTACATCAAAGCCCAAAGCATAAACAATGTCCTGTATTGTTCACGGATGTAAATCACGTTCTTCCTAAAGGGAAAACGATGTTGAAACTATTAGCTTTCACCGGTGAGTAACAAAATAACTCAATTTATTTGGTAATAACCTGTTCAGAAGTGCAAAAATGCATAATACCGCTTAATTAGACTGCGTAGTCCTATTATAATCAAGGATATAGGTTATTTGCCTAAGTATTTTTTGTATTTTCCATGTTTGTCTAATTTACTTGATAACGCTCAAAAGTGTTGTACTAATAACATTATCGATAACTTCTAAGTACCCATTTGTCTTTCCTCATCATCTTCCGAGCGGATTTTCTATACTATTAGTTTTATACACAACCTAATAGCGAAATTGGCTAATAATTTAAAAAATATCCATGGCAAAGAAATGGAGTGATATTATTTTAAGCCTGAAATCATATGGAACAATAGTAGTCAAGTATATTGTCCTTTTCTATTTTGCATAAATTGACACTTGAATATATTAGGGTGTCGGTGTACCCGCGTACCTGATGTAATAATTTGCATATGGTCAAAGATGTTTTTTATTTGTGTGTTTCATTTCAGATTCTCCACAGATGATACTATGAGGCAAAAATGGATTGATGCTCTTGCTCGTACCAATTGGCAATGGAAAAAGCAGCACCGTATTTGCTTTACAAGTTAAAGTGGATACAGAAGGTATTTTGTTGATCGATTATAAAAGATCGTGGTGTGAGCTACATGGAAAAAAATTTGGCGACGATGAAGAAGTCAAGTCTGCAATTTCGGCCTATTTGACAGCAAAGATAAATAATTTTTTTTTCGATGGTATAAACAAATTATATGAAAGATCCGAAAAATGTATTAAGGTTAAGGGAGAATATATTGAAAAGGAAAAATAGTTTCATGTTTAATTTCAACCCCCTTCCCCCCCTCATTCCGCAAACTTATTGACCTCCCCTCGTGCATAATTGTACTCGCCCCGGTAATAATTACCTACATTACAATATACACAAAAGAAGTCAAAGAGTATAAGATCACTGGCGGCGGCGGTTCGCTTGTTTTCAATAAATGAGCCGAAAGTCCATAAATAAAGAGATGTCTATCGATTTCGATAAACTGGAAGAAAAGGGTCGCATCACTTACGAATTTCTTGTTGTCTATGAAAGTGTACACTCAAATGTCATATCATTACTTCTATGCTTTAGTTATTGTTCTGTGTGACCTGCTAAAGAACCATGTTACCGTTCGCTGCAGTCACATGAACACTTACATAATAGAGCTTAGACAATGCAAGGATGATACTAAACAAAAGCAATCCCTCTAGTAAGAGCATTGGAATTACTTTCGCTTGGCCACGTTTTGCTTGTTTCCTTTCTATATTCGCATAACTCCGACCTTTAGAAAAGTTGTGTGGATTGAATCAAAGCCTTAGTTCTTTACTAGTAAAGTTTTGATTTCAATATTCTATGATTGATGTAAGTAGCTCTTCAAATGTGTGTCTACGGCACTATCATTTACGTGATGCAACTATCGAGTCCGAGCAGTAGTGATATGATATTGCGAGTTCAGATAGAGTGCTGTGGAGGGCATGCATTATATAAGTAGTTACTGGGAATGAACTACGAACGAGGTGCAATGCGTGCATTTGCGGGTAAATATAAAATGCTTTTCGACACGAAGAACAAATTCACTTTTTGTATGTTGCAATTAATGTAATTACGTTTAAAAATATTCGCCACGTGGATATGGACAATGTCCTCTTTTAATCCCTCAGCACAACATACCTAAACGAATAATAAATCATGATTAAAGTCACCGACACGTAGTAATTGGGGCTGGCAGTGCTTAACACAGAGAAATATGGTGCTTTACGAGGGCTTATTTACGAGTTTCCCGTATATGCAAGTTATTTTTAAGAAAACCAATTTTATATGAAATATCGGTGTTTGTTTTAGGTGTTTCTACTGAGTTTTTATTACAGTCTTAACAGCCTCATACGGAATCTTTAGGAAATTGATAGGAGTATTATTTAAAGTTTTCAAGAGAATGGACATAAATAGGTTGTAAGAAGACGGCGTTATATACCGTAATGATGCCCAACTTAAGAGGTTCGAAGGAGCAAATAAACTCATGGAGGTTAAATTAAAGAGGTTAATTACAAGGAAGAAATTCTAGAGATGAAAAATTTAACAAACTATTCTAATACAAAACCAAAAATTTCGTCTTCTTACAAGGAAACATGCTAAATGCCTTTACCTTTTTAGTCACATTTGCTAATAGACAATTGCAATTGGCTGGATTAAAACTGCAATTGGGTCACAGAATGCAACTAACGCCGCCGACCGTTGGTCGCTGCGCGTGCGTCGCCTACGAATGCATCGCATAATGCACTGTCCCCTCACAAGATACTATTAGGTGCGATGACATAATAATGTATGCAATTGGGTTGATTTGTTTCAAGGATTGCTATTTTGCAATTGTGAGTCCGCTACCATTTATTATTGAGTAGATAGTACCATCACAACTGACGTTATGAAGAAAGTAGAAATGATTAAATAGGAGACTAACAGTAACATAATAGAGGTGATAGGATAGTGATGTTTTGAAACTGTAAACGTTTACAATGTTCAATATTTTCTTTGTGAAAAGCTGTAAAATTTATAGTAGGTATGTTTATCTCATCCAACAAATATTTCAATTCTAAAGAAGTTATTAAATGTTTTTGATTGATGAATAAAGAAACTGGCTGAAGTAAACGTTTAAAAGCTTTTAATGGGAAAGACGAATGAAGCGGCGCAAATGAGCGAAATATAAAAGAGGAAAGAATCATTCATAGTGTTCTCGGGGAATAATTTAAATAGAATTTTGAAAATAAAAATACATTAACAAATTGCTTCTAGATGTGTTAAAAGTAGAAATAGCTCAGAATAAGTGAAGTGTTTTCAAAGATAGTTGTGACCTGAGTAATTTCTCATGCTCACCGCGGAACAATAATGTCGACAAACATTTTTTTTATTTTAAGACGGTAAGCGAACTGCCTATTTATTTAGTTGACAGTAACCGTGTCGGTTGTCACAGAAAACGTTGACTCCTGTTGAAGACCAGAAAATTTGCCAAAAAGCAGAGGCTTAGAAGTTATAATAGGAATAGACTGACGGCTTCGTCTCTGGCTTCCTTGCCAACTTTGCAATTAGACGAAATAATTGCGTTTTTTAATCATCTGATCTCCACATGTTCTATGTTATTTGATATTACGTTTTTTCATCGATTGCTTTGAGATCATAGTTTTATTTAGGTCCATATTTCGCGCACATGGGTTGTTATTGAGGTAGTAAAGTGGGGAAGATATAAATTACGAGATGTAAGTTTTTATTTGGATTTATAAAGTCTGTGAATAGAGCAACTTCCGCCATGATCACTAACGAGGTAGTTTTAATTTGCGAAGGCACAATAATTGCAGTGCACGAGTTAGATATCGGAGCAGAGCGCCGCGAATAACATTGGTACCAGTACAAATTGAAGGTAATTACATCTAATTACGAGTCACGGTCATGGCCAATAAGCACCAATAAGCAGTAACATGGGAAGGTGGGCTGAAGGTCTACCTTTGAGGCATTAAGTTGTGATTCTCATGAATCATAAAATGCATCTCTACAACAATAATATAAAAGAAATGGAAAATATTATGCATTGAATTGATAAAGGTGTTACTAAACCATTCGCCCATGTAATTCGTAAAAATGAAGCAAACAAAGGTGAATCCAAATATCGCCTATTATGGTTGCCAACAAACGGTTCATGTAAGACACCTACGGATGGCCTAGTTGTTCTGGACAATCGCCAAGGACTAGCATTGACTTCCAAAGAAGTTGTCTATATTCAATTACAGCTTTGTATTTCGTCTCGATTTGTTGTATCTTCCTTTTGCTAGTCAACCTCTGGCTTGTTATTTTATCGAATCGAGTCAGTCTTTCACACTGATTTTGCAGGCAACGTTATGCAAGATTGAGATCGAATGAACGTAATGTGTAAAATAGTATTGGAAATATGAGAGTGGAAATATACGTCGATACAGGCTTCGCACGGGTCACGGGCACGGCCGAGCGTATTTATAGCGTCGTAACTTGTAGACGCTTGGTGCTGGACCGGCATTGCATCGCAGCCCTATTGTTCATAGGTATAAAAGTAAAATGGTCGACCAACGAATCCAATAAGTGCAATTGTTTAAGCATTCTCAGCTCCGAGCTCTGAGTTACTGCCGCATTGACTTGTATTTCCTACTTCGACTTCTTTTTTTGTAATATAATGATGTGTTGTACAATTTTTAATATGGCTTAGCATGTTGTGTTCACTTGTTCGATTTAGTCGCGCGGGCATGTAGGTAATGTTTTATGATAATCATCGTATGATTTTTAATTGTGTAGTACATCAGAACAAATATCTTCATATTGAGTACAAAGATTATAAACAGTTTTTCATACTAAGTTTCATTTCAAAGACTTTGCTCCTTCTGACTTCAAAATTTAGTCAGCCGAAAATGAGAAAATTGTTAAATGGCATCGAATTATTTATTCTTGCAGACTTGTAATTACGATGAGAATACGCTCATAAACATACACTGGATAGCAACCTTTTGACTTTTAATTACAGCTTGCCACGACAATGGCTTGGATACGCTCCGCGGCTGCTGGCTGAGGCAGAGTTGCTGCCCTTTAATCAAGTCTTGTAAATCATTCGTGAAGCATTCGATTCACTGTATCTGCCAGTATAATCGATATTGCGACTGCAATGAGAGATTGTTTCTGTTTTTTTTAAACGGCATTCACCTTTGTAACCAACTTTTCGTTCGTGGCATCCCCCGTTTGTTTTATTCTTTTGACAAATTTCGTAGGCCTGCTTTACGTAATACATGTAGGTAGTTGTGCATTATTATTTATACAAACATTAAACAAAAATGATATATAGATAGACTGATGGACGACGGAAGAATAGATTGATTGAGGAACGAGACACCATACTATGCATTCAATAAGGAAAAAGATTCATTCTCACATTTTGATAAGGAAATCTGATAGGTACAAAGAAAGAAAACATAGATGTTATCAATAGAAAATAGCTGATCATTGAATAAATGTGAAAACTACAGCGGCAAAACCAGAGAAGCAAGCATTTTTGCCTATGTAAGGACGATGTTCCTTTTTTATAATGTTGCCATTTTAGACCCTGTTTTTGATAGTTAACGACCACCAGCATGTTTTATGGTGATAGTTTACAAGTGTAGTGTTGTACCAAGACCATAACGTGCTTTTTGCCTTGTTATAGGGCGCAGCGCCTAGCTACAGCTCCCATACATCGAGTTTTTACTGGACCTCTTATACTGCACATTAAAGCCTGACATTTTAACGGGCACTATAGCTTTAATTACAGCTGCCTTGCTCTGTCCTTCTCCTGTCTTTCCGTACCTGTCTTACATCTCTGTCTAACTTGAAGAACGTGTTTATGATAAATAATTACAGCTGTGTGGTTAAGCACTGGTCTATGCTATGCTGAACTTCCTGCGTGATATTCGTTTAAATTTTTAAAGTGCAACCACGTTTTAAATGCAAAAATAAAGGATATACTTTATGTCAACGACTTGAAATTGCTGTAATTTTTTATGAAGAATAAGCTTGGCAATTCAAAAGCAACGTTAAGGACTATTTGATTACAGTTCTGCAACAAAATAGAAATAGGTATGAAGGGGTTATTAAATAAATTGCAAATTTTTTCTCCCAACTTTACAAAACTGCGCTTATCTCGGAAAGTAGACGCCGACAACTGGACCCTTTATGTTTGGACTGCCACATTATAATTAATATATGTGGCAGTATTTTATGAGACAGTGTTTTGGCTTTTTGGTATTTAGGATTTGTTTGGGTTGATGAAGGTGTTGTTTACTGTACTTCTTATGACTCTAAACGTTATAAAATGTCTGAAGCTTTCCATTTCGTTCACCTATCAGTTCCTTTTATGAATATGGAACTATAGTTATATAGATTTACTGTATTTCTCGGTGTTTATAAATCATGGAGTAAAATGTATATTTTACAAGCTCTTGCCCTGCTAGTAATCCCGCATGCCACGTAATTTTTCACCCCGTTCATCAGTGAAATCAGCATGAAAATTAGTCCAGTGGGTTTTGAGTTTATCGGTTGAGGGCCTTGGGGTTCTACGTGGAATACCTCGCTCTAATATAAGTATTTTTAGCACAGAAAACATTAAAGCAATAAAACATTTTATTAATACTTAGGTAAAGTCGTAAGAACTATAAATTAATGACACTAATATGCAGCAAAATAACATCATTAAACCCTATTTTAGAGTTATATTATGGCGAATAACTACAAAGGCGTAATGGCAAAAATTGTATAGCTGTTGTGTTGTAGTCGTGGGCGGAAAAGAATGGAACATTAATATTATGTATTACATCCAGCCCAACGTCGATAGCTTTTTTGCATGAAACGAATATTAAACAATAATTTATATTTTTTGTTTCCTATTCGTAATCTTTAATTATGTAAGCATTCAATGCATATTTTTCATTGTGATATGTACCTAGAGACGACTTTAAATTATAAAAAAAACATTTTGTTTTGTCTAAGAGTTTAGGCAAGGTATTCTAAATTCAATCATTGTATCCATAGATTCATCTATTTCTAAAACAGTGTCTAGTTCCGCAAATTTATTCACAATAATTATTTGAAAATCTTTACCTTCATGGGTAGCATTAGCAACAATACTCGGAAAATACTAATACATACTAACTGTATCTGATATTATTTTGTTTACGAGACGTGCAGCTCGCATCTAAGCAGAAATAGGAACGTAGGACCATTTATTTTCACTTAGCCCAAATAAAACCTTATTGGGGTGTCTGTGTCACTTTAGTCCAACGGTACAATACATTATCACTGGGTCGTTTACGTTTATATCATCTGTAACTCTAATATTGCCTACACCATATAGGTACATTTGTTCCTCAATAAAGTCGACATTAAATTTTATCTGTGGAATGCATCTACGTGTCGTCATCAACTCATGAACTAGTCATTAACAACTATTGTTCAGGACATCGGCGTGCCCTTGAAAATGCGATAACTAAGTTCGCTAGTGTTGCACCTACTTATGTAACATCACACACACATCTTGGAAAGGTATTTTAATCTAGCGTGTCGTAAAATGGCCAAGTACAGCACGCCACGACCGCCGAGCAATAAACTTGGTATTGGTAACCGACAAGAATAGTGTTTTGTTATAAATAAGTGTTTTTCCAAGATTATGAATAGATTTGTGTTAAGATTATGAGGGTTTCAGTTGTTTTATCGAGGACGCTCGAGTTCTAAATTATTATAATCCATACTAATATTATAAATGCGAAAGTTTGGATGTGAGTTTGTGAGTTTGTGAATTTGTGAGTTTGTGAGGATGTTTGTTACTCAATCACGCAAAATCTACTGGACGGATTTCGATGAAATTTGGTACAGAGGTAGATAATGACCTGGAATAGCACATAGGCTACTTTTTATCCCGGGAAAAAGCACTGTTCCCGTGGGAAATTCACGCGGGAGAAGCCGCGGGCAAAAGCTAGTTTATTATATGTATGTTCGTACAAATAGAAGTTTAATACGTCGGTACAGATTTAAATGATCTAAGAGATATTCAGCAAATATAAGTAGTAGAACTTCAAAAATTAGTCTAGTTATATTTACATTTCCAGGTATTAAATATATCTAATAGGCATGTCAAATTTTGTCTTTATGATTAATCATCGACAGTCATCATCATGTAGTATCAATTTAAAGTGATCTCTAACTGGTTGACACTACAGTTCAAAATGGTGCTCTAGTGCTATCAACTATACACTATACCTGCTTTCTGAGGTTAGTTATTTAGCATTCAATTAGGCGAAGGTGACGCAAATATTATGAAATTTTAGAGGAAATATTTTCAAGGGGATAGGAATCACAATCACGCCTAAATTTCGCAATTTATTCTTTTTAACGCAGGGTGCGTTAAAAACCAAAAAAATATTTCTAATGGACTAAAAATCTTTCAGGTGAATAAAAACTAGAGCTGCTTAAACTCTTCTAAAATCAGAATAACAAATGATTTATCCTAAGGAAGCATTTGGCTCCCATTCATAGGCATCACGAATCACCTCAGATGAAATCGAATCATAAAAATCTAAATAAAGAATTTGCCACATTTGCGATCAACGATCATCGATTCAGACACTTCGGAAACTGCCTCACGCGGTTGAGTGTGAAAAGTTTTACCCAAACATTAGTGATGAAACGGAAAATTTCCTGAATGAGTCATATTCTCCGACATTAGCAGGACGAACTCCTACACGCTACTTTTAATGACGGGTAAACATAGTGGACTACTTTTCAAGAAAAATCTTCTGAAGTCTTCTTCGTCGTGTCAGCATGTCAGAAAAGTCGTTGCTACAAAACAAATGATAATGTAAACGATTCTACTGAGAATGTTCGTCTACTTGAATTTGACAGCTGAACCTTCACTAGCTTGGATTTACGACAGTAAGTAATAGATTCCTAATATAATTTCTGTGACATACAAAAGGAGCAGCCTGAAATTGTTCGACATTGCCAGACTCATTCTTTTTTGCCATTGGTTGGTAATCAACCATTTCTACACAAATATAATAACAAGTTAACATTTTATCGGACTAAAAATAACATCACGAAATAATCGCGTGCTTCCTTCGTTGGCCTTGTTAGTTTATCATAACAAAACAATAATACCAGTCATGGATTCGTCAACGCGACACAAATTCGCAGAGATATTGAACCGTGCAAGTGGGCCATGCGTCGCCGCAGCCTTGACCCGTCGCCACACTGCAATCAGTTTAGCCAACTAAGTTTTATCTACTGTAATCACCTGGGATATAATTTCACCTAGATTCCGTAAAACAACAAGATAACTTTTATGAACGAATTATGGTTCATAATATTCTTGAAGTTGAATCATCTCGAGTTTATTGGTCTTAAGTCTTAAAATGACGAACAACAAATTAATATTGTTTTTGGATATGAGGGCAAAGTAACCGTACAGTGCGTTGCTGTTACCTTGACCGTCCGGCTTGCATTACACCGTCTCTACTGCATTACCCACACTTACTTACTCTAGGGTTGCTACATAACATAAGGCAATATTGTCATAAACAATGTTACATTTGCTTCTAATTGGAACGTTACGATAACTTATCTAATACTGAAAAACAGAAGTAGCTCAGCTGCTAGTAAACCCAATTTGAAAATTCAAGCTTTCATTCAAGCTGGGACATCAATGTCCCACATTATTATATGGCTACATAAACACAATCAATACGGAGAATTCAAACAAATTGTATAAAAGTAATACTGGCTGAAACTACAACCCTGAAATTGTCGACGATGTGTACTCTGACTCAGCCATGTTGCCTGTGTCACATCACATCTGTGTCACGGTATTGCTCAATGACCAAGTCCTTGATAAGGTTTACGGAGAAATAGAAGCGCTATTCTACGTCACAAACATGGAACATTTCTTAATTGTCTGACATTAATTAGATAACACTCAGTTTATTTACACTATATTGAAAAACAGATAAACATAACATGTAGCAGACTTGAAATATACATTTCAGAATAATGTGGATCAATTGTGGAAGTGGTTGTGAAGTTCCAGCTCTGGTTGGAAATTACAGAAAAGAAGAAAACAACTAACTTCTACCTTTATTAGAGTAACTTGAATTCAAACATCAAACCTAAAGTGTATCCATAAATTCGGGATTCTTAATCGAGCTCAGCTGTCAAGTCATTTCAACGACAGAAGCAAGTCAAGTATATTTATAACTGTTCATGTAAAGTTTTATCTAGTTATCAGCGCTCTAAAATTTACAGGTTAGAATCAAGCATTATCACCACATTAACTCCCTTTATAAAAAGCGCATCCTGCTTAGAAACTAGAGCATGGATCTGGTACAAGGCTGTGTAGGACATTATTCTATCAAGTCCAGGCTAACTGTCGGTGCAATACAGACTATAAATCGACTGTCCTATCAACGTCGCCAACCGTGCAGGGGAACTAACTAACTGGAATTTATTAAAGCCAAGTCTGGAAACTGTAAAAGAGAACATAATTGATAGGAAAACCGATAGGCTAACGCTTTTGCAATACCCCATCTTGGGGTAGCTTTGAAGATATGAGATCAGATGATTCTAAAATATCAATAGATTTTGTAAAGGAACTTAGGAAAGCAACTTTTAATCGAGATCTTATATCTTAAGAGATGATTCATAATCAACCAGAACTGAGAGCTTTAGATATACAAATTGGTAAGATAAAAATAATTCAGATTTAGATTCAGATAATAATAAAAGAAATTTATTGAAATTCCTAAATCCTTAAACAGTCCTTCCGTGATTACAAGCATACATAATATAGGAACATGTCCTAAATTTATCAATTCTTATCTACGAGGTCAACCTTGAAGTTCTTATGCCGGTGACTTTGTAACTAGACGTTAAGCTAACAAAAAATATGAGTGTATCAGGAGAGGCATTGACTGGGCGATAATATGACAATATAATTTAGTAAAATAACAACATTAAATAATTTCTTCCGTATTCAGGCAAGGTCGTGATTACACTTATCAGCTACGACCTTTATACAAAAAACAAGATGCATTTGTTACACGGCCTTCCTCATTTCACCGAATTTAGTACCTACATTATTCTTAACTTAATTATGTGATTTGTTAAAGTGATTGATTAGCTAAAAATAACAACAACAACAAGAATACTTTACTGGATGTCGATCAAATTAAGACGAACCACGGACATAGTTTTTGATAAAGGCTATTTATTACATTCAATACAAACATGTTCTCTTTATAAGTTAAACAGTAATAAATCGTAGGTAGTACCTCAGATTTGTTATTCAGTGTCACGTGATGTCTAAAAAGGCTTTACAGTGATCGATTTGTACTATTGTAAATGCTTGATATTTTCGTCCTTATCAAGTATTAATCTTCGTAGTGTAGTGAATAACCTCAGTTAATAACACTTCTAAAAGGGTCATAGACCTCTAGGTTTGCATTATTAACTATTATAAGTACATTTTACCTTTTCAACAAGTTGTTTCTTCAGTGTTAAATATTATGTAAATTAAACAGTATTGATGTATAAATATAAATGGGTCGACGATGTTAAGAATATTGCTGGCAACAACTGGAGTAGGATGGCCCAGGATCGAGAAGGTTGGCCTATATGTTAATGTTGGCCTATATCCAGCAGTGGGTCAGGGAAGGCTGTGAATGATGGTGATGATTTAAAAAAAAAGAGGTACGAGAGAAGATCGTTATGATATTTCTAGAAGTATCAGTGCACTCCATAGAGGTGCATTGGTCGTCGTGGCAGCCTTGCGATATCACTGCCCTTGGTCCACTTCGCTATCTCGGGCATCGCGCATCTGATAAACGGCTTGTTTGTCTCGATGTAGGTAGTTCACTTGTTTCGTTTGCTGCTTTATTATAATCAGCCTTATCACTATTAAATTTCCATATTTCAGTATGTGTAGTCAAATAATACCTAAATTTTTTACCGCAGCCACAGCTATTTATTTGATTTGTATTTTTTGTCAAAAGCAATCCAACTACGTGATTCGATTTAGACTCTGATCCGACTCTATTGATTTATTATTCGATAAGACGCTGCCGAAATTCGCAGGCAACAAAAAACCAAATAGCATACAATAGATATCAAGACAGAGATCAAATTATAGACGATTAGGCCGTTTTTACCCAACTCTTTTGTATATAATGACATGCTTGGTCACGTAGCGGTATAATTTGCAAATCTAACTAAACAATCAAGTATTACATTGCTTCGAAGATGTTTTAGAGTTGAAAATTCCGAATCTTACTGAGAATTTCATCTGAAGTTAGAACAATAACGCTGTACAGTTACATTGGTTGGTTGTAATTTCAAAGGAAGTGCAATTAATATGGAGATTCAAATAAAGTGTAGGCGATTAATAAGTTGGTACCGTTTGTTATAAAATAGAGAAGTTTGTATGTTGCTGTTATTGTCCAGACTAGAGTTTTTTCTTTAATTTAACGTCTGCAAATAGGTATCCTTTCTGTTCCACAAGTCGATCTGAAAGTTTAATCAGTTTGTAATATAAGCGGAGGTGTAACCTTCCCCGAGATAGTCGCTACCTTGAAACTTCTGATATGTATGGATACTATGTTTATTAAACGCGTTACTTTTTATTCTACTTTATTTTCTCTATCTCACAACATAAACCTCAACATTTGTACTGCAGCAAATAAATGTAACTCTACTTAAATTTAAATTTCCTTAAACGACGACCATAACTGTAAGAAAATATTATTTGTTAAAGGAGTTCGTATGTTGTATACCTATTTTAATAATGATATCAAAAGGTGAATGAATCATAAGGACATTTTCTTACATTACCTCGCCTTTACCAAGAGGCAATCAATTAATCTTTACATTTGTGATAAAACAGCTTATAATGTACATACATTCGGGGGCAGATAAAACTGACCCTTCTACCTCACTGAATCCTATCTCAGGGGGGACAGTACGATGATTACGAATATTTTCCTGAAAATAAAACACCCTACACATCATAGATAAAACATCGCAGTGAAACCGTTTTTATGCAACTTTATACAGTGCAGTTGACAATGCCGCACCTGCGCCGCCCTCTGCACCTGTGTGGAATTTATAAATAGTTTCAGTTAGACCTATTACACAGTCACGCAAAGACGTTTTAAAATTATATATAACCTTTTTGCCCACTGCATGGGTTAGCTCTAATTTCATAGAAAAGTTTTAGATTATCCTCACGTGATCGTTTTGGCATCGACTCCGAAGCGATTTTTCAATGATAGACCGGTTTAGCTCAATATAGACAGAGATAGTACCAGACGTGAAGATTTAATTTCCACTGTCTCTGTCTCACGTAGAAGAAACTGAGATTGGAGTAGAGACGCTTTTGGTTATTCGGCCGTTAGTAGCCAGTGTATCCTTCCTTGACAATTTCCGAGTATTATACAGTCTGGTGGGCAGATACCTTTATACGACAGATGTTCTATGAAGGATGGATGACCTTAGACTTAAGTGGCGGATAGGTATGATGATATGAATATTTTCAGCGAAAAGGAACCTTACGACGAACATCATAAAGAGACAATTTTTTTAAACCTTCAGGCAGATGTGATACTAGGCTCTCAACACGAACAATGTTTACTGATCAGCAATTTTTTTACTAATATAAAAAATAAAACTAAATAGTGCCGTAGTGGCGAAGAAATAAACTAAAACTTGTTTTAAAATGGCATGACTTAGAAATATTGTTGTCAAATGGCGCAGTTCAATGTATAGTAGTATTTTTTAATCAGTAAATCATATAAGTTATGAATAGTGATGTGCAGTTTTCGAAATTTTCAAAAAAAAACAGCGAAAAGTTTCTTGGAAATATCTCGGAATTATTCTCGAGAACGGAAAATTTTCCTAAAAACCCGAGAAATTTCTGAGAATAATTGGAAATTTTCAAGGGAAGAAATTTTCGGGAACAGTAAATTTTTCGGCGGCACATCGCTAGTTATGAATCAATTGTTAACTTTTACAGGTAGTTCGTAGCATAATTAAATTGCATTATCATTGGTTATTTGATTATCATGGGAGATGTAACGCATGAGATGACACGGAAGATGAGATGTGTACTTTGTGGTTTAAAATTCTCAGACCACAAAATTGCTGAGAACTCAAATAATGTTCAGTTGATTTCAATGGTAAAATCGGAAATTTCTATGGCATGTGGAACAGTAAAATTGCAATAGAAATTATCAATTTTTGTAACCATATGTTCTGCTCCAAATTTGTCACGATGGGCAATTTGAGGATAGGATAATCAAATCCAATCGATTAAATTGTAAACGCGTAAACTTCGGTTCGAATATCTAACGGGTTTTAATTACTTGGTTTGGAATATTTGGGGGGGGCCGGCAAGCGTGGTTGATGAACAAATGAAGTGTAATACTATTTTCAACATAGAATTGACGCGCATTACATCATAACCAATCTTAGTTGCAACTTTGTATTTAAGATGATATGTTGATTGCTTAATCTTTGGATGTTCACCTCTTTAAAAGTCAATGTTCTTTCTGTATTAGGTATTTAAGTTAAAGATAATTCTATCCTTGCCTATAAAATATATCGTAAATATTAAAAGCAATACATTATAGAATACGATATAACTGTCCTCAGAGGGCACAGTTCAAGAGATATTTAATACAAAACAGCTTTATAGTCATTTCAAGTGATAAAATTGAAATCAAGACTCTAGTGGGCTCTAGTCCCTGTGGCTGGATTTTAATTAATAGTTTTAATGACACTAATATTTTAATTCTTAATATATTTTGTTTGAAAGGAACTTCTGAATTTATTGATTCTCAGATTCTTTTTGATTCTTCTCCGGATTATTTCACAAATGATCATTTACAAAATCTCTACATATCCATATTCTGTTTCATAAAATGGTTTTGTTTTATGTCGTGATCGTGAACGTTTTAAATGACACCAAACGCCATGCCGTGTATGTAGCACCAAACTAGGTTATATTTCACAACAACTGGTAAGCAGTTGTTCTTGCAGCGTCATTTTGTCAAGCATCTAGTTCGTATGAAGATTTCATATGTGGGTCAGGTTGTTCGAGCACCTATTTTGAGGTTTACGATTTTATTCACCTAATCATCAATATCATCATCAGCGATTTTAATATGCTCACCGCTGCTAATAATTATTTTGTTAAAGTATGTAATATTAATATTTTAAATGATGATTGTAACAGTGGACTCGACTTGAGTGAACAAGACAGTCATGACGTAAGTAGTGATAAAGCAAAAAAAATTACATGCCATCGTGAGATTGCTTAACATAGGCACCAAAGATTTAGCTCAAAGTAAAAGAGATAATGGGCCATTATGAAACTAAAAAAAGCCAATACCTGTAGAGTTCGTTAG
The DNA here is from genome assembly GCA_018467065.1 of Ephestia elutella. Lineage (NCBI taxonomy): Eukaryota > Metazoa > Arthropoda > Insecta > Lepidoptera > Pyralidae > Ephestia > Ephestia elutella. Next base: position 7,049,539 of record CM031573.1, on the reverse strand, counting down.
CATGAATCTGTTGTTAGAACAGCGTCATAGTTTCACGCGTTGTGACGGTGATATTTTCAAGGTTTTGCCGAAATCGTATGCAATAAAACTTAAATATGAAGTGAACAATTGATACCTGGACTGGCCTCAAGTAGAAAGCAATGGTACTTACCCAAAAGTGGAGAAGATAAGTGAATTAGATAAATCAAAGAATTTCGTTTAGGCAATCACAATAAAATAAAATGAGTTTAATGGGTTATCTGGGTGTCGATTCTGCTTCAATAGTTGACACATGAGTAACAAGAACTGTGTAAGAAGCCACTGCTACTGAAACTCCATTGAATATTCTTAATGTGCATGGGCTCATGGGATCCATCGTCACGCTTCAGTGCGACACGCGTTAACATTCCCACTCATTTTTATTAACTTCTAGAACCAATGTCACTAAACTAAACATGATTTGTAGTCTATGGTACCTACAGACTAAAAAATGTAATTCTAAAAATATAGACCACACATAAAAATTTTAAGTTGTTTTGCTAATTTTGTGGTAGTTTAATAATAGAGAGGCCATTTATGGAGAGTGTTGGAAACATATTACCTAGATCAAAATAATAAAACCTAGAAATTAACGTAATATCAAATTGCTTGGAATAATATTCCGTTCTGACGTCAGCACATGATTTGTCATCATTGTGTTGTGTAGGCGACAAGGATCATCAGCAGTGGCCTTGATAACTTAAACAACAACAATCTTAATATCTAAGGGTTTAGGAGGTATATATTGTATGTATAATATACGTAATTGATCCTCAATTACGTATATTATATACTCAAAATGATAATCTTAAGGGAATTTCTTTTCTAAAGGTTTTTTTAAACCTTGGAAAGGACCTACATTTAGAGATTCTGATGTAAGTGCATTATTTTTTAAACTTCCTTCCGTTATTGAATAATCATAACTACAAGTATTTAAATGTTGAGCTGGGTGTATCATGCTTCTAGCTAGAATACGTAGAGCTTAAATATTATTAACCAATGTAGAGAGAGAATGTAGAGAAACCTCGATAGGTATTCTTTTCTTTTATGAAAATTGTTTCTCCTTCAACGATATTTTGATATGAGATAGTACGTCAGGAATCACAAGGAAAAGATAGAGTCACCATTGATGCAGCGATGAACTACTTACTTATTCACTGACTAGTAACGAAACAAGATTATAGAGATATGAGACAAGGGCAATGTATTATAATACCATGTTTATCAGCAGATAATCCATTCTGCAATAACCATTGATTTCTATGGATTTATTTGCTAGATAGCATTTACCTTCTATTTCAGTTCCGTTTTTGTAGTGTTTTATTTAAAGTACTAGAAGTTTTTGAACTTTTTGGGCTATAATAATTGCATAATATCAGAAAAGACTAGTCAGGTCTTATCTCTAATTTATTTTGCATCAGAAAATAAGGTATTAACAGTCTTCAGAAGTAATTTCTAAGCAGTTGACTATCCAGCAAAAGTATGCATTTTATATATGTCAGAGACATGTACGTGTGCAGCCAAACATATGATTGTGTATGTTGATATGGAATTGTGTATGTGTGACAAGTTATCTATGTATAGATACTGCGTGCGTTGCCCTCTCGGCACTGTGACATTGACAGAGAACAAATACTGATAACCACATATAGGTAAACTATATGTATAATCTAAAGCTTTGTGTGTGTGTACATTATACATTAAAAATAGCAGATGCATTATTACTTTCTGATTTTATGACAAATAAAGTTTACACTACACATTTTACACTAAAAGAAAATCCCTGTCTGAAAGTCTAACTTTGACTTACTTTAAAACATAGAGCGCTTGTTTTAATCTATTTTGTTTGTTTAAGATGTAATTGGTGCAATGGCTATTTACTTATGTAAAGAGCCAAGCAAGTAGGAGTAAGCGACCTTGTATATAGATGTAGTAGGTAAATGACGCAGTTTATTCTAATGAGCTAAATCTACGACTAGATTTTGACTACGTTCTTCTTTGTATTATTTTTTCATTTTAAAACTGTAACGCTTTTATATAGGTACCTATTTACAATTTTCTAATGTAAGTAATAATGATATGTAAGGTCAACAGCAACTCGTCAATCTACCAAAAGAATGTGTCGCTTTTGAGTAACTTTGAGGAAGTCATCAAAGGGTTCCATGTAGAGTACCTGTAATGTTAACTAACGACTGCACTAAGTTAACTGTAAAATTAGAATTGCTAACTTATTACGATTAAGTTCTACTAGTAGAACCAACCCAGATACCGCTGGAGGGATAAATTCCTAGAAGATCTGAAACTCTCCAAAATAGCAGACTGCCAAGAAGTGGCGCACAACATGAAAGAGTGGAAACTTCTGGTATCGGAGGCCAAGATCCTCTTTGGGTCGTCGAACCATATCGTCGTAAGTAGAACTAACAGTAGAACCTCTTGGAATAGAAGGATTTTGCTAATACTGAGAAAATCAGAATCTGAAAAACCTTCGCATGCATGTACTAAATCAGAATTATCAAAAAATCTACCTGACTAAACTTTACAAAGAAAATCGCTGTGGAAATTTACTGTTGTGTTGTAACGGAAATTTAGAGGTTTTTCGAGACATAACTTTGTTGTGTATGTAGATACACTGTGTTAATATTCTGTACATGTTCAATTCAATTATCATGCATAACATTAAGTGCGGATGTGTGCGTGACAGGTTTTTGACAAAGATACGTTGCAATGTTTGTCTTCGCGAAGTGAGTAGGTGGGACTTTGTCACATGGCACACATGACTAATGACATTTAACACTGTGGTGCAATGATCTCATGGGTTGGTTTTCGTATCGTCGTAAAATTCACAAAAAATCTGGCTTTCCAGAAAAGTCAATGAACATGTCGATGCACTTATCTTGATATGATTGAAGAATCTTTAGACGAGCTTTGAAGATACTCAATTCTTATTAATATTATATTTATCTTCTCTAGGTTTCTTTAGAAATATAGGAAAAGATCCCAGAGAGAAATTAGAATAAACTGATAGACAACATCTGAGTCATGTATCCTAAAAATACCAAATCAACAACCTATTTCCTGTGAAAAAACAAAAAAAAGGACGCAAATAGTAGAGACAAAGTAATATCTACACGGCACAACTCCGTGTTGACTTTGTATAAGGGTCCTAGTTATACCACGGTTAAGATATGGAAAGTTACAACAACAACAACAATGATTTTGTTTGCATACAAAAATATCTCCCATAGAGCAATATTTAGATCGTGGAACTTTGGACGGAGGCTATTCACTACTTTAAAATACGAGTGACGTAACCTCAAAGTTTAGTGAACGCAAGACGCGAGCCCCTGCGTAAAACCGGCCATTCATGATCATGATACATGGAGTTATTTTAGATACGTTGTTTGTGTCATCACGACTAACGCCAAAAACTGATTCTAATTATATTTACCTGTATTTTTAGAAATGTCATGAGATTCCAATAGTATAGTGCGTATTAGATAAGATGACTAACCTTGTTTATGACAGTTATATCATTTTATAGTCACTTGAAAAATATGTTTTATTATTCTATTTATTTTTGTAATGTTGGTCAGAATTATAAGTACCTAATGAAAATACTCATTTGTAACTTTTTTTGATTGTTATTTTTTTTTAAGTTCTCTCTTCATATTTGCATAAGTTCAATGAGCTAAAAAAGGTCTTTCTTCGTCATTACTTAGTATAAATAAATCAATAAAAAATAAATCAACAAATCGAATAATAAATCATCTCAAATAACAATCAGACAAGAGAAATGCAATAAATCAATCAGAAGTAGTAAAGGGCAAAGGCTAATTAAATTATTTATCAATATTTTGTTTTGACTGACTGTGTTGATGCAAAATTATCAACAAACGTGGAAACTTTATCTAAATTACTGAATAGCAAAATTTTGGATTGTTTACACGAAGGCTAAACAAATCCAACGATCTAGCCATTCGAATAGACATACAAGCCAATGGTGGACTATCTTGTTTATCCAGAGAGTCATAATGGTAGATTTCCAATTCCAATGGTGATCTAATCAGGCGATGCTATTAATATAACTTTAAAACAAGCTAAATATTTAAAAAAAAAACACGACTGACAACTCACTATGTCACTCGGAGAAATGCAAGGAATCTGACAATACCTCTCACATCTATTAAGCCGTTCAGGACTTATGGTGGAATAAACAAACTTACATACATATATGAACCCTGAAAACATAACACTCCTTTTTTGGTTAGTCGTGTAAAAAGAACAGCAGTAAACAAGCTTATTATCCTTAATAAGCTTGTTTACTTTTCTTTTTTTAAAGTTATATGAATCAATATAAGTTAGGTTATATGAAATGTTCATGCTCGAGCAAATTGGCGAGCATGCTCGAGCGTGAGTGGCCCTCGTAAGATTGTTTAGACGCTAGAGCATTGGCTGTGTTCTCAAGGTCTGCGCGTTCTTCGTCAAGGCCAACGGTGGTGTGCGAAATCAATGCCGAATCGTTGATCAACACTAACTAGGGTTGTGCAAAAATAGGACATAGCCTAGATATAGGTATTATTAAGATAAGATTTGAAGATTAACAAAATAAACAAATTTAGCTTCTAACAAATTTGGATCGTAAACAACTGCTATAGTTTCAAACTGTGTTGTAGTTGTTTGCGTTGTTTGAAGACCATTTTGGGCGTAGCGTATCAATAAATTTTAGTCATAAATGAATTGCTGATGTGCTAGGATGACGTTTGTAGTTATGATACGTTTTAAATATCTAACTTGTGACATAGGTTTATTTTTAGGAAATAACGTACATATTCTGCATAAATTACTTACAAACATTACGCGTATTGTTCAATTCGTTATTCTACAAAATGTATGATATTTTGCGACGTCGCAAAGCCTTGTCTTTCGTATTGAAAAAAATTTGGGTGGAGGGTATTTATTAAGGCAATAGTAACAAATATTTGGCAACCCTAAATAAAACTGGCACTGGATTGGTCGGTTTCTTACTGAGCGTGAGACTTTCACATTTAATAGTTTTAAAATCTGGTCATTCTGGCTCGAAAAAAAACTATAATACTTTACTTATACGTAGTAAAATGATACCATTTTAAAAGTTGTTTCAAAAACGACATTCGGATAAAATAAACTTTAATTTCTTGTGATTACGATCAATTGTCGAGTTGATCAAGATGATGGGTCAAATTGAATGATATTGAAACTGATTGGAGAAATTATCGACCGATGTTTCTAAAGTAATTAGGTAGGTAGGTAGGTACTTAAAATAATAATAATACAGTATAACATTCCATGTTTTTTACCTTAATCAAATTTCAAGTAAGTATCTACTTTCTGATTATTATTTTGAAGCGAACTTGAATTGAACAAATTTCCTTAACAATATTGATACAAGTTGTTTGCCATTTTCTTGATGAAAATCTCTTTGATTAAGTTCAAAAAGATATGGACGAATATAATAATTTCAATATTGCTTTGTTCTCTAATAAAAGTTATGAAATAAGTATAATAACCTGGAGGATTTACTTGGGTACAAACATAAAGTTGTTGGTTGAAATATTGTGCTTTGCGTTAAATATCTCATGAATGGCTTTTTTACTATGCACTCTGATGGCAAGATTTTTCAATAACATGTAGGTAACGTCAAAAACGTCAGTTAAATGAATTTCTAGAATGCAAAAATTTCAATAAATGGTAGTATTACGGATGCTTTAGGATTGATATTTTAAATACCTCTTGAAGTGTCTTGAAAAACATAGCAAACCATTTGCAGACAAGACAGACTCAGAAGATTTGAAAATAATATTTATTCAAGATGCTGAGAGGTGCCAAAAAACCTCGCGGAATGTTGTTTGTTGTTGGGACTTGTTCACTTTTTTGTCGTTCTCGTCAGCTCAGCTAGCTAGAGCCTTGTAAGATAGGCTTTATTATTAGATTGACATTTAATTGGTTTACATTCTGGAAACAACCGCCACCGCTGCCAACACCGCTTCTTTTGACCCGTAAACTTTATTATACTTTTAATTAAAATATAGTCTCAAGAATTTATACATTTTCTTTGTATGTAATTAGTTCTAAAAACGATTAAGTTAAATGCTAAAGTAATTTTTTATTAACTTGCTTTGTATTTATTTTTGCACGGGAAAAAAGATCATCTATAGAATAGTATTCAAAGAATAGTTATTATTATTAATAGCTTGTGTTTGAAACAGAATATCCATATGCAACACACGTTTCTGAAATTTAATTGCTGTTTCTCAGTACGGCTAAGTATAGGTCTTAGCCAATGAGAGTGCAGAATGTAGTTCTACCATACAGGGTGAGGAATAAAAGAAAACATCTGAATCAGTAAGCCAGAGTCATGGGAAGTGACTATGTTTTTTGTTTCGTAATTATTGTAGACACGTCGTGATCGTGGTTCCGTGATAATGGATGTTTTTTTGTTTTTATTTCATCACTGGAACCGACTCTATTATAGTCATTCACACACATTCATACTCCGTAAAATAAACAAGACGTCGTCATTATTACGATTAGTGGCTTTTTTGTTGTTTTTCTTTATAACGAATGTAATTTTCGTGATGTATCTAAGAAATTATACTTAACGATTCTTAAATTTTGCCTAAACAATCTACGTATTTTAAATTAACCTTACTAGTATTATAAATGCGAAAGTGATTTGTCAATTTATTTGTTTGTTTGTTACCACTTCACGCTTTATTTACGGAACGGTACTGAGAAGGACATAGGGTACCTTTCATCTCGGGAAAAGTACTTGAAAAATTCATGCGGGCGAAGCCGCGGGCAAAAGCTAGTAATAAATAATCTTTTAAAAAGACATGACAAATTACAATGAGAAACTTTTTTACACGACTGACCAAAAAAGGAGTGTAATGTTTTCAGGGTTCATATATGTAAGAATGTATGTAAGTTTCTTTATTCCACCATAAGTCCAGAACGGCTTAACAGATTTTGATGTGAGAGGGATTGTTAGATTCCTTGCATACCTCCGAGTGACATAGGCTATGTAAGTTGTCAGTCGTGTTTTTATTTTTAAATAATTAGCTTGTTACACTAATTTATTCGTAGGTACATAATTTTCAAAGTTAATAAATTTCGTTCTTCAAACTTTTTTTAATGTTATGTGAATATACTTACATAAAGAATACCAAGTACCTGATAGTCTCTTAAGTATTTTTATATCAGATATTCATATTTTCCACACAAAGGTTCACAGAGTGTATCGTGACCACAAAAGGAACATAAGCAACTTTTATTTATTGCCAAGGCTTCAGTGGACTTGCTTATTTTATTTTTACCTTCCAACGTATTAACGCCAGACATACGACCAGCATATTAAATTAACTCTATTATTTTCTTTTTATTAAAATATTTATGATACGTAAATTACCAGTCGTAATTTTTTTTATGACTGAAATCATATGGTTATTCAATATTGAAATTAAATCTGAAATATAATCACAGAACTGGCCTTCAAAAGCGCTGTCTCATGGAAATCTTACATTACAAACACATTTTAATTTATATATTATGGTATATTAAAGAGAAACTAAAAATATTGGTGTATTCGTCGAAAAAGAGCTTTTTCGTAGGTATCTCTCCAAACTCCAAAAGGTTTGTTAAGTACCTTTTTTTTTGAAAAAACACTAGTGAAGTAACATGTAGTCCTACAGGTAGGTTCTCATGATGTTTCCTTTACTCTAGTCTAATTAAAATATTTGTAACCTAAAAAAAAACACTAACTGTTGTCCGAAATAAATGTAATTTTTTACGACAGGAAACTAATGTAGTATGGATACCTATAAAATGAGGCAAAAATATTCTGTCTTCGTAGAAGCAAAGGACTAAACTTGGTTGTTGAACTCTCAAGGTGAAATACCATGTGATAATAACATAGAGTTTTAGTTTACAAGGAGCAAACATTGCCCTTACCAGATACTGATTAAAAATAACATAGTTACGAAAAAATACCAGTTGTTGGATTTAAAAAACCAGATTATAAAATACTGGTTTAAGACAACTAAGCACGGCGCGATTTTTGAAGATATAGCCAGGTTGTATTTAAAAAAAAAAAAAAAACGAAATTCAACGTATTAAAGGGGATTTTTTTATCTTCGCAAGCGCCCCGCCCACAAAATTCACAGGCGGTTCAAAAAGCTGGATTTTGTGGCATACTTTCTGTGCCGATGGCCGATACATGCAATGAATACTTATCGAATGAGCCATCATTATTTTTGAATTTCGTAACCTCGATGAACTGCTGCCCTGGAGCTTAAAACCATTTTAGTATATTTTGCCTAAGTTGCCTGGTACGATGTCCGAACTACCAATTAAAATATTTTTTAATTGAAAATTCAGATCATTGTCAAATTAATTCAAGTACTTACTTTTTAAACTGTGATTGATTTGACGAACGAAACCATTGAGCTTAAAACTTTAATTATTCCTCTTTGTTGATGTATAATTAATCTGTTTTTCTAACCGTGTGCCTATACTTTAAATCATATGCATTGTCGACATTCAAATAAAATGAGCTCACATTTTTTCAATTCCTGATCCCAAAAGAGCAGAAAACCCGTCAATAAAAATGTGACATGATTAATGGACGGGATGCTGAAAAGCGATGAAGATTGATGCATTAAAACTTATTTAGGTAATACATTCATGATTTTGGTTCGAGAACATAATTTAAGTTGATTATGCACCAATAATGGACAGTACCCTTTCAACGATGCATCCAAAATTTCATTTAAATTTATATAAATTATGATGCTAATTTGTTTTAATGGTTTTAATTGTGATTTTGGTCTTTATACAGGCTTAGTTAGATGCCAGTGACAATACTTCTAGTGGTGGTGGTGGTCATACAGGTATTATACCTAAGTAAAATATTTAAGTTAATTTTGCATTGTTTTCAATTACAGTATCTTTGTGGCAACCAGTATATGAACAAAATAAGACATATAGATAAGTGAGACATATAGACGAGTGATAACATATAGATAGTAGATAAGTGTTACGGTTAAAATTTACAGGACTGATTTGTAAAAAAAGATGTAATCAGAAGTGCAGTGTATCTAATAATAACTCGTAATCACATTATTAAGGGCACCGCTGCGAAGGGCACGCAGAAAGGGCGTTCACTCTACAAATCGATAGCATTCGCTATGTCTTCTTATACAGGGTTACTTGTAAAACATCAATAACCTCTCTAGGGGTGAAAGTACTCATGAATATGAGCAACTTTTTGTATGAGACCGACTCTGAAATCTCAAAAAAAAATCAGCTGTTCCATACATTTTGGCCGAGTAGGTATTGTAAAATGTATGGAACAGCTGATTTTTTTTTTGAGATTTCCATACAAAAAGTTGCTCATATTCATGAGTACTTTCACCCCAAGAGAGGTTATTGATGTTTTACAAGTAACCCTGTATATCTGTGATATATATGTCTGAATGAGCAGTCACTTTGACAAAACTAATTTTAAGTGAGATAACTATTTATCAACAAAATAAAATTTTCATTATTCGAACTAACTTTTATGCACAATAATATATTTTAAAGTAAACCTTTGCATTACTTTCCAATAATTAGTTAAGGAATCAGAATAATAATTTGTATCTACTTGTAGTGTAGTATTGATAAAATTAACTTATTGTTATAATTTATTTTATTTTTGTATAAGTATGTGTTAATTAAAATAAATATGTATAGCAAAAGAAAGAAGCACACTGCATACTTGTATATCTCTACCATTATAATGAAATGGTATTCAATTAATAATCTTCAAGTAACATTGACTGAAAATACGGGATATTACTTTTTATTTTTCAATTTGTACTTTGTTACAACACTAAAATTGAATGCGGAACGATTTAAAATATTTTTTAAAATGCATATCTGGCAGAGCGGTCCCTGTACACTTAAGTACCGTTCATGTTATCTTTATTTAAAGTTACTTTACCGTTACTTTTCACACCGCGGTATCGTATAATCTTCCAACAAATAAAGTAATATTTCTAAGCACTAATGTTAATAGTTCACACGCAATTAAATTGTACGACGTTGCATATGGATTCTTATGCATAATTTGTTAATTTGCATATTTCTTCAGTATTAAAATCTTTTTTAAGTTATTAGCAATTACTAGCTCTCTTAATGTGAATTTAAAATTCTTATAAGCATCTAAATTTTATTCCAATCATAATTTTTCCTATAAAACACATCAGATAGTTAAAAACGAGGAAAGTATTTATCAATATCACTATTACATTACCCAAGAGCCAAGAAAGGAATACGTCAGCTAAATATTCGTACCTGAAAAAAATAATAAAATATTATTAGAACATTTGGTCATAACGAGAACATTAAACACGTGGCTACAGAATCTGATATTCCTGAAGTTAATCTGATTAAGTTTGGAAATGTAATCTGAGGAGACCTCGGAGCCTGCAGGCTCCGAAATATATAGATTAATTTGAAAGATCATGATCATTCAAATTAATCTATTTATGATTCGTTACAGGTAAATAAATATTAAATCCTACTTCTCACTATATTATAAACGCAAAAGTTTGTAAGGATGTGTTTGATCTTTGTCACCCAAAATCTGCTGGACGGATTTCGACGAAATTCGGTAAACGGAAGATCAGAAAACTTTTACACTGCAACTCTCAGGGAAGCGAAGCCTTGAGGGCCTTGAGGCATAGCTATTAGAGTTATACATATATATGTTCATTGCTATTTCTAGAATAGATCACATGTAGGTATATCGAGAGATAAATCATTCATCGTCTCATATCTTTTTGGGGAGTCATTCTTCCAGATATAGTTCGTGAAATATCAGAAGCTTTAATAATTCGATATCATGTAATAGGATAGGGTTTTCTTTTCACGGTCAAACGGTGACACCAAGACCTTGAGTGGCATCGTGTCTACAAAATGTGGTCTGTGTGTCCTCGCAGCACAGGCACCTGGTTAAACATTTGGGGAGATAAGCCGGGCACTTGATGTGAGATCCAGCGATAAGGCCGCCTTCCTGCCTAGTACTTGACATTGAAGTGTGTAATTATGATAAAGTCAAAATCAAAAAGCTTTAATCAAATTAATCTAGATTTAAGATATTTCAAACTATTATTACTTTTTAAATTAAATTTAAAGCAGTTAGTTTTACAGGCTTTCTTTTTCAAAGACAGAATCTATCCTGAGAAAAGAAGCAAATATTTAGAAGCTATAAGAAGATGGGAGAAACAAAACTACAAAATTCTAGGGAAGGTCTGAAGCTAAGTGCTTCCAAAAGAAAGTTCGATTACAAAGGAAGCGAAAGAGCTTCAGTGAAAATCAAAACATTGGAGCGTTCGTTTCATATGCAAATGTGTAGCGATGCGTGCCTGCGATACATACGAGCACATTGAACAGAGAACCTTCTTATTTGTTCTCGGTTGAGAGAATATCGTCGAGGATTCTTTGAAGTACTCAAACAATATTATATTTTGTTCAAATACATCGTACATTGCACATTCATATTTATTAGATAAGTATTTACGTTATTCTATAGATTGTTTATTTTCGAAAAGCGGATTAATGTTAATTCCTATTTCAGACTACTTTGTATTATGCTCGGTTTATGTTTGATCTGATCACAGTATAGTGAATATATTACGTGTATTTGGTAATATCGATATTAATTCATCTATCACAAAGGACCATGCTCTTACGTGGAGTTCATTCCACCAGCCTCTTGCTTCTCTATAATATGTATTTTGTTTATCATAAAAACTAGCAGAGACTAACGAGGTTCTTTTCTTAACAAAAAATATAACAAGATATCTCGATGCACAAGATTCAGCTTTTTAATCTCTGTGGTTATGTGTTTTATGCGTTAGGACTGGACTGAGGACGGACCTCTTTTTATAGTCGCTATTGTAAGTTATTGTGAAGCTGCTTAGTATGCGGCTTGTCTCTAGATGAGAAACAGACCGTCAGTACAATGTATACTTGGCTACAGACAACTGAAATAACGCGTGGGTAGCCATCTCAGTTAGATAGATCTTCTGAACTCCAGCATCCCAGTCTATTTTGTATAGAATGGATTGATCATGTTGCTGTATTATAATATGATGATATAATAGAGTTAACTACTTTGACATTTAAAATAGATAAACAAGATATACAAAAAGCATTTGTCGTAGGTATAGTTTATATTCATATTATAGTTAATGGCATCATACTTTTGGGAAATTCAAGATGAACAAGATACAAGTCCTTATCATCACAACTTCTTACCATCACAAATGTGATCACCATTAAAAAAGTAAATGATAATGAAAATGATAAAAATAATGAAAGTTGTGTGTGATCAGTAAATATTTAAAGACAGAGACGAGTGGAGGTAAATGGGGAAGGATTTTCTCAGTAGTGGGATGTAGATAGCTAATAAAAAGAAATATTACAAACTACATATTGAAGAAATCAGTTGCTTTTCAACTTTTATTTAAGAAATATCGGAAAGAGTCAGCTTTTTTATGAATCATATACAAAAAGGACTACGAGCCTTAGTTTATCCTTAGAACTTTTAGAATATTCAATTCAGGCCGACGAGGTTGAATTGATGTCCCATTATATGCAGGCCAAGTCGTTCTTCCATGGCCAAAATTTCAATAGCCCCAAGCGACTGAGCTGGCACGTGTAACTTTTTGTGCCAAATACTTTGGAAATATTGAATAATATATTTTAGAAAAGGTCTGAGTTGATTACCTTATTATGCAACACTGTAATAGGTTTTGGGATATTCTAAAGTTTTTTTATGATAACTGATTACGTGTTAGGTTAGAATTGTATTTTGTTGTTTGAATTTTAAATTATGTTGCGTCATGTTTATAGTCCGAATGGACTATAAGATATATAATTATCCATATCTATTGCTTGAATTATTTGAGAATTCATGAAAGGAGTCATAGAAAATGAGTGCAGTTGTGACAGAAAAGCGAACGTGTCTTCGCTACTGTCAGTAGTAGCTGTCTCTTCATCGGAGGCAACGAGGCAGGCGCGGCGGCAACTTTCTATGTGACCTCGAAATGCTGCATTCACTTTCCTCACGACTCGACACCGGTTACGCAACCACCACCACGACCGACATATTACCGCAGCGTTCACAGGCGACACGTAGCACCAACCAATACCGAACTAGTCAAATGAATCGCACCTATCAAATATTAGCTCCCCAAATAAAACCTGAGACGTTGCGTCATAAAACGAATGCCAAAAGAAAACCGAAGAATGTCGATCTATCAAGCGGAGGAAAAAATAAGTTCGCAATTTATTCGAAGGGCAGATAAAAACGCCAGGTGCCATGCCTCTTGCGTCCAAGGTCAGCATTTCCTAGAGCTGCATTTAGGTTTCTTTTTATTCGTTGCATTGCATGTCGCTTCCCTGGAGCAGGCTCGCGTGCGGCCAAACCAGTTCCGAAGCCGTTCTCCATTCCAGTCGTAAGGCAGCGCGCCCATAACACTATGCCTTTTTATTTCAATGCTTTTGTAGAATCGGTTTAGTTAGCAATTTTTATTATTCTTAGACAAGAAAACCTAACATAAAAAAAATATTTAATAGACATATACATGATCAGTAAGTACACTTAATAATTGGAATGTTAACAACGACAGCGTCGTTATTCGCATGATTTGACGTTTAAAGGAGAATAATCCCAAAATATAAAGAACCATTTTATTGTAAAGTCGTGAATAATGTTCAGTTTCGTAATCCAAAATGTCGAAAGGCGGCATAAACTACTTGCTCTTCGCCCGCCGTCCGTCCGCATGTAGATAATGTTACCACAAGGCGGAAATCCTTTGACATTTGAAAATACATTTTTGTGACGCAATTTTCACCGCACCAGCCCATGGGCAACTTATCCTCACGACTATAAATTAAAAGTTTTCACTTTAAGGATAATTAAAAAAACATTAAACGAAATGAATTTTACTCATACGATCAGCATTGCCATAGCTTTGAAATGAACGGCGAGCCTAAAATTGCAAAACTGGAAAAGCAATAGGAGTAAAACAATGGGGGCGGGTTCAGAATTTGGCTTTTTCTTAGAAGCCTCCGACAACTGCAAAGCGCGCCAGCAGGAAGTGGGGACGGACTAAGTTTATGTAACCCAATCACCTGCCTTGCTCGAGGCCAACCTAAACGATTCGGAAAAAATCAAGGCCACTAACAAAATACTGGCTTAGTCCATACATAATCTAACCCTCCCCTGCCTTACTGCGCTCTATAGCAGGATGTTGCATAAGTTGTGTTGTTTTGTTATTCCAACCAGAGTCTGCGCCGCATTTTAGATTAGTTTTTTATCAAGTTTTCGAATCGTATTCTTCTTATTTCACACTGCACTTAAAATTGAGCGTCAATATCGAAGACGTAGAAGGTTCTTTTAAAACATTTCTAGGATAGGATGTCTAAAATATTAACTTCGGAGATAGAAAGGAAGGCGACGCTGGAAGTTTGTTGAGACCATCAAACTATTCCTGTTCTCACGTTACGACTTCACATCTCTAGCGCTTCTCTTATACCGTTGAAAGTGTGAAAAGTGCATCGTTTTTCATTTGAAGTTGCGCAGTTCCGAGCGTCTCGCTTAAAATTTTTCATTCTTTTCATAGCACAAGTGAGTGTCAGGGGAAGGAAACTTTTAGACTAAATGACCTGGATAGAAATTGAGACACCGCAGAGCGGAGATCAAAAGACGCTTAGTAAGCACAGTGGACTTGCTTTAAAATATTTTTACCAGCTCTTTCAAAATTCAAGTTTTAAGTGTAAATTCCTCGAAAAACAAGATAGAAAGAACGAGCGAGTTACGTGTTATTTTTTAAATGATTACAAAGAAATATAATAATCTCGATGCAAAGAAATATTTAAATTCAACAATCACCAAATCTTCTAATGATTCTATTTGTCATGGGTGTGTTACGTTACGACATAAATGCATTTGTGTGGGTCGATACCATCATGTGTCGAAAAAAACTTCACCGGGGGATTTCCAACGCGAGGAATTTTTGTGGGCCCACGAGGGCAGCGCGCATCCCCTGCCCTTCTTTCGTTGCTATAGGCAACGTGTACTATCTTTGTATCAATGAATACTTTGTGCGCTTCACGAATAATAGAAATAGACTCGAATAGACAATATGAACTAGGCTTAATTGTGCTGATGTTGACATTATTTGAATGATTTGGGGCTCGGGTGTGTGATTTATAGTCAGCTGTGTTATTGAGAAAAATTAACATCCATCTCAGTCTGAGCGGCCGAGAGTTATTATTTCAAAGAACTGGTACTGTGAATACGTAGACGTGGCCGCATACGGGTTATTTATTCAAGTGTTTAACTTTATGACACATTAACTCAAGATTTTTATGTCTAATGTTATTTAAAGGATCGTTAAAGTTGAAAGGAAGTTTATTGAAAATGCCTGCACGTCAATTTACGTGGATATTGAACTTTAAATTTCGTTTACCAGCTGTGTCGTTGCTTATGACAGGAAGCAGAAAATTATAAACACCAAGATGTCTTTTTAATATTTCATGGCATGATCATGGTGTCATTTAATTATGTATATGTTTTTTATTTTACAAAAGGCAATATGTACCCACATTAGGTATTTTTTTTCTGGAATATCTTGGTTAAAGGGTTTTGAATAACGGACTAGTACGCAGGTGCAAAAGGCGCGTGCTAACAACAACAAAAAGGCAATTTTTAAACAGCACCTTTACAATGTCGAAGGACCAGACAGTTGCTATTATAGTTAAAAATTTAATAAAACAGCCATTAATGTTTACCTACGACTATTAAAATATTTAGTTTATTCCTAAAGGTATATTATTGCATAGTATCGGTAGGAATTGTATTTATTATTATTCCTTTCAAGAGGTAGTGGTGTCAGGAGCTTGGTAGGTTCTTAAGTCCAGAATCTACAATTATAATGCTCCTGCGCGACCATAATATTTTTCAAAAGATCTCGATGAATTATTTATAGCCGCCCGTAGACGCCATTACAATTATTTCTTTTCTTCTACTTTGCAGCTTGAGGAAACGACTTGTGAATAACAAGTATCGGAGTGTTTTCAATCTCAATGTAGAGATAGAGTTTTGATTTATTGTTGAAAATGTTACAGAGTTGTAACCTAAGCACAAACGAAAGTTCATCAATGTCAAAATTTTATTTTCCGATTATAGACAGAGATATCCGTGACATATACAATTTAGGTCATATTGAAACGAATTGATTGATTGAATGTGTTTCTCCTCAAGTATTAGTTTGGCTGATTGATAAATTAATGTTGTTTAGATTCAAAATATCTTCAATGACAGTTTGTTCATGATACTTATGTTCCATTCGGTGAGTAGATATCATCTGTACGTACAACAAAAAGCTAAAATTATAGACTTCTATCTCTTATGATTGTGGAAAAGAAATTAAAATTCTATGATAATCAGCAAGTGTAAGCAATAACTATTTTACTAATGCGACAATTTATTAAAAATTACATATATTGACATTACATCACAAACTCATTGAATGTCTGACAAAAACCAGAAAAGTCGGCTTTAAAGTTAAACAAAAAGCCTTTCACCATGTCACCGTACGCGAAAGAAGTAAACAGGGTGAATGAACTGAATTCAACTTGACACATTTTTGGTCGGCCCAATTGTTTGGGAGCAGCGACCTGGGTTGCGCAACGGGATTGCCAATGCCCAGATTTGGGGCAAATAGGGAACCAAAGTTGAACGTTGAGGAAAAAGTCGCTCCGTTGGTTTGCAAGTAGGTCAGCGTTTTTGTAGCTGGAATGCAATCGTTTATTTTAGCTTTACCTTTGAGTCATGAATAACTGACGTGTGTTGATTATTGTGAACAAATATAGTAACTAAAATAGAAAGAAGATATGATATCTTTAGTATAAATAGTATAATTAACGATCCCAGAAAAGAACATGCCGCGTAATATGTTTGAATGTATGAATTTTGAATCGCATATTTTGGAAAAGCCCCAATATTTCCAATTTGATAAAACTTACATTGTTATTTGCATATACACGTAACAATAACATTAAGATGACATTGATGGTTGTAGACAATAACTAGATTCCGAACATTGGGACAAGTGTAGCTACAAAAAGTAGACGTAACGTGGAACGGTGAGAATCGATCCTTGGTAAATGTCCCTTAAATTCCGTTTGCGTCATGGGGGATGCTATAAAAAATGCAGGTAGGGCCCCGAACATCGACCCCGGGTTTTTGAGTGATGACGTCACAGGAACATTAATTTGTGCATTCATAAACACTTATGTCAGGAATGTTTACTGTTTATAGTAAGTATTCTTTGAAAAGTGAAGTTAAATCTTTTGATGTTTCATCCTTAGAACAATCTATAAGTAAAACATTTATACCAACAAATGCGAACTGTGATATTTAAAAAAAAATATTACTTCAAGGTTTAATTACAAATGCTTTTTCTTTTCAATCTAATATGAAAAAAAAATGTTTATACCTTTGAGAGCACAAGGAATGAGAAGTCATGAGCACATTCGTTGTTTTGTTTTCCCATGCATTCTCAGAAACTTCTGGTCGAACACGCACGCCGATCCAAAGCCAAATGGATGTTTTTTCATGCTTTCTCAATGTGTAACCATACAATTTGCACTAGCTCTGGTGTCGTTGACCTCTCGCCAGCTGTTCGACTATTATACTTGAGTTGCCGGCGAATCATACCATAGTACCATTCTTTCTTTCGAGCCATGACAAAAGAGCCGTGAATAATGACATCATTATTTTCGTCAAAGCCAGTCGTGGTAATGAGGACGCCATAAACAAACAATACCTTGTGGATTTTGACTTTAAAAGATAATACACAGTAACGTATGAAATTAAATAATGTGCAGGAAACTGTAAATACAGGTAGAATATGAAATATGTTTGGTAGATTTGAATAGAATTTTAAACAGTCTTTAGTCACGATTTCAATGTCTCTGTGTCATGGTAAAGACGGGGCGTGGGTCATGAGGAAGCATAAATTTAGAGAAGCCGATAGCAACATAGCCCCACAAACTAACAACAGCTGTAGATGGAACGGCACGCTACCAACACATGCTTGCACCCCTACCGCACGCACACACTGACATAAAGCATAGATGTAACGTAAACAGACGTGGGTTTATGTGTACCAGATGCCCCTATAGAAAGAGACCAAGATACAAGTAATAATAAAGAAAGAATAGGATATCTGTGCAAGATAGATAAAGGGAGGTTTGACAACTAGCAGAGACGTTTAATTAAATATACAATTTTGAAGGCCAAAATATGTAAGCACTTGTATTATTTGTATATTTTAACTCGGAGAGGCGCGAGTGATAATGACGGAGGCGATCATGAGCAAATAGAATTGCCTTAAACAGCAAATGTTGGAAACGAGCTAATAGAAAAATAAACAGAACCAGGCTCAGACGAGGCCGTTGTTAATTAACATACAGATAGTTTAATAAAAGGCAGGAAACAGGCAGCGAGGGAGTAGGCAATGAAGCGGTAAAAATAGACGCGGGGGCGACGGGGACGGCTAAGAATCGATCCTACTAAACAATGTGCCGCGGTGCATCGTGCACTCGCATTGCAATCGATATTCTAGGCGAGGTGGCGCAAAATAGTTCCCCCGTCTGTGGTGTTCTGGCCACGTCAATTCTGTATTTAGGGGTAGTTAGTTATATCGTATGACTAATCAATATGGATGCGTGGTCGTTTCATCTATTTTTCGATACGTTCTCGTGGATGATCGTCCAATACTTATACTAAAAAGCATTATAACATAGCGTTAGGATCTCGATCGATTTTGGATCTTTGTTGCTCTACAGATTAGGCTTTCGAGACCCCATACTGCACTACTTATTGCACCCGTATTTCACATTTGAAATTTGAAAACGCTCGATCAATTTTTGATGGTTATTATTTTATGCTAGATTGTTTCTTATGAAAACTTTATGGGGCAGAACAAAGTTCGAACTTGCCTAAAGATTTAATAGACACAGGCCAACGTCGATGTACCAAAATAATCAATACTTAATCAAAACAGACACGCATGTGGTTGTAAGAGCGGCGACAGACGACACGCCACAGCTGACTATATTCCCGGTTATTTTCGCTGCCAATACGCAAGGCCGACATTGGGGCAGGTCAGGCACAGGCACTCACTGCAAGCCCTAAGTACTGGGGGAGCAATGTAGGTCATTAAGTGCACCGATTGCACCGTTTGCGGAGCGGAAAACAATTTACTTTACCGCCTGTGTTTTAGTACGAGGGGAAGCTCATTTGCAGTCAACCTTATCGAAATTTCCCTACTTGTGGTAGGTCGAAGACATTAAAATGCTTGTTTAATTCAATATTCTCTTTCTTTGTGCGAATTGCCACTACGTAAGTGAACTCTAAATGTTGTTTACTCACCGCATTTTACGTTCCATCTTTCATTCGACATGGAGTCTTGATTAAAAGAGAAAAAAATGTTTAATGTCTGTAAATAAGCGCCTTCGGTGAGAACACAGCAGGGGTCTCACCGCAAGCTTTGCAGTGTACCTCGATCATCCAAGCAAAACCACGTCTAGACAATCCGTATATTAACATCTATTACATTCAGACTGGGATTTTCTCTCACTTTCTACCTTATAACATCTTTGCAATAGCGTTATCAGTTCTCCTAGCATCGGTTCTATCATTTATTTCCACCTACGCTACAATTTTGTTTTTAAGTTGTTTACGAGTTTCGTCGAACTCCATATCTGTGCCCATCGGGTGGTCCCTAAAAATATATTAATGGAATCCTAACGACAACATAAACTTGTGGGGGTTCTGCTGCTTTCATGCGAAATGAATCATCGGGAAAGGGGTATTGGAGTTTTAATTGCATCTAAAATGGTTATCAGATGAGTATACGCGTATGTGTGTTGTCCTTTTACTCGGCACTAGACATGAGTCAGTGTTATAGGTATTTAAACAAACCTTTTGTTATCGGCGGCGGTGTTAACGACCAGGCGGTACAAAGGCAGCCGGGCGAGGCGCCCTTCAGCCGAGAAGACCTTGGATGGATTTAGACGCAGTTCGATGGACTCCACGATGCCATTCGTTTTAGTTTTGATGTTGGCTTTGGACCTTTTATTGCATCAGGCCAGGAATGCAGCAGCACGCAATCTTAATTGGAGTTAGGTTTTTCATTTCGATTTGTTAGAGCATTTGGGATTCCTGGAATCTGATCTGTGCGATAGTAAATCAAAAGGTCGGTAACCGGGGGACCTTGGCCGCATTTGAACGTTCAGGTTCGTCGATCGCAGTTTGAATCACGGGAGTGTGTGTTTTATAACTTTCGCCTGGCGATAAAGGGTTCATTCCATAGTCATCTACGGAAGCGCTATGCTCAAGTGTTACTATAAGAGGAGCAGAGATATAAAGATTGTTTAAAAAATTTACATAAAGTCGTTGGTCATTTTCATTCTCAGAAAATGGTTGTACATATTAAATTGCAGCTTTATATTTATCATGTGGTGTCAGTCACCACAATTGACAAGGTTCCGGATTGTTGCACCTGGGTCTGTACCTACCTGTTTTATGTTTCATAGTTACAAGATCTTCGTATATCATTGATAAGTACATGGTTGATACAAGATCCATGTATGTTGTTCTTGGCATTTTGTAAAATGCAAAGCTGCTATGGAATGGCGGCCTAAAGTTCATGATAGATCAACATTTCCTTTTGAACGTTTGATTTAAAAATACAAGCACCAGATGCTCGCGGCCGGTAATCAATTTTTATGAAAATATTTATACGATGAAATTTCGTGCAATTTGGCTTAAGTACGATTTAAAATGTTTATGGGCCAGACGTGTTGTGCTGACCAACACATTTGGTAGGATTATTCATAACTAAGTTGTAATTATTTATATTCAACAAGAATGAAATTCAATCTCAAGTACAAAGTTTAGGTCATTAAATTAAAAAATATGTGCATAAAGGCTTTAGCTATAATTTCTAAGTTTTCAAATTACACCTCAACTAATAAATATTAATGCAATTCTAACAAACTGTTATTTTTGCAAGTGTCTTGAGTTATACATTTATTTAAGTTTATATTGTAGAGAGTATTTTCTTCTAAGATGGCAGAGAAAAAAGTAACAAATTTCTATAAATAGCCAAAACTTTTATATCCGTTTCTTCTTCTTTTCTTGTAGCATTAGTAGCTTCGTATAAACTGCCTGGAACAAACATTTTCTTATTTGTTGTCTGTTCATCTATTACGTAGAAAAACCGGCAAGTTTATGATCAGTCCTCATCCAAGGCGAACACTGTCACTCGGCAGACCTTGGCCGAATTCAGAGGGTCATCGACCGGGTCGCGGCGGGTCGCTTTCACCGCGCGTGCGCGATGCAACTGCATTGCACTAGTTTGTCTCGCCAGTGGGTTTTTGCTTTGCCATTTCGATTCATATAATAATATAATATAAAAAATCCATTCAGCTAAGCGTGGCCTTCGAGTATCACGACTCTTGGCTCTGTCTACCCCTGTGATTCTGTATCTGAATAAAAAAGCCCCATTGTGAACATGACTTTAGGAGACATACTACGCAATTTTAATGCAAATTCACGAATTTGTTGAAATGATACACTAGTGCAAAAATTACCGAATTTTGATAACCTAAAGTTTAATTTTACCATCAAATTCGCGAAGTAATTCGATCAAACATCAAATAAAGTATGTAAATGCAATATTCGTCCGGTAACCCCATATTTGTCGAGCCAATTGATCGCAAGCAAACATCCAACCGCTTCTGCCTAGATACGAGTGCTCAAGTGTATTTGAACAGTCCTACACTTGAATCAACCATATATTCTGTAACTGTTATTCACTTCACCTGGTCCAAATTAACACTTGGAAAGAATTCAGACGAATAATTTCATTTTTTCGTCGATCCATTTCATTCCAAAACAAAAATGTGTTTGCAATATCTACCCATGCCTTTTTTTTAACTAGCCTGTAGGTGTTGGGCAAAGGCCTCCCCCTTTTTCTTCCACTCGTTTACTAATACCCATGCTGTTTCAGAGAAATCATAGTCATATGTTAAATGATGTTATCATAAATAATAAATATAAAGTTCGGTCTAACAGTATTTAATGGGAAATGAGGCAGAGTATAACCAAAAGCAAAAAAGCACAACAAAAGACTATAGTTTTCTTTTAGAATTTATATCTCAACATCCATCATTCCAAGCTATTGCATAAATAATATTTGTAGAAGTAAGATCAAAGCATAGGTTTTATTTTACTCGTTAACTCAAGACAACAACAAGAATCCCGCATTTTATCATCGTTTTTTAACTGTAACGGGTGAGGCGATAAGAGAAGTGATTTTTTTTCCTGAATAAGCCATCGGAGTCAAGTTACTTGCCTTTAAAACACGCCACTGATGTTATCGCTCTGAAAATGTAGATCGATTCAAATATTTTTTGTGCTGTAGCCATCTTGGAATACGCGGACTGGGACTGGTTTCCTCAGATGGCCCTTACATCTTCATAATATTTTTTGCTAGGAATCTTAATAAGTACTTTTGCATCGCATATATCGTGTAATGGTAAAGCTATTTTTTGAGCCAATGTTATACTAGATAGTACAACCGATCTGACTACTAGGAATACTTTGAATAATGACATTAATGACGCTTTGGCAGAATTTCTACAACATACTTGATAATGGAAATTATTTACCTAATACCTATCTGTTACTTTAATAATTTCAGCTTCTCTTATTACGAATTGTAGAGTGTAGAGTAGAGTGGCATCGTTATTAGTAAGTTTACCTTTGATATTATAACATAGGCTCTCTGATATACACAACAAAATTTGTTATGAATATTTTTGGGGGTTTTAAATAAATTTATCAATCAGTATCAAACCGTGCCCAATCCAATTTAATACTTTTTCACGAAGAGATTCGTAGAGAGGCAATGTAAATAAATCTATTTACATTAGCCACCAATATTTACATAGTAGAGTGTTTGATCCTTGGATACGGTTATTCACGATTTATATATCTGATAAAATTAAGGATAAAATATATCACACAAGCCGCGCCCCGGGGCTTCGCTCTAGTGGGAAATTCGGGATAAAAAGTACCCTATGTGCTATTCCCGGTATTTTTCTACCAATATACCAAATTTCATAGAAATCCGACCAGTAGATTTTGCGTGATTAAATAACAAACATACTCACAAACTCACATAAAAACTTTTGAATTTATAATATTAGTAGGATAATATGGAATCTATTATTATTTTATTATTTACTAGCTTTTGCCCGCGGCTTCGCCCGCGTGAATTTCCCACGGGAACAGTGCTTTTTCCCGGGATAAAAAGTAGCCTATGTGCTATTCCAGGTCATCATCTACCTCTGTACCAAATTTCATCGAAATCCGTCCAGTAGATTTTGCGTGATTGAGTAACAAACATCCTCACAAACTCACAAACTCACAAATTCACAAACTCACATCCAAACTTTCGCATTTATAATATTAGTATGGATTTAATATGGAAATCCTTGGGGGAGGCCTTTGTCCAGCAGTGAACGTCTTTCGGCTGAGAGAGAGAGGATAAGCAAGGCACCTAACTATAAAGGTAAGCACATATCGGGAGCTTTTTAAGTCACTTCAATGGAAAAGCCTGAATGTTTATTATATGAGGCTGAATGAGTCATTTTATAGTTGGGTTATTTATTTATAATCATCATATGTGTATTATTTGTCATATTGTCATACAAAAAATAGATACCTAGGCACACTAGGCAGATTATGCTCAAGATGTTACAAATATTTTTCGTTTTAAATTTTTATCTCTCGAGCAACTATTACAAAAACTTGTAGCAATTTTGGATAATAACTTCCAAGATTCCAAGACCGCAAATTGTTGTACGGCATTTTCCCATCTCTTCCTCTTATAACAAAATGGCTGGATCTACAATCAACAACGGATGGCCGTGAAGTGTCTACGAAATGTCAAGGTCTCGAAACAGGTTACCAACGTTCTTATGGTGTTTATTGCCTCCAGAGCATTTTATAGACACAAGCGAACGAAGCCGGTTGGGTTGCTTTAGGACATAGATTTTATAGAAATGATAGAGACATCTTACAATATACTGGATGCTTTTTGTCTTTTCTGTGGGGTTAGAGACTAAAGTCGTTCACCCAGTCTATAATTTACTTAACGTATTTCACGAGGGAGACTTATTTGGACGGCATCACTGGAGGCGAATAATAATATTCAAAAAATTATTTTCAATAATTTGATACTAATTAATCCTAACTAATATTATAAATGCGAAAGTGAGTTTGTTTGTTTGTTGGTTTGTTTGTTACCTCTTCACGCTTTATCTACTGAACCAATCTTCCTGTTTCGCATACACGTAGCTGGAAGTACGGAGAAGGACATAGGGTACCTTTCATCCCGGAAATATTATGATTAGTTTCAATAAAATTATTGCCGATCATTGATAAACCTAATTAAAAATATGAATCACTTGCGTTTGACGAGGAAATACCAAAAGAATCAATTTAAAGTCATCAATTTACTGTGACTGATTCTCAGAATTGTAAGTTGATTCTAAAATAAATTAGCACGGTTGCGTACGAGTCAACTCTACCTGTAACAGATATTTTGCCTTGGCAAAATAGATCGTCAAATATATATTAGCATAGATTTTTTCCAGTAAGAATACTTTATACAATGAAATGTTTTTATATACATTATGTAGTCGTAATATCACACATTACACATACTATTTATGTGATTTCTATGAATAAAAACACAGCAGTTACCATAGGTATATCATAGTCACTGAGCCCATTTTCAATATACCACAGAAAAGTGTCCCAAAAAACAGAAAACCCATTTCGTGTGACAACAAAATTTTATGATACTCATTTACTCATTCAAACATACGAGTAAATAAAAATTGCACAATTAAGTATGATATAAAGGTGCCCTGGGATCTGCCAGGGCATACACGACGTTCCTTTACACTCATTACGGCGACTACAAAACAATGCTCTTTTGTTGAGAAATGCGCTCCGTTTTAATTGAATTTTTAATAAGAAAATTCTATAAAAATCTGTTGTTTTGTACTTTGTTCCTTCTGTGCGCTAGTCTTGGTTCATATTAACTTTTGACATTAATAAATATTTAATTACGTGCTTGTAGAGTATTGACCTTACGGGTTAGTCGCCGGCGGTAATTTGCAATACAATAAAATTGTATTGGCGAGTAAATTAACTATACATAAGACTACGGCATAAAGTTACATAAATCGAATAAAATAGAGTTTAAATAGAGTTGCACGAACAACGGCAGACGACATTCAGAGACATTATCGAATGATTGATAACGTTGAGTAGATGAAAAAGTTTTCTATTCATCAAAAAACTTCAAATAATTTTCCAAGTCCACGTATTTTCCTTATGATTACTATTAGTGAGTTCTTTATCTGAACAGCACAATATTTTCATCAACGTCTGATAATTACTCAATCGTAGCCGCATGTCTGATTGCAACGATTCCTTCAATTACATTGACAGACACCGTATAATTTATAAACGAACGACAGTACGTACAGTAATCACGATGTTATTTTACGATGAGGTCATTTTTGAGACATAGTGCGGTGACAAGAAATGGCCATAGAAATCGTGTTTTTAACGACAAATCAAGGTAAAAAGTGTAGGGTGTGGGAAGTGGTGGGAGTGACGTTTTTGGTTAAACGTTATCCATCATCGAACATTGTACAAATTGATTTAAACATATTTTCAGGTATGGTATATGAAGTTATATCTAGATCAAAAACAAAACTAATTAGGCCAGGAAACGGACATCCGTCATAGAGCTGTTTGAAATTGTCTTTTCCTGTCGGAAAATTCTAGGCGGCATTAGTTCTCACTCTTCTGTTAGGGGCATAGAGCAACACGGACTATTCCGTTCTGCGCGCGGAAGTCTTTGTTGCAGTTCGGGGCCCTGCCCTGACTGTGGCAAACTCAAAAGGTTGGGTGGGACCTGCCTTACGACAAAAAAAAAGTCTACTTTTATCTTAGAACGTAGTATATAATGTACTTGCAGTTTTTAACAAACATGTAAGTACATAATAATGCTAGCTGCTACATAAACTCGTTGAAGGACTACAAATCTAATAATGCATTTTGTACGATAGATTTTTTTAAATCTTTTCCAGTTGTGCTCTATGGCGGGATGATCTCATAGCCCGAAGGCGGGACAGAACAATCAATTAAGTTATCAAAGAGGATAATGAACAAGCCAATTGCTCAGAGCAGACGTGTATTCTTTAATTAGAAAATAAGAGTCTTTGAGCAAAACAACGATTTGAACGCAATTTTTCCTTCAATTCATTGACAGGACAATATAAAAGCTGATTAATCGTTCCAAAAGAATTGTACACGTCCTATAAGACAGATAATTGTGTGTATAAGACAGTAGTATTATTGTGGACAAAGGATGTACGTATGTACATATCCGTAATGTTTTGAGGGATCATGTATAAAAAATACACTACTTTTATGGGCGGCCGTATAAAAATTAAATTAGTATCTAAGTACCGCACCAAAAGTACCAAACGTGGAAAGAAACAAATTCATTTTATCAGAAATGATTATGGCTTATAATCGTGTGCCTAATAAGGCAATGTGAACTATTAAATTGCGCATTTATGTTGCAGTTAACAGCTGCATTTAAGATGCCTTACCAAAAGGGGACTGAAGCGTTCTGTGATCGTTTAATTTTAGTTATTCTTTAAAATTATGATACTTATTTAGTATATGTATCTAGTTATTTGGAAGCAAATACTTTAGTGGACTAGCCACAACAGAAGTTAGCCTACCTAATTTCGCAAAATAAATTTGCCTAATTTAATTATTAAAATTTCAATTCGTCATTTAGAATTTACCTGAAGTTCACGCCCCTGACCTCAACGTTTAGTTAATCTAATTTATGTAAAGCTTAATTAACTTGCACCAACATTTACATAGGCAGTGTCTCTTTGGCTAAGTCTAACATTATTAAAGTTTGTCTGTGTCTATAGATTCTAGATTAAATTACGTTTTTGAGTGGGATCTATATTTCTGTACACTTAATTGTTGCTGGGAAGAGAATGCTTTTAGCATTAAATTCGCCATTTGTTCATAAGTACTTTTTTACCTGGTTCAATAAAGTTTTATAAATTTGTAAATGATATATTTGCTTTTTATTATCAATATAATTAAAAAGGTCTACAAAAAGTCCTCAATAGCATGCATAGATATATGTAAATCACATCTATAAAATTTTTGGATAAACGTGATCAAAAACAATGAAGGCCTTTTAAAATTTGCCAAACTCGCCTAAAACAATCGTTGGTAAGAGGTATTATAGTTTTAAAAAAAAAAAAATTTTTTGTTGGTTTAGTATAATTTTACGACCCATCCAAAGTCACATTGAACGGTGAGTGCAATGACGGATATACATATACATGTATAACGTAAATTTGTTTTGTTAGTCAATTATTTTAACTTAGCAAGCAAAGCGGTTTTATTGTGCGAGCGCATTTTGTGATCCTAACCTAACTTTATTATAGAGTATATGTATTTAAAACGACTTTACTAAAAGTACCTAAGTAGGTACTATTATTTTATTTAATAACAAAAGTTGCCTAGGTATCTTAACAAAAGCCAGACAGGCCGGACACCGTTTATTTTGGCCGGACACGCAATCAAACAGCCTACCTATGTCCGGCTTTATCCGGACGCCTGGCAACCCTATATACGGGTGTCCTAGGTTAAAGAAGCGCATTGGACGAATATAACAAAATACGATACGTTAGACGTAAGTCAAATAAATCTGTAAAAAAAATAAAATTTGTTCATAATAATAAAGCAAAAAAAACAAGGCAAGAAAGTTTCTCTGCTAAAAGTTAAAGTGAGTTAAATTGAGTCATGCAGCGCCATCTAGTATTGGTTCACACTAAATATATTTTTATAGTCTAAACATTTCTGCTAATAATAAACAAAAAGTTATTTCCTTGTAAAGGTTATTGTACTTTGGTAAATTCATCATTTATTAACATTTACCGATTAAGCATACGTGTTTGTCAACAGAAAATCTATCTACCTATTTATGTAAAATCGTAAAAGTCATAATAGATTGTAATGAAAAAGTAAATACATATAATGTAAGTAGGTAGGTACCTACTATGTTCTATTATGTCATTATTACACGCGAGTTCTAATCTAAGCCAGTGGCCGACCAACAGTTCCGAGTTGCATGCCTCACGTTGTGTCACACAACGAACTCGAGTGCTCAGTCAAGAACGTTCGTTAACCGCGAACGTCACTCGGTTGTTGTACCAGTGCCCCCATCTAGCGGTCAATGTCGACATGACGCAGTATCGCGCTGTAGTTCCAAGCTCTTTTCATAGATGGCGCTAGTAGTGTCAACGTAAAATATCGCGAGGTTAGTGAGGACTTTCTCTACCTGCCACTGCAACT
The DNA here is from genome assembly GCA_018467065.1 of Ephestia elutella. Classification (NCBI taxonomy): domain Eukaryota; kingdom Metazoa; phylum Arthropoda; class Insecta; order Lepidoptera; family Pyralidae; genus Ephestia; species Ephestia elutella. The sequence continues at coordinate 7,020,876 of CM031573.1, read as the reverse complement.
GGTAGAGCTAATAAAAAAAGAATAATTTAATATAACAATGAGAAAGATACATATACATAAAGAGATATAGGTTTATCATATGTTATTTACCTATAAATAAAATTCCTTATATATAGAAAACATAGAGATTCTTATCGAAAACGAACTTATTAATTCTGGTAGACTAGGTAGGTACCTGTATAGGTATCTGTAACTGTAAAAGTAACTTTTTAAATTTGCTGATCTTTATTAACCAAGAAATGAAAGAATTAATCCAACCTGATGAGACATTTAGATTTTTGTACGTCTCAAAAATAATGCCGGATTGATTGGCACCGTAAGTATATTAAAGCAACATAGTAGGTATTTTGCGAACACGAGCAAATAAAGTAGCCAGCTAGAAGGCGAGGCAAAGTGTAACGACTCTCAGGGTTGTCGGCACCGAATTAGCACCATTGAAAATGATCTCATCGTGTACTGGCCATTAGTCATTTGTCTGTCTGTCTTTACCAATCGGGATGTCCTTTACACGGTTAGTTACGACCCCGAGCCGAGTTTACAATGTCGCACAACGTCAGCACGGTCAGCATCAGCACAGATATGAACTTTACTGAATCTAGGTATCAGTTTAGCAGCGTGCAATGCCAAATCATAAAAATATTCTTTCGTTCAGGTAGATAAGCACAATTAATTTATATTTTCAGGGCCTAAATAACCTATAAATTCAACTCGCATCAAACTCTCGCTTATATTATTAAGCCCATAGCGCTTCAAGTTAAGCTATATTACGTACCTATATCTCGACTAACAATGAGAAAATCGGTATGGCAACGCAGCCTAAAGTTGATAATAGACTGGTCGCCGCTACCTGAAGACATATTATTAAGAGCTCATAAGTGAATCGGAACGGAAGGTAAGGTGAGCCTTCGGCGTCGGCAACCTGCTTTCATTAGATATTGCATTACAGTCAATCGGGGTAACTTTGACTCGGAAACGTCAGATTTTTTAGTTTTGTGTTGACATTGATTCTTATTTTACTTACCAATTTATATCATCTGTGGGATTTTAGTTTTCTTTATATGAATACAGATGCTTTTTACTGATATTTAAAGATTTAAATATAAAAAACTTCAAAATCGTAGTGAGCTAAAGTAAAAACGAATTATGGGTAACATTGCCTATAGAGGAAAATTTTCTTGATTTACACATATTTTAAACGTTTTAATTTATCTGGGTAACTTTAAACGCGTTTTTTAATAATTTAAATCAATAATGTTGCCATATCATTAATTTTTTATCATACAAACCATACTTGGGGTTACTAAATTAATGAAATAAAAGTGCCCATTTCGAAATTAACTTTTATTTTTGATAAAGTGTTTTTTAATGCTCTAATTAATATTTTTCATTAGAAACAAAAGCAAACATACCAGAAACAATTAAAAAAATTGACAAACTAAAATAAAATCTCTTCTAACAAAAATAAAATTTAAAAAATCAACCAAAACTGTACAAGTCTTATTCTCCCCATTCCATGGACAGAAAATCTTTGTCTATGATGTAAAAATCACCAATTTTTTTAATTTTTGTGTCTTTTAAGCGACCTACGACACTTTCAGTACGAAAAGTCACTCTTTCTGGTCTGGAAGGCCTTTCTTTGGGATATTTTACAACATTTTATCTCTTCTTTTCTTTTTCCAGTATTTCTTCTGTGTAGCGAGTTTTTTTCCCATATTTTCGGGTACCTGGTAAGGATAAGCTCGTTTTCTAGGCAGTTTTGGATTCTGAAACAGATGAATGGCAACATTTTCATACGTACAATAACTTTAGCCTGAGTCAATGTTACCCCGATAGCAGATTTTTTTTCCAGTTTTACGAAAACAACGATTTAATCCATCATATACCAATTCCAACAAAAGATTTAAATTATATTGAGTAAATAAGGCTATATTCTATAAATAAAAATATAACTTGCCTCTGAACAGTCACTCTTTTCAAAGTTATAGAATACTTTACAACAATGATGTTATAACGAACTTTTTGACTCCAAATTCTGACCTAGATTTAAAAAACTTTTTGACAGATGAAAATGATGTTTCCCGCATAAATACGTTCCGACATTTATATTTTTTAAATCAGTAGGTACGTTTGAAAATTGTCAGAATGCGTTTACGACAGAGTAAAAAAATAAAATGCCAAAAATTAAGAAATGAGTCAATGTTATATTGAAAGTTTAAGTTACCCCGATTGACTGTATTAGGCATTGGGATTCGTTATTAGCTTGGTCAGATGAATTGTTTGAAAAAAATATGCAACATCGATGATAACGAAAAAAGATACCTATCTAGTTTCAAATTTCTAATTCCATGAACAATTTAAAAATTAAAATTGCATATAAGTCCAATCCACAATGCAGGGCGCGCCTGCGTCTATTGTGTTTCATAAAGCCGCGCCCTCTAGCGGCGGGGCGCGACGCGACGGACCGCGACACAAGTACAAAGGATGCTTGCTGCCTTTAATTAGTCACTTCCAATAATAACCAATTTCACGGTACAACGACAACATAAAGATAACGCATTTTATTTAATAGGTGGCGTTAGGCATATGAGAAGTACCTAATCAAGTTTTTAAACTGAAGCCTCTTTTATTTACTGCAAGATTTACAATTTTTGTTGAGTCCTCTCATAATCTTAATGGTACAAGTATTCTTGGAATTTAAGAACATCGTTAGTTATGATTTCAATCAATCAATCAAAAATCTTTATTGTGGAAACACAGGTACAACATCAATAAAGTTTCACTGTGTCCTGTGCTTTCTAGGTAGGTAAGTAACAAACCGCCACTATGTAGCGAATAGGTACCTATTCACTATTTTAGCTACAGTCACCACCGTGTCATGTGTAGTTTCTTAGGAATTAATAAATAATGTAGAATGTAGACAAACAATGCGGGCGGAGAAATGCGGGCAGATTACTCGAAAGGGCTTATTAACATTCGTTTTTACCTTTCACAAAACGGGTTGCAAATAGGAAAGTACTTGCGACAGTAATAACTTGAAGTTGAAGTAACCAGATGCCTATTTTAAATAAGAAGGCGTAATCGCGGCTAACCGCGTACTTTGAGTACTTTCTAAGATTTCTCTATGTATTATGGTTAAGCAAGCACTGTTGTTAGGCAGGTTGTGTAATTAGGAAATCTGTAAGATAAATTCGCATATTTTCAGCAATCTTAATTTATCAAAAGTTTTTCATATAATAGGTACATCACTACACACTGCTAAATTTAAAGTCAGGGGCACAGAAAGCTAATAATAGCAGTTATTATTTGCATATGTTAGCATTGTTTAACTTTAGAAAAAAAATAGGTACCAAAAGACATTCGAATCGAACAATGACAGACAAGGAATTAGAAGTGTAAGTTCTTATTTTTTCCATGTAGAAGTAGTCGATATAACTTGAATCTTGGTATACATAATTTCAGATAACATAACAAATTCGATATAAAACGTGCTTAGGTTTTATCGAATAACGCTCCAGGAATGAAAAATAAGTCGGGTACATAACATAAAAACATCCAGCATGAATCATGGTAATTGATCCTTATTTCAGAATTCAATCGCGATAATGTTACTCACTCAGTTCACGTAATCTGCGAACAATGGAGCCGTTTCTTTCTTACCTGCAACAATAAAAAGGCATTTAGGATAAAAGAGGAAAAAGGATAATCGCTTTATAAATATCAAATAGGCAAATGCACTCGTTATAAAGGAAATTCTTTGGATGTTGGAAAATTTTGAATCCAAAATATCCAAATTATGAGGATCGATTATGTAATAATACTAGCACGGGCCCTGGACTTTGTCCCCGCGAGAATTTCGGGAAATTCTCTCTTAGTACTCCCTTATACCATAGTTTAATAAATAGGTACTTCGTAACTTATACTCCATAATGAATTTACATGCCTCAGCTTCCTACTCCCTACGCCCAGTAGTTTTGGCTCTCAGTAACAAAATAATTTTATATATATTAATTAATTCATATAATAAATATTTACATAGGTAACGTACAACTGTAAAATAATTCCCACCAAAAACTTTTTTATGTAAAATGTTACCAAGACGAGACCATGTCAAAAAGTTCTAGCAAAGATTCTAACTCTACACATATAACTCTACAAGACAAGCCCTATCTTCAAACATTTTTAGTCAAAATCTTCTCACCCTAACCGTCTCAATCTAATCCTAACTCATATTATAAATGCGAAAATGAGTTTGTTTATTTATTTATTTGTTACCTCTTCTAGCTTTATCTTCTGAACCAATCTTCCTAAAATTATCGCATACACATAGTTAGAAGTACTGAGAAGGACAAAGGATACTTTTCATCCCGGGAAAAATGCACTGTTCCCGTGAGAAATTCATCCGTGCCTAGCCGCGGGCAAAAGCTAGCACTTCTATATAAACGTTTGATAAGTACTATAAAAAAAAACTTGATTAAAATACGTTTTATTCTGATTTCCATTGTCAATTCTTGATTTTAAAAGAACGAGACCAAATAACATTGATTTATTAATCCTGTTGTTATAATGTCTAGATATAGTATCTAACACAATGGTCCTTCAGGGAGCCATTTTTATCTTGTGGAAATTCAACACCTCTGTCATTGTTGAGCTCAGAACTACAATGGACAGCGTCCTCAAGAGACAGAGTTCTATTCTTCTACGACTAAAATCAATCCTGAGGTAATCCCCCTGGAGACATATCCAGTTGCATAGCTGTACCTCGGAGACCAACTATACGGACTTAGTATTTTATACGGTTTTATATTAGAACTGACTTTAATGCTGGTGAGAAAACGAGTTATTTACTTTTATTCGAAAACCAGACGGTCTCGCTTTTATTTAGAAATTTGCAGTGAAGATAACATATCTAAATTTACTACGGTACCTTAGCGTTAACAGGATTTATTTAATTTTTTTTTACTATAATACAATTACATCGCTTCAGCCTAAAAATATAAGAATCATATCACACTAAATGCGAAAGTTTGGATATGTGAGTATGAGTATATACCGATGTTTGTTACGTAAAATCTACTGTATGAATTCTCAACGGAGTGAAACCCTGGGGCGCACTTAGTCAAAAAATATATTATGAAGGTAGGTAGGTATTTAATTGGTATTCAAGAAAGAAATCATTCAAATTTTATCCACAGATTTAAAGGTAGGCCAAGGCTGAATGTGCCCTTAAAATTTGCTTGGCCTCTGTTTTCTATTTTATTATTATTTATCGTTAGATTGCTTTCGGGATTTATGTATAGTAAAAATTCTATTGTAAGAACTTGTATGCTTCCTATATGTGGATTACACACGAGAGCAACATTGGTCATTTGTTTCGTTTGTGAAAGGAAAAATTCCAAAAATGTATTAATTATTTGACACCCACGTTAACGTTATATTAACTAACTCTATAAGCAAAATATATATGTCGTCTTTCCTAAGATATGTCTAAAATTTATCTTTTAATTTTCTATAATATATTTTTCTACATATAATAAAATAAAACTGCAATTCATTCATTACTTAATAAAAAAATGCATGTAAATTGTACATATTAAAGTCGTAAAAACGTAGTCATATAAAAATGTTTACATAAGTAAAAAGCTACAGTATTCATTTGAAAGTTTACAACACCCCCCGGGGAACATTAACATTTTACAGCTTTATATAGAACATGCAACTTTAAGTTCTTTTATTTTAATAAAAAATCGTCCGTTTTAAACGTCCGTTTCATTCAACATTTTTATAAATAAGGTTAGAAAAAACATTTCATCCATTTTTTTTCCACGTCTATGGTGAATTGAAGATATTCACCTTATATTCTATGTATAAGAATAATTATTCAGCTATCCTTCGGAAGTTACATTAGATCTTTAAAACAAAATGATTTGTAGAATCTATATGAAAATGAGAATAATGATGATGATACATAGGTTTTAATCTTCAAATCACCGTCATTACAGAGACGATTGTAAATAGATTGTGATAGAGGTAAAACAAGAGCTCAATTAGTTATATAAAGAAGAAGAAGAACAAGATTTGGAAGATATTGAAAGCGGCAACTACTTAGTTGCATCGTTTGCGTCAGCAGTGCATCGAGAACGTTCGCCCGTAGCCGCCGCAAGCGCCCTTGAATAAGGATGAGACGTCTCATACTTTATGCATGTCTCGCTCACTCACTCTTACACAGATTCACTGGTCGAAAGTAAATGAAGGTTTCCACAATAGTATTTGTCTCTAGGTTACTCCACTAAAGCGTACTTAGAAATTCCTTGACTAGTTAGAAAGACTTTTCGAAAAAGTGTTTCCGATTCGGAAGCGGTGGTGGCCGAGTGGTAGGGCGCCCGCCTGTGGATACAAAATCCCAGGTTCGAATCCTGCACGTGCTACATGAGTTTGTATAGCAATCTGACTTATGTTAGTTTTCATCGACCACCACTTGCTTCCGGTGAAGGAAAACATCGTGTGGAAACCTGCACTCTGGTTGATGATTATCAGCTAGTGTGTGAAATGGAGAAGGCAATGGCAAACCACTCCATTAAAATTGCCAAGAAAGTCGTTGTATGTGTTTCATTTCATATAATGACCACGACCCTCAGTCATGAGGAAATACGACTAAAGCGGGTCTAAAGAGGAGTTTCAGATTCGACCTATGTAAGAAATATATTACTTACATACTTACATAGGTCGAATCTGAAACACTAACAAAACAGTAAAAGATTCTTTCCAAAAGATTTTTTTTAAATAGTGAACTAAGTATATTTAAACTACACTCTACATAAAATAGTAAGGGTACTAGTAAGACTCCAATGTGAATAATAAAGTTATGCAGATTTTCATGAAAAACAGTGTCATTTTTCAGGTGTACTGATATGAATAGAAGAAAAGTATACTTACTCGTTGGTTATTATTTTAAAAACGATAATTGATATATCTGTTGTTCATACATACATACATTTCTAATAGAACTACCTAGTTTATCATGTTTTCCCTGGATCAGGACGGCCGACCTGTGGAGCCTGACCCGGTTACCATGGCAATGGCACACTAACCCGGACCCGGTTCAAACTTGGAAATCGTTACATGAAAAATAGGGAAATGGAAATATAACGAGAAGCCGTAAAAGCAACCATTTTTGTTGAGGGAGTTTAACTTCGCCATATCCTAAACTTGAATTGGTGGGTATTCCACTTCCCCCCTTTTTAGCAGGGTTGAAGCTCGAACATTGTTTTTTGGACAGGTTTTAAAATATTTAAGGTAAATACTACTGGAGTTACATGAATAAATTTCTATACTATTACAGAAGGAAGAAAAAAAGTAAAATTACCATATTTGTTTCAGATAAATACCTGAAATAAGGGCATTGCAGCACTGAGCTCAGTCCGAGCTCGGCCATAACATACCGTATGACGAGAGATGAAATCTAAAATCAATCGGCAGCCAATACCACAAAACGTGACGTGAGCTATCCCGTCCCAGGACAGGGAAATAGGTCACAGGTCGCTGTGTCCCGAATTCCCTGAGTCCTCAGTGCGCGACCTGCCTCACGACCTACATAGTGCCGGGGCAAACCTGCTGGACGACCTCTGCTGGGTCGTTGACCCGTTTTTGGTGCTTCGGACGGGGTTCAACAGCTCGCGGTTATGGGTTCACGGATTTTTGGACTTTGGTTCATCTTTTTTTTTAAAGGAAGGTACCTGTCAATAATTTAAAAATATGTTTAGAATTTTTTTGAGGTTTAGCTTATACTTTACGCGAAAACAAGTTCGGCCACTTTAAATCTTATTTTGACATCTCTCAAAGAAAGAACATCAAGAACAAGAAAAAAGAAGAAAGTAGGTACTAACTCTTAACTCCTAAGGTCGTATAATAGTCGTAAAAGGTCGATACGAACCTCTTTATTCAGCAAAGTACGAATAAATTGAGTTCGTAGAATCAGAAGTGATTGCAATCGATTACATAATCACATTAGATTCTGGGAAAATCAGCAAAGTGATGTTATTGACCTGTTTGAAAATAAAACTTATTATAACTTCCATGTAAATGAGAATGAAACAGTCTCTTTGTCTGTTACTTTTAGGTTTTAACTTTGGCGTAAAGATGGACCTTCCGTGTAGACATAGGCTTTTTTATACCAAAATTGAGGTAGCAACAATGAGTGGTTTCGCAATAGGGTATTACACCATTTTTTAAAAACTGTTTTAAATTAATCCTGAGATCGTAATGAACTAGTAGAAATTTTGTTAATTTTTTTTAAAACCGAAAATCGCCTTAAAATCTGTTTTTTATTTATGATTTTGAATTTTCGCGCGGAAACGCTAGCCGCCATGCTTTTTCATCTCGTGACGTCACTCGGTTAGTAAACAATACGACTGCGAAAGACCAAGTAATAAGATTCGTGAAAATAGTGAGTTATCATTGGTGTCTTGTGCCTGAATGCAAAAATACAAGTGTAAAAACGCCACAAAAATTATGGATTCAAGTGCCAAGTGATGTAAAAATGAATGATGTAAAAGTATTAACCATTGGCAGATTTGTACTTTCTGCTTTCACACAACCGTCTTCCATAGTGAAATAAAGGCTAGAAGTCTACAAACGTGTTAATAACTCGTAAATTTATCAAAATAACAGCGCACAACTTATTTTCAGTAGATTGTTTACTATCGGAATGACGTCATGGCGGGATCCAACATGGCGAATGGCGTTTTAGACATTTGAAAAACAGATTAGAAAAGACGATTTTTAAAATGGAATTATAAAATTAAAATTGCAATTTTATGAATAAATATCGACGTTTCTTGTTTACTTTTTTCGAAATCTATTATGAACAAACATTTTTATATTTTTTCTTACATAGTGTAAAATACCCTATTGCAAAAAGCCTGTGTTTAAAGATTTTCAAAACTGTGTACTGTAACATAGTTATGGTAAACATGGTAGTGTTTGAAGGTGGGCGTTAATGGACCAAGCCATGTGACACCACAGTCACGACGACACGCATGGGACTCTAATGGCCTGAGAGACCAAGGGTTTTACTCATTAGATGTGTATAATTTTTGTCGCAAAGTTGTCGTAACTGGTTTAACTATGCTTAATAAATTTTCATGCTTTCTAAAAAAGTTTAGAGTAAACAATGTGCGACAAGTTCAACAGTACGAATCTAAAAACGCATTATTGTATGACAACTAACATAGATTTATTTAATAATTACAACTTTTATTAATAACTAGCTTTTCCCCACCGCTTCGCCCGCTTGAATTTTTTCCCCACCTATTTCACTCCTTCCCTAAGGGTGTAATTTCTAAAATCTCTTTCTTAGTGCTTACAACTCTAAAAAGTTTGAAGACTAAATATTTTGCAGTTTCGTCTCTACGTTAATATACCAATCAGTCAGTTATTCTGCGTCATCATTTTATATATAGGTACCTCTATCTGTAGATAGATAGATAGATTCTTATCTTTAATTTAAATTGTATGTAGGCTTAATTTAGTGACTATTATGATTATGATCCTTGTAGACCAGTTGACCTTGTTCTATACGTAAAAAATAGTCTATATAGACATGGAATATATTATACAGACACATATATCCTGGATCGGGCATTGATCGAGGTTTTTAGAAATTAGAAAGTAATGAGATGATTGGCATACAGGTAGAATGAATCCTAGAATACACACATAGGGAAAGTATTTCATTGCAAATCTCCAGGAGCCCCGTACAGCCTGTAATGATATTTAATAGAGATACAAATGTAGATTTTCGAATAGTGAAAAGATCTGAGATTCTACCTTCTTCCTAGGTTAATACCGTCATGATACAAAGATTATGCTCGTACAATAGCTGCAAAAGGCCGAGCAATAATATGAAAACTTCTTCTGAAGGTCAGCACAATTTTTAAAGCGTTAGAAACGTTTTTAAATGCAATTTTTTCGCGACGGTAGATACATTCCGCTCGTGATGTCGGCAAGATGAATGAACGAAATGAACAATAAGCCGCACATAACGTGGCGGCCTTGTACCGAGGATTCACGCTACATTACTCAAATTGAGAGCGGACATATCATCACGCGATGTGAGGAAATACGGGTGGTAAGAACCACAACGAATACCTAATGGATAAGAGAGATAAATCCCACAACCCCACTAACAATACAGGGTTATTTTGTAACTACTGGCCAAATTTTTACAATATGCACAGTACTTGGAATACAACTACGTCCAAAAGAAATTTATACGTAGTAAAAGAAAAACATAAAATTTCAACTTTCCATACTAAGTCCTATCAGCTGATCGACCAATTTGTATGGGAAGCAACCAAGTTTTTTTCATTTTTTGACATAGATTTTTTTGGAAATCTGCTCAATTTTATCAACCAAATCTGCTGCAAAAATTTGGTCAATGGTTTCAAAATAACCCTGTATAAATGCAAAAGTTGATGATTGTGCGTGAGGTGGATGCTTGTTACTCCATCACTAAAAAATATTGGACGGATTTCGATGAAATTTGGAACAAGGAGAGAATGTAACCTGCTTGCGTGGACATTTCTAAGTAAAAAGTATTCCATGTGCGTTATTTATGTCGCGGGTAAACGCGGGAAAAATGCAGCTAAACCCGCTAATTATTAAAAAAATAAAAAACACGACTGACAACTCACATAGCCTATGTCACTCGGAGGAATGCAAGGAATCTAAAAAAACTTCTCACATCAAAATAAGCAAGACCGTTGATTCATCAATCCTCAGAAATGTCTACTTTTATTATGATAAGCGACAAAATTTTAACAGCAAGCCTGACGTGCTAGTAAGGATATAGAAAAAAGAAATGTTACAATTTGTACCACCCGATTAGTCGAATGCTGTAGAGAAATCCGAGATTAATGTACGATAATGAGTAGCTGAATAACAATGGCATATCTGATCGGCAGCAAGGTTGTGGGAGAACGGCTTCCGATGGTCTATGTGGGGTGTTACGAATCACATGATTACAATAGTCTAGTCATGTTTAAATAGCATTTTTTTAACTACCTCGGTTTCTAGGCTGAATTAAATCTATCCTGAAATATTCTTGGCTTTTTGTAACTGTATATCATCGTTTAAAGTAGAAATGTCAAAGTAGCAACGATGAACAGAAGTGGGATAATAATAACATTAAGTACATCAAGTAACTGATACCGAAAAGAGTAGAAAGAAGAAGAAATAAATAAAAATATCTGATATAATATATTTTGCGGTAGATATAAATTACGTGAAACTTGGGTTTATTCCACATATTGTACGTACATATAATGATGATAATAGCATGGCATACAATAGTGTCAGTTTCCTGAGTTGCGCCTGCACTGTGGTGCAAGGCCGAGTGTCGACGTACCAAGCGTTGGTGATTGCTTCATTTCATTCATGTTCATGTACTACACATGACCTACTTGGAGATTATACGTATATTGGCATATTGTCTCTCACGAGGTAGAAAAGACTCGATTTGGGCTAGGAAAAGGTAATGCATGAAATAGTAACTAGTATTTTGATGACTGCTGCTATTGAAAACATGATACATGCCCATTTTGTTGACTAAAAGTATCAAACATGATCTAAATAAGTCGCTGTCAATACGGAAAGAAAATTTGTTCAGAAGACGTAGGTATGCGTATAAGATAATAAAAGAAGACTTTAAGATTCGGTAGTAATTAAGAATTTAAATTTTTATGTACAGTAGATTAATTGTTTATTTTATAAATTCTTCATCTTATCATTCCATCGTAGGGTAAAAACATTATTTAGCTTTAACTATAATTTATGGTAAATAACGATGAATAATCTAGATTAGATAGAGCCACAGACCACAGATTTTTGGCTTACGATATCCAAGAAATACCAGGACAAGTCAGGCCATGTGGAAAATGAGGTAATCCGGTAATCTGCTGGACAAATGTATGGTGTCGTGTCTGCGAGCTAGGAAATACTTCAGGGGCTTCCCTTGATCTCATTATGTAACTAGAGGCAGGGACACTTTGTATTGTTGTTTTTATTTTTAAAATGTTACTTTTAAACAAGTGTATTGAATTAAATTCTGGAATTTTAATCCATGGATATTTAATTCTCTTCACGGTAATTAATATGACCTTATTCCACGATTTTAAAATGAGTATAGCACAAAAATTATTCTTTCAAAATACCAAATCAGAATATATACTTTCATTAATAGGTATAAAAACAGCAACGTGATTTCGTTGTGTAACAATTTTAAAACCGTCAAAGTACTTACTACTTTATCTAGCATTAGCGAGCGTGGGTTGGCTTATTAATCTAACACAAACTTATCTACCACACCCATTTAAAATTCTATACTAACAAAGGTGCTCCAACATCATATTTAACTGTCAGCCAACTATCGGTCAGAATATTATCAGATTCAGTCATAAGCCACTTCTATTGTAACCAATGGCTTTGAAGAATTTTATACATAAGCGTTAATTTATCGCTAAGCAGATACCTATATAATTGTCAACCCGTTCCTAACGATAAAGTAAATGTATAGACTTAATCATTATGATACTAACTCCGGTTAACAATATAATTAGAACCAAATAAAGTTTGAATGTACTTTTCAATAGGCATTTCATCGTGAAAGTAGCGACTTTCACGATGAAATGCCTATTGAAATGCTATCGCTGAATACTTGCTTAGTTTTTTTATTTAATACCTCGTTTACAGTTATTATTCTATCAAATGGAATATATTAGGAGCATAGGGCAATAAACAGAAGTGGATTCGAATATGACGATGATTTCGAAATAAAAGTGAAGATCCATTTTTTATTAAAAAAAACAGACGTCTAGGGTTGGTATGCCCAGTAAGAGGACGGCATTTCTTTCATGGGCCCTAAATCAATAAGAGCGTTTAGATCGGCACGCTTGATACAGATTGCGCCACTCGGGTTCACACGGGTTCAGAGCGTGCGATAAATCCGGCCTTGGCCCCGGGACCGATATACAATAGATTATGAAACAGTGGGGAAAGTACAAAAACATCCTCAAGTGAAATAGGTTAGTCATAGATGGTAATGAGTTTTCATGACTTAGGAAAGACAATACTGCAAATCATATGCATGTATTTAAACAAAAACGTTACAGTAATAATACTGTGCTGTAAAGTCATAATTTTTTTCTAAAACAATGTAAATTAACTAACAATGATATTTAATAAAATGTGTTAATGTATTTTCAACATTTTAGGGAAAAGACGTGTGAAATGGTATTTGCAGTGAACTTGCATAAACATAAAGATATATCAGATATCTCTAACACCTCTCACCTCACCTCTATAATAACCTCTAATAAAGGCCCATAATTTGGTTAAAACCGAATTTGTCAGTGTCACGTTTGGTCATGATCATTATGTTTATTTACCTTGTCGACTAATTTATTGCTATTTAGGCAATTACAACTTTAATTTATTATTCCACTTTTTTACTAGGCTTTGAGTTGGGGAAATAAATTAACGTAATGATCATAACAATTCATCGGATGTGACATGGTGTAGTAAAATTTGATTTTGCATTTGTCAATGTCAGTAACTAGTGTCTACGTGAAGTATCTTTTGCATATAAATCAAAGGCAAAGAAATAACTTGTCCAGATAGGCTTACTCAGCTGTTGTTTATGTCATGTCAGGATCCGTCTTTTATCTAATCTAGGAGCTTTGCCTTCTGTGGGAAATCAACGAAATATGACATTCAATTAGATTTTGCATTATATGATAGAGCTAAACATATGCAGCTGGATAAATTAAAAAACAAAAAAAGGTGTAGCAGCTATTCAGTAGTCGGCTGAAAAGTATGACGCAATGCAGTTTGTACTGCATGTGATGACGTAAGCCGCCCTACAATACGACTTGGCTCTTTTGTTACTAGAGCCAAAGTTCAATTTGCTTGATTGCTGTTTCAATTTAATGATTGATCTATGTTGTCGGTAGTATGATGAATACCTATATTATGAGTAACATAAGAATAAACCCAATTAATAAATAAGTTAATATTAAACGAATTATTAAGATCGAAACTCTTGAACTGATTTTCTTTTTTTATAAATTCGTTCCTATTATCCTTAACAAATAAATACTTAATCATTATCTGATAAGTAGTCGTCAATAAACCTCATTAGTGACTGGTCTAGAATGTTTGAACATTGGTCCATTGCAATTGGATCATATGAAATCATTTTTGACTTAATTCAGTTGGAATATTATACAGCTCAGCTTAAGATATTAGTCTATATTCAAGTTGCTTTAGCAAAATGAGGACAGTAATTTAAGACAACGACCCAGCAGTAATCGCAGTAATAATATTTCAAGAAACACTTCTGGCTGTGTTTATTCTAAGGTTGTAGCCGTCATTTGTTTTGATTTCGGACGTGCTGATATAAGGTTTGCATGGTCGTCGGTCAGTCAATGGTTCTAAGCTTATTTCCTTATAGCACAAGCCATAAACTCCTAGTACAATTTTTAATTGTACTACACACATGAACAGAATGATGAAGCGGTGGTAGCACAGTGGTAGGGGCGCCCGCCTGTGGATACAAAATCCCAGGTTCGAATCCTGCCCGGGCTACATGAGTTTGTATACCAATCTGACACATGTTAGTTTTCATCGACCACCACTTGCTTCCGGTGAAGGAAAACATCGTGAGGAAACCTGCACTCTGGTTGATGATTATCAGCTAGTGTGTGAAATGGAGAAGGCAATGGAAAACCACTCCATTAACATTGCCAAGAGAGTCGTTGTGTGTGTTTCATTCCATATAATGACCACGACCCTCAGTCATGAGGAAATACGACTAAAGAGAGAGAGAGAACAGAATGATGGTAAATCCCTAACTTCCTCCCAAACCAAGATGCGAGGCCATTTGGACTGGCTAGACCTGGATGAAAAATGTACTAATTTATCTATTTTTCTCCCGCAGCCTGTAAATTCTTCAAAAATCCTAGATGTGTGACATCTACTGACACTTGAAATGTTACATTGATGCAATCGTGCCCCGTTGCCAAGTTGGCAAGTGTGGCAGCATTTTCATCAGTATCTTGACCTATTCGTGTTTATGCCATTATGATTTAATGTGTTCCACTGTACTCTGTTATCGCACGGATTCTCGGAATAATAAAATAATTTATATCATACTGTGGTTGGAGTATCTATAGATAAGAGTTTTAGCACAAATTTTTGAGAAATTTTAAATTGATGATACTAAAACCCGTGCTAAAACCACATTCTACATAAAATAATAAGCATCTTTAAGCAGGTAAATAAATTTTATATAAAATATTCAAAGAGATTAAATATTTTCTTTTAAATGTCATCAAAATTTTTATTCTTTCAACATGTATAAAACTCTGTTACCCAAATATTAGCCTGTATAAATCACTTTTAATACAAAAGCTAATTTTAACGAGGACTAGTCATCATAAATCTTGAGATTAAAAGCTTCGTAGATTTTAGAGATATTAGGAATCCTCATTAAGTTATTCGAGAACAATAAATAAATTTATTTAAATTAATAGCGTCAAGTTTTGGAATAATAATAAACGCCAAACAGCCAGAATAATGGTGATCGTCCATTAGCTCGTCAAAATATTGCTATCACGTTATGAAAATCACATAGGCGTATATGTATGAAAATTACACCACCAGTAACTCCTACTGCGATGAAAGCAGAAATGTGATAGTAAGTTGCTGTAATACTTTTATTTGCAACTAAATAGTTTAAGATTAATTCCCAACACTAATGAAGTAATATGTATACACTAGCTGTCGCCCGCGGCTTCGCCCGCGTGAGTTTCGCTTAGATGAAAAATCTCTCTTGGAGCTTTTCATCAGATGTTCCTAAGCTTCAATTTTTATACGTCAGCAGAAAATGCTCATCAGGTTGAACGATTTTTGCTAAGGCGCCATTTCCATATATGTTATAGTGTAGCTGGTCTCTTGGAGCTTTTCATCAGATGTTCCAGATCTTCAATTTTTATACGTCGGCAGAAAATGCTCATCAGGTTGAACGATTTTTGTTAAGGCACCATTTCCATATTACTTATAGTTTAGCTGTTCCGTTATGGTTCTTCATCAGGTGTTCCAGTTTTCAAAATGAATTATAGCCTATATGTTGCCCAGGCTTAATAGCTATACAACAAAAAAAGTTTCATTCAAATCCGTCCAGTAGTTCTTGCGTGAAACGCGTACATACATACAGACAGACAGACAGACAGACAGACAGACAGACAGACAGACAGACAGACAGACAGACAAGAAATTCCAAAAAATTTTTTTTGCTTTCTATTGTTCGTTTTAGGTCTCCCTCTATCCATTTCAGTCAAAAATATTAAATGTACAGACAAAATATTTTTACTGTTTTATTATATGTATAGATAATGTTGCAAAAAGAAATCTAACTCCTAAGTCCTTCCCAGAGCCTCGAGTCCTATTGTCTGTTGTAAAAAAAAATTAAATGGTAGGACAGCTTTTTAATACAGATAAGATATTTTACAATAACAACCTATCTGTTATTTTTTTAAAGCTCAGCATTTATTACAGCGTCGACGATAGATGGAGCCGAAGCTTTCTGCGACCCTGAACAGGAAGGCTAAGTGTTGGTAAACCATTGGTAAAATCAGAAAAGAAAGGTCATCTTGAAATAATGAGAAGATTGAATTTTGTCTCTATTTAATCATGAATTATTTTTAGTTTACACTTTCTTAGAAAGAATACATAAAAAAAAGAAAATTATGAACTTATAGCCTAACGTCTGCCACGGAAGCTCAAAAACAACTTAAATTCTCAAGGTTATCAACGTTTATATGAAATGAAACGTTATTATTTTCTGTAGATAAACATAAAATTAACAGTGCAAAGTTCACTCAATAATATTATTGAACGGAAGTAATTAAATCTCGCCTTTATCGACGCAATTATCTGCGCAGACGCAGACTGATTACCGATAGATGAGGTCATGAGTCACTGCCTAGTCATTGGCCACATTTTATGTTAATTAAAAACTTGTTCGAAATCCTGTAGCTGCTTGGTTTATAAGAATTAGCCTTTGGTTTTGTCATTCCTTGATAGACAAAAACAAAAACGCTGTTAATTTATCTTCCAATTAGCGTGCGAACGCTTTCATCAGGAATTTAAAAATAGACCATTTAAAGATGGACCAAACAAAACTTTCGCATTTATAACATACGCATGGAAGCATCAATCGTATGGAAGTATTAATAATAGTGAGTACAACGTGTGTAACAAGAGACGACATAATAATAAATAGGAATTAGGAATTACAATACTGTGACTATGGTTTATAAGTCAAGCCCAAAAACTATATTTGGTTTCAATTAACAATTTTTTTATAGATTATGTTTGCACTTTCGGTACAAACAAAGGAATTTGTCTCACCCACATGTGAACAATAAGCATTTGAAATATATGGCATCACTAAGCGCAAGAAAATGGAATGAGGTCAGCGCATTTTCTATACGCATTTCAATAACAATTTTTCTTGGGTGATAATAGGGTTAAAGAGGACAAGGTCAATGTGGACATGTGGATGAAGGCTTTCTGTTAATGTTAAGTTTATCAATAATTTAACAATTATTATCAGTTCAGCTAGATTTTACATGCTCTTCTTTTAAAAATGCACTGGTTACCGAAACTAACCAGACACCACCGGAAACAACTAACCGGAAACCATAGTGACATAGGCTACTTCTGGGTAAGCTCTCTACATGGTAGACCTCATCTCTGTCCTCGGGCAAGATTGTGGTCAAGAGCAAACCCATCTTTAATAATAAAAACACACTGTGTGTTACATAGATTGGATACCTAATATCCTAGGTAATTATGGATATAAATACAAATTCTTTATTGCATAAAGATAAATGATAATGTTGAGGTACCTCCATAAAATGTACAGTCAAACGTCAAAAATGGAGTCATACCTTAAAGATCGTATTGCCTTGCAGGCGCGCAGTCCTTCATTGTGTGCGTAACGTGCATATTACGGACGCATAATTACAATAAGAACATTACTCACACTAAGCTAATTATCATATTACCCACCCAGACCTAGACACAACTCTGCTGCGTGCTCATGCTGCCTACGTGCTGCCATCTATCAAATTCACGGTGGACTAAGTATTAAGAATTATGACACCATCGAGTCTGAGACAGAAGTATAATATACAATACGTATAGTTTATTGTAAAGCAAACTAATAATGGTGAGTATAGCGACACGCAACCAATTGTTAATTTCACCACAAGCTAATGCATCTGCTAGTCTAATCGGTAGTTATTATAGGTCCAAGTTCGAGTCACAGTCCGAAATTTTTATATTATACCCAATTCTTAAGTTTAGAGTAATTTTATATAATGCAAGTAATGTGGTTTATATATATTTGTTATAAAATAAAAATGCACAATAATCATAACAGCTATTTATTCGTGTAATTATATAGGTTTATTATACTTATGTATAATTTATTATTATAAACTTCTGTGCAAATTAAAATTTATATTTTAATCTATTCCCTACCTAATTACAAAATAAAAACCCTAAAATGAACTTAAAAAATAAGCATCTGCAGTAAGCTAAGTATCTGTTTATTTATTTTACTTATTACGAAATTTTACCTTCGCTCTTTGTTAGTAAATATTGAGGTTATAGCTTAAGTATTCGTTTTCTTTACGAAAAGAAGATTGAAACTATACCTCAACATTTAACAATTTATATAGAATATATTTTTTTACGAAACATAACCTCGTATTCTTTATACAAAAACAAGTAATAAGTATAAAAATAATTTAAATAATGTTATACGAGTAATATACGTTAATAAAACCTGATTTGATATTACCTAATAATAGAAAGAAGATAATTGGAATATACCTACTTAATTAATGAACTCACTAATTCATTTTGAACACCAATCACTAACTCACTATTTTGTATAGGTCCCGTTATTGTTTTTCTACACACATTTCAATCACAATAAAGCTGTTCTAAACTTTCATACAGTGAGAAACTGATTCTTCCTTGCTTGCCTCCTATGCACCATCAGGCTCCATAGATTTTCTATGGTGTTGAGGTCAGGAGACTGCGCTGGCCAAGGATGATATTTATTTCGGGAAACGAAATAAATTATCCAGTTTTTGAAGCTTGTAGTGCACGACGAACAGTAGATAAACATCAAATAGATCAGCAAAACGCCTGGTAGGTAAAACCATAGCCTTCATATTCTTCCAACATTATTGTTGCTGCTGCTCAGAGATAATAGTCGGTCTTCTGCTTTGCTGCAAGGCTGCGTCAGCAAATCGCTACGCCCATCGTGTCCTCCACTAAAACAATATTATAATATTTAATTACTTAATATTTTTTATTTAATTTTAAGGCTATCACTTCTGCAAAGCAAAATCATTCATTATATGTCAATACATTAAACATTATATATTATGACTTTATGTTCGATCACAAAACATTACATAATACCTACACATAGTAATTATCAAAGCTATTTATTAATTTAAAAATACTTACTCTATCCAGTTACTTTCATTAGGAATTGAGGTTATTTTGCTGCCACTATTATGCAAAGCAATACTATATGAATTTCGCTTTGTTTCCATAATATTTTTATTGGTCTGCATTGTCAAGTGTTGGTAAGGTATACTCCACAAATAGATAAATAGGTATCACTAGAAAATAAGTGAATTTGTCTTCATCACAGTTTGCAACTAAAACGGTAATAAATATCTGTCTTTTTTTCATTCACCGTCAAATATTCATTTTTATTGCTGCTCCATACGACTGTGGTCGCAACTTCAAAGGAAAAAACTTATTTATGAAACGGGGTAGCGTTTTGATGGCCGATTATTTCCATCTTATTCATACCTGCTGTTCCTCGCATAAGTGCATCACTATCAGTAGTACCTCCGTTTTGACGTTAGTGTCGGACACTTTTTATATGGGAGTCCCGTCTCTTTGGAACTATACGGAAACATCGTAGTCAGTCGACATGACACACATTAGAATTTAAGAAACAACACAAAATCATAAGGTCTTAAGTGCAATCACTTCTTTAATCAATTGGTATGAGAAATTCTGACTGCAGAATTGGATGTAGCTGTACAATATAAAATTCTCAGCAATGTAATCGGAATTATTCATATGCAATAGACAGAAAAAAATATTACCTTCTTGTAACATTAGCGATCTCAGGAAAAGAATCTTGAATAGTCTACTCAGAAACGCCTACAGTACTTAAAAATGTTATAGCAGTATTTTCCCCAGGTTTAAAATTTATTCTTCACTTTCCAGACTAACTTTCATTCTTCGTTGTGTAAACATACTGAAAAATGAAGGATTTTTCTTTCATGTTGTTATTTACTGCATGGTGTTTTAGCAATGTGCACTCATCCTTGAGGTCTAGACCAGAGTAAATTTAGCCATTTTAATGTAAAACTGTATGACAATATTGCTAATGTTGGATATTACTCTCCAGCTCAATGAAGTGCTTAGAAAATTTCAAAGATAACAGTTTCAATGAAATTTAAAAAAGATAATTTAGAAAAAGTTCTCTTGCGTATGATTGATAGACAAACTCAAACTACAAAAACGCTAGGCAGGGTAAGGTATAGCCAATCTGCGCAAAGTATTTAAACGAACAATTAACTACAGGAAACATTAACTTTTATCGCCTTAAGTTAGGAAGCCGAACTGAAATATAAATAAAATTATTTAATAAGATATTTACTGTTACATGTTTAACGTCCATTAACCGTCTTCGTTTTGTTTATGTTACAGAGTGCGTCGAACCAGCGCGCAATGTTGATAAAAATGTAGAGTGCGAGAGAGAATTAACTAGCACAAAAGATAAATCAAGAGGTGCACACTCACCCACACACTTGGATGCATTTTATCTGGTCCTTTTCGAAGTCGCATTAGAATGCTTAAAATACTTCGATTGCCAACCTGTGAGATATGGGGCTGCCGCTATTTTTACTTTTTTAATTTTTGCTTTCGGAACGAAGCTCATGAAGCATAAGTGGAAAGAGATATTACAATTGGGAATCGTTCTCGTGAAATTACTTTGAATTACAATAGGTCTTTAGTATTGAAGCTTGATGGCTATGGCTAATCAATAATTCTCTTATAAATTAATAATGGCTACACACTCCGTTATTTTCAATCAAATTAATTTGTGATTTCCTGTCTTGTTCAAACATTTTTGATGAAGGGTTTCTTCATTAGTCTAAAATAAGGATGTCTCGTAGTTTGTTCCTTTTTCGTAGTCAAAAAACGTTGTCGTCGAAAATAAATCCTAACGACAAAATAATGAGGGACATATTCTGCAACAGGGTATCCTGTTGCAAGATCCTTGGGCGAGACATCGTTGCAAATTTTTCGGTTGGAACAGATAACTTATTCTTAATTGGTTCGAGGAAACTTTTTCGTTTTAGTGTCCTCAAAATTGTTGAGAGGAAGTTGGTATGAATCACTGTCTTATTTTTCACTTTTGGATCAAGTATTTTAATTTGGTCGGTTAGATAAAAGAGTAAGTTTAAATCTTATGTCAGGAACAACATTTTAATAAACTACAACCACACATTGCTTAGCTTTCGATGTGTTAATAAAATAGGAATATTTTCAGGTCATATTACTCCACAACCTACAATGTAGCGTTTACTGCTTCAGGCTAATATGAGTGTATTCATCTTCGTTTTGCTTTATCGCGAACGTTTGACCTCGGGGCTTATTTGACTGAACCTAAACGTAATGAGAAATCTCTAGAACGTTAATGATACACAAACTGCAATAGACGTGTTTTATGTTATGTTAAACTGTTTCCATATGCCGTGTGCCGACGAGGTCAATGCACTTTTGAAGGTTGGGCTATTCACAGACGAAATCATTCCTCGTAATGTATGCAAATTAACTTTTACTTCCTTGACGTTAAACCTATGTCAATCGTGTTGTCTCTATCTAAATCACGCAACCAGGTCGATGCCCCCATTATCACTTTGCACGATAACGTGGAACACGGAAAAAATCCATCCTCGGTACTGATAAAAACTCGTCCAGTTTCAGATGGCCTTCGGTAGTCGACACGGTTTGATTATAAATGAGGTCACGAGGCGGCGACTGAAGTGAATAGCACGGGTCTTTTTTGGTTGGTTACGTGTAAACAGCTCAAATTGCCACAGTAAACAGTGTTCTGTCCTTGGACGCGGATCGTTAGTGCCGAGAGGTCGCGGGAGGTTCCAACAATTCATCTAGTTGTTTATAGCGACGGTAAAATTTGTTTTCATGTCGAAGTCCAGTATATTTATAATAGTGTTTATCTAAAGTTTTTTAGCAACTTCTTTTGAGTATATTCGTGGAGACCCACGTATAACGTTTTGTGTAGAGAATTGGAGACATGTCTTGCATGCTGGACTAGGAATTTTAACAAACCCCTGAACCCTGAACCACAGTAGCTAATCAAAATTGTGGATACAATAATTTTTAACGTCTTTTCTCTGATATAAGAGTTGAATAAGTAAGATTTGCTTATTGACATTATTTTTCAAACCTTTCTTTCAAATCATTCTTCTTATCTTTTACAAAGTTCACTGATAAGTATTTTTAAATCGTTACAAGATAGAAACTAAAGCCTTCATTTAGGCTTTATATAAGGGTCGTAGGGTTTCGTTGTCTTTTAACTAGCACTGGCTGGTTTACCCCATTCATGAGTAACCTCTAAATATTACTTTTTTCGATATCAATCGATTCGTTTGGTAGAGGCTAGTATCTAGAGTCACACTTTACTTCGTGGAAAGCAACTGTCACGTAACCCGTCAATTTGACACTGTCTGTTCTCAAAAAGACAAAGGCTCCACAGAAACTATACCTTAAAATTATCTTATTGTCTCAGTAATGAACGCTTACAACAAGTCAACCAACAATAAGGCTAATACTAAGTCATTGTTCAGAAGGCAGTAGTTTTATTACCGTTGAAGGCTGTAAAACTATTGTACTTCTTTGTGTGGGTCATGTAGGTTGTGCATTCATAGAGTACAACCTCCCTGCTGTTACGTAAGTACCAAGTACTGTTAGTAGGTCGGTTGCAATTATAAATGAAGGGTGCAAGCTTTTCTTTGTGTGTTTGAACAATTACATACAATACTCATGAAATTTCTATAGAATTTGTTTCAATCTTATTAATAAACGTCCATAAGTAGGTCGTAAGATATAAAAAGACAAGGAAAAAGAATGGAAAATTGATTTTAAAAGTTATTTTGGAATGGAATGTAAAATTAATTTGTTCTCTGAAAAATGCCCAAGGCAGGTAATAGAAATTGCTAATTTTATCTTTATTATATTCTATTTTATTGGCAGGAGCCAATAATCCGACCTCCACGGAAAGATTTGGAATCGGAATCCCCAGTCGGAAAAGTTTCAATTAGAGAGAAGTCTATTGTCATTGATAACACTTCTGAATACTACTGGATACAAAATTGGTAATTGAGGTCTAAATCACCACTTACCTATTTTCCCATTAGGACTATACGGCCCGTAGCTACTCGACGACAGCGGCGAGGAGTACCCATTATTCGGCTGCGGCTGCGTCGCTGCCCCGGGCGACGGCGACCCTCCCCCTCCCCCCGCCATCCACTCGCGCACGTGGCCGTTGAGCTGGTGGCCGTTGTGGCTGACGCCTGGTTCGGCTTTGACCTGGTTGGGCAGGCCGCGGTAAGCCACCTCGTGTTTGAGGTCCATGCCGCTGCTACCGCATGCTGCAGTGCCGCCGCCGGCCCCGCCGCCCGCGCTCCACACTTCTGTTGGCAAAAGAAAGATCACCATTAGATCAGTGCTTCAGAAAGTCCCAGTTGCTATTCATTTACATAAGAAGCTTTGGTAATCTGAATAGATAGTGTCTAAAGAACACCAATTCAATGACTTTGACGATATGTTGGAAAAAAAAACCTTGCTTTTCCGTTGAAAATTGAATAGTGGGCGTATGCAAGGACTATTCAACTAGAAACGGTAAACCTATAACTTTATTATGTTCTTCGAATGCTACCGTAACTGTTACAAATTTAGAAAATATTAGTATTGACCATCTGGTATAAATAGTTGTATTTGTCTAGCTAGGTCATTGGAAACATATACAACACACCACCCGTTGCGGTAACTCGGGAACTATGCCAAATGCATATTCTGTGTGGCATTATTAATCAACAAATCGATGTGCTCATTTTGTAATAGGACAGGATAATGTATTACTGACCAATGACCACTAGGCCAATCTGATCTAAAAATATGTTATTTACATAATGCGATCAAGTGTTGATGATCTGAAATGTTATGGGCGGACGATGATGCATCAATCATAAATAGATGTGTTCATGAAAAGCAAGGACAGCGTAGGTACACGTAGACGAAGAAAAATGTTGGTGATAGCTTGATTTGTAAACATCTATTTAAACATGACGCTCAGTTTGTACCGATAAAATAAATATTTACTATAGACGAACAAACATATTTTTTGATGTCTTTTTCAATATTTGATCTGCCATAAGATAGTCGCATAATCCGCATATTTAGCTATACAGGCTATCATAGCTTTTTATGTTTGCTGCTTTATTTCTTCGAATTGCCATGAGTTTCATTTCTTCAACTTACATAACGTTCGTATTTCTAAATGTCACATATCTCTGAATTTAGTGGTCCAAATCCATGTAGCTGTATCTTCAGGTCGTAAAGCTCGCATCTCCTGGATTAACCGAGATCTTATCCGGGATAACTTGAACCCTGCAATGTTAGCAATTGGCTCTGCATTGTTTGTCCCTCGTAAAATAAGATATATTTTAGTGCTATGTCTTTTTGTAAATGTACGGGTACTTGATGTGGCGCCATTTTATTTTATTTATTAGAGGGTTTGGGATTAGGATTACCAATAAATACTATGAGTGTTATCACTACTATATATAAAATGATGCTGTGAATGTCAAGCGGTCTTGGTGTTGGATTTATTGCATCAGGTTCAAATTTCACACAGACTGATCATGCATCTCCAGTTTTGTAGATAAATCTAACTGTAATGTATGGTCATTTTTATCAACCATACTTCAAAAACTACTAGATATATTCTTCAGTAATAAAGTGGTCTGTGTTAAATATATCTGTTTATCCGTTATCCTTTAACGTTCTCTTTTATCTGAATTAATTTAGCATGAATGCAATCTAAAGAATGTTCCAGACCAGACGTTGAAAATGAAAGTGCCGTTTCTAGTTTAACGTTTAAACACGTTATATCAGAACTAGCACTGAATATATTAAAGCTTAGTAATAACTTCATTAAAACATTTCTGAATTAATTAAGTAAACATCAAGTTCTATTAAAAGTTTAATGTACTTACTTGATATTTCTTTTTACTGTGCTGACTACAATGCTTTGTGTTTCACATCTAGATAATCTAATTTGACTTGAAAGCTTTTCAGTTTATAATTTATGCATATTATATATACTAAGCATACTTGAGTTACTTAATAATATAATTGGCGATACTAAGAAACTAGTTACATGTCATATAAATCGTTAATTTTTGGTTAATTTACTTTTAAATTAATTGATTCCGATAGTAACAAGATATACTTATGATATTGAGCTCAGGATAAGTTTAACATATTTTGCAAGACAGTTCTACAACATATATGTGTATGTGCAACTAGGTACAAAATATGCATAGAAATAGATCATGTGTGCTTCGTTCGCGAGTTTTACGGGCTACACAATAAAGTTTGTTACTTTAAATATTTTACGACTTGACATAAAATATAAATATGTAAAACAAGCGATCTCATTCTACTACCGACGGGAATGGCTGAAACGTGTAATTTTATTTTTACGAATAACCTTTTGTGAAACGAAAGTACATACTTTTCAAAGTTTGTCAAAAATTTAAATTTTTTGATAAAATGAGAAACTGGAACAAATACGAGTATGCCACTTTTAAATTAAAAAAGTTAATTAGAAGATTGGAGACAATTTTCGGAAAATATGTAAAATCTGTTAAATTTAAGGGAAAGTATACAATAGAGACAATTTAAAGTTGCTTGATTTTGATCAATTGAGTTGAGATGACTGGACTCCTCAAACGCTTCGCGTTAAAAGGCGTGCAATACTGTAGGTACATACCATATTTTGATTTACAGAAGGTAAAGGTACCACGATTCCGAAGAATAAGTACCGCTGCTACTGCGACTGGGGCTCATACTAAACTTGTCATATCTATTATGTTCATATTCAGAAGTCAATGACCCCTGCCTCACGATACATATAAAAATACAAGTCATCCACGTGGTTTTCTGGTGCGCATGCGCGATGTGATATGCGAGTACGCCGCGGCGGTTGCGCCACGCTCGCGCAGAGAAAGCGCGTGACGTCATGACCTCGACACGCTCACCTACTTGCACGCCGATGCTTGCACCAACCCACTTCAGATACCGGCTCGCCGTGCTTTCCCCGCACTCGTGCCAAACCTCACGGATTGCAATTACGCAGCCTTCCCAGTCTAAGTGGATGCTGCTTTCGCTTTTCTCACAATTAACATGGTTTATTGCAACTGACTCCGGATTAGACTTCATCGATGCTATACAATCTCTCTCGATATTGCAAGTGTGATCAGACACAACGCCAACAATGGCAAACATAAAATTTAATGGTATTGCAATGCTTTAAATTCGGTCGGAGTGTAATTCTCAATATCAGTGGTAGAATCAACCGGAATGTCCCGTCCCGCCACATCGCGCCTCGTAACAACGACGTTCTCTCTTCATCGCACTACCTCCGCCAGACCAAACCGAGGATTCGCTTTTACGATGCAACCAATAAACTTTTATGACTCATTACGATAACGTTAGAATAAAATACGCGAGGGTAATCGAAAGAATGTAAGTGTTCGCTCGTTTTGTTGGAACTTTTGAGTTTTGACTACGTTCTACGTTTCTACTGTTCGATATTTGTTCTCGGTCGTTACTGCAATAGCATTTGTCTGGATTTATCTTTGCTGATAGAAAATTCAGTGAAATAAATCTGTTGCGGTTCGGTGGTTTTAGCGAATAAGCGTATAAGGTATCGTTGCGGTCAATAGATATTCGTTCTGTCCACATAAAATTTGAAAGGGACGTGCTGGCGCCTTGAGAATGTTCCAGAATGCATAGAGCGTCGCCGATGCGGCACTGATGCCAGTTCGGCGCGCCATAACCGTCTCATGTGACCGATGCAGGTTTTGGAGTAATCTATATGCAAAACCCCGATCCTTGGTGCTATAAAAGTATAAAGAACTGTTGATAACGCGGAAGTAGAATTTACGAGTAGAATAACCTCAGTGTCACTATATTTTATGAGGTCTTCCACTCGCGCACTGCTTTGCTGGGTGCTAAATCATGAACTATGATTTAGCCACCACAATATTAGGGTCGCGTGACAGCAAGTTATAGCGACAGAGAAAAAGGCTATACTACACGAGGTTCCTGTTATATAATCTGTGGTATTTCTACCTAAAGCAGAGTAGTTGTGTGGCGTGGAGACTGTCACGTATTTAGATATTGCATGTAATTTACGATATTGCAAGATCGATCACGAACAAATGCTGATTTAGGAAAGCGGGAAGAGTTGTAATAAAATCTTCGTAAAACTAAATCAACGCACTTATTCCAAAATAATAATGATTGACACTCTTGTGAAGTTGTGACATCACTAGCGAACTATCGGCCTTGTAATGTATTTATGTACCTACATCAAGTTACAGACGGGTTGGATAACCGTGCCACACCAACTATTAGTTAGAAGATAATTAGAGAGTTTGATTCGTACGTCTGACGGGCTTCATGCATTATTGAGTGTAAACTGTGTAAAGTATATACTATGGCGTCGTAATAGCAACGTGATTAGGGCATGCAATACCGGAAAGTTATCAATACCGGAACTGATTTTCGGTACTAGAGACCTAATACCGGAATTCCGGTACTGGTTCCGGAATTGGCACAATTTGTTTAATCTCTATAAATTTATACTTATTAGATAACATAGTGTATTTAAATAAAAGAAGAATCGTCTAATCACTACACCGCATACGTGCACACTCGCCATAAGATGTTTAGACGACTGCAAAGTCTGCAAAATTATAGAGTTAACGAGCTCGGTGCGGGCGGGGGAAACAGCGCGGGGACCGGGTAGCAACTAACCAATCAAGTGAAAAACTAAGTACATATTTTTTTATATAAAAATTTCTAAATTACTTCGTGCGTTCATTAGTGGCAATTACATACCGAAATTTGAAGAATCAATTTGTTTAGTAAAATTATATTTACAAACTTTCAATTTATTTAATTCATTTAGTGGAAAATAAAATACTGCAAATAAACATTTATAAAAAAATATTATTATTTCTAATTTTCTTCATTCTTTTGCACGTTGTACAAAAAGTCAGTTTAGTGAAGTTAGTTTCGAATGGTTTTGAATGACAAGCTGACAACTTGACAAAAATTACAAAAACGGATAGCATTTAAAATCTCTGAAATCTCAAAAAAAAAAATCTGCTGTTCCATACAATTTGCAATACCTACTCGCCCAAAATGTATTTAACAGCTGATTTTTTTTTTGAGATTGCAGAGTCGGTCCCATACAAAAAGATGTTCATAATTATGAGTACTTTCACCCCTAGGAAAGTTTTGCATTTAATACAAATAACCCTGTATATATTTATATATTTTTTAATGAACCAGGCACAGTGCGGGCTATCATCCCTACTTGGTTTATACTCCCCCCGCACGCATTAAGCGCTTTTCATCATCTTTCTTAATGCGCACAGCGAAGCGTTAGAACTCCCTGCCTGCGTCTGTGTTCCCGAGCACGGACAACGTACAACCCGACTCTCTTCAAAACCAGAGTGAATAGGCTGCTTCTGGGTAAGCTCGTTACACCATAGACCTCATCTGTATCCTCGGGCAAGATTGTGGTCGAGAGCAAACCCATTCTTAATAATAAAAAAAAAAAAAGAATACCGGTATTACGGTATTTGGCCCTTCAATTCCGGTATTGAAATATCGAAAAAATCTGTCCGAGATACCGGTATTACGATATTCCGGAATTCCGGTATGCATGCCCTAAACGTGATTGCCAGCAAATTGTTGTAGTTCCCACGGGATTCCGCCATGTTTATATTCTGTTGTGGACAGTTTATGTTATGCATTGAGATTTGCTATTGTCTGTTCACGTTCAAGACTTTGAGCTAAAAAGCTGGGCCCTTAGCGGCTTTGCGGCAAAAATTTTGGTTTCAAATGCTTTGACTATTTTGGGTTTTATATTGTGTGGCTTCTTTATTTTGGAATTTTTGGGACATTTTATGCAGTAATTTTGTATACTTTTGAATGGAAATTTCAAAATTTTATTGTGATACTAGCTTTTGCCCTTGGCTTTACCCGCGTGAATTTCGTTTTTCACCTATTTCACCCCCTTAGTAGTGGACATCCAAAATTATTTTCTAAAAAAATGCGAAAGTACGCTATATGTACATTTAAAGGACCTCTCTATAAAATTTAAAGTTTCCGTGTTTTGCGGTTTCATCTCAGCGATGATACAACAATTAGTCAGTCACACTCAGTATTTCAGCTGCATCCATAATGTCATCTAGATAAAATGGCTAAAGTTACTACTACCTTTATTATGAATGCAACGAAATCAACAGGGGATCGCGATTGTTCAGATATCAATAAGAATATTATTATAAATCAGTTGGCGACATTCGCAACTACCAATATGGCGGATGCTCCAGGGAGTGCTTCCATAATGCGATTTCTAGACTAGATCCGAATGTTAAATCCGTTGCTATTCCCAGCAGATGACAGCTCGTGTGTTTACTGCGTCTTACTGAAACGATAGGAAGGGGGAGATGAAAAGATTGGAGGATCCGTGGAGGAAATCACGTAGCTATTTTATCGTCGCAACGTCTTGATGTGCGCTGCAGGGTCCTGTGAAAGGTTTCATGGTCAGACTGAATTTAGATAATCTTGTATAGAAAAAAGATTTCTAAATTTGTCTTCTTTGTATTGTTGTGTTTCTTTTTTAAGAATGATCGATAACATAATGATCACTTGAAGTAGCATGATGGAATAAGAAAAACTAGAATACGTAACGCTTTTTACTGATAAAAATCGTAAATTATGAAATATAAATGACAAAATAGATAATATCAAAAACATTAATATAAGCATCTAATAAATATAAGTCTCACAAAGACGTAGGTATGTATTGCAAATAGTATTACATATACTTTAATCGTATTAATTGCAAGCATTGTAGCCCAAAGATGGTGGTCATGACTTTTTGCTGTTGCGCCATATAAATTGCCCAACAATGTTCTGAAAAGACTCCACAATAACTAATATGGACACAATTTGTTATAAGATGCAGACCTGTTTGATTATGGTTGATACTTCGTGTTGCGAAAGTATGACGGTGAAGCGAGTCTAAGATATGAATCAGAGTGATGTAGTTTGATTAATCATATGGAGAAATTATTTTAGACCATTAATTTTACTTTGGTACTTTTGAACAGGTCACCAAGAATTATTTTGTTACAATAACAAAAAATGTAAGGTAACACTTATTTAAAACAATGTAGCAATGTATTGCAGTAGTTTTAAAATAAAGAAGACTTATAAATATAACTATACATAGACCATTAGTTCTTGGAATAATATACTGAATCCACAATTTCAATATCAAACTTGATAAAATTTGTTTGAACAAAAGAGGATTTTCGAATTTCATTTTTGCTCAAGCGGGAAAACATACTCGTCTCTTCATAAAATCTACGATTCCCAAGACAACAGGAAAATAATATAGAAGTCAATGGCAATTGAGATTCGATATCAAGTATTACTTTATGTATAACTTATTCAACGTCCATTTTTCTGTTTTCAGTTCAGGACATTTAAAATGCTGAGGTAAAAGGAAAAGAGCCATAACCATAAAGTTTTATTATTTATTTTATATTACGTAGATTTTGGAGATCGCATTCAGTCATATTATATCGTCGTGTGTACTTCCTCATGGTCGTTTACGAATCTGTATTAGAGCTATTGAAATATTATATATTACTTTATACTTGTATGAATCATAATATGGTATGGTTACATCGTCAGCTTATATATTTATTCCATTTTTCGTTTATAGGGCAACCTTGTCTAGATTAATACATGTACTGTCAAATATAGCAAAGATAACGTTGCTGTTGTACAAAATCTTAGCCAAAACCACATTTTTTTTAACTAATCGATGTGACAGTAACAAGGATATATTTAGGTCTTATTGGCCAGTTAAAGGTCATAATAATACATTAGAAACAAAACCAAATCGAGCGTTACTCGCATTTCCTTTCAGACTAATGAGATTTTCAGCCATTTGAGTCGTAAAGCGATTTGCACTTGAATCCGGAAGGTTTGGAGAACCTTTAGACGACCCGGGCGTTGCGGTCACCTTGCTCCTCTGTTTGTGTAGCCAACACTTCAGATTGTGTCATTGACACTTAACTCTATGCCGATAAGTAATGTTTATGAAGTAACGTTAAAAAATGAAGAAAGAGGATGACCAGAAAATAGCTAGACTGATGTTGATTAGGATGATGATGGTAGAAGAAAATGGTCATCAATGGGAAGACAGAAAAGAACTAATAAAAGACATATGCATTGAAGTTCGAATTTAAAGTGAGTTAATAAATTATGAAAGTGCACTTTAAGAATTTAAAAATTTCAAAACTACATTCTTGGCGGCTTCTAAACAGGTTTGTTTTTTGATGCATTCAATGTCATACTGTTTAGGCGATATATGTTTAAAAAAGAAACAATGGTTTTGAAGATCAAAATATATTGAATAACATTTACAGGACAACACTGAAAAACAAATAAAGTACCTACCTAATTGACGTGTAATATCAGGAATGATACGTCGCACAAAAGAGTGGATGGCATTGTGCCATACATTTTTGTAATATTTCCATGTCCTCTCAGCCTAGGTACTGTTACAGATTTGCAGCGTAAGGAGTTTGCGTATATAATAATAATAAATACCTAGTTATAAAAGCAGAAAAAAAGAACTGCTGGACTGGACTATACGTGGTACATGTAAAACACGGACGATCAACATAAGTTAGCAATAAATTAGAAATCTTGTTTTATACGATTGCTACGTAGCACGGAGTTTTTTATTTATTGAATTCAGTTCAAAATCTTTTAAAATATACGAATAAACTTAGCATTTGAAATTGGGACGTCTTGTCCTTAAGTACTACAACAATAGTCTAGATAAATATTAAAATAGTCTCCTAGACTGATGTTATCCAAACAAGGACATCTCCTAACCTCGGACCACCCTACGATACTATATCTTGTCTTGGCCTAGGTTAGGCAAGTAAGTACGTCACGCGAACTGACAAAAGATAATATCAGCACTAACTTGTGTGCATAACCAAAGTACAGTGAATATAGGTTCAATAACTTCGAGACTGTCAACCTGTTTTACATTTTTAGGAACACGAAAAAATATTTTCAATTTTCTGAGAATCGCATCTCGTATAATATGAAAACTGTTACACAGAAATTAGTGATCTTAGCTGGTAAAATCTAGTAATGTTAATTAAAAGAGAAGTTGGATTTCTACAAATATAAAATCTCGCAACTGTTGAGTCGATTTCAAGAAACGAAGTTCATAGAAAATAATGTTAGATCTTCAACAACACTTTAGTTTGAAATACAGTCTCCTTGCACAGCTGAACTGGAAACTTCTCTCATAAAGACTGACTACAAATTTGTTCTTGCTCAAGTTGCTCCATTCGCATAATAGTTTTATATTCCTATTTCATGTTCGACTCGATTCATAAATTCATGTGGTATTCAAATCATACGATATTTCAATTTCTACTGTTACCTTTATGACTTGAACGAGCGCTATTGTCTTTTAGTTTTTATTCAAATATGCAAAACGTAGATGTGAACATTATATGTAAGCGACAAGACCTTATATAGATATATCGATATTGATAACTGTTCATCTGAAGTCCTGAACAAACAAAGATTACAGGCTACTTTGAAGTAGTGCCTCTACTTCGGAGTCATCATTTCTTCAGCATTATTTGTATTTAAAATATACTAACATATATTCATAATGATAGTTTAGAAACCTGGACTACTGATATAACTACACAGGATCTATTCATTTATTGACATATCTTCACAGGAATAAAGATGACAAAATAGGACTCACAGGAAATGATTAGTTGAAAATCACAACCGAACAAATACTACTTTGTTTTCATAGCATAGAAAATCTTCTTTTTGGCGTGTCTAATGATATTTATCAGGACTACGGCGCCACTACTAATCAGTACAACATTATCTGTGCTGTTAAGAAGGTCCTTCATTGTAGTAGTACTTGCAGAGTAAAACAATGGTTTGGGAAGTGGCCATACATAGTCAAGCGATAATCTTATTGTTATCAAGAAAGATGATTCCTGTGCTTTGAAATTATTATATAAAACATCATAGAAGTAGGGCTGCGCGCTTTCTACTTTTACGTAAAATATGGTTAACTAGCTTTAGCCAGCGGCTTCGCCCGCGTGAATTTCCCGCGCAAACAGTGCTTTTCCCGGGATGAAAGGTATATATATATTTCTCAATACTTCTAGCTATGTGTACTTATGCGAAATTTTAGGTAGATTGGTTCAGTAGATAACGCGTGAAGAGATAACACACAAAGAAATAAATCAACAAACGAACTTTCGCATTTATAATTTTAGTTAGGATAGGATAGAGGAAAAAAAGCTTTAAAATTCTGATAGTAGATATTAGTTTGGTTTTATATGTATTAACAACCCACTTGGTAGTTAAGAATAAGATTTATAAAATTTCAGTAAGAAAAGTCAGATGGAATAAATTTTGATCGTAATTTTACGACAAGGAAGAAATTATTACCGGCTTAATAATACGGGAAGCACATCCATAACTTCTGCATAACTTATTAGTCATTATAATATTGCTGCAGGGTCCTTTGTACATCTTTTTATGGATACCATAAATACTCGCCCACTACTAGGATTTACAAGTACAGCATATAAATTTAATTGAATAGATTTAACTTGGACTAGGTGTGGGATCCTAGAGCATAAAATGTGTTTTGATGTAGAAGTAGGTGATTCAATACTAGTATAGGTACCATTTGAAATTGCTAGAGCTGGATAGAGTGGAGAGGTAAATGACAAAATAGTGGGGAATTCTATATCATAAAATATAGACATAGAAAAAAAAAAATTCTTTAATACACATATAAACTTGATTGTCAAATGAAGCCCAAAAATGCATGGAAGTAATAAATACTGTTGTACAAAGTATTTATTACTTCCATGCAAAAATGTTCATAATAGTGTGCTCCCCTGTCCTTCACCAACATAGGCAAAAACCATATCTGACATCCCGCTTCCTCAGCTGTCTGTGGCTCAAAATATTTTTTTTTCTAGCTCTATGGTTCTTACTTTATGGTATTGCATTATCTATGTATTTAAATTTTACAGGCCCACTCGACAAAAGATCATCTCCATTACTTACTTTTTTGAAAACAATTTTTTTTTTCGACTTGATGCATGCACCTGCTAGTGGTTTAACGACCCATAAAATATTTAATTTTGTTGCCAATTAACTCTTACTTTGTTTGGTAGGTTATATTGCAAACGGTTATGGCTGTATTTAAAAATTGCCCTGTTAATTTAACATCAATTTAAATTCTATCCAGTCATCTTCAAATATTGCTCACAGTAATTTCCGTACTTGGTGGGCAAATTGTTTGAATGTTCGGCTTGGCATTGGTTTTACTAATTTAATATTAATTGATTACTAAGTAATCTAAATACGATCTTTTAGATCCTAAGATAAATTTATGCTATATATGGAAAATGAAGTGCGCGTGTTTTCTGTAGTGTTTATTTTAGACATCATAATCGTAAATAATTGAAAATTCTGAAAAGAGATAGGTATATTGTTAGAAAACTATCATCTGGACCTAAACATAAAATTGCTAATACATA
The DNA here is from genome assembly GCA_018467065.1 of Ephestia elutella. Lineage (NCBI taxonomy): Eukaryota > Metazoa > Arthropoda > Insecta > Lepidoptera > Pyralidae > Ephestia > Ephestia elutella. The sequence continues at coordinate 6,985,687 of CM031573.1, read as the reverse complement.
TTATTACCCACTATAGGACAGGCGTGTAAAACACGGCCTGCCACCGGTGGACAAACGCACAGCCAGCTCAGTGGTGCGTTATGTAGGAGACTCCGGAGTGGGTCGGTGGGTTCTTGTCGCTCTGTGGAATGTTACATTTGAAGAAAGGGACCAGATATATGTTGTGTTTCAATTCTAACCAAGGGCGCCACCAACTATTAGTTGGAATCAATTAAACAAGTTAATTGTTTATATATCAAGTTAAATATATTAAAAAGAAAATATACATATTTGGTAAACTCACTTTTTAGTAGTTAAATATTCTTATTCCTTAATGCTAATTCTTTCTATAGGAATGTTTTAACAAATCCTTTCTTTTCTCACATGTTTCTTAAAACAAACTAATTAAGACTAAAGTCTAATTATCATAACCTATGAAAACACATGACATAGAAAAATGTCCTTATTCTTAAAGTTGGTTATAAGACCTACCTTTTAACAAAGGTTGAGAGCGTCCTCTCTATGTGATAAAACTAGGAACAAATCATATTAGGCGAAGTCTCTGCCTTAAAATAAATTCTAAAGTTTAAGTTCTAGTTATAAAATGGATGTTACTTGGTAAATCCCATTTAGGTCCTTTCCTTTCCTTCCAATAAACTGTATCACCTCGCCATTCCCAGTAATGTAGGAACAGCTGGGGGTCCTGGGTTGTTGATTTGGAGACACCTGGCCATGCGGTCTTATATCAGATGGTGGTCGGCAATCCTCTTTGCTTACATGAAGTGTTATTGTTTTACTGGGATAAATAGGGGTTATTTATCCAAAGAAGGAGATTACCCTTAGGATCAGGGTCATTGTAACCAGTATGTACAACGAAAAGAAAGAAAAATATAAGTGGGAACCCATTCTGAAGTAGTCATGTTACGACATCAAATCACGTGCCAAAGCACAAGAAAAAAATAGTTTAAACGAGTAAACTAATAAAGTATAACACGTGGAACGTGGAATATTGAAAAATAAAGCGTAAACTAACAACTTAAAACCTAAGCTTAGCAGCGGCGTATTCTGAAACAACAGAGAACACTATTAACATCGTGTCGACAATATTCATATAAAAGACCAGCAGAACGCCATGAGAGATGGACTCACCGGGCCGCTGCATCTTATTTTCCACTTATGGAGGCTTTAAAAAGCGAGGCGTCCAGCCATGGAGCGCCTTGGAACCAAGATCAATCATCTTGAACGAGGTAATCTCCACGTCAGCCTAGTGTCGACACAGAAATCAGAGACAAACATATATTCCGACCAGAGACAAAATTATAGGAGTGCGACATTCATCTCGAAGAAAAAAATATAGTTAATCTAATAAAATCCTTGTTTAAATTATTATTCTATAAATTTTGACCAATTACCTATATTATTTACAAATATAAGTAAATAAAAAAACATTCTACCAACGCGTCCATCGCAACACACCACCTATGTATAGGGACCATTTCCAAACGTCTTCGTCAAATGTCACTGTCAAACGTCACTGTCAAACATCCAAGGTGACAGGTTGACGTTACGGAAACAAACAGATGTGTTTGTTTTGGAAGACGATTAATGACCAAAAGCGTTAAAATAATAGCTAAATAAACAATTATGTGTAATGAATGTGCGAATCAACAGACGTAAGTGCAGTATATGTGAAATTTAACACGGTTGCGTATAATACACGCAACATACCCCTTGGCAAGAGCGAAGAAGGGTGAGGTACGAGGCACTATTCGCGAAACAAAAACAAAAATACTCCGAGACAAGGTCGACCAACGAATGACAACGACCCCATCGGCAAACAATTCTATTCTAATATCTTAATGGATATAAAAGCATGCAAAATTAAACAATGAGCAACAGAGTTACCAATGACATCTGAGTCTCAGTGGAATTCTATTATATAACTAACGTAGTTTACAATTAAACGTATGTATCTTAGCCTATTCTGTTTTCTTTTCTTTATTCCCCTCTTCAGCCCTATGACCTAAATCTTGGGATCAGCTTAATGCCACTGGAGAGGAGATACAAGGATATCCATCCTTCCTATCTACTATGATTCTTCAGTGTTCAATGACCTATAAAATGTGTCATTTATGTGTATGTGAGTGCACTTTACAGTGACAACTCTTCTTATATTCTAGCATGTGAGTGTATCCTAAAATAACAACTCTTCTTAAATTCTGTGAGTGTATCCTAAAATAACAACTCTTCTTAGATTCTGTGAGTGTACTATAAACAGTAACAACTCATGGTGGCACTTACAGTACCTTCTGCAGTTGCAGAAAATTCTCTTTTTCTTACAGCTTGTGCGACACATAACTGTTAATGGAAATACATAACGTGAGAAACGTTTATAACTCATTTGAGTGTTGAAAGGATATTATCCTAAACTAAATCTTAACTAATTGTAGGACAGAATACAAAATGACAGCGAGTGCTTTATCTTCTTTCTCAATTACTTACATAAAATAAATAGCCAAAACGATATGATCTACCTGCGGGTTAAACAAAAATTTAGTTCACAGACGCACTACCTTTCACATTCTCCTTCAGGCTTATCTATCATACCATAGTCTAACATTCATCGTCTCACTCACCCTTTCTCATTCTATTACACTCGGTTCTCACTTTCTATTCTACGCCTACCGTATAGCTAGGTACTTATGAACTATGTTTAGGAACTGACATGTATAATGTCTTTTATGTGTGTTAAACCTATCTTTTTACCATTTATGGCACGTAAGCGATAAGTAAGATCACCTACTTTCTCTTCTACCACACATTTAATGTTCCTAGGGGCTAACTTACTAGCAAAGTTATCACTTGCCTTGGATAAGACGTAGTCCCTTTTCCAAACTACTTGGCCTACCTTAAGACCTAGATTTCTTTTTCTTTTGTCATAAGACTTCTTGCCTTTCGCATAGGCGTTTCTTAAGTGTTCCTTAACTTTAAGGAAAATAGTTTGCAGCTCTTTCAAAGAGTCAGCATATTCTTTACGTTCTGGAAATATCAGTTCTTGTTAATTCTTAACTCTTCTAGTTTTTCTAAGAAAGCGTGCAAATTTAATTTGCTATCTCTACCTGAGAACTTAACATTCCACTTTGAGACACTACGAGATGGATCAATGGTAACCTGCAGCTCACCTGACCGTTAGGGTGTCCCAAAAAAATCGAAGTATTTTTTTTCCAACGCATACCCTCTTATTATGTTTGAATGGTGCCCAAAAACTTGTAAACTAAATTTTACGTACTTAGAACGATAGGAACCCGTGCCGACTTGCATCGACACTTGTTCGTTCTTGTTCATTACGGCGGCGGCGCGCCGTAGTGACTTGTTGGAGTGCTTGCAATTGCTTACTCGTTTGTTTTATTATTCAACGCATTATTTTCGTTCAGTCAAGATGTCAGTAGAATTACGCAGTTTTAAAAAAGGAATATTTTTAATAGGGGATGTAAAACATCAAATAACTGGCATCAAATAAGCGAACAAGCACAAGCAGTTTGGAATGCGGTTACAGACTGGAATCTCGAAGATAAAGTGCAAATTCTTTGTTGCGATACAACAACTGCATCAAATACTGGTCGCCTTAATGGTGCTTGTGTGCTTCTCGAACAAAAATTTAATAGAGAAATGCTTATTTTTGCTTGCCGCCATCACATTTATGAATTGGTATTGAAAGGAGTATTTGAAGCGAAAATTATTCAAGTGACTAATAATCCCGACATTCCTTTATTCAAGAAGTTCCATGAAGCATGGAAAAATATTGATCCCGAGAAAATACAGATCCCTAAAGAAATTTTGTCACGTTTAAATGTTACACAAACTGAGAATCTACAGGAATTTTACCGATCTGAATTAACCAAGGAAATTATTAGAGATGACTATCGAGAATTGATTGAACTTTCTATCATATATCTTGGTGGGGATACAGCAAGGAAATTTAAAATTCGCCCCCCAGGTGCTATGCACCAAGCGCGATGGATGGCAAGAGCAATTTATTCACTTAAAATTTCATTACTTAGCTCTCAATTTAAGATTCCCAACAAAGACAGATCGGCCTTATTAGACATCTGTGTATTTATTGTTACATCTTATGTCAAGCCTTGGCTGCAATGTATTTTGGCGGTCAAAGCACCTTACCAGGACTTGTGTTTCTTGAAAACCATGAAATCTTACGAAACAGTTGACAAAATCATCTCACAGGCGGCTTTACAAAAATTTTGTCAACATTTGTGGTACTTAATCGATGAAGTGGCTGTTTTGTCTCTGTTTGATGACGATGTAACTGAAGAAACTAAATTAAAAATAGTGCAAAACTTATCAAAAGAAAATCTATCAGCTCACAGTAAACGATACATACCCTCCAAAGAAGATCTTTGTGGTTCACTTTACGAGAAAAACATTGAGGACTTTGTTTCCACCAAAAGTAAGGCTTTGTTTCATCGCTTGAAAATAGACGACAGTTTTCTCAACGAATGTCCAAATACTTGGTATAATAATGCTGCCTATCAACAAGCAAAGAAACAGATAATGACACTGAGAGCCGTGAATGATACAGCCGAGAGGGCAGTTAAGTTGATGCAAGATTTTCATGGGAAAATAACCGTCGAAGAAGAGCAGAAACAGTTTTTACTCCGTTGCGTTCAGGAACACAGGCAGATATATCCTGATTGTAAAAAGAAAACTTTGAAAAAGAAATTTCAAAAATAACGTTGTTTTATATTGAATATATGCGTAATAAAATAAACACAAAAAGACTGTTTTATTTAGTAAATAAAAATTAAGTTCTAAAATTTTCCCTATATTTTTCATACAAATTCTGTTTTAAAAGTTTGACACCAAGTCGGCACCGGTTACCCTTTTCCGATGCCTATATTTTTTTTTATTTTAGCTATTTGGATCAATTAGAAAAAATATAAAGGGTATGCATACCAAAAATCGAAAAAAAAAATTTCGCCCTTATATGCTGGGACACCCTACTGACCGTATTGCCGATGCAGCCGCTATCACCGCTGGTGAAGAAGTAGAGGGGTTGCTAACAACCGGAGGACTGACTGGAGTCACACCGCTGGATGTACCACTATGCAAATCATTGAAGCAAAATCCCACTTCACCTGTAATATCAACATTCGAAAGTTTAAATGCGTTCTCAAATTCTTGTTTTAAAAGGGAAATTCTTCCTAAAATAGACTCATCTTCTGAGACTAAACGACATACCCTATGCTGTATATGGGTTAATCGTAAAATAATTCTATCATGACCCGTAGGTGTCAATGATTCTGAAGAAATAAGTTGGACGATGTCACTAATCTTATTTTCACAAATTTCTAATTCTGATTCTATTTCTAATGTAGCAGGATCAATTGTCACTGCTAGACGATTCGATTTAGTCAACGAGGCAAGCTTGGCTCGCATCTCATCAACTGTTCTTATATTCTTGTGTCCTCGGATGAGAAGTTCATATCTCAGCTCATCGCTGAGGAGATGATAAAAGTTCATCCTTAACGAAGCCATTTCTAAAGGATTATCTCCCTACCTTTAAATTAATTCTGAAATATAGATAACAACAACAACACTAACCTCAAACTTCAAAATACCAAGCGATGAAGTTAACAGAAGAACTGATGTCACATCACTCGGCCACACGTTGGGTACGCCAAAACTATTACAGGCGTGTAAAACACGGCCTGCCACCGGTGGACAAACGCACAGCCAGCTCAGTGGTGCGTTATGTAGGAGACTCCGGAGTGGGTCGGTGGGTTCTTGTCGCTCTGTGGAATGTTACATTTGAAGAAAGGGACCAGATATATGTTGTGTTTCAATTCTAAACCAGGGCGCCACCAACTATTAGTTGAAATCAATTAAACAAGTTAATTGTTTATATATCAAGTTAAATATATTAAAAAGAAAATATACATATTTGGTAAACTCACTTTTTAGTAGTTAAATATTCTTATTCCTTAATGCTAATTCTTTCTATAGGAATGTTTTAACAAATCCTTTCTTTTCTCACATGTTTCTTAAAACAAACTAATTAAGACTAAAGTCTAATTATCATAACCTATGAAAACACATGACATAGAAAAATGTCCTTATTCTTAAAGTTGGTTATAAGACCTACCTTTTAACAAAGGTTGAGAGCGTCCTCTCTATGTGATAAAACTAGGAACAAATCATATTAGGCGAAGTCTCTGCCTTAAAATAAATTCTAAAGTTTAAGTTCTAGTTATAAAATGGATGTTACTTGGTAAATCCCATTTAGGTCCTTTCCTTTCCTTCCAATAAACTGTATCACCTCGCCATTCCCAGTAATGTAGGAACAGCTGGGGGTCCTGGGTTGTTGATTTGGAGACACCTGGCCATGCGGTCTTATATCAGATGGTGGTCGGCAATCCTCTTTGCTTACATGAAGTGTTATTGTTTTACTGGGATAAATAGGGGTTATTTATCCAAAGAAGGAGATTACCCTTAGGATCAGGGTCATTGTAACCAGTATGTACAACGAAAAAGAAAAGAAAAATATAAGTGGGAACCCATTCTGAAGTAGTCATGTTACGACATCAAATCACGTGCCAAAGCACAAGAAAAACATAGTTTAAACGAGTAAACTAATAAAGTATAACACGTGGAACGTGGAATATTGAAAAATAAAGCGTAAACTAACAACTTAAAACCTAAGCTTAGCAGCGGCGTATTCTGAAACAACAGAGAACACTATTAACATCGTGTCGACAATATTCATATAAAAGACCAGCAGAACGCCAGGGAGATGGACTCACCGGGCCGCTGCATCTTATTTTCCACTTATGGAGGCTTTAAAAAGCGAGGCGTCCAGCCATGGAGCGCCTTGGAACCAAGATCAATCATCTTGAACGAGGTAATCTCCACGTCAGCCTAGTGTCGACACGAAATCAGAGACAAACATATATTCCGACCAGAGACAAAATTATGGGAGTGCGACATTCATCTCGAAGAAAAAAATATAGTTAATCTAATAAAATCCTTGTTTAAATTATTATTCTATAAATTTTGACCAATTACCTATATTATTTACAAATATAAGTAAATAAAAAAACATTCTACCAACGCGTCCATCGCAACACACCACCTATGTATAGGGACCATTTCCAAACGTCTTCGTCAAATGTCACTGTCAAACGTCACTGTCAAACATCCAAGGTGACAGGTTGACGTTACGGAAACAAACAGATGTGTTTGTTTTGGAAGACGATTAATGACCAAAAGCGTTAAAATAATAGCTAAATAAACAATTATGTGTAATGAATGTGCGAATCAACAGACGTAAGTGCAGTATATGTGAAATTTAACACGGTTGCGTATAATACACGCAACAATATATGAAAAATCATAAAATCCCATGTCGCAAAGGTCATGAACATTTCATATACGAAACGACAAAGTTATTTATTATTTTATCGTCACTATTAGTTGATAAAAGCCTATGAAGCAATAATAGGAAAGCTATAAAGGAAAAGTTCTGATTTCCGACGATATTGTTATCGAAGAAATGAAATATTGCGAGTAAATATTACTTTCTTTGTAGTTAATAAAATAGTAAATAACACATAAATTATGCAATCAAAGCCAGAGACAATGGGATGCCAATAAACAATGAAAGATTTTTAATTTCTATCAATAATCCCATAATGTACTGATGTGTTAAGTTAAGACAGCTAGTACTTTATAAAATGTACCTTTTTTACTTAGCCCTGTCCTATTTTCATATATTTTAAGTTAACAAGTAGCATGAGAGAGACCTCGCCTCATTCACGCTCCAGGCCTAAGGTCTAGCCCTCGCACGTGCCTTGTGATCAGATTTAGTTACACGTATCTGAATGGAATCTCGGTCATTTGAACTAATGAGTATTTTTATCATTGTTTCATGATTAAAAAGGTTTAGCTCTGGGTTTCAATTATTAGAGGTTTTTTGGCAAACTGCAACTCTCGTTTTTTTGCCCCAATAGTCTAAAAACAACTACTTGGGCCTTGGGGTTCCTCTAGAGGATTTAAACATTTTCTAGGTTCGGCTAAATGTAATCTTTATGTTCATAAATAGCTCAAATCTTCGTCAGAACTACTAATGTCGTACGTCCCGGTCACCGGTCGCTATTTGGATGTAGTTATAATAAGCCAATAAGGCGTGACATTGGCCTGGCCATGTCGATGACATTAGGTGGGCTTAAAGGTAGAAACACAGTTTCCGGAGAGTCTGGATCGATTGAAACTGTAATCAGGGCAGGGTGCAGTAAATCAGGGAAGATAGAAAATACAAACAGTATAAAAACACCAAAAGGAGTGCAGGAAAAAAAGGTGCCATTACTGGTTAAGGAACTTGTGCGATTATTCCACCTCGATGTTTCCTGCAGCGAGCGGCCTCAAAAGTGAAGATCGCCATGATGCTGTCCAACCTCCGATAGGAGAGGAATACGAAGAGGACGAAGAAAAAATTCCGATTTGATGACATGAAAATATGAGTGAAACCTTTGCACTTTGTCTTGCCTACTTACTTGATGTGCTTGCTTTACAAAGAGCATGTAACTTTGACTTTGGAAAAGTATTTATTTAATGAGCCTGAGGGCTGCCTTAAAACTTCTAGGCAAGTACTGAGTCTAGATAGAATTCTAGGGCCTATTTCATAATAAAATCCAGCCTTACTGCGGCGCGGGGTACAGTGTTATGTCTGCCAGTCTGTCGCTATCGATCCGGCGCCCTCGTTTTGAGCCGACTGCGCCCACAAGGTTATAGAGGTAATTCCAACTGGAACGGCCAATTTTAATGGCTATTTACTTCTTATGTGCCTCATCTCTCCCTCCTCGTAATTCGACGCCTTTACTTTCGGTAAGTCTTTGTATCTATTTGTGCTCGACCTCTTTTCTCTAGGAAAGCTTAGGTGTCTTTATAGCGGATACTTCTTATCTCTTTCCATCGCGTCTACTTCGGTAATGTGTGCTGTAGGGTAAGCCTTGTCGCTTATTGCAACATTTATATTTCATGGATTTACAGAATGGATTACAAGGCCCGAACTAGTTTACTAAATTATTAGGATAGGCATTATCACTTTCTTCCACTGGATATCACTTAGTTTCTTAGTGGAATAGCCAACGCCTTGGACTGCCCAAAGCTTCTCCCCAAAGTTGTATACTCTTGTAAAAATTTCTTCAAAATCTGTCTAGTATAGAAAATAATATTCACTGAGAGAAAATAAAGAGCCAAGCCAATATTGATAAAAAGTTAGATATTAAATTAAAGTACAAAGTCACTTCCAAGACAACCAGATCCACGGCTGACGCATTACGTACTCGTGGCAAGCTAGCCTACTGCAATTCTACGACGTTTATGTTATTATACCTATTTAGTGTATATTGTTGGGGTGATTTCAATTTACGTGTTAATTTTTCAGAAATATCGTCATTTCAGGTAGAGAAAGTCCACTGCAGGAGATAAATTGGATGGTACCCCATAAATTCGCCAATAAAAAATCAAATTACATTAAGTCTTTTTTTTACAAAACAACTAAATAGATGAGTACCTTGTGAGATGTTGACTTATTTTGTGAGTGAAAATACCTACGGTTTTATTTATTTATTTTTTTTATTTTATTTGGGACAATAAACAACAGTACAATGTAACTTAATCTAGTTTACAATTTTACATAAAGATATTTTTTAATTGTACGTCTACAACACTGTCCACAGATTTAATACAAGAAAGTGTCTGTGAGGACTTACAAAAAATAAAATATTGTGCAATCAACATTAGTTCCTTCCTACTTATATCAAGACATTGCGTAATTATTTATTTTATTGTAGAAAGATGAGGGTACATTATCTAATCATGTGACCCTTCATCATTACTAAGCTTAGCACGAAGCTCCGCTTTATACCTAGAAACTGATAAATTAAAAATGTCTATATCTTCAAAGTGCTTGTTAAATAAATCAACTAGCCTATAAAGCGGAGATCTCCTGCCAGCGTTAGTACGACAGAAATTTGTTGCAAATAGTTGATAAGCTCTTTTCAAACGCCTGTGATGTACTCTGGGAATACTGTAACAAATTTTGCTGGTAAGATAGTTACAATCAAATTTACAATTTATAACTGAGTACAGAACTATCATCTGCAGTAGTAGTCGCCTTTTATTTAATGTGTGCATCTCATATTTACGAAGAAGTTGTTCGTATGACAAACCGAAACCAAAACATCTGTAATTTACAGAAAGGAGGAATTTTCGCTGTACCCTTTCTATAGCAGTATTATATTTCTCATAAAGTCTAAAGGTTTTAGTCGATGGTTAGGACATTTTCAGTCTATTACATAAATTAAAAAAAGTCATAAATTACATTCAATTCATGAAATAAATAAAATTTAAATAACATTAAACATTTAAATTTAAATTTTAAATTCATCATATTTTTCTTTTTTTAGTTAGTTTTAGTTTATTTTTAATTAGTTAGTTTTAGTTTTTAATTTTCATTGTCATTAGTCTAAATTCTTTAATAGACATATAAACTTTTTTTACGATATAGTGAATACAAAAACTATTACTCTGTAACAAAAAAAAAAATTCATGAAATCAGAATTGTTTATTTGTGACCGAATCACGGATGACTAGATAGGAAATTATAAATTTGTGTGGGATTATTTCCGTTCTCGATTCGGATATGAATATGAGCACAGTTTCAGTAAATATTTGTGCAATACATTCCAGAATTGAATGAAATTTTACTTTGAGGTTACTCAATACTAAATATTTTATTGCATCCATAAAGTTGATTGTCTATATTGGGGATCTATAAAATAAAGTGAAAGCTACTTCTTTTTCTTGTACTATTGTTTTTATATCCATGAGTAGCTATCTCTTAGATTTATAAAAATAGAAATAAGCCACAAAATACGTAATCTTTTCGAGGAAAAAATATTCATCGGAAATTCGAGGAAAACTGCAAACAAGAAGACTTCAAGTTGAGGAGTTTGCGAGTCTTCAAGATTTCGATTTCGTTCGGTATTCTGAAGAGGGATCCAATTTCCCCGGCAAACTTGTTTGTACTCACACAATTTCTTACAACAGTATGATGTTTTGTTAAAAAATTTTGGCTATAAATAAATTTGAGAAGCAATATAAATCGATAAAAATTAAATTATTATTTGTCAGTTGCCGATTTCAAAATTTTTACAATATGCTAATTTAAGGTACCAAATTGGATACCAAACTTGATGATGTACTTCAATCCCCCATTACTAATTACCACATTGCAAGTATTCAAACTTTATTTCAAAACAACATAAATTAATAAACTATCTAAAATAACGAGCATTATTACTCGAACGTATAAATTTGCAATGCCGCGATATAAAATATATGCAATTATTGTAATAAAAGAGACATTCAAGCGAAAAATTTCTAGTTTACATTCTGTTTGACTGGCGTCGCTGCTAAAGTCTATAATCATTTACATACATTTCACAAAAGAAGCTCTATGCAAGTTGCACAACTGAGCACTCTCTCACGCTCGTGTATCGAATGCACAAAGCCAATTTTCCACAAGAGTAAAAACAACACAAATTCAATTAAGGAAATGGTCTGTTTTGCAAAACGCGAGGGAGAATTTATATGTTGAATGCAAATAATGGTGCTGAGTAATAATCTACACATGGGACGTTCCTTGTAAGGAACAAAATAAATTGAGTTACCTGGAGTAGGTACTATCTTTTAACTTTTTTCCAAAAAATATACACACAGTGTAACATAATATAACGCCTATAATGTTCCACTGTGCGTATTTTTTATGTATGTACACGGATTTCTCCGCCAATCGTGGTTTTATTCGCGGTGATCTCATTGTTACTACGTCAGGATTTTGATGTTTTTTAGGGTACTTATCAGCTTTCTCCTAATAATATAATTTTAGCATCGAATTTGATCGATTTTGGTAGGTACTGAAGTCGGTTAAATTGTTTTGGATTTTTTTTTTATTGAAATTGACTGGGCGTGTAATTTAGTTGGTAAACTCTATGTCAGTCTTTTTATGTTATATTGTTTTTATTGTTTTGACTTATAGCCTGACCAGGAATATAAAAACCCTGAATTAGAGGCAGCACTTATGCGTTTTATATTGCAACATTATTGAAAGCAGTAGCGGATAAAATAGTGGGAGCACGGGGGTATGTGCCCCTCCCCTACCCCAACTGCTATTTTGTGTACATACTGTGGAGCATAGATTACTATTGTATAAAGTATACTGTGAAGGCAGCTTCCATAACAGTACATATCAAATTAAGATTTTTTGTTAAGAGTTGTTTAAAATAACAGGATTTATAATCGGGCCGAAACCTAAACTCCCGTATGACGTATGTCAGTTTGACAATAATAGTGATGTACCTAAACACGAGTCGCGACGATTATTTGATTTTACGCTACTCTTAACAAATCCAAATAAAGTAATTATTTTTATTAATCAGAAGTCTGAACCATCAAAGTAGCTGTCATAGTCACTAACATTGTGCGCAGAGAATCCGGACAAACGAAGCGGCGGGAAGAATTCTGTACCGGAACTTCACCGGGAAAAAACCACCGGTAAAAATAAGTACCGGGAAAAAATCTCCACGCGACACCACGCTTGTCCGACTAGAATCTAACCTAACCTATACGCAGTCTGCTACCACCGTAGCTTATATAGGGAGCTACGGGGCCCTATATACTAACCTAATTTAATAACTACAATTCAAACCACTTACCAAACTGAATCTTCTTAATCTTCGGATCCAACTTCGAGTGTCTTCGGAAGAGGAGGGGGTTGTTCCCTAAATCACCCAACCTACCCCATGAGATCTCAATCCCCAGAAAAAATACCTGATCCGTCTAGCAGTTCCACTCGGCAACAGATTTCGGCGTCCCCAGGCAGCCACGTTTCGCATCTCACAAGAAACAGTCAAAGTAAAAGGTTTCACAAACACAAATGTTCAATAGTTATTTAACAAACAGGAAATTCACAAATATAACTCAAACTAGTTAACAAGCAAAAGACGCGAGACCTCTCCGCGTATTAAAATCAAACCGATATGTCAGGACAAATGGCGGCCGTCCGCCATGCCATTCACGCGAGCAATTTCATGCGGCGCGGCCTCCCCGCGCGATGTCCAAACAATACTGAATTCAAAATGGTCGCTCGCGACTGCCGACGCCGGCCGAGCGGGCGACGACGCTACTAATATGAAACTACCGCACGCGCTAGAATATTACGGCGGCGAACGGACAAAACAACATAGATTTTAATACAAACATCCCCCCGTCCCGGTCTGAGAAGCAGACCGCTAGCTTACTCTACGGGAAGGCGGGCGAGAGAGGTCACAGCTCTCCTCAAAATCGAACCGTCGACCAACACCTCAGCCACACGCGGAGTGCCATCTCCGCCAAGAATCAAACGTAATATGCGAGCTCGTCGCCAAAGCAATGAGGGCAAATTTGCCTCTTTTAACAATACTAAATCACCCGCCCTGGGAGGCTCAGTCCTGTCTGTCCACTTCACTCTTTGCTGCAGCAAATGCAAATATTCAAGCGACCAGCGACGCCAAAAGTCCTGGCTCATTTGCTGCAACATTTGAAAACGCGACAACCGAGATACGCGTTCATCCTTCCACGGGTATTCGGGCAGGGCATTCAACGGCCCTCCCACCAAAAAATGACCAGGGGTGAGAGCTTCCAAGTCATTTGGATCTGGAGATAGCGGACAGAGAGGACGAGAGTTGAGGACCGCCTCAACTTTACAAAACACTGTGGCCAGCTCTTCAAAAGTTAGAGCCGTTTCTCCTGATAATGCGGCGGAGGTGGGTCTTTGCGGATTTCACAGCCGCTTCAAAAATCCCCTCCCCAATGGGGGCAACTTGGGGGACTAAACTTCCAGGTTATTCCCCTTTGGGCAGCAATTTGACTTAAACTAGTACAATTTTTATCAATAAACACAGAAACATCCTTAAGATAATTTACAGTTCCTTTATAGTTTGTGCCATTGTCAGACCTAATAAGGAAGGTAGACCTCGACGCGAAACAAAGCGATCCAACGCGGCGACGAAGGCCTCCGTAGTCAGAGCCGATACCACCTCCAAATGGACAGCCTTGGTGGCCAAACAAACAAATACACACAAATAGCCCTTCACAATACGGGCATTACGAAAGGGAGAAGCCTTGATCGAAAAGGGACCGGCAAAATCGGTTCCAACGCCGTCAAACGGTCTCGAAGGTCGGATTCGATCAGCGGGCAAATCACCCATCTGTGGTTGCATCGTGGATGCCTTCAACCTATAACATGCAATACATCGAAACAGGACACTACGGATTGCTCTTCGGGCAGACAAAATCCAAAATTCGCGTTGCAAAATAGCCAACAAAGCATTGCACCCAGCATGGGCGTTACGAATGTGTCGATCAGACACCAAAAGCTGCACCAAGGGTCCGCCCTTGGGCACCAACAGAGGATGGCGAGTCTCATATGGAAGATCCGCCTTCCGGATGTGCAGGGTTCAAACGAGCGACCGCGCCCTTCAACTTAGCGCGTCCGTCGCGCAAAATACGAAGCTCTGACTCAAACCGTCCGGTCTGCACGACACGGACCCAATGCAACAATGCGCTCCGGCGCTCTTCTGCACCTGCAATCGGCTCCAACTGCTTTGCCTGTGGGTTTCTACAATTATGTATGAAACGCTTAATCCAACTGGTAACACCCAGAAGCTTATCCAAGCTGCTATACCGAGCAAGTAGCCAATCCGGCTCCGACGTCGTCTCAGCGACTACAGCATGTACACGGAGCCCGGTCAAACTCAAAGAAGTAACATCTGTCTGACAGACAGGCCAAGAAGTTTCTGATCCCATCAGCCACTCTGGACCCCACCAGAGCGGGTGTGACACCAATTCTGGTGCCGTACAACCTCGGGAAGCACAGTCCACTGGGTTAAGCTCTCCCGGCACATGTCTCCATGTTATATCAATTCCAATATTTTGAATTTGGGAAACCCTGTTTCCAACAAAAACCTCCAAGGTATGTGGGGCCGCGCGCAACCATGCAAGCGCGACCTGGCTATCCGACCAGGCGAAGATGTCCCGTATCTCGACCGTGGCCGCCAGCTCACATGCAACGTGATGCAACAATTTAGAGAGAAGGTGAGCTCCACTCAACTCAAGCTTGGGAATAGTCAGCCTAGTCCTGATGGGGGCGACCTTGCTCTTCCCTAACAAAAGCGAGACATTGACCCGGCCATCGGCGTCAGCTGTCCGCATATAGACTGACGCGGCGTAGCCTCGCTCCGACGCGTCACAAAAGCCATGCAGGCTGGCTCGATATTTCCCGGGGGCAATATTCGACGAGGCAAGGCAATCCGATTGACTTCCTTAATCGATGAAAACAACTCGAGCCAATCATCCAATGGAGGACCAAACAGCGGCTCGTCCCACGAGACGCCCAAAGTCCAAAGTCTCTGAAGAAGACACTTCGCAGAGAATATCACTGGACTGATCCAACGCTTGGATCAAACATACGGGCTATTACGGACAACACCGTTCTCTTAGTCCAGACTTTTGGTATTTCCAAGTCCACTTGGAATGTGAAAATATCGGTTAGCGGCTGGTACTGCATGCCCAGCACCGCTATCCTGTTGGGATCATCCACATCCTCAAACAGGTGAGGGTTCTGTTGGTGATCCTCCGGGATCCCTTCTAGAACTTTAGGCTCATTAGACAACCACTTACGTAGCTCGTAGCCACCTGTCTTCAATATTTCAATCAATTCATCCCGCAGTAGGAGGCAGTCCGCGTCCCCCGCGACTGCTGCCGTGTGTGCAACCCGCACACCAGCTCCACGCGGTGGCGGTTGCCGTCCCTGTTGGGGCTTCCCTCGCCATGAGGGTTCCAAGGGCCTACGTTCAGGCGCTCTGGATGGCGCTGAGTCCGTCATGGTATTCTCAGCAGCCCGTGCCTCAAACCCCAAAAACTTCACCAAGTCAGTGAATGTTGGTAGGGTGGTGCTATCCCGCTCCGCATTTTCGCGCTCAAACCGCGAGCGGATGTCATTGGGCAATTTGCCCAATACAATGTGCACCAACAAAAAAGACCATTGGTCCACCGGCAGCCCCAGTGTGCGGAGCGCGTTACAGGCCACTGTAACGGGCGTGAGCAACTGCAGGCGCAACTGTGCCCTGTTGGCCACCTTGGGCAGGGCCATCAACTGTGCGGCGTGCACATCCGCTAACAAACGTAAGTTTTGGTAGCGGGAGTTCAATAACTCCCAAGCCGTGTCGTACTGGTCGTCCTCCACCCGGAGGTGCTGGATGAGCGACCGCGCTTCATCCTCCAGAGTGGAGAGGAGGTAGGCCATCTTCTGGGCCTTCGACAAATCCTGTCGTGCTACGACCAGGGACTCAAACATATTTTTATATGCCACCCACTCCTCCATCCTACCCCCAAAGTGGGACAGCTGAAGGGTGGGGAGCCGACCAGTAACCGCTGGTCCTTCCTGTCTAACAGGGGTGCGAGGGGCTGGTCCGCCAGCCTGTCTCGCCCTTATTGCGGTCGCCGCCTCCGCGATATCATCGTGCAGACTCAGGATCTGGTCCATGTCCGCCATGTGACCTGCGTAGACCTCCGGGGCAAGTTCGGCTTCGGTAAGCACCACCATGGCCGCTTCCGCGCTAATCAATCGTGAGTGGAGCTGATCCGCTCTTTCCAGTATAGCGGCCTCCCTGTCCTTCCGGGACAGGAGTCCACCGGCCGTCACAAACCATCTCAATTCGTTGGCGAGTGTCGCCTTAGCATTGGGGACCTTCGCCATCGCGTCAAGTCACAAGCAAAAAATAACAAAAGGTAAATAAAAAACAACAAAATCAAACAACTACACGAAGAACCGCGGGAGGTATGAGAATGGCACAAACCCGGAACGCACGGTACAAACCGCAAACAAATACAAAAAAGGTTACAAATATTCTTATACAAACAAACTAAGAAAAATCTAATAATTTTTACAAACAATTAATTATTTTTTACAAACGAACAAATAGAGGGTAGATAAACTACGCTCTGCTACCAGAAAATGTGCGCAGAGAATCCGGACAAACGAAGCGGCGGAAGAATTCTGTACCGGAACTTCACCGGGAAAAAACCACCGGTAAAAATAAGTACCGGGAAAAAATCTCCACGCGACACCACGCTTGTCCGACTAGAATATAACCTAACCTATACGCAGTCTGCTACCACCGTAGCTTATATAGGGAGCTACGGGGCCCTATATACTAACCTAATTTAATAACTACAATTCAAACCACTTACCAAACTGAATCTTCTTAATCTTCGGATCCAACTTCGAGTGTCTTCGGAAGAGGAGGGGGTTGTTCCCTAAATCACCCAACCTACCCCATGAGATCTCAATCCCCAGAAAAAATACCTGATCCGTCTAGCAGTTCCACTCGGCAACAGATTTCGGCGTCCCCAGGCAGCCACGTTTCGCATCTCACAAGAAACAGTCAAAGTAAAAGGTTTCACAAACACAAATGTTCAATAGTTATTTAACAAACAGGAAATTCACAAATATAACTCAAACTGGTTAACAAGCAAAAGACGCGAGACCTCTCCGCGTATTAAAATCAAACCGATATGTCAGGACAAATGGCGGCCGTCCGCCATGCCATTCACGCGAGCAATTTCATGCGGCGCGGCCTCCCCGCGCGATGTCCAAACAATACTGAATTCAAAATGGTCGCTCGCGACTGCCGACGCCGGCCGAGCGGGCGACGACGCTACTAATATGAAACTACCGCACGCGCTAGAATATTACGGCGGCGAACGGACAAAACAACATAGATTTTATTACAAACAAACATGGATAATAAATTCATTGTGAATAATATTATCTACTCTGATTTTACGATTCGATACGATTGCGTGAATTCTTGTCCCTCTTTCAATTTTTTTTTGTATTGCCTTAATGTTAATTTTTTTAAATTGTAAAGTGCATTAATTGTCACATTCAGCATTTAAAAATCAATAACAAACCTTATTAAATAAATCGAAAAATTAAACGAAGTATTGCGATTTTTTATATTATCACTATCGATTTATTGTAGCCGGATGCAATGGATCTCTCTAAACGGGCAAGCCGGAAGTTCAAGTACTACATTTCCGAGCATAGATTTAAAAATCAAAAAATTCGGAACTTTATGGGCTTGACTGATGACACCTGTCATAGGGAGTTTAGGATTCAGCCCGATTATAGTAGTAATAGTTTCTTACAAGTAAGTATTTCCAAAAAAATAATCCGCCACCATTAGTGATGTGCTTAGTGATGTCTGTTCTCGAAATTTTCAAAGAACAAGCGGAAATTTTCTTTTAAAAATTTCTCGGAAATATTCTCGAAAATGGAAAACGGTGCCCTTCCCAGGAAAAAATACCTACTGGATCCGCTCTTTATTGAAAGTCAAATTTTGACAGAAGCAATGACAGCTGGGTTTTTAAATTAGTTGCCAGTATAAGAAATTAGTTCTATTGCTTTTCCGCAACATGGCGAGGGTTTTTATATTACTGGTCAGGCTTTAAGTATGATATCCGACATTTTACTTAAGGGCATTTTCTTAAAACTTTAATGTATTCGATAAAGCCACAAGTAACTCTCATCAAAAGTTACATTTCCTTCCGAATGGAACAAAAATACAAGAGTCAATAAAAAAGTTTGTAATTATTCCCTCTCATAAAACAAAAGTCCTTCAACGACTTACCATTCTCCTTGGCAAGGGCTTTTTCACCCTCAGCAGAATACAGACTATTTACGCGCGGGCCGACCTACCCGTGACCTTTGACCCGGGAGCCTGTCTCTGTGACCTACAATGGTTCAATCGATACGCACTGTATCTGCAAAACAATGTGAGCCTAGAAGAATCCAGGAGTTTTAGGATGTGAAAGAACACCCAAAAAATAAACCAAGGACGGTTTTTTTTTTGGGTGTTATTTCACATCCTTATTGCTGTAACTAAAAAGACAAATGTAATTTTGCCGGTCGATCCCTAGACACGTACTGTACCTACCGCAAATAAATAAGCTTATATAGCATGCTGCATGTATTTAAAGCTGTAATCCACCAGTTGATTTGATCATGTTGATCTTGAAAATGAATTGAATTTTCAATGGCGTAGTGACATAACGTAAATTTACAGGTCTTTTCGTGCATTCGCAAATTGAAAATATGTTAGTTGATTATATTATATCGTCTAGTGGAATACGGCTTGTCGCATTATTAACAACTAAAGTAGAAGTGTCAATTCTGCACTCTCATTATTAGCGTCTGTTACGAAGTTGCGATAACACACATCATCAAAACTTTTGATTGGACGACCCTTGCCGGCCTCGAAGATAAATGTAACTCCGTCTATATTTTTAGATTTGTTTTAAGGATTATTTTTATGGAAACAAATAACGAGCAGGTAAAAATTTATGAATAAAAAGTACCCTGTTATTTATTTCAATAGATTTACTTTATCTGCCAAAATTATTAAAGAACTAAAGATCCGTATAGAAACCATCCTTTTCATATCATCAATCTACTATTATAAACCTTACATCAGCCTTATTATGGTTGACTGGTAGAGAATGCCTTATGGCGTTAAGTCCACCATTTGTACAATTTTTTTTTTTAATTTTGTGCAATAAAGTTTTAAATAAATAAATAAATCAGCAGAATGACAAATATAAGTAAGTGTGTAAGGAACCAATTAGACTTCTGGATTATATAATTAACTTAGTATTACCACAGTATAAAGAGATGATTATAGTATTATAATGCAGTGTACTACAGCAAAATACACCAGAAGATACGGACACACTTTAATTCAATTAAGCAAGCAGAAAGAAACATCAGGAGTGAAAATGTGAGGACTGCCACAATATTCTCCACAATGAAATTTTATTATTCCGATACGACGGAGGACTGTCGCCTTAACATAGGTAACACAGCCATCTAGAAACTTTTATTAAAAATGTCTGGACATTGGTGTGAGAAGAAAGGAAATATAATACGATTCGTGCTGAACGAGATAGTGACAGGATCAACCATCGGGTTCTACTATAATAGATGTTAGATATAGTTTATTTCTCTTTTGGGATAAAGTTTTATGTAAATATACTTTTTCTAGTAAGTATAAAAGGATCTCAAATTCTGAGGTCAAATAATATTGGTCACCCCTTAGGCTTTGGTTAAAAAACTGTAATTTGTATATTTCCACAATCTGCTGGAAATATAATCCTCAGAGCCTGGATAATCATCAGAGCAAGGAATATAATCTCTCTAAATACCATAATGTTTGTACATACTTGGACTCTAACAGTCCCGCCGGCACGCGTTATCCTTGGGTGATTAATATCCTGGCAGTCAGGCACATCAGAATTTAAAAAAAAGAGTTGCAGTTGTCAAAATGCAAAGGTTTTAAAAATATTCACCGCTTTCGTCCACTATGGACTGGGAACAAAAAAAAAACAAAAACTGCGGCGGACCCTAAGCTGATTACCGTATACCAGCGGGTATCGCCTTCCACGGATGAGTCACGATTCTGAAGAGTGGAGTGGTCAGGCGGGTTTGCGTTTTCCTTAATACACTTTTCTTGTTGTTTGCATAGTCAACCGCATTCCCAAGATACAGCATACATGGCGACAAAGTGGAAAATTGCTATGAATACACAAAGACCCATCTAACTACTCATATTTTCGAAACCACCACAATGAAAATTGTGATAAAATGTACTAGCCTATTGTAGAACATAATATCTCGCTGTTTCCCCGCTTATCCAATTGTTCTAAACCTAATGTATTTCAATAATAGCATTTTCAGAGACAGAATATAGAATTGGAGATTTGGCAAGAATATCACTGCGCCAAAAAAGCTTAACACAGACAATAACTCATAAACTGACTAGTATAAACAGACAAAAAGTAATATTATCTACCTCTACATACATTCGATTTCACACCATCTTGCTACCGTATCTAGCATCTAGCTAGATTTACTTGTTCAATCCAATCCTAGGTCAATCGAAAGCGGGTCACGTCTCCGTAAAGTTGCTCTTGAACTCTTTACTTTCCTTTTCTACCGCCTTAGTTTGACTTAGGTATATCAAAAATTCATCTCTTCTTGAATTACTACTATAAGATCTGGCAATTTACAACAAATTACTAAAGATAAAGAAGATTTTTGAACAGAGATAACCTAATTGTTACGCAGTAAAATGAGATAAGTATTTTTCCAAAGACATGACATTTATGATTAATGTAGTAACAAGGTTGTGCCCACGCACATCCATAAGGAGATTATTTAACCCTTCCCTTTGTTTACTTTCAAATACTGGTAACCCTACGCGTGTAATGTCAAGAGTGACAAATTCGACAGAGGCGCCACCTTTTATGTGGCGTGACGCGGCAACAATACCTTTGACATATTTTGATGTGGTATCTGTTACCTTTCATAGGTCGTTGCCTTGAAAGATAATGCTTGTTTTTCTCTTGTTTGAACCGGTAACTTGGTATCTATCAAGAATACTAATAATATCTGAGGAGACAAAACCTTACAGGTTTTTCTATCATAATGTTTATTCTATGTACCTATATAGCGCTCAGAAACGCATTTATTACATACAAATAACCACACCAATCACAAATTGATAACATATGACTTTAGATAATGAAATCAAATCATTATAGTTACTGTTGGCATAACAGTGAGGAAGTCCGTATAGATCACAGAAATCGGTATAATATATTATTACGATAAATCTGTACGGAACTGTACATTTCTTTTCTTGTAATTTTAGATTCATCTTCTTTTTTTAGTCTACTCTAGCGATGCCTTATTTTATAAATTCATGATAATAAACTTGTAAAGGTTTAACTTACTGATATTAGGCATAATAAAATCCCTTCTCGAACAGAAAGTATAAATCAATGTATTCCAGTCCTAAGGATTATATATTTCGTATTTAACGAGGAACAACGAAAGTGCGGGCCGATGTCGGATTTATTCCATCAATTATTATAAATAATATAATTTATGTGCGAATGCCTCCCAGCCTAAAGTAATGAGCCCTGTAGAAAGACAATTTAGGACTTACCTTTAGGAAATTTTAAAGCATTGCTTTTGTGTCAGTCAATAGGCTTTTAAAAGGGTTTTCAGGGTTTCGGGTGTTCAGTCAATAGGTGTTATTGTAGAGGTCTTTAGTTTAGACTAGATTTTATTTGTAAATGTTGTACTAGGAAAGGAATATACGTCATGCAAATCGTTTTAACTAGTGCATTGTTATATTTATTTATTTAACCTTTATAGCACAAATACTTACAATGTATAGCACAATAAGTACATATATATATTTTTATTAAACATGGGTTTGCTCTTGACCACAATCTTGCCCGAGGACAGAGATGGGGTCTACGATGTAGCGAACTTATCCTGAAGTAGCCGAAAGCAGAAGTATAATGTCAATTTAGTATATTGTTAGTCTGGTTTTACCATGAAACCACGTAAAAAATGTGGGCCTTAGAGAACTGATGAAGAATCGTTATCCACGACCACTTAAAAAAGTTTTTACGCATCAACATTATATATACTGCAAGGGCATTTGTTTAAAGTTAAGAAATTCTGTAGTCTTCTTATTTTGCAATTCCAGACGTGCCATTTTATTTAGCCGTGGACTCCGAACATTAATTTAGACCTGGCATAATTAATTAGCCCGAACTTTTACCAGCGAACAGTAACATTATAAAATTATTTTTTTGAGTTATTTTTTCGTAAATATTTTGCCAAATTTTTTGAAGTATTATTATTTTTACTAAGCAAGTCATTTCAACTTAAAGAAGGTATAACCCGTTATTTCTTTCGAAAATAAAGACAGCAGTGCTGCATCATGCATAACCCACTATGCTGAACAGTACTAAGCTGAATATTTTATACGTCTGCCACAAGCAAGCATGTTTTCTCGACTTGTAAATGCGTCAACTTGATAACACTAACACGAAGAAGTGAATAAATCTAACTAATGCATCGGACCACCAGTTATTATTCACTGTATGATAACAGTAGGTAGCATTTTCAGTTATCTCTTCTGGTATCTACAAACAATTCCTTACGGAGCGGCGGCGCCGTCGTAGGTGTGTGTTCATTTTATAGAGAAAAGTGCTTTTGAGTATTTATTTAGTTCATTATTGCTATTGCAGACAGACTAGATACATAAAAAGCGATAATACAGGAAAGTAGCACTAATAATGTAAGAACTAAATACTTTGAAACAAGTGAATAACTAATGTCTATTAGTTATTCATTTGTTGCAAAGTATTTGGATAGATATTATCCAGTATATTATAAGTCTATGGGTATTATTGAATTATACTGAAAAATATATATGATTTATAAAGTCTTTTTAGTCCAACATCGTGTCAGGAACTTAGGATGTCTGTCAATCAGAAAAATAGAGTTCACAAATGGACCGAGGAATACGGGTTAAGCAAATCCATGAGCATATGCTTATGATATAATTTAATTAAAATGGTATGTTTTACAAAGTATTTCACATTACACACTTATAAACGAGTATATGACATTGAAAAATCCCAAAAATTGACAATAATGATATTCACGGGTTGACAAAAATACAATCGACTCATTCATTGTTTATAACATAAAAGCCACGTGAATGTATGTCAATAAAGCCACACAATGTAATTTAGGAAGTGGGTTGTGCCAAAACAAAACGACGTTTAGCATATATTACTGGCACATAATATGTTTTTGGCTGTGGTCGTGAATCGTGATGATTAAAATGGGATTTCAATAGCAAGTTCTGTTTGAAATGACAATAACGTGATTTATAGATAAAGCGTTTTGTATAAGTTTTAAAGGTGACTCTGACATCAAGATTTGTAAAGTAATAAAAGCAAGTAATCTATTAAATTCAGTAAATCAATTAATAATACTGATAGTATCGTCTGACTGTCAGCTTATGTTATGCCCACTAAAACAACACTCTTTCAACGACTATACATTTATTAGTACCGGAACCGTGTGCAGTAGTGTAGAATGTATGAAGGAGTCTAGAATTATAATCTCATCACATCCACTTTACTATAAATCTCATCCTTATAGAAATACCTACTCATCATATGATACTAATTTGATGCGAAAAATAGGTGTTCTAAATACCAAGCGTTCACTGTGAGTCGTCGACTACAGAAATATCACTGCCTAACCTTTATATCCATGCTTTTATATCTAGACTTTTGAATTTTTCTGTTCCAATCAATTTTATTATACACGACTTATATAACTTATAGTATTTTGGCCTCTCTTTTGACCTCAGAGGAATTTTTGCCCGCATCTCAGGTGGTTCAGATTTATAGTTAACTCTTCAAACACAAGCAGCTCGTGATTTCAACTCGTTTTGTTTTCTCTCATGCATTTTAACTAAACACGATCCGTCCATTGAGATGTTGTGTTCCGACATAGTTCCAACTTTCCTGCAATGAAAGGTCAGAGCTGAGCCGTTTTCAATCTCTGAATATTTCATTACATCTAAATTCACTTACAGTGTCTCAGTTAGTGTAGGATGTGTAGTTGTAACCTTATCGAGAAGTCCATTGACGGGAAAATTTTGATGGGATATGACTATTCTTATTACATTCTTGTTGAAATTTTTCGAATTAATTTATTACAATTGCTATGTATGCGTATTGCTATGTATATTCTAACCAAAACAAAAGCTTACAAATAATTATCGTTTAAAATTCGGAAACTGACAAATTTCAGCTATCTGCATATGTATTGATAGACTCAATCAGGGCAATTGATTGATACTTATCTTATAGATACGATGATATTTGTAAGTATTTAAACTATAAGACAAGATTTAGATTAGATCCTTACATTACTAACACCTGGATTAAATTTTTCAAAGTCAAATGTTGTTAAAGGATCACCGCATGCATTATTAAACTTCTGAAAGGTCTGGGCGGATGTGAGGCCAATTTGCATCATGTCCGTGTTGTATAAATATTTTACATTCAAAATACAATTGTTGATAGACGTAAATGTATTTCGAATAAAAGAGTTAAAGAGGCACAATGGTTAGATAATCTTTCGAAGATAAGTAGGAAGATGTTAAACATCAAATCAAATGTGAAAAAATCCCTTTGAGAAGACAGGAAGGCTTCAGCGGACGCTATTGGTGCAACCCTCGTAAATGTAATTCGAAAGGCTTTCCCAGACGCAAAAGACAAAGAAAATATATACGAACAGAAAACTAATTAAAAAAAAAAACAAAAAAATATATATCAGACTAAGGTACTTAGGTGTGCAGTAGTTACACCAATGTAACTATCGGCCATAGTAACAGTAGTTACACCAGTGTTACAAAACAGTGTAACCACGGGACAAACACGAAAAGACCTTTATTTAGCTAGTTACTGCTTTGCTTGAGAAATACGTACTAGTAATGACCTGTGTGGTGATCATAATACTGACTGAAAAGCGACTTACTGTTATCAGATAGGCTTGCTTCAACCAATATTGATTACATTAAAGCTATAGGTCATACTTTGATTTCTGGGGTCAATGTTATTCATATTGGAGGTCATATAAAAATTTTAGA
Organism: Ephestia elutella; assembly: GCA_018467065.1. NCBI lineage: Eukaryota > Metazoa > Arthropoda > Insecta > Lepidoptera > Pyralidae > Ephestia > Ephestia elutella. Next base: position 6,959,996 of record CM031573.1, on the reverse strand, counting down.
CGTCAACATATTTACACAACACGAAGCTTATACGTGCTTATCGTTTCCATGGATCCCGATAAACACACATGGCAAGCTCACGGGATTTTACAGTCTAAGCGCAGTCGCAAAAGGCCATAGAATGCAGCTGATCAACGGGTTTTGATATATTTCGTAGAGATAACCAAATGACACGTGACTCGTGAGGAAAATGATATTATCAGTAGAGCTAAGATTAGTTGCTATTTATTTTGAATTAAATTATTTAAACAGCCTATATTTATAGAAATTTAGGGCCTAAAATATTTAAATCAGGTACTGCTTGGACCAACCAATTTAATTTAACATATTGAAGAGCTTTATTGGGCCTTCTAATTATTTTATACCATAGTCTAAAATTAGACTTATTTATATAAGTACTCCTAATATTGTCTTTTTCTTAGCATGTCGACTTTGAATTCATGTTGAAGTAGAAATAGAAACCTTCGTGTTCTTATTAACCTATATAGTGTTGTAAACACAAGCACTACGGAAGTATGTAGGCCGCGGTCCGATATGTTATCTTACTGGGTTAACAACCTATTGGTATCGGTCGAATGGTATCAATGCAATCACGCTTATCGCTCCGGCCGGCATCTTGTCTTGGTTCTGTTATATTTCTACTTGCGAATGGCACTTGAACGTTAGTAGTGTACTATTTCGTGAAAACATAGATAGAATTCAGTATTTTAGAAACCCTGCTTTTTTGTCTGTTTGTTACCTCTTCACGCTTTATCTACTGAACCAATCTTCCTGAAATTTCGCATACACATAGTTGGAAGTACGGAGAAGGACATAGGGTACTTTTGCTCCCGGGGAAAAAGCACAGTTCCCGTGGGAATTTCACGCGGGCGAAGCCGCGGGCAAAAGATAGTTGTCTATATTTTAAAAGATAACCTCAGTAAGTACAAAAGACGCTGAATTATTAAAGAAAAATGATTTTAAAGAAGGTGAAGTAAGCTATGTTTTATGATTACCATGAATCACGATAGACATTCTGAGACAGTTTTAACAAAAATCTATCTAAATGAATATACATTTGATTCATTCGAATTTCATATTGCACTTCGACCAGATTGCGGACCTCCTTAAAAAGGGAGATATTAGGAGCACCCATAACCGGAGAGCATGTATGAAGAGAGTGATGAGTGTAGAGGAAGCAAGAGAGATCTGTAAGGATCGTAGCAAGTGGAAATTGCTAGTCTCTGCCTACCCCCACGGGAAAAAGGCATGATAATATGTATGTACTTGACACTTGTTGTAAACAATTTCTATTGAACATTAACTACTTATTATGACTAATATTTGTTATTGAGAACGGTTAAACGGCGTTTATTTCTAAACTTGATCTTAACCACAAATTAATTCTACTTCACATGTAGGTGAACAATAAAGAAATGTTAAAGCCATCTAAGAATAGATCAACCTCAGGCTAGTCCTTCGCATCTATGACGTATAACCTGGTTTTTAGGTCATTCGGTGCGAATTTTATCGAGAGTAGTGGGTCAAGGCATCGGGAGTAGGGACTACAAAAATATTGTTCATTACTTAGAATTATTGCCACGTTAAAGCTCAAAAAGGTTTCTAATAGTCTCTACTTTTATGCTTCATTTCATATTTTTATTTTTTTAATATACCTATTTTCGAGATTTGATTTGGTCATCCATTGACATGACCAGCGAATAGACGCACAATATGCACATCCCCATTTAATTTAGCAATTAGGTATATTTTAGTTTAACTAAAAGACAAATCAATCAAAATGTTAATATAATAGAGTGCCAAAATGATATATGTAGTAGCGTTACAAGAAGTAATAAAGACGTAATTTAAGTAGTTGTTGTCAGCAAATAAATCTGTATGTTAGTTAACTAATTAACCATAATTTAAAAAAAAATGATAACGATAAAATTGCTCTTTGAGTTCCTTACAAAAAAAAGATATACATACAAAATAATATACCATTCCAGAAAAGAAAGAAAACTAAAATAACTTGGTCAAAAGGAATTTCTTTTTTATTAGAGATTTGAGTGCCTTTGACCTCAATCTTGCCTGATGGGAAGCATAGATGAGGTGGTACACGCAAACTCAAAATATGTCTATTCACTCTTTCCTTGAAAACCCCTAAAGGTCTCAAAGTTATTAAATGATTACTTCATAATTATATTTTCGTACTCCGTTTGAATTGAAATAATATATTTTTGTAGACATATTTGTTATTATTGTAATACCTAGGAGTTCAATGACTTAACATTCAAATATATATTTTAGTGTAGCTGTTGCTGTGTTGCTTTTTACAATAGACACTACAGATAAGAAAAATATATTTTTTCTCGGAAAATACCAACGATACATGATACATCTTATTTGACAGGAGCTGGCGGGGTCGTTAGAGTGATATACGGTTTTACGGTCCTTGCCTAGCTTTTCCGTCTTTCTGAATGCCTGTAAAACGTTTAATGGTTCCTGTATATTTTGCCTTCGAAAGTAAATCGGCCTTTACAGCCTGAATAAATTAAAATGTTCCTTTAGATTGAAAATAGCTCAGGAACATCTGACTACTCCCAGGGGGTCTACTAAGAATCCGACTATAAGTACCTAGGTTTTTTCAGGTTTCATTTTGTCAGTTTGGCATTAAAATAGTACCAAAACAAATAATAAGTTTTTATCTTTTAAACACCTTTCCAAACATGATTCAACAAACATTTAAGTATAAACAATTATTATTTTAAGCTCAAAAGTAATTACCTAATTATAAAAAGAGGGTAATATAAAGTTAAATAAATAAATGTTAATTGCATTTCGAATAGCGTAAAATTAGAAGTTTAAATGTACGCAACTCTAGATGCAATTAATTATTTTAATGGTTATCGTATTTACCCCCAATTATATTAAACATTTTGTTGTGCATAGTTTTAAGTTCAAATATTACGAGCAAAATTATAAACCCGTGCCTAGAGGCAGATCTCTGTACTGTACAGTAAACTGCATATCTGCATAGGTGGCAGTGGAGGTAAATCTGCAATAAATTTGGGTGGGTTGATATGCTCTTAACTGTACGAACATCATTTAATAGAGAAAGTTCGTCAAAGCAGGTTCTGTTTTCCAATCTATTTAAAGAATATGCTCCATTGAAATCAAGTAGAAAACTCTCTTACGACTTGGATAATGTCTATAGAAAGTTTGCTGGATGTGTCATAATTCATTGATTGAGTTAAAAAAAACAAGTACACGGACTTTTAAAAGTATATGATAAACGTAAAACGGAGATAAACGTAAATGAGCAACACACAGCGAGAAGAAAAGTCTTCCGATGAGCTGAATCAGGACCTAATATAAGTTACTAAGTAGAGAAAATATATTCTTTGGCAGATAATGTAGGTCCCTATCTATATAGATAGGGCGATTAGCGTGGACAGATACTGGTTTAAAATAATTTGAATAGCCATTCCGACTCGACAAGAGGAAGATAAATAGATAAGACTAGCAAAAGATGCAGAAAATGATACAAAAGAAGACAGTCTAGCCTTTGTTTTATGCGGTATATATGATGTTACACTAAATAAACACCTTTACACCCTAGGTCTTACAGACAGCACACTATGCAGGGCATGCATGGAGGCTGAAGAAACTGCAAGCCACCTCCTTCTGGAGTGTCATGGTGTTGCAACTACAAGAGAAGAGTTCCTGGGGAACCCAGGGACCATGAGCGAAGCCTGCCGTATACCATCGGCGGTTCTTCGCTTCCTAAAGGAGCTGGGCTGGCTTGAACGAAGTTCCGGCCCATCCTCCTCACGCAAAAAGAGCCCAAACTGGAGGCCTAATTGCGGAAAAGTGTCCTCGAAGGAAGTAAGTACGAGGAAGAGAAATAGATGAGACTAGCAAAAGACACAAAATGATACAAAAGAAGAGAGTCTAGCCTTGGTTTTATGTGGTATTATGCTTATGTGCTTACCACTGGAGGCGTTTTCAGAGGCGAACAGCGGGGCGGCGTTGTAATCTGAAACAAAAAGAACATGTATTTAGGATTGTAATTTTATGAAATTTAAAAAATATATATGTACATATAACGCATTCTAAGGGGTAAGTAAACATGATTAAAGCTAAAACCTAGAAACTTAAGTAAGTAATCAATCAATCAAATCATTTATTTCGTGAACATAGGTAATGGTAATGATACCTTAATTTTAAAGGAAATTCTGTATTGATTTTGAAGTCTATTTATAATATTAAAAGATCTTTATTATCCTCGGAGCTAAAATAGTCCAGACGTCACGTAATCATAGCGTAACCCGAATCGAAATAGTTAAGATAACTGGCGCAGGTCGAGTACGAAAATACTAGATGGAGATAAGGTTTCTTCGCCATTTCGCCTTATGTCTTTGGCAATAGAGGCCACAATGTTTGCAGTAAACAACCACAAGGCTACGCGTGGTCGCTCTGTTGATTCTGTAGGGTTGACAAAGTACTGATTTTGAACTGTCAGAATGGAAATTAGAAAATTCGACTAATAAAATATTGAATCACAAATACAATTTTAATACGAGGTAAATATGTTTATTATTCTTCAAAGAAATGACACAAAAAGAGTAAGATAAGAACTAGAAAATATATCTTCGGGAACCTCTCTTTAACATATCATACGTAAACATTACATTATACTTCTTGACCAGGAATCGTCCCGCCATCGATATCGTTTTCTGAATGCCAGGTCTCTTTCTGTGTTGATATTCAAGTGGACCACCATGCTAACCGACCAACTATACAGAAAAGGTTAAGCAAAGGACCGCTAGGAAACATCAAGAGAGCTATTGTTAGTAGGACACAAAGGCAAATAAAAGGAATGAAATTTATTGATTGACTTTGACTAGTGTAGTCTAGACTATACATGTACCAGCCCTAATAGAAGTAGGACGGATGGTGTCACTAGTGAAGCGGGAAGCGAACACAGGCGAAGGCCGCGGGGTAAATGACACTGGTGCGCTTACGCAACGTAACGCCAGCCCAACGTGACCTCTGCGCTTTAACCAAAGATACAGACTCATTTGGCATTCACAAAAATATTATTTCAAAAACTAATTGGTTGTTACAGTAGAATTGGAAAACTTATAAATAAAGTAGGAACAATAAGGGATTTTCCGAGACCCAAATAAAAAATAAAATAGTTCCAAATGACTTCATAGATGGCGCTTAAGTAAAAGGCGAGTCCATACAAAAAGCAAAAATTCACGGGATTGGCATTTTTTTTAAATAAAACTTAGTAAAAAAAACATCTAAAAAGTATCAATATTGTGATTTGTGCAACTGTCAAACTGTTAGGTGATTTTTTTTCTGCCTCTGGTTGACAAGAAAAAGCGCACCATATAGGTTCACCCATTATTACGACTCTGCTTTCATACAACGCTATCTGTTGAGACTTTTTTATACTGATTTTTTTTTCTTAATTTAGCTGTCAGAAAATCGCTCAATGTGATTTGGTAAAGAAGTATTTTGTTTCTGTAAACACGATTACTATTCCTATGATATGAATGTTTCTTAAAATAAAATAAAAGAGTTGAGTAAAAATACTGACAAGAATGTTATTTATTAAAATGAATGATTCACTATAAGAACCGGTGGTGGTAGCAATTATTTTATTATTCAATATCGATCGAATTTCATTCCATAATTATTATTCCACATAACCGGTATTTGTTTCAAATGATAATATTATTGGACCTTGTTGCCATATCAATTTTATCCATTGTTTTTTCATTCTCTTTTCATCAGTTAAAGACCTTGATTTTATCTAAATAATTCTTTAACTAATTTAGATTATCTAACCCTGATGTTAGCGTTCAAAACATTTTTGTGTGTCTAATATAAATGTATGCCAACTACTATGTTAAAAGCTTCACACATAATATATCTAAGCATGTTCAAAATTACAGGAGTCATTAAACTTTGCTTGGAGCAAGAAAAATGCTAAGTAGGTAGGTACTTAGTAAGATTTTTTCGTAGTAAAGATGAACATAACAAAATTGTTAAATTTCCATCAATTATTCTGTTATACGATAGTATAGTACATAACGTAATTATAATATTGTTTAACGATTATGAAATAACTTTAGTGACGTTTATGAAATAACTTTAACATTTATTTATTTAACCTTTATTGTACAAAATTCAAAAGCAAAAGCACAATAATGATTGAATGATAAGGCATTATCTACCAGTCAACCTTTGGGAACTTTGGGTTATGCAGAATGAACAATAACCTTTGGGTCATGGGGATTTAATATATTTATATGTAATTTCAAGGAGATACTTTGTTTCAAGTGCATTAATATTGATGCTCGAGGAATGTCACATCATAAGAATTGAGGAATCTAGAAACGGAGAAGATTTGGAAGACTAAAGAAGAGATGGATAGATTGCTTCAATCAGAATGAATAAAAGGAACGTTTAACAAAATGTAAAGATGTATGTGTTCAATAACAAAGAAACTATTGATCTTGAAGAATCATTTTGTAGTCAAATAAAAACTGCTGCCGTTATAAAATCAAGGATTTTCTGTAAACTTTAAAAGGTAAATTAAGTAGGGAATAACAATTGAACAAACAAAGGAATCGTGTACTTAGTGTTAATTTTACATAGTACAGAAGTGACATACTGATCGACTATGCAATGAATACGATTGCTAACATCGACCAAATGTAAATGGACACGCACACAATGGACCGGCGTGTACGCGTGCTAGTGATGTACGAATGAACATAAATAATGTTCATGTGTGCAGGGTTCTCGGCCTCTATAGCTAGATACCTAATTGCAGACAACTCGAGGCGAAAATTACAACGAGAAAGTCGTGAGTTGTAATGTTTCCAATAAAATTTGTTAGTTAATTATGTACGTATAATAAAACGCTAATAGATAGTTGTTTAGATGGGTATTCAGGACGGCTTTATGGCTCATTGTTCGTATGAGCAAATGGAAAGAAAAGTTTCAGAATATTCATAGAATTTGACAAGCAGGGAGTGGTAGTAGATCATTATTATAACCAATAGATCACATTGTCTTTTTTAATTTGTAAATAAGCAAACTTTCGACAGAGATGTCGATTCAAGCCGCTTTTGTGAAAAGTATGGGAAACATTTTTTTTAATTTTCCAAAAATATGATAGCCAATTTGATACTGTTCTAAATTAACATTTTTTAAAAGAATTTTTTAAAGATTACCTAGATAAAATTTTGCTTTCCAAAAAAATTAATCAAATGTACATACTAGCCAAATATTTACAAGGTACCTAATTTGTTTTAGTGTTAGTAAGACATCTTACGGCTACTTTCTAGAAAATTGAATATAGGTACGTTTTTATAGCTAAAGAAAACTGATACTATCAAATAAGTCCGTATAATCCTGTTATAAAGTAAAAAAAAAGAATCGTCAAAGTCTGCTTTAACTATACGTTTTATGGCTAAGTTCTGAATGGTTAGGCAAAAATAAGGTAATATGGTTAGGCCAAGGCGACTTAACAATGTCTCAACATCTACATAGTTTCGAAGTAAAACTCAATTTAAAGCAGTAGAAATAATACGATTGTGAGGTTGATTGAAGTACAATAAGTGATCTAATTATGTAAAAAAATAACTTAGACCAATATTTTTTATAGGATATCAAAGCTTTCTATCGACATCAAATTAATTTTTAACTGACCAAATTCGAAGACAGAGTTGACGAACGATCAAACGAAAGTTTTAAAAAAAAATCATTTTAACATCGACCATTTTAATGACAACCATCACTGAAAAGCTAAATATAATCTGCATTGGTGCGACAATATTACGCTCATAAGTCTTCATTATGAGCTTGTTCTCAATTGCTCAGTCCTGACCTACGTCACTTAAGTCTCTTTCTCCAGTCGTGTGCCCGAGTGACCGAAGTACTGCATGTGTTAGTGCATGCATGCACAAATGTGCACCGTAAGTACTCGCACTGCGCGCCCTTATGTACGCGTTCCCGGTCTCCCTTATGTAACTACGTAGGGCTGTCATCTGTGTTTCGCATATGAGACACTTCAGTAAAGAGATGCTCTTTTTATCGTTCCCCGCTGTGATGTTTTTTTTTCAAGAAGTTCTTCAATTTTTGAATTAAAGTAGAATGAGTATTTTTGACATTCTCCGACTTTGACATTAAAAGATGTATCGTATTTTACGTTGTAAGTTCTATTCAATAATCATCATCTTGAATTTGGAAATGTAGTAAAAATGTTATCTTTGCATTTTTACATTTTTTCATTCTATTAAATCTGGCAACATTTTATATTGTAATCAATCATTGGTAAAACAAAATGTAATGAGTACCAAATATGTGAACAAATCTCAACGACCGACGCCTTAAAAATTACTACGAAACTTAAAAAAAAATCTGTATGCACACAACTTCCCAATTCCCAACTTTTAACCTACCCCAACACTAAATTCGATCGGTAGACTGTGAATAATGGGATTTGCGTATGCCCTTGGGTAAGACCTAGGTTTCAGCCCTGGATGAGGGGCGCGGGGTGCGGGGGGTAGCCATGACCAGGCACACGCGGCAGGCGTTGCGCTTGGCACTATATTTAGATGCATTTTGCTATACAGCCGCCCGGTTTGTCGAACGGACGTTTTTAGTTTACGTTCGTGCTAGTTTTTTTAACAGATTTGTGCCATTTATATAGAAATAGCATTGATATTGGAATCGACAGTCGGACAAGTTACTGAAAAAATAAATTCTTATATAAAACCGCCTAAGACGTTGACATCGTTATCTTCTTTTTATTTGCAAAAAACACATTAGAATAAATTTTTACGAAAATTGTAGCTGTGTCAGTTGTGTCACCTAGACTCATCATAAACAGAGAAACTTCTTAAGCAATTTCAAAACAAGTTAGAGAAAACTATTACTATTCGGAATGGAAATGTCTCCCCTTCGTAGAAACGCACTAAACCGCCCGGCCATAATCATAAACAATTTACATCAATCGATTTCAATTACGGCCGTCCTGCCGGCCGCTAACACATTCTGTGACATTTTTTAACAAACTTATAGGTTGTAGAGGTTGACGACCTTAGAATCGATAAATTAACGATAACATTAAAATTAACTCCTGATGAGTCAGAAACTATAGTCGGCATTCCCGACATAACATCACGTTTGTTACTCAGGGGGTTTTCAAGACGAAAAATACACGTTATAATCTATACTTTTGTATTTCGTTTCCAAAGAAATGTTGTCACAACGTAACGTCTTATTTTTCAAGTCTCTCGTAGCGTTGAATGAATGAATGTCATGCACGAATGAATTTTATAAAAGACCGAACGAAAGTGTGAACGGAAGGAATGAGTACAATATGTTCCATTAGACAATTAAAGTACGTATTAACATTATAATTTTGTTGATTAATAATTGTAATGCAATTAAACAAGTATAATAATAATTGAATTAATTCTAACAGTGAGAAATCAATGTAAATATGTTATATGACAAATGTACTACTTCTTAAAGGTAGTGTATCCGGTCCCTGACGAGGTGGTGTTGGAGGTAGTTTGTAACACTCGGCCATCCTGCGCAAGCCGTGACCCACGGCTCACCTCTCTTCCCTCTGAATTGCCAGCAGCAACCTGAAATTAGAAAAGATCACGCAGTATATTTTGTTTCCTAGAATATATTAGAATCGACAATAGTTATTATTTATTTTTGGTCTAGATTATATTCAATTTGATCACATAGCTGTTGTTTAAAATATTTACTGTCACACAATGCAATTATTTAGTTTATCACACAGTTAAGCAGTTATTGAAATGTGGGGAACTAGGCTTGATCACACAGCTGCCTTTTGACACCAGAGTATCACACAGTTCTGCAGTTACTTGTATTGTATGAGACTGTAGGCTTGATCACACAGCTGCCTTTTGTTATCAGAATATCACACAGTTCTGCAGTTACTTGTATTGTATGAGACTGTAGGCTTGATCACACAGCTGCCTTTTGTTATTAGAATATCACACAGTTCTGCAGTTACTTGTATTGTATGAGACTGTAGGCTTGATCACACAGCTGCCTTTTGTTATCAGAATATCACACAGTTCTGCAGTTACTTGTATTGTATGAGACTGTAGGCTTGATCACACAGCTGCCTTTTGTTATCAGAATATCACACAGTTCTGCAGTTACTTGTATTGTATGTGACTGTAGGCTTGATCACACAGCTGCCTTTTGTTATCAGAATATCACACAGTTCTGCAGTTACTTGTATTGTATGAGGCTGTAGGCTTGATCACACAGCTGCCTTTTGTTATCAGAATATCACACAGTTCTGCAGTTATTTGTATTGTATGAGGCTGTAGGCTTGATCACACAGTTATATTTTATCACACAGGTAGTTCAAATTTTAATCACAAATACTCATCAATTTTTCACAGTAATAAGGTGCTAGGAGTAGATAGAGTAAATTAGAAACAAAATACTGGGATTTGATTTAAGAATCTAGAGATTATAATTTTTCTTAACAAAATTAAGCCTGTTCTTGCAACTTACAAAACTAATTATTGTTTATTATTAATAATTGTAAATGGCATAATCAAGTCTATGTATGAGATTGTTTATACAATTAGTACCTATATGTATGTTGTAAGAGCGACACATCCTTGACAAACATAACTTGATTATCATATAGATAGGTAGTTAACTTTCTAGAAGATCAATTAGGTCATCTCTATCAACTTCGTGGTCACTACCCGAACTGTCACTTTCTGACATCGTTGGCTTATATGGCCGAAGCATTTCCCCCCTTACTACTGCACTAAATTTTCTATAGCCCTTCATACCCTTTATACTTGCGATAGTATAACGGTCTAAAGATTGCTCCGCTTTACAAATTTTATATGGACCTGTGTAAAGGCCATTAAGCTTTTTCGTGATACCAGTAATAGCGTCTCTAGATATTCCGCCTTTCCATAGAACTAATTGACCAATTTTGTATTTTATGCATTTCTTTCTTTTTTTGTCGAACTTTTCTTTCATTAATGTCATATTCCTATCAATGCGCAGTTTAGCTGTTTCCCTATTAGCCTCTAGTTCTTGTACTTGTAATCCAGATGTGGAAGGTGCGTCGAGTGGAAAGGATGGATACCGCGAGTTTTTGTGGCTAAACATTAAATTGAATGGAGGAAACCCTGTTGTCACGTTTGGTGTATTATTAATTCCCCAAACAACGTCATCTAATTTATTGTCCCAAGTACATTCACTATCCGACATAGTATTTAATCCGTTTAGCAATGTACGATTTACGCGTTCGACCTGACCATTAGAACGTGGACTCGCTATTGCGTTCAAGATATGCTTGAATTGGAACTCTTGGGAAAATTCTTTAAAATACCTACTAGTAAAAGCTTTCCCCCTATCTGTAACTATCCTATTGGGAAAACCAAACTGCATGATAATTTCTTTTAAAAGTTTTATAGTTTCTATTGAAGAACAATTTTTAGAGGGTCGTGCAAACACAAATTTTGTAAAAGAATCTATAACTACAAGGATATAACAGTTTCCCTTACGCGTCTTCGCAAATGGTCCTAAATGGTCAGCATGTAGTGTATGCATAGGAATAGCTGGTTTTTCAATGGGATAAAGTTCTCCTTCTAACTTCCCATAGTTACCTTTATTATATGCACACTGTAGACACGAATTTATGTACTTCCGTATAAATCTTGTCATTCCCTTAAACCAAAATTGAGCCTTAATTGTTTTTTCACATTTTTCGAAGCCCGGATGACCAATTTGATCATGAAGTTTTTGCAACAGACCGTATTTAGCCAATTTAGGAATCACGAAACGCTCTCCAGCTATTGTTTTCCTGTACAAGATACCATCTTTTACAAGGTAATCGGAAGATAGATTAATGTTTGTATCTTCATTAAGTTGAGAGATTATATTTTGAATGTTATCGTCTTGGAGTTGAAGTGAAAGTAGCCAGTTAGAATTTTCAATCATTAGAACTGAAGTAGTTGCTGGATTGCGGCTTAGTGCGTCCACATGTTTCATGCGTTCGCCTGGTCGGTATTCTATCTCTAAGTCGAAATCTTGGATTGTCAGCCACCAACGGGCTATACGGGGAATCAAATCCTTTTTAACCAACGTGGTCCTAAGTGCAGCACAGTCAGTGATAACTTTTACTTTAACACCTATTAAATAAATACGAAATCGTTTAAGAGACTCTACAACTGCAAGCGTTTCGAGTTCATAACTATGATAATGTTTTTCTTCGTTACTTGTAACTCTACTAAAATATGCTATTGGCTTTAAACTACCATCTATTTGATATTGCAAGAGTATACCACCTAACCCTATCTTACTCGCGTCGGTATGTAATTCAGTTGCCGCATCTTTATTATATATTCCTAAAACTGGTCTGGCGACTAACCGTTGCTTTAATTCTTGGAAAGCTTCCTCCTGTTCAGAGCCCCAACACCATTCGGTGTCTTTTTTTGTGAGTTCTGTCAGAGGTCGCGCAATTTGGGCAAAATTACGGATGAACTTCCTAAAGTACGAAGTTAGGCCGATGAATTGACGGATTTCATGGACATTACGCGGCCGTTTGTAGTCGGCGACGCATTTTATTTTTGCATGACCAGGTTGTATAGTCCCAGCGGATATTTCATGGCCAAGATAAGTTGCAGTGTTTTTTAAGAAAGAACATTTATTTAAATTTAATTTTAGATTAGCTTCTGTCAATAACTGTAATACTTTTTCTAATAAAACCAACCCTTCATGCACTGAAGTGGTCGGTATCATAATATCGTCTAAATATAGAGCAATATTCTGATTAATTTTTCCTAGTGTCAACTGAATTAATCGAGAAAATACTGCCGGAGCATTAGCCAAACCAAAGGGCATTTTTAAGAATTCGTACTGGCCGGACGGCGTAACGAATGCAGTTTTATGTATAGACTCCTCGTCTATGGGTACTTGATAATATCCTTGTGAGAGATCAAGTGTTGTAAAGAAGAATTTACCCGAAAGTCGCGTTATCTGATCTTCTATGTGAGGCAAGGGATAACGATCTTTAATTGTATTTGCATTAAGTGCCCTATAGTCAATGCATAACCTGTGATCCCCGTTCTTTTTCTTGACAAGCACCACGGGACTTGCGTAGTCAGACATCGATTCCCTTATGACGCCCGCATCTAGAAGATCTTTGATTTTACCACTAACTATTTCATTTTCTGTGTGTGACAGACGATACGGCTTGCAATAAACGGGCTGGTCATTTTTAGTGTGAACATGCATATTTATTAAATTAGTACATCCTAAGTCTTTAGTATCCCTTGCAAATGCATGAGAATATTTATTCAAAAGTTGCAATAATAGATCGTTTTCATTGTCGTTAAGAATACCCATTTCAATATCGGAAAACCTAATTTCCAACTGATCGGTTGAAGGATTAGGGATAATAGAAAGAATGTTTGATTCATTTTTATTTGTTGGTATCACTACTAATTCTGCCCTTGCTATCAGCTTGTTTGAGTTCCATAAAATATCATCATTACCCAGATTTATGATCTGAAGGTGGGAATTCGCTGAATTAATAATAACGGATGGTATGAAATAAATTAAGCTCCCCAATTGTATCCACACAGCGTTAGTCAAAAATGCGTGCTCTTCTTGCATCTCATGTTCACATTCTACATATATTTCAATAAAACGACAACTACTTTTAGGTATAACACAATCATGCTTTAAATAGACTGGATATTTAGAAATGAAATCAGTTTGTTCGAAATTTAAATTTACAAGTAAGTTGTCTACAGTCTGACTCGGGATGAACTGTACAGAAGAAGACGTGGTAACCAGACTAACTCCTTCATTGGTTATCATTGACTGTCCTATAATAATATCTATATCCGAAGCCATCACGTCGGTTAATTCAACAACTCCTTTGAGTAATAGATTATCAACTAAGATATTTATATGACAGACACCAAGTGAATTAACAAATGCACCGCCAAATCCCCTCATTGTAGTTGTACTAGGTTCTATTCTCAAGAGTAACTTTTTGGCAATAAAATAATTAAGAATATTAAATTTACTACCCGTATCAATGTAACCTTTCAATTGATGTCCATCTAATATTACTGCTTTCTTATAGATGTCCAAATTAATCTCATATGTAATATGCAAAACATTGCTAACCTTTTGTTCCTGCTGCCGCGAAGTTCCAGCTGCGAACCAACACGTAGAACTCGTATGCCCAGCGCGCTTACAAGTGTCACAGCGTTGTTGTGCTCTGCAGTCTCGCGACTCGTGTCCTGGCCGTCTGCATACGTAGCAAATCTTGGGCAGCAGTTGTGGTGCATTTGAAGAACTGCCACCTCTTCTCCACGTTGTTTTTTGCATCATACTAGTACTAGTAGTGGTACTAGTAGAATCTATACGTTTGTAGCTTTCCAGTGATGACAAATAACCGTAGTACAGTTCTTCTGGAGTATCACAACTGTACGCTTTCGCATTAGCTCGTAATTCTGCTGGCAATCCACGTATGATACAAGAAATTGCTTCTTCGCCATTTATATTACATTTCTTGAGAAGCGACAACTTTTCATGATAATATTTTGTCATACCTTCTGTATCCTTCTTAGTTCTTGATAACATTTTCTCTAAACGGTCGACAAAATCAGTGGAGCGCGGGAAAGCAACATGGAGGGCGCGCTTCCATTGGTCCCACGAAAGGTCGTAGTCCTCAAGGTCATCATACCAATCTCTAGCTGCACCTCTGAGTCGAAGTTGCATAATAAACTGGCGATCTGTAGTACTCCACCCGTATATGTCACCTAGTTGGTCTATTTTGTGAAGCCACCCAACCACATTGCTGCTGCTTTCTTCAGGACGAAACTTAGGGATGACTTCAGCATCGGTAGGAGATACACGTCGTCTTTTGCAGGAGGAAGAGCGACGGCGATCCGAAGAAAAAAATCGCCATTTTCTTCGTCTGAACTAGACGACTCGACACTCTCGTTGCAGCTTCTCTTGCGGAGACCCAGACCTCGGGCGTATGGTCCCGACATCCCACTTCTGAGATGTTACTCAGGGGGTTTTCAAGACGAAAAATACACGTTATAATCTATACTTTTGTATTTCGTTTCCAAAGAAATGTTGTCACAACGTAACGTCTTATTTTTCAAGTCTCTCGTAGCGTTGAATGAATGAATGTCATGCACGAATGAATTTTATAAAAGACCGAACGAAAGTGTGAACGGAAGGAATGAGTACAATATGTTCCATTAGACAATTAAAGTACGTATTAACATTATAATTTTGTTGATTAATAATTGTAATGCAATTAAACAAGTATAATAATAATTGAATTAATTCTAACAGTGAGAAATCAATGTAAATATGTTATATGACAAATGTACTACTTCTTAAAGGTAGTGTATCCGGTCCCTGACGAGGTGGTGTTGGAGGTAGTTTGTAACACGTTACATATAACGACCCGTTTACATATAACGATAATTTTGCTTATAAGACTTTTACAAAGAAATTTTGTATCAGTATTACTCCCAGTAGAGTTTATTTCTCGTCGTCCACCAGATCTCTTTAGAGAGAGAAAGAAAAAAGGCACAAGGCTAACTAATCTTTTACTTTACCATCCATGGAAATGCGACCCCGTAATAATTGACAGTTATTTTAGATTTTCTTTATTTATGAATTCACAGCGTTACTGAGTTAACTTATATGCTAAGAATTACATTTCAAGTAAGGCAATGAATAACGTTATGAAATTGAACTAACTTTGAAAAAGGCACATAATTATAATTTCCCGTTTTGTGTTCTCACTCTAGAAATGAAAACAGGCAAAAGTCGTAGCTTTTATATGTAATGTTATATGTAATGTTATATATGAAATGTTGTATGAGTAGCAATAACCGTTTCTGTGCTTCTATTTCTCGGAAATGCTGAGCAGTGCAGTACAATAGACATTGTCTCAGCCGAGTGCACTTATAGAATCCCGCATTTGTCTGCGGTTGCAGTATCGAAAATAACTTTTGTTGAGATGGCACAGTAATACTTTTGTTTTGGTTAGATTTTTCATAATATAGAGAGAAGTAGATATCAAAGGTCTCCAATATTGGCCTCAGTGCATCAGCTAGAAAAAATATATTTTATGGATAACTAGCCTGTAGGTTTTGTGTTCGACTGCCGGGCAAAGGCTTCCCCCTTTTTCTTCCAGTCATCTCTCATAAAAATACACAAATTGCTGGATCACAGTAAAACTTTAAAGAAAATGTGAGGTTTACAAACGAAGTTTCTCATCTTTACAGGAACATGTAGAAGCGATTTTGTGTGCATGATCAAATAAGGCAATAAAGTTTACTTTTAGTATATTTGGCGGAATAATATTTATAAAAAGTATGGTTAATGCCATTAGGTGAATTAACCCAGGTGAACTAAGTGAACTCCAGGCAAGCAACATGTAAAATATTTCGGCCTGATTGTTAATCAGCAAAAACATTTTCCGGTTCTTAAAAACAGGGCCTTACAATCTAAACCATGTGTGTACTGAAGTGTAGTTTATAAACAAGCTATAGTCTATTGTCGTTGGTCTGACCACAACCCCAGCCTCTCCCCAGCCCTTCACGAAGTCGCAGGCAGCCCCTAGCTATACACATAGATATACTACATAACCACAATGTGTTTCAGCTTTATTACAACTTATGTTTACCAGTTTGTTTGTATAACGTTTGCATGTCTCTAAATAATCATAAATTGGCATCATAGATTGTCGTAGATTCAAAAAGAGAAATTGCTGTTAAAAAATTGGTCTTGAAAATTTACCGGTATATGATTTTTGATGCAACTAAATTTATTTATCAAAATACGTATTTCGTACTTTACGAACAACGACCTCTACATTAAAAATCTGTCCGGTCGCCTAAAATTTAAAAACAATTTATGCTCAGATCTTTTCATTATAAAAGGAACTTGTTAGGAGTTAAATTATAATCTTTTGCTCCTCGTTTTCCATTCAAAGTTTTTATTAAGTTAAATATTGAGCAGCCTAATCAAGAAAGTGTTTTCAACAACCGTCCAGGGTAATTAGAGAATTTTGCTCGATCTTTGATAATTCAATCCATACTCATTGCAAAGTTTTAAATCACCCATTATTAAAAAGCTAATTTAGTATTGAATTATTGTTATAGGATAACTAGAGGTTCCAACGAATTATTCCTGGCCCTGTAATTATCATCCAAATTTTTAGGAATGTATTCATTTGTAACAAAGAAGCTACGAAAGTATATTTTTCATTTCGTGAGCCTTTTACCCAAAAGAGGCTATATGTGTGGGTCAAGATTGAAATGATAAAACATGGTCATAAAACCGAGCTAGTTCAGCGCAACAGCTTAATAAGATAAGTGGAACAATACAGTGAAAGCATATTTTCCAAGCAGTTTCACTCGCAATTTTCTGAGAAGGAGAAACCGAGCGCGACGCGGGAGGCCAGAGAATTATGTGAAAAAACGTGTAAATATCGTCGCGTGGCTTCGCGCGGCCTACACAATACATAAATCGATAGTAGGAAGACCTCCGACTAGTTCAGCAGTGCGTGAGTGCGACCTACAACACCCACCACAGCGTGCTATGCGGGCTAAATGTGTATAGAAACCCGAGCGTCCTGCGGCGCCCCCCCGATCGGAACTTATGTCGCAACGGCAACGTCCACAATCGCTTGTCGGAGAAAATAACCGGTTTCCACAACGGTCTGGCCGATTCACGACCTATGGAGAGGGGGTTTGGGGTGGAAATCGCGCGGCGTAGGCGCGGAAGAAGGCCGTTTTGCAATGCAGCCGTCGCGGTAATAACACAGCTAGGTGCATTCTCGCTGCAATTTCGCTCTCGGTCGGGCTGTGTGTTTGTGGCGCGCTGAAGATCAGGGCTAACGATCGGCGTGCATTCGCCGTCTCTTTCCCTCTTGCAGCATTCCATGAGTCTGTCTCGCAAAAGAAAATGCTACAAGTTTATCTGACAGCGACGCGACGCGACGCCGTGAGGCTTTTGTGCGTTTGCTTATGTTTATGGTATAGGAGAACACGTACAAGGGGTGCTTTGAACGGTTGCTGCGTAGTTATAAATTCTGCGCCGGTTTTGTTTTTATTTTCAAAGCTCGTGTTTGTATTTTGCACGTTGAGCGCTGCGCTCTGTAAGCCGTAGGTGTATGCTTGTGTCGCATCACACGCGATACTGCAGTTTTTACGGAGTGCATTTGCATTTTGCTGATAAGTTCGTATCAAATGTCTGGGGAAATTAATGAAGCTTGAATAACCATGCGATTGTAAACAAAACATTACTTACTGAACTGAATAAATACTTCACTACAAGTAATAGAATATTTTATACTAGTTTTAGCAATCCAGCTCTTCTACACCGCATGGCAATTGGTGGGATTGAAATTTGTTTAGTTAGGCGTTTCAGACAGGTATTAAAACATTAATTTAAGTTATTTTGTTTTAAACTTGGCATTGATTTCAATTCAAACGGTGATATTATAGAACTTGCCAATCCACTTCAGTATCTTGGATTTAATTTTTCACGATTTTGAGTGCCTACCTACCCCCACGGGAAAAAGGCGTGATAATATGTATGTATGTATGTATGTATTTTGAGTGTGGTACTTACTAACACCCAATCATCATCATCAAATTTGAGAGCGAGGCTCTTGTCGGTGGAGTTCCTTCCATTTTTCTTTCTCCATTGCCAACTGTTTTACTTCTTGATACTGACAATAAAATGGATTTAGAATTGTAATGTAAAAACAAACAAACCTTACCTGAAAAAAAAATTTGAACTAAATTAAGTGAGTACAAAAATATACTTGTGGAAATCTTAGGCTTTATTCAAAGTTTAACGAAATGGAAGTTGTCAAATTGCTTAAGTAAAGTATACAAAATTCTGAGAAAAATAATCTTGATTGTGATTATCTGAATGATTTAATCTATTTTTTCGTTGCCTTTCAGGTCTTATTTTTTACTTATATTGAGACAATGTAACAATCAACCTAAAAATAAATTTTGAGACTATAAAATCCAATAGTGAAAATTTTGTTCTCCAAAAAAAAAAAAAATGAAGAAACAAATCTGCATTAAATGTAAATCCGAAGTTTTTGCTGTTACGTAAAATTTACTTTTAGGGATTTTGGGAATACCTTTCTTTGATAGGTCTCGTACAACCTACGCGTAGTTTGCTTTAACAAAAATTATACAATACGGTTAATTAAAAATAAACGAGATTAAGGAAAAGCGTATGATTCGGCACATTTGGCGGGCATTACCGTGATGGCGTAACGAGTACTATATTTACTTTGGGCACGTGTTCGGAGCTGAATGGGCCTTGCCCTTGAACCTAGAGGGGAACGCACGGTACGCACCGCCCGCCCAAACGGCCGACCGCGCCTCTGTTTGCCCGACACCCCCCCGCGACTCCCTCTCACACCCCCCACACCCCCACTGATCAATAGCTCCACTTCCTACTTACACACTTTCCTTTGCACGTGGCGCCAGTTAGTCCAAAACTTGTAATGATTCTAGTGAGAAATCTCGAAAATACTTTCTTATTTGCGCGCTCGCAACATTCAATAAAAAGTGAGGCTTTTTCAAGCCGCAAGATGTAAATAGAACTAATTGTTCACAAGTTTTCTTTTCAATAAAGTTGCTATGGTGATTGTATGTTATCCATTTTTAATTTTAGCATGGCAAAGACGTTGCGTAAGCTTAAGTTAGTAGAAAGTGTAAAGTTTTTTCAGAGTTAGAATGAATTCGCGAAACAAAATTTTATTTTGAAAATATTCAGTCATTCATATACACAAAAAACTGAATGAATGAACAATATGTACCGTACATTTGACTTACAAAACCAACATGAGGCTCGAATGTTCTGGGAGCGAACTCTTTTTGCAACATGACATTGGGAAGCAGAAGATTATTCCATATTTTGGTCCATTTCCTTTGTATTTTTATGCAACACACACTGTGTGGCATTGAACGAAAAATATATCTATTTTATAAAAAAGAATCTACGTTTACCATAGTCTTTCTTTGATGAGTAAGTAGTCATAATAGCGGCGGATTAGCCACTTCTGACTTATATTGCACATCGACCAGTTTAGTCTTTACTCTTTAGTAAAAATGATTTGATTGATTGAAAATATGTGGCTTTGCCACGCTACCGTCACATGGGCGTAAGGTCAATAATGTATGTGAAATAGTCTTGAAATAGTACTTGTAATAACAAAATGGCCAAGCCACATATTTTGACCAAGGTATAGAGTTTGTGTAGTCAGGGTGTGAAGAGTTAGAAGCTTGGCTCTACATTGAGCCAGGTACAGTCTTGGCAACATTTTACATGAACTTTGTTGTGAATGTTTTTGGTGGGATCTTACTTACGGAGAATAAGAATCCATATATAATCTCCCAGGGGATCGAACACACGCCTTTTATCGATGTCCGTTTCATCGAGCCTAGAATATTGGACCGTGGAGGCACTTTTCTGCCATACAGCAGTTATAACATCAGTTGTCTTTGTTGCACTTATGTCACAATTTGTTAAACGAAGGAGACAGCAAATGTATAACATTTTATAACTGCCTGTGTGGCAGCACCATAATTAATATAGTTCAATGTTCATCTAACAACAAGTTGGTATGATATTAAATACAAACTTCATCAATTTCTTTGCTGAATAAAAAATCTAGTAATAAAACCAAAAAGGTACAAACAAATTGATGACTGTTCTGTGGTTCTAGAAAAGAAAGCTCGTTATGGCGAGAACGCGACCCAGTTATTGAAAGCGATGAAGCGTATAAGCCCATACTTTTGGGGGGAAACTCAATGATAGTTTTAACAGGTGTTACTCTATTCCACTTTTCGCTGACCTATTCCTATTATTTTTAGTTTCGCGGAACAGATATGACTTGATTTAAATTACTACCACCGCTTGATTCGAAAAGGGGTATTACGTATGTCGGTTTCATTGATCAACTTGTAAATTTGTTAAAAGATACAGGTAAATGGAGTCTTATTAATTGATTGTGAACAGTAATCTCTCTTGTATAATTTTTTGTTTACGAGCAATTCCGTATAGTCTATTTACCCCTCCCATTTCATATCGGGTCTTTAAAATTCTATAAAATTTTATAAGGATGTCTAAAAACATCAAAATAATATTAGGATAAAAAATCGTGGTTGTAGGAATTTGTCGGTAAATAATTTTTAAATGCCCCGACTCTTAGGATATTTGATATACCCTGTTAGCTTCCGTTCTAGTTGTTATTCTAATCAATCATAGAGTTTAATTCTGGGCACGAGCAGCACCAGAAGTCACCTTGGCCGTTTTTCACATCTGCCGCTCGCCGCTCCGATGGGCAAGTGGGTCGGCAGCTACTGCCCATTGTCAATCGGTGCGCCTGCGCAACTAAACTATACTTCTTGACTGCCATTGTCTGAAGCAGATTTGTAGGTGATACAAATCAACGAAGTTGAAGGTTTTTTTCTTGCTACTGTCCGATATTTACCTTCAAATGTGGAGCGCGTTATTTTTGTCGCTGTTTGCGAAATATTAAGAAGAACAGCTGTTATTATCTGGCTCGTAGATTTAAAAATAGAATGGCAAGAGAAAATAAAGTTTGAATTCATGGATCCATCTTGGATTTTTTAAGTATCTTTCCTATTACTTTCTTGCAATCTGTTGGAGTGATTTCAGGAAACAGAAAGTCAGAAAAGTGCGAACTATAGTTAATTTGTCCAAAAGTCCGATATTACCTACTCATTTCATGCGACTGCTGCAAGGCATATCGTTTAATTAATAAACGATTAATTAGGTAAAAAGAAAATCAAGTGTTAGGTGAAATGTGTTTTTCTTCTCAAGGAAATTACTACTTAAATAAAAGCTCTCATTTAATTAACCTACGTGCAGTTACTATGAAACTGCAAGAAAAACCGTCCCAAAACATTCCGAAAATAGATTCATTCGTAGTTAGTTTTTTAGGTCAATTGTGTTTACTTGCTTTTATACAGTACTCGTAAACCTAAATCGCAATGCAAAATTTAGAACAGTATTTTAAGATTAGGAATACTTTTCAAAGAGCCTATAATTTAATAATTTAATTATCAAAGTAAATTGATTACGATAAATGTAGATGTTTTCAAATTATAAATCAAATCTGACAGGTAAATTAAAAAAAAATTCTTTACCCGATCCTATCCTACTATTCAAGTCCTAGTTACACTAATCGTACTAAAACGACTAACCACGCAAAATCTATTGGACGAATTTTGGTGAAATTTTGTACACAGATAGAACAATCCCGGGAATAGCACATATAGGATACATACTTTTAACCCGAAATTACCACGGGAGCGAAGCCCAGGAGCGCATCTAGAAAAGTAATACTTTAAAGTAGATAAATGACGAAGAAGAAGACGAATAATACGTGAAAGTAGATAGGTATATAAGCATAATAAACTACGATTATACGGAGCACGATTGAAGCGAACCTTGGCGTAAAAACGTAAATAAGCTATTATAGTATGAATCACTATGCTGTTACCATTCCTTCGCGGCCCCTCTAGTTTTTGTTTCGGTCAACGGCCCCTGGCCACGGTGGCTGATCCATTCACTTGACAACATCTAGGGTTAGTTTTTGGCCTCGAATTAACTGGACCAAAAAAGGGTCAATAGAAAATCTCTAACGGAATTCTTTACGTGCGCACGTGCAAATTCTTAACAGATTTAGCGATAAAAGCGCTTTATGTATTTCAAGATTATCCAGCGCAAAAACTGGTTATGGGACGTAAAGCGAACTCTGGCATCAAGCAGTAAACCCCTGGAAATTCGTTGGATATTACCTACCAATATCATAAAATCTTCAAAATGTTGTTTTCGCATGATCAAATTGATCAACCTCCCTCTGTATAATATTCGATAATTTATTTTAGCAGTTGATTGGATATAAACAAAGACGCAATAACCTTTTGTAATTTAAATATTTATGTCAAGCTATAAACCATTACTATAAAATAAGCTTTCTCATTTATTTTATAGTTTCTAATTATACAGCAAATTATATACTCTATTGTCTAGTTCGATGCCAAGAACTCATTTGTCATTACAGATTCGCTGCCATTACTGTTAGAGTTTTATCCCATGTTGGTAACATACACGATGGTGTATTTTCATTCACCGTCTTCTTGTCCCTTGTGTTTATCCCAATTTATTTGTTGTTATCTCTCCTAGTAAATCTGCGCAACGCCGCCGCTCGGTTGTGGTGTCACTTTACCTGGATTGGATGCTTTCAGGTCCTTTTTAATTGTTTCTCTTTTTCTCGAGTCGGAGCCCTGGGTCCGCTTTCCAACTTTTTCTTCACCACCTCGCACGATCTTCGGCATCCTTAGTTGTGAGACCATTGGCACGCATAATTGTTTGTGTCCAGGTCCTATGTGTGTTGGTGAACATTTTTATTACTTTGTAAATTGTATCAGCAGTTCTCAAATCAGCTCTTACAAAGATACTAAAACAAATGAGAAATTGAAAATGGTAATTCGCTCATGAATTGGCCGATTGGTACCACTAAAATGGAACGTGGTTCCAATCGCCCTGTCCAAAAAGTGTCCTCATGCCATTTACACCGTATCTTCGTGGTGTTAAATGCCCCAAGCCCCTTATCGACACAAAAACATACAAAGCTATTCATCTGACAGCTATAATAGCAATATTTAACAATTGTTTCAAGACTTTCCTTAACGATAGATGTCAAATTTTCGAGCATGCGGTTATTTACGTAGTTAGGTGTCGCGCAAAGGACTGTTTGGTCTAGTAGTCTAGGCTTCATATCGAACAGCGTTGACCGGCCGATTCACCTTGAGAACGCACCTTGCTTTGTATAACTCCGCCGCGGTGAAACTGCGCTGACCAGTACCTTGCTGAAACTGGTTGGATGGCAACCCAAACTGGCAGTATATAATCGTATGGTACAATGCTCGAGACCGGTCCACTCACTGTGGGTGAGCGAGTTGTGGAATGCATGGGACGGACTGAGACGGCGTGATTTGAAAGCACGGACTAGAGTGCGTCTCGGTGGCTCGTTTACACGTATTAAGTTGTTAAGTATAGTTAACTTAATTTTAACTACGTTTTAAGTTGATTAACACGTCTAAACTACATTTCTCTATTTATCGGGTTAGTTTAGTTTATTTACAGGCACAATTTAGTTATTTTTTTCCGAGCATAATACCATACGTTTTAAGTGAATTAAAACGTCTAAATGACATTTCTCTATTTATCGGTTAAGTTTAGTTTAGTTACAGGCACAATTTTGTTAAAATTAACTTAATTTTGATTTAATGAGTAAGTGTGATGATTCAGCGCTCGATTTATAATTAATTATGTCACATTATTATTTCCCTTATATGTACCCTACATCCGTCTCCAAAATTTAAAATACCTCTGAGCGCAAATTCGTCAATATAACATTGAGTAAACTTATAAACTTCCCCTTCCCAGATGTCCACGATGGATTTCCCCAGCTCTTATTGGAAAAAAAAACTTATAAACTTAACTTCTTAAACAAATTGGATGCATACTTAAATTAGGTAGCTAGCTTAAAATTAAGTTAAAACCTAAAACTACTTAATACGTGTAAACCAGCCATTAGAGACTTATATTTTCGATGGCGCGGCACGATTGCCCAATCCAATCGGTTATCGTACATCGAAAGTAGGCATGCCTGTAATCGTTTATAGCTAAATACGTGGAACCTTGTTAATTTCTTGCTCATTTTAGTGTGTGGGTCGTCGCTTTTTCTCCCGCCATTTTGAATCAGCAAATTGTGCTCTGAATGATCTGTAATCACATGTTGTTATCTTGTAGACTACCAAATGTTATGTTTAACGAGGGTAGATGACCAAATTATCATATTTTATACATAAACATACTCGTAACAACTGTATCTTATTTTTCATTATAGTATTCTGTATTGTAAAAAAATAATCAAGACAATTAAACTCAGTTAAGAATACTAATTGTCTTGAGGAATATAAGCTTTGCGAATTATTTATAAGTTTAATTTTAAACGAGTGAAGTAATTTTTGGGTAATTTTTTAAAATTTTGATTACCTGGTAAAGATCAAAAAAAAATTTATACATTTTTAGTTTTTAAGAATGTATGGTTTTTGAAGTAGGTCCTCATAGCAAGAATATAATAATAACCCGTCAAACCAAGTATTTATGCAAATCTTAGTTAATCATTTAATTAATAAAGTACACGTCTAAAGGTTAATTGCGAGGGTACAAGGAAAATTACTTTCAGACGGGGATATTTTGCAATTAAGTCATTTAACGTAATGTAAGGCCGCAGTCACATTAAGAAGAAACGGAATGTTGGATTGTAAGTTTCAGGAACCAAAAGTATTCTATGAAGTAAGATTTTTAAATCATGTTGTTTATATTCATGTTTTTTTTCGTCAATCCAGTGATTGCGCGAATCTAGAGGGCCAATTGCTTTTTCAAAAACTTACTTATACTTACTTAACTTACTTAAACTAAACAAGTTATATTCAATCAACCAGTCATGTTTACGTATTATTTGCACAAAGTAACTGTCAGAAAAAAATGAATAATAAACATATAAACTAGACGAGTACATTCATTTACTATATTTTACATAGACATGTATGTAACTATAGCTAAGGATGTTTATAGAGTGAAAAAAATTGCAAACATTAGCAAAGTTTCGGATCTGCTACGATCGTAGCATTGTCGTAGCACTCTCGTAGACCGTCGTAGCTTATAGAAATAAGTGCATCAGTCTCGTGGAAAATAATTAGAATTGATCAGCTAATGGCTCATACGTAATAATATTGTTTTTAATTGTTATTGTAATACTTTTTAGTACCGGCAAGATACGGCCTGTTATGTTAGGTATAAATTTATCAAGATAAAGAAGGTTATTGACAAAGAATAGATATTAGCTCTTTTGACAGCACAGGCCGAATTAGCTCACTCTTTTTACAAGCAGCTGTATAATAAGCTCTACCTGTAGTAAATTATATATGTATATATTTTTTAGAAAAAAAAAATGGATATCGCAAAAATATCCGAAATATGACTGTTGAATAACCCAGTCAAAACAAATAATCAGTAATCACGTGCAATGTGATATAAGTCAGCTGTGTTTTAAAATTTACTTTGCTTTCGTTTGAAAACTTGTTTTTAATTTATTTAAGTTGTTTCGAATCCGGATGTTGTTAGTTTTGCAATGCCAATTGCTCTTAATTTTGATAAATACGTTATTGATTTTGATAATATCAAGTTTGTTGGTAAAAAACTATAGACTGAGTTCATGAAATGAGGTCGTCTAAATAATAAATAAAAAATGTCATCATAGGTGTGATATTTATAACGAGATGTACATAAATATCTAGTACAGAAGAACAGCCGCATAACATATAGCTGATATGTTTGTCACGTTGGGATCCACTAAAAAGTTATATACAATGATATAACTAACGCATCATCGTTTACATCAGTCCCACTCTGAAACGAAACGTAATTCTTACACCCACTTGCGACGTCCACTAACCCATTACCTCACCAAACGCCCACAGGTGTGGCATTCGGGTATAACGAACTATTTGTTTTCTTCGTAGAGTTTGAAGCCCTGATGTTAACGGGCCGCCCCAATTCTGTACCGAAATAAACGCGCTCTGTCCTACTTTAGAGTCCCCCGGCCCCCGCCGGCCGGTGATATGCTGTTCGATTCGCCGGGCGGGCAGGGTTGCCATCTATGGAAAGATAAGTCCCTAATACCAGGCAAAACGCCCGAAGTTTATCCTAGGTATCTAGGACCCTCGTTGCTGAAGGACATCGTCAGTGTTAAGCAGGCAGTGGATGAGGGTTGTCGTATTTCCGCTCACTAGTTAGCGCTACTGGCGAGTGAGGTCTGTCAGATAGTACAAAACTGTCATCAGGTGTCAAATTTAAATGACAGTGTCATTTAATTTGACTAGTTGGCGCTACAAGTACAAAACTGTCATCAGTTGTCAAATTCAAATGACAGTATTGTAGCATCTGACAGACCTCACTCGCCGGTAGCGCTCCATCTACCAAGATGATAGATACACCGTTGAAGTATTATGAAAAGATATTACACGTCAAAGATACTTTTGTATATTTGATTGATGAATTAATTAAACATCAACTTTGTTAGCTATGTAAACAGGGTTTGGTCTTTATTGCAAACTCGCACAAACGAGTGAGCAGTTTTCTTGTGATATTTTCCAGCGTAATATCCTGATACCTAGATGAATCTGTTATCATTATTATTTTATTTACAACAAAACTATAAATCAGAATCTATCTTTTAAAATTAATTTTTAAATTGTTATGTTTAAATAATTTAACGGTGACATAACCGGTGCCTAATACCCTTAGATTTCCCATAAATTTGGGGAGAATATCCTAGTTTGTAGCCCTGTCGGCGTGTGCGACTGAATGGTGACCTAATGATTTCGAAGTACAATGAAACGATTGTCCACGTGGAATTTATTTGATGTGCATTCAATCAAATTGACTAGCTGTTGACATAGTAACAAATTTTAATAAGTTACAGTTAAATGGAAGCAAAATATCGAAATCTGTTATCAATTGACATAATAATTGATGATATATTTGTGAGTAATGACTGTACTACATTTACGATATAGAGTAATAGTAAATTTAATTACTGATTATAGAACTCATGTTAGTATGAATTCGAAAGTCAAAATAAAGATTTATATTTTTGGACTATTGAATTCTTTGGGCCATTGTAGCTAAGCTACCCATCGGAGACCTGATAAAGGAAAAAGGAAACCAGGAAGGCCAAAAAAACCTTGGAGTGATGAACTGCCTTCGATAGGGAAATTTGGATATGAGGAAGACCCCAGCCTAGCAGTGGCACGAGAAAGGTTAAAAAAAAGACTATTGCAATAAATGACTCATTCGATATCGTAACTATAATTTATCGATATAGTCCACCACCTTAGTCATAATACATTTAAGTATAACCACTTGTGCCACTTCAATGATATAGGTAAAAAAAATGTCATTGTAAACAGGTCAAAACACTTAAAGCCAAAAAACAATCGTCATGTGTCAAATTATGTCTCCCTATGTCCCGTTGTATCAACTCCCTATGACCCTTGAACGTTGACGACGTCCTTTGAATGGACGACACGTGTTCCAAATCATTCGGCTAAATAATTCGATAGGGTTTTGCTTTTCACAAAGAACGAAGTAAAAAACTGATTTACATACTTAAAACTTTCAATTTTTTGGGGCAGTAACTATTTTAATGCCCATTGTTTGAGTAGGTACTTTTTTTTATTTGAACTTGGTTAATATTAATTCTATAGGCAAAGTTATCAATTTCACTTATAATTATGACGCTCTCATTTACCAATAAATTCCTCAATGCAGGTTAATAATGCGTTTCCGTTAGTAGAGTCATACCTACTTATTTATTTTTTTACTTTATAACCAAAGCCTGGCGTGTCGTTCATTCGTTAGTTTTCAAATGTTCATGTTTTAATTTATACAATCCTTCTAAGCGATTTTTAATATTTTCTGGATCGACTGATTCGATTTTTTTATTTGTTTCATTTATACGCTCATTAGTTACGTCTGACTCCTGCGTCCAAGCATGAAATAGTGATGCATTTATAAAGGGTTGTCTATTTTAATCATATATCAATCAAGCAATCAATAAAACATTTCTATATAAATTTATTCCAAAGTGACATTACTCGTTTAAATGTAAATCAAAAGGTGAAATTAAAACTATTCAAAATGTTGATGATTCAGTTATAAATGGCAAGGCGACTCCGAGTGAGAGGCCCGTTATCGTTCTAGTCGACACTATAAACGTATAGTGTATCCAAATATTAGGCGGTTGCCGGGGTGAATGACCTCACGCTGGAGGCACCTGCAATGGAAGTGTCTATGTTGACACAAGCACTGTGACGTGCTCAAGTGATAATGAGTGTCAGTGCAACGTACTTGAGAATGTTTTGATATTCGATAAGTTAAATGGGATTTATAGGACAGCTGTTTAGGTAATTCCATGTTTAATACTGTAACTTGTAGCGTGTTTGGTCATTTAGGGAAATTTTCGATTTGTACTAGCTTCATCCGTGAACGCACAACTAAATAAGTGATGGCAATCCGTCAATAAACTAAAATTATTATCATCATCATCAGCTATCTACTGGTCATGGCTGGGTTAAATATAAGCCTCTGTCTATCTACGCTAATATCAAATTATGTAATCTTTGAACTTATATTACGATATCAATTTCTACAGTTCATATTTGCAGATTTACGTAGAACCTCGGCATTCCAGAGTGAAAATTGAGGGCGTGGCCTTGCTCTCCTTCTGAAGATTGGCACATTTTATCTACAGCTTGAACCTCAGCCAAAGACTCGCCATCTTTTGATTGATGCGGAGCTTGAAGTATTACTTTCCAGATTTCAGTGGTCATTAACAGCCGAAATCTTATTTCGAAGAGTTTATGAGTTTGATAATTTTGTTCACCAAAGTATTTTTTGCAAGCATACGTTTTGCAAGCATAGTTTATAATGGAAATAACTAAAGTTTTGTTTGCAGATAAAACTATAGTTGCGGAAGAAAAGTTTTCTAAGTAGTAAGTGAAAATTATTAATACTAGAATCGTGTTTCTTTCTCTTTTTTCCCATTTCTTTAGTAACATACCGTAATGCGTTTAAGTACAGCTTATCCAATGAAAGTATTAAGACGGCTGTAGATATATAGTTGCAATGGGCTGGATCCTGTTAATTCAATTTGCAAAGACTAAGCAGTATTAGATGTAAAGTAAGTAAATAATGGGTGTTGTTGACCTGCGATAAAGACATTGAAGAAAAATAAACAGTAAACAAAGGATGATAATGTTAACTGAGATAATGTTGCCAGTACCATGTTGCTGGACCAATTTGGAAAAATATGAAATCTTGTAGATAATAAATAATATCTGAATCCCACATCTAAATAGAATTAATGGAATAATTTTCAATTTGTTCATATTTTGTTAAAGTTGTTATTAACTCTATTTGGCCTGTCAATATTTGATGGGAAAACCAAGATGAGATCAAATCAGCTGTGGCCTGTGGCGAGACGGTGGCAGCTCGCCGCGCCGCGATCGTCTCTACTTGCCGACAAGCCGTGTCACTTTCCAACTTGCAAGCTATAAATATTCAACGATCGCTTTGCCAGCAACTGCTCAGCTCTCACCTACCGCACTAACTCCATCCACCAGCCAAAGATACCCACCTAGATACAGTTTGGGCTCAATTTTGACGACCCGCTCTCGCACTCAGCCAAAAATACAGACGACTCGATGGTCCTCACAGGCACAACTACTACTTCTGTCTACTCATCCATCACTGCACATCCGTACGATACGGCAAGAGCACGACTTCACTGTCACACGCGGCGGCCGACCGGCCTGCCGAAGTCGCGGCACGCACCAGCACAGACGTTTCAATAGTATCGCGGCAACTGCTGCAGTGGACCTATCATCAAGCCCGCGAGGTGAAACCGCGACGACCGAAACTGCGCGAGGTCGACGCGACCTCCACGCTCGAGAGCGTGAGAGCCGTCGAAGCCTGAACGGTGGCAGGTGTGCTGCGTGAAGTGCAGCGTCGGTGCAGACAGAGCTGTACGAGACGACGCGCGTGGATCGCCGCCGTCGACTGACGGGGCGCGCCGCGACGAACCTCGGTTACCACCACACGCGCACTCGCGCACACTCGTCCGGCCACCTCGCCTCGTTGCGTTGCCCCACACCACTACATGGCTACAGCGACACTCCGCGCCTCGCCGGACGCAGAGATCCGCTGATATTTTAAAGTTTCATAGCAATTTGACTTTAAAATCTCATCGGGCCGTCGAAGCAACGCAAGCCAGTCGGACAGGCTGAATATTTACCTAAATAATATCAGTGTGATGTATTACTAGACTAGACGTGTTTGTTGCGCAGTGAATGGACAGCGCGTGTAGAAATACCGAGAACGCATGCGCCACACACACTCCCTTGAGGCGCCTCTGTATCTAGTAAAAATTCATGCTTGTGTCTGTAGTAGGTAGGCTCAACCCGTCAAAAAGAGGTAGGCAAATTGAAAATAAGCGCTCGGAACTTGCAAAAGCCGAAGACGAAAGGCTATGCAGTGATGAAAAAATGAGTATATTTAAAGATAACAATAATATGTATAAAATGGACAGAATAAAGAAATATCAGTCTAATAAGAGGATACGGCATGTATATAAGTTGGCGCGGAGGCAGAGTAAGGTCACCGGAATGATTTAGTTGCGAATGCTGCGATGCTATAAATTGCGCAAATAGATGTTCCAATGAACTCGTTTAATAATAGCGGGCGTAGTGAGGGCGTCACAGAAGAGAATATTCATGTAGTCGGCGTACACGCTACTCAATTTGTAGACATGCCCAAGGTTGCTCGAACACATATCGCCGTCATGCCACGCCACGCGCTTGCAAAAATGTTTTCAAGAAGCTTGAATGAAATGACTTCGCAACTGATCATAAAAATCTTTTCTAAAACAATTTGTAAGTAACAGTCATGAACATAGCTAATAACAATATAGATTTTTTTTCCATTATTTATGTTTACAAAATGATATCTAGTTTAAACTGCAAAGCAGTTATTTTAGGTTTAAAGATTATTTATTAAAATGTTAACAGAATTCTTATCTTGGTGTTATTTATACTAAAATCGTTTCAGTTGAAGTAGTTTAATACAGAGCTTGAACATCTACAAAGATGGTTTTGTTCGTCCGAGCTCCAAGATAGTTGCCTGCATAAAATAATATGTCTACAGAGTTGTCACCTCTGAAGAACGCTTAAGCCAGCTAACAAACCAGAGTGAAAGCAAATGAGATGTCGTCGGGCAACCAAAATCTGAAAAAAGGGTAGTAGTTAAAGTAATGGTCCCAATGAAACTTATTAGTTACGTTTGCACCATCTATGTTTCTGGTCAATGGTGCAAATGAGACTTCGGGAAAAATTGCGGCATCTTAAGTGTCTAACATGAATATTATCATTGCAAATGGAGACGTACTTTAGATCTTGTATGATATCACTTCTGTCATTTGTGTCTACAATCAGATTGTTTTATGTAAGTATAAGTCAGATGTTAACATAGATCGAGGTAAAAAATGAGTAGGTATGTCACAGAATTTAAACTCAGACAAGTTCAGTTGTTTTTAATGTCTGTACATCACAAAAAAATCATCATCATGGATTGCACCGAATACATGGATAAACGCCGTTATATTCAACTCTATGGCAAAGCATTTTCATATTAAATATAAGTTATCCTTGTGTGCTCTTTTTGTTATTATCTGCCGGCTGCCAATGCCGACTTCCGCCGGCGCCCGGATCATTGCCAGAAACACTTAGAGAAAAAGCACCAGAGATGTTCACGAATATGATAACAATCCTTAATTTACACTGTTTTGGCACACGAAACATTTCATCTCGTCATATTCTGACTGTTATGGAAAACTTTGTTATTTTAAGTTATTAACATCACAGAATTTTTAAAACATAAAAAATTATAATTAAAATTGTTTACAAGAGTGATGAATCTGACACTGACTCCACGGATAAGAAAAAAGACCAAAGGATTGTCGAGATACCAAAATACTCACAAAACGAGAAGACGAAAATATAAACGTCAAACGAAAAAATATCTCACGTAAAACTTTCAGTGGCGGATGCGATGCGCGTGAAATTCCTATGTGTCTGATTAGCGTGCAGTGACAGTTGGGCAGCCGTGAAAACAATATTTATTCTTATTGCACGTGAATGATATCTGAACAGAAATGTAAATTGTTTTTAGTCAAAGATTGGTAGAAAAACATGGCAACAAATTTTATTAATGATCTCAAACAACCTAAGACTTAAAGGCCGATCTTACATCTACGGTTGCTGCTGCAATCGAAATAATTGTGCTATATTTCACATTAGCGAATTCAATTTCCACTTTAATTTCATTCAAAGGCCACAAGTATTCCTTAGATGGAGTTACGTGAGCCGTCGGCATAGGTAACGACTTTCGATCGTGTCACTGAATGACCACACCGCCAGTTTATAGAATTACCACCCTTTATGGTCGCCGCGCCTGCCACAAAGGACGCCTGATTGGCTGGAACACATCATCAGACAATGCGACATAAACGTTTACATATTTCTGTTGAAACATTTTCTAGGTTCGCCAGAACATAAACTTGTTAACAGACAGTAGTTGGTGGGCATGTGGAGTTGGAAACATATTACAATAGTGTAGTAAGCACGACGTGGTAGTCTCTTGAAAACTTCATGAGGTATTGTTGTGTCAACAGCAGAGCAGTAAAAATTCTAAAGCTTTTCTTATAGGTGACATCACTATCCACAATTCTACTTCAAGTCAAACGTCATGTTTTAACTTATGGTCATGAAAGCACTATTACTTATATGATTATGATATGCTAGTTGTAAAATAAATTTATGCAAATAAAATGGTAATGGTATTATGTCAAAACCAGACTAAGTAACCATTTTCTCTTTTGAAATTTATGTTCATCTTTTCGATACGTATACAAGGTATATTTTCCATTCGATTGCTTGGCTTTGCCGTAAAAGGTATTGCGGCCTCTAAAATTAGAACATTGTGACGTTGAGTCAACAAAAAAAGTACAGGTCAATGTCCTTTCGGAGGATGTATAATTTTTACATTTCATAAATGCCCTCATTAGCTCTCTTTTAAGGCCTGACCTGAGGAATCACGCTGTTTTGGACCCAACAAGCTCGTTATGTACCATATAATTAGCACCCATAATTTTGAGGAAGATGCCGATTGTTTAGATATTTATCGGACGAGCATGCATGAGGATGAAACAATGTTCAGGTTCTCACTTGCTTATTATTTTCACGCGACTATAAAATACCAGTTAAGATTTTAATAGCCAGTCATCTGTTCTACATGGAAAGATTCATCGATTCTCTCTTTGTAATAAATATGAGATAAGCGTTGGCGTATTGTTAGTAAATAGAATAAAGGTTAAAAGTAAAACTGTTACCGCAGAGCAGAAGGAGAAGAAGAAAGAAAGTGGAAAAGTAGGACTAGTTAAGGACTTAACCCGGTAAACGTGTAGAGACTTAGGTTTTTACTAATTTTAAAGTCACTGCCATGGATGAGGATTGTGGAAGATTAGTGGCAACTCCACCGTTCTTGCTTCTTCATTACAGGCACCGAAGTGTTTTAGGGGGTCCAAATCTTACATGCCACTCGAATCCGCTGCTCAACATCGGAACTGAGAAGCGAAGCAGTATGAGAGGGCATTTCAACTTAAAAAAAAAGGTGTTTTCTGTGTAAATTCAGTCCTTTTTTTTATTAGAGCTCTTTATCGTGTTCCTTCATCAAAGTGACGCTTCACGGTAAGTATACTGCAGTTATTATACAATTGGTCACGGTGCCACCGACTGCAGTAAATATAAAAGGTGTTTATACACCTTGCACATTATCGCAGTATTCAAACACCCATGTCAAGTTTCAAGGTTGATTTCAATTAATAATTATACATGACATGTTTATTTTAATATGTATAAATCGATAGTATAAATGCAATACTTGACTATGAGATTAATAATCCATACTTATAATATTATAAATGCGAATGTTTGGATGTGAGTTTGTGAGTTTGTGAGGATGTTTGTTACTCAATCACGCAAAATCTACTGGACGGATTTCGATGAAATTTGGTACAGAGGTAGATAATGACCTGGAATAGCACATAGGCTACTTTTTATCCCGGGAAAAAGCACTGTTCCCGTGGGAAATTCACGCGGGCGAAGCCGCGGGCAAAAGCTAGTATTGAAATATGTTAAATTTTATTACAGTGATAAGAAAAATATGTGGTTCATAAACTTTAGCATTCATGGATTCAATATTTACGGTGCTGTCAACGTCTATGACTTTATGGCTAGTGTAGTTTTCTTTGTCTATGATGCATTTCGAAGACCCTCAAGTTTTTCAAAGCTTATATCAGAAAAAAAAACATATTTTATTTAAAGTTTCAGCTTAAGAATGAAGTAAGTTACATTTTAATAGTTTCTGTCGATTCCATATTGATATTGGCGCCTGCACCCACGCGCGTCCCACACCGCACTCAATGTCAACAAAATTGAATCAGATAAATCGATACAATAATAAATGAAAATATACAGCGATATATATGTAATTACAAGGGAGTATGATTTATTATGCTACCCGACTTCGGTGTTGTAACGAACTCTTGTGTTAAGTCTGTCTCTCCTTATTTGGAAGAGAATGAATAATTGACCTAAACACCAATGATTCAATTATATATTGCTTTTTTCCTATGCCAGAGTTAGTTAGACACTATTTGGTACTATACGGAAATGTATAAGACTGACACAACTAAATTGATTGATTCACAGGAGGTAGAAAATTGCACAAAAAGGGAAGCCAGTACTGAGTGGGCAATGATGATCATTTCGAATTGTGTGTTACATTGAAAACCTATGCCCAATTATTGCCCTTAATTTATGTGGAAAATTATTTAAGTACACTAATATGTTATAACATTTTTTATCTGTTCTACCACTCTTTCCGATATTAAATCCGCCCAACTTATTCTCTACCACAATTCAAATTCTATTTTCCCTATCATTCAGTCCACTCGTGCACTTTTCACTTATAGTATAGTGCTAAAGTACTCTTATTATATAGAACTCTTATTGGTATTTACTGCACCTTGAGTGCAGAATAATCTAAAAAAGTATAGTAGTAGTTTATTTAGACGACGTTAAATTTAAACGGCAGCAGTCTACGCGCTTGCATCTAACATCTATCTGGTTGCAAGTAGGATTTCCTTTTTAGTCTACACTCGTCTATCATTAGGTCAGTGTGCGAGCTGCATCGAGTTGCGCTTGCGCAGCGACCGGCTATGCTTTCTTGTTTACTGCGACTTCCCATCGGAACATAATATACTTTTATAACAATTTTTATATTATACTAATTTCAGACTTAAAAAATTGACTTTTGCACGCCTAGCGGGCGAAGCGCCGCGCCGCCGCCGGCCGTGGATTGTATTATTCATTTAAATCTTTGGTATTATACTCATCTTGTCAAAATCGCGCCAGTTTCGGAACACAAACTGTCTCTATTGTAATCATATTGCATTGCACTTATAAGTTTATATAAGTACACGTATATCAAGAAAAATATGCATTTCAAAAACATTTATTGATTTTAAATAGATAAAAAAAACTGGTTGAAAATAAATTTTAATGGATGTCTGTGTATAGCGAAAATGAAATAATAGCCTTTCTCTTTGTGTTCAACAAAATCTTTAGAATATGTTTTATACATCGCATCGTATCCCTTGTAAAATCAAAAATTAATAAAAAAATCCCCTATAAAATCTCAAAGGTTCGTAATTATCTCCGAATTGCACATAAAGCCATATTTAAATATTGTTTATTGCTCAATAAACTGAGTTTGTTTATGACGTGTGGCTGTAAAAACTTATCCAAAAGTAATATTATACATATTGATTATATAGATTGATCATATTTAATAACCACAATTCAGTATAAATTGTATTTATACATTTTATACATTCTCATAAAAAAATTTATTTGGTTTGATAACAAAGATATTAAATTATTATTTTCGCCCCCTTTAGAGGTGAAATTTTCAAAATTCTATATATTAGTGATCACTTAACCTCTTTGAAAAACTTCTAGTTTGTAGTCGGCGTCAAATTTTTTGTACTTATGTATATTGATTAATATATATTCTGAGACTAGCTGTCGCCCGCGGCTTCGCCCGCGTGAGTTTCGCTTAGATGAAAAATCTCTCTTGGAGCTTTTCATCAGATCTTCCAGATCTTCAATTTTTATACGTCAGCAGAAAATGCTCATCAGGTTGAACGACTTTTACTAAGGCGCCATTTCCATATATGTTATAGTGTAGCTGGTCTCTTGGAGTTATTCATCCGAAGTTTCCAGATCTTCAATTTTTATACGTCAGCTGAAAATGCTTAAGTATCAGGTTGAACGACTTTTGTTAAGGCATCATTTCCATATGTTCTGTTTTAGTTCTTCACCAAGTGCTATAGTTTTCAAAATCAATTATAGCCTAAATGTTGCCTAGGCTTAATAGCTATACAACAAAAAAGTTTTATTCAAATCGGTTCAGTACTTTCGGAGATTAGCGGACAGACAGACAAAAAATTTAAAAAATTTTTTTGCATTATATTATTCTTTTTAAGTGTCCCTCTATCCATTACAGTCAAAAATACTAAATGTACAGACAAAATATTTTTACTGTTTTATTATATGTATAGATGACAAAAATGTTTCGCACCAGATCAACTTCTATAAACACCATCACCTGAAACTATTTAAAACCTTCTGCTTTTGTCCGTAACCAGTTGTGAATACAAACTTAATAGTAAACAACAAAAACCAACAGTTTACTCAACTAACAATCACGATTTTGAGATGTAAAAAATGTTTAGTGCCAGAACACCTTCTATAATAAACGTAGCCTGAAATGATTTCTCCGTACCTAGTTGTGAATACAAACTTAATAGTAACCAGCAAAAGCCCACAGTTTACTCAACTAACAATCACGATCTAACCTCAAGTTTCCATAACGCTCGTCATTTTACCATAACGGGAACCGCTGGGCCGGTTTAGGGTCGATAGACTGATTCAACCATGACCCACGGTCGTGGTCTAATTTTTATATGCGTTACATAATACTTGGTTCGTTGCTCCCGGGCTCGATTTTTATGATAATAAAATGTTACGAATTAACAATTAACACGATTTCTATGATTGTGTAGAGTTATTGGTGGTATCAAGAATTTGAATCTTTTATTTCTAATATTTTATTGCCCGAAATTGAGATTGAGGTTTGTCATTGGCTGGTTGCTGTTAGTATTGCCTTCCAAAATAGTAATGCTACCTGCCATCGGAGCACAGGATATTAGGATAACGAATTGACAAAACTGACATTTTTATAAATTTTACATTATTGTTTTAAGTATCGATCAAATCATTTTAAGTATCATAACTGTGGTATAACGTATAGATCTCTCTCAGCCGAAAGACGTCCACTGCTGGACAAAGGCCTCCCCCAAGGATTTCTACAACGACCGGTCCTGCGCTGCCCGCATATGGATGCGGATCCCGCGCATCCCGCGACCTTCACCAGGTCGTCGGTCCACGGAGTGGGAGGCCTGCCAACACTACGTTTTCTGGTTCGTGGTCGCCACTCGAGAACCACTCGAGAACATATGGATATAAGTATCTTGAGCCACAATTATGTTGAGTTGTAGGTACCTAAAAATTAAGTAAAGTAGATTGGTGACAAAAAAGTAGGTTGGAGACATCAAAATTAGGTATGATTACTTATGTAGCTATTACTGCGAAATTATAATAATATTTTATTCGACAATGACAAGTCTACTTTTATGATCATGCATTCTGCACCTTGAACTAAATAATCTTCATGTTCATGCACCTAAATAAATAATGCATTACCAATTTGCCGGTGGCCACCTTTATTTCTGTTTTCTGGCATCATGCCATGCCATGTATGCATATGTCAATTTGACGATCAGTGTAACTGTGCACTGTTTTGTTCATATATTTATAACAAATTGGATATTTATCTTGACCGTCACATTGGTTCCTAGAAGCTGTCACGCTTCTGACAGCGCTTTTGTCAGAAAAATGTTACATTTTCGCGTTCCTGTTGACTTTCTTTTCACTTCTTATTCTTTTAACCTAAATTATCTGGTCCTCTAGTAGTAGGTACTCATCCTATTCGTACAGTAGGGAGCAGATAAAACTGACCCATTTACCTCACAAAACCCTAATCCCTACTGTACCATCGCAAATGCATATTCTTCATTGGTAAAAATTGTTGAGTATCATAGTGAAAGTTAAATGGTTATAAATGGTTATAAATGGTTCTTAATAGTTTATCAGTAACGATAAATTAATTT
This sequence comes from Ephestia elutella, assembly GCA_018467065.1. NCBI lineage: Eukaryota > Metazoa > Arthropoda > Insecta > Lepidoptera > Pyralidae > Ephestia > Ephestia elutella. The sequence continues at coordinate 6,920,818 of CM031573.1, read as the reverse complement.
TGTTTATTTGAAAATAAATGGAAAGAAAAATCTTTTAACAGTCTCCTAGATTAGAATGTTTTGCCATGTTTGTGCAGATTTAACGTAACCCATTCTTATTCCATTCAAAAATAATATAAAAAACAGACTTCATAACTGTACATACATAGGCCAATAAGCCTATATGGGAGCCTTTAGAGAATATCGTGCATTTCCAATAACACATACACGATCAAATGATTGAAGTCGGTTTAAATAAACACTGACTATGGTTTCGTTCATCTATTCATACTTCATCTGAGGAAATTTGTAATACATCCCTGTTTAAGCTTTGCCATGTGTAATTATATAGGTTCAGCAAAGGAGCCGCTGCATGTTTTAAACGTACAGTTAACTGAATGTCAAGTTACTTTGCATAGACCTTTATGCGACGGTAATAGATGTGAATTAGCAATAAATGTGGTTAGGTCGATGTGCTGTTAACCATACGTTACATTAGTTTCCAAAACTCTATTTTAATGTTTTATTTCAATGCAATTTTATAGGCTATAGCTGCCACATTTCCACGCTTTTCATTATCTAAAATATCATAATTTGCCATACATTTTCCCATCATCTGGGGTCGGCGCAAAATGTATTTTCTTTCCACAATTGTCTAACCATATTTATATACTGGGAGTACCGTCATATCTTCATTAACACAATCCCTTCATATTTTTTAGGCCTTTCACTCCCTCTATACCTATCCACCTACTTTTATAGATAGAGCTCTTTCTTTTTAGGTCTTCCACTCCCTCTATACCTATCCACCTACTTTCATAGACACAACTCGTCGTAGTAAGTGTTCCTCTTCTCTCCTTATCACGTGTCCAACTCTTCATCACGTGTACGCGTGTCGTGTGTGAGTCTATTGCTTCTAACCTTATCAGTTACAGGTGCAACCTTCAAACTTCCCCACATGTAAACAATTCTTATTCCATCCCTTCTCCAACATCCAACGTAACATTCGCATTTCGGCAGAGTGAAGCCTCTTTTCATCCTGTACTTCGATAGCCCAACAACATTCCGATCCCATTAACTAAAATATTAGCGATAAAAATTAAAGGCCTATATGAAAATGCGCACGTGCGTATTCAATTTCAATGATAAACGAACAACATGCCCAACCCTACAGCCGCGAATAAATATCCGTAAAAACACATGAGTACAAATATTTGCCCGATCTCAAGACCTTTCTGGTAACATGATAAACATTACTTAGCGTGCTATAGAAATTCGCAAGATCCAAGGCTTTAGAAATATAGGATTACGATAACATTTTTATTGTATTGCATTTAATTAGTTATTTATTTATTTTATTGCATTGAATTAGTTTTGCATAATATATTACATTTTGTCTTATTGCACGCCAAACGCGAAGTGTTGGACGTGCATTGCTCTCATCTCGACTAATCAAAATCGAGCTACTTTCGGAACTTATTTTTATATATTTCTACTTCATAACGAAGTATAATATTTATATTTCTGTGGATTACCACATATTCCGTAGATTGTTGGACCAGAGCTAGAAAAATATCTCTATTTTTCGATTTACAGGATCAAAATGGCCGGGATATGCGAACACGACCAACAATCAGGCTTGTTAATGTAATTTATGTCAGCGATTCCAAGGATTTAATTAGTGAAGAACACGTTTGGTGTGGTCACAACGCATGTATCGGAGCCGTTTAAAGTCAAGTAAATTGATGTTGTATATAGTTAAGTTTATGTTGATAGGCTTCAAGTATTCTTTATTACTTTCAATCATCAAAATATATTATTTGCTGGAAACATAGACGTCAAAAATTTGCTTATAACTTAGTCTTTAAATAAAACAACTTAGATGAAGATGACAGGCCTATTACGACAGCTTTCATGCCAGAGAAGATCCCTTTGGACCATTTCGTAGCTGGCTGCGAAACGGGAAACAAAAATCCCATTCGACGCTGACGCTTGCTTCGAAATGAAACGTTGGTGAAGAAAAGTGGAAAAATAAGCGGATAGTCGTTAGAAATTTATTATAACAAACTAAATTAAATAATGAGTGGTGTTGTTGGCGCCTCTAAGTGACGTGTAAGTGACAGAGTCATTATATGTGAGATCGTTTAGTTTGAATTCTTCGTACAGAAACAAATGGATTGACATGCGTCAGAAACACTGCCCACGCGGCTTTGAGATTTTAATGACTTTTCTGTTTTATTCTTAGATTTTTGTATTGTTTGACCTTTTTTGTTGTATTTTTAATTAATCCTAACTAATAAATATAAACGAAAAAGTGAGTTAGCTTGTTTGTTTGTTACCTCTTCACGCTTTATCTACTGAACCAATCTTCCTGAAACGCATACACATAGTTAGAAGCATGGAGAAGGACGTAGGGTACCTTTCCTAGGGGTACCTTGTGGGAAATTCACGCAGGCGAAGCTGCGGGCGAAAGGTAGTTATTTATATTTTTATTGGATGGATTTTTTCATAGGAAAATTCATTTAAACCTCTTATTAGTAACTGAGGAGAATATAATTTAATTCGAGTGCAAAACCACAAAGTAGTTAAAAGGAAAACTCTGAAACTTCGTGATAAATGAATGAATGAACACATTATTTATTCATTTATTTGTTGATTTCCTTATTTGAAAAATTTACTAGTTTTTCGATCCGGGTCCATGTTTTTAGCTTTACAAGGAGTCAATAATTTAATTACAAAAAGCCCTTCGCTACTAAATAATAGATCTTGCGGACCCTAACTGTGTATTACGAATTTCAAGCACTAATATCTTCCCTTCTAGGAAGGATAGGTACTTAATAAAATGATGAATAGTTTGTTGTTTGTACCAGATAATCACTGGAGATTAAGCAACCTTTGTGTTCTATAAACTTTTGGGTTAATTTCCCCCGCAACTTAATATTTTACAATATTTAACCCCTTAGGTTTGACTGTTAGACAATGCTTTTAGCATTAAGTACACCTTTTGTATTTGTGTAAAATAAAGTTAAAATACCAGAATTGAGCTTCAGAGTGGTTTAATAGTATTTGATTTCACCTTAATAAACAAGCTTTTTTTAAAATATAGATTTTTAATTTTATCTAGATTTCCCTTTTGAAATGATAGCATTGGTATGACAAGCCTGTAACAATACCTTCCTTTGTATTTTACGTATCAATTCTTTGTCCGCTCAATGCATCGAATTCAAATCATAAACCTAGTTGAATCGAAAGTGCAAGCAGTCGACTGAATTCATTCCTATCCTATCACTCCCGAGTGGGCCACAGTGAAACTTAAGTTGCAAAAACAGTTTACTTAACCACCAACTACTTGCAAAAATCAACTCTATAAACTAACTATTAAAGTTTTACATTCCGTGTAAGGTAGAGGCGTGTAAGTCGAATATCGGGTGTCCAAAGTCGACTATTAATAGAAGGACAAGTAGCAAAACCTGTGGGGCAGGATAGTGCGTATAATGAGAAGCAAAGTTGGATTATTGCCACAAGTGGTCTGTTGGTGACAGGACGGCTAGCTTAGCGTCTACTTTTTTTAATTTAAAACACAAATCATTAAAAAACAAAAACCTCGAAATCAAGCTAATGACCTTAAAACATTTGAGCATATCATAAATATAGTACTCGATTAATGATCTCTCATTTAAAAAAACTAAGTAATCAGTTTTAGCTTCAGTAACATTGATACAAATATCGCAATCAAATTAGTTCATTTGCTGGGAGACGATAACAGCCACTCGCAGCGATAAATATTAAACATTTCTGTGCAAGTGTTTAAGTTGTAGCAATATAAAAAATAAACCTTTTTGAAATGCATCTAATGTGATTGTAAAACTATTTCTCTTGATATTCATGTACTTATATAAACCAATAAGTGCAATATAAATTTGTATAATAAATACAATTTTATGTTCCGAAACTGGGGGAACTGTCAAAAAGCGAGAGCAAAGCACTTCGAGCTCTCGCTCGGGTGCAATTAACCTTTTTACGAATACTAAGTTACTCGACTAGAAGAGAAAACGAATGTATTCCTTTACATTGCTGGTTTAAAAAAAAGGTATGCTGAATAGAAGATACCTTTTAACATCAACAAATTTCAAAATGAAAGAGCAAGCTTATCTATACATATAATAAAACAGTAAAAATATTTTGTCTGTACATTTAATATTTTTGACTGAAATGGATAGAGGGAGACCTAAAAAGAACAATAGAAAGCAAAAAAATTTTTTTGGAATTTCTTGTCTGTCTGTCTGTCTGTCTGTCTGTCTGTCTGTCTGTCTGTCTGTCTGTCTGTATGTATGTACGCGTTTCACGCAAAAACTACTGGACGGATTTGAATGAAACTTTTTTTGTTGTATAGCTATTAAGCCTGGGCAACATATAGGCTATAATTTATTTTGAAAACTGGAACACCTGATGAAGAACCATAACGGAACAGTTAAACTATAAGTAATATGGAAATGGTGCCTTAACAAAAATCGTTCAACCTGATGAGCATTTTCTGCCGACGTATAAAAATTGAAGATCTGGAACATCTGATGAAAAGCTCCAAGAGACCAGCTACACTATAACATATATGGAAATGGCGCCTTAGCAAAAATCGTTCAACCTGATGAGCATTTTCTGCTGACGTATAAAAATTGAAGATCTGGAACATCTGATGAAAAGCTCCAAGAGAGATTTTTCATCTAAGCGAAACTCACGCGGGCGAAGCCGCGGGCGACAGCTAGTTGCAAATAAAATGGTATCGGTGAAGAGCAGTTTAAGTGCAGCCATTAAAGTTTTAAATAAAGCCAAGTTACTTGTGAGATAGTTGGCAGCTCATTAGTAGTAAATTACTTGTTCTATTCAAGCCACGATTTACCATCAAGATAATGACGTGAGATGAAAAAATAAAATAAAAGACAAATAAATTTCTGTATATAGAAAATGCGAGGGCAGACCGCTTCAGGAAAATTTAATGCATTTAAACAATAATCTTCTTCTTCTTGGCGAGTCGAAATGGCATCTATATTTTCCCAGACCAGTGGGTGGCAACGACAATCGCTCTATCGTTGGCCTGGTAAAGGTCCTCTATGGTACACGATTCGAGGAAATAATAATAATAGGAATAATGAGCGATTTTTCTGACAGCTAATTAAGAAAAAAAAATAGTATTAAAAAGTCTCAACAAATAGCGTTTTATGAAAGCCGAGTCGTAATTATGGCTGAACCTATATGGTGAGCTTTTTTCTGTCAATCAGAGGCATAAAAAACAATCACCTAATAGTTTGACAGTTGCACAAATCACAATATTGATACTTTTGAGATGTTTTTATACTAAGTTTTATTTAAAAAATAAAGCCAATCTCGTGAATTTTTGCTTTTTGTATGAAACTTTTTTTCTCGCCTTTACTTAAGTCATATGGAACTTTTTTTTTTTTTAATTTGGGTCTCGGAAAACCCCTCATTACGTGCAATGTAAATAGAATAACTGGCAGCTGCGCTATTGCAATTTACAAAATAATTCAGTAGCTAAAAAAGAAACGAAATTATATGTAATTTAATCAATTTACCGACAATGCATTTTTGGGGAAACTTTTTCAAGCAAACTTTTTCAAAACAAAACAAGTTCACAATAAAATATCAGAATGAGACGTAATTTATTTCCTTTGTAAAAAAAATTGCACAAAATAGTGGGTTGTATGAATAAGAAATCCCGGGTCGGTACCCATCGCAGTGATGTACAAGGCTCGAGGCTTCCGAGTCCTTTTATCCAGAGCTCGGTGTCGTTTACAGGGCTCGCTTCGTTTTTGTGACGCTCGACGACTTGGAAGTCGTTTTTAGAGCTCGAACCTATTCAAGGCTCGAGCCTTTTTGAAGGCTCAATCGATCTCGAAGCTTTCTCACAGTTCGAGTCTTTTTATAGCACTAATCTTTTTCTCCTCCATATTTGTCCAGTATTTACTTTTTTTTGCCCAGCTGGGTTAAACTAATCTTTTTGAGATCTAAATAAAACAATCACTTTTTTGAGTTCTATGTATGGGGACTCGAACTCTTTGAAGCCTCGAGACGTGGCTCAGAGAACTCGCGTCTCGGCTAGGCTCGGGTCTACGAGCCTACCGAGCTTATCAAGTCCTGCCAATCTGCCTGAAAAAGAATTTGACACTTCGAGCTTTGTACAGTACTAGCACTAGCAGTTCGACTACAAGTGTACCAAGCGAACAGTCTTTTTCCAAATCAGGAGATTTAATATCAAAGAAAATAAATCGCCTCGGTAATAAGTCGATTCAAGCTTCCATGTGTCTTGCGTCGTGGCTTTCCTTTCTTGACGATATAAAATAAAGAATATTATTGTAATAAAAAATAATCTAACGATGATTTATATTATTTGTAAATAAAGCTGATTTCTATGTTAATTGTGTAACCATAGTTTCATTCCTAAACACCTAATTATCCTTGCACATTACTATTAATTTTAAAACTTTTAGTCGTGACCCCCTCCGTGACCTACTAATCGATTAGCAGTCGTTTGAACAAAAGACAAGAGATCAAAGGAAAACTGACTCGGTTGCAGAAAAAGACTCAAGCCTAATGTTACGCTCCGAGGTTTATTTAGCCAGAAGCCCTACAGTCTACAGTAAACAGTCTTTAAAAACTTGAGTCTTCGTTGAGGCTCACGTTAATTTTAAGACACGAGCTTGTTTGAGGACTCGAGCTCTTTTATAGGTTCAAGGTCTTTTTAAGGCTCGAACTCTTTTGAAGCCTCAAGACTTAGCTCAGAGAGCTCGCGTCTCGGCTAGGCTAGGGTTTATAAGCCTCCGAGCTCACCGAGTCCTGCCAAAATGCCTTGAGCCTTCAAAATTAGAACTCGACGCCTCGAGCCTTGTACATCACTCCCGACCGGGATGAAAGGTACCCTATGTCCTTCTCAGTACTTCTAACTACGTGGATGATTTCAGGAAGATTGGTTCAGTAGATAAAGCATGTAGAGGTAACAAACAAACAATCAAACAAACAAATAAACAAACAAACTCACTTTCACATTTATAATATTAGTAAGGATAAAAAAAAATCACGTTGACGTATAACTTTGATTATTTTTTTCCTGAAAGAGAAAGTACCTAGAGAAATACCTTTAAAAGCGTTCCTGAGAAAAAAAATAGTTTGACAGACAGATGGACATTAAAGTGATCTTATAAGGGTTCCGTTTTTGCCTTTTGAGGTACGGAAATCTAAAAACAACGGTTTCTTTTTTTTTCTACTAACAAATGCGGTGGTGGCCGAGTGGTAGGCCGCCCGCCTGTGGCTGCAAAGGTCCCAGGTTCGAATTCAGCCCGTGCTACATGAGTTTGTATACCAATCTGACCCATGAATGTTAGTTTTCATCTACCACCTCTTGCTTCCGGTGAAGGAAAACTGCACTCTGGTGGATGATTGTCAGCTAGTGTGTGAAATGAATTCCATATAATGACCACAACCCTCAGTCATGAGGAATACGACTAAAGGAGGAGACTAACAAATACAGGGTAGATGGATGCAAAGCCTATTATTATTTAAAAACGTATACACATAGAAGTACTAAGAAGGACATAGGGTACTTATCAGGGAAAAAGCACTGTTCCCGTGGGAAATTCACGCAGGCGAAGTCACGGGCAAAAACTAGTTGAATATAAACTAAAAAAAATACTATAAATAGAAGCCAAAAACATGATTTTTGAATTTTTTTCTGAATTTCTGTCTGTTGTTCGCTTTTCATTCAAAAATTACTGGACGGATTTTAATGAAACGTTTTTTGTTGTATAGCTATTAAGCCTGGGCAACATGTAGGCATAATTTATTTTGAAAACTGGAACATCTGATGAAGAACAATAACAGCAGACTAATAGAAGACAAATAAGAAACAGAGAACAGCAGAACAGATAAGAAATATGGAAATAGCTCCTTAGCGAAAGTCGTTCAACCTGATGAGCATTTTCTGTAGACGTATAAAAATCGAAACTATATTATAAAACTAGCTGTTGCCCGCGGCTTCGCCCGCGTGAATTTAACTTAGATGAAAAATCTTTTTGTGTTTCAAACTCTAGTTCAGCAGAAAATGTTCATCAGATTGAATGATTTTCACTAAGGCGCCATTTCCATATATCTTATAGCGTAGCTGAACTCTTGGAGTTCTTCATCAGATGTTCCAGATGTTCCAAATCTTCAATTTTTATAAGTCAGCAGAAAATGCTCATCAGGTTGAATGACTTTTGCTAAGGAGCCATTTCCATATATATTATAGTGTAGCTGGTCTCTTGGAGTTCTTCATCAGATGTTCCTGATCTTCGATTTTCATACGTCAATAGAAAATGCTCGTCAGATTGATAAACTTTTGCAAAGGTACCATTTCTATATGTCTTATAGTTTAGCTGTTCTGTTATGGTTCTTCATCAGGTGTTCCAGTTTTCAAAATCAATTATAGCCTATATGTTGCCCAGGCTTAATAGCTATACAACAAAAAAAGTTTCATTCAAATCCGTCCAGTAGTTTTTGCGTGAAACGCGTACATACATACAGACAGACAGACAAGAAATTCCAAAAAATTTTTTTTGCTTTCTATTATTCTTTATAAGTGTCCCTCTATCCATTTCAGTCAAAAATACCAAATGTACAGACAAAATATTTTTACTGTTTTATTTTATGTATAGAAGATATAACATGAAAATTGTGCCTTGAAATAGGTTATTCAGCCTATTGGCCAGACTCGCATTAGCATCATTAGGTCTTTGGAGAAAATGCAGCAGTGGAGTTTGTTGCGCCGCCTCTTCTCCACTTGCGCTTTGGAGGCGGTGGTAAACTTAGCTTTAAGTAATTTTATGACGTCAACTAACTAAAAAACAAGAAAGTGACGATTTATAAGTGCTATTTTTAAGCCAATATGAATAAAAAAAAATTGACTTTGACTTTAGCTACTTCCCGACGGAAAGAGAATCGCCTATTGGTTAGTCGGGGTTCCGTTAATGCCCAGGTCCGATGTTAATAACTGCTAGGCAATTATTAAAATAAAAAAAAAATACACAAAATGATATTGACCGATATTAATTAAAATATTGATTGATAGGTAGAAGTGGAATATAGCCGGCTGGTCGACCTATGGACTGATTATTTTTCTTGTTTTCTCGCATACAAATCGAACCTCAAAGGAAAAACTGTTACCCAAGATTTAAAAAATAAATTAGAAAACATCTCAAAAATTTGCGATAAACAGGAACTTAATTTTATTTCTTCCATAGTAAGGGTCATTTAGTCCACGCGAATGAAGGCGCAGGCATCAGCTAGTTTAAATAATATTTTGTAAATTAATTTCGATGCAGTTCTGTTCACAAATGTACTATATCAACATTTTTTTATGTTTTTTTTTCTATCAAGTGACCAATAGGCACCTGAGCAGGTGACGAATTTGCAATTTTTATTCCAGGGGACGAGTAGGTACCTTTAAAATAAATAAAAAATGTTTGGTCTCCTGCCGGGGGACGAATGGGTACCTTTATAGGGGCCGAATCTTCAACTTTTATTCCAGGGGACGAATTTTAGGGTGCGAGTGGGTACCGACTCGAAATTCCTACAGTTTTTTCAACAGCCACATGTGCCACATGAAAATTGAATTGACCGTGTTACGTTCCTTATCCTACACACATACCAGATATGAGCGGTCCGAAAAACAGGTTATTCTTTGTAAAAACTTATTTTATATAATAAGAGGCACTGAGTTTTTTCTTCATTTCTAAAACTATAAACCCTAGCTGGCATCATTGACGTGCTTCGAGCAACAAGGACTTCCGCGCAACCGTAAGGAGTCCGTGTTGCTCTATGTTGACGCAAATACCATATAAACTCTGTATTTGGTTGACGTATGTAACAAATGTAGGCATTGTTAATCTAAGCCTGGCATTAACTGGCATATACTATGACAGCTATATTGAAGGAAAAAGATGTGAGAATAATGAGATCTTCTTTAAAAAACATTAAAAATGTATCCAACACACAAACAACACAATGCCGTGGAAATATGATAATAACCGACTACTGACCTGCAACAGTGCGCGAACCTAGATTCGATTCTTCGAAATATTTGCATAACAACCGCTCTCAAGGTAAGGCGTGTCGGCGACCGTAAGGGCCAATCTCCTTAGTGCAACAAACCTTTTTAAACACGCAATCGTGAGAATTTAGTACAGAAACAAATGTAGGTACATACATATTTTGCTTGCTATTTCCCATAAATAATTATGTTGTTTCGAAAATTTCCATTACAAACGTCCAATCCCAAATTCATCCACCACCGTAAACGCGTATCAAAGCATACAAATCAGAACACACACATACTTATTAAACATACAAAAATATTATTACACATTCAAAGGATGCTGCATGATTGACACCAAATAACACATCGCCAAAACGAAATGCTAATGTGATAAAATGTCAATGATATCTGATGACTAATACGTAATTCAGAGTCTCTTGAACTCCTTTACGTATCATTAATCATAAGATTTCTTATTGCTGCTAATTATTATATTTAGCAACTAATAGCTAGCAACCTGTCACTATACCTGAATCTCCATTCCATCAGAGCCCACTATTCAGCTAAGCGTGGCCTTCGAGTCTCACGACTCTTGGCTCTGTCTATTCCGTAAGGGATAAAGACGTGATTCTATGTATGTATGTATGTATTATATTTGGTTAGCCTGGTAAGTTAATTTAGGAAAGCTACTATTTAGCCCAATCTTGTGATTCTGTTTCTGATTAATTAAAATTCTGTAAAGGTGCATGGAGCATACAAACTATAAATATTGACTGCTTCTTCTAATTTGACATGGCCCACTGAAGTCGTGTTTTAAAACTTTCAAAATCTATCCTGCTCAGTAAAGAGCCAGAAATAAATGCAATATAATTCAAATGGAAAAGACATAAAGATGGCCTTGTATTTTTATTTAAACTTCTGAGTTACATTATGTATAGAATTAAATAAAATTATGTATAGAAGAACAAAGATACTTGGATTGGTTAAGAGTGTATCACGTCCGCGCGCCCGACCGAGTTTAGGTGTTTGATAGACCGCAGCTGGCTGTGTGCAAGTCACACGCACACATCGACGTGAGATTGCCGCCAACCCGAAGTAATAAGTGACAGGGATCCGACAAAGGATTTGTAGGTACCTATATATTTTTTTTTTCTTGCTTTACGGTAATGAATACTAAAAATAAAATTACGACCATTTTCTTATGTAAAACATACTTGGCGCGACTTGGCAGTAAAATGGACACGAATGCCGCGACAGAAAATAGCATGACCGTCGTGCCAGGATGCTAAGATGTTAAACATCTGCCTGGCATCCCATGAAGGCCAATTTTTCGGGATGAGGTTTACAAAAATAGTATTTTTGGATCCAAGATGGCGGACAACTTTTTTTTAATTTTGCAATATGGGTATGGTTATATAGGTATTTCGATGCGCTGATGACAAAAATAACATTTATTTTGAGATCCAAGATGGAGGACAATTTTTTTTTTCAATTTTGCAATATGGTTAACATGTTGTAGGTTTTTGGGGACGCTGATGACGAAAATAACATTTATTTTGAGATCCAAGATGGCGGACAACTTTTTTTTTCAATTTTACAATATGGGTATGTTTTTATAGGTTTTTCGGTGCGCTAATGACAAAAATAACATTTATTTTGAGATCCAAGATGGCCGGCAGTTTTTTATTTTATTTTACAATATGGGTATCGTTTTCTAGGTTTTTGGGGACGCTGATGACGAAAATAACATTTATTTTGAGATCCAAGATGGAGGACATTTTTTTATTTTATTTTACAATATGGGTATCGTTTTATGGGTTTTTGGGGACGCTGATGACCAAAATAACATTTATTTTATTGATCAGCGTCCCCGAAAACCTATTAAACGATACCCATATTGTAAAATAATAAAAAAACTGTCAGCCATCTTGGATCTCAAAATAAATGTTATTTTCGTCATCAGCGTCCCCAAAAACCTATAAAATGATACCCATATTGTAAAATAAAATAAAAAATTGTCCGCCATCTTGGATCTCAAAATAATTGTTATTTTCGTCATCAGCGTCCCCAAAAACCTAGAAAACGATACCCATATTGTAAAATAAAATAAAAAACTGTCCTCCATCTTGGATCTCAAAATAAATGTTATTTTCGTCATCAGCGTCCCCAAAAACCTATATAACCATACCCATATTGTAAACTTGAAAAAAAAAAACTGCCCGCCATCTTGGATCTCAAAATAAATGTTATTTTTGTCATTAGCGCACCGAAAAACCTATAAAAACATACCCATATTGTAAAATTGAAAAAAAAAGTTGTCCGCCATCTTGGATCTCAAAATAAATGTTATTTTCGTAATCAGCGCACTGAAAAACTTATGAAACGATATATATATCGCAAAATTAAAAAAAAAAAGTTGTCCGCCATCTTGGATCTTGATTTAGATTTATTTTGATTTTTATGATTTCGATTTCTATGATTTCGAATTATTACGATTTCTATGATTGCGATTTATTACGATTTCTATTTCATCAAAAATTGTCGGCCATCATTCATGAGTATGAAAATGGTACCTATATAAATTTTAAAAAGATTAAAAGTAATAAATATGTAACTCTGATCTACATTACTCTCTGCTGTCTGTGAATACATGAACACGCGAAAATTAAATGCCTCCCGAGCAGCAGAGCGACGTGGATTCCCTTTGACTCTTACCGGCAGACTGATTTTTCTTGGGCTTGGAACTCGTATATGTATATTGAGCGATGGCATTGCCATACAAAAAATGTATGGGGAATTTCTTAGTGAATTGTTACGATATATAATATTTTTTTCGAGTTATTTTTCAAAAATCTAAAACGAGCAACTTGTAGCTAGTTTAATAAACTCGCGATTTAACATTATGTAGAAATTATAATTTGTGTTTTACATAATGATTTCGTTAAAGCCGTGAACCTTGTTTTTCGTATTTTTCGTGTTTTCTGGAAGGTATTTACGCTAAAATAAAAGGCAAAATATTTTTATCTGTCTCGTATAAGTAGTAGCAGTTATTTGAGAAGCCTATAGTACTATTTTTATTATCAATAATGATCTAGTTTTGGCACCAGGGTCAATTCAGTAACGCGTGTTTTGGCTAAAAACGTGTGATGCAGGCTTAAGAAGTAAATGGGTATAATCAAAGTTTACTATTTTTTTAGTAAATTTGAGCCACCACCTGATCCTGCAAATAATATCATAGTAGTAGTTGCCATAAGGATCACGTTTTTGTTCTTTACGGGATAGATAGAACCAACATTCGTATTCAGGCGTATCCATTGAACTAAGCATTAACCTGTATCTCGAGTAACAGAGGGCATCGCGAAAGAGCCGCCGAAATTAGCACAATGGTAAATTATACCTAAATAGAGATGGTGAAAATGCATGAAATACATGAATTTCATAATGTCCAAACTAGAGAAATCTGGATTTTGGGAATTAAAAAGCTAGTTATATCATACTAGCTTTCGCCCGCGGCTTCGACCGCGTGAATTTCCCACGGGAACAGTGCTTTTTCCCGGGATGAAAGGTACCCTATGTCCTTTTCCGTACTTCCAGCTAGGTATGTGTATACAAAATTTCAGGAAGATTGGTTCAGTAGATAAAGCGTGAAGAGGTAACAAACAAACAAACCAACAAACAAATTAGTTAGGATAGGATTAGGATTTTGCGTATGGACTACAGTCAACCACGGTGGCAATAAGAATTTCTGTCGCACATACGTTTTAGTTAGTGACTTAGTCACGCAGACAGCCCCAATTTAAATAATAAATGCACGTAACGTCCCAGATGACCGATAAGGAGGTCGTCCACGTACAAATATGAGGTAATGCTTCAATGTCGCAGCACGTTCGAAACCATCAATATTGTTGACGCTGTGCGTTCATAATTCACGTCAGAGAGGGCTAATGATAGGGTGGGGTTCAACGACCGGCCTTGCCTAGTCAATTTGGATCGAAGTATTTTTCTTAATTACCCTAAAATTACGGTGTTTGGTCACGCATAGTGACGTGAATTTTTGTTTATGTATTAAAAGCTAACTTAGAGATCGCGAAGGATTTATAGAGACAGCAATAAATAGCGATAAGGTAGGTAGATAACGGTAATTTTCAGATTTATGGTTGAAATCAAGATTTCTTTTTGACACAGAAAAGTTCATCGAATTGCTAATTTCGATTTTGAGAACGATAGATTTATATGAAGAGCTAGGTAGTGCAGTGTTTCGTCTAGGATTGGTGACCAAAAATGTATTATCTCCAGTTACTGCGTGCTTTGGAAGGCATACTCGTGCCTTAATGATATTTACATTTCTATAGTTGCACACCACTAATAATTATATTCTTATCTATTTATCCTTAGTCACATCATCATACTAAAAAAAACATTGAAAATGGGTCTCTTCCCCCTTTAATTTGAAGACCTCGAAAAGATAGTTATTAACTAGATGATAAAATGGTTTACCGTGTGTCCAGCGGTGACTCTTACGGTCACTCGAGGTCGTAGATGCACTTTTATGTGTGCAATTTTCGCAGGCGCAATTGACGCGGCAGACAGGGCGTCGGATGTTGCAATTGGCCAGCGCTGGCCAGACAATGGGTGCAAACAATAGTGTGCGAATTAGCCGGTTTTGGAAGAAATCTGTTACGTAACGGACGAGTTTAAGAAATGCTGCAGCAATCCTTAGTTTCCTAGAGTTTCTTGCGTATGTCCAACTCTTTTGTGATTTATGTAATAGGTACTTGTTGTGTTGGCAGAGATGCAAGGTGACCACTACACCATGGAGGCTATCAATAGTAAGTGGCAAGGAAAGTTTAATAAATAATTGCGGTGCCGCTTCTTCTTCACACCTTCTAAGTCTATGCTCTACTGGCTTCAAAGCATATTTTTGATGATGTGTTGGAAATTAATATAGATAAGAATGCAAATTATATATGTAACGAATTCGCCAATGAACCACACACAAACCCACTTAATTACAGACACATACACGTTTATTCACAAAATAGACGCGTGATCGAGACTAGCAAATAATACGCGTAGTATTTTAGCGTAGCGTAGTAGATTACAAATAGCGCGTGTTAAACTTCTAATTTTTGTGGATGTTTTATAACTGACGGAGATACCGAAATATCAAACATCGAGATGCTAGAAATCACGAGATCTCGTAGAAGATGACGAACCAAAAGTAATAATAAATCTGTACTTACGTCTTATTTTAACCCTTGTCTGGTCATGTTAAAAGAAAGCTCTACTTAGAAGTAATAGCGAGAACAATGTTTCCTAATATTAATTATAATTCTGTTCATCATAAACAAAAAATAAAATTCCAATTCAATTGGTCATGGTATTTTACAGTGAATATTTGTTTTTCATTAATTTGTGACGGATAGAGCTCTCGACTCGCGTTCCCCGGTGCCGAATAATCACGCCCACGCGTCCAAGTAGCCTTGAGGATAGAAGTCGAGAATACACTATTAGCACTAGACAAACCCATATTACTGTCCGGAAACCGTTTCTTTCAATAATCATTATCTCTCTCGATTTATCTACGAGTAGACCTTTTTACAAACTGGGAGACAGCTTGTGCATTTAATGTGTTCACTTGTCTCGGTCTGTGGTTGGAAAATCGCAGTTTAATAAGTATAAAGCACGATACAAAAAGCAAAAAAGCACTGAAGCCATCAGACATAATCGCTGGACAAAGTTAAATCACGAGCAACCGTCTTTACGAGATAAACTGTATGGCGTGATCGATCCCTCTGTCGTAAACTCAGCTTTACGGTCCATGCTCCATACGAGTTCCACGAATGTTCCGAGGTTCTGACACCTCAAGGAATCCACAATTAATTGAAGTTGACGACGCGTTCAGCCATTGTTCGGTGATCAATGGTGCGCCGTCGACTTAGGAGTTTCTGCCCAAACTATTTGAGATTCCTTCATCTATCTATTTGCCGTGGACGTTACGATCATGGCATGTTGGCTCTAGTTTATTGTTCTTATGTTTGTAAGAACAAATAGATTTAGAGCAAAGAGCTTCAGTCGTTACAAAGTGGTGTTCTCCTTTAGCAGTTTCTCGAAAATTCAGACCCAGAAGATTCAAAATTACTTTATTTCTCTCCACAATCTAACATTTACAGATTAACTAGTATTGGATAGTAAGTGTGGAGATTTCTCTCTAGATCTGATCACCCATAGTTAGAACATTAACTTAGCTTTATTTGAAAGAAATATAAATACAAACAAAAATATAAAATAATGCAATCAATAATATGAATGAAATATCGACTAATCATCTATTACAATCACCACAATCTGCCGGCAGGCACCACAAAGTAAACAAAGCTATCAATTAGAAACTGGCTCCGAAATGAGACTATAAATTCTCAACTGGTGCTAGTGATGTAATGTAAAAGACAGACTTTTTAAGGTTTACAAAAAGTCTTCGACTGAATTTCCTTATATTAATACTTTGCTTTTTAGGGTTTCGTAGTCCAACAAGGAACCCTTATAAGATCGTTCAGTCCGTCCGTCCGTCCTAGTCTGTCACAGCAGAATATCTTCTACTTTTATGGACTGATTTGCATGTAACTTGGTTCGAGGATAATTCACATATAGATCTCGTTTAAAAAAATAAATTAATTAAAATTACCCCTTTTTAAGGGTACCTCCCCATACATGTAAAGGGGGGGGTGAATTATTTTTGAGTGCACCCCCTTGTGTGGGGTATCGTTGAAAAGGACTATGAAAATAAGGTAGGGTTTCCATACAACACTTTTTTATCAGCTTTGCCATTTGCGAGATATAGCCCGCCAAAGTCATTTACACGGTGTCCCCCCCACTGTAATTTCTAAAGTCTTGGACCTATTAACTTCAAATCACTCACGTAAAGAAACAGACGCGGAAACTCTTATTTAAAATTGTTTCGGGTATGAATACTTTTGAAATTATAAATAAAATAAAAATATATACTTTTTTTCAAAAGAACAGTATAAACTTAAAAAGTTTTTTTACATATTTTACTGTTAGGACTGAATGAAGCTTAATATTTAATTACTTTTTAACCTGATATTGTAAAAAAATTGTATTGTAGCGACATTCCCCATAAAAACATTCATTAGTTCCACAATCTACCACATATGCAAAACAGCGCGGTGCCAAAAATGACTACGGAACCCTACTTTATGCGTGGTCCGACACGCACATGGCCGGTTTTTTTATTTGGATGTCAACGTTTTATTATAACTTCAAGCATCAGGGGTAGATAGAGACTGTATTTCCACTTGGTTTCCATTTACAATTGTTTTTCAATTTACAGATAAAGCATTCTGAGTATAGATTGAGTATAATTCTTTGCAATAATAAATCTATTTGCCGATACCTTCAAGGAGTTTCACGGAATAATAATAGATAAATAGGAAACCTCATTCTTGCGGAAAAATCTATTTCCTATCGAAAGAATTCAAAGGAAATACACGGTATTACTCACGTATTACTAGTATGTAATTCTTACAATTGAATATAGTCTTAACGTAAAGATAATGGTTACAACTATTTCTACGCCATTGTGTGCAAAGTCATAGAATAAAATTAAAAACATCTTGTCCTCCCAATAATATAATTTATTAAATTAAATAGCTATAGAGGAAGCTATGTACTTATAAAATTATATTCTTTCTACTTATTATAAGTAGAGTAAGATAGAGGAAGACTTTTTATTTAAACGCAAAAAACCTATAGTTTTTTTAAATATACTGCTCGCGTGGCTGGCCTATTTTTAATACTGTCCAATGTGAATGGCACATATTTACGAAAAAAGTTGATCATAAATGAGCGATGGTAGTGAGCTGCCATGATGATGAATGGGGCATCAATATGCTCGACAGCCATTGTCAGATTAACCGACTAGCTCTCAAGACGTGACTGTAATGTCAGGGAGGCCATCCACCGTTGTGTACGGAGTTATGCACTTCACTCAGACTCGCCTGTGTTAATAAAGGTCCACTTAATTAATGGTTAATAAAGTATTAATTTTACCCAGAAATTTCTAAAGGAATTAGAGGCCCGATGAGGCATTGAATCTCTTTTATTTAACTATCAGGAAGGCGTTAAATAAATGAGTAAAAGTATACAGCTTTTATGCGTACAAAGCCAGAGTTAGTGAAGAGCTATTGAATTTTATCAAAGCTGAGAAAATAGAAGTCGTAAATATTTTGTGTAAGTACCTATTTGTGTAAACCCTAAAGTGATTGGTAACACAAACAAAATACAAGTAACGACTAACATTGTGATTCGAATAAGAAACAAACAATATTTTATTGGTACTGCGACGAGCAATGGAAGTTTCCTGTGTAAGCGACATGTGCTAGGTTTTATAGTTCGGATGCATTACGAAACATTGAGTTGACTTTTGCAAACAAGTCAGCGAACTTAGTTTTTATTTCGCTGAGACTTATTTCTGAAAACTTGAAGTTCCTAGAAGCAGATTGTCAGTATGTTTTCAATACAAAAAGGCTTCGATTATTGATAGAAACAAAACGGTAACAAAAATACTTACTTTGTTATTTATTTTTGCTAATACTACGCGTTTATTAGTAAACTGTTGTTGATACTACGCGTGTTCATTGACTGAAATTTATAACAATAAGTAGTACTTGGCATTATTAAATGCGTTGTTTCAGGTTTAAATCCCACTAATATCTATTATAAATGCAAAAGTTTGGATGTTTGTAAAATTATAATTATGCAAAATCTACTTGATGTTGGTGTATTTCGATGAAATTTGGTACCTACTTATTTGGGTATAAAAATACCGGAAATCCATGTGCTAACATAGGGTATTTTTATCCCGAAATTCCAAAAGAAGCAAAGCCCCAAGAGGCAACTAGTTAATACAATTTTTAAAAAAGTACCAATTACTGGACAAAAATACGACTGTAGGCGTCAACGTCGACTTGACAAGTGTCAGCTCATCAGAGATCGACACTCGCTCGCTTATTTTCGGGGGTCATCGCGCTCGCGGTGTGACGTCACCGATGACCTTGGCGCGTACTCGGCCCCCCGCGCCGCTCGCACGCGTTTAAAACGTCTGCCAGTGTGTAACTATGTACGACGACGTGCGTTAATTTAATTTGATTTCAGTGATACACCCACTGCAGTATTTCCTAGTATGAATAGTTAGAGAATCAGATATTTTAAATGATCTACTTTTATTTCATCATCAGCTGTTGCTGTTGTTATTAATTTCAAAATATGGACACAAGAACGATAAATCATTTGTTTTTGAAGAGCTAAGAACCTCAATTTTTTTTTTTATATTCCTGAGTGTGTGAACGACGTCTTTAACTATTCATATGAAAATTCATTTTAAATAGCTTTTTAGCATTTTAACACAGTACTTAGTACAGCTATATTTTAAGAACAATATTTTAATTTAATATAGATAAGAACTAGGAACCAAGCAGCATGATTTAACGCTAAATATATGTGCCGTTGTCACTGATATTATATGGCATAGTGACGCGCCCCAGCCTCGCACGTCAAGTACCCCACAGCACAACCGGACCCGGGGCTTAAGCGGATCAGGGATCTGGGGCTCCTCCATATCCTGACTATTCCTGACTATTGCTTACATGTGACAACGGATAGAAGTTGGTACAGAGCGACTTGACAGTAACTGAGAATGACAACAGCCCGTGCACTCAGACAACCGTCCGCACACCGAGACGTATCTGGATATAATGAATCACACCTCAGTGCGGGTAGCGGGGAACTAGCCGGTCCACTAGTACGCCACATCCCTCCTTTCTTTTTATGATTTTAATACAGACAAAGATTGTCAATAATTTTATTGACCACTAGTATGAAATCAAAATCAAGAAATTCAAACTAACCCTTTACATCAAATTTTAAATTATATAGCATCACAATTCTTAAAGCTGCAAACTACCAGCGTTTCGGAATGACCACCGCTGAGAAGAAACGCCGAAAGAAACTCATAACAGTATTGGTCCTTATTATGTCATTTTGACATGACATGCTTTCTATTTTTTATTTTTATATGTTTTTTTCTAAAGATTTTACTTTACATCATGTGCAATATGTGCATGGTCGAAAGAACGTGAACAATCTCATAGGAATCATATAAATATCTGCATCAATAAATTGCGATTCTCATCTCGCAAATCGGGATCATTAAAATATTCAGCGGCATTTCCTTTACTGAAAGTCACTTATTTAACAGATTTCAATCCTATCATAACTGACAAAGTTTAAACTATCAATCAACATGTCCATTTTCCCAACATCGGTCACTTATTCTTTTTCCTTTTCTTTTTGTTTTTTTTTTTTATTTTTTGTTTTGATACTAAAAATTCATTCCTATGATGTCAGAGGTTGATACTTGGTTTTCGGTTAACCGAATTGTAAAAATTTTAACAACTACATGTTCGTAATATTTCGTATATTTATTTGTGCTATGATCATATTTTTATTATTTTTAGTTGGACCAACTCGGTTCAATGTTTGTAGAATTTGTATTTTATAATAATTACTACAGTTGAAAGATGAACAATGATAACTGTTAAAATGTGTCAATGACTTTAAAGAACTGTCAGAAATATTATTATTTATTTTGGTCATGAAGTAGACACGATGCCATTGCTTGGCGTTAATTGTGGATCTAAACTTAGCAGGAACGGCACATACCTAGATCATCTCTATAAAATCCTATACGGATAAGGATTTGCTATTTATAAAACATAAGTTGCTTATTAGTAAAATCTGTTTCAGAAACCACTAATTGGAAATCTAAATAACAACCATATATATATATATTTTTTTTTATTTTATTTTTTAGTTTTATGTAGGTAATGATCAAAGGATCAGCATTGCCATTCAACGCGACAATGCTGTCAGACTTCTGGGCACCTTACGGGCGAGGCAACATCTTGTCAGGACTGTACGACATACAATCAATTACATCTATTTTGGTTTAATCTTAGTGTTAATTCTAATTAACTTACTTTATTAATATGATTATATTATTAAATTGTATGTAATGTACCTACATTAGTTTATGAGAATACATATATGTTGTATTTTTTATTTATGTATTAACTTAGAAGTAACTATTCTGTATTTTTCCACCAAACTAAATTTGGTAACACGATTTTGCAACTTGCCTGTAGCAGGTTCAGCATATAAATAGAGTTTTTTATGATCTGCATTATACTTTGTAATATACATTATATTTTAATTATAACCCAATAACATGGATTTTCTAAGACTGGATGTCTCGCCAACACTTTTACAGGCGCTAGACCACAATAATTATTTTTATCCACCTTTGTGGAATAGCTGTTAAATTAAAAACAGTCGTTACTTTATCCGTTAAATTACCCTTTACGGATTAGCTGTTAACAGTGGAACTCTTTTGTATAGGATAGCATACCACTAGACCCAGGCCGTTTAAAAAAATCATTTGACCTGACCGAGAAATTAACTCGGGACCACACAAGGAGGTTGTCGTTATTGTCCTTACACATTAATTACTTATCCACCTTTGTGAATTATTGCTGTTAACAGTCGCTTGTGTGTAGGATGGCACACTACTAGACCCAGGCCGATTCACAAAGATCATTTGACCTGACCGAGAATTTATCCCGGGACCACACACGGAGGTCATCATTGTCCTTACACATATTTTATTTCAAACAACACACATATTGGATATTCCCAATTAGATATAAACTTAAATACCTAATTGTAAAAACATTTATTCGTAGCACATAATGCACATCAATATTTATTATATTTAATCATTTTATATTGGGTGACTTAAGCAATTTAATGCTGACTCTGAGCAATTTAATTGCAGATTCCGAGTAATTTAATGCGAGCTTAATGATCCATAATATTCGTATTCGCAACAAAAGTGCATATCAATATTTATTGTTTATTCGGTTAATATTGGGTAAGTTTGGCAATTTCATGCTGACTTAGAGCAATTTAATGGCACATTCTGAGAAAATTAAAGCTGGTTTAACGATCCATAATATAGGTAACTTTAGCAATTCAATGATGACTTAGGCAATAAAATTGCTGAGGTCGTTTTAATGCTGACTTATCAATCCCTAATATGAATTCATAAACAAAAGAATTAAAATATTGTTGGATATTAAGTACGAGTAAAATAGTAAAAGTAACATTCAGGTGACACCATGTACTTGATATTTAAACTGCTTTTCTCTATTTTCAAATAAACATTGTGTTGTCATTACAACCAAATACTATATAAACTCTAGAGTTTATATAGTATTTGTTACAACTAAGTGATTCATTGCTAACTTGTCAATGATCCATGGAAAATAATATCTTCTTACACATCATTACAATTAGAAATTTTAATAAACTAAACTATAAAAAGTTTTTTTTTTTTTTTTTTACAACATTTACGTATGGCATTTAGTGCATTAAAGAACAATAAATTAGTGTACTTTGTTCATGCATGTATACTTGCTTCTTGTGGTACCATTGTGATTAGTGATGTCAATTAATGTATGTAAACATATAAAGGCAACCGAGTGTATCTTCGTTAAAGTAGTTATTATAACATCAATGAGTATCAAAATCGTTGGGCATAGCCCAATTACTGTATTTGTCTGGACCGAACGATCATACTGAAATCCTTTGCAATAAAATGAATTTATGTTTTCACCCATGAGTTCAATTAATTTCCTTTCAATGAAATACCATTTTATTTTACGGGGTAGACTGTTAAGTAATAATTGAGTAAAGCATATAAATACCTACATTTTATACTGTAGGTTTTCTGGTGGCTTAAACTTGTATATGTATATAGTTATCGACATATCTGTCATATTGTGTTGATATATGCCAAGTATTTACTGCCGTATTTTTTTTCCATACTCAAATTTAAATACGCTATTCTCAAGTACCACTATTGATTACCTTAGGTACCCATTTTATTTATTTTACTTATTTATTTCACATTAAATATACAATACATTTTAGTGTACAATCTACACTTCTTACACTTCCACACCCAAAATGGAAGTTTTCATTTTCGTTATAGACATTTGTAGCAAAAATATTAATCACTGGACCGATTTTAAGATGTATTCCTACATTAATACCTACATTATTTTTTGAGTAACATAAGTTACCCCTAAATGACCCCCTTGCAAATCTGGGACTGGCCGCCTGTGTTACATAAACAAGTTTTAGTTTTCTGAATATTGTAATCACACAGAAGACAAACATCATAATTGACACATCCATCAATGATCCGGTCAACCAGACGCTGTAACAAACTCTACTGGTTATAATAATATTATGTATAACCAGATGAATTATTTGAAAATTATCCTTCAAATTGTTTTTTTTTTTTTTTTGTTTTGGGGTGTATTTCCTTGCAACTGTGAAGGTAGTTTGTTTATGAGACTAGTCAACTTTGACCTATTTGGTTTAAAGAATTCTTATATTTAGAGACATGTCAAGAATATAGTTCCTTCTTAAATTTACTTGCACTCTTGTAATTGTTTTGATACCTAGTTATTTTACTCTTAGTTCAAATTCTGTGTTTTTTTTTATCATGATATTAATCAAATATATTTTATATGGAAAAATACACTATCGGATCAGTTATTACACGACCATTCAATCGGGTTAGCAACCACTGACACATGATTTTTCTAGTTCAGGTACCAACCGACCACAGTCCCTGGTTGCACTTAAGTACCTATTTATATAAAATATCATCACAATGGACAGTTAAAACATCGACAAAAGTACCGACATCGAGTATTAGTTACATGACACAAATTGAACTGATTTGATTGTGATGAGAAAATAATTATAACATTCCAACATTTATAATATTCCATTTTTATATTTATTTCACTGTTTTATCTATTACCAAAGGTACTTTAGAAAACGAAAATTCGTGTATCTATCAAGGTGACACGACATCGAGATTTAATATTTTTTTTCTTTAAATCGTTAATTTAAAAGTAATTGATAGGTTTACTTCGCGTTAGCAAAATAATAAATTACTAATATTCTGTCTTGTGACCTACCTGGTAGTGCCGGTCCAGCCGACCTTGTGATTTGTATCACTGTAGTTACGTTTTAACCTGAGCTTTTAACCTAATGGAACTAAGTATGTATTCATATTTCAAACTATGTACAGAAAGTGCATTGTTAACAGAATAATCTACATTGTACTAAGCGAAAAACTATTCATAAACAGTTAGGTGCCGCACATCAAAATCAAAGTCATTTAATGTTACGTGAAATCTGGTGTTTGTCGTTTATCTTTTGGTACCTACTTAAAAACTTTTTTCGTATATATTTTATCATCACGGCCACTATGGCCAAGCTATAGTTGCAGGAAAATATATTCACATAAAAAGTATTGTTGTTATGTTGGCGCCAAGGTCCCTTGAGGCGTTCATGAAATTATTATTGATTATTCAGATGGCTGATTATTTTCTGAACATTCTACCCTCGAATAAGATTCTAATGCGGGCGGCAGCCCAGTGATAGGATCATAATATTAAATTGAATATCCACCCTCACTTTCTTCTTTTTTTTTTTTTTTTAACAAAATATTAATGCACTCACGTTTTCCTCGTCGACAAATGTGCCGTTGTCACTGATATTATATGGCATAGTGACGCGCCCCAGCCTCGCACGTCAAGTACCCCACAGCACAACCGGACCCGGGGCTTAAGCGGATCAGGGATCTGGGGCTCCTCCATATCCTGACTATTCCTGACTATTGCTTACATGTGACAACGGATAGAAGTTGGTACAGAGCGACTTGACAGTAACTGAGAATGACAACAGCCCGTGCACTCAGACAAACGTCCGCACACCGAGACGTATCTGGATATAATGAATCACACCTCAGTGCGGGTGTCGGGGAACTAGCCGGTCCGCTAGTACGCCACAATATATATGATGAAACCTATATTTTTTATTTACCTTATTACCTATTTCTTAATAACCTAATGCCTACCATTTTCATCATCATCTCAAGCCTTCCTCGACCATTTTGGTGTAGGCCTCCTTCAACCTCCTCCAATTCGCTCTATCCTGGGCAGTGTGTAGCCAGTTCTTGCCCGCTATCCTCTTGATGTCGTCTATCCACCGCATCTGGGGTCTTCAGACAGGTCTTTTACGTCCCCACGGTCTCCAATCCAGCATGGCCTTGCCCCATGAGTCCGATTTCCGGGCTATATGACCTGCCCATTGCCACTTTAATTTAGCCACTCGCTTCACTATATCTGAGACTCTACTTTGTTTCCTTAACCACTTATTGAAGACCTGCCATTTTAAAGAGTAGAAATGTATCAATGTACTTTAAAATTTTCTGAATTAAACTTAGGTTGGTAAACTTTAAAATCAATTTAAAAAATATATTTTATGATCTTCTATTTCTTAAATTATCCCATTCAATGGGGAGAGTTTAGGTCATTCATCATGTTAGGATTATTAAAAATTACATTCTGACCGACACATCCTTCATAACTGAAAGATCTTTCTGGATTGTCACATTCTTAATAAACTCGTATGGATAAAACGTATAGATTCGTTCCAAAGAACAAACTAAAAGTCAAGGCTCAGAATGTTTAATGCACATGAAGCCATAAAATCGCTTCCATCGTTAATCTCATTTGGGCACTAACTGAAAACGAATATAGCTTGATTAGTCTGCAATTAGTTTAGTGCGGGTGAAACGACCGGGTGACATTCGCCGTCCTTGTCCGTCCTCGGATTGTGTAAGGTCTGGTGCATACTGCCAGACGCGTGTGAAAAGATCGATTTCAGTACACGTCCTTGAGTTGGAGGATTGACCTAACTTTTTCTACAATAGGACTACTTATTTATTTGGATGAAATGACACAAAGATACCATTACTTGAATTGAAATGCCTCCGTGTATTTGGGCGAAATATTTGTAAAATAAATTTTAGTTTAAATCGGATTACATATTTTGCTTACTTCCTCGTGGTCATAGTGAATTGACCACGAGAACATTTAACAATATCTGTGGACAAACTATCTAGTTTATTAAAAATATACATATAAAAAGAAATATACAAAATATACATGACCTCAACACTATTTTTCGAAAGAAAGAGATGAGAATTGACTCACCGTTTATCAAGGCGAACCCGTCTGAGGCGTTTGTTGATATCGTCAGGATGACACTGTATCTGTAAACAAACATTTTCTTAATCCATGTTATAGAATGTCATAGGAATTACAGAGAATAAAATATATCAGGGTAACTTTTATTTGAAGACTAGCCTGAGCCCGCGACTTCGTCCGCGTGTAATTACTATTGTTTATATCTCCGGTTGTAAGCGGCGTATCAAGATGAAACCTACACCAGATTTTAAGTTAGACCTTCAACAATACAACAGTGAAAACCGCATCAAATTCTGTCCAGTAGTTTTTGCGTGATGCGCGTACAAACATACAGACAGAAAGACAAAAATGTTATGGCCCTACAAAGACCTCTCTATGTAGGGCCATAACAATTTTTTTTTATACAATATTATAACGTAGTATTTTTTCTCAAATATCTCCTATACATGTACAGACACCGGACCAGTTACAATTTTATTATATGTATTGATGATTTATCAAAAAAAACATTTATTTCTCATAAGTGCAATACACCTAGCTGTAGATATTAATTTCATTATAATTAGTATTGAATTTTACAGAATTTAATTAGTGAATCAAAGGAATGGGCGAGGGATACCAGGTATGCTCATTAAAATGAAATTTTAACAATATTATAGTATAAGTATTATGAAATGTTTACATGTGGGTAAGCTTATCTATACATATAATAAAACAGTAAAAATATTTTGTCTGTACATTTAATATTTTTGACTAAAATGGATAGAGGGACACTTAAAAAGAACAATAGAAAGCAAAAAAAAATTTTTGGAATTTCTTGTCTGTCTGTCTGTCTGTCTGTATGTATGTACGCGTTTCACGCAAAAACTACTGGACGGATTTGAATGAAACTTTTTTTGTTATATAGCTATTAAGCCTGGGCAACATATAGGCTATAATTGATTTTGAAAACTGGAACACCTGATGAAGAACCATAGCAGAACAGCTAAACCATAAGAAATATGGATATGGTTCCTTAACAAAAGTCGTTCAACCTGATGAGCATTTTCTGCTGACGTATAAAAATTGAAGATCCGAAACATCTGATGAAGAACTGTAAGAGACCAGCTACACTATAACATATATGGAAATGGCGCCTTAGCAAAACTTGATTAATCTGATGAGCATTTTCTGTAGACGTATAAAAATCGAAGATCCGAAACATCTGAAACAGTTTGGAACACAAAAAGAATTTTCGTCTTAGCGAAACTCTCGCGGGCGAAGCCGCGGGCGACAGCTAGTATGAAATATATTTTGAACCAATTCTGTTCAGAGCTTTGTTATTTATTTGAACACGTCATTCACTGGAATTTACCAGCTGGATTTAAAGATTTTTCATTAACAGCCATATCATTGAAGTAGCGGAACGGGAAAAGTCGCGAGGAACCACTAGAGCTTTACTCATCACAATTGTAGTTTGTAGCTTTAAGACATAATATATTATGATTAAATACATAATTAGTTTTCGACGTGAAAAAGAGCCTTCTTTAAAGGCAAAGTTTCAATAAAAAAATTGATAGCTATTGACTTTGACATTAAATTGCTTCTGAAAAGCTAAATAGGTATCCGGCGTCAAATAAACAGATATCTGGCCATCTGAACACGTTTCTAGACAGATTGGGACCTTATATTTGTACATCTAGAAAAATATGTAACAATGTCCCTCACTCAAATAAGTTTCCAAGGTTTCACTGCAAAAAGCTTTGAAAGGAACAGTATAAAAAGGGAATTGTCAGAAAGAGGAAAACTAATATTCTGACTGTATCCATAACTTCGTATACAAAAACTGCTGCAATTGCTAAATTTGCTTCTGTTAAAGATACTTTTTGCTATGATCTCCACTTGTTATCTGCGTGCAAATACAAAACTGTCGCAACTAATTTTAATTACAGACGCAATGCTTTCTCCTAAATTGTGTTCTGCCTCTCCTCCTTGATATTTAAGCTTTACATCAACGGTGGTCACTAAAATATTACCCCAGTGACCTGTGTCATTTTCTCATCGGTCGCGTATTTCTTCTGTGTGACGGGTACTTATATTGTTTGTACATGTTCTAATTATCCGGTAATTATCATAATTTTCTCTTCAACGTTTGCAATTTACCAAAACCCGTAGCGACGCTCCGGGCCGGGTATCCCAGTTTATGTTAATTACTTTAGTTCGTGACTTCCACTCTCATTAGAGCATTAGCGCGTACAAGTCAATTAGGAGCAGCTTTTAACAAATGTCTTATTCGTTTGTCCTAAAGGATATCAGAAAAAGCTAAAATACCTTCTAATCCAGGTTTTTTTATCTAACATGTATATGGTGTGCCACTTACAACAGGGCAAAGTTCGAAAGGTGCCCATTTTCATTTAATGGTCTCTATCCACTGCAAGTTCTGGACATTTAGATATGAATTTATTTATATCGTCACTCATTTACAGTCACTTATTTATGATATCTATCTACTATGTTTTTATTGATAAAATTTGATATAGATATTGGTTTTTTCATTAGGATTATATAGGAGCTCCAATAATTGTCAGTGGTTATCATGTTATAAAGTTTATATTAAATCCTGTCAATTTACACGTGATTTGCAAATAAACCTCCATATGATGTATGAGCCGTGTATGTTATTTTCTGAATTCACAAAAAAAAAGGTTTTTAAAAAAGATTGAAGTTCACAGGTAGCAGTGATAGCTTTATCTGGCCATGGTTTAGCAAAATATTTGAGAGTCAAAGGATAATTGTGTTAAATGGGGAAAGCGATGACAAATGAGTCCATAAAACTGCCAAAGCAAGTAATATTAAACCGTGCTAACGCTAAAACAAAAAATTATTACAGGAAAAACGGGCCCAATGTTCTGAAAATTAAACCAGTGCTTCAAATTGTATAAACGTGTCTATAGTCGACATTAAAAAGGCAATTTCCGATTTACTTTCTAAACAATGTTCCCTATCCTAACATTATAAATGCGAAATAGAGTTTATTTGTTTGTTACCTATTCACACTCTATGTACTGAATTAATCTTCCTGAAATTTCGCATACACATAGTTTGAAGTACTGAGAAGGACATAGAGTACCGTTCATTCCGAGAAAAAGCACTGTTCCCGTAGGAAATTAACGCGGGCGAAGCCGCGGACACAAGCTAGTCATCCATAAATCTACTAACAATTTACTTGTTAAAAACACACAGTATTATTATTTACTTTTTCACTTCTCATGCTCTGAAAGTGCTTATTTGTGCAGGATATAGGCTGCACATAATCGAATTTTGTGCACAAGGGCATTAACGTATCTACTCATAAATGTATCTTATTAAGGCAAAGAAAATGAGCCATACAGCCAAACACGGTAAAAAGTTCATAGATAGAATTTGTTATTTTATAATATTTACTTTTAATTTATTTGCCTTATGTGTTTTTTAAGACATAAAAGATATTAAAATTTAAATTCAAGTACGGTAGGTTATTTAATTAATTTAAGAAAAATATTATTACAATATTAATTTAATAGTAGGCTGTATAGGTCTGCAGCCCAAGCCTATCAATGTCGTAAGATAAAAAAAATAAAGCGCCGGGAAACATCATATGTTTTTTCGTGCGTTTATTAATTTCTTCAATTTGATTTATTTCCTCGCAATCGAAGTGAAAAGCAGAGTTTATAACTCGTCCACAAAACGATTTTTATCCTCGACATTACTATCAGCCCTCGCCTTTAAAATACAGTCACAGAAAAGACTCCCTCTTTATTAAAATTAGCTATTACTCCTGTTCATGTGTGATTAAAATATAGACATTAGTAAATTGGAAAACTTCATCCATGATTCACACTTTCTCCAAGGACGTTCAGAAACACGAAAGACTTTTGTTTGCGTGGAAATTTTGGGAGATTTATTACTATCTTTATGGTCTCCGTGACATCTTTGCGTTGTGTGGAGAGGTAATTTAAGATGATGTACGGCTCTTAGTAATTTCTGAATTTTAGACTAAATTTTATCAATTCATGTCTTGACATGCTTTTATGATGACGATAAAGTTTTTGCTCCCACTCTCAATATGATCATCATCAAATTTAGTCATTTAAAACACACAATCACAGAAAACGGTACTTAATCCTACTAATATTATAAATGCGAAAGTGAGTTTGTTTGTAACCTCTTGACGCTTTATCTATTAAACCAATCTTTCTGAAATGTTGCATACACATAGTTTGAAGTACTGAGAACATAGGGGACTTTTCATCCAGGGAAAAAGCACTGTTCCCGTGGGTAAGTTATGTGGGCGAAGCCGCGGGCAAAAGCTACTACAATCTAAATGCAAGATTTGTTACACAGATACTAACTAAAGTTAAAAAAATACAAGATGATGAAAGTAAGCCAGTTTGTTTGTAGATAGGTACTTGTGCTGTAGAACAAACATTATCTTATCAAAAAGTGTACAACCCAGGCAGAACTTAGTACTTTCACCTAACTGGTCTCCATATTGGAGAAAGTACTAACTATCAAGTAGGAGCTACCCACCTCATCTCATAAGCGGCAGCTCAAGATCCCCATTATAGATAGATTAAACAACTATGTTAGTACAAGTACAGTAATTTGTATTTGCCTAACAAGTTTTATCAACACACAGATACACTTATGTTACAGTAGTTGTCCCTGGGCAATTTAAAATACCTTTTTTTCAATTGTAATTTTAAAATTATGAGTATAGAAGAGTCAGAACAGTTAAAAGAAAAGTAGTTGATAGTAGATAGGTAGAGTCAACAACTGCCCTTCCTACTGTACCATGGAAGATCTCAATGAGGCCAACGATAGGTGGAAGTGGCCAAATGTTGGTCCAAAAAAATCTTATTTGCCATTTCGATACGAGATGATGACGATGATGATGCTAGGAGATAGGTAGAGTCGTCCAAATAACAGCCTGTGAATAAACCGAAATTGCTTCATGGTAAAAATTTATTATTTTAAATAGATGATAGCTAAATGAAAACATTGCTTAATTATTGACTAGACAGAGAAAAAAGTCTATAAATTTTTCAACTGTACAAATTGTACGTGTAATGTTTAATTAGTATTTCTATATAAATTCTTTGCTAAAACTGCACCCACTATACAGCGATAGAGTTATGGGAAGAAATAAAAATCACAAGTTATACATAAGTATACATAAAACCGATGCAACAACGGGTCTCATTATGCTGAAGTCTCAAATTACTACAGAGCAGTACTGGAATTCTAAAATAAATTCCTCACAAATAGGAAGGTTTTGCATCTCGCCTTGGTACAAACTGAGAGAGTAGGACAAGAACAAGTCTGCCGGCAACAGGCGTGCCTCTAGCCGACATAAAAATTTCTGAGGCGCTGACCGCTTGCAAATTGCACAGTGCAAGACGCATGTTTTAGAAAATGAATTTTTTGTGCGATCGAAAGCAAACATCATTTGTTTTTTCAAGAAGCTGAAAGTCGGTTTAGTTAATTTTGTATTCAACTAATTGTATATTTATGTGAATTTTTGCTTAAATTTAGTAAAACTATAGTTTCTCTCTGGCTTTTTATGACATATTTAATGACGCTTATATCTCAGTAGTAAGTAAAAGTTGCGCCAAAGTGTTAGTCGATAAAAAAGAATGTTTTAATCGTCCAATTACTTATATACTTTAACACAAGAAAAATAAATATAGAGGTATGTATTTGCTTCTAGATGGTTACTTACTTCTTCGAAGTAAGTGCTGTAACAAAGTTGCAAGCTCGCGTCCTTGTCTTTTTTTATTTTCCCAAGCGAGTATTCTTTAGATAAGATACAAATTCATTCTTGCACTTACATTTTTCACTTGCATACTTCGCATCACGTTATACGCGCTTGCCCGGTTTCTTATCAGATTCAAAGTGTTTTTTGCTTTAATTATCTGGTTGGAACATAGTTTTTGTTACACTCAATGGTCGCGGAGTCACTTGACCATGAAATTTTCGCCTATTATGCAATGTAATTATATGGTCCGCGTGTGTATTTTAATCATACCATAATTTATTTTTATTTTAAGTTACCCTACAGAAATATAAACTTAACGAAACGGAAGTTTACAAATATAAAAATTATACACTAACCGAGCTTCTTTTTTGTGGCGTTCTGTCTAAAATTTATTTAATTACGTGCTTACTAATTTTTCGCTTATTTCTATGTCACCTAGGCCCCCAAGTTGATTGTGTTATATTTTAAGTGAATATACATGGATGTTATTTGGATTTTTTTATCAATACACGATGCTCTTCCAACGTAGTAGGAGTATCATTTGATGCATGGAACCTTATTTACTCAGCACGACTTCGAAAAAGGTTCATATTTTATTTAATTATTCAAAATTATGACAATTTTATTTTTAAAATTGAATATAAATGAAAAATGCAATAATCAATGTATATTTATATGATATGGGACTTGGTACCAGAAATAAATGACTTTTTGCACAACGAGCTGTCAAGCTCGAAGTGCATTATTCTCGCTTCGTGACAGATTCGCAAGTTTCGGAACATAAATTGTTTCTATTGTATTCATATTGCACTTATAGTTTTTATTCTCCTCGCAGGCAGTAACTACCACCGTCCGGAGGTGGCTCAGTGTCATTACTGTACCCTCCGTATTTTATAGTCGGCTAGCGGGCGCAGAAAGGGCGTTCGCCGGATATACGCTCACTCGCCGATGTAATCTCCAGTAGCTGGTCCAGTTTTATTTCGAAACGCGATACATAAACGACTCTTTGATGTTATTTGATTTTCATCTGACATTCGCTGAAAGCTAAAGACGTTTGTAAATAACTCTATTGTGCGCCCTCGCAGCTTATTTACATTCGGACTGGAAACGTGAGATGAAGCCGCTCAAATGATCGGGATATTGGCTCGATTGATTTTGGTGTATAAAGCAAATTGGTGCCGTAGGATTTCGCTTTCAATTTTTTTTTCTGGTGGTGTTTGATGCTGGTAAACATCTGTTGTTGTGCGGTCTTTGATCCCTTTTAACACTAACTCTACTAAGGAAAATGTTTTTCCTGCTATTTATTTCTTATTTATTTTATGTGGTGTAAGGTACACAGTCAACTGCATGTTAAGTTACACTGCACAGTTACGGTACCATTGGCGAACTGTTATGAAGCATGTATTGACCGTACAAAGACTTTCGGACGAAAAGCTTGAAAGACAACACACACGCGAACAAAGTTTTCAAATCATTAAACATTTTTCATAGAAGTACTTAATGTAACAGTATACGAAATTACCTCACATTTTAAATTGAAAATGAAAAGTCATTCGTCTTTTTTACAGGTCGAGTTGACTTGAAGTCTTGTAGCGTGTATAACGTGATAAATGCAAGCATTACGTGTGAACGCCATCGCTGGACCACGGCGTGATCTTCGCAACAAATGAGCGATGATTACAGGAACCCTTGTCTGTGGCCACAGCCTGCATGTGACTCAGCTCGTAAATCATTAGGGCCTAGTGATGTGAGCCTCAAAGACTATACATATACGCTCGACTGAGACGCTCGTAGCAGCAGCACGCGTGATAAGAAGCCCTATTTTTGAAAATGTGACATACCGCCGAAATCGAATAAATTATTATGTCGCACTCGTCCTATTATGTCACTAAAAACATCAAAGCCGTATTTTTGAAATCACTCGTCTAGCAATGTTGCCAGTGATATGAAAACAATTTCTGCTTCATTCTACGCAACGAAAACCGAATTGGTAACGAATCGTTAAAAAATTTTTCGTAAATTTTCAATCAAAGAGAACATAAGCGTTAAACGGAACGCAAAAATGAAAGTTCTAATAGACGCCATCTATATCCGTATCCGGTTGTCTATGTCATTCAAGATTTTGACGTAAAAAATGTTCGACTACCAAATCATACGAGAACGAGTGGTCTAGACCACTCGTTGCGAATTATTCGACATAGACAATTCAAAAATACGGAATAATTGATATCGAATGAAAAATCATTCGTCTCACGCTTTTTTGGTGAGTCACACTTTCAAAAATAGGGCCCAAGGTTTGAAGTCTCGTAGCACGAGTCAAGATATAACATACGCAAATAAAGCATTTATTTATTAAATCAAAAAACTCTTAACTGTTTCGATCCGAGATTATAAAATCAAATGCTTCCCGCCACGATAAGAAGTTAAACTACCTAGGTACTTCAGAATTTGGCAGCCTTATAGTCTCGAATTGATGTAGCCCGAACCATTAGCCTAAAGTCTCAAATCATGGCTTGAAGCTAACAGCTGGCCTTGATTTTTCAGCTTACTCATAGTGTCGTTCATTCGGATCTTCTAGGCAACTTTTATAATGCGAGCCTTCGTAAGACTTGATTCAAGTCGCAACACTAGTGGGCCCCATTGCACTCTCATCCCAACCCGTGACGACACATAACCGCCTCTTTATAAACGCAACATATTAAATTCCTCGCAAAATGACTCATTTCACTGGACTATAAAGTGAATGAATTACTTGTACGTCGCACAATTTTCAGCTCGTATTTTAAATTAAAGACATCAATCATATCGTTGTTTTTTTCGTCGTCGTAGGCACAAAGGCAGATATTCTTTGAAGCCGTAAAATAAATTGGACTGTGGCTGAAACCGAAGTAAAAAGGATAGTTTGGTTAAAACAGGGCTTTTATCAGACGGATTTTTAGCCTCGGGCGCTGCGCTCCTTTGCTCGCTTATCCTAAGCGTACTAAAATAATCATAGTGTATATAGGGCGCTTTATTAAAAATATATTATCTACGCCACAAGCTTTTAGATAACTCCAAAAAATGAGATGTATCGTAACGAAAAACCCACAGAAATCACACGCTCTATACAATGTGTCCCGTCATCAGTGTCGGAGTATGTTGTATTGCATTTTTTATGGGCAAATCACCACCCATAACTTTTTTTCTTCTACTGTAGTACAATGGCAGCAATTTTTTTTCAGGCTCTTGTACCAATTCAATCGTAACTACAGGACCTTTAGACGAAGTCAGATTTTAATATCGAAATCGAAGTTCGCAAATGCTAAAATGTATGGGATGACATAAGGTAACGCTAAATCACGTGGTCGATCGCCATCGTCATCGTAAGTTCGAATAGAGAAAACGATTCGAAACCATAGAGTAACGAACAGTTTTATCGCTTACTTCCATACATTTGACGTTCGGTTTCGCTTTGATGACGGAAGAAAATTGTTTTTTCATCTGTCGAAACGATTACGAACTTAGATAACGTATCACTACGAATCAAATGAAACTTTGGCTAAACCTGCAGCAGGTTTAGTGTAAAAGTGCTATCGACATAAAATACATCTCATTTAAAAGCTATGTAGACAACAATAAAATAAGATGTTTGATGACAAATAATAATGTTTCAATATGAAGGGCAAAAAAACAGAAAAAAACTAATAGCAAAAAAATATCTTTGTATTTTTTTTGAAATTTTTAGCTTTTTGTGAAAAAACTAGCCCAAAAGATAGTTAAAAATAGATTATGGGATACTTTTGTCGCAGCTGCACCCGCGTCAAATGGGATAAAGACAACTAATTTTTTTCTTATTAATTGCTTTAACTTATAAACAACTAAATTCATGCTTATTCAAACTTATCAGCTTTACATTGCACAGAAACAGCAAGATTTCCGCAGTACGAGAATCGAATTTATTAATTCGAAAACGGTTTTACCTAGACAAACTATCATTCTGCATACTCATTATTTTGTGTCAACATTTCCCGCGCACCGTCCTCCTACAAGATAAATCCGAGTGCTCAGCACGATTGAGATTGAGAGAGAAGAAAGAACAAAGGTGCTAGCACTCGGCCCTGACCTTTTAGCTGATGCGCACTTCGCTAGTTCGCTAGATTACCGATATAGGGATTTTCATTGCTGACTGCTGATGTTGTACAAAATATACAACTGTTAGAAAGAAGATCAGTTACGTTATATAAAAGAATCTTACTGCTTTAGTATTTTTGTAGGTATCCTTAACTTGTGTTAAAGTGTTCAAGTTTGCTTTCTACTAAACTGTCAGTTTCTTCAGTTCTGTTCAGTTTTGAAGTATTTCCTCAAAATTCCTTGTGATTTAATAAATACCTATATTTTTTATTTGACAGTCGAATAGAATATTTATGGATGACCATCCTTTTAAAGGCACCTAACTTTGCAGGAAATGTTTTTCTTTCTTGTAATATTATTGTAAAATCTAATAGGTATCCTAATGGTGCTCCCACACTGGCAGTTATAAAATGTTTTATAACATTTGCTGTCTCTTTTTATCATTAACTTGTAACAAATGTAACAGAGACAAAAAATATGTTATATAACAATATATAACTGCCAGTGTGGGATCACCCTAACTCATCTTTATATAACCTTGTTTTGCTAAACGAATTTCCATTTGATTTGACATAATTTCGAAGATTATTTCAGGTCACGAAATGAAAGAAGGCTTTTATTTTTAACAACCAGTTTTCCGCAAGGTGTCTTCAAATTCTACTCAAATCATAGAGCAAGAAGAAAAAGATTTTGTTTTATTAATTAGAATGATTTTTTTTTTCTTTGTCTATGACTTAAATCGTGTTGAGGTTTATGGAATTTAATTTTCTAGATTTGAAATGTTGGCTATTTAAAAGCTTGATTCGTTAAATCTGAAAAAGCGATTACATTAGGTAATCAGCATCCGTGATGTTTACGGAAATTAACAAAATCGAGTTTGCGTGTCAACGCACCAACCGACCTTGAGTTACACACTATTTAGCGGCGCTCGCTTGGGAAATCAGCCAGGGTTCGCTTATCTATCTCATTAAATAGCCGAGGACAGGGCAAATCGGCCCTCGTCTCCAGGGAGAGGTCACACAGATGAAGATTGCTATATAAAATGATCAGAACAAAAATAAAATACTATGTCGACTGGGGCACACATTACCATATTTATTTCCATATATTAAAATTACCTTTGTCAAAACTAATTTTTTTTTGGCTTGAATTGTAATTCATCATTTTTATAAATTGGAGTTAATTCACCAGCTTTTGCCCGCGGCTTCGCCCGCGTGAATTTCCCGAATACTGTTACCTACTTTCGATACTTTTTCCCGGGATGAAACCTATACACTATATCCTTCTCAGGACTTCTAACTATGTGTATGCTAAATTTCAGACTGGTTCAGTAGATAAAGCGTGAACAAACAAACAAATAAATGAACAAAGAAACTCACTTTCGCATTTATAATATTATTTAGGATTGCGATTATTATGGGGTCCAGCCTATCTTAGGAGTCATCGGATTTCACATTTTCCAACAATTTAAACACGAATTATAAATTTGAAGCCCATTAACAAGATGCTTTGAATGTAATTAATGAATTACTTCCAAAGTCTCTGGTATAATTAATGATCCTCTGAAGTCTACGGTCAATGACCTTGTATTTGTTGTTAAATATTTGCGAATCAACAACACCGTCTTATTTTGAATCCGAATTTATTGTTTACGTACAAAATTTAAGACTATGCTTATAATAGGGGACCGGCCTAGGTATGAGAATTGTTAAAAATATGTAATTTTATGATAGAATAAATGTAATTAAACCCATTTTGCGACTTTTCAGCACGAGTTTATTCTCCAGAGCTAATTTATTCGAGTTCAAACTTTCAGGGAAAGTCCATTTTCTACGCGTGACGTCACATGAATGTACGTTTAGTTAGGGGCGTTTTGGTATCGTCCAAATATCGCTTGAAAATGTGAATTGTTTTTGGCTATGTCTTGGAAAATACTTTAGTTATGGATGTGATTCTTTTACGGATGATTCTATTATTGTGAGGTATTTCAAAGAAGCATCAAAAAAAAAAGTTGTCCGGTCCCCTATTGAATAAATTTTTTGTCGGTTTTCGACATAGGTAGGTATGTCAGAAACAATATTAAAATACATTCACATACTAATATTAAAATATAAATAAATATATAAATATATTAATATTATTTTTATTTTTCACATATTAATATTAAAATACATATTTTTTCGAAGTTTGGAAAATTTTTATCAAATTCCAATCGGACAACATTTTTTTAGCTCAATTAAATTTAGTAAAGCAAAGTTTAATTAAATTATAAGGGATGACCGTGAAATTATATTTTTATTGAGATATTGAAAACATATTACAAACTAGCTGTCGCCCGCGGCTTCGCCCGCGTGAGTTTCGCTTAGATGAAAAATCTCACCAGATCATCAATTTTGAGAGTCAAAGAACTTGTCCGCGGTAAAGTGCCATCTCGTGGCAGGCCGTGAGAACTAAAGGCAAATATTTAATTAAAGCGCCATCTAATGACAAATTAGATGTAATGGAAAAAAATGTAGTGTACCTCATACGGCTATGTTGCTCGCCCCGCCCGCAACGTACATCACAACAAACTCACTGATGTTCCTTCACACACACATATAATAGACACACACAATATATAGAAGTTTGAGCAGAGAGCCATTAGTCCGTACACCCAGCAGCGGTCCGCACACCTCGACGTATCCGGGCATACTGCCGGCCGCCCGGTGCAACGGCCCATTTTATATGGTAGTAGTGGGGAGGCTGTCGTAACGTCACATTGACGTAACGTCACTTTGACATAACGTCACTTTGACGTAACGTCATTTTGACATGACGTCTATTTTGTCAAATGTTGTATTACTATAATTGGTATCCCATGCCCACGGGAACCATTTTTTTCGGGATAAAAAGTAGCCTATGTGCTATTCCAGGTCATTATCTACCTCTGTACCAAATTTCATCGAAATCCGTCCAGTAGATTTTGCGTGATTGAGTAACAAACATCCTCACAAACTCACAAATTCACAAACTCACAAATTCACAAACTCACAAACTCACATCCAAACTTTCGCATTTATAATATTAGTATGGATTAATTATAAAAATAAAATAAAACTAAAATTAAGTATATTTACAAAAGTGCCAGCCCCGACAGGTCATTGCCCTGAGGCAAAGTGCCCTGAAGGCTGGCAGCATTGCCACGTTGAATGGCAATGCTTAATCTGTTTGCGAGATAAATACCAGCCCTCTAGTCACGAGAAACCTCAATTAAGTTTTGGGAGATGGCGTCATACAGTTTGTGGGTTGAAGGTCCCTACGGCCCTAATGTCTCGACCCCAAACGGCTCAAAAATGTAGAAATCACCGATTCCTGCATATTTGCGCCGTTTGAGGCTTTCGGCAGCAGCCGCTGCCGAAAGCCGGCCTTGGACCCCGTAGCCGGGAGGTGGGACAGCGCCAAGGTATCTACACATGTGGCATCCCTTACTAGGGGCCGCCCCAACCTCCAGGGCACAAGGGTCATTCCATCCGGTCTCTTGCCATCGTCTCTAGCCAGCCCGTTTGGTTCTAAAACAGCAGGCATATGGACGGAGGCAAGAGCCCGGTGAATTATATTATTTAAGGATAACCTCCTACCTACTTCATATTATGTAGGTCTCTGTCCATGTAACAGACAACTATTTCACAGTTTAATTTTATTTGTCGAAAATAGAAGTACATATACATAACCATATTCGAATAGCTCCGATTTACAACTGACTGAAATTTAAAAAAAATAGGTATATACATATAGGTACCTAAATTTTTTAATTTTATGATTGATTAGTGCTTTAACCAGAATATCTATCCAGCTATTGTACGAGCAATATCCATTCAAATTCTTTACACAATTGAAATCCGTTTATTATAGTTATAAACTTTTTAATTATAGAATACGGTATTGTAAATATCTATTTGTATTCGAGACATTTTATTTCTTTAGTACTCAGCTATATCTTGCCAATTTTCATTTAACCGCGATGCATTTACTCTAAATTAAAAACATAAAAGGTTCTAGGATTTCAGCGGATTCAGTGCAGGGTTTAGACAAAACGCTCATCCATCCAATTCAATTACTAAGGAAAATAGCTGTGCGGCGAAAGTTCCACTTTCTTATTCAAATAACCCTAGAACAAAGACTATTCATTAAAATAATCCCGTGCAAGCGCTGAGCGGTCGGGTTATATTAAAATAACGCGCTGTACTTTGGTAAGATCACAGAAAATATAAAATGGTTAGAAATACCACAATAGATGTGGCTCGTACTTCGGTTTTAAGAAAATATTCTTAACTTCTTGCCCATTGGTCTATAGGTATGTGTACGGCGGATCCAGGATTTTTTTCTGGGGGGGGGGGGCACAAGGACCATGGCGGACTATGCATGTTGGGGGAGGGGGGTGGAACAAATCGTCCGTCCTGGTCCTGATGCTGTCTCACTACGCCATTGCAGAAGGCACCAAATTTGCAAAAAAATCAAGAAATAAACCAGATGGGCAGAAAAAATCTGTTATTTCTTAATTTGATATGCACTGTCATGGAATCCCACAGTAGGTACACAAAAAAGCAGTCTAAAAAATCCGCTACTGGGTATGTGTGGTTACATTTTACAACAATATATACTTTTAAACTAGTTGATAGCATTATTCTTCTTCTTCTTCTTATTTAAGAGTCGCGCTCTTGTCGGTGGAGTATACGCCATACTTCTCTGTTCTCGGCTTTACGTTTAAGGTCTTGATACGACACGACGCCTGCCTTCTCTTTAAGTTGGCTTACATAACTCTTTCTCGGTCTCCCTGGACCTCTTCTTCCATTTACCTTTCCTTCAATTATATTTTTAAATAGGTCATCGTGTCAAGACAAGTGGCCGATCATTCTCCCTCTCCTATTCTCAATTTCCTTGAGTAGACTCCTCTTTTCATTTACAATCTTCAGCACTTCCTCGTTAGTTTTCCTTTCTATCCAACTGATTTTCTCCATCCTTCTCCAGCACCACATCTCAAACGCTTCTAAAGCATATTACGATGCGATATTTACGATAGCATTATTATCGATATTAATTAGGTATAACATTGATTACGAAGCGACGACATTTTCGGTTATAACAGTAGTTGTTTTAATACGCCCCGTTCCAGTTCTAATCTCTTTATATGTTCTGTGGGAGAGACTGTGTGTCTTCGAATTAGGTAGACGGGACCACAGTGAAGTAAATTAAGTTTTGAATAAAGCATTTTAAAACTTTACAACTTTAAATGACGTATGTTATTATACGAGACAATCTAATTTACTTATCTTTGCATAAGAACATTTTGGATGACTGTTGTATTTTAGGCAGCTTGAAAATTCCAGAGCTGACTAAACGAAAGTCTTGTTGTATTTTTGTTTTGATTCGGCAAATGTGACCAGTTATTTGCGGAGACTTTACATTTTATAGAAAGAAAGAAATAATTTATTTGTCAAGGTACATGTACTTCGTAGTAGATAAAATAATATTTTTGACTACTATGTTTTGCCGTTACAATACAGCATACAAAATAATAATTTAATTAATTCAGACACGTCAAATTAAATCAAATTTAAATAAAAGTTGTCAAAATAATCACAGTAGGAATCAATAATAATGATGTTGTATAATGTTTTTCTTTGAATAGTTGTTAGATATGTCATTTATTTTTCTGTTTATGTACTGTTTATGTAGCTACAAAATGTATGTAGACATAAAAAATTCAATACTAATGTCTTACTAATGTATGCAGTTTGATGTTACTTTCACTACAAAAAATAAATTATTAATTATTTTGAATATAAGATTTCTAGGGTAGGGTAGGGGATTCTGGCTCATATTAACATTATAGGACGAACATAAGGGAAATAAGTAGATTTCGGGTAAAGTAAACAATTTTTAACCCATAACTCCCCTGGGAGCATACAGAGACGGTACCAGTCAATTTATATTTGAAATTTATACCATCACCAAGATTTACCGAGAGTTCCTTATAAACAAAGTCTTACAACTTGAGCATGAACAGAGCAGTGCTATCTTCAAAATACAAGTTATGAAATTAGCTGCACGTACCGTCAACTGAATAACAAGTTAAGCTGTATGGACCTCTATGCGGTGGCAATAGAGGCGACTTTGCTATTAATTTGGGGAGGTTGATGTGCTGTACACGGTCCGAAGTCGCCAGAGAGATTCGCTCAGAAAATTAGGAGAGTGTTGGAAACTTCATTTTCTTGGCGATTATCTCGGCTGCTGTTGGAAATGATACCAGAGTTTGTGTAGGTTTCAAAACCTTTTAAGAAACATATATTGTATTTTATATGGGGCCCCGGTAGAGCTTAAAACTGTACCTATATATCGTTCATTGCTTCATGTCTAAATTCGATTTCCGATCGAATACCTTTGATAGTACATCAAATTATGAAAATCACAAGTACATGTCCAAGATAAAATGCCATATTTGTATAGGACACGATATTTTCAAAGTCAATGGAATTACTGAGAAAAAAAAAATCTCACTTGTTCCATGGAACTATTTGCCAATGGAACTAGTAAGAATGATTCGATAATAAATGTTCAAAATACAAATGCATACAAACATTTGCATCGTGAGGTTGGGAGACACAAACATACAAACACAGAAATAAGAAACAAGCAGCTTAAGCCGCAGATTGCATAATGAGTACAAATATTTGCTTGCACTGAGAAATGAATCTGGGACCTCCGTGTAACCAGCGTGTGAACGGACCATGAGAATCTTATATTCAAAACTAGGAGCGCCCCGAGGCTTTGCTTCCGTAGGAATTTCGGGATAAAAAGTACCCTATGTGCTATTCCCGGTATTTTTCTATCTGTATACTAAATTACATAAGACGAAGGGGGGACGGAAGACGGAGCCGAACATTACTGGACTAGCGGCCGTGGATGGGGAGAAGAAAGCAGGGCAAACCAGCTGCCCGTTGGAGCGATGACGTCGCCAAAATTGGAGGCCCGATGTGGAGAAGGATTGCAAAAGATCGCGAAGCTTGACGTGCATTGGAGGAGGCTTATGTCCTGCAGTGGACGAAGTGAGCCGCAGAAGAAGAAGAAGAAGTCTAATTTTATCGAAATCCGTCCAGTAGATTTTGCGTGATTGAGTAACAAACATCCTCACAAATTCACAAACTCACATACAATCTTTCGCATTTATAATATTAGTAGGATTAAATACGTAAAAGCAATAATCATGTATAGTAACAGAATTTAGCAAAAACCTTTTATTTTTCGTTAAGGCGCTAAACACTAAATGTGACTAATCAACTAAAAGTCGAACAATAACCAGAATTTATATCTATCTAACAAAATCCCTTGTTTCTTTATTCTAAAGATTAAACAAGAGATGTAAACAAGATTCCATTTTGGAAGGATTACATCAGGAAAATAAACAACTCATATTTTAATTTCGTCCCTGTGCGTGTCCGTGAATAATTAGAATCCGATGTAATTGAGCCGTTAAATACACTCAATACGAGCCCTGTTTTATATAACTTTATTTATAAAATAAAAAAAATAATGTAAGTGTGTAATTTAAGAGAAAATATATATTAGCTCACAGCTGGATATCGATAGCAAATATCGGCTGAGATGGCAGTGTCGGCAATCACAATTTATATAAGCAAGATGAACTTAAAATACTTAGTCAGTTCAACTACAAATCACCGTAAGTACTTATCTCCCATCGTGATTTTAATAGATAAATCTATAGATCATGAAACAAATGCTGCATTGGTCAATTTGAGAAAAATAGTTACGCCATTTCAGATACCTTACAAAGTAATAAAGCGGTAAGAAATTTCAGGTACACCGGTAAATTATTATTTAAAAATAGCAAAAATGAAAGGAAGAAGCAAAAACATAATACTATTGTATATTTAAATTTTTGCAACTTCATCCAATTTATACAACTGTGTCAGCATACCCAAACACAATATTTTGTAAGCTTTCTTTTCACATACCTTCCGAAGCTCAGGAAATGCACAAATGCACAATGCACCGAGTTGTAAGTTACATGTCGAGTTCGTAGCAAAACAACTTGGGTGCTGTTATTATTTAACTTTTGTGTGGAGTAGTAACAACTACGTTGCATAGCAAATTACTTGCTTCGTGCATCACAGTGCAAGGACTTGACCTCGATAACATGCTTTCATGGGAGTTTGCTTGGAAAGTATTAATTTTCTTAAGTAATGTAGCTGTGGTATCCTT
The DNA here is from genome assembly GCA_018467065.1 of Ephestia elutella. Taxonomy (NCBI): domain Eukaryota; kingdom Metazoa; phylum Arthropoda; class Insecta; order Lepidoptera; family Pyralidae; genus Ephestia; species Ephestia elutella. The sequence continues at coordinate 6,876,402 of CM031573.1, read as the reverse complement.
TGACTCCAAATTAAATTAAAAAAGACAAGAGAATTAAATCCTAAAGTGAGTTTGTTTGTTTGTTACCTCTTCCCGCTTTATCTATTGAACCAATCTTCCTGAAATTTTGCATACACATAGCTGGAAGTACGGAGAAGGACATAGGGTACCATTCATCCCGGGAAAAATCACTGTTCCCGTGGGAAATTCACGCGGGCGAAAGCTAGTAAATATATAAATTCGTGTATCCACGCAGCACGGGTACTGGATATCAACATAAAAAAAACACTTTATAATATTAATGTGTGTTAATAAATAAATATAAATATATACGGACGGATAAATCACACAGATTGAGCTAGCCCCAAAGTAATTTCGAGACTTGTGTAAGTAGGTACTTATGGATTTGATAGAACATTTGTTTTAAGCCACAAGATTCAAACGTAGACTTCTAGGAACTTGCCGTACCTAAATGAGTTAAACTGTTAAGGTATCATAAAGTTAATTAAGTGGAAATCCACGCACTAATAACTTCGATCACCTAATATTGTTCATGTTAAGTTTTATGAATCTTTTCCAATGCGATAAATATAAAAAATCATACTTTAAGTATTATTTGTATTTATAAATAGAACAAAACGCTACCTAAATTAAAACAAGCCAAAGCGTTGATTAATCTGCCTCTCATAATTCAGAGCAAGTATCAAGGTGAGCCAGGAATAGCAATCACTAAGACACGAGACATGAAGACAGCTGAGATAACCTCAAATGATGGAACTTAGACGAGAGCAGTTCCAGCTCACTTGAGGAAAGTTGCAGAGATCGTAATTAGAAATAAGATGGGAATGCAAATGCTCTTAGTTTCTAAGCGCTTGATTTGATAATCAAATATAATGGAAAAGCTGGTCCGCATTCAACTTTTAAATTTAACTTATTTGGGATTTGAGAGAGAAGCGATGATGGGCTCATTGGTTTAGAGAAGAAATAAAAATTGTGCCTGATTTATTTTATTTTACTTTTTTATAAGTAAATAACTTAGAAATATACACATAAGGAATTATGTTTTCTAGTAATGTTCGAAGAAATTAAATTATTCAAAGTCAATTCAAAAATTCTTTATTTCTTCTCCACAATCTACATATAAAACAAACAAAGTGGGTAAGTAACAGTGTTATACAATTTTAAGATTGTGAGAGACTGGTGCCTGAAATAAGCAGAGCTTGTATCTCAGTCACAGATAACCCCCAATAGAATCAGTATAATTCAATGCCTGTTCGCGTCGAAAGTCACCAAACTTAGAGGAAGTGCGCGGGGGTCGGGAGCGGCAGCTGACGTCAACGAGAAAAGGACACACATATACTTGATACTTAGGAAAGAAAGAGATGCTTGCAAAAGACATCAACGTCACCCCATTTTGGTACTCTAGTTCGCAATGTTTCACATAGTTCGACCATTATAAAGTGAACTCTGCACGTAATTTTATTAAATTAATTAATCAACTTACCTGTGGAAAGTTATACCATCCTTTTGGAGATTTGATATCATAGATGATTTTCTGCACCATTTTACGGAACATGTAAGTACTCATTTTTACACACTTAACGAACCTAATAGATTTTTTCGGAAATTTTCACGAAACAACCTCACAGGTCTGAGTTCTGGTCGCAACTAATGAAGCAATTTAATTTTTACGTGCAAAAGCATGTAAGTGCGGTGACCGCGTGCATGTAAGTGCGGTGACCGCGGACGCCCATACAAGCGGAATCTATTGGGGGTTATCTGTGATCTCAGTACACCAGCCTCTCCCCACGAGATGTGACAGCAGCGTAAGAAATTATGAGATATTTTACTTGTCTACAAAATAAATTATACAATTTGACTGGAGTGACAGCCATTTCACCATTTACAGAAGTAGCAAATTTGCAAGAAGAGGATAAAAAACAAGAAGATTTAAAATTTAAAATTATAAGATTGTAAATGTTACTAAGGGGATAGAAGGCAATAGAAGGAGAGAGAAACCTACCTAAAGTCGTTATTAACCTATACAAACTAAACGTTGTATATTGAAACTTGTTGAATAAATTGGATCAATTATTTACACAATCGAGATTACTTATCGGATCGTTAATTCGTTAGTTGAGCTTGTTGACTCAGCGCTATTGCTATTCTATTTATTGGCGAAGTAATTAAATAAATACCTTAACAAAATTACTCGGTAAGCAATAGATTTTTAGTAGCTACTTGCAGAATTTAATTTTTAATTTTCTTTTATTTAATAGTAATCAAAAATCTAACAAAATCAAAGATCTGACTAATCAAAGTTGGATGTTTGGAATTTAAATTGTATCTACCACATACCAACGATATTTCAATTTATGTTTTTTTTTTATAATTTACTTATTTTATTTATGTTTCAGTTTTAAGTACCTACACATATTTTTTTCTTTGTATTGACGTATAACATGGTTATGAATAAATGAGTATTGTACCGTTGCGCGTTGTATGCTTTCGTTACAAAATGTAAGTGGTTGAGAATAAATCTTATATCTATCTATCTATCTACATGTATTGTACGAGTAGGTAGTTATTAACTACAATAACAATAAACAACGTAGATGTTATATATTTACAACTAATAGATTCTACGCAAACGAGTAAGTAATTAATTTAAAGAACGACAAGAAAAAAAATAATTTACAAACAGCTGAAGATGATTGAAATAACGATCTTACTTTGCCGAACTTCTTATTAATGGCGGCATCGTAATAAGGACTTTTTCGACTGAAAGTACCTCCTTCGTTGATGATTGATGATCATTAGTTGTCCAAATTTAGTACCGAGTTGTCGTGGGAGTTGAACACGTGTTTTGTAAAATGCATTATTGAATTTTATGTATTGCAACAAAAACGTATTTAATTCTTTATAAGGTAAGTAACAAAGGTAGCAAAGAGATATACTGGTGAGACTATTGTACAAACTTATATTATTGACTAAGGTATATATCAATACTGGCTTATGCCCGCGGCTTCGCCCGCGTAAATTTCCCACGGGAACAGTACTTTTTTCCGGAATCAAAGGTACATTATGTCCTTCTCCGTACTTCTGACTATGTGTATGCAAAATTTTAGGAAGATTGTTTCAGTAGATGAAGCGTGAAGAGGTAACAAACAAACAAACAATTTAACTCACTTTCGCTTTATAATATTAGATTAGGGTGATTTAGTGATGGAAATCCTTGGGGGAGGCCTTTGTCCAGCAGTGGACGTCTTTCGGCTGAGAGAGAGAGTGATGGTTATACATTAACAGGAAAATCGGGACCAACAATTTCGTAATTAGAATTTAATCTTGGTCATTAATAAAACCAATACTCATACTCATGGATTTCTAAATAAATCTTACGACAAAAAATTCTAAACTATCCATTTTCGCGCAAGATCATCAGGTCATCGGCCGCGCATTATTTCAGTGGCAATTATGCGTCATACTGCAGTTTTGAATGTATTCTTAGAATTAAGAAATAGAACTGTGAGTCAGTAGTCTTAGCCAAGGACTAGCTAGCGACGGCGACGACGCACGCGCGACACGTTTATTTTTAACGCAAAATAGAAACGAGCACGACGCGTGTCTTCTGAAATAAAAAAATAAATTAAAAATAAATAAGGACGGAATAAGGAAAACAGAAATCAATGTAAAAACTAAGCAATGCACAAAAACATACCATAAACTATTTTTTTGTATGTTAATGTAGATTGTAGGATACTAGCTGTTGACCGAGGCTTCGTCTGCGTGAATTTTCCGCGTCAGTGCTTTTGCCCAGGTTGAAAGGTGACTTGTCAGGTTGAAACTACTACCTATGTCCTTCTCAGTACTTCTAACTACGTATATGCGAAATTTCAGGAAGATTGGTTCAGTAGATAAAGCGAACACAAACGAACTCACTTTAGCATTTATCATATTAGGATAGGATTAGGAAGTTAGAATATAGTACATATTATAAAAATGTATTTGTATAAGGCAAGTAGATATCTTAATTTTTCACAAATTCAACAAAACACATAACAACACGTTCAGACACATAGGTAATCAAAGATCAAATAAAAGAGAAAATGAAATGAAAATGAAAAAGTTTTTTATTGACCCATTCTAGAAGAATTCATTCGAGAAAACAAATTTGAAAAGAAGGAAGAGGCGTGGAAATAAATTCACCGGAAAAACAAGGTTTTATAAATTAGTGATCCTCTATCACATAATTATCCACGAGGAAAATTAATGCTGATTTAAAGTAAGGTACCTACTTTTAGCGAAGACGCTTATTTCAGCTTAATATGGGACTATACTTAAACACAAGAATTTTACTGTCATGCCACATTCTCTATTAACAAGCGACGCATGAAAGGCAAAACTTCCTAACCGACATTTATAAAAATGTTCAGGAGAGCTGATCAAAGTTTTTTTTAATGAATAAAGCTTATAAAATCTTTAGTTTTTATCATAAATAAAAAGTTGTTACAGTCTAGGCATTGTAATATTATAGGCTTTTGCCTAAGAAACATTTTATTCACTTAACACTTTAAGTTTATAATTTAGAGTCGCTTAGTAAAAAATTACCTCAAAAAAATTACAGGTAAAATTACCTACTCGCCAGAGCCAATTTAAATCCGTTCAAATATATTCATCTTAATACTTCAGCTAATGTATATGCAAATAGGTAAAAATCGATTAGTAATAAAAAAATATTTTTGAAAAATAGGAAATATTGTCGAAATCATTATAGTTTAATTTAAGTCCTTCAAGAAAAATAATCTAAACACAAATTATAAAGCAATATTTGCAAAACTAACCGACATTTTGAAGGAGTGTGAATTATGAATAAAACGATTTTCGTTTAAAATCAGTATTTATTGTATTTAATTATTTTAAACAATTTGCATGCATTGGATACAACATAAACAAAATATAGTTTTATTTTCACCGAGTACAAATAAAAAAAAACCTTTAATAAAATTAAGTACCTATACATTTTTAAGTTGTACAATTGTAAGTTTCATCAAAATCAGTTTTAAGAAGTTGTGAATATATTTTATCTAGATAATTGTGTGTTTAGGTACCTATGGGTACCCATGTTGTACCCATATTGCCAGATACTATATACATAACATAGTATGTTACTCTTCTTCTTGTTGAGTCGATATGTCTATCTTTAGATTTTCCCTGACCAGTATGTGGCCACGCAAACCGCCCTATCGTTGGCCTCACATGGATCCTCTTTGGTACACGAGGCGGGGCAATTCGGGCACGATAGTAGCCGAGAAACCCCATCTAACGCGGTTTTCACGGCATCTCCCAACATCAACTCGAAGTTTATTTAAAAGTTCTCCAGACTGCCCAGGGGAGATTTTCACCTGATGGTGGTAGTTTCTTGGTTAGTGAAACATTAGCTGACTGCGGAGGGAATCTATATTTCCAGTGGTCCATCCTAGCTCTGGGGGCTTCTTTAGCCGGCAAGTTAGGCTGCTAACAGTATCTACTGCGGCTCTTTAGGAGTGTAGGTAGGACGTGACCATGCATGCCTCCTGTCCCCCAGCTGTTTGTATTTCTCCACCGCAGTTGCAACAATACGTCGGATGTCTGGTGGAGCTACCTACTAGTAGGTTACTATAAACATAATAATTATACTTACGACAGGGACAGGTTCATTATCAAAGTTAATTTTTTTCTACACTTTCTTCCTTTTAACCCCGCAGAAGCCAGAGCAATATCTATTATTTTGTTACCTCAATGTTCATGTTGTTACCTAAAAAAAACAAATTATAATTATTATATCTACTTAGATAGCTAAAATGTTGGTTAAGTTTGTACAAAACTCTAAAAGAAGGTACCTATCAAATTTTTCAAAATCTGCGCCCTTACAATGTAAATGCACGCTTTTTATGCTTCAAAGTTTTGAAGTGATTTTTAGTTTTACTTACAATTTTCGTATACTAAGCGCCAAAATCCACCACGGCCACAAAATAGGGTCTTCAGCGACCACACTAACCGACGTGCCGCGTTTGGCTGGCTCCTTTCGGACACGAACGCAGTACGCAGTGCGATATGCCTAAGTGACATTCGATACACGATTGCACTTCGTAAGCGCCATTTTCATTTGTCTTGAAATTCAAATAAAATTATCTAAGCGACACATTTCTCACAACATTCAGGCAAGCAAAAATATCTAAGCGACAGTCAGTTTCAATCTAATTTGTCAGGTAAAATTATCTAAGCAACATCAAGTCGGTATATATTTCTGGTGCTAAATTATCCAAGTACCTTTTTATAACTATTTCGTTACAACCAATAATATCTAAGTACAAATGATGTTAAATACAATTTTAGGAACAAATGTATAAGGACAAGTTTGTATCATATTTCTGTTCGTATAAAAATTGATAAGCGACTATAATAGCAAAATCTAATACAGGAAAAAATACCTTAGTGCTTGGTGCATATGATTTTATTTCTAGTAAATTTATCCAAGCTAACGGTTAAAATAATTTTATGACAGGAAAAAATCACTATTCAATTTTTTTAAAAGTTCGAACTGTCCAACCAACCTATTGAAATAAAATGAGTATTTTTTTGTTGCTTAGTCAGCTGAAAAAGTAGGAATACTAAGGATTCACGTACTTCCTAAGCGACAACAAAACTCAACGCAGCGCTACGAGACCCAGACCAATCGACGCGGAATTTTTTTGCGAGTAAAATGACGTATATAACTCATTTTACCAAATTGTGTCGGTTAGGAAGTTTTGCCTTTCATGCGTCGAAGTTTTGATTATATGCACAAAGTTTGAGCATCCATTAGCAGACATAGTGAATAAAGTTTTTGGTTTCCTAAGTGCGCATTATTTCTAAGGTTATTATTACTGTACGTTTACTTACGTAGGCAAATAACACATTTTGAATTTGATGACAAATGGGAACATAAAATTCTTTTTTTTTTTTTATGTTGTAGCTATATTTTAGGCCAGCAGTGGACGTCTTTCGGCTGAGAGAGAGAGAGAGGGACCTATTTTTTATAATATGGTAAATCTTTAGTAGGTAGGTATAAATTTAGTGGTAAAAAATCACCTCTTTCAGCACCTTATGTTCTCCGCGCTGTTTGAGGTGACATTATGTTTTTCTTAGCCTGTTCCTAGCCTGATTTTTGTTTTAAAGCAACAACTCCATTAGAACGTTGATAGAAAAACATCATACTTAGCAATTAGCGACACTTGTCTTGACTTTTTACGTAGGTATATGTTTTCCACACGTTAAATATCCAATGCACAAGTACATTTGTGTATTTATAAGTTTAGGAAAATTAAGCGTACCTAACGTTATTTTCAACCTGTAAATTGACCTTTGCTGTTATCATAACGTACCAAAAAAAATGTCAATAGAATGACAGAGTTTATAGCAACAGTGGGTGAACTTAGTTATCTAATCTTAACGTAGATTATAAAATGATACCTAATGATCAAACAAACAGCCTTTAAGCCAAAGCATTTGCCTTTTAAATCCCAACATTAAATCCCAAGGCTATTAAACGGCAAAATGAACAAAATCGAAATAAACCGAATTTTCCGTGCTCGCGACGCAGAAAATTACGATCCCAGTGATCTTCGCGATATGGATGTATTAACACGTGTGAACACGTGTTCATTTCCCAGGGTTACTCCCTATGGATTACTAAATAAAGACTTGCAAATATAGCCTGAAGATCTACAGTACCTACTTACATAAAGCAAGGCAGGCCAAAGTGTACGCAACGCGCCTATTATAATTTTATTTTTGCTTCAAGTTTTCCAACCTAATCTAAAAAACTGTGTGACCAATAAAGTTACTAAAATTGACTTTTCTGAAATTCTTGGGGCGGAACACTATGTCTTCCTTAACTCTTTTTATCTGTCATTAGCTATTGCCTGCGGCTTCACCCGCGTGAATTTCCCATGGGAACAGTGCTTTTTCCCGAAATGAAAGGTACCCTTTGTCCTTCTCATTACTTCTAACTATGTGTATGCAAAATTTCATTAAGTTTTTTTTTAGTAGATAAAGCGTGAAGAATTAACAAACAAATATATATAAAGAAAAACAAATTCACTTTCGTATTTAAAATACTAGTTAGGATTAGGATTAAAAGATGGTCAGCTATTTATACTTTTAAACTTCCCCTAATGTATGAAAATTGTACGTACGTACATACAAACATTTTCCAACTTATATATTACTAGCTTGCGCCCGCGGCTTCGCCCGCGTGAATTTCCCACGGGAACAGTGCTTTATCACGGGATGAAAGTACCCTATGTCCTTCTTCGTACTTCTAGCTATGTGTATGCAAAATTTCAGGAAGATTGGTTCAGTAGATAAAGCGTGAAGAGGTAACAAACAAACAAACAAAACAACAAACAAACAAACAAACTCACTTTCGCATTTATAATATTAGTTAGGATTTTTAATAAAAAAAAATTGGAGGAGCTAAATCAGTAGCCCTGATGGGAATGAGTCATTTCCAGTAATACGTGACTTTAATTCGACATGTTGATACTTTGATGTGACATCGCTTACGAGCAAGTGGAATTTTTGATATCGTTACCCACGAAAAGTTTAATATTCTGTGACAGAAAGCCATTTGAGAGGCATCTTTAATAAAACAGGTAACTTATGCGTAATTATATTTTCTAAACTTAAGTTTTCTGATTCTTATTAACCTTTCTCTCCTTGTAGATTATAAGATAGTACCTACATACTTAAAATATAAATGATGTGGGGGCTTAACTACTACATACTATGTATCTAATTAAAACACTTTTAAATAGTGTACAAAGAATGTTGAAAAAGGAGCACTATGTGAGACAAACTACGTACTTCAATTTCTTATATTCACTGACTAGCTGTCGCCCGCGGCTTCGCCCGCGTGAGTTTCTCTTAGATGAAAAATCTTTTTGTGTTCCAAACTGTTTCAGATGTTTCGGATTTTCGATTTTTATATGTCTACAGAAAATGTTCATCAGATTAATCAAGTTTTGCATATATGTTATAGTGTAGCTGGTCTTTTCATCAGATGTTCCATATCGTCAATTTTTATACGTCAGCAGAAAATGCTCATCAGGTTGAACGATTTTTACTAAGGCGCCATTTCCATATATGTTATAGTGTAGCTGGTCTCTTGCAGTTCTTCATCAGATGTTCCAGATCTTCAATTTTTATACGTCAGCAGAAAATGCTCATCAGGTTGAACGACTTTTGTTAAGGCAACATTTCCATATTTCTTATAGTTTAACTGTTCTGTTTTGGTTCTTCATCAGGTGTTCCAGTTTTCAAAATTAATTATACTAAATGTTGCCTAGGCTTAATAGCTACACAACAAAAAAGTTTCATTCAAATCGGTTCAGTACTTTCGGAGATTAGCGTGATCATACATACATACAGACAGACAAGAAATTCCAAAAAAATTTTTTTGCTTTCTATTATTATTTTTAAGTGTCCCTCTATCCATTTCAGTCAAAAATGTACAGACAAAATATTTTTACTGTTTTATTATATGTATAGATAAATAATAGTCATTGAATAGGCTAGAGTGAATAATCAAATCTCAGAAGGAGAACCACCAACCAAACAAGAACAGCATCATTCATTCAGAAAATAATATAATTAAAGTACAGTTCAATATTAATATCCAAACAATTGATGACCGTTTCTATTACGTTGCAGTAGTCACTTAAAGCAATTTGGCCTAGATGCTAAAGTAATTGTTTGATATAAACAGAAATAGACATTTAGTACCAGACGCAGGTGACCTGAGCTTCGCTGGGGCTGCGTAGGGTCAGGTCACGGGAACTGGGTCACCCCTCCCCACGTCTCCACCCCGCCACGTCCCTGCCATAGGCTGCGTGGCCTGATTCAGCTCAAATTGAATACTAGGCAATCATACATCGCAGGATATTGAATTTTTATTATGGTCATAATGAGAAATGGTGGGGAAAGGCTGTATTTGAATTACCTTCGTATATTTATTGATTTATCCACGCATTTTTCAGCTTTTCCCACCTGGACTTAATCCATACTTAAGCCTGAATCACACCATGCTTTGATTAAATCTTTATCAATATCTGACTTGTGATTTATAATGAGTTAGACGGTCTGTTTATACGCACATCACACAAAAATTTCTGATTGAAATTTGATTCGGTTTTCATATTTTTGTAATACTGGAGGTCTTACTTAAAATCTGGCACCGACCGCTTAGAAGTTGACATATATGTCAACTTCTAAGCGGTCGGTGCCAGATTTCATATATGAACAATAGTAAATTTGGCACGGACAAAGTCGCAGGCAGGAGCTAGTCTCCTTTAAATACAATCTGTACATTATACTGGGAATCTAATTAAAATAATGTCATGGAAATAGTACCTACACCACTCACTACGCTACGCCTACACTTTGCTACACCAACGAAGAGATTTTAGTGAGTTCAAGTCCTACGTTGTTGTTTTGGATAGAATTTGATATAGGCATTGAAAAATTCGTAACTTCGACTTTATTTCTACCAATACTGGATTGATTCTTCAGATTAGATGTAATAAATCTCAAAGAAGTTGAACCCAGGTCTAGTGACAAGTTGCGCAATCCGCATTTTTATGATTCTAATCCATAGAACTAGATTTTTTTTTCCAATGTCTATGTTAGACATAGGAAAAAAAATCACATAAATAATATCGGAACCTTGACGACCTACATAGGTACCTATATAAAAAGAGATAAGTCATGTACACAATCCCGTGTACCGAGCTGCACTAAAATAGAGTTTGTACGGGCTCGCCTCCACTCGGGCTAGATCGCTGGCTTTTTCGGTCTTCTCCTACCACTGATCTCTATTACGTCTAGATATAATTTATCATTTTATTAAAAAAATCATTCTTATTTGAAAATAAAAAAAATTACATTTGGTAGTTCTCTTATTCAGTATGTTACTTACACACAGGTACCTACTTAATTGATTTTTTGTCAAGATTATGATTATGACAGATTTTATTTTTGAGTCACTCACGACTACGTAAGACTCGAATTCCAACCTTTTGGTCATAGAAGCGTATCGTACGTTTCTGACGCATGACGGCGGCAGCGCCAACCAGCACAACAGGCTAGCAGGCAGCCGCACCAACAAATAATGCTATAATATTACTTTATCGCTATCTGTTATTTTTCACAGTTGATTTATCCAGTGAGTAAATAAAATATATATGTCAATGTTTGCAATACAAACAAAAGGTCATAAGCCGACGACCTAATTCCGAGCAACAAAGGTCACACGCCCGGGAAGTTTGATAACACAAGGCTGAGCGATGCGCGCGAGTGGACGGTTATGCAATCGAATTGATCATACGCGATTCAATCCAATCAGATCGATAGAACACATTTCGATTACTTTGCAAGAAGATACGCTGCTGTTAGATTACAATTAATTGTATAAAGATAAATTATTTGTGGAACATTACTAAAAAAGAGAAAAAAAAATAACATGAAAAGTTGGTATGATGGGACTATATAATAACGTATATGTAGTTATTTCAGCGTTTCTTCTCAACAATGGACTAGTCGTACTTATTTTCCAGCTTTAAGAAATTATATTATTCAACTAGCTGTCGCCCGCGGCTTCGCCCGCGTGAGTTTCGCTTAGATGAAAAATCTCTCTTGGAGCTTTTCATCAGATGTTCCAGATCTTCAATTTTTATACGTCAGCAGAAAATGCTCATCAGGTTGAACGATTTTTGCTAAGGCGCCATTTCCATATATGTTAAAGTGTAGCTGGTCTCATGGAGCTTTTCATCAGATGTTCCAGATCTTCAATTTTTATACGTCGGTAGAAAATGCTCATCAGGTTAAACGATTTTTGTTAAGACACCATTTCCATATTACTTATAGTTTAGCTGTTCCGTTATGGTTCTTCATCAGGTGTTCCAGTTTTCAAAATGAATTATAGCCTATATGTTGCCCAGGCTTAATAGCTATACAACAAAAAAAGTTTCATTCAAATCCGTCCAGTAGTTTTTGCGTGAAACGCGTACATACATACAGACAGACAGACAGACAGACAGACAGACAGACAGACAAGAAATTCCAAAAAAATTTTTTTGCTTTCTATTGTTCTTTTTAGGTCTCCCTCTATCCATTTCAGTTAAAAATACTAAATGTACAGACAAAATATTTTTACTGTTTTATTATATGTATAGATGTCGAAATATGTGTATGTACAGGTAAGTACTTAATTAAATATAATTAGTTTGCAACAATTTCTTAGGGTAGTCTCTTTTATCATAGACAACAGGAAACAACAATTTTAATTATAATGAAGTTCCTTGAAAGTTTAACAACTACGGCCCTTTTATGTAATGGCTTTTATGATGTGAAGTTACGATCAAACCGATTGTCTTTTACGAGAGTTCTCAATAACTTGATTTATAATAACCGATTACAATGAGTGTGTCAGGCGAGTGACACCTAATGGGCACTTTACATGAAACTTTAACATTACATAAAGATATATAATATAAGTAAGTAAGTAAGTAACTCTTTATTGCACCATGAAAAAAGGAAAAGGAGTACAATGTGTCTTAAAGGCTTATGTACATACAATGGCGGCCTTATCGCTACAGCAATTTCTTACAGGCAACCTACAGGTAGGACTTATAGATCATAGATCAGCAGGTACGGCGCAGGACGATATAATGAACGTTGAAGCAGCAACAGTATCCTGATGGTTGTTGCAAGTGACCCTCAGACCTCAGTGTTCGATGATGTGCACTGACGGAGAGGACCAAGTCCAAATTAGCTATACTTACACTAACATTGTTTTAAGTTTTTTGTCATAGTTGCCTGAAATAAACGCATTTTATTTAATTTTATGATGATTGCTTAGTATTAAATCAAATAATTTGTTTTCAATTATCAATTTATCATCATTATCACCATTGTAGCCTTTGTTTTGTCCGTCTTCGGACATAGGCCTACTCTATACTATTCCATGACTCCCTGTCTCTAGCTTTCCTCATCCAGTTGTGATCGACATATATCGTTTCTACATAACTCTTAGGATTATCGAAATTGATAGAATTTCATTAGACTATTTCTCTCTTTTCTTTTAAAAATCGAAGACGAATTACTAATCGAGTCTACGATTTGACATGTACTCGTAAGCTCATTATAAACCATAGAGCTAGCAAAAATTTTTTTTATTTTATTTAGAGGCACTGACAGCTGAGGAAGCGGGATGACAGATTTGGTTTTTACCTATGTTGGTGAAGGACAGGTAATATCTTCTGTGAATCCAATTTTCAGTAGACTTTGACAATCGAAGCTTAATTTGGAACTGATATTGTATTGTAAACAAACCTTATAAGTTAATTTATTCCCTTATTATTATAGATAAGCTTTTTAAAGTTTCATCGAGTCAAAATGGTGTAGTGTGGTGTTCTGAATTGTGATTCATCTTCTAATAGAAATGCCAATCAATACTCTTTTCACAGGTAAATGTTGTTTACAATAGTTGAATTTCAGTGAGCTTGTTCTGTTGATATACATCGATATGTTCGTCTCAATGATGTATTTTTCGTGTATTGTATTGTTTTCTTGTAAGAAAATGTATCATCGCATATTAAAAAGAACTATTTAAGAAAATATTGAGTATCGAAATATTGGCATTTTTTGAGGCAATTGCTAGGGTATGACCAGTACCGGAGGTATAATTATCGATAAAAATTCAAAACAACATTTTTGGTTTAATATATAACTGTAAACTAAACTTCATATATTCTTACCAGTCCTATCATGTAAGCAATCTTACCATGTCTTTTTATGATTTTACAACAATATAAATTAAAATAGACTTTTTAGGAAATTACTTTCGTGGTTAATACATATACATACTTCTCTTCGATTTCAGAATCACCACTGATCGGCAACGACGCCACACTTGGCTTAAAATAATTAAAAATGCAACTTGGATAATGCAACCAAATGAAGGATCTCGTATATGTAGTCGACACTTCGACAACAACGACTTTTACATTGCTGGTGGCAAGATACGATTAAGAAAATCCGCTATACCAACTAAGTTTGTAACTAACTTTCATGCCGTTATTTAAAGGGTGGGGGTGATTTACTACAATTATATGCTGAGAATTTTGTTTATCTGGTTTATTCCAAACCCTAGTTATGAGGGTTCAAAAAAATTACGAAGCGCTTCGAGAAAAGGAAGATAGTGCTCTTGCGCTTCATTTGGCTTTTCTTGGATGACTTTTATTTTGACTATTTGGCTTGTCTTGAATGATTTTGATTTTGACTTTTGCTCTTCGAAAACATTGCAATTTTAAAAGAGCAGTCCGTTGAGACTATATTATGCAATTACCATTACTGATGACTGACATGACTTATTACTGTGCCCACGACTTCGTCCGCCCATTAATTATTATTGTTAATACGAGTATTAATTTCATCAAGACGAATGGAAAAAAGGAATGGTTTTCTATTTTATGTCCATATCTCTCATGAATAGTCACAGACTGGTTACAGTTTTTTTATATGTATAGACCGTACATATAGATATAAAAATAAATATTTAATTTTGATTAAATCCAATCTTTATTTTTATTACAAACCTCATTGTGTAGAAAAATAATCAAAATTATACGTCAACGTGATTAGGAGACATTACCGTAAATGTTGCGATTTTTCGCATAATTTGTTTTTCAGACAGGAATCAAAACCTATGGGGTATCTACTTCCCATTGACTAATATTGTGAAATTTGGCAACAAAGGTACTACTGGCACTACCCATGCCTCTTCAGTATTGGCATGTAGAGGCACCGGAGTGTTTTTAGTGGGTCCAAGTCCCACATGCCACTTCACTGCTCAACTATTGAGAAGTGAAGCGGTATGCGAAGGCATTTTCACCTCGATAAAAAAAAAAGGTTTTTTATTTATGTAGTATCGATACAAAATGTCGATGCTTAGTTGAAAGGTCACATCACTTTCATACACTGTCATTATATTTGGAAAACGTTTTTCGGCTTCATTTGACAACCAAGCTTATCAGTCTATTAAAGAATGATTTTTTTTTTCTATGTCTATGTTATAAACAAACATGATTGCCGGCTTGGGTACTTGTCCTGAACCTACGATTAGGTATAAAGAAAGTTATAAAGATACGCTTGATTTATTTATTGGGCCGCTATTGTCGTGTATAAAAAATAAAAAAAAATAAAAAGTGTATGTTGTTGTTGGGCGGTGTGCGCAGGGGTCTCCAACTATTTGAAGTGAAGACGGGCAATATCCCTGCGCAGTGCGATTATACACGAACAATTACTTTAGAGAGAGCCGGATGTAATGCTCAGGATAGAGCCTCGCACTTTTGAAGTACAAGGACCTCTTGTCTAGTAAGCCTTAGGTCCTGGGAGTCATGGGCAGGGTGATATCATTAATACAATATGGTTGGGATAGAATATAGCATTTTATTCCATAAACACACTAGCCGCTGAGGGCGGGCACATGTTATACTAATACCAAAATCTGATAAGTCTTTGCCGCAATTAAAAGTTAAAATTAACATAAACCAAATATAAGGTACCTGGCCAGGTCCGTACACAAAACGTCTGTGCGCACTTAGAACGTTGTCCCGTTCACCATTATGATCCGTTGGGTTCGAGCACGGGTGCTGATCGCGTCATCAAAGGGCACGGCGCTCCTGCGACGCTCCGTTGTATGCGAGATAGTAGACGCTGGCTGGACCTTCCGAGATTTGCGCTGAGCCATTACAGGGATATCGGATCGGGGGCGGCGATGTGGCCTTTGGAAATAAGGTTAGGATCCGTGTGTTGCGCCTTGGGGTCGCCGACGACGGGGCCTGCGGTCCACGGTCCGGGGAAACCGCACCCTCTGGCGATGGGGGGACACTCCAGGAAGCATCAATTCATATAGCCGGGCGGGCACGTGGATATCAACAGCTCATCCTCCTGACAACTTCGTGGCGGCAAATATCCCCTGTGTCCTTGCGCGTATCGCGGATTTTAAAGCTAAAGGTTAAACTATAGTCCCATGACGGGGTGCCGAGGGCGGCGAAAGTGAAAAAACCCAAAAAATTTAATGATTCTGCTCAAGCCATGTTACGTGTCGTGGCGGCCTCACCAGGAAGAGACCGATCCCTCTCCACTCGATTTGACATTCCGCCTCGTCGCGCTCCATTCCGCCCAATTCGGACGCACGTCAAACCAACTTTTAAACATTCTTTAAAAGAACTAATGTTTAAATAAGGTATTTATTCGTTGAATATTATAACAATCTAAGTCGACGATATTAAAGGAGAATAATTAAAATTCTACAACAATCCTACCATGATTTCTTATTTTTTTATGATAAGAAAGGTTTGTTAGGACCCTGAGACGGAACGTGTGTCACCAGCTGTCAATGTCAGACGTCCAACTCTGCAGATTTTGTTGACAGTCTAATTTAATCATAGAATGTTTTGTTATGAATGTTTAGTTTTTGATATAATTCCGTAAGTACACAAAATCGCGTCGAGTTATTGCTACCAATGGTTTCGGCGTGACTCAAAGAACGTTTTGATGTGCGGGTCTCCCTGTTTTCTTAATAAGTATTGTAAAAACAACATATGAAATTTGTGTACTGGTGTGTCACTTTCCCATTCAATTTGTCTGGAGACTAATGGATTTGAATGCCTGCTATTGTAGTGAGTCGAGAGCCTATCATGCAGGTAATACGCCACAGGAATAGTATCCCAATATATCAACTATTTCACCTAAAATATGACATGCAAAGTTGACCAGTTAGAAGTTCAAAATAATTCTGTAGTTATCACTACAATACCCTCCTTTTCGGCAAAGAGGTTAAGTCGTACTTAGCCGAAACAGCCGGGGTAACCGGACAAAACATTCACCTATCCTACGGCAATATATTTTTAAATATAAAACTATCAGCTATATATGAAACTAACTCATGCTATTTCATATATTAAACTAAAATGTATGTTCTAGAGTTCTACAACTAACTCAATTTATGTTGAGTGTCAGGAATACAGCGTCTGGCCAGACCGCTGCAATTCCCCTTCATTAAAAAAATTATACTTGGATTTCTAATGAGATAATCGCAAGCGGCATACTAATAATAAAGAATTATCTAAAGTAATATAATTCTTACTTATGTATAATAAGAAAAACTATTTGAGATTTAATTAAAGTATAGTAATCTAGCATTCCTACATAATTTACTAGTTAGTAATTAAATTGTAAACCTAATAAAGTCTTTAAACTAATGGAGAGCTCTCATATAAATTGAAGTTTAAAATGTATAGCCGTTGGGCTGACATTGTATAAGGAAAAAAACTTATTTTCCTTTTTTTCTCAAAAATTAAGGAGTATTAATCCATATCCTTATGTTTACTCTGGTGCCTAGAGTGTGTAGTTACAAAAGAAATTGGTTTTTATGAAAACGCTTGACAAAAAAATTTCACATGTGAGTCATGTCATATGTGAAAAATGAGGCCTCTGATTGGTTATACCAATCCAAAATAACAAAGTTCAAGATAAGAAAGTTGCTCGCTAGGGGACACACCTTGTGAGACTTTTATTATGTCCAGGACATGATATTTTCCATCTTTACCAGTTTCTATCTCCTGAAGGTTGTAAACAACATCCGAATGCTTCCTGACAACTTTACATCACAAAGCGCGGTGCTAGTTTAGCGGAGAAGAAATGAGCTGAACGACTGGTCATTTGAAGGTATTAACGAATTTGGAATGCCGCCTCTTTTCGGCAACATGCCATCCGTCATTATCTCCCGACCTTTAGCTAACAAAATGGTGTGCCCGGTGGCAACATTAATAATGCTATTCAAAGATAGCTACCACTAAGTAAGTCAGAAAAACATTTCAGTACTTTATTTTCTGAAGTGTTTCGACTACGCCTAAAATCATCAATTCAAAAAAAAAAAAAAAATCTGTGACGTCTGAGTCACCAGAAAATTTTAAATTCCACGACCTCAAACTGTCCTCCTTTAATATGTGAATAACGCGTTCGTCATCTTCCCTAGTCTCCGTAACATAGGTAGTCCTACCCATTGAGTTGGCTTGACGTACTAAACCGGGAGCTCCTAGTTGAGACAATGTGGGTTGTAACGCTTTAAGTGTGGAAGGGCCGGGTGGGTGGGTGTCAATTGCACCTCCCCGTGGTCGTGTATTAACAAATGAGGAAGTAGTAGTGGTAGGTGGTTTGTTTTCCTCCTCACTTACTTCATGATATTGCTCTTCCCTTTCGCCGTCCGACATGTTGGCAAGAATGTGAGGTTATATGTGTCAGGGTATGTAATAGATTATAATAATTGATAAATTTCTAAATATATACAGGTTACTCCCTGTCAATAAATATAAATTAGCTCTCAAATTGAGATTAAATAGGAATTATGGCTGAGCACTATGCTTTTTATTCATAGCGAAGCCCAAATAAAATATTAATTATTATATTATTAATTATAATATTATTTAGTAATATTATAATAATTACTATGAATTGTATTAAATGTATGCTTACAACCCTGTCGCATATAAACCTAACAAACACTAAAGTATAATAACTTTACAGTCAATGATATCACCAAAATTTCAAAATAACAAGTGAGCGAGTTTAAAAAATTTAAAAACTATTTTTTAGAAAAAACTGCCACTCTCACAGGACTCAAAGGCTCAAAAATATAGTTGTTCGGGCGCCATTGTCGTGTATAAAAAATAAAAAAAATAAAAAGGTGTATGTTGTTGTTGGGCGGTGTGCGCAGGGGTCTCCAACTATTTGAAGTGAAGACGGGCAATATCCCTGCGCAGTGCGATTATACACGAACAATTACTTTAGAGAGAGCCGGATGTAATGCTCAGGATAGAGCCTCGCACTTTTGAAGTACAAGGACCTCTTGTCTAGTAAGCCTTAGGTCCTGGGAGTCATGGGCAGGGTGATATCATTAATACAATATGGTTGGGATAGAATATAGCATTTTATTCCATAAACACACTAGCCGCTGAGGGCGGGCACATGTTATACTAATACCAAAATCTGATAAGTCTTTGCCGCAATTAAAAGTTAAAATTAACATAAACCAAATATAAGGTACCTGGCCAGGTCCGTACACAAAACGTCTGTGCGCACTTAGAACGTTGTCCCGTTCACCATTATGATCCGTTGGGTTCGAGCACGGGTGCTGATCGCGTCATCAAAGGGGCACGGCGCTCCTGCGACGCTCCGTTGTATGCGAGATAGTAGACGCTGGCTGGACCTTCCGAGATTTGCGCTGAGCCATTACAGGGATATCGGATCGGGGGCGGCGATGTGGCCTTTGGAAATAAGGTTAGGATCCGTGTGTTGCGCCTTGGGGTCGCCGACGACGGGGCCTGCGGTCCACGGTCCGGGGAAACCGCACCCTCTGGCGATGGGGGGGGACACTCCAGGAAGCATCAATTCATATAGCCGGGCGGGCACGTGGATATCAACAGCTCATCCTCCTGACAACTTCGTGGCGGCAAATATCCCCTGTGTCCTTGCGCGTATCGCGGATTTTAAAGCTAAAGGTTAAACTATAGTCCCATGACGGGGTGCCGAGGGCGGCGAAAGTGAAAAAACCCAAAAAATTTAATGATTCTGCTCAAGCCATGTTACGTGTCGTGGCGGCCTCACCAGGAAGAGACCGATCCCTCTCCACTCGATTTGACATTCCGCCTCGTCGCGCTCCATTCCGCCCAATTCGGACGCACGTCAAACCAACTTTTAAACATTCTTTAAAAGAACTAATGTTTAAATAAGGTATTTATTCGTTGAATATTATAACAATCTAAGTCGACGATATTAAAGGAGAATAATTAAAATTCTACAACAATCCTACCATGATTTCTTATTTTTTTATGATAAGAAAGGTTTGTTAGGACCCTGAGACGGAACGTGTGTCACCAGCTGTCAATGTCAGACGTCCAACTCTGCAGATTTTGTTGACAGTCTAATTTAATCATAGAATGTTTTGTTATGAATGTTTAGTTTTTGATATAATTCCGTAAGTACACAAAATCGCGTCGAGTTATTGCTACCAATGGTTTCGGCGTGACTCAAAGAACGTTTTGATGTGCGGGTCTCCCTGTTTTCTTAATAAGTATTGTAAAAACAACATATGAAATTTGTGTACTGGTGTGCCACTTTCCCATTCAATTTGTCTGGAGACTAATGGATTTGAATGCCTGCTATTGTAGTGAGTCGAGAGCCTATCATGCAGGTAATACGCCACAGGAATAGTATCCCAATATATCAACTATTTCACCTAAAATATGACATGCAAAGTTGACCAGTTAGAAGTTCAAAATAATTCTGTAGTTATCACTACACTATCTACAAAAATACATACGGAGGGTTAAACTGGGAAAACATAAATTTACGTAGGGTAATTTATATAGTAGACTAGCTTTTGCCCACGGCTTCGCCCGCGTGAATTTCCCACGGGAACAGTGCTTTTTCCCGGGATGAAAGGTACCCTATGTCCTTCGCCGTACTTCTAACTATATGTAGGTACTTATGCAAAATTTCAGGAAAATTGGTTCAGTAGATGAAGCGTGAAAAGGTAAAAAACAAACAAATAAATAAACAAACAAACTCACTTTCGCATTTATAATATTAGTTAGGATAGGACAACAATTTCATATTTTATATTTACCAAAAATTTATTAATTTCGTGAAAAGGGACGGACGTGTGTAACAGGAGGCAAAGCGCGCGCTATTTGCTTTGACCAATGAGCCAATAGGTACTTCTTTTATTCATAAAAATGACAGTATGTTCGGTATACCGCTTGTGTCGGCGTTTTAAAACTTAATATTCATAACGTAGGAAGGTTGGTTTGTGACTTGCAAATACCTACTACAATGAGTGTGCTGTTCTTTGACATCAGTATTTTTAGTATTGTGTCCATTAATCCATTGTATTTTATGACAAGATGTGTACATTATTGTGACAGCAAGTTAAACCTCCGTGTAATGAGGAGAAACATATCTCGAAAATCATACAGACATACGATTTCTTCTTTTTATTTAAACTGAGTTTAAAGAGAGGAGTTTTCAAACTCAAAGAAGCCATCCTTAAAAAAACTATCCGGTTCAAATTCAAATTCAAATCTCTTTAAATGTAAAATGTGTAATGTTGAATATTTCATTGCACTTTATCGCACCACCTTACTACTCTCTGTTTGGTCTAATGGTTGAATGGTAGAGAATGCCATATAACGTTACGTCCACCATTTGTACCTACATGATATTTTTTATACTTTGTGCAATAAAGTTTTTAAATAAATAAAATAAATAAATCCCTGAGATTGAAAGGTTCATGGTATTCCTCGAAGGATATTTATTTCCAAGCATACCAAAACTATTCCTCGCAGCGCACCTTTCAGTAGAGCTAACAAAATCGATACCTAACAAACGAAGGTGCGCTTTGAATAATACTTTAGATGCGTGCGTTTGAAAATGGATGCACTTCAAGAAATACCTCTAAAATTCCTTTCGTACAACATAGTGTGGGATTCGAATCGATTGCGGGTTTGATTGAAAACCAATATGAGCCATGTAGTAGAGTAATTTAAATAGACTATCACATAGAGGTGTTATGAATATATCGTAACCGTTATCGAGAACATGTTATTAGAGATAATATCATAATACGAATATATTAGGTTCTTAGTTATCTGAGTAATCGGTTATCCGGTAACAGTTATATATCAGGCACCTCAAACGGTTACCTCTAGCCGTTCCTAGTTATAAGAGTTACTATGATACAGAACGATACCGATATCACTGAATATTTGATATTGGAAACGCACTTTGCGGCGTCGTCTCCGAAATGTGAAGTGGGATCTGTTCCTATTTTTGTGGATTGTAATCTGGTGCTTTTTTTTGGAATTGAAATATACTACTTTCGTGAATTGCGATCTAATCATCTTTTGTAGCCCACGATTCAGTCCAGTCCAGCCCAATCAGTCCATTCGGTCCAGTCCATTCGGTTGGCTGGGTGGTACCTACATACATAATCACTTGCATAAAATATATAAGTCGGTTTTCTAGCCTCAAGAACGCGGCGAACTCGTATCGTATTCGGAAGTTCTCAACCAAGCCTCTTAAAGCGATTCGTGCCAGCAATGCGCTACATACGCCTGAAGGTTCTTGACGGTTCCTGAGTAACCGTTAACGGAACGTAATACCGACTATACGTTATATTCGATAACATGAATACTGATATTAGACACTAATATAACACCTCTACTATCACATGCTTCTGTCTGTTGAAGGAAACATCGTGAGTAAACCTGCAGTCTATTTTATAATTTATCTGTGTGAAAAGAAAGCACACTGAAAAAATAATCTCCCTAGATTCTTGATATTAAACTCTGTTACAATTCCAAGACAGGTAGGTCCCGGGTGAACCAGTATGATGATGAGGCTATTAAAGGCGCAGAAACTTTCCAATCTGACATTCCAGGACAGCCTTTCATAGCCTTTAGTTATTGAGAGAGTCGACCCGATCTTAAATTAGAAATGTGCTAAGAAAAATGAGAAGAAAAAGACCAAAAAATTAGCTGCAGCTTGGATATAGTCAGCAGAACATCAACCTAACCAAAGTCAGAGAATACGCCCCTAAACTCCACCTCTAGGTTGACTTGTGGTTGACTGTACCTTGGTGTTTTATGAACCAGTTCCGTGATTAATTTTGCGCTAACCTCGGCAACAATCTAACTTGGCCCCGGGTAAGTTACAGGTTATGTAAAGTAAGTTTCTTTAGTGGAAATTTAAATGGTTGTTTTACTTTGACATAAGGTCTTTTAAAAAAGTAGCTTTAAGCGAAGTTGAAGGCAAAAAATATATCTTAAAAAATCCCATCCCCATCTTTCAAAAGCTTCGTAAATAAAATTATTATCACTGTACTAGACAAATTACATAGGAATTGAATCATCTGATAAAAAGTGGGTAGTGTGCAATAATTTATTTATGTAAATGTAGTCAATCATTTCCCTCGTTTTCTAAACTACATTACATAACTTCAGTTTTTACGTCCACCTACGCTGGATCAACTTTCTGCTCAGACTTCTGTGTTCATTATTTTCAAGAAATTTTCAAGGTGAAAAATATGATGCATTTTCTCATTCTCATTTCACATGAAATTTAATATCAAGAATATATTGAGTCATCCAAACTGACTACCTACCCTGTGATGAGTTGGTTCATATTTTTTTTTAAATGTTTTTGTTTTAAGAAATTGTTAAACACTTTTAGCGTTAAGGACATTGGGTTGGGTAAGTGGGGTGGGTGGGGATTTACTGACTGAAATTTTAATCTATTTACGTATTACCTAACATGTTTATATTTTAAAAAGAGCTTAGTAAACCTACTACAATTAAGAAAATCCTTAGTTGGCTTTTTTAAATTCAGGTGAGATTAATTAGTCGTAGGTTCACATTGTTAACTCTGTTCATTATCTATTCGCACGAGGCACGATGTTGTAGATTTACTTTGTAAAAAAGATAAATTTACATAGATGCCTTTACATACCCCCTTATTAGCCTGAAGAACAAAATGAGATGCAAGATTAAGGAAATCGTTGTTGCTGATAAGAAATTAAAGTTCTTTTTTTAATATTAATTGATGTTAACTTATAATAAACAACCTTAATGTATGAATACACTTAATTATGAATTGGAGGCATAATAAAAACCTAAATCGGCCATCGAGATGGAATCGGAAAATAAAAGCAAATTGACAAATATTTAGGGAAAACCTCTACCTAATTAAAATGAAAGTAAAATAGTGTAAATAGAAAATGAACTGACCTGTCGGTAACCGGGGTAAACCCGGCATTCCTCTTGCCTGTCGTTAAGTTCTCCACTTTTAAACCACACTTAACTAGTACTTATTTAAGCTCTATTTAAACTACTCCTAGTTATTGCTATGTATTGAATACTTCAGATCATTGTTTACTTATACAAACTATATTAATTAGTTCCTTATTTTATTTCGTTTGCAAAACGTTGCGTTGTCGTGTTGATATTGTTAGACCTGGAACAAAAACAAATAGTTAATTAGTGTTTCTGTTTAGGTAGGTACATAAGTTTTTTGGGTTATTCCCTGAAAACCCCAATCCATCTTCGTAGGTACCGGTAAAATTCTGATTTTATTATTTTCTTATTATTTTCGTTTGGGGTTCAGGATAACCCTATATTTTGTGTGCCTCAGGGCGGAATTTCAGTAGATAGCATTTCTTATTAAGTATTTTTCTTATTTCCTAGTGGCCAACCTATTCGAGTCACCGCCGCCGCCGCCAACGCCTGTGCCTTATATATTTTAGCGCCTTAGATATTCATACTATGGGGCTATCAAGCATCTTTTAAGTAAAGAGAATTTCCGTAAATTACAAGTTTCTGATTGAACTTACTAATCCAGAAAGATTGCGTATTCGATCTTTGTTTTGTGTCACAGAAAATAGGTTCAGTTGCTAACCGTATAAGTAATTATTTAGCCCTACAGACATCTGTGTATGCTAAATTTTACGTTACTCTGATACTGTATTAAAACTACTGTATATGACTGTATATAAACTTAGGATCCTAAAAAAGGATAAGTTTGACCACAAAAATAAATTACCAGCCGCACTGTTTCTCTGCGGTTGATTTTAATCAAAGTGTGTATGGAAAAACAATCATTGTAATATTAGAAACAATTGCTTCGACCGCCAACCCATGTGAGTTAATAAATAGCTTACTATTGAAGGAGCTAAGCCCAAACAATATTTTAGGCTCTTAGCTCACTACTTTTTCAATGTACTACGGTGTAAGATTCTATTTTTTATATATGTATACTTCAGATCTGGAGTTCATATTTTCTAATTGTATAAAAAAAATAACTGGTACTTTTTTTCTATGGATCTGAACCACAAAACCAGTAACTGTGTTACCGTCTCTATATTCCAACTGGTACAGAGTACCACCTTTCTTTAACATCATCCATATGCTATAAAGTCACTAACGCCCGAGCCCAATATTCGATCCTAATCCGTTTTTACTTATCCAAGATTGAGATTTCAATCCAAAAGTGTGTTTGAGAGTGCCAATAATAAATCCACAGATTGTGATTTATATCTGTGGATGCAAGGCATCCATGGGAGATCCATACAAGAGTGCATTCCTAGTTCTTTCTTCTGAATTAGTGATTTTCGCAAACATGGTAACACCGATGACCGTGAAAAGCTGAAGGATACCGAAGATCGTGGGAAGTGGAAAAGGAAAAGTAGGAAAGCGGATCCTGGAGTCTGACGCGTATGCTGAGGCACAGAATTTATAATCGTACAGGCTGAGGATACAACCGAGAAAGCGCACATATAAAAGAGAGAGGGCTTACATAGGTATTGTAAGTATCACTCTCAGCCGAAAGACGTCCACTGCTGGACAAAGGCCTCCCCCAAGGATTTCCATAACGACCGGTCCTGCGCTGCCCGCATCCATGCGCATTCCGCGACCTTCACCAGGTCGTCGGTCCACCGAGTGGGAGGCCTGCCAACACTACGTTTTCCGGTTCGTGGTCGCCACTCGAGAACTTTTCTGCCCCAACGGCTATCTGTTCTACGAGCTATGTGCCCCGCCCACTGCCACTTAAGTTTCGCGATTCTGCGGGCTATGTCGGTTACTTTAGTTTTCCTACAGATCTCCTCATTTCTGATTCGATCACGCAGGGAAACTCCGAGCATAGCGCGCTCCATCTTTCGAGATCATTATCATCATCTGAGAGAGAGATGTAAGTATATGTGTGAATAGAAGAAGCACTAAACTTAGCACACTCTAAAAATAAAACAAAATTGACTGGTCGGTAAATCCTTCCAATGCGAGAGGTGCCTTATCTGTACCCTTGCCCTTGAATGCGAAATGCACGGTCATTATAAACTGCGGTCTTGGGTTACGAATGCAATCTTTTAAAACAAACTACATCCAAAACTCGCCTCTAACACCTGGCCACTGGGTCGACAGTGGCTCGCAAGTCAGCAATTGGTCGTTGCAATGAGTTAGCTAGACTGTCTGAATGTCAAACCAATATTCGGCACCGACTGCACCGACGCAATAAAAAAATAATTTATTCGCGTCTGTGTAAATAAGATGATGGTGCGAATTGAAAATTTGCTCGGGAATTTAGCGCTCGATTAGGCTATGTTACCGGTCCTTTGTAGCCGATCGCTTGGGATGAGGCCAAAAAAACGTTTTATTCGGTTGTTTATGAGAAAATAAACTGTAAGGACACTAAAATCTTTACGAGCTAGATTGAGGATAAGGATGGGATCTGATCCTTTATTTAGCTGAGTGACTTGCATTAATTGCGAACCTTTTAGACAAAGAATATTTTCAAATCACCTTTCAAGAACTCTACGTGGTCATTGCGAAACGTCAATATGTATTATTATTTTAACTGGTTTTATAGTACCTATAAGTTTACTATAAATGCAATCTACAAATATAATACTTACCTTAATAATAATGAATTTACTATGGCAAGAAATTCTGTCATAAATTCACAGCTAAACGAAACCTAGACCTTGCCACCATTGTTAAAGACGTGATATGTATATCTATCTATGCAAATCCTACTTCCAACCTACCAATATTATAAATGCGAAAGTTTGGATGTGAATTTTTGAGGATGTTTGTTACTCAATCATGCAAAATTTGCTGAAATTTTGCATGATTGAGTTTGCAGTCTGGTGAAATTTGGGTAAAAAAATACTGGGAATAGACATGGGAACTTTTTATTCTAAAATTTCCACGGGAGGGAAACCCCGGGGCGCGGCTAGTAGGTAGGTAATAAATTTATCTTCTTACTTCCTCTCTTTTCATCATAGAGAATTTCAACAATCACAATTAAAGAGAGTAGTTCAGCCCATTCGTCCCGAGAAGCTCTTCAACAAGTTCTTAACAGATAATTACTCAGCACATGCTGCAAATCCGACTAACAGAGAACTATGCGGCACACGCTGCGAAGCCGACTAAATAAAGAAACAAGCGGCATATCCTGTGAAGCTGATCAAATAGAAAACTTCGCGGCCCACGCTGCGAAGGCCGACTAAACAGAGAACTGTGCGGCACACGCCACGAAGTCTGCAAAGCTGACAAAAAAATTACTATGCGGCACATGCTGCGAAGGCCGATTACTGGGACGCGAATCTAGGAGCCAATGAACTGCGAAACGCAGCCGGAAGCAGGGGCCGACGACTGGCACGCTATTGCGTTAATAATAGGGTTAGTTTAATAACGCAAAAAATCAAGGCCTAACCATGCATTCCCCCCCTGAAATGTTCGCTATGTTATGCTAAATTGCATATGTAAAAGAACAGGACAACTAGGGAAATAATGAAAAAACACAAATATAGATGACTCTCTGGTCGTGTGAAAATAATAAAATTATAATATGTAGCGTAAGAAAAATTATTAACGTGATGAAGGACCTACCGAGTTTATTCCTATTATATTTAGAAGTCATATAATTGTCTGCAACAAATTTACTTTCAACGTGTTTACACAGATTGGAAATATTTAAGTTCTATAATCTAATTACGAAGACGAGAATACTTAATGTTTTTAAAATTAAGACTTTGGACTTATGGTCCTGAGTAAGTAACAAGTTAACATTTTAAAGAAATGACTTTCCCTTGAACCATTTCCTGCCGATGAAGTAAAAAAAAACTGCGTGTAAACAAACCGCAACAACACAAAAGATTATCAACATAATCTATCAAAGACCTTGTGACCTCATTATAAAACGTCTTTCTGTGCCAATCTCACGATGAAAACAAAACAAAACGACCAATAAATTACTCCGGAAGGTTTACAACCAATAAATCCCATTTTTGAAATAGCTCGTCCGATTTCGTCGGGGTCGACGAATGGGATCGTGATTTTTTGTGACAATCTCAGTCCTCTTCAAATTAGGCTGTATTCAGTGACTTCCGATTGGCTGTATAATTTCATTCTCAAAAGACCATTGACCGTAGCTCCTTATTATTTCACTCAAAAACATAATATGTAGATAGGCAGGAAAAACTTCTAGGATGAAACAAACTACCTCTTCGAAGACATCATAAAACTAAATCTCATTATCGTAAGATTGCGTAATTGTATCTTAAAAACATTCAAGTACAACTTCTTTGAGTACAATAATTACACAAAATGATGTTGTACAACAAGATTCTTCAAAGAAAGTGTTATTGTTTTTGCTACATTCAAGGAATGTAGAATGAGGAACACTTCAGACGATTTAAAGCAAATGTCCACTAGAAAAACTTTATCGTCGACTGCAAAATCTACAATAAATTTATTCCATGTCTAAATTGGAATAGATCAGTCATATTTGGTTTTATTTATGTTAAAGTACACGTCAAAAAACTTGCATACAATTAGAGAATAACTGTAAAGTACAATTATATAACTGCAAATATAATTGTACGTTGACGTAGATGGAAACACTAGATTGTAAATTATCTGATTTGCTCTCGGACTCGGACCTATACCCAAGTTAAAAGCAAGACTAAACACATAATATACTTGTAACTTAGGTCCGTGTGTATCGCTTTGTTTTAGTTTCAATAACACTGGAAATTTAACCTTGACGGGAAGTCAGAGGACGTCTCAAATGTTTTTTCTGTCAAAACTTTTTGTGTCGATACATATTGTCTCACAATGGTGTTGAATTTGAAAGGAATACATTAGCTCGGTCGATGACTCCGGACCGAAACCTTGCAGATTAAATAAATAAAGTTTTTCAACAATATTTCTCCATAATAATGAAGATGTAAATCCAAATGCAATAATTCATGTTTGATTCTTTGTTTTTTGATTCACGCTCCATCCGTTTCGTAAAACGGAATATTTATAATGTGTCAATTTTCGAATGCGAGAATATTTTTTTATGGCAATAATAAAAAATAATAAGTATAATAAATCAATTTAGTTCCAAATCCGAAGCAAGAGATGGAAATGACAGAGACTAAAGTTAAAAAAAATAAAAGAATGTTTATAAGAGTTAAAAATGAAACAATAATTATATTTTCTTTTTTAATTAATCAGTAAATTACTCTTCAAAGTCGCTATTAACTTAGTCAATTTTGACTCCCGCTGTTATATAACGTTTTTAGATTACATAGGTACTTATAAGAGGCTACCAACTGATCATTGGGAACCCTAAGGACCCACAAATAAAAGCAAAACGCGTACACGTGCTTCCCCAGGAGGGCGACCTTCGTGAGGCCTCCGACCACAGAATCCAATTAAGTTATTCACAAGAGATTGATGGCATCGGCTGCTTATTGGAGATATTTGTCACAGGATTTAATCAGCTCCTTCGGCGCGAATTTATTGGGTCCAATAGCGTTTCGGATGGAATTATGATACCACAAGGACGCAACGCAGGTGGTGTGTTTTAGAAGAGCATAAAAGTAAGTGGTTTGAAATTTTAATATTTCCCTATGTTCGTACTCCGACATTTATCTTTTTATGGCCCCCCTCTTTTCCAATGCCTATTGAAAAGGAGGAGGGTCTTTGCCAAGGGTCGAAACTTACCCGTACGTAACGACTTTATTGGTAATGTTATGGAATGATTTGCCATTGCCTTCTCCATTTCTCACTTTAGCTATATTAAACAATCAATTAAAATAGTTCAAGTTTTCTCACAATGTTTTCCTTCACCAGATTAATAAAGATTGGTCCATAAACTCATAAGGTAGTACGAGAAGGATTCAAACCTGGGTTCTCTCTGCCACAGGTTCAGTTTCTTTAATCCTCATCCTAACTTATATTATAAATGCGAAAGTGAGTTTATTTGTTTATTTATTTGTTTGTACTTCACGCTCTATCAACTGAACCAATCTTCCTTAAACGCATACACATAGTTAGAGGTACTGAAAAGGACATTGGGTACATTTCATCCCGAGAGAAAGCACTATTCCCGTGGGAAATCAAGCGGGCGAAGCCGCGGGCAAAAGCTATTCACAATAATTATTTTATTATGAACTCAACCCTGTAGAACCTATAGGAAAGTTATTATTACTGATTTTGGAAGTTAACAATAAGATCAATCTATAACAATACAATGCTTTGACTTTGGGATGTCCTTTGATGTCCAGCGAAGTTTCTATCAAAGTGCCTTTCATGATATTATTTTCAATGGTTTCCTCAGCATTCTGAAAGGAGGAAGTCTTTGTAATTCTGTTTATTGAAAATCCTTGATAGTTATTTGTTAGCCACTACAATAAGCCTCTCTCATAATGATACCTAGCAGGCAGGATGTAAACAAGAGGTTTAGGTATTTTAATACTAGCTGCTCCTCCGGACTTAACTGCCTGGAAATCGGCATAGCTAGCAATGGTAGGATGTATACATGTCCTATTGGAGTAAAAAGGAGATATAATCCTAACTTACGTCCATGGAGTGTAGCAAGATATCCTCTCTCTTTTTTCAGCCTTTCGCAACCTTACGAGTATAGGCAGCCTTCATCTTTTGCCACTTCTCTCGATTTTAGGCAATCTCCATCCTTTTCACGCCTGCTGTTATTTTTACATCATCTGCCCAGCGCATTTAGAAAGACATTCAAAGTAAAGTCCGTTTATTCTTAATTGTCCTATTGTGTAAACAATCTTACTATGTCTTTTTATGATTTTACAGTAGTATAAATTAAAAAAGACTTTTTAGGAAATCAATTTCGTGGTTAATAAATGTTTTACTTTAGAATGTTTACGTTTGAACTAATATTTGATTTATTTTCAACAAAATTCAATAAAAAGTACTGTGAAGATTCTTTACATAATAGGAAAAGTAAGAAAAAACGGAGTTTAAAAGTTCTTATATTGGTTGGTCTGTCAATGCCAAACCTTATTTTCATAACCTTTTCACACAAAAGTTGTAGGTCTATTTAAGTGAGATACAAACAGTTTTATGCGCAATAAAATTTTGTTTAGCGTGTTTTTGTTTATTCAGCTCAATGATCTACATTAAGATACAAGGCGAAACACTTCATAAACACATTTTATGTCTGTGAATACCTGCGGTTATGTCTTAATTCTATTACTGTAGAGTGATACTTATCGCTGTAAAGTTAAAGATCTGAATAATTATGTTATGATGCTAGCATTATAGACACAGACAATTTATAGGGAAGCAAACGAAAGTCCATTTATTCATAATTGTCCTATTATGTAAACAATCTTACCATGTCTTTTTATGAGTTTACAACAATATAAATTAAAATAGACTTTTTAGGAAATTACTTGCATGGTTAATAAATGTTTTAATTTAGAATGATTAGGTTTGAACTAATATTTGATTTATTTTCAACAAAATTCAACAAAAAGTACTGTGAAGATTGTTTACATAATAGGACAATTATGAATAAATGGACCATACCTTTAATGGATAATTGCGAAATGAAAAAAAATATATATTTAACGACCAAAATCAAGACTAGTTTTACATTCTCACTGTCTGGATCAGAACTTTCTAGGGTTTTTTTTTTGACAGTGAAATAAGTTTGAAGCTGTAAATTTATCTTAAATATTACTTAGTGCTCTAGACCAGTTTAATTGTACATTTATAAAAGATGTCCTATGAAAAGCAGTACACGGCCAAATTGACACGTTAAGAAACTTGTTTGTCCATAATTCATTCGAAACTTCTTCTACCAAAACCCGAATAGTACACAATAGACTAGTTTTTGAATACTGAGTGGAACGATGAAACTAGCTAGATAGTTTATTTTACCTTCACAATACCGGAACATGCATTGCGGTTCATTTCACATGCGACCGGTTTTGAAAAGTGCGTATGGTGTTTGTAATTGCCCGATTGATCTTGAACTTGGCCCACTTTCTCACGGGCTGAATGCAGTTCGGGACACAAAGGATTATTATGCAAACGACAGTTTTATTGGGGCACAGAGCACTGCAAATTTTGCGCAAAGAACGACGCCATTCCCTTTTTTTGGAATAATGGACGGGCTGAGCTGTGTGCATTGCCATTATTCTTCTTTATTGTTTTGGTTGCTCTGTACTTTTTTTTATAAATGCTCCAGAGAATTTAAAAGGCCACCCACTCATATGCATATTATACTTTTATTGGAGTGTGGAGAATAATTTTATTTTACAAATTCGCTAGCAAAAATTTTCAATAAAAAATACCTAAACGATTTCTAAGAAATTTCGTAGTGACACTGTAGAACAGTAATGTATGTACCTAATAATCATTAATTTTTAAACCAAAATGTTGTGATGACATAATTTCAAAGTTGATATTAACATTACCAACAGTGAAGTTATTGAATTGCCTATCTACGATCCTTATGACATGGAGGCGGCGGCGGTGCGCAGGGCTAGAAATAGGTCATCCAGAATTACCGAGGCTCATCGATCTAAACAATGTATGTAATACTAGTACAAAGCAAACACAGGCAAATATAGAATTCTAATAGAGAACAAGCCCCAATTAGCATGCGCGAATTTTGACGTATTGTTTAGGCCGCCTGGGAAATCTGCTCAGAAAATGCATTGATTCGTATAGCGCATTGCATTACAACAATAGAGATTATAAACAGACTTGCAATAGAATTCCCCCAACTTGAGAATATTGATTTGGCACCTGTCTGATAAATAGGAGAGCCTAATATTAATGACAATACGTTTCAATACTTAAGTTTTGATACTTTGGGCTTAGAAATAGAAACATTTACCATAGCCCCTCTCCCTACAGACCGGTTTGTAATAAGTAATGCAGATATACATTGGTGTATTTGCAATGTCATAGGAGTAACCTACTTTTTCTTGCATGCCCAAGCAATCTACCTAGTACTTACACTGCCTCAAGTTACGCCAGACCTAAATAATTCACGCCAGATTCGACACCTTTACACTTATATTTGGAAAGGCAACACTTACCGTTTGAAAGCTGGCTTGGTTTGTAGCACTTCGGGAAATTTTATGATAAACAATAACAGATTCGAGAATAGGCGGGGGAAGTTGCCTAGTGAAGACGTTGGGATATTTTAGGTTATGATTTTAGCCACGAGACTCGCGTGGTAACGCGTCGCCGCATCGCGATTTGCAGACGAGGAAGTGTTTTGATTATTTTGGGATTGTTTTAAGGGAGAAAATTATTCAGAGAGAAATGCGGCAACGTCGTGGAGCTCGGAGCGTGCGCACTCGAGCTCGCGGCAGTACTGGCGGCGGCCGCCAGGAGGCGCTAGTGGTCAGACATATTGATAAAAGCGGTGGCGCGCAGAGCTCGCCACGGAGGATGCCGCACTCTGCAGCACTTTCGGTTCAGTTCAGCGTGGCCAACCTTGAACTCGCTTGTGGATAGTCAACAACCAACTCATAGATAAAACAATGCGGTAACATCTCCGCGGGCTATGACTATTATTATGACACTGCCATTTACAACGCCTACGTTTTTGTTTGTTGTAGGTAGAGTGCGTGTATGACAACTTCACATAGTAAACATTTTATCATGAATAAATATGCTGTATGACGATGTTAATTTGCATATGATAGAATAGCTGATATAGGAAAATCGTAATTATAATATAGTATACTAATTTTACGGTCAGCGATGCATCTTCGCGTATTGTCGTGAATATATTCTCGTGGGATTTCGCACATGAAGCATTAGGACTCTACGGCTCTCAATGAACTACTTGAATATTCATGGAAGTATAAGAAAGAAATAATCTTACACCAGTCGTGACTGGAATAGGTAATATACGAATATTATTACCTACTTAAACTCTGTTGTTAAGAGAACTATTATCCGACAGCGCAGCAGATCAATCGTAGAATTTGTATAACGATTGAAGTATCACGTAGGTAATCTTTTCACAAAGAAGACAAATGAAACCTGTACTGAGAATGGTTTCATTCCGTGGTCAGATTGATAACTCGTAATATAAAGTCTACTTTTTTATCATCAGGAAAAATCTTCGAGCAACAAGGACTTCTGCCGAAGTTTGTGTTGCTCTATATGGGCAAAATATATTAAAGATCCAGAGATAATAAAGACATCAACCGAAATAGGAGAAAGTGAGTTCAAAAATGTAGTCGCTTACTATTTTTAGTTCTACCTGGTCTAATACTAAACATTTCTTTTAAAATTCCATTAATAAGTTATTTCCAGTCATACATCAGGGTCGATTTAACCGCATTCCTGTGATAATGAAAGTGCATTCCACCGAGAATAGCTTAGACTAGCTGGATGCGATCATACCAAGATCAGCAAACCAGATTCGCCTTCTACCAAGGCTTACATCAGGGTCAGCCCATAACTGATGGAACAGGACCCTTATAAGGGATGTCTTCCGTGACGGAATTGTTATGCGCTATAATTTTATTAAGCGTTTTATGAATATGTAAGTACGTATATGCATAAGAGGAAAGAATCTTGAAGACATTTCAAAAAAAGGCAACTTTATGGGAATAAGTAAAATAGGGATTTTCATGGAGTCCAAACTTTTATATGAAGTAGGTAACTATTTAAAAAATTAAACGTACAATATTTTAGTGACCGGTACAGACATGCCAGTGACCGATATACATATAATTAAAAAATATTTGCACTATGTAATGAGAAAATCCAGGGAGAAAGTAGGGGAATACGTTTGTATATTAACAAAACACCACCCGTATTCCGTATAGTATGCCGCGTTCTCCGCTCTCATGAGAATTTCATAATAGAAAATAACCTTCTTAAGTATGTTCAATTCTAGGCTTTTCGTATACTTAGCTACCAAATTTCGTCGAAATCTGTCTAGAAAATTTTGTGTGAAGAGTAATGAACATCATTACTTTTCGCGTTTATATTTTTACATACATACATAGAATCACGTCTCTATCCCTTACGGGGTAGATAGAGCCTAGAGTCGTGAGACTCGAACCACGCTTAGTTGAATAGTGAGCTCTCTAATGGAATGCAGGTTCAGGTATAGCGACAGGACGCTAGCCCATCGCCTATTATCGTTATTATTATCGTTAAATATATATTAAATAAAAATATAAACGATATATACGAATATATAACTTTTACATGAACGAGTTTGTAGTGAAGTGGGCAAGCGAGACGGCATGACCTTGAGAAGTTGCACTTCACCCCTGCTGCCTCCACATACCCAATAGC
Organism: Ephestia elutella; assembly: GCA_018467065.1. Lineage (NCBI taxonomy): Eukaryota > Metazoa > Arthropoda > Insecta > Lepidoptera > Pyralidae > Ephestia > Ephestia elutella. The sequence goes on along the minus strand of CM031573.1, from coordinate 6,841,141 downwards.
ACCTCCACCAACCCCCACTACACCTCCCAAACCCTCCTTCTTACCCTCCAAAATATACCCCAGTAAAGGATAGGTACGCTGGGAATCGTCCTAGGTAGGTATTGTATAGTTATATTGTGGTGCCCTTTCATATAAAACCTACTGCATAGCGTTAGATGAAATTTGGTCGTTGGTGAAGGTTACGAATACTTTTTAATCTGTTGTAACAAACCAAAATCCACTTTCTTTTAATATTATTTATACTTCAAATCAGATCATTAGCCCATCGAATTATAATAAAGTTGTCATGTCACTAAGAATTTTTATAATTCATTAGCAACAGAATTAAAAAGTCATTTTAGGTTACCATCAAGTTGGCAGAAAGAAAAAAATAAATATTAACAATTCAAGTGGAATTCCATACAATTTGTCAGACTGCCCGACGGATAGTCTCGCCGCAGTAATTTTTTCTTATTTCGGTCCGACTAATGGCCCATCCGACGTTCCATCCAGTCTGATAAGTTCCAACTTTTATGCAAAATTCAGATGCATTGATAAGTTTCGATTAGACTATACTTTATTCAGATAAAAGTCTGGAATTTTGTGAGAATTATATACGCTACAATGAACACCACTTTTCTGTTACAAATCATACACTCTATCACTTCGTTCAAAGAAAATTCATAATTTTGAAGGTTTGTGCTAACTTTAAATAAGTATATGGTGATATAGGAGAAATTAATGCCTGAAATGGTGAAAGAGGAACTGAACGAACAGAATTAATAAACATGAAATAAACGTTTATAAATCCGACAATCGGATATTTGAAAGTCAATAAGTATATCAGAACAGCAGATTTTCACGAAATTTGATACTGGCGTAGTAGGTAATTTAGTATGTATAGAAATTCCCAAGGGAGCAAACCACCAGGACGCACTATTCTAAATAAATAGGACTTATACTAGATAGTAATGGCTACACTTGCAAACTTTGCCAATAACATAACAAATATACTCAGACCTGCTACTCCCCGCATGTCGCTATTCAGTCTACATAGATACGGGTACCTTCAAAGTAATTCAAGGGGTCAAATAAAATTGGTTAGTGTCTGTATGCACCGATGTACGGAGTTAATGACTGTTGATTGATATTTATGAGTTTGGAAACGAGTGCTATCGCATGTCAAGCGCGTCGATATTATGCCTCAATCAGCCAGGATTCCCAGAACAAAATAAATACTTTATTGCCTGTCAGCTGACTGTGGGAATGTACCTGTGATTCAAAGGACGTAGCTCCTAATTAAAATAAATTGATTAGGTTGACTGCGCATAAGAAGGATAGAGAATTGCAAGGTATCTTTCCCGATGCAATGCAACAACAAATAGACTTTAATGGTTGTCTTGAAGTATTTATTTTAAGGAGCAAATATTCTTATTAGTACTATACTACCTATCTTTTGCAAAAACTAAAGTAAGTTTTTGGTAGTCATTGTATCTTGGTTCAAGTTTTAGATATTGTTTATATTTGAGTCCGTGCTTTAAGTTTAAATTGTATTGTAAACAAACTTCTTAATATCAGCTTGAAGACAATCTAGCAAAGTGAAAATATTTCGTTTTTATGGTGTTATGTGAAATAAGGGGTTGTAAATATTTGTAGCTAAGTGGATAGGGTGCCTAACTTCGCAAGTCAGAGCTATAAAATTTCCATCGACAACAGCGGTTGGTCTTAATAGTTCTGCCAGTGGCGTTTATACCACATAAAAAATATAAAACCTTATTTTTAGGATTATGCCTCTGTAAATGCTGGCTGGTCCTTTTGGCACGAGCAAAATTTGTGAATTTAGGGCAATGTCTCCAGTATATAAAA